>CM035155.1:78279264-79709957 GCA_020205615.1 Panax quinquefolius
TTTCTCTTAACTCCCCGTAGCTTCTTACATAGGCGTGATTCCTCGAGAGAATCTTAGCGGAATGGATAATCTTATTCCTTAACCCATTCCTTCTATCTAGTATTTGGGACGGGAACTTCCTTGTCTGATAAGTCTTTCTCGACTTGGATTAGTTCATAGGAGATAATGTGCTTGTAGTTTGGTTTATCTGGCGTGACAACGACCACGTGAAACAAGTTATGAATGTGCTTAAGTTTAGGAGGTAACACTACCTCGTACGCCACTTCACCGACTCGCCTCGGAATCTCGAATGGTCCTATGAACCTAGGGTTCAACTTGCCCTTCTTCCCAAAATAAATCTTCCCTTTCCAGGGAGAAACTTTCAGAAATGCATAGCTCCCTACTTCAAAATCTCTTCTTGCGATGTAAATCCGCATACTTCTTCAGCGATCTTGAGTTGCTGCTAATGGTGCTCTTATCACCTTGATGATTTCCAAATACATTGTACCAATTTTGGTCCCCAACGATCGGCGTTCTCAACTTCATCCCGGCATATAAGGCGTTTACATTTCCTCCCATACGATTGCTGCCCGTGCGGTGGCATTCCAATCTTGGTGTGATAACTATTGTTATCGTTAACTCTCTAATGGAAGGTGATCCTCCCAACTACCCTTGAAGTCGATCACCTGGCTTTCGGAGCATGTCTTCAAGTGTTTGAATCGTTCTCTCACTTTGTCCATCGATTCTGCGGATGTCTGTTGTGCTTATTAGTAGTTGTGTCCCCATTCTTTCTTGAAGACTCTTCCGGAAGTTTGGCGTGAATCGCGGATCTCTACAGTCTGATAGATCTACGGCACCTGTTCCTCGAGATAATTTCCTTGACATCTGAATTTGGCTATTTGGTCCCGAACTATACTTAATCTTAATCGGAAAAAAGTGGTGACTTAGTAAGATGATCTCTATTACCCGTATGGCGTCGTTCTCTTTCTGCGTTGCCGGAAGTCCCACCACAAAGTCCATTGTGATGTGCTCCCATTTCCATTCTAGAATCTCTAATGGTTGTAATAACTTGCTTGGTTGTTGGTGCTCTGCCTTGACTCTCAGATAAGTTAGACATCTACTTACGCATTCTGTAACCTCTCTCTTCATGTTTAGCCACCAGAAGTGGTGATGCAAATCTTGGTACATCTTCATGCTTTCTGTGTGTATCGAATATCTTGTACTTTGAGCTTCTTGCAAAATCTCTTCTCTCAGTTCTGGCACTAACGGTACCCAAATTCGTCCTTCAAATCTTAGCATTCCAGTGCTATCAATATTAAATTTTAATTTCATCACCTTTAGTCGATAAGCTTTTTGATGTTAATACGACCTTAGCCCTTCTCTTGTCCTTCTTTAACCTTATCCGATAAAAGTCGGGCTCGTTATCATGGTAAATATTGTTCGTTGGTCTCCATCAATACTTAATCTCCAAGTCTAGTCGTTCGAAATCTTTCACCGATTCTTCTTGATTGAATCGACTTTAATAACTTCTCCATGCCTTTTCTACCGAGGCATCGCCACTACATTTGCTTTGCACGGATGGTACAGAATCTCACAATCATAATCTTTGATCAATTCCGATATCGGTGATGCCTCGTGTTTAACTCTCTCTGCGTTAAGATATACTTGAGACTCTTGTGATGCATATATATCTCTACTTCTCCCATCTGAATAATGCCTCCAAATCTTCAAGGCAAAAACTTCCATTTGCTAACTCCGGGTCATGAGTCGGATATCCCTTCTCATAATCTTTTAGGCGATGTAAGCGTCTGTGATGACTACTGTCGTGTTGCATCGATTACCTGACCAAGTCCCTTGTGTGGCGCATCCTTATACACTATAAATCCTCCCTTATTGCCCGATAAAAGGCCACACAGGTGCTCGACTTAGCCACTTCTTTAATTCAGGAAACTTTCTTCACACTTCTCCATCAAATGAACTTCTTTGTCTTCTGGTAAGATTGGTCAGCGGTGTTTGCTAATTTGAAAAATCGAATAAATCTTGATAGTATCCCATGATCTAAGAAACTCGATTTACGGCGTCTTCGGTTGCTCCCAATTGATAACCGCTTCTACCTTCATTTGGATCATGCAAAACACCATTCTTGTCGATAACGTGCCCCAAAAAGCGCAATCTTTACAACCAAACCTCACACTTGGAGAATTTTCATACAACTTTTCCCTCTTAATGTCTCCGACACTTATCAGAAGATGCTTTCGGCGTGTTCTTCCTTTATTTTGAATATATTAGAATGTCGCCGATGAATATAACAACAAACTTATCCAAATACTATTTGAACACTCTGTTCATTAAATCCATAAATACTCTTTGGCGCATTCATTGATCAGAATGACATTACCGAAACTTCAAAAGTGTCGTATCGAGTTTTGAATGCCATTTTGGAATATCCTGCGGCCTCACTTTCGGTTGGTGATAACAAGTCCTCAAGTCGATCTTTGAAAAGTACTTTTCCCCCTTGTTGATCAAACAAATCGTCTATCTGAGGCGATGGGTACTTGTTCTTAATGGTGACCTTATTCGACTCTTGGTAGTCGTCTGAAAGTCTTAGTGACCCGTCTTTCTTCTTCTGAATAAAATTTGGTGCTCCCCACGGTGATCACTTTCGGTCGAATGTATCCCTTATCTAATAACTCTTGTAATTGAGCCATTAGTTCTTTCATCTCTCTAGGTGCCATACGATATAGCGCTTTGTATCACAGGGGTGTTGTCCACAAGTTTGAATCGATAACAAACTCGATCTCTCTATCAGGGTGTGATCCTAAAATCTAGGATACGTGTGCTTGTATATAGATAACACATGTATACTTTACTCACATAGTTCATATTTTAGAAATTTCCTTTTTATGACTATGTATGCATAAGTGAAAACCATACCTTAACCAAGCGATGCTCATTTTGATATAGCTATAGGCGTAATGAGTCTAATATATATGCTTGCATGGTGCATAGCGATACTTTACTCATTACTTGATGACATTAGCTTCCTCCTCTAACTTTCTTTGAATTTTTACACTAAGTCAACTTAGTATATACAAGGCATCTTAAAACCTAACTCTTATGCATTTTGCTGACATATATTAAAGTCGTATATACATGTTTAAATAGTGGGAACTTACTAGATAAAAGTCTTGGTCAAGTTCTCTTTGAAAAGTCTTAAGTTTCTTATCTTTGAACTAGTCTTAACTTTCAATCATGTATGCTAGTGTGTTCAATCACTTTAGTCTTGCTTTTCATGTTAATATAAACCATATTATCTTATAATAAAAGTCGAATGCTCACGTGATGTGTTAGTGAAAAGTTCACATTTGAAACTATAATTTTCATTTCAAAACCATAAGTGTTGTGTCAATCAATTTTATACTTGTTCATACTACATGCGTATGCTTACGTATGCGTGTTAATTACTCATAATTGAAATTAGTCGATATGTTTGACTCTTTTACCACATTGAATAAATTGAATATTTAATTATTAATAATCTATCGATTCCTTGATATCGAACTCTTAGGGTTAGTCCACTAATTTAAATAACTATTAGTGACTCCCTTTAACCATTTCATAAATTCACATAACCACATAAGGTTTTAAATAGACTCTGCAAACTAACTTTCATAAAAATTAAATCACATATTTAATTAATAAGGAGTTTAAAATTCACGAGTCATTATAAACTTACCATATGCATTAGTTTTAAGCAGGTACCTAATCTTAATATCATCTAACCTAATCTTAAAACCTCTAACTATCAAATATACAAATGAGAAAAGAATCACCTTTCTACCAGCATATACATTGATATGCGACATTTGACATTCGATGATTATCAATGTGATAAACCAAATGCAAGCACAAAACCCTCTCCCATACAAAGGTTTATACAACTCGGCCATCATATGAGTCCTCAATTGAAATCCCACCTAACTTTATCTTACTCATAATTTGCTTTCTTAACTTGCTCAATATGAATTCCTCGTATCACATTATCTATAACTCCTTGTGAGTTTATCTCGTCTTATATCATAATACACTATCTTCATAGCATCAAGCTATAATTATTCAAACATTGCAGACCATCTTTCTTTTATAACTTAAGCGGATCACGTCGTGATCTTGATTATAATCATCTCCTTAAAATTCTTTTCTTAACTTTCGTGATCGTTTTATTTTTACGATCCTCTTTCTTTCATTTTTCATCATTTATTATTTCATTTATGCTTTTAATCTTATAGACTTTGTCTACATTCATCATTATTAAATTATCTTGGCTATTGGAGTTAGGTAATTCCCATTTCTTATCTTTATATCTCTTTAAGATTCTTCTTTGAATTTTCTTATTTATATAACAATTCTTCCTTTAAGAATTTCAAACTTCATTTACATTGCTTTCGACATTTCATTCGAGTTTCACATTTTCAACATACCTATCTATTTTCTATACTTGGTACACATCAAGTCTCTAATAGTTTCAATATAGTGCTGTTGGTGGTTTTCACAAATGACCCAACAAACTAGGTTAGGAGAGTTGCTAGATAGGTATATAACTTTCGGCTATATGAAGGAATCATTTATCGAGATACCATACATACTACATTAAAAAGTACAATTGTACCATACTTAAATATAACTTTTTATTCTTAATTTCTTTATCATTCTCTTCTTATAGACATTGTCTATTTATTATCACCTTACATCCTTATTATTGGGTTGGGTAACTCCACATTCATATTCCTTATAACTCTGAGATTCTTCTTTGAATCCTTTTAAGCATGTTTTAATCCCTTCTTTATAAATTTCTTAAATTACTTCTTATTGTTGAACTCTATTTGAGCTTATTCTTTCATTATCTTCACCTTCCTTCTCTAAGGTTATAGCCTAAGGTACTCTACCTAAGATTTATAACCTACGACTTTGATACCAAGTTATGTGACCCCAAAATTCATACAATTCAATTATCGACGATTCGTTAATATACGTCTAACCCGATTTTACATCATTATTCGATGTTAAGCTTAAATAAAATGCGGAATAATTTAAACCTTTCTATCTTATTACTTTATTCCACGAATCAAAACCTTTATCATCTACATGTTTTTAAATAAAGTTATTTTATGATTCTCTTCATCAAAGTTATTATATAGAATCTTACATTTTAATTCGATAACCTTTACATATCGAGATAACCCAAACTTGCGGTTTATCATTACATAATCATTGTAACTTACCAGTACATTTCTCAAAACCTTTATCTTTACCTATCTTTAAACCATACTTATCTTATTACTCACCTTATCAAAGTTAATAAATAAAACTTACATCCAGTTGATACCCTTTCATACAATAAAGAAAACTTAAACTTTATAACTTTCGACATCTATTAAACACCATACATTATTCGGAACCCTAAACATGGTTCAAATAATAATAATTCAACAAAGTGTATAAATCTTCAAGTATCACATCGATTCATGTCTTTCCAGTAGTACATGCTTTACCTTGAATCTTTAACTTTTGCAAAAGTGGTTATTTGGAAGGTTGAGCTCGATAACTTGACCAAAATCTAATAGTTTTCATGTATCGCGTATGCACGTAATAACATACTCAACATATATCTCATAAACATTGGACTAACATAACATACATACTACAGTTCATATAACAAGTATAAAGATTGAGTTCCTTACTCGATCGGCATGCTACTCAATCAACGTAATCATAAATTGACTTTAACATTTCATACTTTCAATATATATATAACACATCATGCTCTTTTGCAATAAAGATTTAAAACAATTAATCATCAAGTTCACATAGCAAATAGGAGGCCCGAAAGACTTGCCTTGATGGATTTGTTTACGATAACAGGTTTAACGACTTATAGCTATCTCGCACTTCATGCGCCTACTGCAATTATATAATCATTCGTATTAACTATTAGTCACATATAGCATAGTAGTTGTAATGTAAACTTTACTATATATCGATAACCCTTCTTATTAATCGATACACGATGTTGATTTGATTGTGTTAACTTTTGACTTACATCTCACGATTATTACTTCTTAGAGTGCGTACTTGAAGTTCATTCAAGTGTTTAAGTCTTGCTAGGAATCGTTATTGGTTTTATATTAAACCCATTTCATATCTTATAATATTCATTTCATTTGGCTTAAAATTATTTACATTCGAATTTTAATTATAATATTAAATATTTATTGAGTTATATAAATATTTAATGGATGTATTTATTATGGAATAAATATTTGTTTAATTGATTTGATTTTATTTGGTTAATTAATTGTTAAATAAATAATTAATGAGTTAAGAAAATTATTATTAAAATTATTATTATGTTGATATTTCAATTTGATGATTAATTATTTGTATTGAGTTATGTGATTAAATGATTTATTTAATTAATTGTTATTGGAATTAATTAAATTAAATATGAAAGCTTGATTAAATAAAGTGTGACAAATAACTATAGTATAAGGAGTTATTAAAAATAAATTAAAGTAGTTTTAATCTAGTTTTACCTAACTTGATGTAAGGATATAAACTCTTTAATTTTAAATGATTTGCCAAACAAAGCCCTATGGCTTTTGGTTTTCTTTTAATTTTGAATTATAAATTATTTAAACAAAATATAAATAATATATATATGTATAATTTTAATAGCGATAATTCATTAAAGGCGATTAGTATAATGTCGGTTTTACGTTTGAAAGGTGGCGTTGGTTTTAGTTTAACATTACATTATAATCTATATAATTAAGCTAAGCTAAGAAAAACTATAGAAAAAGTAAAGAAAAGGTTTTAGAGAGAATTTGAGAGAAACGTGAGCATATTCCGATTGATCGTAGCAAGAATTATCATTAATTGAAGGTATGTTTATATAACCTCTACGTGTGTGTGTGTGTGTATATATATATATATATATATATATATATATATGAGTTTTCGACAATAATTTTCATACTACTGTAAATTTATATGTTTTAGAATTGATGTTCTCGAATTAGTTATGATGATTACATGTGTTTTTGATGATTAGAATTATGTTTAAACAATAATTGCATGCTAATTTTGGTTGACAATAGAAGAACATTTTGACGGTGTATGTTTGTATGTTTTTTTATATGGCTCATGTAAGTACCAATTTTGATGGTCGATTCATATGTTAAAGCTGTAAATTGAGTCTTGTATATGTTAGTTCCTTAAGAAACAAACATAACGTAATTTGAATGAAGTGATTTGGCCCAGTATAGAGATTACGGTGATGATTTTTTGCAAGAGATGTCAAAATTTGAGTTTTATATGAAAACATGATATTTGAAAATTTTAACTAGTATAGTTTATGTTAAAGTGTTCTAATTGGTTGAAAATGTTAACAAACATGTTTACTGATAGTTTGGTATCAATTGTACATGTTGATATTCTTTGTTTAGTGGGTGAAATTTGTGTTTGTTGGGCTAAAATTCGACTCTTATTCATGTAGTCTCTACGCCTCTGTTTTGTGCCGTGGCAATTGCTTGTGCTTGGCGATATGGCAAAAATGGTAAATGTGCTTGTGGGTCCCAAACCTTTGTATGGGCTAGCAATTTGCGCCATTACCACAGTTTGAGATACTAATTTCTCTTCTTTATTACAGGACTTGGAATAGCAAAATAACATGGGTTAGGGTTGTGTTAATATATCAGTGAGTAATGATAAGGTTACATCAACATAGTGAAATGTGGTTAGTAATTGAGCGTTGTAAAAGTTGGTAAACTATGAAAGGGCGTGTTTTGATTTATTAAGTATGATAAATAGTGAATAGGTGTTGCGAAGATTAACACTTGGACTTTACGATATTTGAATAGTAGCTTAAGACTTGTGTTAACATAACAAGTCTAACTAGAAATGCATATGTTGTGGTATATCTAATAGATGATGGTTCAAAGCCTATATGTAGGTGAGCGTGAGTTAATATTATAGCTTACGCTTGAGGCAGGAGTTTTCTAAACCTATCTTTTTAAATTGAAGCAAGTTCTTTAACTCTACTCTTATAATAATTATGCAAGTTTCCTAACTTTCTATACCTTATTAAGCAAGATTACTTTCGTTGAACAAGTCCTTTTATCTAGATTGTTTATAATGATGCAAGTTTTCAGTGACACCCCAAATCTGGGTACTTCCATTTCAGCGGGATTTGGTGTTCCTTTATACAAATATCATCCATATATCTACCCATAAATAAAAGCAAACCATGCGATAGATAGAATTAAATAAATAAATCTCCCCTTATGGGGTTACATCATCTGCATAAAATACAATCCCAAGTCACTCTAACCTTAAACATACATGCGGAATCATAAACAATAACAAGTCTTAAATAACATCAAGTGCAGCGTAAATAAATACATCAAGTCTTAAATAATGACAAGTCTTCCTCATTTGTTAACCTTGCCCTTGCTTTTTACTAGTGGAAGGCTAAATGCGATCTTTCGTTCTTAAGCTGTGATGTTATTATTACGCTTGAGAGTGAGCACGATTGCCCTGAAGTATAACAATATAACAAAGAAATAATAACATGCGAATAAATCGAAGGCTTACGAAACATGAAAACTCGACTTTTGAATCAAGAATGAATAAAGAAAATAAAAAAGAACTTACGAGGGTCGTAAGACCTTGAACTATGTCCTAGGTTGTCAAGTGTTTATACTTGAAACCTTTATGATCATAAGACTATGGACTCTTCTTCTCGTGCTTAGGGGTATCGACCCTTAGTACCATCACATGCACAATATCTTAACAGCTAAAGCATAAGTAATCCCCTATCTGAGGTTGTTCATCTCGAGTTTGACATTAGAGTTCGCACGAAAGGAAGTTTGGTTTGGATAATTCATCGAGGGTTACGAAATTTAGAGCGCTCATCGACTATGGACTAGTCGAATCGTTAAGGGTTCACTAGTCTAACAAAGTTCAACGATGGCGATAATTTAAATTAAATAGCAATCTCAAAAAGTATCTGATAGAATAATTATAGTATAGCGAGAATCATACTTTGAAAGATTAATACATTTTAATATAGTAAAATGGACTTGATCGATAATAACGAGAATTTGCTCGATGTAAAGAGATGACTTATAAGATCATATAAAGATAATGGTAGGGTTAGGAAACTTGCCTCGTGCGTAGATTACGTTAATTATACTCGTTCCTTGATTTAAATCCAACATATCATTTACGTTCACAATACCGATCGATTATAACGTACTAATCATCTGAGTTCATTCTTTTTGTCTAACTTCGACTTAGTCGAACTACTACACTCATTGTCACATAATTTACACTTCATGAACAATAAGCTAACTATGCATTCAATCATTCAATTACACATAAATGTGTTGTTGACATATTAAAATTTATTTTAACATCTCATTATACTTTAACCTAATTTTATGTTCAATAGATTAAATTCTTATCACATTGCTAGACTTGAACATTTAAAAATTCATTTACGGACCATTACGCTAAATGGTGGCGACTGGCTATTTCTTGCTAAACCTAATCTCGGTAGTGACGGTCTTGCGGCTTGAACTTTGTGTTTGCTGCGCTATGGTGCTTAAAACTTAAGCATGGAGTTGGCGCCACGGTGCGGAACTCCAGTTTCTGAATTTCCAGTTCGCGAAAAACACGAGTTAAGCGAAATTATCATTATATGGTCATTAAATTCACCAAATTAAACATACCCACATACTAGAATTACGTACATAATCATTACCCAACCTTTATAGAGTTATTTTAACCAATTAAAACACATAATTATAAAATTAAAACATGTAATTTCACTGTTCTTGATGTTCTTGAAGGTTTTGAACATAAAACATAAAAATTAACACTACGGATTCGTTATAACACCAAATCCATCCATTCGAAGTTTTGTTTTCTTCATTTTAACATTCATAATTATATCAAGTTTGAATTTTATGAAACAATATATGTTTGACATATTAAATTTTATATAAAGGCCATATGGCCATATTACATACTACTATAACAATATATTTGCGTAATTTTATGAAAGCTGATGATATGAAATCTATAATATATAGTAAAAACATGTTATGCTAACATATTATCACGTATATATCCACATAATCAATAAAATTTCCAATTCTGAGAGGTTTTTAACGGAAAAATTGAAAAGCCGTATTCATGAAATCTTAATGGCGTAAAATAGAAATTGGGTTGAAGAGATTACCAAAGCGTGAATGAGTAAAGATAAAATCCCTTTTTGGATCTTACTTCAATCTGAGAGTTTCTCCCACAATTCCTCTGAATTCTCTACGAGCTCTCAACTTTTAATTAACTTAGCATCGTGAAAAGCAAAATAATCGCTTTGATGCGTATAAGGCTGGCGTGGTGGTGGTGGGTTACCCGATCGTGGGTTAATTGCTCTGACCTCCACTAATGCCATGTTTGGCTAGCCTTTAAAAGGCTTACACCCATTTAATTTAATTAAACTTTTATAATATAGTTTAAATCATGTCACGTCGATTGCACCATAAATCAAATGTCTTATTTAATTTATTTTAAATAACATATAATAATTTCTCATTAATTTACATAGTCACATAATTAAATTTCTCATTTATTAATTATGTCAAATTATTAAATCTCTAATTAATTATTAAATTAATTGAAATAACATTAGGCTTATTAAATATTTCATTTAATTGATAAGCTCACATAATTACATACTTGAATAATAAAAATTCTTCACATTAATTTAATAAATATAACACATATAATTAAATTAATCTACCACAATTTCATCAATTAACTATTTAATCTAATAATTAATTCATCAAAAAATATTTATTCAATTCAATAAATACTAAAATTAAATTACAAAAATCTCGATTGTCACATCTTTCCCCCCTTAAAAAGATTCTGTCCTCAGAATCACAACTTAAAAAATTCGTTTCGTTACATTCTCCCCCCTTACAAAGATTTTGTCCCCAGAATCGCTTATACTAATCTAAGTAAATAAATGAGGATAGTTCTTCATCATATTCTCTTCGAGTTCCCACGTTGCTTCTTCAGCGTTGTGGTTCCTCCAAATTACCTTAATAGAAGGTATTATTTTATTTCTTAGAACTTGCTCTTTTTGGTCGACAATCTGAACAGGAATTTCTTCGTAAGATAAGTTTTTGTCAAAATGTAGGGGTTCATATTCAATCACGTGCTTGTAATTGGGTTTGTAGGGTCGTAGAACTGAAACATGGAAAATGTTGTGGACATTTTCTAGAGAAATTGGAGGTAAAAGGCTACCTCATATGCAACCTCTTGACCCTTGCGAGAACTTCAAAGGGTCTAATAAATCTTGGGCTTAATTTCCCTTTCTTTTCGAACCTGATCTTTCCCTTCCAGGGAGAGACCTTTAAGAACACATAACTACCTGGTTCAAACTCAACATTCTTACAGTATGGATCTGCGTATTTCTTCTATCTATCTTGGGATGCTATCAATCTTGTTCGGATCACTTTGACTATTTTTATTGTTTGTTGTACTAATTCCGGGCCTAGTAATTGTCTTTCCATGACTTCAACCCAGTATAGTGAGTTACGCACTTTTCTTAGTATAACGCATCATAAGGCGGCATGCCGATACTAAGCGTGATAGCTTGTTGTTGTATTTGAACTCTCTGGCGGTAGATGGTCATCTAATTTCCTTTAAAGTCCATTATCTACAAGCTCTTAACATGTCTTCTAATATACGAATTGTTCTTTCCTCTGTCCATCACATGCGAGGGGCGATATGTCGTGCTCATTCGTAACTGTGTACCCATGCATTCTTGTAGACGTTTCCAGAAGTTAGATGTAAAGTGCGGATCTCTATCTGAAACAATTGACACCGAAACTCTGTGCCTTAAAATAATCTCTTTCACATATAACCTTGCTAACTGATCTAAGTTGAATCTGATTTTGATCGGAAGGAAGTGTTCGAATTTTGTCAATCGGTCAACAATAACCCATACTGCGTCGTAGCCTTTCTGAGTTGTCGGTAGACCAACCACAAAATCCATCGTAATATGTTCCCATTTCCATTCTAGAATCTGTAAAGGTTGTAGTAACCCACTCGGCCTCTGATGTTCTGCTTTAACTTTCTGACATGGCAGACACTTGGCAACACATTCTGCAATCTCTTGTTTCAAATTTGGCCACCAGAAATGTTGTCGAAGATCTTGGTACATTTTGGTGCTACCAGGGTAAATCGAATATCTTAAGTTATGAGCCTCGCTCAAAATTTCTTCCTTAATCTCTGGTACTGGCGGTACCCAAATTCTACTCTCAAATCTCAGTATTCCTTCCTTATCCATCATGAATCTTGATTCAGTTCCTTCGAATATCTTCTTTTTCACCGTTTTACATTTGTCATCCTGAAGTTGAGCCTCCTTAACCTTGTCTAGTAGAGTTGTACCAGATTGCATCTGAAATTGCTTCTCATCAATCTCCATAGGACACTTTACTTCCAATTCTAGCTTTTCTATTACTGAAATTAACTCCTCCTGATCGGTCAAGATCATCAGTTTCTCCCGACCCTTTCTACTTTAGGCGTCGGCAACCACATTTGCCTTACCCGTATGGTATAGAATCTTATAATCGTAGTCCTTAATTAACTCCAACCACCATCTTTGGCGCATGTTCAAGTCTTTCTATGTAAAAATATATTTCAGACTCTTGTGGTCTGTATATATTTCACACTTCTCCCCATAGAGATAGTGCCTCCAGTTTTCAAAGCAAAAACCCATTGCGACTAACTCCAAGTCATGGGTGGGATACCCCTTCTCATAATCTTTCGATTTATCGTGGCCCTTTGCACTTAATGACTCTGTAGTTTTGCATAAGCACATAGCCAAGTCCTTTATCGTTGCATCCTTTATAAACCACAAAATTTCCTATGTTATCAAGAAAGAGATAACACGGAGTCTTTGAAATCAACCTCTTCTTTAATTCTTGAAAGCTTTCCACACACTTCTAAAGTCGAAACAAATTTCAGATTTTTAGTCAAATTTGTCAGCATGAGTTGCGATCTTGGAAAAATCTGAATGAATCTTACGTAATAACTTTTGCTTGATCAAGAAAACTTCTTACTTTCGGACGGCGTCTTGGTGATCCCGATTAATCACAGCCCGACTTTGGAGGATCACGAAATTCCATCCCTATCGATCATGTATCAAGAAATTGTACTCTTTCGATCCGAATTCACATTTTGAAAACTTGGCATACAACTTCTCCTCCTCGATGTCTCTAACGTCACCTTCAAATGTTCTTCATGTTCTTCCTTGGTTTTCGAATATACCAAAATGTCATCTATAAATACCACTATGAATTTGTCCAAAAGCGGCTTGAACACTCCATTCATTAAGCCTATAAATCTTTGCAAGAACAATCGTTAGACCAAATGACATTACCAAAATTCGTAGTAGTGGTATATCGTATTACGAATCTTTGTCTTGGTACATCCTCTAGTCTCACCTTGAGTTGATGATAACCACTCCTCAAGTCGATCTTTGAAAAGTATCTTGCTCCATTTAACTGATTGAACAGATCGTCGATTCGCGGTAAAGGATATCTATTTTTAATTGTGACCTTATTCAGATTCTCTATAGTCGATGATGAGCCGCATTGTCCCATCCTTCTTCTTCACAAATAAAATCAGGCGCTCCCCACGGTGATCACTTGGTTGGATATACTTCTTGTCGAAGTAATTCTTATAGTTGGACCATCGGTTCTTTCATCTCTCTGGTTGCCATTTGGTGGGGTGCCTTCGATATTGGGAGTAGTTCTGGAGCCAAATTGATCCTAAATTCAAATTTGCTCTATCTGAAGGAAATCTAGCAAATCATGCGGAAATCGTCGTAAAATCTCTCACTCTTGTTATCTCCTCTATTTTAGATTCTCTTTACGACTATCGACTTTGTAAGCTAGATATCCTACTGCGACCTTGCGTTAACAACCTCTGGTTTTGCATCATCGATGAGACTGACTCACTTGTATGCAGGCGACTTGCTACCATAAAACCTGACCTTTGGCGAGTCGTAAGGTTAATCGCTTCTTCGGCGTTAATTCTGGCCCCATAATTGGATAACGGTCCATACCCAAAATAACGTCAAATTCTCCAAGTCGAATAGGGATAAGATCTACATTCATGATATTACCCTTAATATCCACTCTACAGTTCTTATGCACGTACTTAACAGGGATGATTTCTCTATTCGAAATTTCTATGTTCATGGGGTATTCTAAATCATCCTTAAGCAATTCTAAGTTCTAAGCAAAGTCATCGGATATAAATGAACAAGTAGCACCCGAATTAAATAATACATAAGCATTAACTTTATTGATTGGAATGATACCTGACACCACATCGAGGTACCTTGCATTACGCCTTTGTCATGTTGAATATTCTGGCGGTCGGTTGGTTTGTTGCAGTTGGTCCTGCGATAGTCAGAGTGCTTCCACCGCTGTTTCCTTTATTCCCTCCTGGTCCCATCCCTCCAGATCCCTTTTTAGGACAATCCCTTGCAAGATGATCCTTTGAACCAGAAGTGAAACAGGCACCCTTCTTTGGGTTAGGACAGTTAGGTGCTATGTGGCCTTCCTGACCACAATTGTAGCACACTCATTTTCCCTTAATGCAAACTCCTAGATGAGCTTTTTCACAGGTTTGTGCGCTTGATCTTCTTCTTACGCCCTCCTTGTTGACTTTTAGTTGTGAGTTATCGAGACCACTTTCTCTTGACGATTATGACTACCCCGTGCTACTCCCACCGGTCTTGTTAATTCCTTCATTCTCACTCTTTTCTTCTTACGATCGATTATATTTAATTCTGCATCGCTTCCACCTTGGTGAGTATGGCCTTCTCTAACACTCCAGCAAAAGTGTTCAATTGGAACATTGACACCTTGCTATACAACCAGGGCTTTAGTCCCTACTCGAAATGTCTTGCCTTCCTTTCATCGGTATGCACTTAGTATGTGGCGAACCTAGCCAACTCGTTGAACCTTGCCGCATAATCTGCTACGGACATACTCCCCTATTTCAACTCCAGAAACTGAACTTCCATTTGGTTTTGTGAACTGGTCGAAAAATACATTTTGAAAAACATTTCCTTGAATCTCTCCCAGGTTATTACACCTTCTCATCCCCGTACTTTGTTTGCCTGCCACCAATAACTGGCTTCAGACTTCAGCATGAATGTTGCATATGTAGTTTCCTGGTCTTCTCTTACTCTAATGACATCAATCACCTTCTCCATCTCCATAACCCAGGTTTGAGCCTCGATTGGGTTTATGGAACCCTTAAACTCTGGCGGTCCCACTGCCTTGAAATCCTTGAACGAGGTGTTTGGTGGAGCTTGTGGTTGATTGTTAATTGCTCGGCTAATAGATTCACCTGATTCTTTGAATAGGGTTAGCATTGGCGTCGTTGTTGTTATTCATTGGTTCTTCTTGAGCTTGTTGACGGTTTTGTCTTCTTTTAGGCGGCATAATTCTGTTAAGAATATACGCTTATTAGGTCTTTATTCAATCACTTAAACATTTAAGGCTTAACTAAAATATTTAATCATAGTTCACTTAACACTTTATTTCAAATAAACTCTGACATTTTTATTTAATTCAAAAGTTTTAACATCATACGATAACATCACTGCTATTTACATCAACTATCCCGAGAATAAGAATCTGCAGGATTTAAAACATTAAAATATTCCTTTGTTTATAAACACAACGGAATTTACATCTTTAACTACCAGATAGGTTTCGCATAAATAAACTTATCCTATCGCTTTGCTATTAAAGTATTTGAATAATACGCCACGTTCTTCTTCCATGATGCGGGACATAAATCCTGCGATCTAGCATATATGATGGTAGACCTTTAAAGCTGGATTGGATACTTCATAACTTCGATCTGGGCGCATCCATTGCATTGTGAAATGTAGAATCGTCTCCCCAAGCTTAGCCTTCTTTGCACGACAATCCTCCTCGTGAAGATCAAGACGATGTGACTCTCTTACCCGACCCTCCCTCTGTTAAGGCGGTCTTTACGAGCTTTCTTTGAGATCTTTCTTCAACTTTTCTATTTCTTGGACTTCTCCTCGGTTTGACCCTTCTCGTGAACCAAATTCCACTCCACGTTTCCTAAGCGTGTGTGAAAATCACAATTTCCCCATCCTTTACTTTCGATGGTATTTCTCTTTGAATAACAGTCCTCTCCTTTAGTTCTGAGCGATTGTCTTGCAACTACATGTTTACGATCATAAAGCGCATCATATATCTCGGCATCGATGGAGTTGGTGGGAACTCCTCTTCTCTGCTCTTCTTCATAGAATCCTCCTGCGGATGGGTCTCTCGGCTCATGCTCACGACCAACAACGGTGATCAAAGGATATGGCTCTCTCTGTACAAAGCCATTTCCTGACGACATGAATGTCTCGGGGTTCCTCCTTTAGTAGGTATTAGGGGTTCCTCCTCCCCGGCTCGACTAGCTCCTCTAACATCAGACATCCACGACAACAAAATTTTTAAGTTTTAGTTACTAATCCGTGCTACTTGAACACATAATTTAACACATAAGCACATAAAGTCTTTTATTATCTTGATGAATTAAGAAATTCATTTCTTATAACTTCGATAAGAGTTTACCACCACTATGTTCTCAATCTCTATAAGGCTACTACCTAAGGTTGTTCCCCACATAAGGTTCATAACTTCTGACTCGATACCGACTGTGACACCCCAAATCTGGGTACTTCTACTTAGCGAGATTTGGTGTTCATTGTACAAATATCATCCATCTATCTACCCATAAATAAATTTCTCATATAATAATTTCTCATTAATAATAATTTCTCATTAATTTACATAGTCACATAATTAAATTTCTCATTTATTAATTATGTCAAATTATTAAATCTTTAATTAATTATTAAATTAATTGAAATAACATTAGGCTTATTAAATATTTCATTTAATTGATAAGCTCACATAATTACATACTTGAATAATAAAATTCTCGCATTAATTTAATAAATATAACACATATAATTAAATTAATCTACCATAATTTCATCAATTAACTATTTAATCTAATAATTAATTCATCGAAAAATATTTATTCAATTTGATAAATATTAAAATTAAATTACAAAAATCTCGGTTGTCTGATTTCTAAATCTTGTCTTTTAACATTGAAGCGATGTTATTGTTTCTAATTCGATTACAATTACATGATTTCCTCTAACTCTATATTTTGTTGAGTTAGTTCTATTATTAAATTGTGCAAGTTTTTCCTAAACCTAAACTTGTTGTTTTAGCATGCAAGTACCTTATTACGATGAGCAAGTTTATTGTTCAAGTTATTACTTGTTATGCATGCTTAATATTAAATTCTAAGATTTTAACCTTAGCTTAGTATTGCTCAAAGCAAGGTATGTAAATTATTCAACACTTATGCTATTAGATTATTCCTAAAGCATGAACTTAGAATGAAATGTTTATTCAGTTATGATTATTCCATAATATAGTATTATTACCTTTTATTCAACTAGTCCTTAGTTGATGTCCGTTGAATTCCAAATTACCTTGAAATGTATACAAACCAAACTTACTTTGGTGCGGACTTGTAATCTAAATACTGAGATGAACAACCCTATTATTATTAGGGGATAATTTACGCTTAGCGTTGAAATGTTTGTGCACAATACATTGTACAAAGGGTTTATCCCCCCTAAATGCTGTGAGTCCTTATAGTCTTATATTTGTTAAAGTTGGAGTTGAAAGATTACTACTCATAATTTGTGGACATAGTTCATGGTCTTATGACCCTCGGTTAGAAATATTCCATATTTTGGATTCGATTTTTGATTATCCTTGATAAAGTACTATTCATTTTTGATGAGCCTATTAGATTTGGTAGTATTACTATTATCCTTACATTAATTCATTGTTATATCCGGTGAGCAATTGTTTTGCTCACTCTTGCATATTATATACTCATTGTAGCTAAAGTTGAGAAGGTAGATGAGCCTTCAACTAGAAAGGAAAGGGAAAAATGTACAAGTGATGCGAGACTTGTAATTTCATTGATTGTGATGATGATAAACTTTTTAATAATGATGTAATGTAATAATTTAATTTATGCACTTATATGATGTTTAAAGGTTAGACAACACAGGATATTTTTTGAATTAATGATGTATCCTATTTAAAGGAGTATTTATGGTTTAAATATTATTTAATTTGGGTAGATAGTATGAATGTATGAAGCGTGAACACCAAATCTTGTGGGAATGAAGTAACTAGATTTGGAGGTGTCTGAGTTGGTATCAAAGCTTAGGTTATGAACCTTGGGTGGGGAAAAGCCTTAAGAAGTAACCTTTGAAAGATAGTGATGATAAACTCTTATCGAGTTGTTAAGGAAGAAGTAATAAAACACTTATGTGCTTATGTGATTACAACTTATGTGCTCGTGAGTGTCGAGTAGTGATGATTAATAATTAAAACTTAAAATTTGGTTGACAAGATGGCTATGTGTAGGAGAATCGGTCGAGGGTAGAGAGGAGGAGCCTCGAGATATTCGGTGATTTAAGAACAACTCTTCGCCACGGGAAGCGATTAAAGTCGGTCCGCGATAGTTGGCGGGAGAGAGTACACGATGAGGAGGATGAGATAGAGATGGATGGCGAGGACCTGTTGGTTGCCACGGTCGGATGAGGAGGGCGAGGAGGAAGAGCTCCACTTAACTTCGATAGTTTGCTCGTATATACGATGAGGGGTATATGGCCATGATGTGGAACTTCAAGATACCATCGAGGAGTTCTGAGGAGATAGTAGGGTGAACAACGGACCTCGATGGCACGGAAGGATGGCGAGATTCGAGGATCGAGAGGAAGCGTCGAATAACGTTGAAGAAGGCGATCCCACGGAAGGGAAAACGAGCAGCGGTGATGGAAGATTGTAGGCGGAGAATAAAAAGTGAAGGAGGAATCTACCGAGAGGAAAAGAGCAAAGCGTGTACAATGAAGCTTATCAACGAGCGGGATGGCGAGAGAGGCCAGCCGAGCAAAGAGGATGAAGATGGAAGAAATGAATAACGTATTTAACACCGTGATCAATCGAGCTCAAGATCGAGTCATGGGTTATCTGTAAAATCCCAAATTTTACGAATAAAGATTTAAATTTCTCGATTTTTTTTGAATATTATGGTGTGGATTTAATATATTGTTATAGTTATGGGTAATATTTATAAATTTTGCAAAGTATGCAAGTTGTTATATTATATTCGATTGGTGGGAAAATTCTTTATATGGGGAATATTAAATGCGACATCACAATTATTGGGGACCCTAAGCGGAATTATTGTCGGATTGAAAGCGACAAAATATTTTTATAAAAATAACGGCGAAAGTTTTCTTTGTTGATCTGTTGAACTACTTCGTAGTAAAAAAATGCGATGTCTGGCGTGGTTGCGTAGTAGCACATGGTATTAATTATTGATGCTTACGTGAGAAGCCACTCAGTTTTGTTCAATTATTGCTACAGTAATTATTGCATAGTATTTCACGTTATTTGATTCAATTATTGTCGATATTTTATATGTTATTAAATCAATAATTGAGACGAAAAAGTTATTTATATTATTAAATTGCAATATTTACAATGTCTAGAAGTTACATCGAGGAGAGGTTTGGTCACCTAATTCTTAGCGCTTGATAGGGAGAAATCCTTATTGGAAAGCCCCTCTTTTTGGGCACAACCTGGTTGTTAAATATTGTGAGTTATAATATTAATGATGAATAAGTTCGTGTTGATTAAAGATGAATTTGATAGTTTCATTATGTTGGGATTATTTGTGTTAGTAGAAATCGACATCTATTTCGATGATAATTGATGTCACGGAGGTTATATTAATTGATCGAATTATTGGGACACTTTTAGGTGTCGAGTACTATTCACGAATTACTATTCACGATTTACTATTCATGAGTTACTATTCACGAGTTACTATTCATGAGTTACTATTCATGAGTTACTATTCACGAGTTATTATTCACCCGAACAATATATTTCTTTTCGGTCCAAATTATTTTTGGGTAAAATATTATTCCATCGAGAGATGTGCTAATTTTTGAATAGTTGGTTGAATTTATAATAGTAAATCAATATGGATCATTTGGTTTAAAGTTTTAATAGTAAATCAATATGGATCATTTGGTTTAAAGTTTTAATAGTGAATCGGTATGATGATAGTTGCTTTAAGTTTTAATATGGATAGTCCATTTAAAAGTAAATCAATCTGGACCGTTCATGAATTAGTTACTATTCAATCCATTCTTCTATAAATAGAAGCTCATTCCTTCATTATTTTTTACGAATTCACTGAAACTCCAGAGAGAGAAATTATAGAGAGAAAGAAAAAGAGTTTTCTGCTACTTCACTACTTCGATATCCAGTTTCTTTAACGGTAAGGGCTATTATTCTTTCGTATTCATGAAGAGAATTACTTTCTTTCAATACTCGTAAGAGTTGTTATTCCATTCTTCATTATTATGTCAGAATAACCTATTTATGCGAAGTACCGCATACATGGTGAAATTCTTCTATTATTCCATTCTTTATTATTCTATTGGAATATCACTGCCGGTGCAATTTCGCTTTGACACGGTTCAGATTCTTTATTATTACTGTTGGAATAACTTTGTTTATCTTAATCTGCGCATACCGTGAAATTCATTATTATTCCATTCTTTATTATTACGTCGAAATATCACATACGTGCATTTCTGTGGGACTAGTTCCATTATTTATTATTAGTATTTATTATCTGTCGAAATAAATATCTATCTATGCGTTTCTGTGGGACACAGTTCCATTATTTATTATTAGTATTTATTATTACATTTGAAATATCACATCACGTGCGCGTTCTATGGGACACAGTTCCGTATTTATTATTAGTATTTATTATTACGTCGCAATATCACATGCGTGCGTTTACATGGGACTGGTTCCATTATTTATTATTACATTTGGGAATAACACATGCATGCGGTCTCTATCGCATGCGTGATGAATCTTACATTATTCCATTCTTTATTATTACATTGGAATAACTTGTCTATGTGGATTACCACATGCATGGTGAATGATCTTTTGTATTCATTCCTTATTAAATTGTGGAAATGATCTATATACGTAGATTACCGCATTGCAGGCAAAAATCCATTTGCAGTTTCATATATTCTTTATTATACTCAGTTGGTTAAAGTTTTGACTTCTATACTCCATGAAATTGGTGGAATATCCTTGATATTTGCGCTTCATCCAATATCTTTTCATGGAAATATTCTTCTGAGCATTCTTGAATTTTACTCTACAAAGAAGTATCGTGTTGACAATTTGGGCGTTATTAGTTCTGGATAAATTAATTCTTGAACTTGTTTTATTGAATTCTTATATCATTGTCATCATCCTCATGTTTATATTTTATTGAAAGTCATACGTGGCTGTAGTGCATAGATGGACTTGGTATGATTATGACCGAGGATCATTCGGTATAATCATGGTAGTAATGTTACAAATGATGTGGTAAAAGTCCTCGTTGGCGTGGTGCATTGATGGAATGGTTGTTGGCATGATCATGACCATTGATGAATACACGAATATCCTTGGCGCGTAGTGCATGGATAATTTGTGGTTGTGATACTAATGAATATCCTTGGTAGTAGTGCGGGGATGATGTGGATTATTTATTAAAAGTGAGTCTCGGCGATAAAAGTGATGAAAAACTTTTAAATCATAAAAGATAGTAGATTTTATTCTCTACTTGACTCTTTTAATGGATTGCTTATTCATTGCAGATTAAACTTGTTGTCTATTGTATTTAATCAGTTTAACATTGTTGAAGGCTAATGATAATTTATCCTGCATTACCTTAGTCATAATATTTCTTACTGGGCTAGTTGAGCTCACCCTTTCTTTCACTGTTCTCTTCAGGAAATAAGAACGTAGCAGGGACTAGTCGGGGAACGGAGTGATGGTCCAGATGATAGCATTAGTAGTCCTCACTATTCTATGAAATAGTGTGATAATAATTGTAATGAGGACTTATTACGAGAGTGGATATTGTCAGAAGACAATATTTGTATTAAAACTCATGACTCTTGTTGTATATTTAAGATTGTATTTATATTCTGTACCATGTTTTTGGCGACTCAAGATGGGTGATGTATACCTATTTTGGGGTCGTCACATTATCCGATCTGATTCGATATCTTTTGCCATCATTATATTTTAGATCGTAGAAACAATAACTTTCGAATTATGGAGGAAGTGCGTCGTAAAGGCTGCTCATGATATCTTAGTAGGACATTGTAGAGAGAATGAAATTGATATGTGATTAGAAAATAAATAAATTGTAAATCTCGGTATGATATAACTTGATGGGATAGATGATGATGATGTTGTCCTACAATTTGTTATAGTTCGAGGAAAGTAATGTAAATAGCGGTGATCTTTATTGTTTTGATGTTTTTAAAAGATGATGAATGAATAAAAGTTATTATTTTATTCAAAGTGTTATGTGTTATGTGATAAATTCTTAGGATGTGAAACTTAAGTATATAATACTTAAAAGGTTTAGTAGAATCTAATGGATGTATTTTAACAGAAAATGCCTCTAAGACGACAACCATCACGACAGAGAACCACTGAGGAAAACAACAACAACAATGTGGAAGATAACCCAGTCCAGCAGCTAGTGACGTTACTAACGGGTGCTTTGCAGAATCAACCTCAGAATCAAGGTACAACATTTAAGGATTTCAAGGCGGTTGGACCACCAGAATTTCATGGGTCCATGAATCCGGTTGAAGCACAGGCTTGGATCATGGAAATAGAAAAAGTTTTCGATGTTGCTAGGGTAAAGGAGAATCAGAAGACTGCTTTTGCAACATTTATATTGAAAGCAGAGGCGAGTTATTGGTGGTAAGCCAATAAAACCCGAGGAGGTTAAGGGATTATAACTTGGGAAAGGTTCAAAGAAATATTCTTTGAGTCCTATTTTCCAGAGAGTTCGAAGAGTCAGTTAGAAGTGCAGTTTTTAGAACTGAAGCAGGGAACGATGTCAGTATCTGAGTATGCCGCAAGATTCAACGAGTTGGCGAGGTTTGCACCATATCAAGTCGGCCTGAGACAAAACATAAGGCAAAGAGGTTTGAACAAGGGTGAAGCCTGGTTGTATAGTAGAGTCTCCTTGTTCGATTGAAAACATTTGCGGTGGTGATGGAGAGAGGAAATTTCACGAGAGTGGAGGCGGTCAGAATGTAACAAAAACATAACCAAGAGTAGTGAAGAAGAAGAGTGAAGGTGAAGTTAAGAATGATGGAGGTAGTAACTGTGGAAATGGTAACAACAGTTTGAAGAGGAAGTGGAATGCGAATGTGGGAGCTAGAAATCAGCAAGGAAACCAACAAATGAAGAAGTTCGAAGCATGTGCTACATGCGAGAAGTTTTATAAGGGTGTGTGCTTGATGGGGAAACGAGTATGCTTCAATTGTGGTCAGGAGGGTCACATCGCCTCAAATTGCACTCAACCTAAGAAGAATGTTTGCTTCATGTGCGGGTCCAAGGATCACTTTGCTCGTGAATTCCCTAAGAAGATATCTGGTGAAGGCAAATAGAAGCGAGGAAATTCTAGTGGAGGTACACTTTGACTTTTCTTTGACCAAGCGTCGATAAATAAAGCCCACTGGCCGGAACCTTTAATATGATGGTGCGAGAGCGGCAGTGCAATCAAAAGATGTCGTATCGGGTATTATTCAATCAATGATATAAATGCATATGTATTATTTGATTTGGGTGCTACTTGCTTTTCGTTTATATCGATGAATTTTCTAAGAAGTTAGAAATACTTAATGAAGAAAGTGAATTTCCTTTAAAGATAGAAATTACAAATAGAGAAGTGATTCATGTTAGATTCATATACAAAAACTGTAGGGTGAACATTAAGGGGAATGTTATGAAACTAGATTTAATTTCGATAAAACTCGGAGAGTTCGATGTTATTTTAGGAATGGATTGGTTATTCAATTATGGGCGATAATTGATTGCCAAAAGAAGTGTGTAAACCTTATGACTAAAATCAAAGGTAGTTTTTCATGATAGCAAATCGCTGAACAAATGAAATGTCGGCGATGATGCGAGCCAAGAAGTTGTTAAGTAAAAGGGTGTAGGGTACTTAGCTTTATATAGTCGATACTCAAAAAAGAAGGTGTGAAATTAGAGGAAATGCTAGTGGTTAGGAATTCGTAGATGTGTTTTGGAAGATTTGCGGGACTTACCATGAGCCAAGAGATTGAATTCGTGATTGACTTAGCGCCAGGAACCGCCCTAATATCGAAGGCCCCGTATAGAATGGCTCTGGTAGAAATGAAAGAACTAATGGTGCAACTGCAAGAGCTATTGGATAAGAAGTACATTCAACTGAGTGTGTGTAACGACCCCAAAATTTGGACAATTTAATTCTCGACTTCGGTCGTTAATAATACATTCAACCTCTAATTTTACATCATTAAATGATAATACAACCATTGAAATTTGTGGAATAAATAAAATTTTTTATTACAAACTATCCTCATTCCCAAAACCTTCAACCTTTACATCTAAATATCTCAGAATCATTTTAATACTACAATAGTTTACATCGCAAAACGATATTACAATTCAACATTAATACATTATTTGAAACCTTAAACATGGTTCAAATGATAATAACACAACCTAAGTGTGTAAATCTTCAAGTATCACATCTGATTCATGTCTTTCAAGTAACACATAACTTTACCTTGAATCTTAAACCTGCAAAAGTGGTTATTTGCAGGGTGAGCTCGATAACCCAGCAATTCTAACAATTTTCATGCAACATATAGCATATAATAGCATATTCAGTTCATGCATTTATAATCAATTAATATTTACTATGCATATTACTTCTCACATAATGAGCGTAGAGACTTACTTCACGAGCATATCATCAAATATCAACTTTCAATTTCATACGTATCTCATATGAATTTCATATATATACATTAACATTCACATAGCATAATATAATTTAACTAACAGGTTATCAAATTCATATATCAAATAGGCCCGAAAAGACTTGCACGATTAAGTAGTTTATCCACTACAACTTAAGCGTATATCGCTAATTTCACTTTGTGTATCCTTACAATTATATAATCATGGATTCATATCCATCGAGTAACATATTTCATGCACTTTTAATATAAGAACAATGTTACATTATTTCTAACTAGGTTTGTAAAACCTTTATTTCACTTTCTCATCATACTCTTAGAATAGCTAGATATGTATAATTATACCTTAACCATCCATACTTGACATCAAATAGGTTGTGGTCTATTTTCAAGTTCACATTCATCACACACTTGACTCGCTATGTGTTCGACACATATTTAAAGTTTATAGATACGTGATCTACATCGTTCATATTCAAACTACTTAGTTCCATAATAATTTATTTCAATAAATAAAACTTAACAACATTCTTTAACAAGATTCGTTGATATAATATTTTAAACCATATATTGGTACTAATAAGCCTCCACTAGTATGCTTCAAATAGACATAGCATAGTTCATTAATTGAAGACGTATTTTAAACCACGCTTGAAAGGTCTAATTCATGCTTAGCTAAATGATGAACATATTCGTCATGTCTAGGGGCATAAGGCGTTCAAGTTCACTTTTAAAAGTAATTCTAGGCCAAGTTAAAGAAACTAGGTACAACTTTTAATCTCATTTCATAGCTAACTAGGCCATGTATATATGTTATCATGATTTGAACTTTAAGTCCACAAGTTACTTTAAGTTCGTCAATGTTTGTTTTCAAAATCTTTAGTTATCTTCAGAAAATAACCATCTAGGCAACTCATAGTATACAAAAGGTACTCAAGGCCATGTGTCATACCTATTTATATGCATGACTAAACCCTTTATATATGCTACAAATGTCAGAATTCAAAAGACTCAAAGTTAAATACAAACTTGTTTTTAAAATCTAAAGTTTCTTTAAAAAAACATACTCAATCATGCTAAGGCAATTCCTTATAAGTAAGGTAATCTTATATGTCATGTATAATATCATGCATTTTCAGGTTATATCACTTAGAATAACATATTCCATTGTCGGGAGCACTATACTTGCATATGTGCTCGATCGACGCCCTCCGATAGCCTCCGAATACATAATAGTCACAAAGATGACTATTTTGACCCTTTCTAAAGACCTCAAATTGAAACACTTAAAGAACAATAGTTTTAGGTCTATTCGTCCTCATTCCGGATCATCTTGAATCTCCTCAATCGGAGTTCATATGAAAACGTTATTGTTGTTTTACCAAAACAGGTCAAATCAGTCATTGCAGAACACACACCCGTAGAAATGAGGGTTATGCTATAAAATAGCCAGCAGGGGCGAAACATAGCTCTTCTTGAACTTCGGAGTTTTGTTCTCTGTTATGAACTATCATGCCAAATATTCCTTCTAACCTTCATAATTTGAGTTATAAATGTCTAAATTAGTCCGTTTTCGATTTTATGGATTCGTAATTCATAAAACTACTGTTAGGTTTGTAATATTCATGAACGCAATCAAATTGCAAAATAAGCGGAAGCGTGTAAAAATTAGAGTTTAAAATTTTTACAAACCATATACCCGGATCACCCTTTATGCACAATTATTAATTAAACGAAAAGATAAAGAATAAAATCATACCCTTGAAGATCGAGCTTCCTCAGGTACAAGTTCTCCTCCAAATCCTTTCGCATTCAACTTGAATCCACCGGGTATGGTTCCTTCCTTTGATCAACGTTAGCCACCCATATGTTTGGCCTCTAGAGGTGATCCACCAAGGAAAAATAAAGACTCAAGAAGATGGGTGTTATGGCTAACCCTAGTTTTCTATCTCTATAGAAAGGGCGTACTCTCCAACAAATTGGAATTATTATGTTGTAAAAGTCAACAACCCATATGACCCATAATAAGACTCCTCTTATTTATAGATGTGGGCAACCCACCTTAACAATTAAGGAATTGGGTTTTAATTAATTAAATTCTTTTAATTAATTAAGCTCCCTAATCTTATTAGGGATAATTAATTAAACTCCTTTAACTAATTTTCCTTCCTAATCCAATTAGGAATAAATGAGAGTACTTATATTAAATTAATTCCTAAACTCTTTTAGAAATTAAAATAATAATAATTGTAATAATATTAATAAGACTCCTCTTATTAATTTATATTTAATATTTCTAAAATATTAAATAATAAAATATTAAGCTATTTAATTTATTCTATCACCATAGATTAAATTAAATATACTTAACTATATTATTACGATTATGCCATTAACTTCTTAAATAATTATTCTTCCTTTTATGGTGTAACCCTTTAGATTCTCCATATTAAGCAGGTTGTGAATAAATCAATTAGAACAATTCTAATCTTATTTAAATAAATAAATTAAATAATTAATTTATTTAAATAAATAATATTTATTCTACAATAGGGATAAGCCTCCTAGCGATCAGCGACTTTCCGAGATAATATAGATTTCAACATTAATCATAAAAGAACCTTTGAGTAAATAGTTCCGCAAACAATTCAATCCTTCCACCATCTGATGTCCCAATTAAATATAAGGCATTGGAATTCTTTGTCAAGTCTTATTTTATTTAATTATATGTATTTCGACTCTTAAATGCACAACTCAAATAATGCAAATTAGAAACTCCTTTCTAATTTCATTACGCCTTAACCGAGGACTCTTTGGGTTGTCATTTATCGAATCACATAGGACATTTCTCTTCTTTTATTAGAAGTGGTAGATTCTTTATTGATCATACATTATCTCCATGTCAACTTATTATACCCAAGCATACCCTTTGATATACCCTAAGGGTCTTAAGGAATAAGTCAAAGTATAACTCATCATACACAAGATATTATGATGATCTCAAGTCCAAGGATTACTTGTACTACTATCACTACAGAATTCCTATAATGACAGCAAATAAAACTCCATTAGGTATTCCTTAGCGAGCCACGTTAATTGAACTTATTCTCTAATAAGAACCTACATACTTGCTTTAGTGTCTCCACACAAATGATCATGAGATCAATCATCCTCATCCAATGAGCAAGCAACGTATGTACCAATCTATCCGGATTCACTAATCCCCAATTTAGTAATCCAATGATTGGGAACTATTTTAGTTTTAAGCTTTCTAAGAATTTAGATCTCATTAGAATGATCATCATCATTATTCTAAAAGCATTGCTTAAAACTATGGGTTTATCACATATTATAAAACAGCATCATGTAGATAATTAAAAGCCTTTAATAAATTAATACTTTTTATTAATAAATGAATAAGATTGTTACAAAGTATATGCTTTATCATCAAACATGATTGGCTTGTGTGCATACTACTTTCAACTACAACATACTAGAATTCTAACAATTTATAAAAATATTAACCAACCTAAAATTTGACCCAAGACACATGTTCATACTCTATTTTCATGTTTTAAATATATTTAGCGAATTCATTCACTAAGAATTCGTTTTACATCCGTTTTTTGTTCATTCCAATTGGGTTGTTTTCGTTTTTCCAAGTACTATCAAAATACATCATCAATTTAAGGTTTTCATCATGATTTCATAACTAAACTTTGACTCCAACTAAGCCATAACATACATATTTCATTAAGAACATAAGTTCTTCATCCTTAGCTAGTTTCATGAATTCAATTACCTAAAAAAAATTACTTATAGATGATATATAACAGATTATATATACCCATAAACATATACAAACTATACTTCAACAAATTCAACGACCAAAAACCTAATTACAAAGACTTTAGAAAATAAAAATCAAAAACTAGAAACTTAGGAATTTACCTTTGATTCTTCTAAACTCTTGTTAGATAATTGGAAATCCTTGTTTAATCATCTTTTTCCTCTTGATTCTTAGAGTGTCTCTTCCCTCTTCTCAATTTCTACCTAAGCTCCATCTTTCTCTCTGTATTTTTTCTTAGGCTTAGCAACTAGAATGCGTAAAAAGAAATACGCACACTAATTGGGATATCAGTTACCCTTTAACGTATATGTTATAATTATATTATATTTATTATTTTTATTTATTTTATTTATATTAATTAAAATTCAAGAATTAAAAACCCAAAAGTCATAAGGCTTTGTTTGGCAAAACCCTTTAAATTTTAAAGAATTAATATATTTAAGCCTTGTTTGGAAAACTAAATTAAACTCCTTTAATTTATTTTAGTAAACAATTTAGTTTATAATTTATAATCACATATTATTTATTTGGATCTCCATATCCGGCATTAATCAAATAAATCAATCACATATTATATTTTAAATAAATATTCTACTTTAACAAATATCACAAATTATAATTTCATTATAATTTTATTTAATAACTTAATATACCACCTTAAATTATTAAATTAAAACAACAATATAACATCTCATGTTATATTACAACTCTCTAAATTATAAATTAATTTAATTTAGAATATTATCTAATGAATTTAGATTCATAAATATTTACTAGCAATCATTACATCAATAAAATATTTATCTCATCAATTTCAACAATAAACACATCAAATAAATATTTATATTTTAATAAATATTTAATATTACAATTTGAAATTCTGGATCGTTATAGTGTGTCACTGTGGGGAG
Source organism: Panax quinquefolius (assembly GCA_020205615.1). Lineage (NCBI taxonomy): Eukaryota > Viridiplantae > Streptophyta > Magnoliopsida > Apiales > Araliaceae > Panax > Panax quinquefolius. Next base: position 78,309,158 of record CM035155.1, read on the forward strand.
CACCGGTGTTATTTGTGAAGAAGAAGGATGGGTCAATGCGTCTTTGCATTGATTATAGGGAATTAAATAAAGTCACTATTAAAAATAAATATCCGTTGCCAAGAATAGATGACTTGTTTGATCAATTGAAGGGTGCTAGATATTTCTCGAAAATAGACTTGAGAAGTGGGTATCATCAACTAAAAGTAAGGAAGGAGGATGTACCGAAGACGGCATTCCGAACTCGGTATGGACATTATGAATTTTTAGTAATGTCTTTTGGTTTGACAAACGCCCCTGCAGCATTCATGGATTTGATGAACAGGGTGTTTAAACCATTTTTAGACAAGTTTGTGGTGGTGTTCATTGATGATATTTTGGTGTACTCCAAATCTCAAGAAGAACATATGGAACACTTACGTCTGACGTTAGAGACGTTAAGAAAGGAAAAGTTGTACGCGAAATTCTCTAAATGTGAATTTTGGTTGGAACGTGTACAATTTCGTGTTTTGATTTATTAAGCATGATAAATAGTGAATAGGTGTTGCGAAGATTAACACTTGGATTTTCTGATATTTGAATAGTAGCTTAAGACTTGTGTTAACATAACAAGTCTAACTAGAAATGCATATGTTGTGGTATATCTAATAGATGATGGTTCAAAACCTATATGTAGGTGAATGTGAGTTAATATTATAGCTTACGCTTGAGGCAAGTTTTCTAAACCTATCTTTTTAAATTGAGCAAGTTCTTTAACTCTACTCTTATAATAATTATTCATCTTTCCTAACTCTATACCTTATTGAGCAAGATTACTTTCGTTGGACAAGTCATTGTATCTAGATTGTTTATAATGATGCAAGTTTTCTAAATCTTGTCTTTTAACATTGAGCAATGTTATTGTTTCTAATTCAATTATAATTACGCAATTTCCTCTAACTCTACATTTTTGTTGAGTTAGTTCTATTATTAAATTGTGTAAGTTTTTCCTAAACCTAAACTTGTTGTTTTAGCATACAAGTACCTTATTCTGATGAACAAGTTTATCATTCAAGTTATTACTTGTTATGCATGCTTAATATTAAATTCTAAGATTTTAACCTTAGCTTAGTGTTGTTCAAAGCAAGGTATGTAAATTATTCAACACTTATGCTATTAGATTATTCCTAAAGCATGAACTTAGAATGAAATGTTTATTCAGTTATGATTATTCCATAATATAGTATTATTACCTTTTATTTAACTAATCCTTAGTTGATGTCCGTTGAATTCCAAATTACCTTGAAATATATCCAAACCAAACTTACTTTGGTGCGAACTTGTAATCTAAATACTGAGATGAACAACCCTATTATTATTAGGGGATAATTTACACTTAGCTTTGAAATGTTTGTGCACAATACATTGTACGAAAGACTGATCCCCCTAAGTATGAGGAGTCCTTATAGTCTTATGACTGTTAAAGTTGGAGTTGAAAGATTACTTGCAACTGTGGACATAGTTCATGGTCTTATGACCCTCAGTTAGAAATATTCCATATTTTGGATTCCAGTTTTTGATTATCCTTGATAGAGTATTATTCAGTTTTGATGAGCCTATTCGTTAGCAATATTACTATTATTCTTTTGTTAATTCATTTTTATATCCAGCGAGCAATTGTTTTGCTCACTCTTGCATACTTATATACTTATTGCAGCTAAAGTTGAGAAGGTAGATGAGCCTTCAACTAGTAAAGGAAAGGGAAAAATGTACAAGTGATGTAGACTTGTAATTTTATTGATTGTGATGATGATAAACTTTTTAATAATGATGTAATGTAATAATTTTATTTCTGCACTTATATAATGTTGAAAGGTTAGACAACCTAGGATGTTTTCAAATTAATGATGTATCCCTATTTAAAGGGAGTATTTATGGTTTAAATATTATTTAATTTGGGTGGATAGTATGAATGTATGAAACGTGAACACCAAATCTTGTGGGAATGAAGTACCTAGATTTGGGGGTGTCACAAAAACACTTTTTACGTTCATTAACATTTATTACGGTGTTTCGACGTTCATTCGTCACACGCACGATTTGTCTCTCTTATGTATGCTTAGTATGCTTATACAACGTATCTAATACATTATTTATTAATGTTAAGCATTGTTACGTTTACTAACATTTATGTTTTATAACTTAGAACAACATCTTTTATCTTCAGAAGCACTACACTTGCATACATACATGCCTGACGCCCTCCGATTGCCCCTGAAAACACAATAGTACTAAAGATGACCATTTTGACCACTATTCCCGACCTTAAATTGAAAAACTTAAAGAATAAAGTTGTAAGGTCTATTCGTCCTCATTCCGGATCATCTTAAATCGCCTCAATCGGAGTTCGTATGAAAAAGTTATGCCTATTTTACTAAAATAGGTCAAAATAGTCACACCTGACACACTTTGGGTGAAGCTGCGCCCAATTAAGCCTTGGGCATAGTGTAGCTACACCCTAGGGGGAAGTTGCACCCATTAGCAGAAACGGGACTCTGAAGTTCATTGTTCTTGCGATTTTTAACCCTTTTCTTCTACTAATCTTCATAACTTGAGTTATACACATCCAAATTAGTCCGTTTTCTATTCTATGGATTCGTAATTCATAGAAATACAACATACTAGAATTATAACAATTTACAGAAACACTAACTATCCTAAATCTTGACCCAAAACTCATGTTCTTACTAAACTTTCATGTTTTAACATGTTTAGTGAATTCATTCACTACGAATTCGTTTCTTAACCAAATTGATTCATTCAACTTGCGTTCTTTTTGTTTCTTATCGTATTAACATATTCCTAACTCAAATTACAGTTTAGTTCATAAATTAACTACCATTTTTTATACTTTCACAAGTCATATACATAACCATGGCTGCTATTTATGCTGACAATGCTGTAATGACATCTACCTCTAACATCCCCGTAACTTTAGGTTATGGCATCCTGGCCGTAGGATTCTGGAAATTGTTTGCTTCTATAGTCTCAATGAGATCATATGCTTCTTCATAACTTTTGGCTCATAAGGCTCCTCTTGCAGCAACATTTACTATTAGCCTAGATTGCCAACCCAATCCATTATAAAAAGTATTTATAATCATACAATCAGGCATTCCATGATGAGGGCATTTCCTTAGCATTTCGTTATAGCATTCCCAGACTTCATACAGTGTTTCACCCTATTGATGTTCAAACTGGGAAATCGCAGTCCTCATTTTTGTTGTCTTAGCCATAAGGAAAAATTTGGCTAAGAACTTCTGTGCTAAGTCCTCCCATGTGGTGATTGACCCCGATGGCAATGAATGGAGCCAACTTATTACCTTATCCCTTAAAGAAAATGGAACAGTCTGACACCCCATTGTACTTAAAAGTGTCACATATCTCTATGAAGCTCAACAAATGCTCGTTTGGGTCATCTATAGCAGCACCCCCAAATTGAACTGAATTCTGCACCATCTGTATCGTGCCTGGCTTAATTTCGAAGGTATTAGCTGTTATAGCTCGCCTTACAATGCTTGACTGCAACTCATTATTATTGGGCATAGAGTAATCCCTTAAGGCTCTGTGCTATTCTCTATGCTCTTCTGCCATATTGGATGATGATGTCTCAGTATTTACTTGTGTATTCTGATGTGCACTTGTTTTCCAAGCTCTACCATTGATATTATCATATGCAGGTATCAACTCAGGATTTGATGACTGCGTGTGCATATACTATACACAAGTACTTGAAATGCAAACAAAAGTAAAATAGAACTAAGATAAGAATAGAATTGTTCAAGTCAAACAAATCTAGCTTTAGTTGATGATGACAGTAATAAAATTAAACTCCTTTCCCAGACAACGGCGCCAAAAACTTGTTTCCTCCATTTAGTTTTAACAAAACAGACTCTAACTCATGCAAGTATACACGAGTCAACAAGTAGTACAGAGTAAGAAAGTATTGATCCCACGGAGAAAGGTGAATAAATCTACACTAGCATGCAACAACCTTATCACTATTTCTATTTGCTTAAATGATCAATTAACAAATAAATTGATATCTAAATTAATTATCAACACAAAAATACTAATTACTAAATTAAGGGAATCAAGTGGAAAGAAATGGGATCCTAATGTCATTTAATGCTTTATCCAAAATGCACGCCTCTTTGTTGGGAGATTGCATATTTAAAATTTGATGTTGAAAGTTAATAAGTCATGATTATATGTAAAGTCCTTCCAAGGAACACATGTACAAGGACTTAGTGATAGATCAAATTTGTTAGGTTGATCTGAACTTTAATGTTTATCATTCTATAAATGAATGTATAGAAGAAGAGATCAAAGCTGTTAGGTTGATCTATATCTTGAAATTTTTTGGCTTGAACTGAAATATACTCTATCAAGAAGATCAAGAGATTGCAGAAGACAAGGCAGAAACATAGAGCGTTGAGGATCGTAGTGTATCTGCTTTAAAGGGCCTCTCTGAAATCATAGAGTAGTCCTAACGCTTACCGAGCCAAGTCAAAATTCGTAGAGTGCTCTTAAAAGCGTAGAGTCTGCAAGACAAGTAAGTGAAGATTGTATTATACTAGTCCTTAAGTGAAATTATAGTGTTCTCATCTATCAGCACCAGACTAAATACCAAGGTGTCATGACACCACGATCAGAATCGTAGAGCTTCATCTGTCTATGTCAGAAGCATCGAGCCTCGTCCATATGTTTAAAGATTAATCACAACAAATGTGGAATGAGCTATAGACGTTGAAGACCTCGGGAGTCCAAATGACACAACAGTCATCCTTAGTATATAACAAAGAAAAGTATTGAAGAAGCTAAGGAAAGTACCATGAGTCAGCACAAAACACCTTTTCAGGTATTAGGTGAGATAGCAGTCTGCTGTGTCAGTGGGTCAGTCTGTTGATAAGAAGTTATGCAAAAAGTGTGAGACCTCAAATTTTATGAAATGAAAGTATTCAATTTTCTTATAATTATTCTATTTAGAAAATGGTAAAATTGATAAAGGTTAAAGTTAAGGGTGATATGTGAAAATTTTGCAAAGTAAGCAAGTTGTTATAAAATAATCGGTGGTAAAATACGCGTGGTTGCATAGTAGCATACGGTATCGATTATTGATGCTTATTTGAGAAGTCACTCAGTTATACTCAATTATTGTTACAGTAATTGCTGCATCATATCTCTCATATTATTGATTCGATTATTGCCACATTATCATCTGCATTATATGATATATTATTAAATCAACAATTGAGACGACAAAGTTATTCATATTATTAAATTATAATATTTACAATGTCTAGAAGTTCTGCCAAGGAGAGGTTTGGTCACCTAATTGCGCGCATGATAAGGAGAAATCCTTATTGAAAGCCCCTCTTTCACAGGAACAACCTGGTTGTTAAATATTGTGAGTTATAATATTAATGATGAATAAGTTCGTGTTGATTAAACATGAATTTGATAGTTCCATTGTGTTGGGATTATTTGTGTTAACAGAAATCGACATTTATTTCAATAATAGTTGATGTCTTGAGGTTATATTGTTCAATAGGGTATTCAGGGCACTTTTCGTGTCGGAGTACTATTCACGAGTTATTATTCACGAGTTACTATTCATGAGTTACTATTCATGAGTTACTATTCACGGGATACTATTCACCGGAACAAAATATATTTCTTTTCGGTCCAAATCATTTTGGGTACAATATTATTCCATGAGGAGATGTGCTAATTTTTCAGACCATTGGTTGAAATTATAATAGTAAATCAATATGAATCGTTGGTTTAAAGTTTTAATAGTAAATGATCGCTGGTTTAAAGTTTTTATAGTGAATCAATATGGATCGCTGGTTTAAAGTTTTAATAGTGAATCGGTATGGACCGTTGGTTTAAAGTTTTAATAGTGAATTAGTATGGACCGTTGGTTTAAATTTTTAATAGTGAATCAGTATGGACCGTTGCTTTAAGTTTTAATATGGACCGTCCGTTTAAAAGTAAATCAATCTGGACCGTTCATGAATTAGTTACTATTCAGTCCATTCTCCTATAAATAGAAGCTCATTCCTTCATTATTTCTTACGAATCCACTGAAACTCTAGAGAGAGAAATTATAGAGAGAAAGAAGAAGAGAAGTCAGCTACCTTTCTATTCCAGTATCCAGCTGTATCTAAGATAAGAGATATTATTTGTTGTACTCGTAAGGGGTATTATTTCTTTCGTATTTATGAAGAGAGCTATTGCTATTCCATTCCTTATTATTATGTTTGAATAACTTTGTCATGCCAATCTTTGCATATACATGGTAAAATTCTTCTATTATTTCATTCCTTATTATTATGTTGGAATAACTTTGTACATGCAAATCTTTGCATACATGGTGAAATTCTTCTATTATTTCATTCCTTATTATTATGTTGGAATAGCCTATCTATCAAAATCTTGCATACATGGTGAAATTCTTCTATTATTCCATTCCTTATTATTATGTTGGAATAACTTTGTTTATCTGAAGTACCGCATACATGGTGAAATTCTTCTATTATTCCGTTCTTTATTATTACGCCGGAATATCACATGCGTGCCTTTCTGCGAACTGGTTCCATTATTTATTATTCTATCTAATAATATCGTATATGCAATGCGTTTACGTCGGACTGGTTCCATTATTTACTATTACATTGATAATAACATGCATGCGGTCTATCATACGCATGATGAATTCTTCATTATTCCATTCTTTATTATTACATTGGAATAACACATACATGTGGATTACCATATGCATGGTGAATGATCCTTTGTATTCATTCCTTATTAAATTATGGAAATGATCTGTTTACGTTGATTATGATAAGAGTCATAATAAAAGCATTGGACTGATGAAAATCATGGGTATATGTAGTATTAGTAAATGTTATGATGAGTTATGTTAGTTATTATATGAAAACATGAAAGTTTCTTAGAAATCACAAAGGGTTGAAAATCAGATTTTGGTGAAAATGGAACATGAAATTCAACTGACCTTATCTCCTATTATATTTCGAATTTTTGAGTGTGGTAAAGTTCTAGAGTTAGATCTATGAGTTATATATCCAAGTGGAATCACTGGAAAAGGTGTTGTATATTTTTGTGTAGACTGATTTTAGCAAAGGAGTCAAAAACTGCCAATTTTAAAAAAGGCTACTGCCCATAAATTTAAAGGGGCTGTTGTTTCGACCACTTAATTTGTGAGAAAAATTCTGGCCTTTTGGGACATGAAAGTATATGGTATAAGGTACCTCCTGTCCAAAAATGAGCTCATTCCGATTTAAAATGAGCAAGTTATGACCATTTCAATATTTAGGTTTTTCCGAAAAAAACGCTTATAACCTTAGGAGTTCTATAACTTCGATGACCATGAAATTTAAACTGGAAGATCACGTTAACATGTGTAAGATCTTGCCAAGATTTGGGAATTTCTGGAGTTAAACTCGAGGTAGCTAATTTCTTAAGGAATTAATTAGAAATTGATTTTTGAAAAATAGTAAATGAATTTTAAAAATTCCGAGAAAAATATATGTTCAATATGGGACTATATTCTGCTAAATCCCAGAAAAGAAATATTTTTGGGACTGATTTGGTATTTTTTATGAAAATTATCTAGTTATGAGTAAATGAGTTAAATATGTTATGTGAAGTAACAAAGTTGGAAAATAGGATTTTATGGCTTGGAAATCCTATATAGGGTATATGCAGATTTTTGATGAAGAATTTGATCATTGGTGATGAAATCTTATGAGTATGTCATTTTTGAATGATTAAATGCATTATTTGGTAAAGTGAAAATAATTGAAATAAATTGTTTATAAGTTTAAGAAGTGGTTAAAATATTGTTATAATATTAATAATATTAGATTATGAGTTTATTAAGTGATTAATAATATTTGGATAAATTTAAAGTCTTTAATATTTATCCTTGTTTTTATTTGATTAAATCATTGTCATCATTCTCATGCTTGTGTTGTGTTGAAGTAAATACATGGCTGTACAGTAGTGCATAGATGGACTTGGTATGATTATGACCAGGGATTATTCGGTATAATCATGACCGTAATGTTATAAATGATGTGATAAAAGTCATCTTTGGCCCGTAGTGCATAGATGTACTTGGTATGATTATGACCAAGGATTATTCGGTATAATCATAACCGTAATGAAAAACACGAATATCCTTGGCCCGTAGTGCATGGATAATTCGTGGTTGTGATCTTATTGTTGAGTCTCGGCATTATTGGTTTCTGATTTGTATATCTTTGGCACGTAGTGCAAAGATGAACTATTTATTATTGGTTATACAGTTGTATATCTTTGGCCGTAGTGCAAAGATGAATTTATTAAAGTATGATTATGAAGCGGGGAATTGTGATTTGGTATAACCATGATTTTTGATGTTTTAGGTGAAGATGGGTGATGTAAATTATCTTCGTCCTGGGTGCGAAAAGGAATTCAGAATCACAATTATGATTATGAGTTATTCATATGATTGTGGACAGGAATTGTTGATTGATGTTACAGGGATAAAACATTATTAGTGGACTTTTAACATGGAGGAGATAATAGACCTGATGGTCTATTTGACTCTTTTAATGGATTGCTCGTTCATTTGCAAACTATGGTTGAAAAGTTTTATCATCTACCATATGTTCTAAATCTTTGATTTATTACTGATGAAGGCTATTGACAATTTAATTATCTTTAGTCATGATATTCTTTACTGGGCTAGTTGTGCTCACCCTTTTGCTTCACAATTCCTTTCAGGTAATAAGAATGTAGCTGGGTCGAGCGGGGATAACAGGGAAATAGTGAGATGGTCCGAGACTGTTGAAGTTTCTCAATACATTATAAAATGGCATGACATGTAATATATAATTGCATTGAGAACCTAAGATGTGCATGTCGTATTTTATACGTCACTTAATAATTGATTTTGGTGAACAACAATAGGTTGATGAGAACCCAACTTTGGAAGGGTGTTTTGCCACTATCATACAAGATGTCTAATGACATATAATCTCGTGTTATCATAAGACAGAGTTGTGTACATCCACTTGCTGAGTATATCTACGAGCACTACCTATATGATCTTGGAGTATATTTGAAATATAATTCTCACTTGGAGACAACTGAGATAATTATATGTCAAGAGAAGACTCATAATTGGAAGGAACATGACAGTAATCTTCTCGTTTTTCTTTGGGGTCTATTGGATCAACCAAGGATAATTCTCTAGACATATGATATCTATCATAACTTAGATTCATGGCCTCCTATGTACGAAGGTTTCCTTGAGCATTTCCCAAAGATTTTAATTTCTAAAACAATTATTGACTGTACTTTTATGTAAAGTACCTTTGTAAGGTGTTGTGGTCGAGGTACCATGAGAGTTACATAGATTTTGTATTGAAACTCACAGCTTATCTGTTGTCGTACTCTGCACGATAGTTCAACAGTTGTATAAATGAAGTTTGTATTTGATTTTTATAATATGATATCTGGCGACTCAGAATGGGTCGGGTGGACCTATTTTGGGGGCGTCACAAAAAGTCTCCATCAAAGCTCAAAAATGTCAAATACATTTAATGCTTCAACGAATGTCTTCAAATGGACACATTTTCAAAGGCATCATATATACAAAACATCAGCATATGAAAGAAAACAAGCAAGCACTGAACAGAGCTGAAGAACACTCAATGATCAAACTCTACGATCCGAAAAGATAAAGCTTGCTCAGCTATTCAGTTATTTCGAACAAGAGCTTAACGGAAACTGAATAGCACCATTCAAGAACTCATCAACCACTACCAAGTGAAGTAAGAAGTTCCAAGTTAGAAGGACTTGAAGAGTTCTAAGTGAACTTTGAAGAACCAAGTCTGCTGGACTTGAAGAGTTCAAAAGTGAACTGAGAAGTGCCAAGACTGCTGGTCTTGAAGAAATCTATGAGATTCAAAAGTTGTAAAGATATCCTTAGTGGATTTCCTACTCAAGGAGTAGAAGAGTGGACTAGGAGCTTTTAATGCTCTGAACCACTTAAAATTTTCGTGTCTGCTATAACTGCTATAACTGTTATAACTGCCTCACTCTCATTAACTCACTATATCTTAAAGGAAAAAAAACAAATCTTAAATTCCGCTGTGCTTAGATCATTCTCAAAACTAACAAGTATTTTGAAACGAAAGAATTTAAAATATCTATTCAACCCCCCCCCCCCCTTCTAGATAACTATTGTGCCTCTGGGAACTAACAATTGGTATCAAAGCAAGTTTTATCAAACAGCCTACAAAGCTTAAGTAGATCCAATGGCACATCTGATAAGCGAATCAAAGACTGGAGGAGGCAGCAGGCCACCTATGTGCAACAAAGATAAATTCGCCAACTGGAAAGTTCATATACAAGCCTACATGGACTCAATAGATGAAGATCTATTTGAAACTGTTCAAAATGGGCCATACATTCCTACCAAGCTTGTTCCTACTGTAGACGATCCAAACAAAATCCAGATCAAGGTCAAAGAAGAATGGACTGACAACGAAAAAAGAAAGTCATCAACTCGACAAAAAGGCCAAGAACATTTTGTTCCAATCTTTAGAAGATGACACTGTTTGAGAATGTGGTCGATAGCAAAGCAAAGAAAGGAAGTATGGGAAGCATTGCTCATCATGCATGAAGGAACAGAAGAGGTCAGAGAAAACAAGCAATCTCTCCTGACTCAGCAATATGAAATGTTTGCACATGTTCAAGGAGAAAATGTCACTTCCACATATGAAAGATTCAATATACTGCTCAACTCTCTCCGAGCCTATGGAAAAATCTATCCAAATAAAGATCTAATCATAAAGTTCATGAGAGCTTTACCTAGCAAGTGGGATGCCAAAACCACTGCCATCAGAGAGTCAAAGAATCTCCATGAAATGACTATTCAACAGTTATATGGCAACCTTCTCACATACGAACAGGAGCTGACTCAACGAGCAGAAACTCTATCCGAAGGAAGAAAGAAAGACAAAGGAGTTGCTCTAAAAGCAACAGACAACACTTCCAAAGCTAACACTGAGAATGACTCTGACTATAATGAAGATAATGATGAGGACTTTGCAATGTTGGTAAAAAGACTCAGAAGGTTCATGCGTCAAGGCAAAAGCAGCAAACCTTAGAAGTTCAACAACTACAACAGCTAGGAACAAATAAATGACTTATGCTACAACTGCAAAAATGCTGGCCATTTTATTACAAACTACAACAAGCCTTTCAGAGAAAAACTCAAGAAAAGATCAAATTCAAAGGTAACAAGAGGCTTCAGAAGAAAGACAAATGTCTTGTAGCTGGAGAATCATGGAGTGACTTAGACAACGACTCAACTCCCGAATCTGGAGATGATGAAGATCCTCAACTGGTAAATCTTTGCCTAATGGCCAAACATGCTAAGGATAAAAAGAACTGCAACATTCATGAAGTAAATATAGATGAGGTATTTGACTTTAACTCTCCTTATGTAGACATTGATGATTTAAGAAGCGCTTCTTGGCATAACATCGATCGCATCGAAGACATGAAATGGTTCAGAGTTCTGTCCAAAGATTATTCACTTCTTCAAAAGGAGAAAGAGAAAGTTCAAGAAGAATTAGAAACAGCTCTTCTAAGTACTGACTCTCTCTCCAAGCTTGAAGCTGAAAATAAGCTCTTAAAACAGACCAATGAGCTCAATGCACAAAGAGAGTCAAGTCTAACCTCTAAAATTGAGGAACTAGAAAGGATAATCTCTACATAGAATAAATCCTCTTCATCCATAGACTCCCTGATCTCTAGTCAGAGAAGTGCATCTGACAAAACAGGTTTAGGCTTTGGGGAATCCACCTCAGCGCCATATGTGGAAAAGATAAAGGAAACTAGCCCTAGTAATGCTCCAAGTTTCAGTAGAAGCATTATATTTATGAAATCCTCACAAAAGGAAGAACCAGTCAAATCCTCCTCGTCAGATCCAACCTATGTTCCAAGGAATAAAGGATCTCATTTGGCCTAGGTTTCAGAAGAGAGAAGAGTAACTCAATCTCTACTCTCCAACCTCGAAGGGTTGTAGAGTCGAGTAAAATCGACTCCACAAACCAACTGGGAAGGAATAATAGAGTTAAGCCTCACTCTTCACAAATCATGAAACACAAGGACACATGGAAAAAGGAAGGAAGGATTGCTGAAAACCCACATAAGTCCAAATGGAGGAAGAATCCACACACACACACAAGCATGCATTATATTAGATATTTTGTATGTAACAAGACTGGTCACAAGGCTGCAATATGCTACCATAATCCTATAAATGTGAAACGCAAAATTAAGCAAATTTGGGTTCCCAAGGGTACTAACAAAATAGGACCCATGCAAGTATGGGTACCAAAATGAGAGTTTTATCTTACCACAGGAACCAAGCTCCACGATCACAACCTGGTATCTGGACAGTAGATGCTCAAGGCACAAGACAGGGAACAAAGCCCTTCTGTCTAACTACATAGACAAGGAGGGTCCTTTAGTCATCTTTGGAGCCAATGGCTCTGGAAAAACAAGAGGATATGGCTTAGCTAGGAATGGTGTAGTGTCCTTCAATAAAGTAGCCTATGTGGAAGGACTACAACACAATCTACTGAGCATAAGCCAACTCTGCGACAAGGGTCATCAAGTCATATTCCTCAATAATCAATGTCAAGTCAGAGATCTAAAGACATCAGCAATAAAGCTGACCGAAACAAGAAAAGGAAATGCCTACACTGTAAATCTTGGTCAACTAAGCTCAAACGAGACGATATGCTTTCTGGATAAAGCATATGAAGAAATGAGCTGGTTATGGCATAGAAGACTGTCTCATCTCAACTTCAAAAGCATGTCTAAACTGGCTTCAAAAGATCTAGTTGCAGGCTTACCCAAGTTCAGCTTCGTCAAAGAAAGGCCTTGCAATGCCTGTCAGCTTGGAAAGCAGACTAGAAGCTCATTTTAGAGTAAAACTATCAACTCAATTGACAAGCCCCTGCAGCTGCTTCACATGGATCTATTTGGGCCAATTCTAACAACGAGCCTTAGAGGGAAGAGATACTCACTGGTCGTAGTGGATGACTACACCATATTCACATGGGTGTTCTTTTTAAACTCAAAATATGAAACTAGCTCTCAACTAATCAAAATGTTCAAACTAGTGATGAACGAGAGAGAGGAGAAAATTAAGGCTATAAGAAGTGATCATGGTAGAGAATTTAACTTCTCTGAGATGGACTAGTTCTGCACAGACAATGGCATCAGCCACAACTTCTCAACTCCACGAACCCCTCAGCAAAACGGAGTAGCTAAGAGAAAGAACAGAACGTTGATAGAAGCTGGAAGAACTCTACTAGCAATGACTCATCTACTGAATACTACGGTAGGAAAAGTCATCAACACTTGCATGCTAGACTCAGAATAGATCTCTTATACACTCTACGTTAAAGAAGACTCCCTACGAACTGTGGAGAGGAATAAAGCCAAGTGTCAACTACTTTCATGTGTTTGGCTGTGCATGCTATATACTCAACAATGGAAAACAGTATCTGATAAAGTTCCAACCTAAGTATGACGAAGGAATCTTTCTCGGATATGCCATAGACAGTAAAGCTTACAGAGTGTTCAACAAAAAAATACTAAGTGTTGAAGTCTCAATTCACATCATTTTTGATGAAACAGACTTGGACAAAACAATGTCTTAAGACACTATGAATGATAATTCAGACACTACGAACGAAGTCGTCAAGCCCAACACCACGATCGTAGTTCCAAAAAATGAGATCGTTGAGCAAGAAAAGGAGATCATAGAGAGAACTACGCAAGACAACGAACCTCCACATCAAGAAGCTGAAATTGATCTTGAAGGTCTTAGACAAGAAGGCGTCAGGATAGATGTTCCAACAGGAAATAGATGGGCAAGAGATCACACTCAAGACTTAATCATTGGAGACCTAAATGCAAGAGTCAAAACAAGAGTTGCCACCCAAAATGAGTGTTTTTATCTAAGCTTTCTGTCACAAATGGAACCCAAAAAGATAGAAGATGCTATGGAAGACTCCAGCTGGATAGAAGCCATACAGGATGAACTAAATGTGTTTGAAGAAGCAAAGTATGGAGATTAGTTCCAAGACCAAAAAGTCAATCTGTCATAGGCACCAAGTGGGTCTTCAGGAACAAGATGGATGAAGATGGAGTAATAACAAGGAATAAGGCAAGACTAGTGGCCAAAGGTTACTCTCAGGAAGAAGGCATTGACTACGATGAGACCTTTGCACCTGTTGCCAGATTAGAAGCCATCAGAATATTCCTTGCCTTTGCTACTCACATGAAATTCAAAGTCTTTGAGATGGATGTCAAAAGTGCATTCCTGAATAGTGAACTTCAAGAAGAAGTATATATAGAACAACCTCCAGGTTTCATCAATCCAACTCTCTCTAATTATGTCTATAGATTAGACAAAGCCTTATATGGTCTTAAACAAGCACCTAGAGCATGGTATGAAACATTAACTAACTTTCTTATTGAAAATGGGTTCACATGAGGTAGAGTAGACACCACATTATTTCTTAGAAAGCATAAAGACAAAATCTTATTAGTTCAAATATATGTTAATGACATTATCTTTGGCTCTACTGATGAAAAATTATGTAAGAGATTTGCCAAGCTTATGCAGAGCAAGTTTGAAATGAACATGATGGGTGAGCTGAACTTCTTCCTTGGACTGCATGTAAAGTAGACTGATGAAGGAATCTTCATAAACCAAGCCAAGTACATTAAAGACTTACTTAAAAAGTATGGCATGGAATCAGCCTCTCCCATGAAAACCCCAATTGCTCCAGCAACCAAGCTTGACAAAGATGAAAAGGGTAAAAGCATTATATAACTCAATACAGAGGTATGATAGGCTCTCTTCTATATCTAACTGCCAGTAGACCAGACATAATATTTGCAACATGTATATGTGCTAGATTTCAAGCTAATCTTAAGGAATCACACTTAACTACTATAAAAAGGATTTTCAGGTACCTTAAAGGCACACCTCACTTGGGGCTTTGGTATCCCAAGGAGTCCTCTTTTGAATTGACAGGATATACATATGCTGATTTTGCAGGCTGCAAAATAGACAGAAAAAGTACTAATAGCACCTGTCATCTGCTGGGAAATAGACTTGTGTCCTGGTTTAGCAAGAAACAAAACTCAGTATCTACATCAACAGCAGAAGCTGAATATATTGATGTTGACAGCTGTTGTGCTCAAATCTTGTGGATGAAAAATCAACTGGCAGATTATGGGTTTGATTTTAAATCTATACCTGTTCATTGTGATAACACTAGTGCCATAGCAATAACACACAATCCTGTTATGCATTCTAAGACTAAGCATATAGAAATAAGATATCATTTTATTAGGGATCATGTTCAAAATGGAATCATATCTTTACAATACATCCCTACTGAAAATCAACTTGCTGATGTCTTTACAAAGCCTCTAGATGAATCCAGATTTAATAAGTTAATAAGTGAGCTAGGCATGCTAAATCTACAACCATAAAATCTATGCTCTAGTTTGTACTAACCATGCAGATATAACGACTATGTTCAAAATCGTAGACGTGACCAAAGAAAGTCCACGATCGTAGAGTTGCAATGACATGAAAGACCACGATCGTAGAGCTTCCTCAACATGACAAAGAAGCATCCTGTGATGACAAAAGTTCCAACAAATCTAAGCATTCTCTCTGCCAAGCGCCTCAGAGACAAACCTAATCCTTAGTTCATTCTAAGAGGTTGGCCCTTCCTGAGCTACCTTAACTTGGAAGAAATGCTAAGTTAAAAGTTCATCACAAGGAATAGAGCAGATAATGTTCGTAGAGCAGATTCAGCAGTGGACTCAACGATCACAATGACAACCTCAACGACCGTAGTGTTACCTCGACGATCGTGGTCCCCCCAAAGACTACACTAGCTCAGGAGGAGCTAAGGGCAAATCAGTATTTTCCACACAAGTTAAAATCATGGATCCAAGCATAACTCAACACATGTCCCATTACGCAGATCGAGTGGAGGGAAGTTACAAGTATAGTTCAAAAAGGGTTTTTTGAAAACTCACCTCAGAAGTTCAAAAAGCTTATTTCTCTCTCCCTCTACAAGCAGAAACCCTAGTCTTCCAAAAAGCTCAATCAACTTCAGTGCAAAGAAATCAATGGCGACTTCAAGTATTATCACTGGTTACCGACTTTGTTTCGACGAGTTCAAGACAGCTGACTCTCAATACCACAAGATTTTGTCTCTAGTAAAGAAAGCTGGTCTTGAGGAGGCTCTGGGCACCAACACATGGATTTACCCAAAGCTAATAAAGGAATTTTATAGCAATGGAGTTTTTGAGAACAACATCATCACCACAAGAGTCAGGGGAGTACAACTCAAACTCAAGGCTGAAGACATAAATCTGGCCCTGGGCTTCAAGTCAAAGGGACTCCTGTCTATAGAGGTCATCGATTTCCATGATGGACTGAAGAAGATGCATCACACAAAGAATCTGACTGTCAAGGGGTACAAAAAGGAGTTTCCCCAAAAATATGAGTTTTTGGTTGACATTGTTAGAAAGTGCATATGTTGCAAAAGCTCTGGCCACGACTCAGTGAATGAAGTACAACTGAAGCTTATGACAACAATCTTTTATGGAATTCGACTCAACTTTGGAGCCCTACTCATCGATTGGATGGGGAAGTGGATGCTTAATTCAAAGAAATCAAAGAGCTCTGGTAAGATGCTCTACGGGTGGTTTATAATCATCATCCTGCAATCAGCACTGGTGACAAAATTGGAGATAATGAAGGAGAATCCATTAATCAAAACAGAAGGATGACCCAGCAGCTATTTAAAAACTGGAAAAGAAATGCAGTTGAAAAACGTCAGAATGATATCCAAATCCAGTGGAAGAACAGGTGATGCAAAGGAGACTGGAATACCAGGAAATATATATGTTGTGAAGGAGACTGAAGAAGAAAAAGAAATCAACAAGGAAGAACCCATTGCTTTAATCAGAAAAGGCAAGGGTAAAAGAAAAATGAAGGCTCAAAGGGCACAGGAGCCTCAAGGCTCGACTACTGAGGCACCTCAAGAGAGTTCAGGCACTGAAACTCTAAATAAATTGAAAAGAAAAGAACAACAGTCTAAGGAAGAAGAAGACAGAGCTACCATCTCTCAGCTGCTCAAGAAAAGAAAGCAGAGTCATAAGTCTAAGAAGACCTCTTTCTCCTCGATCGTAGAGTCTCTACCGATCATAGAATCCAGATTGCACACCACTCCCGAAGATTGTTGGAAGAATGCATATCTTGATTTGATATTTAAAGCAAATACTCATAATTTATATGTAAAGCCCTTCAAGGAATATATGTACAAGGGCTTAGTGATAGATCAAATTTGTTAGGTTGATCTTTGCTTTGAATGTTAATCATTCCATAAATGAATGTATAGATAAAGAGATCAAAGATGTTAGGTTGATCCATGACTTGAAAAGTATAGATAGGCTTCAACAAAAATCATAGTCTATCAAGCTGATTAACAGATTGCAGAAGCTAAGGCAGGATCGTAGAGCTTAACAGATCGTAGTGTATCTGCCTTAAAGGACCTCTTCAGAAATCGTAGAGTGGTCCAGACATTTGTCGAAGCTAACTCAGAGATCGTAGTGTGCTCTTAGAAACGTTGAATTTGCTAGACGAGCAAGTGATGATCGTCGAGTGAAAAGATCGTAGTGTGCAAATCCTTGCGAGAAATCATAGTGTTCTCTTAAGTGCAAGCACCAATATGACAAGACACTACGATATGGATAGTAGAGTGTCATCTGCCTTGTGTCAGAAGCATCGAGCCCTAACTTTAGTTTGAAGACAAATTCCAACAAATGAGGAATGGGTTTTGAACGTTGAAGCACTCACCAGTCCCAACGGTACAAAAGATATCCTTAGTATTGATCAAAAGGAATGTATTCAAGAAGCTAAGAAAAGGACCATTAGTAGAGGAAAACACCTTTTCGGTGTTAGGAGAAAGCGATCTGCTTGAGTGTCGGTGGGCGAATGTAATTCAAAAGATGTGCAGAAATGTCTCCATCAAGGCTCAGAAATGTCAAATGCATTTAATGCTTCATCAGATGACTTCAACGGATAGATTTCAAAGATCTCATATATCTGAGAATCTGAGACACGAGAGAGAGATAAGCAAGTATTGAACAAAAGCGCACAAGAACACTCAACGATAAACTCTACGATCCGAGAAAAGAAGAAGCTTGCTTTCCATTACTCGGCTTTTTTTCAAACAAGTGCTTAACTACAACTGAGTAGCCTCAATCACAACTCAACAACTATCAATCTACTGAAGTAAGAAGTTCCAAGTTAGAAAGATTTGAAGAGTTCTAAGTGAACTGTGAAGAGCCAAGTCTGCTGGACTTGAAGAGTTCAAGAGTGAACTTAGAAGTGCTAGGCTAGGCATTGGTACAGAAGGAATATGTGAGAGTCAGAAAGTGTAAAAGACATCCTTAGTGGATTTCCTACCCAAGGAGTAGAAGAGTGGACTAGGAGCTTTGAGTGCTCCGAACCACTTAAAAACAACTGTGTCTATTTATAACTGCTATAACTATTATAACTGCCTTTCTCTCTTTAACTTGCTATCTAAAAGGGATTTCAAAGAATCAATAATTCCGCTGTGCTACAAAGCTTTATCAAAACATTCTTTAAACAAAGAAAAGATTTTAATATCTATTCAACCCCCCCTTCTAGATAACTATTGTGCCTTTGGGAACTAATAATTGGTATCAAAGTAGGTTCTATAATACAGCCTACAAAGCTTGAGTAGATCCAATGGCACACTTACAAGCGAATCAAAGATTTGGAGGAGGCGTGAAGCCACCTATGTGCAACAAAGATAAATTCGCTAACTAGAAGGTTAGGATGCAATCTTACATGGATTCAATAGATGAAGATCTATTTGAAACTGTTCAAAATGGGCCCTACGTTCCTACAAAGCTTGCACATACGATAGAGGACCCAAATGCGAATCTGGATCAAGGTCAAAGGAGAATGGATGAGAGCGAGAGAGAGAGCAGTGTCTGAAAGCTTGACAAAAAGGCCAAGAACATCTTATTTCAATCATTAGAAGATGATCTATTTGAAAACGTGATCAACTGCAAGACAGCAAAGGAGGTTTGGGAAGCACTACTCATCATGCATGAAGGAACAGAAGAAGTCAAAGAAAATAAACAATCTCTCTTGACTCAACAATATGAGATGTTTGCTCATGTTCAAGGAGAGAACGTCACTGCTACATACGAGAGATTCAATATTATGCTCAACTCTCTACGAGCCTATGGAATGATCTATCCAAACAAAGATCTGATCATAAAGTTCATGAGAGCTTTACCTAGCAAGTGGGATGCCAAAACCACTGCCATTAGAGAATCAAAGAATCTACATAAAATGGTATTCAACAATTATATGGCAACCTCCTCACGCATCTAATGGAGCCGACACAACGAAAGCGAAACGTTATGCGAAGGAAGAAAGAAGGACAAAGGTGTTGCTCCCAAAGTAGCAAAACACCTCAAAAATCAACATGAAGTTGATTACGACTACGATGAAGATGATGATGAGGAATTTGCAATGCTGGTTAAAAGACTAAGAAGATTCATGAGACAAGGTAGAACCAGCAAGCCAAAGAAAGTTGGCAACTATAATAGCCAGGAGCAAATGAATGACCTATGCTACAACTGTAAGAAACCTGGTCACTTCATTGCCAACTGTAACAAACCTCTCGGAGAGAAGAACTCAAGAAGAAATCACATGCGAAGAAGGAATAAAAGGCAACAAAAGGCCGGTAAAGAAAGAAAGACAAAGGCCTTGTAGGCTGGAGGATCGTGGAGTGACTCGATAATGACTCAACTCTAGAATCTGGAGGCGATGAAGATCCTCAAATGGATAATCTACACTTTGATGGCCAAAAGTGCAAGAGGATAAGCAGAACTCCAACATATATGAAGTAAGTATCGATGAGGTATTTGACTTGACTCTCTCGATGTAGATATTGATGACCTTAGAGGCGCATTACAAAGATAACATCTCGATCGCATCAATACATGAAGTGGTTCGGGGTTACGTCTAAAGACTATTTTCTTCTTCAAAAGGAGAAAGAAAAGGTTCAAGAGGAACTGGAAACAGTCCTTCTCAATACTGATTCTCTCTCCAAGTTTGAAGCTGAGAATAAGCTCTTGAGATAAGAAAATGAGCTCAGTGCTCAGAGAGAGTCTAGTCTAACCTCTAAGATTGAGGATCTAGAAAAGACAGTCTCTACATGGAATAAATCCTCTTCATCCATGGACTCCTTAATCTCTAACCAGAGAAGTGTCTCTGATAAAACAAGGTTAGGCTTTGGGGAATCTACCTCAGAGTCATGTGTGGAAAAAGCAAAGGAAACTAGCACTGGTAATGTCTCAGATTTCAATAGAGTCATTATATTTGTGAAATCCTCACAGAAGGATAAGCCTGTCAAACCCTGCCCAGCTAATTCAATTCATATTCCCAGGAGTAAGGGATCTCATGCTGGTTTAGGTTTTAGAAAAGAGAGGAGTAATCTAGCTACTACTCATCAACCTCGAAGGATCGTAGAGTCAAATAAAATCAACTCTACGAACCAACCAGGAAGATATAGTAGAAGTAAGATACACTCCTCATAAATAATGAAACAAGAGAACACATGGAAAAGGGAATATCAGCCTAGCAGGATGATGACAAATAACCCACAAAAGTATAAATGGAGGAAGAACTTTCACAGACACACTAACATGCATCATATCAAATGTTTTGTGTCTTTGCAGAGTTAAGCCACAAGGTACGCAAATTGTCATTATAATTCCATGCATGTGAGACCCAAAATCAAGCAGATTTGGGTCCCAAAGGGTACTAACATAGTAGGACCCATGCAAGTATGGGTACCAAAATGAAGGTTTAATGTTACCTCAGGAAAGGAGCTCCACGAACACAACTGACACAGTATCACGGACGGTGGATGTTCAAGACACATGACTGGAAATAAAGCCCTTCTGTCTAACTACATAGAGAAGGAGGGTCCCTCGGTCATTTTTGGAGACAATAGCTCGGGCAAAACAAGAGGATATGGGTCAACTGGAAATGGTGCAGTATCATTCAGTAGAGTGGCCTATGTGGAAGGACTACAACACAATCTTCTAAGCATTAGCCAACTCTGTGACAAGGGTCATCAAGTAACATTCCTCAACAATCAATGTCAAGTCCGAGACCTGAAGACATCTGCAGTAAAGCTAACCGGAACAAGAGAAGGAAATGTCTACACAGTAAATCTTGGACAACTAAGCTCAGACGAGACAATATGCTTTCTGGCTAAAGCATCTGAAGAAATGAGCTGGCTATGGCATCGAAGATTATCTCATCTCAACTTCAAAAGTATGTCCAAATTAGCTTCAAAAGATCTAGTTGCAGGACTACCAAAGTTCAACCGTTAAAGAAAGGCCTTGCAATGCCCTGTCGACTTGGAAAGCAGAAGCAAGAAGCACATTCAAATGCAAAGCTGTCAATTCAATTGACAAGCCCTCGCTGTTCTTACTACACATGGATCTTTTTGGGCCAATTCAACAACAAGTCTTGGAGGAAGAGATACTCTCTCGGTCGTAGTCGATGACTTCACCAGATTTACATGGGTGTTCTTTCTAACCTCAAAAGATGAGACAAGCTCCCAGCTGATCAAAATGTTCAAGCTTGTGATGAACGAGAAAGGAGAGAAAATCAAGGCTATAAGGAGTGATCATGGTAGAGAATTTGACTTCTCAGAAATGGACTAATTCTGCTCTGACAATGGGATCTGTAACGCCCCCAAAATTAGGACTATTTTCCTTCCCAATCTTGTGCGTTAATATTATCCTGTTCTAGCTTTAAAACATTATTTAATGTTAAAATAGCTAAAAATGCGGAATAAATTTTTATTTTTTTCATTCATTCATTCTCTGAATCGCAACCTTTACAAATCTTCTTTATACTAGAATCATATTTATTATATGACTTATTTAACCTGAGTAGATATGAACATATATATATAATTCATTCTTTCAAGCATATCCCCTTTTTAGAACAAATAATCTTCATCTATCGAATAATTCAAAATTTTACACATCTGTGATTTACACATGAAAATCTCATCAAATGATTTAACACAATCTCAACTAAACCGCTAGTCTTCTTTTCATGCGCTCCTAATCACGATAGATCGCATCATAGCTTAACCTGCAAATTAAGAAAGATTAAGCACGATGGCCCAGCAAGTCTAACAGTCTATCATGCATCACATAGCACATAGGTTTCACGTTCAGTTCATGCATTTATATTCTTAGTATTCAAGCATATTACAAATGCATTATCACATTTATGTCCTAGTAGTAGCAACATACATATCATAGCATACTACACATGTCCTGTACATGTCATTCATTGCACATATATATTGAGTTTCTCCGACTCAATTCCATAATTAGTCATAATTTGACATTCATCATTCACAAAGCAAATAATGCAGTCCATAGGTATTACATACTTATAAACATAAATCATGCTAACAATTATCTATAGCAATTATAAGTCCACATAAATAAACTGAGAAACTTGCATCTTAGGGGTTTTACCATTACACCAACTTCTGCGTTCCTTGCATAACCTACATAGTATGTGGGATTGATAACAAAACACGTAATTTCAATTATCATGGTGGTAGTTTAGATTTCTATATCTGAGATATTGTATACATTTTTCAAATACCTCATCCATGTTTTCTCATTAGTCATTTTTCACTTTGATGGGGTTTGATATGCTTATATTATGCAATAGGAATGACTTTAAGGTTATCATTTACATCTTATTCAAGATTTAGAACATAAAGGGTTCATGTGTTCTTGAGTTCACTAGTTTTGGTCAATTCTTGCCAATTTCATTTCTAGCCACTTTAGTTCATTCCAACACTTGAATTATATCTAGTTAAGACTATTTCTAGCATTCCTTTAGGTTTACCAAGCATAGATTGGGTTTTGACCCTTTAAACCTAGCTTTTTCACGCTTTTACACACTAACTTCTCAAGTTCTTGTATACATTAGCATTCCAACACTTGGAATAGCCTAGCATAACTCTAACTCACTCTTCTAAGGTGTTCAAATTGAGTTCTAGGCTAAATAGAAAAATCTCAAATTTTACACTTAGAAAAATTTTCAAAACTGCAGTTAGGATGATTTTCCATGCTAGTTTGGTGATTTGTTTAGACTTCTTGGTTAAGCCAAGAGCTTAACCACTTGGACCTACTTATAGACCATACTACAAGGTATTTTAATCAAGGTTTAGGTTTCTTGTTAATGCCCATTAAGCTCCCCAAAACAGAGCTCAAACTTAGCCATTTTCTTACTTTTTTTTTACAAAATTGATTTTGTACTTTTTCCAAATTTTTCCAGTTCTGGCCACTAGGATAGTCTAGGCATGTATATTTAAGTTACTTAAGGTTACTTTTAGCATCACCACACTTTATTTAATCACCTAGCCCATTTTGACCTATTAAAACTCACTTTAGACTTGAAAAATGGATCTTAACTTGGTTTTCTTGCTATCTTTGGTAATGGTCATGATTTGGAACTGTTATAAGCAGGCATTAGGAACTTTATATGAGTTCAATATAGCCCCTAAAGTTCAGGTGCTAACCATCACCTAAAACAGTCCACTATTTGTCTTAAAAATGTGATTTTTAACAAGTCTAAGGATCAAAATAGTTTAGACTTGGTTCCCTTAGCTTATGTAGCTTACTTGGGTCATATTTTAGCTATTGGAACTTGTCTATATAGTCCAGATATGGTAGTTCTTCATTTAGGTGCTAGTTGCTCTTTAAAGCTTATTTTCATTGATTTTTAAGCATGAATTTGCGCGACACACCTTGTAGACCTTAACTATCTTAAGGAACAACTTTTAGATGATTCTTATGGCTTTTCATGGTCTTCTACATGACTCAGGAGTTCAGTCATTGAACTTTATCCAAATCAATTTAGACACAGTTTTGGCTATAACTCCCAAAACAGTCCACAAGTAAGAAAAAGAGAACTTTAGGCATTCAAGCAATCCTTAAAACATGCTTATAACATAGAATCATTTATTTATGTTTGCAAAAGTCAGCCATCTTTTGAATACAAAAACAGTCCATATAGGACACTTTAGGCATGCTTAGATGTTAAATCCTCATAACAGTCCCAAGCTCTTGAGCACAAGCATTTTCATTTATTAGCTAAAGAATGCATAGCGTCTCTTAATTAGCTCACAACTTAACACCTCATGCTTAAAAGCATTTGACTCAGCACTTATGTATATATCATACATACTTTAATCCATAACTCTCATACTTAAAACTTACTACATCATATTACATAATACATAATTCATATACATATATTTTATACCCTCCGTACTTGTATAGAAATAATAACCCAAACTTCATGGGTAATTTATCAAATTACACCACAAAGCCAAGAATAGGCCGCTAACTTATTTGCTATTATAGGTACTTTCATTGCTAATTCTTCTTTACTTGATGGGCGTACTAACTCTCATCTTTTATTTTGATAGTACTTACGTTCCCCATAATTTTGATCCAGTTGATGTTGAAAGTTTGAATATAGTATAGGTGTTATACCCACTTATTTAAGAAAATATTAGCCAAATATCTTAGGTAAATAACCTGACATTTGAGAGAGCAAGGAGATCCATTCGCGCCCTCTAACACCTTCACTTCTGACCCATTGTCTGTGAAGCAGCGACAACAAGCTTCCTCTTTTATCCGGTTGTTCCCAAATTTTGATATGTTCTAAACTATACTACATAGTATTTTAGAAAATTATAATATAGCCAAAAAGGATTCTTTAAGGCATACTAATAGAGGCTCAAAAGTGATTGTTCTCCATAGATTTTCATAGAACTCAACTTGTAATAACATCTTCAAAAATCATTGTGAATCTGTTTTAACATAATCTACCAATATAAGTTGTCTTCCAATTCATGTATGTATGCTATCTTGCTTGCAGTGCTAGCAACTTCTCATGTTTTAACATATTTATTTCATTTGGGTATTTTAACAAACACCATGAATGCATAGTTTTGTGTTACAAATTTCATGACCATTTATCTACATCAAAAGTCTATAATAACATCCTTATTACTCCACATTAACCTATCTCCTTGTGCTTAATTTCAATTCACAAGATCCATTTCATCACAACTTGCATATATTAGTTTTAAACAAGATAGTTTATTATTAAAAGTTTGATATCACAACTCTTATAAATGATTACAATTACCCATGAATAAGCGGTGGTGATGAAAGCTTAATTCACTAATTTCCTCATCAGTTAATTTATTTAAACAACAATTTAATCCACTCACTTTGACCACCTCAAAACATTAACAATACTAACACTGATATAGTAACCCCTTCATTTTCTTTTTCAGAGCCAATCGGCCATTCTGAGATCACTAGTAGACAAAAAAAATGGAATGGATAAGGATTGGAAAGGGCGAATTAGCTTACCTTCTTTGAGATCTAATGGTACAGGTTGTTGAACCTTTTCTCCCCTTTTGTGAAGCTCTTCCACTCATACTCTATATAAGCGCTACGGTTCTTGCTTAGTATTTTGGGATAGTGGTGAGATTGGTTGCAAAGTTTGGCCATATATTGTTGAGCTTCTCTCTCTTAATAAGCCTACTTGATCTATTGTTGCTCAATCATCATCACCTCTACCGGATACTTTTTGAAGCCTCTACCCAGACCCCTACATTGGCCTCTACCATGGCCCCTAATCGACCTCCTAGCGACCTCCTCACATCTCGGTGATAACCATCAAAGGATAGCGATCTACTGGCCCCTAAGAGTAGCCATATCATCACAGCCACCCTATGACTCTAACTACCTACTAGCCAATGCTAGCTTACTAACCAATTGCTAACTTACTGACTACTAAAGCCAACTAACTGCTAAATTTTATTTGACTAAAACATCTCTCTTTTTCATTTCATGTGGCTTTCGGATGGGGACACCAAAAAGGTTAGGCATTGATTTTTGTTTGGGCTCAAGGCACTTATCGCATAAGCAATAACTCATACTCTAGAAAATAATAGAGAAGGCTTGTAAGCATACGTAGTGGCATTAATATGGCCCAATAACTTAATATGGATTCTCATTACATATCCATATATATGAATTTTATCTACCATATTTATTTAGGCTTGGCAAAAATAATTAGCACATACATCATGATGGCTTTATAAATACCAATGGTAGCACACCAATTTCCTTATTTGTCACTAAATAATACTTTTTGATGAAATTAACTATATTATAATATAATTATTTCATTGATCTCATAGGTAGATTTATGTCAAGAATATTTCCTAACTAAGCCATATTGGCTTTCTTTTTCATTCTTGATGTTTATATAACACTATATTAATATATATTATTCTTCTCTTCCTTTAATAAATTGCTCCTACAATTTATAAATATATAATACCAATATATTTATTAGCATAAGCATCACATATTGCATAGTTCATATCCATTTATGCAATATAATATCATAAAACATATTATCTAATAAGAATTTTATTTATTTAATTCTTATTTTAATATTACACAAAATTTGGGTTATCACAGCATCAGTCACAACTTCTCAGCTCCACGAACTCCTCAACAAAATGGAGTTGCGGAGAGAATGAACAGAACATTAATAGAAATTTGGAAGGACTCTACTAGCAATGACTCATACACTTTGAGTACTTACAGGCGAAGCGATCAACACTTGCATGTTATACTCGAGCAGATCACTCATATACTCTACGATTAAGAAGACTCTATGAAGCGTGAAAAGGAAGAAAACCTAGTGTCAGCTACTTTCATGTCTTCGGGTGTACATTCTACATTCTCAACAATGGAAAGCAATACTTGACAAAGTTTCAACTAAAATCAGACGAAGGAATCTTTCTTGGATATGCCACAGACAGTAAGGCCTACAGAGTGTTCAATAAGAAGACACTGAGTGTTGAAGTCTCGATTCACATCATATTTGATGAAACAGACTTAGACAAACCAATGCCTCAAGACACTGCGACTAATAGTTTAGACACTACAAATGAGGTCGTCGAGCTCAATACTACGATCGTAGTACCAGATAGAGAAATCGTTGAGCAAGGGAATGAGATCGTAGAGAGGCCTATGCTAGACAACGAGCCTCCACATCAAGAAGAAGAAATAGAACTTGAAGATCTAAGACAAGAAGACATAAGAACTGACGTCCCAACAGGAAGCAGATGGGCTAAAGATCACACTCAAGATCTAATCATTGGAGATCCGAATGCAAGAGTCAAAACAAGAGCTGCTACTCAAAATGAATGCTTCTATCTAAGCTTCCTATCTCAAATAGAACCAAAGAAGATAGAGGATGCTATGGAAGACTCCAACTAGATAGAGGCCATGCAGGAAGAACTTAATCAGTTCGAGAGAAGCAAAGTATGAAGATTGGTTCCAAGACCAAAGAACCATCCTGTAATTGGAACTAAGTGGGTCTTCAGAAATAAGATGGATGAAGATGGGGTGATAACCAGGAATAAGGCTAGACTAGTGGCCAAGGGCTACTCTCAGGAAGATGGCATTGACTATGATGAGACATTTGCACCTGTTGCCAGATTAGAAGCCATCAGAATATTCCTTGCCTTTGCTGCTCACATGAAGTTCAAAGTCTTCCAGATGGATGTCAAAAGTGCATTCTTGAATGGTGAACTTCAAGAAGAAGTCTATGTAGAAGCGACCCTGGGTTTCATCAATCCATCTCTTTCTAATTATGTTTTAGATTAGACAAAGCCTTATATGGTCTTTAAGCAAGCAGAGAGCATGGTATAAAACACTCACTAACTTTCTTATTGAAAATGGATTCACTAAAGGTAGAGTAGATACCACACTATTTCTTAGAAAGCATAAAGATAAGGTTCTATTAGTTCAAATTTACGTTGATGATATTATCTTTGGTTCTACTGATGAAAAGTTATGCAAAAGATTCTCCAAGCTTATGCAAAGCAAGTTTGAAATGAGCATGATGGGTGAGCTAAACTTCTTCCTTGGACTGCAAGTAAAGCAGACTGATGAAGGAATCTTTATCAACCAACCCAAGTACATTAAAGACTTACTTAAGAAGTATGGCATGGAGTCAGCCTCTCCCATGAAAACCCCAATTGCTCCTGCAACCAAGCGACAAAGATGAAAAAGGTAAAAGTATTGATATAACTTTCAATACGAGAGGTATGATAGCTCTCTTTTATATCTTCTCGCCCGATGGAGACCAGATATAATGTTTGCAACATGCACTTGTGCTAGATTTTAGGTTTGTCCTAAAGAATCTCATTTAACTGCTGTAAAGAGGATTTTCAAGTACCTCAAAGGTACACCCCCACTTGGGGCTTTGGTATGCCAAGGAATCCTCGTTTGAGCTAACAGGTTACACAGATGCTGATTTTGCAGGCTGCAAAATAGATAGAAAAAGTACCAGTGGCACTTGTCAACTACTAGGTAACAAACTTGTGTCCTGGTTTAGTAAAAAGCAAAACTTAGTATCTACCTCAACTGCAAAAGCTGAATACATTGCTGCTGGCAGTTGCTGTGCTCAGATCCTATGGATGAAAAATCAGCTAGCAGATTATGGGTTTGAATTCAAATCCATACCTATTCACTGTGATAACATAAGTGCAATTGCTATAACTCATAATCTTGTCATGCATTCTAGGACTAAGCATATAGAAATAAGGTATCACTTCATTAGGGATCATGTACAAAATGGAACTATATCTTTACAATATATCCCTACTGAAAATCATCTTGCTGATGTTTTTACAAAACCTCTAGATGAATCTAGATTCAACAAATTGATAAGTGAGCTAGGCATGCTTAACTTGCAAACATGAAATATTGTGCTCTAGTTTGTGCTAACCATACAAATTTAAGGGCTATGTTCGAAATCAAAGACATGATCAAAGGAAGTCCACGATTGTAGAGCCAAAGTGTTATAAAAAACTCAGCGAACATTTGAAGCAGAATCAAGCGATCGTAGTGCAGACTCAACGATAGCAGAGCTACATCAACAAAACCAAAGGAGCACCCTATGATGATCAAGCATAAATCAAAGCAATCTCTCTGATAAGTAACCTCAGGGACAAACTTGACCCTTAATACAATCAATGAAGTTGGCCCTTCCTGAGCTACCTTAATCTAAGAAGAATACTAAGTCAAAAAGTTCATCACAAGGACTTGACCAGACTCAATGATCGCAGTTCAGACTCTTTGTTTACAACTCAGACACGACGACTACTACACAGACTCAATGATGGTAGAACAGACTCGACGATTCCAAGGACCATCTCAACGATCGTAGTCCCAATGAAGAATAATATCCCGAAGAAAATAGAAGTACACATCACCAAAATTTGGTAAAAGACTTTCTACAATAGTTGTCAACACCATCATCACAATGAAGTAAGGGCGTCCAACTACAGGGACATTTATTATTATCCATCCTTAGATGGAAAAGCTTCCATGAGTTTGAATACAAATATTATCTTCACAAAGGACAATATCTATACCAAAAAATAAATCCTCATCACATTTATTGATACACTTTATTTTACAAAAATGGTGAATACAAATATTACTAATACTAAACTCTCTCACAGAACCTTCAAAAATTCTACTAAATACTCTCAGGCCTTCATTCCATACCCCAGACTGTACTCATTATATTCTCGCCTCACGAGAAGAAAAATGGAACAAAAAGGAAAAGGGTGAGCTCAACTAGCCCGATAAAGAATATTATGACTAAGATAATATATACAACAAATTATCATTAGTCTTGACGAGGAAAAATCTAATAGAATCTGATAGACAACAAGTTTTTAAATCAATATTATTGGTGAAATAATAATTCATTAGAAGAGTTAAGTAGAGAATGCAAACTACTATCTTCTATGTATGAATTTAAAAGTTCATCGTCTATCTTTTATCCTGTAACATCAATCGATATACATACGGAATCAAATATTCATCTTTTTACTCTGAGGGCGAAGATATTCATCGATTAGTCGTGTTCATCTAAACACACTGTTCATCTTTTACTACGGGCCAAAGATATTCTTGAGAAATCATTCATCTTTTTACTCTGAGGCCAAAGATATTCAATAATATCATCATTTAAGGCTGAGGATGATGAAAATATTTTAAAAAAAGCGAATCGGTGAAACAAAATGTGAGGATTAAGGATTAAGGATTAGTACTTTGTTTTATCCATGTCCAAAAATACCTCAAAAATAATCATAGTGGTGTAAAATTCAAGAATGATCAAAACATGGATACAATCAAAGCTAGTATCCACAATAGATATTTTTTTAGACGAAAAGGAAAAATTTTTATTTTTCGATGAATAGTGTCGTATTAAGTAAATAAATAGTATAGTATCGTGAATAGTGCCAGTATCGTGAATAGTAACTCAGACACCAAAAGTTCCAAATTTGATAAAAAAACTTGGATCAATATTTGACATAATGATATTGAAGAAATAATATCATTCTGAAAAAAAATAATATCCTTACCTCGAAAGATCGGATTCTTTAGTTGAAACAGGATATAGGCTATGACTTGAACTTTGCAGTATAGCAATACTCAAAATATACTCAAAATACTCACAAGAATCGCTCGATAATATATAGAGAGAAAATTTGAGTTTACGGTGTGATTTTCAATTCTAACCTAAGCACCTATTTATAGGAAAATCTTAGAACACGAAAGCAGAAAATTTATTAAAATATTAATTTATTAATTTTTATTCTTACGCCCACATTTAGAGATCTGAATTCAGCCACTTCTAACACATACAAGACCCACACAATAATGACAAAAAACGTTTTTGTCATTTTAAATATTTTATACTTCAAAAATCAATTATTTGAACTTGAAACTTCAATAATTCACAATAAATAGCCCTTTTGTCAGAAAATTCAAAACTCGCGACTTTTTATAGGAAATTCAATTCTCTACAACTTTGCGAGAAGAAAGTTTTCCAAATTCCAAAAGAAATTGAAAGAAATCCACAAGCAGACGATTTTACATTTATAATCAAATTTCGATCGATAAATGGGGTCCGCAGAGCATGTTTAACATGTTTTAAACATTTATTGCAACAAAAATACTCTTCCTCCTCGTATACTCATATATATCCCACATTCGTTGTAAAAATATCACCATTATTATATTATTAAAATATAATAATATATTTAAATAATTATTTTATCGAGAAAAAGATAAAATTTCAATTTTCAACAATTGTCACATTAAAATTTTCTCCATCTATATCCACATAAAATCAATATTTTTCTCATCATATGAATCAATAATTAATTATTCACAATAATATTACAGAATCTGATATTGTGACCATGCGGTTCAGGAAAAGGGGCTTTCGATAAAATTTCTCTTCTTGGCGTGCTTGATTAGGTGACCAAACCTCTCCATGAAGCGAACTTTCTAGACATTGCCAATAATGTTATCTAATAATATTATTAGGATAATATGAATTATTAGCCGATAATGAAAAAAATCTTGTGTAATGACAATTATTGAAACAACAAACAATATAAAATATCAAGCGCGATAATTATTAAATCGATAAAATAAAATCTTGAGCGGTAATTAATTCTGTAACCATTATTGAGTAGTGCCTTCTTACGTAAGAATCAATAATTGGTGCAATCTGGTGTCTTCTTGTGTTTTAACCACCAGAG
The DNA here is from genome assembly GCA_020205615.1 of Panax quinquefolius. Taxonomy (NCBI): domain Eukaryota; kingdom Viridiplantae; phylum Streptophyta; class Magnoliopsida; order Apiales; family Araliaceae; genus Panax; species Panax quinquefolius. Next base: position 78,341,146 of record CM035155.1, read on the forward strand.
TATTTTAACGAGTATTACTTGGTAATAACTTCTATTTGTTATTTTTTAAACAACTTATATTTGTCGTTTTCTTCATCCAATCGCTTTTTAGTTATGGGGCCCCACAAAAAGGCTGGCAAGTAAATACGAATATTCCCAAATGATGAGAATATTCCACGACCAAACGAATATTCCAAACAACAATGAATATTTTATAATCACTTGCTTATTTTGAAATATTTTGCGTATTTTACCCATAACTATCCACATTAATCAAATCAACCCTTACTATTTCAAAATAATAAATAGAAAATTAAATTTCATTAATAATAAGTTGGGGTCTTCTGACCTCCCTCCTTATGAAATTTCGTCCTCGAAATTGGCGTCACGTACACAGTGTTTGAAAAGGTGAGGATACCTCGCTTTCATTTCCGTTTCAATTCCCGGGTCATTTCCTCTATAGCATGATTCCTCCTGAAACTTTAACTTGTGGTATGACCTTTCTTGGCGTGGGACATGCTCCTTCTATCCAAGATCTTGGCGGTACCTCCTCATACGTTAAGTCTTGGCTATATCTAAATGCGGTTCTAACTTCTATAGCGTGGTTGGGTCTTTCACATATTTCTGAAATGCGGATATGTGAAACACATTATGAACACGAGAGACATACTCGGAGGTGTAGTGAGTCTATAGGCTACATTTCCTACTCGGTCGAGAATTTGAAATGGACCGATAAATCGTGGATTGAGCTTTCCTCTCTTCCCAAATCTTGTAACTCCCTTCCATGGAGCGACTCATGACAATACATGATCCCCTATACTAAATTCACGTCCTTTCGATGAAGATCGCATAACTCTTTTGTCGATCTTGTGCTTGGTTTGTATCGTTGTCGAATCATTTGGATCTTTAAAAGTGAGTAAATACGTACCAACTCGGGTCCCAACAATGTTGCTTCACCCACCTCGTCCCAACATCTTTGGAGAGCGACACTTTCGTCCATATAATGCTTGAATGGAGCCACACACCTATACTTGCACGATAAGCTTTGTTGTTGTAGGAGAATTCACTGATGGTAAATACTTATCCCAAGCGCCCTTGAAGTCTAGGGACACGAGTCTTAATAAATCTTAGAGTTTGAATAGTCCTTCGATTGTCGATGGTTTGAGGATGGTATGCGAAGCCTGAATCGTAAATCCGTGCCCATAGCTTTTTGCAAGCTAACCCAAAATCTTGAAGTGAATCTTGGGTCGCGATCCAAAACTATGGATACGGGCATGCCATGTCTGACCTCACAATCTCATTCACGTACATACTAGCAAGGCGTTCGAGGAATAAGTCTCCGTATCGGCAAGAAATGAAGCGGACTTGGTTAATCTATCAACAATAACCCAAATAGCATTGATGCCTTGAGAAAGCCGTAGGAAGACTAAAATGTGAAATCCATGGTAATGTGTTCCCACTTCCATTTCGGAATCTCAAGTGGTTGCAGCGGACCCTTAGGTACTAGATGCTCGCCTTTACGTTGACAAGTTAAACACATTGAGATAAACTTTGCAATCTCTCTCTTCGTATTGTTCCACCAAAATGTATGTCGAAGATCACGATACATTTGGTACTTCGAGATGGATTGCAAATGGTGTATTGTGTGCCTCCATCATAATCTTGTACTTCAAATCAGTCGTTAGGGACCACAAAGTCTAGAGTGGACTCGAAGTATTCCTTCTTCATCAATTCTCGCTTACGGAATAGCTCCTTCTTGTACTTTCTTCTTCATGCGCATCATTTCAAGATTCGGTGGCTTGAAAGCGACCTTAACTTTTTCTATTAAAGTTGGCTCTGTCGTATACTTGACATCATCGCACTCATTCCGCATATGATCTTCTACTCACGCGTCGGCTACCACGTTAAACTTTACCGGGATGGTATTGAATAGTGTGGTCGTAGTCTTTCAATAGCTCGAGCCAGCGTCATTGCTGCCGCGTGTTGAGTTCTTTTGAGTGAAGAAATATTTAAGGCTTTTATGGTGCGAATATATCTCCACTTTCTCCCCATATAGATAGTGCCTCCATATCTTTAAGCTTGCAGCTTGGCTTTTGCTTGACTCTAGATCATGAGTAGGATAATTCCTCTCATACTCTTTAAGTTGTCATGAGGCATAGGCTATGACTTTCCCACGTTGCATGAGAACACATCCTAACCCTTTGCACGAAGCAGCATTTGTAGATAACAAATCCATCAAGAACGGATGGTATTGTTAGAAACAGGATTAGAAATAAGTCTCCTCTTAAGCTCTTGGAAACTTTTCTCGCATTCTTCGCTCCAAGCGAATTTTGTATCCTTAGAGTTATTTGAGTTAATGGAGTAGCGATTTAGAAAACCCTTCCACGAATCTCGATAATAACCGGACTAGACCAGCTTCTACGTACTTGATCGCGACTTGGTTGCTCCCAACTTTGTATTGCTTGATCTTGGCCGGGTCCACGGATACTCCATGTTTTGACACCACATGCCCAAGGAATGCTACTTCCTCGAAAGCGAACTCGCATTTCTTCAATTTGGCATATAGTTTGTTTTCACGAAGCCTTTGGAGTACCGACTTCAAATGGTGCTCATGATCTTCACGACTTTTGGAATATATGAGGATGTCATCAATAAAAAAACAACAATGAATCTGATCCAATATTCCTTGAATACTCGGTTCATCATATCCATGAAAAGCGCGAGGCATTAGTTAGTCAGAAGACATGTGGTAAGAATTCATAATGCCCATCACCAGGAGTTACGAAGCGGTCTTTGGAATATCCTCGATTCTAATCTTTGGTGATGATATCGAGCGATATCGAGCGAAGATCGATTTTGAAAAGAATTGTGCCCCCTTGCATTTGGTCAAACAAGTCATCAATCTGAGGTAGGGATACCTATTCTTGATGGTGACATGGTTCGATTTCGATAGTCAATACAAAAGTCGCATACTCCGTCTTTCTTCTTTCTGAATAAAGCAGGAGCACCCCGAGGAGATGTCTTAGGGCCGAATGAAAGCAGATGTCCAACAATTCTGTAGTTGGACCTTTAACTCACGAAGTTCAATAGGAGCCATTCGATATGGGGTTTTAGAAATGGGCTTTGTGCGGGTTCAAGATCGATAAAAATTCAACTTCACGTTACGGGGGTAGGGCAGGGAAGTTCTTGAAATCGTCGGGGAAAGTCGATAACAACAGGAATATTATTCAAATTTGGCGTGTCTTTATTCAAATCCATAACATGGGCTAAGAAAGCTTGACATCGTTTTTCAATAAGCGAATAGCTTTATGATTAGATATAGCATGTGATTGATTTTAATGGTTTAGTTGCTTGAATTCGTACTGTGAGGTTGGTTAGGAATATGAAAACTAACAACCTTACGAAAATAATCAATTTTGGCATGATGAGTAGTTAACGATCAATCCCTAAAATCACATCAAAAGCAAGTATCTTTAAAGAGATAAGGTCAGCGGGTAAAGTGATGGTGCCAACTTGAATCAAACAAGATTTATAAGCAGTGGATGTGATGAAAGTTTCTCTAGCGGAGTTTCCACGAGATAGGTCAAAGTAATTTTCTCGGTCAAGTTTAAGCGTTGAGCACATGTAGGAGAGATAAATGAATGGGTATGCCGGTATCAAGTAAAGGTATAAACTGCAAGAATTTATAAATAGCTTACCGTGATCACCTCGTTTGGGTTCCTCGCATTTTGACCGATCACAACAAAGCGCTCTTCCGAGGCCGTTGACTTTGACTTTTTCTAGGAAAGTCTTTTGAGTCACCGTCCCATTGAACTAGGTTTCGCTACCATCTGATCTCGGCGATATGTCCTTCCTTTCCAAAATTATAGCATACCTTGAAGCTGTTGTGGGCGGTTTGGTGATATGTCCCTCTTTCCGCATTTATAGCATATGATGGGTGGTCGTTCTCCTCCCTTAGAACCGATTCTTTCTTAAAGCCTTTGTCGTCTTCACATAGTCGTTGTTAAATCTCCTCTTTTAAAATCTCCTCATTTCGCTTCTTCTATTTTCATGGCCATGATTACCACGGAGTGGTTACCATTTTTGTCAAATCTTTTCTTTCTCATTTGGTTATCGTTATTTTGTTGACTACCATCTCATTATGATCTGGTTATGGTCCCTCGGTTGAACATACTCGTTATCTCGCTCTAACAATTGAGCCACATTAACAACATCTCGAATAGAGAGAAAATTTATGAGAAATGAGATATTGTCGTAGGTCGGGTTTCAAACCTCTCGAAACATCCGCGTCATCGTTCCTCATTCTCCACCAAATGAGGTGCAAACTGGATAACTCTGCAAACTTTGCCTCGTCTTTGAGACAATCGTATTGTTGTTTTGTTCTAATCGATGAACTCCACTTCCTTCCGTATAATGAACACTTTCGAGGAAAGTATTTGTCATTAAATAGTTTCTGAAAGCGTCTCCCGAGACATCTTTGAGTCTTGAATTTGGATGGAGTGCGCTTCTGAGACTCCCACCGATGATGCGCCTCGCCACGGAACATAAAGGTGGCGAATGGAACCTTCTGTTCCTCCGTGCATCCCAAGACATCGAATATCTTGGTAATTTGCTTGACCGTGTTTCGCCGTGATCGGATCGGCTTTCCCTTAAATCTGGTGGTCCCGACTCTTTGAAGCTGCTTGTTTGTGACAACCCGTGAATTGCTATCATTTCCTCTATATTTTGAACACGAGTCTCCTAAATGCGATTTTGCATGAAGCGCAAAAAGCTTCTAAACATCCCTCGTTCATCATACGCTTTCGATTGGTGTTGTTCGCGGGAGGAACATTGCCGACTGTTGCACGTTCTCCTCGTTGGTGAGTCTGAGGCGTCTCCACGGTCTCATTTCCATTGTTAATATTCTCGATCGACATTCTCAAATCTTTGTCATAAAACAAGGGTTAATTAAAGAAATCAATATATCACATAATATCCCTATATCTTGACCAACTAACAAATAAGCTTAGGTAGGACACACTTAGCGAAGGATTTTACGTCGTCTCTCCCTCTAGTTCTATTCCTAGATCTCACTTGGAGATCATATCCTAGCTCGATACATTTGTGGCGCCCCAAAATAGGTATACATCACCCATTACGAGTTGTCGATCGTAGATGCGAAACAACTACAACTTTATTATTACAACAATGATAAAAGCTGTGAGTTTGAATACAAATATTATCTTCTAGACAATATCTATACTCAAATAAATCCTCATCACATTTATTGATACATTATTTTACAAAAATGGTGAGGACTACTAAACAACTCTCTCTAGAACCTTCATTCCATACCCAGGCTTCGTACTCATTTATATTCTCGCCTCACGAGAAGAAAAATGGAACAAAAAGGAAAAGGGTGAGCTCAACTAGCCCGGTAAAGAATATTATGACTAAGATAATATACAACAAATTATCATTAGTCTTTGACGAGGGAAAAATCTAATAGAATCTGATAGGCAACAAGTTTTTAAATCAATATTAGCGGCGTGAAATAATAATTCATTAGAAGAGTTAAGTAGAGAATGCAAACTACTATCTTACATGTATGAATTTAAAAGTTCATCGTCTATCTTTTATCCTGTAACATCAATCGATATACATACGGAATCAAATATTCATCTTTTGCTCTGAGGCGAAGATATTCATCGATTAGTCAGTATTCATCTAAACACTGTTCATTCATGCTTCACACTACGGGCAAAGATATTCTTGAGAAATCATTCATCTTTACTTTCTGGGCCAAAGATATTCAATAATATCATCATTTAAGGCGAGGATGATGAAAAATATTTTTAAAAAAGCGAATCGGTGAAACAAAATGATGAGGATTAAGGATTAAGGATTAGTACTTTGTTTTATCCATGTCAAAAATACCAAAAAAAATAATCATAGTGGTGTAAAATTCAAGAATGATCAAAACATGGATACAATCAAAGCTAGTATCCACAATAGATATTTTAGGCGAAAGGAAAAATTTTCATTTTTTTCGATGAATAGTGTAAATATTAAGTAAATAAGTATAAGTATCGTGAATAGTCAGTATCGTGAATAGTAACTCAGACACCAAAAGTTCCAAATTTGATAAAAAAAACTTGGATCGATATTTCATCAACATAATGATATTGAAGAAATAATATCATTCTGAAAAAAAATAATATCCCTTACCTCGAAAGATCGAGTCTTACAAATTTGAAACAGGATATAGCTATGACTTGAACTTGCACTTAGTATAGCAATACTCAAAATATACTCAAAATACTCACAAGAATAAACTCGATAATATAGAGAGAAAATTTGATTTACGGTGTGATTTTCAATTCTAACCTAAGCACCTATTTATAGGAAAATCTTTAGAACACAAAGAAAGAAAATTTATTAAAATATTAATTTATTAATTTTTATTCTTACGCATACATTTAGAGATCTGAATTCAGCCACTTCTAACACATACAAGACCCACAATAATGACAAAAAAAACGTTTTGTCATTTTAAATATTTTATACTTCAAAAATCAATTATTTGAACTTGAAACTTGATAATTCACAATAAATAGCCCTTTTGTCGAGAAAATTCAAAACTCGCTGACTTTTTATAGGAAATTCAATTCTCTACAACTTTGCGAGAAGAAAGTTTTTCCAAATTCCAAGCAGAAATTGACAAGAAATCCACAAAGCAGACGATTTTACAATTTATAATCAAATTTCGGTCGATAAATGGGGTCCATGAGCATGTTTAACATGTTTTAAACATTTATTGCAACAAAAATACTCTTCCTCCTCGTATACTCATATATCCCACATTCGTTGTAAAAATATCACCATTATTATATTATTAAAATATAATAATATATTTAAATAATTATTTTATCGAGAAAAAGATAAAATTTCAATTTTCAACAATTGTCACATTAAAAATTTTCTCCATCTATATCCACATAAAATTAATATTTTCTCATCATATGAATCAATAATTAATTATTCACAAATAATATTACAGAATCACTGATATTGATGACGAGGCGGTTCAGGAAGAGGGGGCTTTCGATAAAATTTCTCCTTTCTTGGCCTTGATTAGGTGACCAAACCTCTCCTTAGAGCAGAACTTTCTAGACATTTGCCAATAATGTTATCTAATAATATTATTAGGATAATATGAATTATTGCCGATAATGAAAAATCTTGTGTAATGACAATTATTGAAACAATGACAATATAAAATATCAATGATAATTATTAAATCAATAAAATCTTTGAGCGAGTAATTCTTGTAACCATTATTGAGTAGTGCCTTCTTACGTAAGAATCAATAATTGGTGCAATCTGGTATATCTTCTTGTGTTTTAACCGCAGAGTATTTTAACGGTGATTAGCAGTAACAACTTCTGTTATTATTTTTAAACAACTTATATTTGTCGTTTTCTTCATCGATATCGCTTTTTTAGTTATGGGGCCCAAAAAAGGCTGGCTTGGTAAATACGAATATTCCCAAACAATGCAAGAATATTCCACGACCAAACGAATATTCCCAAACAACAATGAATATTTTATAACCACTTGCTTATTTTGAAATATTTGCGTATTTTACCCATAACTATCCACATTAATCAAATCAACCCTTACTATTTCAAAATAATAAATAGAGAAAATTAAAATTAAAATTTCATTAATAATAAGTTGGGGTCTGAACCTCAAGGATCCACTACCGATAAGCCTGTAGAGTCCTCAGACATTGAGACTCTAAGGATTCTAAGAAGAAAGGAACAGCAGGCTGAGGCAGAAGAAGATAGAGCAACCATATCTCAGCTGCTGAAGATAAATAAGATCAGCCACAAGACCAAAAGGCCATCAGTCTCTTCAATCGTAGAGTCTCTTCCGATCGTAGAGACCAAACCAAACAAGGAAGCAGCTGCATCAAATATTTTGGCTGATCTGAAGGACAAAACTAAAGAACGTTCTGAGGTTGTGGCACGGCCTAAAAAGCCAAGAAGGAAATTGGTCAAGAAATATATTCTTGTCAATGAGAAAGCACTAAAGAAGGAAGACAAAGAACTAACTGCTGAAAAGGAATCAACAAATAAAAGCGAAATAGTCAAAGCTCCAACTGAGGGGGAGACACCTAAAGATCTGATGATAGAGGATACTCCTGCTGAGGGGGAGATGCTTGAAAATCTCATGCTAGAGGATGCTCTAGCTGAGGGGGAGCTGTTGATCGTACAAAAAGATGATCAAGCCAAGGGGGAGGATCATGACACCTCCATAACAGAAAAAGGGACTCCTGCAGGAGATGATGAAGAACCAATGCAAGAACATCATGAGGCCATTGATATAATGGAATCCTCCGGTGAAAACAGAGAAGAAGATGATGAGGTCGAGATCATAGCTGTAGGCATTGATGGGCACAAAAAAGCCAACTATGAGCAATTGTTTGCATATCTTCCTATGATGCCTTTCTACCAAGCTCAAATTCTGAACTCTTGGAATCACATGTTCTGGAGTTTCAAAGAGTATCCAGGCATCTCAGTGCTAGCCAATGGATTCCCAGGGTGATTCAATTTTTCCAAGAAGTTTCTCACAAACAGTTCCTCTTCAAAGAACAAACTTGTGGTACTATCTATCCCAACTCTTTTTAGAGTTAATCACTTGCCATCATACTCATTTAATCAATTTTATGAATTCCCACGATGGTTGGAAGTGATTCTTCATCCACTGAATCAATTTCGATTCTGAATCCCAAAATTACATGGCGAGGAACCATATAAGATCAACTCCCTAATGCTCTCACATCCCATCTCTACGATCAACGACTCACAGCCCCGTGGTAGAGTATCCACCACAAATCGTAGAGTCACCAAGCTTCAACATCCAAACCCAGGCCCCTCCATTCGATATTCCCTCTTCATCTAGAAATGAATGCTTCAATCTTGATCATGCCCTCTACTCATTGCAAGACAAATTCAAAAGCAAATCGCCTCCCTCTTCAAAATTTTCCCAACTGGATGAAATTCTATCAGAGCTGCCCACCAAATCTGATTTATCAGAAATATCTAAGAAAGTGGTCAAGGAACTTGATGAAAGTCTTGAGGATCACACTGCACTTATTCAGCTGAGGCTAGCATCAATAATCAATGCTGCAAATAATTTCCCAAGCTCTCTAAGCTCTGAGCTCTCTAAAATGCTCAAAGAGATCATCAAAGATTAATCAGACTAGGGCTACGATCCACCAGCAGACTCCATGATCCAGTCATCAGACTCAACGATCTGATCAACAGGAAATCTTAATGGCTCAACCTTTAAGGAGTCTAGGGCCAGCTACCAGCTCTCACACAGTGACAACAACAGGCCTAAGAATTCCAATTAGAGATCCTGCATTCATGAATAGGCATGATCACAATCCTAGACTAAGCCCATGTGAACTGGAAGACTTAGCCAGAAGGGATGAAGCCAGCAGAAAAAGGAGAGCTGAGGAATATGCAAACCCTCCGAGAAGCAAAAGGCCGAAGAAATAGAGATAAGTTGAATTTTATTTCTTATTGATGTAGTCATATTGAAATGTAACATCTATCTTCATACATTAATAAATTCATGCTTATTCTCTAGAAATTTCAGCTACTCACTAAAATACTAAGTCATATTTACTTTACTGCAACTGCATATAGAATTTGATAATCATGACAACAAATCTCCTTGGTTATGTCAACATCAAATAGGGGGAGATTGTTGGAAGAATGTATATCTTGATTTGATGTTTAAAGCAAATACTCATGATTTATATGTAAAGTCCTTCAAGGAATATATGTACAAGGGCTTAGTGATAGATCAAATTTGTTAGGTTGATCTTTGCTTTGAATGTTCATCATTCCATAAATGAATGTATAGATAAAGAGATCAAAGATGTTAGGTTGATCCATGACTTGAAAAGTATAAATAGGCTTCAACAAGAATCATAGTCTATCAAGCTGATCAACAGATTGCAGAAGCTAAGGCAAGATCGTAGAGCTTAACAGATCGTAGTGTATCTGCCTTAAAGGACCTCTTCAGAAATCGTAGAGTGGTCCAGACGTTTGCCGAAGATAACTCAGAGATCGTAGTGTACTCTCGGAAACGTTGAATCTGCTAGACGAGCAAGTGATGATCGTCGAGTGAAAAGATCGTAGTGTGCACATCCTTGCGAGAAATCGTAGTGTTCTCTTAAGTGCAAGCACCAATATGACAAGACACTACGATATGGATAATAGAGTGTCATCTGCCTTATGTCAGAAGCATCGAACCCTAACTTTAGTTTGAAAACAAATTCCAACAAATGAGGAATGGGTTTTGAACGTTGAAGCACTCACCAGTCCCAACGGTACAAAAGATATCCTTAGTATTGATCAAAAGGAACATATTCAAGAAGCTAAGAAAAGGACCATTGGGCAGAGGAAAACACCTTTTCAGGTGTTAGGTGAGAAAATAGTCTACCGTGTCAGTGGGCCAAAATGCAATTCAGAAGATGTACAGAAATGTCTCCATCAAGGCTCAAAAATGTCAAACGCATTTAATGCTTCATCAGATGACTTCAACGGATAGATTTCAAAGATCTCATATATATAGAATACAGACACATGAGAGAGATAAGCAAGTATTGAACAAAACGCACAAGAACACTCAACGGTAAACTCTACGATCTGAGAAAAAGAAGAAGCTTACTCATCTACTCAGTTCTTTCGAACAAGTGCTTAACTGCAACTGAGTAGCCTCAATCACAACTCAACAACTATCAATCTACTGAAGTAAGAAGTTCCAAGTTAGAAAGACTTGAAGAGTTCTAAGTGAATCGTGAAGAGCCAAGTCTCTTTGGACTTGAAGAGTTCAAGAGTGAACTTAGAAGTGCACAGGCTATTTGATGCAGAAGGAATCTGTGAGATTCAAAAAGTGTAAAAGACATCCTTAGTGGATTTCCTACTCAAGGAGTAGAAGAGTGGACTAGGAGCTTTGAGTGCTCCGAACCACTTAAAAACAACTGTGTCTATTTATAACTGCTATAACTGCCTTTCTCTCTTTAACTTGCTATCTAAAAGGGATTTCAAAGAATCAATAATTCCGTTGTGCTACAAAGCTTTATCAAAACATTCTTTAAACAAAGAAAATATTTTATTATCTATTCAACCCCCCCCCCTCTAGATAACTATTGTGCCTTCGGGAACTAACAAAGATGCTGCAACAGCTTCTCAGCCTGATCAACCATATTTAGCTGAAGCTAAAAAAAGTGCTGAGGCTATGGCTCAACCTAAAAAGTCAAAGAGAAAACTTGTCAAGAAATACATTCTTGTCAATGATAAAGTGTTAAAGGAGGAAGATAAAAGGATAGCTGCAGAGAAGGGGCTATCTAAAGAAAGTCAGAAGAACACAGCTCAAATTGAGGGGGAGCTGCCTGAAGTTCCCACTCTAGAGAATGCTCCAGCTGAGGGGGAGCTGTTTGAAATGCAAATGAATGATAGTTGAGGGGGAGCATCATGAAGTCCTCATGATAGAAGAAGCTGCTCCTGAGGAGGAACTGCCAAGAGATCATCAGGAATCTCCCTATGTTCCTCAAGAAATTCTAGCTTCAGAAACTGCAGAAATGGAAAGAAGTGAAGCTATGGAGGGTGAGAAAGAAGAAAAGCAAGGAAGTGCAGTAGAGGTAATTGACTAATTGTTGAAGTGGAATCTTCACAAGAAGACAGAGAAGAAGAGGATGATGAGGTTGAGATTATAGTTGTGGGCTGTGATGGTTATAGGAAAGCTAACTACAATCAACTATTCTCCTACCTACCTATGATGCCTTTTCACAAAGCCCAAATCCTCAACTCCTGGGATCACATGTTCTGGACCTTCAAAGCCTATCCAGCAATCTCGGTGCTAGCTCATGGATTCCCAGGCAACCTCAACTTTGCCCGAAAGCTGGTCACAAATGGCTCTTCTTCAGTAAACAGGCATGAGGTACAAACTATTCCCATCTCTTTCAGGGCTAATCATTGTCCATCATCATGTTTCAACCAATTCTATGAATTACCAAGATGGTTGGAAGTGATTCTTCATCCACTTAATCAATTTTTGTTTACAAAATCTCAACATTTTGTAATTGATGAACCAAATGTGCCAAATTTTCTTTTGATACAATCTCCTATCATCTCTCACTCTACGCTTACTGATCCAAGCCCAATCATAGAGTCATATGCTCAAGTCATAGAATCACCTCATCCTGAAGCTCAACCCCACACATCAGCCCCTCCATCAGATGTCCCTTCTTCGTCCTCTAATGAATATTTCAACCTTGATCTTGCTCTCTACACTATGCAAGATCAATACACAAGGACTCCTCCTCCAAACAGTTCGCAACTCCTTGAACTCATATCAGATCTTCCCACCAAAACAGAGTTGTCTGAAGCATCCAAAAAGGTGACCAAGGACATGCAGGAAGAACTTGAAGTTCACTCAGACCTTGTTCAACTAAGGTCGACTCATCGATCGATCTTGACACTCTCCCAAGCACCCTAAGTTCTGAGCTCACAAAGAAGCTTAGAGAGATCATAAAGGAGATGATTCAGAGCATAAATGAAAGGGATCAAATCCACTTTCAAGCCACTAAGAAACACAGGGATGTTGTTCTTATTTTACAGACCACTCAGGAGTCCCAGAACAACCTTATGATACAAAGTATCATGAATCTACAAACTGTAGTGAAAGAATTTCAAGAATTCTCAATGGGTCAAATGAAACAGACGAAAAATGTCCTGCCCATTCTCCAAAAGAGGGAGGCTCGTTCTGATTCTCTAATTAAAGAGAACCGTGAAGACATTACTCAATCCCAGCATCAGCTCAACGAACTTGTCCAAGGTATGACTCGTTTATCTGAAGACATTCGAGCCCTTGATGCTGACATAAAGGGGGACAATAAAGGGAAAGGAGGCAAAGGTAGAGGCACATTCATAGCTCAATACTTAAGAAGCCCTTCAATAAGACAGCCTCAACATTAGACTCCACGATCTGAACAGTAGTAAATTATCATGGCACAACCACTACGGAGTCAAGGCCCTTCTTCAAGCTCACACGAAATGACCACCACAGGCCTAAGAATGCCAATTGGAGATCCTGCATTCATGAATAGGCACAATCATAATGAAATACTAAGTCAAAGCGAGTTGGAAGATATAAGACGGAGGCAAGTAAAGGGGAGAAGAAGAGCTGAGGAGTATGCAAATCCTCCGAGAAGCAAAAGGCAAATGAAATAGAGATAAGTTGAAACTCAATTCTTATTGATGTAACTAAGCTTAATTGTAATATCTATCTTTACAAACATCAATAAATTCATGCTTATTCTCTAGAAGTTTCAGCTGCTCACTGAAACACTAAGTCATATTTACTTTCTAGCAAGTGCATCTAGAAATGAATAATCATGATACAAATCACCTTGGTTATGTCAACATCAAATAGGGGGAGATTGTTGGGAGATTGCATATTTAAAATTTGATGTTGAAAGTTAATAAGTCATGATTATATGTAAAGTCCTTCCAAGGAATACATGTATAAGGACTTAGTGATAGATCAAATTTGTTAGGTTGATCTGAAATTTAATGTTTATCATTCTATAAATGAATATATAGAAGAAGAGATCAAAAGTGTTAGGTTGATTTATATCTTAAAAATGTTCGGCTTCAACTGAATCATAGTCTATCAAGAAGATCAAGAGATTGAGAAGATAAGGCAGAAACATAGAGCGTTGAGGATAGTAGTGTATCTGCTTTAAAGGGCCTCTCTGAAATCGTAGAGTAGTCCTAACGCTTACCGAGCCAAGTCAGAATTTGTAGAGTGCTCTCGAAAGCGTAGAGTCTGCAAGACAAGCAAGTGAAGATCGTAGTGTACTAGTCCTTAAGAGAAATCGTAGTGTTCTCATCTATCAGCACCATACTAAGTACCAAGGTGTCATGATACCACGATCAGAATCGTAGAGCTTCATCTGTCTATGTCAGAAGCATCGAGCCTCGTCCACGTGTTTAAAGATTAATCACAACAAATGTGGAATGAGTTATAGACGTTGAAGACCTCGGGAGTCCCAATGACACAACATTCATCCTTAGTATATAACAAAGAAACATATTGAAGAAGCTAAGGAAAGTACCATGAGTCGAGCAGAAAAACACCTTTTCAGGTGTTAGGTGAGATAGCAGTCTGCCGTGTCAGTGGGCCAGTCTGCTGATAAGAAGTTATGCAGAAAGTCTCCATCAAAGCTCATAAATGTCAAATACATTTAATGCTTCAATGGATGTCTTCAAACGAAGACATTTTCAAAGGCATCATATATACAAAACATCAGCAGATGAAAGAAAATAAGCAAGCACTGAACAGAAAGCTGAAGAACACTCAACGATCAAACTTTACGATCCGAAAAGAGAAAGCTTGCTCAGCTATTCAGTTTTTTCGAACAAGAGATTAACGGCAACTGAATAACACCATTCAAGAACTCATCAACCACTATCAAGTGAAGTAAGAAGTTCCAAGTCAGAAGGACTTGAAGAGTTCTAAGTGAATTGTGAAGAACCAAGTCTGCTGGACTTGAAGAGTTCAAAAGTGAACTGAGAAGTGCCAAGACTGCTGGTCTTGAAGGAATCTGTGAGATTCAAAAGTTGTAAAGATATCCTTAGTGGATTTCCTACTCAAAGAGTAGATTAGTGGACTAGGAGCTTTGAATGCTATAAACCACTTAAAATTCCGTGTCTCCTATAACTGCTATAACTGTTATAACTGCCTCACTCTCATTAACTCACTATATCTTAAAGGGAAAACAAACAAATCTTAAATTCCGCTAAGCTTAGATCATTCTCAAAACTAACAAGTATTTTGAAACGAAAGAATTTAAAATATCTATTCAACCCCCTCCCCCCTTCTAGATAACTATTGTGCCTCTAGGAACTAACACTCTTGTTATGACTAATTATTTAATATGGACAGCTAGCCGAGAACACAAAAGTGAAACAGAAACATCTTTCGATGTACTATGTCCAAATCACACAAAATCCACAAAATGATAGAATTCATGTAAGCATCAAAATTACCTAACCCACTATATGTCTATGTGAATTACAAGCAATAATGATTTAAGCACAAGCTCTCTCAATGACTACACATGGTGAGCCAGATATCGCTTTATCAAGGGTCACGAATCACAAAACCTAACACATATAAGTCTCATGAACATATGTCAACATGATTAAATCTGTACTTATATTTCCTTTTTCAATTCCATATAAGTAATTAGGGAGAATGGTGATCAAGCATTCAAACATATAGGTGCAACCATGTTAGGCAATCCAATATTAAACATACAAGCATCACAAATAGGCATACAAGTATGGACTACACATTAAACTCCATTAAAATCCCATAATGGAAGTTAGTTCATTGCTGAATCAACAGCCATTATGGGATTGAAACCAAGCATTGAAATAAGTAATGAAAACAAAGTGATTTAAGGGAAATGAGGAATCAAATCTGATAAAACCCTGCTTCAAAGTCTGATTCCAAGCTAGTTCAGGTCCACATTCATCACCAAAATTAAAACCCAGTACTTACAATCAAACAATCTAGAGAGAGAAGCTCAAAGAAATAGAGAAATGCTATCAATTCTCTCTAGACTATGAAACCCTAATTATAGTAATAATAACTGATGGAATACGTCTTTTCAAACTAGCAAATACACCTTATAATGGAAATTACGCTCCAACATTACAAAATAGAAAGTCAGCATTTTAAATCAAGTATAACTAGCGGTAGTGCGGTGATCTGATAGGATTCGGTATTGGTAGCGCTGTGTTTTTTTTGTTGAGAGTTTCTTGCGGCGCCATGTCTCTCTATGTATGATGGGCGCGGGCACGCCATGCCTTGTCTGCGTCTGTCATCCCTCTGGCATGTGGGCGCCTTATGCAACTTTATATAGGAAGTAGCGTCGTCATGTTGTCTTTGGAATCTGCATATCTTTGGTGTTTGCCTCGTGTTCTTCTTTGCTTGCTTTCTTCACTTCTTTCTTCTTCACTTTATCACTTCAAATACCCTCTTCCATTACTTTAGTTCAGCTCCAAATCTTCATCCTAGCCATTACTCATCATGCTATGCCATTGCTAAGCCATTACCATGCCTTAGGAGTTCCCTCTATGCAAACTGCAAAACAAACATAAAAACAATAAAAACATACTAGAAGTACTTAAGTTGATCAAAATTCGAGTAAGTTGGTAACCAATAAGTAGGTCTAAAACCTACTTATCAACTAGTCCTTATTCATTTTAGTCCAAGGACATATCAATTTTTTATTGCCTTTTCTGTTCTAGAGTTTGTTACATTTTTGTTGCTGAATGCTGAACTATAAGTGAAGGAAATCAGTTGTATTGGATCACACAATGATTGAATGAAAAATCTTTTCTCTCTCTTTTTCTTCTGAGCTCCCCCCTCCTTCGATAATTCTTTTCTTTCACAGGAAGAAACTCTTCTTCCATTACTAAATTAGCTGCAGATTTTGTTCAATTAAGCTTAAACAACAGTATGTTCCTTACAATTATATTACTCAATTTAAAAATGACAAATAAAAAAAATAATTTTTTACTTTATAAAAGCACAAATAAAAAAAATAGAAAGAATATAATTTATTAGGTGACCTTTATAATTCTATCAAGAATAACTCTAGGCAGACCAGTTTATTAGACCGAAAAATTAGACATTTTTAATTATTTTTTTTTTGCTTGCGACTCTCAAAAAATGTATTGTATTTATTCCAATAGAAATTTTTATAAAATATAGTGTTTTAGAGGGTTGTACAGACTGTATAACCCTGTTTTGTATATATATCCAAATTACACCTAAAACATTATATTTTATAAAAATTTTATTAGACTATATATTTTTTGAGAGTCCCATGCAAAAAAAAATAAATAAAAAAATTAAAAATATCCAATAAACATGTCCAATAAAAATATCCATGTAGAAGGACTTCTGTCAAATCTCTTTCAAATTACAATACACAAAATTTTCGTAAAGTAATAAATTTTCTTAATACGTGTATGAAGAAAAGTCCACGCGACATTGAACACGCCTTATAAGAGATCATGTATTTTACGTTTATATATGGATAATCTTCGCCCATTCTTTTTAGCTTCTTACAATTTTGCTGTTGACGAATTTCACAGCTTCGTGAGGATAATCTTGTAAGCTCTCTCCTTCTGTTTCTCACACGAAACAGATTTTTGATTTGTGTTAATTTTTATTCAGACTCGTATAAAGAAGTTAAATCATATACTTGGTAATGGATAATGATAATCGGCATGAATGTGAAGCTAAATTTGGATTTTGATCGATTTATTTGCCTATTAAGGTTTTTCAGATTTTAATTTCTTTATTAAGAAGTATTGTTTGGTGGGTTTCTCCCGAAATTATATGAGAAAAGGCGAAACTGATGTTATCATGTTATAATTGGTTGGATCTCTGTTTTATTTTGATTTTGATTTTAAAACTTAGTGGTTAAATGTGTGAAATTAATAGATCAATGAGCTTTTAGTTAATTGGGGGATTTACCATTATTGGGTAAAAATTAATAAACTGTTGATTTTCATTAACAGGTTGAATTGGTGTTTGAATTTGTGGGTAGCTTTCTGATATTTGATGTGCTGCATGTCCCTTTTTAGAAATGGTATTTCGTTGGATTTGGGTTGGTTTAGATTTCTTTTTAATCCATTAAAGGGGAAAAGTCTGCTTGCAATTTTTCAAAGTAAATACCACTTTGATTTGGTAGGTTCTTGCTGTAGAATCAAAATTACCCTTCTTCATGTTAGGATGTATTTTCTGGTGATATACATGTTTTGCATAGATAATAACATATGGATGATTATACCTCAAAGTTAAATAATAACATATGGATGATTATACCTCAAAGTTACAGGGAATTAGTGATGAATATTTCCTTGTTTTACTCTACTTTTATCTTGTATTGCTTCTTCTTCTTTTTCTTTCTTTTTAAATTTTTTTAAATTTTTAATTTATTATTAAGTATACTGAAAATGTAGACACAACATTGGACAAGATTTGATAGATTCCATGGCACGCTTGCGTGAGGTGGTCATCACCCCGATCGTTTTTAGCAAAGTTGTAGGATGGATTGCTTGCAACAACACCTTAACCCCTCGTCTATATGTAGATGGCAATCTCGGTAAAATTGCTCACGTTCGGAAATATGCGTTGAATGGACACCAACGACACCTTGACCCTTCGCTTATATTGAAGTGGTAATATCGGTACAATCGACGATTGATGCGGTAGAAGACGCCACACAACTATATATTGTTGTATGATAAGTCAAATTGAATATCAAAGAATAAACTAAGATTTTACTTGGAATTCTTCAAAAAATCAAAAATAGAGAATAAACTCACAAATATATTGAATAATGAATAATCTTGAATTATAATAGATGTAACCCTTGTTTATACTAGTTACAAAAACCCTAATCCTAATAGGAATTACAAACCAATTTGGAATAGAAATTCCTATTTTTATAAAGCAATTAGAAATAAAAACCCTAAAATTATTTCCATAATTTTACCCTAATAAAAGTCTCTAGAATTGCAATCAAAACCCCCTTAGAATCATTCTAAATTACTTAAAATAAAAGAAAACAAAATATAATATAATCTTCCTAATATATTAGGAAACAAAATCTTTTCTAAATTCTGAATTGACTTGTATCAAATTGTCTTTCCATATAAGATGTAATTCATGGATTGCTAGGAATTTATATTGAATCTTTGACGCTTGAGTCGATAGATTGGCGGAAAATTCTGACCCCCTTATGCTGACATCTCATCTTCTCGAAAATGATTTAACAACAAAATTGCTCCTACATGAAAACAAACTAAATTATAAGTTTGTAGCATCAAACAAATCATAATGCCAAAACTCAACTTACACATGAAATATATAAGAAGTATCAACAACACAAGTCAGAATATGAGAAGAATCATTAAAAACTCCCAACTCCTGCAAGGAACATAGCAATGTTTGGCAACTTCCCCGAATCGACATGAGCAACTCGTAGACCAAATTCTTCCAAAACTCTAAGAAAAGTTCTATATCCGCCTAGATCAAATATTAGCGCACAGAACACCTCATGTAGTATATACTCCCATTCACGAATTCCCAGATCAAAAGTCACTATGATGATCTCGTCCATTCGCAAATATATCCATTTCAATGTTTCTTGGTCAAATGTCAACTTTTGAAACTCATCAGGTCGCATAAGCCTATACACAGAATTCTTGTATTAAACACAAAATAAAACAAATCAACAAGTTCTTTTTGTCTAATCATAAATAAATCAAATGATTCAAAATCACATGCATAATTTACTAGAACACTCAAAACACTTCCCTGTAGACTCAATGCATTGATCGAATTAAATTGCACGATCCATGATTCCCTCGATGAATATGATCCTATCACGAATCTGCAAAACACAACCAACCTTTCTCTTCCCATTGACATTAACACAGTTAAAATCAAATAATGTTGTCAACGGAGTAAAAAAGTCAACCAACTTCACAAGATAAAAACTCAATATGATACTTATCACGATAAACAAACTCAACACATGCTACAGAAATTTTCAAATTGTTGATAAAAATTGAAATATCATCAAAATAGTGAATAACAATTTTTTTTATGAAAGAATGTAAAATATGATTCAACAATCCCATGGTAGTATGCAATGCTTTAGCTAATCCAAGTGCACTAACTAAACATGCAAATAACTCATATCTCAATACATCTTGATGATAAACACTTCTCGAATCAAAACCATATGATAGTAACTCATGCAAGGAAAATTTCTCAAACGTACAAGCCAACTAACTACAAATCAAGTAAAGATTGACTAGCATGAAACCCGAATTCAACATATGGATAAGAAAACTTAGAATGAATTTCATGCAAATTTTTACATTGCGAACGAGAAAACACATTATGATCATAAACTAATTTAACATACATCAAATATCCACCATAGTTTATGATAAGGATGACCCTCAAAATAACTAACAACAAAATTTCCAATGGAAGCATGCAAAACATGTTTTAAATAACTCAGGTAATCTAGTAGAAATAACTATCCATCTATACAAATCACATCCAATTAAAACAACTTTTTCATTCAAAATATCACAATCACGTCTTATCCTCCACTGCTAATTTGACTAGGTATTGTCATCACATATCTGATTGGTATGGAATGATGGCACGAGATGATCATCTTCAAGTGTAGATAAAACACAAATACTATGCAATTTATCAAGTTACATACTCCTTTTCTTCTTTAGAAATTACAAATTTTTTTCTATATCCTTTGAACAAGTATCACTTTCTTTATCTTGCTTTTGATTACAATCTCAATGAAATCGACTCTTCATCTTCTTCCTTCCTCATTGAGGTGATTCTCCTATAATCATCCCACGTTGACTCCATTTAACCGCCTTGATGAAAGTTGCTTTAGAAATTCCATATGTCTTTAAGATGCATCTCAATGCGACTTTTTGTCCCTATAATCATCCCTATGTTGATTGAAGGTTGCTCCATATGTCTTGAAGAACATTTTTTGTCTTCCTGAACAAACCGTTTCCTCATGACTATTTTTAATTCTGCCCATGTCTCGATCAGACGCTCTCCACATCTTTTCTTGCTAAGCACAAATTGATCCCACCATGTAGTTGCATAACCAGAAAACTCTTGGACCGCCAATCTGACCTTCTTATGCTCGTAATAATCATGATAGGTAAACTCTCACTCTATCTTTTTCTCCCTTCTCAAATAAGCACCTGGATCATTTCAAGTATTCCTTCGAGACTCATAAGAACTTTCATAATCATAATCATACATGTTCGCTGCAACACAAAGGTTAGTAACAAAATTTTTATCAGGCACTCCCTTACGTGTTTCGCTCAAACAATGATGAATCACTTGTGTATCGCTTAAATTTGGCTTTTATCCTCTAATAATCTTACACTCCTGCCTTTTACGTCTAATATTCTCACTTATAGGTTCTTTTTGAATTCACCAAATAAATTCACAGTTTTACAATGCAATTCAAAAGTAACTTATCAAGAATAAAATATAGAAGGTATGACTATCGGAATACCACAAAATTATAGATTGATTGCCTTGTACTCCTCTTGTATGCCTCTCTCGAATTTCCTTTTGTGCTTCCTCGAAATTTCCCCCGGATGTGGTAGATATTGCTTCGTCGGGATTGATAATGAACGGTAAATGATAGAATGATCGGATGGTAGAATGGTGTGCTACAAGTTTGGTTAGCACAGTAGAAATAGAATATGAAAATTTCACTTAATACTTTTTTTTCACAATTTTTTTTACTATATATATATTTTGATAGAAAATTAAAGATAAGTAACTCGCTAGAAAATCTTAGCTTTGGCTCCACGGCACGCTTGCATGAGGTGGTTGTCGCCCCGATCGTTTCTGGCAAAGTTATAGGATGGATTGCTTTAAATCCTTAACTCAACGCCTTAACTAATCGTACAATATGTCGCGTTTGGCGGTAATCTGAATGAACACAACAACACCTGATTGTTTATATTGAAGCGGTAAAATACAATCAACGATGCGGTGAATGGGGCACACAACAATTATGTATTGTTGTATAATAAATCAAATTGAATCTCAAAGAATAAACAAGAAATTACTTAGGAATTCTTCAAAGAACCAAAAGTAGAGAATAACCCACAACTGACAAAACGGCCCTGATAAGCAAATCATGTCTCTCTCTAGAATTTTCTCTCCGCCTTCTCTCTAGGAACCTTAGGCCCCAAGATAGTCTGTTTTTTTGTCGCCGATCTCCTCCACCCTCTTGATTCTGCTTTACAATGTTAGATTTCTCCTCAGTCTTCTCGCCTTTTCATTCAGATACTCTTTCCCCTTTTCCTCCATTTATGGAGTATAGCCAGTCATAACCATCTTTCAGCGGGTAACTCCCCTAGCATCCCCTCTAGGGATCTCTATGCCGAATTTGGGGTTTCTGCTCCAAACTCTACTTCCTTGGCTGATTCTGTGCCAAATCCTTTGGTTCAAGCTTTGGGCTCCGAGGGTTCCTCGTTTAATAATGGTTTGGCCTTAAACCTAGCCCTTGACCGTGAGTCTGATTTGCAGGACATTTTTCGAGCTGTGCATTATTTTACGCAAAAAGATTGTTCTGATGCTGTGGATGAGAGGCAGAAAAACAAAGATGTAAACGTCTTCGTTCGATCTGGTTCCACCTCTGGAATGGGAGATGCTCACAACATGGTTGATAATAGTCCTCAACCTGCAAAGGTTATTGCCCCCCAACTCTCTGCCTCTGTCGAATCCCATGATTTGGTGCAGGAGGTTGTTCCTCCCTCTATTCCTCCTGCTGGGTTGGGAAATGCCGTGGAAGAGGGTGAGTTTCTCCCTCCTCCTCTGGGAATCGGGCTGCGGATTTTCCTCCGAAGGCTGCTATGTCTGCTTGCCAGCAGCTTAAATCCTGGAGCTCTGTAGTTGCTCAGGATGATTGTAAGGCAAGTTTTTGTCTCGACTTCCTTCCCCTCCCCCCCTCCTCCCCTCCTCCCCTCATCTGAAAATGGCTCTATTCTTATTAAACCTCCTGCTGAGATTTTGGATCAAGGAAATAGCCTTTGGCAGTCATGCCTTTTGGGGGGTTTCTTGCATTCTTGGCTGCCCTTTAAGCTGGTTGCAAGACAAAGGATTGTTTGTATTCAATTTGGCTCAGATGATGAGAGAGATAATGTCTTGGCTTTAGGTCCTTGGTACATCTCTAATAAGCTCTTGATTATTCAAAAATGGAAAGAAGGCTTAGAGATCCTCTCGGAGGCATGTACCAAAGCCCCAGTCTGAGTTAAATTCCATCGAGTCCCTTTGTCGTACTGGACTCCTAAGGGCCTTAGCTACATTGCTAGCGGAATAGGGAAGCCTCTGTTTGTGGATAAAATTACTGAAAAGCTGGAGCCTATGAATTTTTCCCGTATTTGTATTGAGATTTCTTCGTCCTCAGAACTTCCTGATAAGCTTGATGTGGTAGTGTTAGATCCAGAATCGCGAGCTGAGAAGGTTGTGGAGGTTCGGGTGGAATACCAAAATAAGGCGCATTCTTGTTCCCTCTGCAAATCCTTTGGTCACCCGCTGCTTAAATGTCCTCGTGCTAATTTTTAATGGTTACCAAAGGCTACTCCGAAGGACCCAGACCCTATTCGAGTCTCTCTTGACTGCAATACTAGCAATGTTCCCTCTCTGATTGATGATTCTCATCATATTCCTGCCTCCGGTATTCCTTTAGGTCAGCTGCCTGAGGAAAATTGGACTTTGGTTACTAAAGGATCAAAACTTATCTCGTCTCCTGTTGGTTTGGAACCTGGGTCTAGCTCTATCTCTGTCATAAAAAAGTCTTTCTTGCCAATCTCTCCTGTTGCTGCTATAGCTGCACAGCTTGTTCCTCGGATGGTGGCTCTCCTCAAAGGCTAAATCCTTGTGTTGATAAACTGAAAGCTGAAGAGGAAATGGCTGGTAGAGAGCTTAAAATTAAGGCCAAAAACCACTTTGATCATAGTCAGAAGCCAAAAAAATAAAGCAAGGGTGGGGGAGGTATTAGATCCCCAACTTAACCTCTCTATTCTATGGTTAATTTTGTTCCTTAAATATTAGAGGTCTGAATAAGAAGCCGAAGCAGGCTAGTGTCCGGGAACTAATAAACTTGCATTCGCTCTCTTTTGTTGGTCTGGTAGAGACTAAAGTAAAAATCGTTAAGCTTCCAGAATTGCGAATGCTATAAATAGGAATTGGCAATGGATTTTTAATTATGAGCATTATGATAATGGTAGGATCTGGGTTGGTTGGGAACCCAACCTTTGGGATGTTTCTTTTGTTGCTAAATCATCCCAATTTATCCATTGCCTTGTTTTGTCTGCTGAAATGAAAGTGCAGTTTTTTGTTACTATTGTCTATGGTTTTAATTCCCCTGGGGAGAGGAAATCCTTATGGAAAGATCTCAGATCCCTTGCTGCAAATTTGGATAAGCCTTGGTGTCTTATTGGGGACTTTAATGAGGTGATTTCTTCCTCTGAGATTGTGGGTGGGAATGCCTCTTGGGATTCAGGCATGCAAGATTTTTTTGACTGCATAGAGGATATTTCGGTTGAGAACCTTAGGGCTGCGGGTCCTATTTGTACTTGGTGGAATTCCCAGGATGCTAATCCTATATAAAAGAAGCTTGATAGAGTTTTGATTAACCCTCAATGGATGTCCTCCTTTCCGAACTTTGAAGCTCTGTTTTGTCCTCGTGAGCTCTCCGATCACTAGCCTGCTGTTGTTAAAATGGGGCTCCGCCTTCCTCGTACTCCAAAGCCTTTTCAGTTCTTTAACTATATGATTCAGCTGGACAACTTTAATGTTGTGGTCCAAACTGCTTGGGATATTCAAGTTTCCGGTGACCCTTTGCAAATTTTAGCAGCCAAGCTCCAATCTGTCAAAAAGGCCCTCAGACTTCTCAATAAATCTGTTGGAAACCTGCACGCTAATGTTACATTAGCTCGGGAATATCCCAAGCAGTTTGGAAATCCCAAGCAGGCTCTGCTCTAATCCTGGGTACCCCAATCTTTTAAGCTTGCAGCGTCCTCAATCTGCCAGCCTCTGGGCTGCCTTGTGGTCTGAGGAGAATATTACCCTGCAAAAATCTCGTATCCTATGGTTAAAGGATGGGGATCGTAACACCAAATTCTTCCAGAGTCAAATTAAGACTAGGTGGAATTGAAATAAGATCCTGTCTGTGGTTAATGCGAATGGTGTGCTGGTGTCAGGCCAAAGTGAAGTGAAAAGTGTTGCTGTTAATTATTTCAAAGACTTTCTGGGATCGGATTCTCCTTCTGACATCTCATGCCTTATGAGTTTGTCTCCTTCCTTTTCCAAGCATGTCTCTGACCAGGAAGCTGCCTATCTTGACAGTGATGTTACGGAGGTTGAAATTCTCTCTACTCTGAAATCCATGAAGAAGAACAAAAGCCCGGGCCTTGATGGGTTTAATGTTAATTTTTTTATTCATGCTTGGGATATAGTGGGAAGAGATTTTATTCGAGCAATTTTGTCCTTTTTTCAGCAAGGCTGTCTCTTGAGAAGTACAAACTCCACTGCTTTAGCTCTAGTTCCGAAGGTCAAAAACCCAACTTCCATGGGTGACTATTGTCCTATTGCTTGCTGCAATACCACGTATAAATGCATATCCAAAATTATTGCTGGAAGGTTAAAAAGGGTTCTCCCTCATATCATCTCCTCATTGCAAGCTACTTTTGTCCCTGGGAGGAGAATTGGGGATAATATTTTGATTGCTCAGGAACTTTTTAGGGGCTATAACCGCTCCTCTGGCTCATCTAGGTGTGCCTTGAAAATTGACTTGAGGAAAACTTTTGATTCTTTATCTTGGGAATTCCCTCTCAAAGCGCTTGCCATTTCAAGTTCCCTCCGAAATTCTTGTATAGGATTAGGACTTGCATTTCTACCTCCTTATGGGCTGTTTGGGCTAGAACTTTTCACTTGAAAGATAAATATTTTGGGTGCACCCATGTGCCCCCCCGATTGTTCTTGGGTGTGGAGGAAAGTGTTAAAGCTCAGGCCTGTAACTCTCCAATATATTCGGTATCAAATTGGAAATGGTGCTCTTACTAGTCTGTGGTTTGACCCGTGGCTAGTTGGTAATCCTTTGGCCTTCTCAATGCACTCTCCTCTTATATCAAGATCTAGGCTCGGCCATAATGCGAAAGTTAGTTCCATTATCCTTAACTCTGCATGGAATCTGCCATCATCAAATCATCGTGTCACTGCTGATTTTCGGCGTTCTTTCGATTACTCCACTCCTTGCAACCCTGCTGTCCTCGATTTGATTGTATGGAAAGCACAAGCATAAGTAAGGCAGTGTTCTAAAAATTCCGCCTAGGTCCGCCTAGGCCCCCCTTGGCGCCTTAATAAGACTCTTATTTATAGATGTAGGCAACCTTCCTTAACAATTAAGGAATTGAGTTTTATTTTAATTAATTAAACTCCTTTAGTTAATTAGGCTCCCAATCTTATTAGAAATAATTAATTAAACTCTTTTAATTAATTAGCCTCCTAATCCTATTAGGAATATATGAGAATATTTATATTAAATTAATTCCCAAACACCTTTAGAAATTAAAATAATAATAACTATAATAATATTAATAAGACTCCTCTTATTAATTTATATTTAATATTTTCAAAATATTAAATAATAAATATTAAGCTATTTAATTTATCCTATCACCATAGATTAAATTAAATACACTTAACATATTATTACAATTATGCCATTAACTTCTTAAATAATTATTCTTCCTTTATGGGCGTGACCTTTTAGGTTCTCCATATTTAAACCGGTTGTGAATAAATCAATTAGAATAATTTTAATCTTATTTAAATAAATAAATTAAACTATTAATTTATTTAAATAAATAATATTTATTCTACAATAGGGATAAGCCTCCCTAGCGATTAACGACTTTTCAGATAATATAAATTTCAATAGGAATTCCTATTGACAGACAAGTAAAATTCCATTAGGTATTCCTTACCGAGCCACGTTCAGTGTACTTATTCTCCAATAAGCACATATATACTTGCTTTAGTGTCTTAACACAAATGATAATGAGATCAATCATCCTCATCCAATGAGCAAGCAACGTATGAACCAATCTATCCAGATTCACTAATCCCCAATTTAGTAATCCAACGATTGAGAACTATTTTAGTTTTAAGCTTTCTAAAAATTTAGATCTCATTAGAATGATCATCATTATTCTAAAAGCATTGCTTAAAACTATAGGTTTATCACATATTATAAAGCAACATTATGTAGATAATTAAAAGCTTTTAATAAATTAATACTTTTTATTAATAAATGAATAAAATTGTTACAAAGTATATATTTTATCATCAACATGATTGGCTTGTGTGCATACTACTTTCAATCTCCCACTTGCACTAAAGCTAATCTCCATGGTATCTCATACCCTTCTTCTCTAAGTGACGATTATCCTGTTGTTGGATAAGTTTTAGTTAATGGATATGTAATGTTATTCTTGAGAGTCCACTATCTCTATAGTGATTTCCCAGTTTTCAATGATTTATCTAATCAAATGAAAGTGCCGCAATACATGTTTAGATCCAAGATGAAACTTAGGAACTATACCTAGTTCTATAATGAACTTTTCATCCAAACAATTAACTTGCAGCTTCATTTACAGCTATATACTTTTTCTTTATCACTAAACATGCGACTCTTTGTTATTTGGAACCTTTCCAATTCACTACATCACCGTTCAAGGTAACACTTTACCTTAAAGTGAATTTTCTGTCGTCTTGGTTTGTCTGAAAAACTCGAGTCTGTTAAGCCCTCTAGTTTTAATTCAGACCCACCATGAATATGATCACATCCTTAGTGTCGGTTAAGTACTTTAAGATTCTTTTCACTCTCATACAATGTCTCCAGAATATGACCGATCAACATCAGGTCTCGTACATTTCATTGCATACATGATAGTTACTCATGCTATCTCTCTTTTTAGGAGTTTATGGGGACTATTAAGAGAGATCCACTCCATGACTCATCAACATGTGACATCTCTTGGAGTTTGTCATGCTAAACGGCTTTAGCATCAAATGGATATACTTTTCTTGGGTTAAGTCGAGCATCCTTTTAAATCTATCTATATAGATTTGTATCCCCAATTAAGATAGTCTTCCCAAATTATTCATGGAGGAATGTTTAGACAACTTTCTTTACTGATTATAGCATTGGTATGTCATTTCTTATCCATACTATATCAACATATAATACTAGGAATGTCACGACGCTCTCACTGACCCTTTTGTACACTAGGTTTATTCTTGCTTTTGATAAAATCAAACTCTTTTGATTGTGATCAAAACGATTGTTCCATTCTTGAGAAGCTTGCTTCAATCCATTTTTTTGAGTGTCTACAACTCTTACCTCATCGTATATAACTGGATCATCATCTTCTATGATGCGTACCTCATCATCATCATCTATGATGAATCCATACCTACTGTGTATCTTGGTACTATTCGATTTACGATTCGGATTTGCCAGGTACAATAGGTCTATCTACTGGGTTTCTCTTATTTGACTTATAGTGTTTTGTGGTTTTTGAACTCTTTAAGATCTATTATCCTTCCACTAGCCCCTTCAATAAACACCTTTATCTTAGAAGGTAGCGTGTGTTGCAACAAACACTTTTTGCTAAGTAGGATTATAAAACATATACCCTAAACTTACTTTAGGATGTCTCACAAATCTGTACTTGTCAAATCTTGTCCCAAACTTATCCTTTGAAACCTTTTCACATAAGCTAGACAACCCCTTATCTTAACATAATTAAGATTAGGAATCCTCACTGTCTATAACTTTTATAGAGTCTTGGGGTCGGATTTTGAGGTTACCTTTTTGTAGATATGCAGTCATTTCTAGGGCATGACCCCAGAAGGATACTGGAATGTCGGTAAAATCATTATGGACAGCACCATGTTCAACAAGGTACGATTTTCCTTTCAGATACATCAATCAATTATTGCGTATCAGGAGGCGTCTATTATGAGAAAACTATTTGAGATGATCTAGAAACTTATTGCACAAGTAATTATTCCTTTATCTAATCAAAGAATCTTAATACTTTTCAAATTAGTTTCACTTCTGAATTCTTTGAACCTTTCAAATAATTCACAATTGTATTTCAGCAAATACATACATTCAACTCTTTGAATGATCATCTCCTTTTCTTATATTAGTTTGTTCAATTTGCAAAATAATTTTTCACGTAAGTCAATTACACAAAATTCATTAAGTAATATTTCAGTTATATACAAAACATTATTATTATAAATAGAACAATTGTTCTTAAATATAATACCAAAGATTTTATTGTCCAACAATAAAATGGAAATAATGTTTTCAACGAGAACTAGAATCTGATAATGACTTATTGACTTAATAGATTTGCTCAGTAGTAGGCGGTGCTAAACTATAAGTTCCTATGGCTAATGCAGCAACCTTTGCTTCATTTACCAGACATAGGATTACTTATTCTATGTTTAGCTTTCTACTTCTAATTGGTCCCTTCCTAAATTTATATTTATGAGAACTAAAGCCGGTATTCAATACCCAAGTAGAATATTAACTTATAAAAAGATTAATTTCAATCATGAACAAAATTATTTTGTAACCGAAACTTTACTAAGCTTCTTTGGTTAGCCTCTGCAAGATGCTTCTCGCAGTTTTCTTTCCAGTGTCCATGCTTATTGCAGTGGAAGCAAACGCTTTTACTATCCGTATCAGTTTTTGCTCTTATTATCCTTTGTTTTTACCTTTCTATTTACCTTCTTTGAATCGTTCTTCTTTTCAGAAGACCCTTTGGCCCTTACCAATAAGACTTGGTCTTTGTTGGTTGGAAAGTGACTCAGCATTTTCAACATGTTAAGCAAACCAGTGATGCTGATATATAACTTGTTCATATGAAAAATTCACAACAATTGTGAGTAGTCTAGGAGTGAATACAAGATCAAATCTTGGCTCAACTCTCCATCCATGACAAAACCTGTTGTCCTAATTGTTCAATCAAATTGATCATGTTTAGGACATGTGGTTGTACTGTAGTGTCGTTGGTCATTCTAAATCGGAAGAGCTCCTTAGATATCTGATAGCTATCAGTCCTACTTTCTTCACCATCAACTACTTGATGTGCAGGACTATAGAGGAGCATCCATAATTTCATGCCGACGCTGAAGCTCGTTACTCATGGATGCGAGAATGATGCATTGAGCCAACTGTGCATCATCTTGCCACTTTCTAAAAGTAGTAATCTCTTACTCAGAGGCATTGTCTGCAACCATTGCAGGAAAGACGTATTATGGACATAAGATAGCTTTTCAGCCATGAGAACTATTCTCAAATTCCTTAACCAATCCGAGTAATTCGGTCCGGTTAATTAACATCTAATATGTTTCGCAGTGATAGTAATTTAGACATTATAAAATTCTGTAAATGAATTTGTTCTCAACAACATTTTAGTATACATTCTTTTATTAATTACCAAAATAATTTAGGTCTTGTTTTAAATTGGTATCTCCCACTATTTTCATCAAACTATGTTACCCTTATATAGTTCGGCAAAATCTAATTAAAGATTTGCTAGTGAGAATAAGGATCCCATTTTAAATGTATATAACCTTGTGGTGACACAACAAACTATATATAAGTAAATAGGTAGACAACTCTTGTCAATTACATCATCATGTAACTCCTTTTATTTTGTCTCTTAGATTATTTTGATCAAGTGGTGGCACATCCGAATCAAAATTATCTAAGTTAAGTCCAACCTAGCACTCCATATATTCAAAAAAAAAACATTGTCCTTGTGGTGACACAACAAAACAACATTGTTCAATTTTCACAACAAAATTATAATAATTAATTGATACTCTATTATTTTTTATCTTGCTAGAAGGCGACGTTCGATATTTCAAATATTTTTGAACGCTTAGGACTTGATATAAAATCTTTGAAGGGTTTGTTATTATTTGTCTCATCTTGTTTAGCGTGCATGCACACACACACACACACACACACACACACACACATATATATATATATATATATATATATATATATAAAATACAAGTCATATTAATTAACATGCTAAACATGTTTGCATAATATTATATATATATATATATATATATATAGTATAAGCATGCACATATAGAATACTATATTCTACCCAGATTGATTATGAACTTTATTTTAGTTTGGTTCACTAGAGCCACCAAGTGAACCAAAAGGTCAAACCTAGGGTGCAAGAATTAAATTTAAATATAACTATTACATTTAAACCTGGGCTCCATTACAAACGGGTCTTCAAGCGCTCTTTGCTCCTTGATCTCCAATTCTTAAAAATTAATTTTAATTATTCATATTACAAAACTATTTAAAATAAATAGAAACCTTGATCGTGATCGAGGTAAAATGCATAGGAGGAGATAGAATTTACATTAAGAAATATTAGAGAAGACGAGGTACGCAGACTCCATTTAATAAAATTCATACATTCATGTATCCAACTAAAATAAAATCCAATCACATTAGTCAATAGTCCATAACCAATCCCATTTATTATCATACACATCAACATATGCATCAATAAATAAATTCATCTCATGAAAAATAAACATTCAATATATATATTCATATCGATTTAACGGGCAATTTTAATTAGCATAAAATTCAATTTTGAAACAAAATAAACTCTTTTATTTTTAATCAAAATCATAATAAATTTCTTTATTTTATTTTATCCAATTTTGAATAAAATAAACTATTTTATTTTTAATCAAATTCCCGATCAAAATAAACTCCTTTATTTTAATTAACAAGGAATCCAATTTCAAGTACAAAATAAACTTCTTTATTTTAACTTAAAATTGCTTTGAAAAAATAAAATATGTTGAATCATATTCCTTATTAAAATTAAACACCTTTAATTTTAGGAAACATAGAATCTATTTCATGTGTGAATAAACTTCTTTATTCTAGAAAACATGGAATCTATTCCATATGTGAATAAACTCTTTTATTCAAACAAACGTGGAATCCAATTCTAAGTTAATATAAAACTTTTGAATAAACTATTTTATTCAAACAAACATGGAATCAATTTCAAGTTATTATAAAACTTTTGAATAAACTCTTTTATTCAAACAAATGTGAATTCAATTCCAATTAAAATAAACAACTTTTAATCAAATTCCAAATCAAGATAAACTCATTTATTTTTAATTTAGAATTACTGAAAAACATTTAATTTAATTTTAATTAAAATAAACCTTTTATCTTAATAAAAATAAAAATATATATTTATTTCTGGAAAATGGCGCTGTGGCGCCGCTAGTGAACTAGCAACAGGCATTGCGGCGCCACGTCATCAGTATAACAAACACAGAGGTTGCGCTGCAGCGCCATAAAAGAACTGGCTTCAGGCGCTGCAACTCCACGTCAACATCTTCAAAAACACGGAACAAACGCTACAGCGCCATGATTGTACTACAATCAGGCGTTGTGGCGCCAATCTCTAGAATCTATTTTTTTCAGTTCGCGAATTGTGTAGTTTTTCTCCAAAAACTCTATTCTATGCTAATAATTATGCTTTAAAAAATTGTTCTAAACACATCAACATACATATCGAATCTGAACAATTAATAATTCGCATAAAGGTTTGACTATGATACCACTGTTAGGTTTGTAAGATTCATGAACACAATCAAATTGTATCAAAGTAAAGTGGAAGTGTAAAAATAGATTTTAAAATTTTTACAAACCATATACCCGGATCATCCTTTATGCACAATTATTAATTAAACAAAAAGATAAAGAACAAGAATTATATCCTTGAAGATTCGAGCTTCCTCAGGTACTAGTTCACCTCCCAATCCTTTTCGCGTTCAACTTGAATCCATCGGGTTTGATTCCTTCCTTTGATCAACGTTAGCCACCCAAGTGTTTGGCCTCTAGAGGTGATCCACTAAAGAAAAAGAAAGATTTAAGAAGATGAGTGTTTGGCAAAACCCTAGTTTTTCTATCTCTCATAGAAAAGGTGTACTCTCCCAACTCTTGGAATTACGTCTGTTGTAAAAACGTTAACAACCCCCACCCATAATAAGACTCCTTTTATTTATAAATGTAGGCAACCCTCCTTAACAATTAAGGAATTGGGTTTTATTTTAATTAATTAAACTCCTTTAATTAATTAAGCTCCCAATCTTACTAGGAAAATTAATTAAACTCTTTTAATTAATTAGCCTCCTAATCTTATTAGGAATAAATGAGAGTACTTATATTAAATTAATTCTCAAATTCCTTTAGAAATTAAAATAATAATAATTGTAATAATATTAATAAGACTCCTCTTATTAATTTATATTTAATATTTCCAAAATATTAAATAATAAATATTAAGCTATTTAATTTACCCTATCACCATAGATTAAATTAAATACACTTAACATATTAATACGATTATTCCATTAACTTCTTAAGTAATTGTTTTTCCTTTTATAGTGTGACCCTTTAGGTTCTCCATATTTAAAGCTGGTTGTGAATAAATCAATTAGAACAATTCTAATCTTATTTAAATAAATAAATTAAACTATTAATTTATTTAAATAAATAGTATTTATTTTACAATAGGGATAAGCCTCCCTAGCGATTAACGACTTTTCAGATAATATAGCTTTCAACATTAATCATAAAAGAACATTTGAGTAAATAGTTACCGTACAATTCAATCCATTCACCATACAATGTCCCAATTAAATATAAGACATGGAATTACTGTCTAGTCTTATTTTATTTAATTATATGTATTTCGACTCTTAAATACAACTTCAAATAATGCAAATTAGATACTCCTTTTTAATTTCATTCTGCCTTGGCCAAGGACTACTGGGTTGTCATTTATCGAATCACATAGGACATTTCTCTTCTTTTACTAGAAGCGATAGATTCTTTATTGATCATACATTATCTCCATCCATGTACAACTTATTATACCCAAGCATACCCTTTGAGTCAAAGTATAATTCATCATACATGATCTCAAGTCCAAGGATCACTTGTACTACTATCACTACAAGAATTCCTATTAATAGGCAAGTAAAACTCCAATAGGTATTTCTAAGCGAGCCACGTTCAGTGTACTTATTCTCCAATAAGCACCTACATACTTGTTTTAGTGTCTCCACATAAATGATTATGAAATCAATCATCCTCATCCAATGAGCAAGCAACATATGTACCAATCTATCCGGATTCACTAATTCCCAATTTAGTAATCCAAGATTGGGAATTATTTTAGTTTTAAGCTTTCTAAGAATTTAGATCTCATTAGAATGATCATCATCATTATTCTAAAAACATTGCTTAAAACTATGGGTTTATCACATATTATAAAGCAACATCATATAGATAATTAAAAGCCTTTAATAAATTAATACTTTTTATTAATAAATAATTAAGATTGTTACAAAGTATATGCTTTATCATCAACATGATTGGCTTGTGTGCATACTACTTTCACCTAATACACATTTACCTTTGGCAAACCCTTGACCCAAAAAGCTTAACTTCACACTTGAAAACTGATTTGGGCAACTCAAATATTACCTTAAAAAGTGTGTTACAGGCAATGATCTCACATTGTTTTAAAGAATCTTCACAGTCCTGTAGCAGTGGACAGATAAGCTCTTTAAAATTCAAATGCTCTTGTAGTGTATGCCATGTTTTTGCAATATTGGAGTCCTTATGCTTGTGCGTTGTTGTGTGTTTGTTTGGTGAAAAACTTCTCATCCCTTTCTTTTCTTGTATGATTTTGCTGTATCTATTATTGTTTTAGAAGACAAATGTTTCATTCCTATTTTATATGCTAGCTCTGACTACCAATTTACTCTATCTTGAACAGGTACAACGTCAATTCTTGAGTAACATTGCTTTGTGGTGAAGAAAAATGGGTGGTGGCAAAGAACATGATGATAAAGGGCTGTTTTCACATCTCGCTGGTGGGGGTCATTATCTTCCAGGACAGTACCCACCAGCACCTGGAGGGTATCCTCCCCAAGGCTACCCACCACCAGCTGGAGGCTATCCTCCACAGGGATATCCGCCGTCTGGGTATCCCCCACAAGGTTACCCACCAGCAGGGTATCCTCCTGCTGGACACCATCCAGGTTCATCTGCCCCACACCACTCAGGTACACATGGTTAATTTGGTT
Organism: Panax quinquefolius; assembly: GCA_020205615.1. Lineage (NCBI taxonomy): Eukaryota > Viridiplantae > Streptophyta > Magnoliopsida > Apiales > Araliaceae > Panax > Panax quinquefolius. Next base: position 78,376,105 of record CM035155.1, read on the forward strand.
ACTGTAGTTGTGCAAGGAAGCTAACTCCTTACTGGTGTTACTCTCAACGTGCATTTAGTTATTATTATGTTTGTATTTTCCATGAAAATAGTTAGGAGTTTGGCGAAGATAAGACTTGTGTTGAACCATATAGTCTATACGTGTGACTTGCTGCCTAAAATGGACATCTTTATTGGATTGCTAGCTCACTTTTGACACTTACAATTTTGCATATTTGGATTTTAATTCATGGTTGTGGCGTACTTTTTGACACTTGGAGGTAGGTTTTCAAGAAACTTTAGGTAATGTGTTTTAAGTGACAAAGAATAATAATTCGTTAGAGATATAAGATTATTAAGTTAATCATAGCATAAGTAAAACGTAAATAGAAGAGGGAATATCCATTAGCTTTTTACCATCAAGCATTTACGCAATCCTTGCTATGTTGATGTAGCAGAATTGACTATTGTTGAGTGGATGTCTTTATAAGGTGAAATTTTCTAAATGCCTGTACTCCTTATCCTCATGAATGGTTTGTTTCTCGATTCTAAGTTCTATTGGATGTACTTAAGTTCTGTTGTTTTTGTATTTGCATTCCTTGTGATCATGTTCATTCTTTTATGGTTTACCTGTTCTTGCATTTGGCATAGGTGTAAAGCGTTGCAACCAGTAATGAAAGCGAGATTATAGTTTATGTTAAGAGAAGGATGACTATGTGTATTTGCGACAGAAATGTGTTTGATTTATGCACAATATTACTGCTTCTGTTTTATTTTAATAATTGTTAAAAAGTTTACCTCATATTGCTGGTTATGGCTAGTCATATATCTTTCGCTGTCTTCGTAAATAACCTACAGACATTAACTGGATGGTTTGTATTAAATGCTAGTAGGCTTTCGCTGTCTTCGTAAATAACCTACAGACATTAACTTGATGGTTTGTATTAAATGCTAGTAGGCTTTGGAAGCAGACATTCTTTGTTGAATACATTCTGAGTTTACTAGTTTACTGTATCTGACATCTAGAAAACTCATTTTTTATGGTATTTGGGTATGACATCCTGAAAGTTATAGGGCTTTATGATCAATTTGGAGTGGCAGAGTGGATGATTCTGGTGTTGGAATAAGTTGTGATTATTAAGTTTGTCACTTTAAAATCGGTTCCTTGTACGAGTCATTTAATATTCCGCACATGATACATTTAATTGATGAGAAACACTTTCATAAGCTTCTATGTCAATCTCTATGGTGAGTTTCTAACGATACCAACTGCTCGTGGCGAAGTCCAGTACAGAGGTCGTAGATACCTCTAATTTCAAAAATATCAATATTTTACTCATTATTAGATGTTCATAAATATACTAGATTTTTTTTTTATATAGAAAAATCAACTGGTTTGATGTAACTAAACATCTTTTCTGAAATTTAGCTTTGTTGCATTTAGATGTTTTCTAATTATAAGCATTTCTTTCTAAAGCTACTCCTAGGGTACGATGTTTTACCTATGTAACTTACTGATTCTACTAATCAAAACAATCCACATTCCAGGTAACATCGGTCTAGAATTTAATATACCCTTGTAGCAGTTCTACAAGTATCACGTTAGAGGATCACACCCCATGATAAAATAACAGTATATAACTACTGTTTACTTAAATTTCTTTCCATCTTAAGGGGCACAAAAAATATAGTTAGCAAGGATGAGGATCCTTGATTGTTTGAGGCCAAGCACAAGCTGTATTTGTTCTATGTTGATGTTATTTGTTGGGCCTTTTCTTTTTTATTTTCAGGGCACGGATCTGGTGGAATGGCAGGGATGCTTGCTGGTGGTGCAGCGGCAGCTGCGGCGGCTTATGGTGCCCACCAATTGACTCATGGTCACGGGCATGGTGGTTATGCACACGGTGCTATGGGTATGCCTGGTTTTGGCGGCCACGGCCATGGCAAGTTCAAGCATGGCAAGCACAAGCATGGCAAGCACGGTCATGGCAAGTTCAAGCATGGAAAACATGGAAAACACAAGAAGCATGGATATAAGAAGTGGAAGTAATATCGACATTACTGCTCTTCAGTTACTGATTCTGGTAGTGTGCTGCTGGTTTTTTGTTTCTGAGCCAATGTGCTGCTGGCTGTTCGTTAACAGCACTTTAGCCTTGATTGTGTTTTAACAATATTTACCATATTGCCTTCTAAGACTGATTTTAAGAATTTCTAAATACTACAGAAGTGGTTGTGTATCATACAGAGGAGGTTGTGTTTTTTCCCTTTGATTTTTCATAATATAAATGGAAATTTTCAAAATCATCAACTGTTTGTTGTAGCACCAATGTTGTTTCATTTTATATAAAATGACAAAGTAATCACAATACACATTCTGGTATACCAGGTTCTGCAAAGTCTGGAAAGTCAAATCAATAACTAGAAAAATATGAAGTGCAAAAATGTGTGAATGTATCTTCAGAAAATCTCTTTTGTAGTTGGGGTATTTGTAAACGATGTTAAAAATTAACCTTTATGTTTTTATTGTTCTTAGCAATCTAAGTATATTTTTTCTAGTATATATAAACCTTCAACTTATGAGAGAGATTTCACCTTTACCAAAAAAATTAACAGTCAATTTACTAGTGGAATAAATTATCTGAATTTATTATTTTCTTTTTCTTGTCAATCAAATGATAATATGAATATTTGGAATGCATCTTAATCTATTTTTTATTTCTAAATTACTTATTCATCTTAATTTTAAAACTAATTATCACAAAGTTCAAAGTGTTATAAAATTATAACATATATATTTATGGATGTCTAGATTTATATTTAATTGTAATGCTCTTTGGTATTTTGGAACCCCCATGTTCATTAAGTAACTCTCATGTTCATTAAGTTTTAAACTCATGACTTTTGAGTTTTGAAACTTCCAAGTCTATGTATCTATAAATAAGAGCATTGTAATAGAGAATGGTGGAGATATGATGGATATATGAATGATATATGAAAATATTATTAGACATGCCTCTTTTCTCTAATCATCTTGTTCTTAATTTTTAGTAATCTTTTATAACACGTTATCAGCACAAATTGCTTCTCACATTCGTCTTGAAGATAATCATATTTGAAGGAGAATGTATATTTATCTATTATATATATATATGGATACGCAAATTTTTTTAGTATAACATACTGCATGTTATTCCATTCATAATCTATTATTAGAGTTTGTTGTTCTTGATTCTAGCATGCTAATAACTGTCATACTCATATGTAAGTCATCATCACACCACCCTCAAATTGTTTTGTTGTTATACGGCGTAATATCTAACCTCAATTATTGTGCAGTGTTTATTTTTACAAAAGTGTATTGTAATTTTGCATTCCTTTTAATTTAAATAAATCAAAAGGGATCCGATAGAATACATGATGTTTTAGTTCTTTTTAGTTCTCGTACTAAAACAATCTTTTGATATATTTCTAATGATTTTTGATATATTTCCTTTTGGCATGCATGGTAGCATATTTGATATATTTCTAATGACCTTTTGATAATTTTTGTATGAAGTTACAATGACAAATATGCTTTAGTAGTATTGATTTGTTATCTTTAGTGGACAAATTTAGTTTCGTGTTTTACTACATTTCTATAAACTGTTTCATTACAATTAAAATTGAACATATATAATTATTTAATTTGATGGGGGAATATGTTTAGTTATTTAATATTTAAATCTTATAAATTTGAATTTGTTGCTCTTGATTTATATCGAGCAAGAATTGTTTGTAATGGAATCTTGATGCTGAGATTCATATATATAAAGGCAAAGAACCTTGGAGATACAATTATAGTTGACAATCATGCATCCCTCCAGGATCATGCAAAATTAATAATTTTTATTCGTTATCATCTCCATGAAAAATTAAAAGTTGAGTACATTACAGTAAAAGACTCACCTGTCTTATGAAATGATTTAAAGGAAAGATTTTAAAAGCTCATTATAATTGGTTGCACCTGAAGTTGCAAGATTTTAAAAGTGTTGAGTGAAAAACACTGATGAAGACATGTTAGAGAAAATATTTATTATATTTTATGCCTCGAATATGCTCCTGCAGTAGCAATATCGAGAGCGTAAGTTTACAAAATATTCCCTGAAGCGATAAAGGAAACTATGTTTCCAGAAGTGAAATTATGTCTTCTAGTACTTGTACAAAATAATGAGTTTTTGCTGAAATACCAACAATCTCGCTCGACCGATTCTATTACATTCCCTGAAGTGAATGGAACCTCATTTGATAATCATAGAGGAAATTATTATTGTGATTGTGGTAATAGACGTGAAAGGAACAATCAATATAGAAAAGGAATCTACCTATCGTACTCCTAAACATTTGATATATAGATTTGTACCAAGACTCCATAAAAGAAAAGAAAATGGAATTGAAATAAATTTTATTGTTCATAATGATCCTGAAGATCCCATGAATTATTTTGACTTTTCAAATGGAGTGGATATAACTAATTTTGATATCTATGGTTTCCTTGATGATTCTTTATATTCTTCTGAGGCAAGCAAGAGATTTGCTCAGCTTTAAAGATATACGTTATAATGGTCATCTATTGAAGAACCAGAAGATTCTTCAATTTAAGGAATTCTCATGTGCTGCTTGTTCTCAAGGCAAATTGGTCATTAGACCATCACCAGCTAAAATTGAGATTGAATCTCTAAAGTTTCTAGAACGTATTCAAGGAGATATTTGTGGGCTTATTCACCCACTAAGTGGACCATTTAAATATTTTGTGGTTTTAATAGATGCATCTACAAGATGGTCACATTTGTGCTTATTATCAACTCGCAATCTGGCATTTGCGAGATTACTTGCTCAAATTATTAGATTACGAGCACAATTTTTCGGATCATACAATCAAGACTATTCGTCTTGATAATGCTGGTGAATTTACATCCCAAACATTTAATGATTATTGCTTGTCACTTGGGATAAATAATGAACATCATGTTGCCCATGTTCATACTCAGAATGGTCTTGATGAATCATTTATTAAACGCCTCCAGTTAATTGCAAGACCATTGCTCATGAGAACAAAACTTCTTGTCTCTGTTTGGGGGCATGCTATTTTATTGAAGGCAGTGAAGAATTTCTTTATATTACTTTAATAGTATCGGGCCAGAAGCTCATATTAGAAAAACTGTATATTTTCTCTTCTGGGATATATTATACTAAAATGAGAATAGTTGAAACAAATGTTGTAATACACCAGAAGTGTATAATACACCAGAAGTGTTCGGATCCAAAAAGGTTTTTATGATTTGATATTCCAGGATCAATAATGTTGCATTAAATTATTAAAAACTCCTATGAACATCCCTTAAAGAACCAAAAGATTTCTTTACCTATTGATTATATATATCAAAGTAAATTAATTACCAAACCATCACATTTAATTATTGTTATTCAGTGTTCATATTTCTTAGAAAGAATTCAAGATGATCTATTTGAACCAATACACTCACCATGTGTGGTTCATTTAAGTATTTTATGGTTTTAATTGATGCATGAACCAAATGATCACATGTATATTTACTTTTAACTAGAAATATTGTATTTCCTATGCTTCTTGCTCAAATAATTAGGTTGCAAATACAATTTCCTAATTATATAATTAGGAAAATCTATTTATATAATGCTGGTAAAATTCACATCTCAAGTTTTTGATGAATATTGCATGTTAATTGGAATTTATGTTAAACATCATGTTGCACATACACATACTCAAAATGGTATAGTTGAATCAATTTTTAAGAGATTTTAAATTATTGCCCGACCTTTGATTTTGAAATTAAAATTACCAATATATGTTTGGGGTCATGCTATTCATAACCTCCATAAGTGATATTTTTAAGGTATATTTTGAGGATTGTTATTTCAATAAAACAGTCTTCCCACCATTAGGGGGAGAAAAGTCGTTGCCTGAAGCATGACGGGAGATTATTTGGAATGTTTTGTTGCCTAAAGCACGACGTGAGATCGTTGCCTGAAGCACGACGGGAGATTAATTGGAATGTTTCAACGTTATTTAATCCTGATCTCATACAAATCAATATGAACTAGAAGTTCAAAGGATTATTCATTTGCAATGAATTGCAAATCAATTACCAGAATTATTCACCGATAATAAGAAAAGTGTGATATCTCACATTTTAGCTGTTAATACTCTAGAATAGATTGAAGTCCCTGTAGGACAATCAGTTAATATAGCAGCAAATTGAATTAAAATCACACCTAAAGCGTGGAAGATCTATCGGTGTTAAAAAATAAAATTTCCCAGAAGAAGAAGAAAGTACAAGAAAAACAAGTTGCAGCCTATAAAGAGGCTATACCCATGAAACATGCTACAAAAGTTATTGATCTATCCAAAACTTATGAACAAAAATATCTTGTAAATAAAACTCTTGAAGAGTTATCTCATGAAGAGGATGAGTTATCCCCTGAAGAGGATCATGTACCTGAAAATAACGAGATCTCGATACATTATGTATATATAGGAGACAAATATATTGGATAGAAATAAAATTATTGTCGACAATATATTTTTATATAAAGTTGTTCTTGATATTACCAGAAGTAATGATCATGAATATGAACCACAAATTATTGATGAATGTAGAAATATTTGGCTAATGTGAAAAAAAGGCGATTCAAGTAGAACTAAATTCACAAAGTAAACGTGAAATTTTTGGACCTGTAGACCGAACACCTGAAGGTGTAATGCTTGTTAGATACAAATGGGTATTTGTACGAAATAAGAAAAATGAAATTATATGGTACAAAGCGTGACTTGTAGCACAAGGTTTCTCGCAGAGACCTGGTATTAATTATGGAGAAATATATGCTCCTGTAATGGACGCAATTATATTTAAATTTTTAATTAGCTTGGTAGCAAAAGAAAATTTGGATATACGATTAATGAATGTTGTTACAACATATCGTATGGATCATTAGATAATGATCATATATACATGAAAATCCTCGAAGGATATAAAATGCACCAAGCATATAATTCTACATCTCGAAGTATGTATTTTAAGTTACAAAGATCTTTATATGGGTTAAAGCAATCCAGATGCATATTATGGAATAATCGCCTAAATAGATATCTTTTGAAAGAAGGATTTGAGAATAATCCAATTTGTGCATGCATTTTTATCAAAAGATCATAATATGGATTTGCTATTATTACTGTATTTATTGATGAAAGATTTTGCTCCAGAAGAGTTGACAAAAATAACAAATTTGAGATGAAAGATATTGGTAAGACAAATTTGTGTTTTGGCCTACAAATTGAACTATGGAATTCTTGTTCATCAATCAACATACACAGAAAAAGTTCTGAAGTAACTTTACATGGATAATGTTAATCCTTTGAGTACTTCAATGATAGATTGGTCACTTGATATCAATTAAGATCCGTTTTGATCACAAGAAAATAATGAAGAAATTCTTGGTCATGAAGTACCATATCTTTGTATAATTGGTGCTTTGATGTATATTGAAAAATTTCTCATGACCTGATATAGCATTTGCAGTTAACTTACAAGCAGTATGGATCAAAACCACAGTTAGTTGGATCTGCTGATGCAGAGATTATCATAATTTATGGAGTAAGTTGTGAATGTATTTAGTTGAGATCAGTAATTCAATATATTTGTGTGAACTGTGGATTATCATCAATCATAAATAGTCCAACGATATTATATGAAGATAATGTCGCTTGTATCACTCAAATTAGAGGATGCTATATCATGGGTGATAGAACCAAGCATATTGCACCAAAATTATTTTGAGCCCCAGAAGAATGGCGATATTGATATCAAGCATATATGATCATGTGATAATTTGGTTGATAGATTCATTAAGTCATTACCAACTATGATTTTGAAGAAGATGGTGCACAATATTGGCATATTTTGACTTAATGATATTTTTACCATGAACAATGGAAATTCTATGTACTTATGAAGGGAGTAAAAAGGATATGTCTTGATTGTACTTTTTTCCTTCGCTAAGTTTTTTCCCACTGGGTTTTCCTTTGCAAGGTTTTAATAAGGCAATCTCAATGCACTAGAAGTTATACAAGAATATTGTACTCTTTTCCTTAGCCAATTTTTTTTCCCACTGGGTTTTTATTTGGTAAGGTTTTTAACGAGGCATATTCTTAGAAAATTGCTATAAAAGGACTCCATCCATTACGTATGAAGATAATCTTTGCATGTATAGCTCAATTAAAGGAGGATACATCAAAGGAGATAAAAGAAAACATATCTCACCAAAATTCTTTTTCACACATGACCTTGATAAGTGTGGTGACATTGATGTTCAACAAATTTGATCAAGAGATAATCTAGCAGATTTGTTCAGCAAAGCATTACCAACTATAATGTTTGAAGGATTGCGTCATGCAATATTGGAATGCTGACGGTTGGAGGACTTAATGATACATTCATGAGGGGGAGCTTTATACGACCGCACTCTTTTCCCTTAACCAAGGTTTTTTTTTCCTATTGGGTTTTTTCTGGTAAGGTTTTTAATGAGTCAGCTTTCTATGCGTATGGATATCCAATAGACATCCAAGGGGGAGTGTTATAAAATTATAACATATATATTTATGGATGTCTAGATTTATATTTAATTGTAATACTCTTTGGTATTTTGGAACCCCCATATTCATTAAGTAACTCCCATGTTCATTAAGTTTTAAACTCATGACTTTTGAGTTTTGAAACTTCTAAGTCCATGTATCTATAAATAAGAGCATTGTAATAGAGAATGGTGGAGATATGATGGATATATGAATGATATATGAAAATATTACAGTTTTCCATTCCCTATATCATATTGCCATATATTGTATCATACATGTTATTATGTTATGCATATATATGTATGTCCAGAGATACTCAGCATTGACCCCTGGATGGTCTTATGACATGACCATACATGATGTTTTTTCGACGATTAGCCATATCGATCATACCCCACCATTTGTGGTGGTAATGTACGCGATCATGGTATGATAGTATATCACCATCGATATGGTGATCGTAGATGATTCTTTGCCGCAAAGATACTATGACCTTCTATCGATGTTTGAGTTCCCACAGGATTTGTAGAGGGCATGCTAGAGCACTGGGTACCGGACAGACATGTATTCCGATTTGGGACCCGTGAGTTGACTCTTACTTTGGAGGAGTGTGTACGATTGACGATGCTGCCTATGGACAGACCTTGCATGCATATGGTGATAGGAGACATGAGTAGACAGTTCATGACTCTCACAGGATTGAGGCGCAGAGTGGTGCAGGATGAGATTACATCCGGCCATGTCATATCCCAACATTTCCTGTTAGATAGGTTTGGCTCTGAGGACAGCTATGCACGACATTCCGGGGATTTCACCACACCGGAGGATCATTGGCGTTCAGCCAGAGTAGATGTACTGCTTCTGTGCATATTGTCATACGTCTTCATGCCGCAGTACATGGATGAGCTAGATATCGATGTCGTCATGGCAGTGAGAGCTCTCAGGGAGGGTTATACCATTATTCCGATGATCATTGCAGAGACCTTGAGGTCAGCTACATACTGCTGCACTTATCCAACAGGAGTATTCACAGGTAGCTCAGTCATGTTGTATGTGTGGTTTATGTCACACTTGAGACCGATTGGCACATTCAGACATCATGGATTTTGTTTCACCCATGATATAGCCATGACGTATTCTTTCCAGCCTGCGAAGTGTACAGATGCTGCATCTTGGTCCACTTTCCTGGCAGGGATTAGAGATCCATTTGATATATTATCGTGTTCAGGGCTCAGCTCACCCTACAACTTCATTACTCATGCTCCGGGCATGGATTATCTCCCTCTGGCTGGATTGAGGGGCATGATCACTTACCACCCACTGGCCGTGATGTGTCAGTTTGACTAGTTTCAGGATTTCCATCTGTATGAGGGGGCAGTGAGTCAGCGCTTTGCTTCACACCATTTGTCAGCGAAGGATAGATCTAGGTTATATGCCTGTTGGGATCAGCGAGAGTTGGCTGAGTTTTCTGTCAGTCATCCGGGTTGTTCTACAGAGTATTCCGCATGGATGGAGACAGAGGCTACATCGGCATGTAGTATCCACGGTGTGAGGGTGATTTCGACGATGAGGAGCCTATAGAGGAGGCTGTTATTCCCACCGATGATTTGACTACTGGGCTACCAACATTTGTGATAGATTCTCCCACCTCGAGTGCCACTATTACCCAGTATTAGGCACAACATTTGGAGCAGAGCTTACATCTAATGACCTATGATAGAGATCAGGCTAGGGCCGCGATGTTGACAGCTCTTGATGAGAGAGATACCGCTCTGTTGGACAGGGATGAGGTTAGATCAGCCAGGGATGTATTGATAGTGGAGCGGGATGCCGCCTTATCTGCTAGGGATGTGGCCATTACAGACAGCACTTCAGTGAGATCTGCTAGGGATCTATCAGTCTTGCCGACATGAGTGCTTACATTGATGAACATTATGCCACCATGCAGTTAGCCTCTGATCTGCTAGCTCGTGTAGATACCCTTGGGCAGGAGCTTGCAGTGCTTCCTCCATCTTCAGAGAGGGATGCTATGTTAGATCTGATAGTCCGCATACACATAGATCTGTAGATAGCTTTGTATTTTCCTGCACAGATTAGCTTAGCCATTTTATCATGTACAACACAGATGTATATATCAAACAGTATTATATATGGCAGGGAAATATATTTTGATTCACTTCCCTTTTAGTTATGCCTTGATACTTGCTTGATGTTTGCCTGTCTTTCCAGGGCCTTGTGATCTTGATGCATTCTGAACTTATCCTTGACAGATGGACATTGAGACGTCGCAAGGTCTCTCAGAACGGATCGTTGATTTTTGTGAATCCCTACCATCTTTGGTGTCTTGGGACTGGTATCTGTATGGAAAAGTGGAGAGGAAGGTGGTTTCTTCCTCTTTGAGATTGACCGCACCACAGATGGTCGCCAATACTTCTATTTATGAGAAGCCTAGTTAATTCCATCTCTTATGGGTTGGTATTGCTCTTTGAGGCATGATCGCAGCTTAGATGTTCACCGAATCTTCTATTTGTGAGAAGAGGTTGGGTAATTCCATCCCTTTGATCTGAAATCGATGAAATGGGGCGAATTGAAGATTGATCCCAGTACCATGTGACAAGTATGTTGTTCTGGTAGGGGTTAGACTGCACCATGAATGGATTCCTACGTACTCTTATTAAAGAGGAGATCAAGTCTGCGTAGTTCGAACCTAGTGTAGGAGGTTCAATGCTGAATGCGGAAGGCAGATGGTTGTAAAAGTATTTTTGTTATTTTTGTTGTTTTGTAGAGAAAGGGTAGAAATGTTTTTGTTGTTTTTCTTTGTTGCGACCGGGCCATATAGAATATGGTTGCCTACGTACCCCCGTGTATCAGGGAGATCAGGTCGACGTAGTTCACCCCTCAGGACAAATTGAAGGCGAAAAAAAGTGTAAATCCCATGTGCAGGCTATACTACGGGGAGAAGAAAGTTTGATCCCATAATGGGGACAAACTGCAAGTGTGTAAAAAGTTTGATCCCATCCTCAGGACAAACTGCAGGCGTAGAAAAGTTTAATCATGTCTTCAGGATAAACTGCAGGTGTGAAAGGTTCAATCCCGTCTTCAGGATAACCGAAATTGAGAAAGGTTCAATCCCATCTTTAGGATAACCGAAACTGTATGGAAGGTTTGGAATGACATAAAACTAGGTTGCTGGCTTGAAGTGTATGTTTCCCTGAGGGGCAGAAGAGCATGTAAAAAGGGTGAAAGGGTTCAAAACCGGAATGACTGGTGATTTGGTGATCAAAACCAGGATGTTTGTTTGATGGTAACTTCAGACATCGTACCGTTTCACGGTGTCCGAGTTGATAAGCTGTGGAAATTCATCGCCATTCATTTCCTGCAATCTGAGAGCACCTCCTGTCAATACTTCTTTGACAATAAATGGGCCTTCCCAGTTAGGAGCGAATTTTCCCTTAGATTGATCTTGGTTGTCAATGATCTTCTTCAAAATTAAGTCATGTTGTTTGAATTGCCGTAGTCGGACTTTTCTGTTGTAGGATCGTGCGATCTTTTGTTGATATAACTGACCATGGAAGATTGTCGCGGTTCTCCTTTCGTCTATCAGAGACAATTAGTGATACCTTTCTTGTACCCATAGGTCTTCATCCAACTGAGCATCCATCAATACTCTGAGGGATTCCATTTCCACTTCTATGGGGAGCACCGCTTCCATCCCATAGACTAAATAGTAGTAGGGGTTGCCCGGTGGAAGTTCGCACGGAAGTTCTGTAGGCTAATAAAGTCAGAGGCAAGAGGTCAGGCCATCCTTTATGATTGACGGACATTTTTTGCATGATCTTCTTGATGTTTTTATTAGCCGCTTCAACAACACCATTCATCTTTTGTCGGTAGATGACGGAGTTGAGATGTTTGATGTGGAATTTTCTGCATAACTCCTCCATCATTTTGTTGTTGAGGTTCTTAGCATTTTCTGACCCAATGACCTCTGGTTGTCCATATCGACAGATGACATTATTTCTGATGAAAGCAATGATAACTTCTTTAGTAACCTTGGGGAAGGATGTCGCTTCACCCATTTGGTGAAGTAGTCGATCATAGTGAATATGAATTGATGTCCACATCGGCTTTGGGCTCGATGGGCCCGATCACGTCCATTCCCCACATTGAGAAGGGCCATGGCGAACTTCATATTGTGGAGTTCCCTTGAGGGCGTGGATAGCATTCCCATGAATCGGCATTGATAGCATCTCTTGGACGTGATAATCACAGTCAGCTTTGAGTGTGAGCCAATAATGTCCCGTTCTGAGAATTTTCTTAACAAGTAGGGGTCCACTCATGTGAGGGCCGTATACTCCACTATGGATCTCATCCATGAGTCGCTGAGCTTGGTCTTTGTCCAGACATCTGAGGAGACCTAATCCTGGATCTCTTTTGTAGAGTGCATCTCCGCTCAGGTAGAATTTCATAGCAAGTCGATGAATCAACCTCTTCTCAGTTAGGCTCCCCTCAGCGGGTGTAGATCCATCTCGCAGATACTCCTTGATGTGTTGGTACCAAGAGTTGTGGATTGAAGGTAGTTCATTCGATACTTCTCCAATGTAATTCCCATAGACTGGGGCTTTTTGCAGAGTGAACGTGATGCATGGCATGTTTTCCTTGTTAGGTATGTAAACCAAGGAGGCCAACGTTGCTAATGCGTTTGCAAAATCATTCCTATTACGAGGAATGTGTAGAAAGGAGATTTCTTCGAACTCCAAAGCCATCTGTAAAACTTGCCGATGGTAAGGCAGCAAATGCAAATTGAAAATTGATTCATGTTCTTTCACAATTATTATGTTGTTGAAAGTTTGAAATCTTATTCATTCTTTTCAATCATGATATATCTCCATTGTATTTAAAACTTGCTGGGCAAATTTGTTGCTCACCCTTGCTATATCATGATAAAATTTTTAGATTTAGATGAAAGCTCGAATAAAGACAGAGGCAAAGTCAAAGTGCAAGATTAATTTATGTTGCAGTTAGATCTATTAAATTTTCTGACGAAAATAGCACTGTAAATCTTCTAAGATATTGAAGGTATGTATTTAGTTAAGGTTGTAGACCTTGGGAATGATGTGTAAAAGTTTAATGTATAAACAATTTATGTTTATATCTTCCGCAATAGTTATTGAAATGATGTACCAGATTTGTTGTAAGAAGTACCCGAATTTGGGGACGTCATAAGTGGGATGTGTTTAATGACTAAACTACCCTAAATTTGGTTTTCTTATAAATAAGAGACTTGCTAGATCATTTCTCACTTGTTAACTTTCATCCAACAACTTACAACTTATTTGTTAGAGAGAAAAAGTAAGAAAAGTTAGTCTTTCATAGTAGAAAAAAAGAAGAACAAAGCTTGATCTTCAAAGGTAATGATCTTATACCACGATTCTCCCTCTCTTCAATTGTTAGAGAAGTGAGTAGAGGTAGAACTTGTATGATTAGAAGAAGTAGGAATGACTAATCAATGGACTTAAGCTTTAATAAGTCATGAATAAGTAGTTTATACTTTTATAAGTTATAAACTCATGAAGAACAAATAATAACTTATCATGTATATAAGTTAATGGAATATGTATGTTAAGATGTTAGTATGATGGAATGAATCCATTTGAAATGATGAACAAATCTGAAGTAACGAAGTTATGGCGGAATCTTAAGTTCGTGAACAAATCTTAAATTCACGAGTTTGGACGATAATCGTAGAAATCGTGAAATTCTAGGAATTGAAGTTAAATTTTGACATTGAGCTCGAAAACGTTGTTTTTGATGGGGATACGTCTTATTTGGCATTATAGAGTTGCGGATTCAAAAATGACCGAATTCTGACTTAGAATGAAGAAACGAGCGTTTGAACATTCACGAACGTTTATCGTTTTCGTTAAAAATGAACTTAAAGGTGAATTTTGAGTTAACGGATTCGAAAATGTAAAATTCTTGCATGAACACGTAGAGCATGTGATTTGTGAGCTAATGGCTTTTGAACAAGCCAATTTGGACTTAAAATGAATTAGTTATGGCCCCGAAAAGTTCACAAAAGAAATGAACCGTGGTAATCTGCTCTCGAGGCTCAGGGTCCGTTACTTGTGCAACCTGTAAATTTGTGGCAAAAGTCTTTGCATCGTTAAAGGCGAGAATGAGACATACTGGGAAGTGGCATCGTAGCGCGACCCCCAGTACTGAGAGTGGCACCGCAACGCCAAGATTGAATGTGGCACACTGTGAACTCGCACCGCAATGCGAGTTGTAGAACAAAAGCTGGCGCCGCAGTGCCAGCACTAGGTCAAGCACAGTAAAGAAAGCTTATGAAGATAAAAAGAAAGGCAGTTGGTTAATGATGAAGTACAACATTAATTAACTTAATGTAACCTTATTTAAGATGTTTTAAACCTGAAGTATGATAACAAAAGGTTGAAGATAATCACTCAAACGTGAACATAATAACAAGGTAATGCGTTAAGCCAGAACCAATAATAACAAATCTAATAAAGGATTAGATTGAGAAGAAGGGTAAGATACGTTAGGTACCATACATATCTGATTATGACCTAATGAAGTATGTTATGTGGTTATGTATTGTAGAGACTCTAAAGACTTAAAGGGAAAGTGTAATAGCAGTAGCAGACGCTAAAGCCAAGTGTTCTAACCCTTGTCTATGTTCAATCTAGACAAGTTTTGTGATTCATGTATTCTTACGCATGAATTGATGTATGATGAAGTCGAAGCCAATTCTTTCGGCTAGACTTACAATATTTTGGATTTCTTATAATCTATCAAAGTGTTGTCAATGTTTTGCCAAAATATTTTGGTATAATTTTCAAATGAAGACTGATTATGCTAAACAAATGTTTTATCATCAAACGACAGGCACGTGAGGTTGCCACAACTTAAACGTACATACGTTTAAAGAATGTAGTGTTGTATACAACATAGAGTACTATAGGCTGATCACCTAGACGTGCTCATAAGTAATGTTGGGTTGTCCTTTTCAAAGAAAGTATGAAATGCTCAAGGTCTTGGACCGGAATTGATGTTTTACTGAATGTTGTCATTGTAAAACTTTTTAAAGAAAAGAGAAGTGCTATTTGAATTATCGATAGTACTTCATAACTATTATTTAGTTATTAAAGATATATGATTTGTATGATTCAAGCATATTTGTTAAATGGAATTATTGTACTTGCTGAGCTAGTTATGCTCACTCTTGCTTGAACCATATGAATGCAGCTAAGACCAAACGGGCCGAAGGATCCGGTAAAGATAAAGGGAAGGCCAAGGCGAACCTGTAAATTACCTATGTAATAGTATAGGTGAATGATGTTAATATTATATTATGACAAGAACAAATATAACGGTTATAAAGAACCTGGGGAATGATAATATTATTTTGGAATATATATATAAGACATATTCGTTCTTTTGAGGCTTTTCAATTGAATGTATGTGTGAACTGTAGCACCGTGTAGCACCATATGTCAGGTTGGAAGATACCCAGATTTGGGGGCGTCACAGGTTGGTATCAAAGCATTAGGTTATAAAACTTAAGGGGGAGAATTAAAACCTTAAGTCATAACCTTAAGAGAAGTCAAAGAAGTAAAAGATGAAATTAACCTTAAAAATGCATTATATATGATATGTGTTTTTATTATTCTACTGACGTGTACTAATCAAACTAAATTTTTTGTTGTAGATGTCAGGAGGAAACGAAATGTATAGAGATATACATGTAGAAAGTGAAGAATCGGGTAATCAAATAGAGATTATACCGAACCCTATAACAGAAGAGCCAGAAGTGGTAGTGATTGAGTCTGGAGACTCGGAGAACCATAACCTTATGTATGTGTTTGATGGCATGTCGGAAGAAGAGGTGGAGGTAGTGTCCTTTAACCCAGTAGCACTTGCAGAAGAAATGCCTCCGGGGGAGTCGATGATGTCATTATTTATGATAATATTGGATAGAAACATCCATTATTATTAGGAGGTGAAAGAACTAAAAGCAGAGCTTCATGCTGTCTTGGAAGATAAGACGAGTATGGAGTTAATGTGGGAGGAGGAGCATGATGAAAGAGTTTTGGCGAAGGACAAGGTCCACAAGCTGAAACAAGAGGTCTTTGAGCTCAAATAGGAGCTAAAGACCAAGAAACAGAAGATAGGGAGAGTGTCCTATATACATAGGAGTTCTCATAAGGATTTCCAGCAACAAGTAGCTGGGTATCCGATAGAGGCAGGACATGCTTGACATACTATTAGCCGTGATGTTATAACGGGTCTTGCCAATTCGGATTTTGATAATGCCTTACTGTAGATATAACCTAGTATTAGCTAGAGTAGAGTTAGATATGTAAATATGATGTATCTAGTAGTGACTTAAAACCCTCTTTTGTAAAACAAAGGGTAGTCTTTTGTAAATCCCAATTTTGGAAATCAATTGCGTGATAGTAATGTAATCAGCTTAGGCTATGTAATGTGAACGATGTAGTATTATACTACAAGAAGTAAATCAATATAAGCCTTTTATGGAACATATTGAGTAATGAGTTTTGAAGTTATTGTTTAATCTTAAATAATAACTAAGTAATGAGAAAAGAGTAATAATGATGTGTTGTTTATCTTAACAGCAAAATGCTGCCAAGAAGGAGACAACGTAATCAAGACAACCGGAGGGAGATCCGGTTAATCCAATGCAAGAGTTCGTTAACTTGTTAACTACTGCGTTTAATAGGAATGGGGCTAATATACCTGTAAATCCTGTAGTAGTACGAGCTACTACTTTTAAGGATTTTAAGAGTGTCGGTCCAACGGAGTTCAAAGGAACTATGGACCCCATAGAAGCTCAAACGTGGGTAAAAGAGATCGAGAAGGCATTTGTCATTGCCGAAGAAGCAACGTGAGAATTGGAAGAAAAGATGAAAAATGATTACCCTCAGTTATTTGTATAATGTAAGACGAGATTCTGGGGACAGAATCTTTATAAGGGGGGAAGAATGTAACGTCCGAGAAATTCAGATTTATTGTAAAATAATTTTATTTAATTAAATAATGAATAAAACTATATTATTTGTTATTATTATGTGTTAGTTAGATGTATGTCGTTGTATAACCTAGAGATATCGAAATGTCGTAGTATTTTGACTACGTGAGGGAATTAAAGTGTTTAAAATTCTAAGACAAAAATAAAAGTTTTCCGAGAAGTTTTCCGAAAAACACTATTCACTAATTTTTGCTCGGGAATTATTTTTGAACTTCCGAGAAATATGTAACGATAGAATATCGAGGTGAGATGGATTATGTAATAATAATTCACGTATGGTAAACGCAGTTTTTTGCCTGCGGACTTATTTCGAGAACATTAGGAGAAGTAAAGCGTTAACTAGTTAAAGTGATGATTATAAAATGCGTAGGTATTATACAAGGTAATGAATACGAATATGATACGAAGTATTATATGAGTATGTATGAATGACGGTATGTCATATATGTGGAATAAGTATACGAGTTATGATACGAGATTAATACGTAGACGATACGTTCTAAGGCTTTAATCCATATGTAATGGACTTGTAGGATGAATGAGGAAGTTATGAAGTCCAATTGGAATTATGCAAGCCCAATGGTAGGAATGGTTTAGTCCAATGTGAATTAATGAACAAACCAATGTTGGTTTAATGCAAGCCCAAAGTACAAGTTAAGCTAATTGAACTTAAAGCCCAAACTAAAAATCTAATGGGTAAGGATGATCCATGGGGCAACCCATGTGGGCCCCATGATCACATGGGTGATCTTGGTGAGCAAGAAAGGGATAAAAGTTGTGATGACCAAGTAAACTTGGTCATCAATTAATGAATAGTAAGGAGGTTTGATTAAGGAGGTGGGATGGGTTTAATAACTAAACTACCCTAACTTTGGTTTTCCTATAAATAAGAGACTTGCTAGATCATTTCTCACTTATTAACTTTCATCCAACAACTTACAACTTATTTGTTAGAGAGAAAAAGTAAGAAAAGTTAGTCTTTCATAGTAGAAAAAAAGAAGAACAAAGCTTGATCTTCAAAGGTAATGATCTTATACCATGATTCTCCCTTTCTTCAATTGTTAGAGATGTGAGTAGTGGTAGAACTTATATGCTAAGAAGAAGTAGGAATGACTAATTAATGGACTTAAGCTTTAATAAGTCATGAATAAGTAGTTTATACTTTTATAAGTTATAAACTCATGAAGAACAAGTAATAACTTATCATGTATATAAGTTAATGGAATACGTATGTTAAGATGTTAGTATGATGGAATGAATCCATTTGAAATGATGAACAAATCTTAAGTATCGAAGTTATGGCGGAATTCACGAGTTTGGACGATAATCGTAGAAATCGTGAAATTCTAGGAATGGGAGTCAAATTTTGACATTGAGCTCAGAAACGCTTCTTTTCGATGGGGATAAGTCTTATTTGGCATTATAGAGTTGCGTACTCAAAAATGACCGAATTCCGACTTAGAACGAAGAAACAAGCGTTGAACGTTCACGAACGTTTATCGTTTTCATTAAAAATGAACTCAAAGGTGAATTTTGAGTTAACGTATTCAAAAATTTAAAATTCTTGCGTGAACACATAGAGCATGTGATTTGTGAGCTAATGGCTTTTGAACGAGCCAATTCGGACTTAAAATGAATAAGTTATGGCCTCAAAAAGTTCACAGAAGAAATGAACTATGGTAACTATCTGAGGCTCTGGGTCCATGCCGCGGTGCGACCTAGAGAGCTATGGTAGAGCGTGAGGCAAGAATGGGACATACTGGGAAGTGGCGCCGCAATGCGACCCCCAGTACTAAGAGTGGCGCCGTAGCGCCAAGATTGAATATGGTACACTGTGAACCCGCGCCGCATTACGAGTTGTAGAACAAAAGCTGGCGCCGCAGCGCCAGCACTAGGTCAAGCATAGTAAAGAAAGCTTATAAAGATAAAAAGAAAGGCAGTTGGTTAATGATGAAGTAGAACATTAATTAACTTAATGTAACATTGTTTAAGATGTTTTAAACCTTAAGTATGATAACTAAAGGTTGGAGATAATCACTCAAACATGAACGTAACAATAAGGTAATGGGTTAAGCCGGAACAAATAATAACAAATCTAATAAAGGATTAGATTGAGAAGAAGGGTAAGATACGTTAGGTACCATACATATCTGATTATGACCTAATGTGGTATGTTATGTGGTTATGTATTGTAGAGACTCTAAAGACTTAAAGGGAAAGTGTAATAGCAGTAGCAGACGCTAAATGCAATTAAGTGTTCTAACCCTTGTCTATGTTCAATCTAGACAAGTTTTATGATTCATGTATTCTTACGCATGAATTGATGTATGATGAAGTCGAAGCTAATTCTTTCGGCTAGACTTACGATACGTTGGATTTCTTATAATCTATCAAAGTATTGTCAATGTTTTGCCAAACTATTTTGGTATGGTTTTCAAATGAAGACTGATTATGCTAAACAAATGTTTTGTCATCAAACGAGAGGCACGTGAAAATGGATGTAGTGTTGTACAACATAGAGTACTATAGGCTGATCACCTAGACGTGCTCGTAAGTAATGTCGGGTTGTCCTTTTCAAAGAAAGTATGTAATGCTCAAGGTCTTGGATCGGAATTGATGTTTTACTGAATGTTGTCATTGTAAAATATTTTAAAGAAAACAGAAGTGCTATTTTGAATTATCGATAGTATTTATAACTATTGTTCAGTTATTGAAGATATATGATTTGTATGATTCAAGCATATTGTTTAAATGGAATTGTTGTACTTGTTGAGCTAGTTATGTTCACTCTTTCTTGAACCATATGAATGCAGCTAAGACCGAACGGATCGAAGGATCCAACAAAGATAAAGGGAAGGCTAAGGTGAACCTATAGATTACCTATGTAATAGTATAGGTGAATGATGTTAATATTTGATATTATGAAGAGAAAAATGTAACAGTTATAAAGAACCTGGGGAATGGTAATATTATTTTGGAATATATATAATACATATTCGTTCTTTTGAGGCTTTTCAATTGAATGTATGTATGACCTGTAGTAGCGTGTAGCACCATATGTCGGGTTGGAAGATACCCGGATTTGAGGGCGTCACAAAGATGAATTATTGTTTGACATGATCATGACTATTGGTGATAACATGAATATCCTTCGCCCGTAGTGCATGGATAATTCGTGGATGTGATACTAATGAATATCCTTGGCCCGTAATACATGGATAATTCAGTGATGTGGATTATTTATTAAGCTGAGTCTCAGCGATAAAATTGATGATAAAATTTTAAATCATAGAAGATAGTAGATATCATGCTCTACTTGACTCTTCTAATAGATTACTTATTCTGATGTAGTTAAAATTGTTGTTTATTGTATTCTTCCAGTTTAACACTGTTGAAGGCTAACAATATTTTATTCTGCATTATCTTAGTCATAATATTTCTTAATGGTCTAGTTGACCTCACCCTTTTTTTCACTATTCTCTTCAGAAATTAGAATATAGCTAGGACTAGTCAGGGAATGGAGTGATGGTTCAGGATGGTTGCTATAGTAGTCATAGTGACAATAATTGAATCAATAATATGAGAGATATTATGCAGCAATTACTGTAGAAATAATTGAGTATAACTGAGTGACTTCTAACGTAAGCATCAATAATCAATACCGTGTGATACTATGCAGCCACGCGTATTATTGTATTTTTACCACCGGGTATTTAAATAGTTTAACTGTAAAACTTTCGCCAATATTTTTATAAAAAGACATTTTTGTCATTTTCTAACTTCGACAATACTTTCGGTGTGGGGTCCACCAATGATTTTGCCATCGTACGAATATTCCCTGTTAAAATGAATATTCCCCGACCAATCGAATATTTTATAACAACTTGCTTACTTTGCAAAATTTGTAAATATTACCCACAACTATAACATTATATCAAATCCACACCATAATATTCAAAAATATATTTTGAGAAAAATAATCTTTATTCATAAAAGTTGGGGTTTTACATATTTCTTTTGAGTTTAAGGAAACTTTGAGTGTAGAAAATAGTGAAAGTTTTCTTCAAGAATATATTCGCTATACCAGTCAGAATTGCAATCTTTTTGAGGTAAGGGGTATTATTTATTTCATATTCGCTTACGATATTATTTTTTGTATTCATAAGAAATTTTATTTCGTTCAATATTCGCAAGAAATATTATTTTCATTCAATATTCGTAAGGAATATTATCTCCGTTCAATATTCGTAAGGAATATTATTTTCATTCAAATTGTTGTAAGGGATATTATTTTTGTTCAATATTCGTAAGAAATAATATTTTCTTGCATACTCTGTAGTATGTAAGTAATATTATTTCATTTCAGATTTCGAATTATACACTCATTTTGTTATGTATTGCTTCTATGCACCTTGAAATTAGTAGAACATCCTTGAAATTTGCACTTCATCTAGTATCGTTTCACAAGGATATTTTTCTGAACATTCTTATTTATTTTTAAGTTTTTCATGTCGGAGTACTATTCATGGGTACTATTCATTTATACTACACTATTCATACGTACGACATTATTCATATGTATAGTACTATTCATACGTACAAGTACTATTCACGAAGTACTATTCATAGGATACTATTCACCCGGGGTACTATTTATGACAAAAATTAATTTCTTTTCTATCTAAATTATTTTTGATACAATATTATTCTTGAATTTTACTCCATAAAGCAGTTATCATGTTGACAATTTGGACATTTTTAAACTTTGGATAAATTTAAAGTCTTTAATATTTTTCCTCGATTTCGTTTCATTAATGCTTATATCATTGTCATCATCCTCATGCTTATATTGTGATAAAAATCATCTTTGGCCCGTAGTGCACAGATGGACCGTTGATTGGTATGATTATGACCAGGGATTATTCGGTGTAATCATGACCTGTAATGCTACAAATGTTGTGGTAAAAGTCCTCATTGGCCCGTAGTGCATTGATGTATAATTGTTGGTATGATCATGATCATGACCATTGGTGATAACACGAATATCCTTGGCCCGTAGTGCATGGATAATTTAGTGATGTGGATTATTTATTAAGTTGAGTCTCAACGATAAAATTGATGATAAACTTTTAAATCATAGAAGATAGTAGATATCATGCTCTAGATGACTCTTCTAAAGAATTGCTTATTCCGCTACAGTTAAACTTGTTGTTTATGGTATGTCATTCCTTATCCGTAGTATATTATCATATAATACTAAGAATGTCATGGCGCTCCCATTGACCCTTTTGTACACACTAGGTTCATTCTTATTTTTGATAAAATCAAACTCTTTTGATTGTCTCATCAAAACGAATGTTCCATTTTTGAGAAGCTTGTTTCAATCCATTTCTCTGAGTGTCTACAACTCTGACATCATTGTATGTAACTGGTTCATCATCTTCTATAATGCATACCTCATCATCATCATCTATGATGAATCCATACCTCCCAGGTATCTTCAGTTCTATTCCAGATTTACAATTCGGTTGTGGTACAATAGGTCTATCTATAGGTTCCTCTAATTTGACTTATAATGTTTTGTGGTTCTTGAATTCTTCAAGATTCAATTATCCTTACACTAGCCCCTTCAATGATAAATAAAAACCTTTTCCTAAGTAGGATTATATAACATATACTTTAAACTTACTTTAGGATGTCCCACAAATCGACAGTTGTCAAATTGTGTCCCAAACGTATTCCTTTGAAACCTTCTTCACGTAAACTTGACAACCCCTTATCTTAACATGCTTATGATTAGGAATCCTCCCTATACATAACTCTAATTGAGTCTTTGGGCCAAATTTGGAGGTTACCTTTTCGTATATATGCAGCCATTGAAAGTATTATGCATACAAGCCAATCATGTATGATGATAAAGCATATACTGTGTAATCAATCTTATTTATTTATTAATAAAAGAATTATTTATTAAAGACATTTATTATCTACATGGGTCTTTTTAATAATATGTGATAAACCCATAGTTTTAAGCAACGCTTTTAGAATAATGATGATGATCATTCTAATGAGATCTAAATTCTTAGAAAGCTTAAAACTAAAATAGTTCCCAATCATTGGATTACTAAATTGGGGATTAGTGAATCCGTATAGGATAGATTGGTACATACGTTGCTTGCTCATTGGATGAGGATGATTGATCTCATGATCATTTGTGTGGAGACACTAAAGCAAGTATGTAGGTGCTTATTAGAGAATAAGTTCACTGAATGTGACTCGCTAAGGAATACCTAATGGAGTTTTACTTACGTCAATAGGAATTTCGTAAAGTGATAGTAAGTACAAATGATCCTTAGATTTGAGATCATCATAGTATCTTATATATAATGAATTACACTTTGACTTATTCCTTAAGACTCTTAGAGTATATCAAAGGGTATGCTTGGGTGTAATAAGTTATATATGAAGATAATGAATGATCAATAAAGAATCTACCACTTCTAGTAAAAGGAGAAATGTCTATGTGATTCGATAAATGACAACCCAGAATCCTTGGCGAGGTGGAATAAAATTAGAAAGTAGTTTCTAATTTGCATTCATTCGGGAGTTGTTCATTTAGGAATCGAAATACATATAATTAAATAAAATAAGACTTGACAAGTAATTCCATGTCTTATATTTAATTGGGACATAGTATGGTGGAAGGATTGAATTGCATTTGTAACTATTTACTCAAAGGTTCTTTTATGATTAATGTTGAAATCTATATTATCCGGAAAGTCGTTAATCGCTAGGAGGCTTATCCCTATTGTAGAATAAATATTATTTATTTAAATAAATTATTTGTTTAATTTATTTATTTAAATGAGATTAGAATTGTTCTAATTGATTTATTCACAACTAGGTTTAATATGGAGAACCTAAAGGGTCACACCATAAAAGGAAGAATAATTATTTAAGAAGTTAATGGCATAATTGTAATAATATGTTAAGTATATTTAATTTAATCTATGGTGATAGAATAAATTAAATAGCTTAATATTTATTATTTAATATTTTAGAAATATTAAATATAAATTAATAAGAGGAGTCTTATTAATATTATTATAATTATTATTATTTTAATTTCTAAAAGGTTTAGGAATTAATTTAATATTAGTACTCTCATATATTCCTAATTGGATTAGGAAAGAAAATTAGTTAAAGGAGTTTAACTAATTATCCCTAATAGGATTAGGGAGCCCATTTAATTAAAAGAGTTTAATTAAATAAATAATACCTTATTTTAATTAAAATAGGGTTATATAATATCTTTATAAGAGAGTCTTATATTAGATATATGAGATATACGTAATTCCTAGATTGGGAGAGTACACCTTTTCTTATTCTGGGGATAGGAAAACTAGGGTTTGAGCCAAATCCCTTCTTCTTGAAAATTCCTCTTCCTTGGTGGATCACCTATAGAGGCCACACACTTGGGTGGCTTACATTGATCAAAGGAAGGAATCTACAGGAGATTCAAGGAGATCGTGAATAAGAGAGGTGAACTCGCACTGAGGAAGCTCGTTTCTACAAGGGTATGATTTCATAATTTCTTATTCTTCGTTTAATTAATAATATGCATAAAGGATGATCAAGGGTAATTGGTTTGTGAAAAATTTTAAAATCGATTTTATCTCGCCCGCTTAAATTTTGCAATTTGATTGCTACTTTGATTTTCACGAAAACCTAATAAATGTATAATGAGCCAAACTTTATGCCAATTATTAATTATTTAGATTCTAAATATGTATGGGTATGTATTTAGAATAATTTATTGGGCATAATTTGTTGTATAAAATTATTATTTTATGAAAAAAAAAAATTGGAATCATTTTTTTTTTTTTACATCAAATGATGTAATGATGTAATTTGATTACATAAAATCACGTTTTTTGGGATAAATTCCGTATTGGGATATGTGTATGTAATTTGATTACATAATTTTTTTTTTTTAAATATACAAGTGGCCATCACGTTGACCAATTAAATCCGGTTTTTTGTCAGGATATTAAAGTCGTCCGGTTTTTTTTCATGCA
Organism: Panax quinquefolius; assembly: GCA_020205615.1. Classification (NCBI taxonomy): domain Eukaryota; kingdom Viridiplantae; phylum Streptophyta; class Magnoliopsida; order Apiales; family Araliaceae; genus Panax; species Panax quinquefolius. The sequence goes on from CM035155.1 coordinate 78,401,881, forward strand.
ATAAGCTTTTATTTTTTTTCTTTTAAAGGTTGAGTCTGTTACTTTTTAACAAGGGCCTGCTACTACTTTTTTTACAAAGAATTTTTTCTTTTTTAGCCATCAAGTTTGACCGAGGATCAAAGAAGGAAATTAATAGCATGGTCCACGTGATATAACTTTGTCCAGGAAATTAATAAAAGGTCCGGCCACTTTTTGTAAGAAAAGGACTTTTATTATATATATATATAATTGTTATATATATATATATTAATCTTAATAATTTTATAATTAAAATAAAAGAGTTTATTTTAATCTTGAAATTGGATTTCATGCAACATAAAATTGTCCATTAAATGATACTCATATATATATGGAATGATTTAATTTATTGATACATATGATGATATGTATGATAATAAATGAGATTGATTATGGACAATTTGACCAATATGATTGGATTTATTTTAGTTGGATGTTTGAATGAATGGGTTTTATTAAATGGGTCTACTGTGACTCTTCTTCTTTCTCGTTTTCTTCTTGATGTAAATTCTATCTCTCTCCTATGTACTTCCCTCGATTTGCGATCAAGGTTTCTATTTAAATTAAATAGTTTAATGTAATAGGATTAGTTAGAATTTTTTAGAAGAACCGAAGACCAAGATAAAGGAGCACTTGAAGACCCCTTTGTAATGGAGCCCGGGTTTAAATGTAATAGTTATATTTAAATGTTTATTCTTTGCACCCTAGGGTTTGACCTTTTGGTTCACTTGGTGGCTCTAGTGAACCAAACTAGAATAAAAGTCCATAATCAATCCGGGTAGAATATAGTATTCTATATGTGCATGCTAGTATTATATATATTATATATTATGCAAACATGCTTCGCATGTTTAATAATATGACGCGTATTTTATATATATATTTGCATGCGCGCTAAACAAGATGAGACAAATAATAACAAATCCCTCAAAGTTTTTTATTAAGTCTTAAGCGTTCAAAGATATTTAGAATATCGAACGTCGCCTTCTAGCATGATAAAATTAATAGAGTATTAAATATTTAATATGAGTTTGTTGTGTCACCACAAGGCAAGTATTAAGTATTTAAGATGTTAATTTATCACATTTGATGCTTATAAAGAAAATTGAACAATATTGTTTTGTTGTGTCACCACAAGGGTGATATTTTTCTTTTTTGAATATATGGAAGTGCTAGGTTGGACTTAACTTAGATAATTTTGATTCGGATGTGCCACCACTTGATCAAAATAATCCAAGAGGCAAAATATAAGGAGTTACATGTTGATGTAATTGACAAGGAGTTGTCTACCTATTTATTTATATATAGTTTGTTGTGTCACCACAAGGCTATATATATTTGAAATGGGATCCTTATTCTCACTAGCAAAAAACTTTAATTAGATTTTGCCAAACTATATAAATGAGGTAATATAGTTTGAAGAAAATAGTAGGAGATACCAATATAAAATAAGACCTAATTTATTTTGGTAATTAATAAATGAATGTTTGCTAAAATATTATCTTTTTACATGCAATTTTGAAAATGTCACATTCACTAATTTCATCATGAAGCATACTTGATGCTAACAAAATGGCCAGGGACCAACTATACGGATTTGGTTGAGGAATCGAGAATTGTTCTCTTCTTTGAAAAGATTTCTTATGTCCTAAATTACCGTACTGCAAAAAGTTGCGTAGATGACCTCGAGGAAGAGATTGCTACTTTTAAACAATTGGCAAGATGATGCATCTGTGGCTCGATACATCATGCTCGCATCCATGAGTAACGAGCTTGACACAAGATGAAAACATGGATGCTCCTACTATGCTACTACACCTTGGAGAGTTGTATGGTGAGCAAAGTAGGACTGCTAGATATGAAATATCTAAGGAGCTCTTCCGATCTCGGATGACCGAGGGCACTACTTGGTTGAGACTCATGTCCTAAAGATGATCAATCGATTGAACATCTTGGACGACTTTGGGTTAAATCATGGATGGGGAGTTGAGTCAAGATTTAGTCTTGCAATACTCCCCGAAACCTTCTCACAATTTGTTGTGAATTTTCACATGAATAAGTTGGATGTCACGACTTCAATTACTTAACATGTTGAAAAGCTGCTCGAAGGTCACCTCCCATCCAAGAAGAACCATGTCTTCATTGGTGGATGATTCTTCCAAGAAAAGGAAGAGGCCCAAGGTATCTTCCGAAAGGAAGAAATCCAAGAAGGCTAAGGAAAGGCGAAAGTGAAGGATCAAAAGAAACTGATCCACTTAGCAAAGGAATTTGCTTCCATTGCAATAAAAGCGAGTCATTTGGAAGAGGAGGCGCAAGGATTATCTCTGCAGAACAAAAGCAGAGGAAGCTTGAGAAGCTTGAATCCTAATCAAGGTTTGTTTATGATTGAAATTAATTTTTCCGAAAGTCAATCTTCTACTTGGGTATTGGATACGGATGTGGTTCTCACATATGTAATAATATGCAGGACCGGTCAAGTAGAAAGTCGAAAGCAAGGATGAGGTCGTCCCACGAGTGGGAAATGGAGCAAAGGTTCTTTGCATTAGGTTGTAGGGACTTATTGTTTAGCGCTCGCCGGGCAAGTTCATTAATTTAAATAATTTTTATTTTGTTCCAAATATCATTAGAAACATTATTTCTATCTCCGTATTGGATATGGATGGTTTTAATATTATAATAAAGAACAACGGTTGTTCTATTTATAATGATAATGTTTTATATGGTGTTGGTAATTTACTTAAATGGACTTTATATACTTGACTTGCATGAAAATATATTTCAAATTGAACAAACTAAGAAAAGGAAAAGAGATGATGTTAATTATACCTTCATGTGGCAATCGTAGACTCGGTCATATTAATGAAACAAGATTATCCAAGTCAGATAAAGATGGGCTCCTAGAGCTATCTCGATTATGAATCATATCCAACCCGTGAATCTTGTCTCATGGGTAAAATGACTAAATCTCCTTTTAGTGGAAAAGGAGAAAGAGTTACTGAGTTGTTAGCGTTGGTACACAGTATGTATGTGGACCTATGATAATGACGGCCGCACGAGGAGGGTATTCTTATTTTATTACATTCACTGACGACCACTCAAGATTTGGATATGTGTATTTAATGAAATACAAATCAATCATTTGAAAAGTTCAAAGAGTTCGAAGTGAAGTTGAGAAGCAAACTGGTAAAGAGTATTAAGATTCTTCGATCCGATCGAGGAGGAGAATACTTAAGTGGTGAGTTTCTCAATTGTCTCAAAGAAAATGGTATAATCTCACAATGGACTCCACCAGGGGACGCCTACAGATGAATGGTGTATCGAAAGGAGAAATCGAACATTGTTGGACATGGTTCGATCTATGATGAGTTTTACTGACCTTCCAGCTTCCTTCGGGGATATGCCTAGAATCTACCGTGATACCTACTTAACAAGGTACCTACAAAATCCGTCCCCAAGACCCCATATGAGTTATGGATGGGGAGGAAACCAAATCTTAAGCATGTTAAGACTTGGGGTTGTCCAAATTTTATGTCAAAAGTTTGAAAACGATAAAGTCTGCAGACTAGATCGATAAATGTAGATTTGTGGGATACCCTAAAGAAACATCGGGTATTATTTCTATCATCCAACCGATCAAAAGGTGTTTGTTGCGGAACATCTTGCCTTCTTGGAAAAGGAGTTTATCCTTGAAGGGGTTAAGGGAGTAAGATATATCTTGAAGAAGTTCAAGAACCACAAAATACTACGAGATCAAAGTGAGGTACCTAACCAAGTAGAGATTCTTCGCACCACACACCCATTCAGTAAATCTGGAAGAGTACCAAAGATACCAGACAGGTATGGACTTGTCGTAGAAGATGACAATGAGGTATGCATCATAGATGATGATGATCCATTGATTTATTGAATGTGCTATGAGTAGTAAAGACTCGGAGAAATGGCAAGAAGCCATGAAATCGAGATGGACTCCATGTATGAGAACCAAGTATGGACTTTGGTTTCACCACACCAAGGCATTAAGCCTATTGGGTGTAAATGGTTTTTAAAAAGAAAATGGAGGCGGACGGCAAGGTAGAGACCTATAAGGCCGATTTGGTTGCAAAAGGTTTCAAACAAAGACAAGGAGTTGACTATGACGAAACCTTCTCACCAAAGAGTAATGCTCAAGTCCATTCGAATTTTTGCTTGCGATTGCATTTGACCATGACTCTAAATCTGGCGGATGGACGTGGCGGCCTTCCTCAATGGGAAACTTGAGGAGGATGTGTATATGACACAACCGAGAGGATTTGTTTCAAAGGTTGGAACAAATCAAGTCTCGTAAGCTACAACGATCCATTTATGGATTAAAGCAAGCTTCTCGTAGGTGGAACATCCGCTTTTGATGAGACAATCAAAAAGTTTGATTTTATCAAAAATGAGGATGAACCATGTGTGTACAAGAAGGTTAGTGGGAGCGCTTATTTCATTCCTTGTATTATATGTTGATGATATATTACCGATAGGGAATGATATTCTATCCGCAAAACAATTAAAATCAAGTTATCTAAACACTTCTCCACGAAGGACTTGGGAGAAGCATCCTATATTTTGGGGATAAAGATCTATAGAGATAGATCTAATAGGATGCTTGGCTTATCCCAAGGAACGATACATTGACATGATGCTAAAAGGTTTAGCATGGAAGATTCCAAAAGAGGTCTCATGCCGATGAGCCATGAAATACATCTCTCCAAGAAACAAGCCCCAAAGACACTCGAGAGAGAAAACCGTATGAGTAAGATTCCTTATGCTTCAAAGAATAGGATCTATCATGTACTTTTAATGATATGTACTAGACTGGATGTCGCTCATTCACTTAGTGTAACGAAAGCAGATATCGTCGAATCCGGAGAAGAACACCGGAAGGTAGTGAAAATATCCTAAAGTACTTAAGAAGAACTAAGGATGTATTTCTTTACGGTGGTCCGAATTAAAACTAGAGGGCTTCATGACTCAAGTTTTCAAATGGACCAAGATGATGAGAACCGCTTTTGGTATGTGTTTACCTTAAACGCGGCCGCAGATTGAGTTGGAAAAGTTCCAAGCAAAAGCGATTCTTCGATTGATGTGAGAGACAGTACATAGGCGCAAGTGAAGTGAAAGAAAGGAAGCCGCACATTTGGATGAAGAAGTTCATTACCAAACTTGGTGTGGTTCCTAGCATTAAAGGACCGGTGGTTTTATTTCGTGACAACATCGAGCAGTGCTTGCAAGCTAAGGAGCCTGTGTCTCATCGAAATCCAAACACGTGTTCATGGCGATTTCATTTGATCGAGAGATCATTGAAAGAGAGACGTCACCTGGAGCGTGTGGACTCTCAAGACAATATTGCAGATCCATTTACTAAAGCGTTAACACAACAAAGCCAGCTTTGATCGTCACTTAGAGAAGATGGGTATGAGATACCATGACGATTGGCTTTAGTGCAAGTGGGAGATTGAAAGTATTATGCATACAAGCCAATCATGTATGATGATAAAGCATATACTGTGTAATCAATCTTATTTATTTATTAATAAAAGAATTATTTATTAAAGGCATTTATTATCTACATGGTGTCGTTTTAATAATATGTGATAAACCCATAGTTTTAAGCAACGCTTTTAGAATAATGATGATGATCATTCTAATGAGATCTAAATTCTTAGAAAGCTTAAAACTAAAATAGTTCCCAATCATTGGATTACTAAATTGGGGATTAGTGAATCCGGATAGATCGGGTACATATTAATCGTTCTTGCTCATTGGATGAGGATGATTGATCTCATGATCATTTGTGTGGAGACACTAAAGCAAGTATGTAGGTGCTTATTAGAGAATAAGTTCATGAATGTGACTCGCTAAGGAATACCTAATGGAGTTTTACTTTACCGTCAATAGGAATTCTGTAGTGATAGTAAAGACAAATGATCCTTAGACTTGAGATCATCATAGTATCTTATATATAATGAATTACACTTTGACTTATTCCTTAAGACTCTTAGAGTATATCAAAGGGTATGCTTGGGTGTAATAAGTTATATATGAAGATAATGAATGATCAATAAAGAATCTACCACTTCTAGTAAAAGGAGAAATGTCCTATGTGATTCGATAAATGACAACCTAGGGAATCCTTGGTTAGGTGGAATGAAATTAGAAAGTAGTTTCTAATTTGCATTCATTGGGAGTTGTTCATTTAGGAATCGAAAATACATATAATTAAATAAAATAAGACTTGATGTAATTTCATGTCTTATATTTAATTGGGACATAGTATGGTGGAAGGATTGAATTATGCAGTAACTATTTACTCAAAGGTTCTTTTATTATTAATATTGAAATCTATATTATCGGAAAGTCGTTAATCGCTAGGGGAGGCTTATCCCTATTGTAGAATAAATATTATTTATTTAAATAAATTATTTGTTTAATTTATTTATTTAAATGAGATTAGAATTGTTCTAATTGATTTATTCACAAGGTTTAATATGGAGAACCTAAATGGTCACACCATAAAAGGAAGAATAATTATTTAAGAAGTTAATGGCATAATTGTAATAATATGTTAAGTATATTTAATTTAATCTATGGTGATAGAATAAATTAAATAGCTTAATATTTATTATTTAATATTTTAGAAATATTAAATATAAATTAATAAGAGGAGTCTTATTAATATTATTATAATTATAATTATTTTAATTTCTAAAAGGTTTAGGAATTAATTTAATATTAGTACTCTCATTTATTCCTAATTGGATTAGGAAAGAAAATTAGTTAAAGGAGTTTAACTAATTATTCCTAATAGGATTAGGGAGCCCATTTAATTAAAAGAGTTTAATTAAATAAATAATACCTTATTTTAATTAAAATAGGGTTATATAATATCTTTATAAGAGAGTCTTATATTAGATATATGAGATATACGTAATTCCTAGATTGGGAGAGTACACTTTTCTTCTTATTCGGGATAGGAAAAACTAGGGTTTGAGCCAAATCCTTCTTCTTGAAAAATTCCTCTTCCTTGGTGGATCACTATAGAGGCCACACACTTGGGTGGCTTACATTGATCAAAGGAAGGAATCTACCAGGAGATTCAAGGAGATCATGAGAAGTAGGAGGTGAACTCGCACACGAGGAAGCTCGTTTCTACAAGGGTATGATTTCATTATTTCTTATTCTTCGTTTAATTAATAATATGCATAAAGGATGATCCGGGTAATTGGTTTGTGAAAAATTTTAAAATCTGATTTTATCTCGCTTCCGCTAAATTTTGCAATTTGATTGCTACTTTGATTTTCACGAAAACCTAATAGCCATTTCTAGGACATGACCCCATAAGGATACTAGAATGTCGGTAAAATCATTATGGACCACACTATGTCCAACAAGGTACAATTTTTTCTTTTAGATATATCAATCAATTATTGCGTATCAGGAGGTGTCCATTGTAAGAAAACCATTTGAGATGATCTAGAAACTTATTGCAAAAGTATTCCTTCCTTGATCTAATCAAAGAATCCTAATACTTTTCAATTAGTTTCACTTCTAAATTCTTTGAACCTTTCAAATGATTCATACTTGTATTTCATCAAATATAAATATTCAACTCTTTGAATGATCATCTACTTTTTTATACTAGTTTGTTCAATTTGTAAAATAATTTTCATGTAAGTCAAGTACACAAAGTCCATTAAGTAATACTCTAGTTCTATACAAAACATTATTATTATAAATAGAACTATAATTGCTCTTAAATATAATACCAAAAAATTTGTTGTCCAACAACAAAATAGAAATAATATTTTAACAAGAACTGGAATACAATAATAACTTATTGACTTAATAGACTTTCCCGTAGGCAATAATAAACAATAAGTTCCTATGGCTTGTGACAACCCGATATTTTCTATAAAAATAAATCATAAATTTTGCGTATAATTTTTTTTTATTATTTATTAAAATAAATATGGGTGATATGTGCCAACATAATATGTATATATTTATGGGTGTGATAAATAAAAAATTTATTTATTACATTAATTATTACAGATAATTTTATTTTAGAATTATTGATTATTATCAATTATATGCTTATAATAATTAATTCCATATTGGAAATGTTTTTATCAATTCTTTTCATGAAAATATAATCTTATATTATTTAAATAATATATGAAATGATTTTTAGAATAATTATAATAATTATTTTATTATATAAATTTTGTTTAGGTTATTAAGTTAATTATTTTAACTTAATTAATAAGGTTAATTATGACAGATAAATTAGATATGGAATCCAAACCCTAATTTTGGGTTTTGATCAAGGAATGAGAATAATATTATAATATTAAATATATTTTGATTTTTCAGTGCTATAAATATGTACTGTATGTACGTATTGATAATGGTTGGTCAATTATGTTGTGTTATGACCAAACCTTAGTATTAGTGTTAAACCCTAATTCCGTAGTCAAATGAGACTTGAAAGTCTGTCAAGACACTATGATTTGTGTTATACGAATTGTGTTTTAGATAAAGCCTTATTGTTATGGAAAAACCATAATTATAAATTTAGAACCCTAATTAAAATATTAAACCCTAATTGAATATTCAAGTTACTTGAATATGACAAGTCTAATTGGGTTGTGTAATTTAAATCAATAAGGATAATTTTTTTTAAATTTCCAAAATGAGTGGAATAAAACCCTAATTAAATAATTAGGGTTAGGGTAATGTAAAATTAATGTATTGAACCATGCCATTTTTCATGTCCCAAACAAATTAAATGAGAGCCCAAAAGAATTAAATGTATGGCCCAATCTTTAGCCCATGTGCTAGGGACTTTTTGGTCATTCTATTTAGCTAATTTGGCAATAAAAGAAAATCAAAAATTGGGCTAAATTGGGGGGAGATGTATCCGGCAAAAGGAGGGAAATAGATATCATGTGTTGATTTATTTTCTTACTTTAGTTAGTAACCTACTCCCTTAGGTGTCAACTTAAGAAGCTAGCCACCATGTTTTATCAACATTGAAAGTTATATGGAGAGAGAGGAGAAGATTTGTGTTAGGAGATTTCATGGATATATAATATATCTACACATTTTTTTACCAACACAAAACATATTATTTTTTCTTTCATCTCACTATTCCAAGTTAGTTAAAAAAAATATTAAGGGAGAGAGAGAGGGGTGTCGACAGCCTTGGAGGAAGGAGGAGGAGTTTTTCATGTCATCCAAGTTCTTAAGTTATTTTGGAAGGAAAAGGAGGACATCCCACAAAACTAGGTATAAAACCCTAACCTTAAGTTTTGTATAATTATTTTGGTTGTCTTACAAAATAAAGACCTTATGTTTCAAAACCCTTGAACTCTTGAATTACTTGTTTTATAATATTTCAAGTATGGATCTCACCATTTTTGGGGTTAGATAGTTGATCAAAAGTATGAAGTAAAGAAAGATAAAAATGAAAGTTAAGACTTTAAGTTCATACTACTTTTTCGTTATGTATGTATCTTTATGGTTGAAAGAAAATTTTCAAATTTTTATACCATGTGATAGAGGGCTAGGATAAGAGTAAAACCTAGTTGGAATCGTATAAAAGTGATTTGAAATGAGCAAGATATGATTTTTGGAACTAAAAACGCTGACTGTCGGAACCTCCGTGCAAACAGTCCACTTCTGGCCTATTTTCCGAGACCAAAACAAGTCTGAATTAGGCGTTTGATAAATTGAAAACGAAGTTCGGAAAGATACGAATCCAACGCCACTGACGGAATCGAAAACTGAGTTGTCGATTTTGTTTTATGATTGTTTTCGTAAGAGACCCCAAATCTGGAAATGAAATTCAGGCCCTCAATTGGAGTTGTAGATCTCGATGTACAAAGGTTTTCGTGAATGACCTTAATTTGGAAAAAGAATTTAGAAAGTTAGGAAATAAATGAACTAAATGATTTATTTATTATTTGATTAATGTTAATTAATGATTAAGATTGCTTAATTAAGGTTAGGTAATAATAATGTAATTATTTATTTGCATTAGCATAATAAAATAATTATTTATTATTTAATTAATATTAAATAATCAATAAGTATAAATGTTAAATAATTAATTATTCTTTAAAGAATAATTAGAAATTTATAAAGTAAATTATTTATTTATTTTTCAAGGATAAATAATTTATTTAATTAATTATTATTAAATAATAATTAAAGATTAATAAAATAAATAAAGTAATTATTTATTTATTTATTTATTTATTTATAAGTGATTAATTAATTATTATTTAATTAATATTAAAGAATAATTAATGTCACATATTAATTAATTAATTATTAGTTAATTATTATTAATTAATAATTAAAGGCATATAATAAAGTAACTAATTAATTATTATTAAATAACAATTAAAGAGAAATAATGATAATTATTTAAAATGATTTTAATATTTAAAAAAAATCATTTAAGGGTGATATTAAGGTTTTAAAATGTTTTAAGTTATAATAAATAACTTTTAAATATTTTGACATGTATTTCATTAATATTTTAAATTATTTAAGTATTAATGATAATGAAATTATTTATTAATTAAATCATTATAAATGATATTAATGATTGAAAAATCATTATAAATGGTATTTATGTTAGGATAAATATTATAAATGATAATTAAATTATCTAATATAATATTTAAGTTCTTGAGCAAAGTTTTATTGGTAATAAATTCGTTAATTATCCGATTATGCAATCGGGACACTGAAATAGTACCGAACTCAAACCAAATGGACATAGTTTGACTTGATATTTGATCTTTTAAATGTTTTAATGACTGTTATGAATATGTGACAATATGTTTAAGCTATATACTGACTGCAAATAAGTAGTATTATGTGTTACTTGGTATTATTCTAATTAAAAGAATAATCTTATTGATGATAGGATCCGGTATTAAAGTTTAAGCTATAACGCGTAACAATAGTCAATAACCAAGGCAAGTATTTAAGCCTTTCCATTTACTTTATGCAACGGATATGCGTAAGATAATATCTGAACTGTTCATTTCAATTGTTCAAATATTTTATCCTTTGTATATACTTATGCAATGATTCTGTATAAGTAAGTTATTAAATTATAATTGTTATACAAATTCTCTTATTCTGTTATTATTGTGGATCAAGATATATATTCTGTTCGTTAATTTCTAAAACATAGTTATACAAGTGTCCACACTTGGATAATCATTATATTTTATCACATGTTGATACATACTTATTGGTGTCAAGTATGTACGTATAAGTTGAATTAAAAGTCGTCTAAGCTATTTGATCCAGCTAGATATAAATTTAAAGTTGTTGTTCAACAAGATAAAACTTATCCAACCGAATTATTTTGGTTTGGATTCAAGACTGTTATGAACATCCCAATTATGGAAAATTTTTATGCGCTAAGGCGGACAAAGGATGAACGATAATATCGTTTAGCAATGTAGTATTGATCGTCACAGTCATAACTAATTGATCATCCCCAAGATAGTAGTAAGTTATGACAGTTCCATGATGAAGTTCATTTAACCTTTTCAAAAATAGAAAACAATGTTCATAGTCTGTCAACTGATTCTCATATATAGTCAATATGTAGTTTCAAAAATTTGAAATCGAAATGATATGTTGTTGATTATTGGTTCAGCTTACTTCACAACTGTTGATTCGTTGTAGAAGTATCGTTCAAAGAAAACATTTAATCCTTTCATCTAATTGTTATTATTTGCTATTACTTGCTGGGCACTCAAATGCTCATCCTTGCTTAAATTTAAATATTTTCAGCTAAGTGTGAATAACCTAAAGGATCTGTTAAGAACAAGGGAAAAGGGAAGGTTGCTGAATGAGTGTTTACGCTATCCTATGTAATAGTTTGACTTTATGATAAGGATGATAAATATTATTATTATCATGTAATGAATGTTTAAAGGTTTCGTACTTGGGATTAAAAACTCTGATAATATGTAAATTAAATTTGATAATCTATATTATTGTTATTATTATTAGTATTTTTTCACTCATAGAAATGGTATCGTGAAGCATCGAGTTCGGGTTTCAAGTACCTGAATTTGGGGGCGTCACATGGCTAATACAACAACCTTTGTTTCATTTCCCACACATATGACTACTTATCTTTGTTTAGCTTTCTACTTCTGCTTGGTTTCTTCATAAATCTATATTTATGAGAACCAAAGTCGGTATCTAATACCCAAGTAGAACATTGACTTAAAGAAAAAATTATTTCAATCATGAACAAAACTATATTTATAACCGAAACTTCGCTAAGCTTCTTCTAGTTAGACTCTGCAAGATGTTTCTCACAGTTTCTTTCCAGTGTCCGGGCTTATTGTAGTGGAAGGAAACTCCTTTGCTATCCATATCAGTTTTGTTCTTATTATCCTTTATTTTTGCCTTTCTATTTAACTTCTTAGAATCGTTTTTCTTTTCAGAAGATCCTTTGGCCCCTACCAGTAAGACTTGGTCTTTCTTGGTTGGAAAGTGACTCTCAACATTTTTCAACACGTTAAGCAAATTAGTGAGGCTGATATCTAGCTTGTTCATATGAAAAATTAACAACAATTATGAGAAGGAGTCCGTGAGTGAGTGCAAGATCAAATCTTGTCTCAATTCTCCATCCATGACAAAACCTGAGATGTTCAATCAAATTGATCATGTTAAGGACATGTTTCTGTACTGTAGTGTCATCGGTTATTCTAGATCGGAAGAGCTCCTTAGATATCTTATATTTACTAGTCCTACATTCCTCACCATCAACTACTCGATGTGCAGGAGTATAGTAAGAGCATCCATAGTTTGATGTTAACGCTAAAGCTCGTTACTTATGGATGCGAGAATGATGCATTGAGCTAACTGTGAATCATCTTGTCACTTTCTAAAAGTAGCAATCTCTTCCTCAGAGGCATTGTCTGTAACCATTGCAGAGATAGGCTTATTAAGGACATAAGATAACTTTTCAGCCATGAGAACTATTCTCAAATTCCTTAACCAATCCATTTAATTCGGTCCGATTAATTTAGCATCTAATATGCTACGCAGTGATAGTAATTTAGACATTGTAAAATTTTGTGAATGAATTTGTAATTAACAACATTTTAGCATACATTCTATTATTAATTACCAAATTAAATTAGGTCTTGTTTTAAATCGGTATCTCCCATTATATTCTTCAAACTATATTACCCTCATTTATATAGTTCAACAAAATCTAATTAAAGATTTGCTAGTGAGAATATGGATCCCATTTCAAATGTATATAGCCTTTTGGTGACACAACAAACTATATATAAATAAATATTTTACAATGCCTTTTAGACATTATAAAATTTTGTGAATGAATTTGTAATTAACAACATTTTAGCATACATTCTATAATTAATTACCAAATTAAATTAGGTCTTGTTTTAAATCGGCAACTCCCATTACTTTCTTCAAACTATATTACCCTCATTTATATAGTTAGACAAAATCTAATTAAAGATTTGCTAGTGAGAATATGGATCCCATTTCAAATGTATATAGCCTTTTGGTGACACAACAAACTATATATAAATAAATAGGTAGACAACTCTTATCAATTACATCATTATGTAACTCCTTTTATTTTGCCTTTTAGATTATTTTGATCAAGTGGTGGCACATCCAAATCAAAATTATCCAAGTTAAGTCCAACCTAGAATTCCATATATTCAAAAAAGAAAAACATTGTCCTTGTGGTGACACAACAAAATAACATTGTTCAATTTTCTTTATAAGCATCAAATGTGATAAAATTAACGTCTCAAAGAATTAAGATAAGTCTTGTGGTGATACAACAAACTTATAATAATTAATTGATACTCTATTATTTTTATCATTTTAGAAGATGACGTTCGATATTCCAAATATCTTTGAACGCTTAGGACTTATTATAAAATATTTGAGGGGTTTGTTATTATTTGTCTCATTTTGTTTAGCGCGCATCCACACACACACACACACACACACATATATATATATATATATATATATAATACACGTCATATTAATTAACATGCGAAGCATGTTTGCATAATATATAATATATATAGTATAAGCATGCACATATAGAATATTATATTCTACCCGGATTGATTATGGACTTTATTCTAGTTTAGTTCACTAGAGCCACCAAGTGAACCAAGAGGTCAAACCTAGGGTGCAAGAATTAAATTTTAAATATAACTATTGCATTTAAACCCGGGCTCCATTACAAACGGGTCTTCGCTCCTTTCTCCTTGATCTCCAATTCTTCAAAATTAATTTTAACTATTTCTATTATAAAACTATTTAAAATAAATAGAAACCTTCATCAGCTGTCAAGGGGAAGTACATAGGAGGGAGATAGAATTTACATTAAGAAAAAAAATTAGAGATGGCGAGGTATGTAGACCCCATTTAATAAAACTCATACATTCATGCATCCAACTAAAATAAAATTCTATCACATTGGTCAATAGTCCATAATCAATCCCATTTATTATCATACACATCATCATATGGATCAATAAATAACATTCATCTCATAAATAATAAATCCATTCCATATATGTATCGATATCAATTTAATTGGCAATTTCAAATTTATTAAAATCCAATTTAAAAATAAAAATAAACTCCTTTATTTTAATCAAAATATAAATTATAATAAATTTATTTATTTTATTTTATCCAATTTTGAATAAAATAAACTCCTTTATTTTTAATCAAATTCCAAATCAAAATAAAGTCCATTATTTTAATTAATAAGGAATCAATTTCAAGTACAAAATAAACTCCTTTATTTTAACTTAAAATTGCTGAAAAAAATAAAATATGTTGAATCCTATTCCTTATCAAAATTAAACATCTTTAATTTTAGGAAACATGAAATCTTTTTCCATATGTGAATAAACTCCTTTATTCTAGGAAACATGGAATCCTATTCCATATTTGAATAAACTCTTTTATTCAAGCGAACGTGAAATTCAATTCTAAGTTAATATAAAACTCTTGAATAAACTATTTTATTCAAACAAATGTGGAATCCAATTCCAAGTTAATATAAAAATTTTATTTTAAAATATTCCAATTCAAAATAAAATTTATCTTAATTGAAAGAAATATTAAAATAAACAAATTTTAGAATCCGTGTCAAAGTAGTGATTGCACCTGCAATACATAGGGATACAATAGCAATTGCTAGCTAGCCTAGAAAACCTTTTTTCGATTATGGCTAATCTATGATTTGCTAGCCTAGAAAACCTTTTCCAGTTATGGCGCAACTGCACTTTTGAATACACTAAAAACGGCGCAGCTGCGCTGCTAGTCCATAAAAAAAATTCGGTTATGGCGCAGTTGCGCTCTAGAATGAAATCGAGATTACAAGAAGCAAGGCCGCTGTGTCAGCAGATGTATCAAAAAAATTTCCCAGGAAATTTGTTCCAATCGCATATCATACATACATAGAATTAACAAGATCGATAATTAACACAAAGTTAGGCTCTGATACCACTGTTGGTTTTGTATATAGCGCGAACATGCAATCAAATTGTACAAAAGGTGCGGAAGCACGATAAAATAGGAATTTAAAATTTTCATACAAACCCATCACCATGATCATACTTTATGTATAATCATCAATCAATAAAAAAAGATGAAGATTAGATTCATACCCTTGTAGAACTAGCTTCCTCATGTACAAGTTCACCTCCAATCCTTTTCGCATTTAACTTGAATCCACCGGGTTAGATTCCTAACTTTTATCAATGTTGGCTAACCAAGTGTTTGGCCTCTGGAGGTGATCAACCAAGGAAGAACAAAAATTCAAGAAGAAGGGTATTTTGGCTCAAACCCTAGTCTTTCTATCTCTGTAGAAAAAAGCGTACTCTCCAACAATTGAAATTAAGTATACTATATCTGATATAAGACTCTTATAAAGATATCAGTTAACCCTTCTAATCTAATTAGAAATAAGGGTATTATTTAATTAATTAAATTCTTTTAATTAATTAAACTCCCTAATCTTATTAGGGATAATTAATTAAACTCTTTTAATTAATTAGCCTCCTAATCTTATTAGGAATAAATGAGAGTACTTATATTAAATTAATTCCCAAACTCCTTTAGAAATTAAAATAATAATAATAATTATAATAATATTAATAAAACTCCTTTTATTAATTAATATTTAATATTTCCAAAATATTAACTAATAAATATTAAGCAAATTAATTAATTCTATCACTATAGATTAAATTAAATACACTTAACATATTATTACGATTATGACATTAACTTCTTAAATAATTATTCTTCCTTTTATAGTGTGACCCTTTAGGTTCTCCATATTAAACCGGTTATGAATAAATCAATTAGAACAATTCTAATCTCATTTAAATAAATAAATTAAACTATTTATTTATTTAAATAAATAATATTTATTCTACAATAGTGATAAGCCTCCCTAGAGTTTAACGACTTTCCAAATAATATAGATTTCAACATTAATCATAAAAGAACCTTTGAGTAAATAGTTACCGTACAATTCAATCCTTCCACCAGACAAGGTCCTAACTAAATATAAGACATGGAATTACTGTCAAGTCTTATTTTTTTGATTATATGTATTTCGATTCTTAAATGCATAACTTCAAATAATGCAAATTAAAAACTCCTTTCTAATTTCATCCCGCCTTGGCCTGGGTTATCATTTATCGAATCACATAGGACATTTCTCTTCTTTTACTAGAAGTGGTAGATTCTTTATTGATCATACATTATCTCCATGTATAACTCTTTATACTCAAACATACCCTTTGATATACCCTAAGGGTATTAAGGAATTAGTCAAAGTATAACTCATCATACACAAGATACTACGAGGATCTTAAGTCCAAGGATCACTTTTATTACTATCACTACATGAATTCCTATTGACAGATAAGTAAAAACTCTATTAGGTACTGCTTAGCGAGCCACATTCAGTGAATTTATTTTTCAATAAGCACCTACATACTTGCTTTAGTGTCCCCACACAAATGATCACGAGATCAATCATCCTCATCCAATGAGTAAGCAACGTATGTACCAATCTATCATGATTCACTAATCCATTTTTATTAATCCATCGATTGGGAACATTTTAGTTTTTAAGCTATCTAAGAATTTAGATCTCATTAGCATGATCTCATCATTATTCTAAAAGCATTGCTTGAAACTATGAGTTTATCACATATTATTAGAACAACACCATGTAGATAAATTAAAGCCTTTAGTAAATGAATACTTTTATTAATAAACGAATAAGATTGTTATAAAGTATATGCTTTATCATCAACATAATTGGCTTGTGTGCATACTACTTTCAGTCGAATCCTCTAACTTCCATGAAGCTATTAATGATGTAAATTCATCCAACTAGCACATGGCTATGAAACAAAAAATGGATTCCGTGTACTCAAATAAAGTATGGGAACTTGTAGAAGCACCTAATGAGGTCAAACCTATAGGGTGCAAGTGGGTTTACAAAAGAAAAAGAGGGGTAGATGGAAAGGTGGAAACCTTTAAAGCATTGTTGGTAGCAAAATGTTTTACTCAAAAAGAAGGTATAGATTATGAGGAAACCTTTTCACCAGTAGCTTTGCTTAAATCTATCAGAATACTCTTATCCATTGCAGCTCATCTCGATAACGAGATATGACAAATGGATGTCAAGACTGCTTTTCTTAATGGATACCTTGATGAAGAAATTTATATGAAGTAGCCTGATGGTTTCATAGTTAAAGGCCAAGACAATATGGTACGTAAGTTGAAAAAGTCCATTTATGGCCTTAAGCAAGCATCAAGGTCTTGGAATATAAAGTTTAATCAAGCAATTAAATCTTATGGTTTTGAACAAAATCCAGAAGAATCTTGTATGTACAAGAAGAAGAAAGATGGGGTGTAACCTCAAATCCGGTCTATCTTCACACTTGGATTTCGTACGTCACGGTTCCATCTTCTTCTAAACATACATCATTATATAGCTAAATATAACAATATACATTCTCAAATCCCAGGTTCTAATACCTTATAACCTCGTTCATTACAAATAATGATAATTACATTATTCCTTATATCTTACAAGAGCGACTTTCATCCGCCACCAAGGATACATAACAGTTCATTAAACTATTATATAGTTTAATTACACTATTCTACATTAAAAGTCTTGGCTTGATCTTCACGTTAATTCACCTACTGAATGACACTTCGTCTGGATAACGATCAACTTAATCTTTACGGGATCCTTAAGTTTTTCTACTCGTACGCTAAAAATGTTTTTCATTTAAAGCAAGTCTGAGCATTCAATTTCTCAGCAAGTCATAGCAGTTGAATAAACAACATTAAGAATTTAAACATTTCTTTAAAACTTTAATAACCGAACAAAGGTTATGAAGCAACTTGAATAATATGAATAATTTCTGATCCCTATCATCTTAAAACATTAGTCGCATTCACTTTGAAATACTTTCATTCTTCTACCTTTTTCATATACATTTTGTCTGGCTAGAATCATTAGCACAGACTTAACAATAATGGTTCATGTATAAATAGAACATTCTCATATTGAACAGTCCAATCATAGAACAGTTCATCTCATAAAAACACTGAAGTGTTAAAATTGTGGCACAAGGCCTCATACATTCTACCACCTTATACAAATATGACACATTTGCACATAGACAAAACTTCTCAAGTTTAACATCTGAGAAAGTTTAAGAAACTAGCATTCATTTAAAATATTAATGAAGTTAGGAAACTTGCCTTACGCACAACTATAGCTTAAAGTTTACGCTGAACTGCTCATTCCAATACCTATATAACACATAAGTAAAATAGTATGTACCAATTAGTCATATACTTGACTTACGTATTGGTTTAAACTTAACTTTACATCTTAGGGTTCGCGTTCTTGCAATCTAAGTTTACACGACCAACTTTCTTTACCGTTTTATGGTGTTACGACATACGGAGATGTCTTAACTCATACGATCATCATATTTGATGATTTATATTCTTATCTTCTTCTTATAACCCTTCTAGGACTTAGCACACATCGAATCTCCAC
Source organism: Panax quinquefolius (assembly GCA_020205615.1). Lineage (NCBI taxonomy): Eukaryota > Viridiplantae > Streptophyta > Magnoliopsida > Apiales > Araliaceae > Panax > Panax quinquefolius. Next base: position 78,421,088 of record CM035155.1, read on the forward strand.
TAATATTCCATATGGTACTCTGAGTGGTTTCCCACAAACAAACAATAAACTAGTTTCCCGTCTCGTCTACACTATCTTTCACAGTGAGTTAGATCGGTTGCCAGTTTCGTATATACCTCCGCTCTCTGAAGGAATTGTTTAGCCCAGCTCCCATATGTCAATCATTAATGATTACGACTGTACCACAATCTAAAATTAGCTTAACTTATCCGAACCATTAAAACTATAACGTTCGTTAAGTTGATTTCTCATTCCTTTTGGCTTTCTGGCAAATAAATGACCTACCTCAAGATTTATTTCTTATCGTCTAATTCATATAGTTTTTAGTATGTTAAGAGCGATCATTGAATATTAATACTACGCATTCATAGCGTTAAGCATTTTACGTTACCTTATCCATATCTTATAACGTCCAGTTCTTTCGACTCGAAACGTTGTCCAAGTTATTATATCTAACTCGGCTTCTTAACGTTATACATTATTATCTTTAATTCAATTTCTTCACCGTTCACAGGTTTAGTCATTAGTCTTCATTACCTTACAGTCAAACCATAATGTAGGTCCTGCCCGTTTAATAATCATTTACACTCAACCTTCACGTCGGTTAAAGTATTTAATGTTTACATTTCATTTTTAACATTCTCTATCTGATTCACACTCGGAATTTCATTAATCTTATTATCGTTCGTTACGACTTTCATGATAATTCCATATCTTACTTACTATCTTCATCAACATCTAAGTCATATAACCAATGTATACTTAGAACGTTCGCATAACGCGAATACGATTCACAAGGATTATTTACGTATTCAACGTTCACGTTGTTCGAGTCTTAATTCCATTCAACCTTTACCTAAGGTTTTAATCACTCTCATTCATGATCCATTACACGAACACTATGTTCATAATCATTTCTAAATGTCAAAGCCATACAGTTCTTTGTATGCTAAGACCGACCATTCATCGCAAGTACGTGGCGTGTACAGCGTTTATACGCTTTACACTCATCTCTTATTATGACATTATAACATCGAAATGTTATACATCACCCTCATCACACAACATCTAAGGAATCACAATCATAGTAATCCCACACGTTCATTTTAATTCAACTACGGTCCTTGGATATTTGTTACATAATTTGTGTTTACATTCTTTGTCTTTTAATCCAGTTCAACCTTTACTAAAGGTTTAATTCACTTGATTAAGTGTTAAATTATGTGAACTATATGTTCTTTATCTTTTCTTACACTTCCCCCAAGAGTTGAGCAGTTAAAAGCTCTTCTTTGGGTTTTATATGCCAAGACGCTACTGCCAGCGGGTTCCTTTATTATTGTTGTGCTTTCTACAACAATGAAGTCTCCAGTAACTTTCGTTCGGAGCCTGCGCTGCGGCACCAGTTCAAAAACTCAATTTTCCCAATAATTTTTTTCTAAGGGTTGGAACGCGTACGAATTACCTACTTTGCAATCTCGTAACTTCTTTGTTATAACTCAGAACGTGGTCATTCCAAAGCCATCTTCTTACTCTCATTACGTATTTCAACTTCCCCCGGATAAAATTTCATTCTGAATCCGTTAACATGCCATTCGACTGGCTTAATTTTTATCATTCATTTGTTTTACGTAAATAACGTTCTTCGTTCGTTCATTCGTAATTCGGTTATCCGAACTCGGAATTTATTTGTTATTGAGTCCACAACTCACGTTTTCTACGTTTTCTTACATTCTTATAAAACTTTATACATTCGGGTTTTTGTACATGCTTTCTACTTCTCGCTTGTCTTTTACAAAATTTTTACCATAACTTCGTTATAGCCAAGTTCGATTCGTTCTTCATGAACGTTTCTATCGTTGCTAACCAAGAAATAAGCAACTAACTTATAAACGATGGTTTTAAACTTGTCCATCAACAACAAGTTCTAACTACGATGGTTTTAAATTTGTCCATCAACAAAGTTCTTTGTGTTCTTCGCGTTCTTCGTTCGTTCTTCATTTTTAATCGATATTTTGATTACGATTTCACTTTTTAATGAAATTTGGTGTTATAAAACATAATTCCTTACTTATTTCACCGAATCGTTCATATGATTCATTCAGATCGTTCAAATTCATTACGAAATTTATACTTCTTTAAGAAATTTATAAACTAAACTTCTAATTCTTATTTCTTCGCTTTCTCATGATTTCAACCATATGAGATCAGTCTTAACATCTTCTTCTTCTATTTTCATTAAGCTATGTATGCAGACATAGAAAACATAAAGAAAATTTAGATTAGACTAGGTTTTAGGATTACCTTTCTTCTTTAATCTTTTTTCGTTGGACAAAGTTTGCACATGGGCTAGATTTTCCTCTTCCTTTTCCTCCTCATCTAACTTCTCTCTCTCTCTCTCTCTCAAGTGTTGGTGATTTTTAGAATTTCCAACAAATGAGCTAACATTCTCTTATATAGAAAACCAAGGCTAGAGGCATTTTGGTCAATTATCAAACTACCTTACTATTCACACCTCCTTACTATTCACGAAGCTTCTCTTGGAAGCTTCATGCTTCCGTCTTGCGGAATTTGTCCGAAAGTTTGAAACACTGCGATTCTCAGAATTCAAATATTTTTGGATATTTCGTCTTCCCTTTACAGATTAACTTTTATGCATTCTTTGGAACTTTGAAAAACTAAAAAAATACTTTTTGATGATAAGCGTTTTCCTTCACGTTTTCCCTTAACGTAGTTAAATGAATGAAAATTACATAACAATACTTTTCGTCATTTTTATTTAGTCCGATTTCTGCACATTTTTCGAGAAAAACTTTTATCGGTTTACTTAACTTTTCACGACATATTATCGTCAAATCTTTCGACGGAATGTCATTTTGACATACCGAACTCTCGGAAAGGCTTAGGTTATTCAACACTAACCCTTAGTGTTTTGTCGGGTGAATAGTGCCTATTTTGTCTTTTTCCTCGGAAATATTTTTGTTCCCGAATTTTTTTTTCGTCTTGAAAATTCTTACCCGTTCAGTCTAGCTCGTAGCCAAAATCCTCCCATTTTATAATCATCCTAGGTTCTAGAATAATTAATAAACAAATAGCACATAATATTATTAATAAAAATTCATTTTATTAATAACTAATTCTTTAAACTTAAATTCTGGACAATCCGATTCTCCGAGTTGTTACACTTTCTCCTTATAAAAATTTCATCCTCGGAATTTCTTAGAACCACACCTATACTCGGGTCATCACATTCACCCCTTCTTCACAGAATTTTATCCTCAAAATTTTAGATTACTATTCTTTTAACTTCTCTTCGAAGAAGTTCTTATCTTTCAAACATTCCCTAATCTTCATAACTTTAAAATTATGAAGTAGAACGAATAAATAGGAATATAAAGATTCCTTTAAAACATTTCACACTATTTCTGAGGGGTCAAATCGACCATGAACTCTTACTAGATTTAACATCATTTCACCGTAAACCCTTCTATCACGGTTAATTTACAATCACCAAGAAAGTAAACTACGTCTTCCATACATAAGTGATTAATCCATCGTATAACTCCATTTCAGGGTGTGTTCACCTTAGACTTATTCATCAGATTCCGCACCAAAGCAATTTGGTTTGGTACAACTTCTCAAAGAAAGCTCAATTTTTGTATAACATGACATACCATTTGTCTAGCCAAATCAAATAGCTTAGACCATACCAACAAATTGGACATCAACTAAAACATTCATCTAGTCAAATCAAATTGACATTGACTACTCTTTAACTTCTTTTAATCATAAATTCAAAATGTTTTATGACGTCATGATACCGTACTGTTTCACAAAACGTTGATGACTTCGTCAGTTTATGACTTTGTCATTATACATCATACCATAGCGGGTTGTTGATCCTAAGATAACATCCAAAACTAGGTTCAATTGCATTAATAACTCCATCCTTTTACCATCTTTGCATCAAATGTACTAATGATATAAAGTTCATTTTGATATTTCAAATCAATTTCTATCTAGCCGAAACAATTAGCATATACATACCAAGAATAGTTCTTTTAAAATCCATTGGTTCCAAAAGTTGAACTAATACTTTTCTTTTCAAAATGCACATATAAGCACGATTTCAATAAACTTCGAAATCTAGCATAGCTAGATGACTTGGAATATCCTTTTTCTCTATCTTCCTTCATTGTCTTACTTACGACAATACTTAATCTTCTCTAGCAGCTTCAATGCTAAGCATACTAAAAATACTTGTTTTCAGTCTAAACATTCCTATACCTTAATATAGTCTATCAACTTACCACACTTTATGTGTTTAGGAACTTTCCACAACCATATGTGTTTAAGAACTTATCTTCGCAATATGTAATCCAAGAACAAATCATGGACTATCCATATGCTTAGGGCTCAGAAACATAACATATAACTATGAGTCATAAACTTTTCATAAGTATGAGTTTCAAGAACTCAAACCTATCTTATCATTCTCTACCTACCAAGTATATACATGAGAAAAGCTTCACCTTCTCGTCATATACATATTGATAGCGCGACATATTATTCCAATGATTATCACTATAATAAGCTTAGCAGTTGTTACACCAAAGCACAAACCTCTGCCCATAACAGAGGTTCATACAACTCAGCTATCACATGAGTCCTCAATTGAAATATTACAACTTCTAACTTCCCTGTATCTTAATACAAATTTTCTTTAATTCGTATAATATCCTTCACAACTCAATATGAGTTCTTCTTCCCGTACTACTTCGTAGTACCCGTGACGCCCCCAAATCCTGGTTCTCTAACCTCAGATTCGGTGCTCATGATCTATCATCATCATAAGCATTCTATAAACATACATTGTGGAATAATAAACATACATTGTTCATTATAATAAAGTTTCATAACATAGTCCCAAGGTCTTCTTAACCTTAACTTAAACACACCATTCATATTACAAAAGGTTTATATAAGAAATCCCATCAGATAATAATAATTAACATTAATTCTAAACTATTCTTGGATCTTGCCCTTGCCTTTGTCTTTCGTATTAAATCCTTCAGGTTTAACTGAAATAAGTGTCATGATATAGCAAGGGTAAGCAACTAATTTGCTTAAAAATTTATATACAAGAGAGATATATCATGACTAGAAAGAAGTTTCGCTTTCAATGTTCAACAATAGTATAAGATTGTGAAAAAACATGAATTAATAATCAACAGTTGAATATTCGAATAATTGAATAACATGTAATGAGTGGTTTTGAAATAACCATGAACATTTGCCAAGGTTCTTAGTCATTTAAACTGGACATCTTAATAAGTTTTGGTATTCAAGGGGATCAACCTTTCATACTCCGTGATTTATGCATAAACACTTAATAATCCAGTATCATGCCTTAATCAAATTCGTCCTTTTCTCAATCAAGAGTTCTTATCATATCAATTTAATAAGAACAACTTTATAAAACACATTTGATTTAACAAATTTAAACATGCTTGATCTAGCTGATATAATTAGCATAAATCTATCTCATAAACAGTTCATGAATGAAAGAACTTTAATTTATTTTACAGTTCAATAATAATAGAACATGAATTCAATTGCACAAAGTGCGAATTTCAATAATCATTATAGATGTTAATAATCATCAATAATTATTCACTAACATGCTTTGAAAATAATAACTCGAGTCTAAGTTAGGGAACTTGCCTGTTTGTCGAGCTACGACTAATTAGCTTTAATTATAACTCTTTGAATAACTTAGCATTGACAATGTTGATCTATTAATTAGTACTGTGTATAATTGTACGTCAACATACTTACTTATGCTATTATCTAGAAAATAATTTAATCACCATGTACACATAATATAATGTACCATCATTAACCCTATAAGATATTTAATAAATCTTAGGTTAATGATTTTATAAATTTACAAGGTCTTTCTTAATTAAGTAATAAACACTTACTAGACCCTTAAATAATTTATTATAATTGTTTAATTAATGAGTAAATTATCTCCATGTATTAATTCTATCTTTCTTTAATTATCATTTAATATTAGTTAAATAGTAATTAATTATTTACCTTTAGTTATTATAAATAATAACTAGTTACATCTACTTATTATTTAATATTAATTAATACGTAATAATTAATTAATTATTTATCATTGAATAATAAATAATTGATTTATTAGTCCTTAATTATTCATTACTATTAATAAATGAACAATTAACTAACCTTTGTCCTTATTTAATATTAATTAATTTATTATTTATCCTTGAATAATAAATAATTAATTTACTTCATAAATATTTAATTATTCTTTCTTATTAACTTAAGAATAATTAATTATCATTTATTCTTATTTATTATTTAATTAATTATTTATCATTGAATAATAAATAATTAATTTATTACATAAGTCTTTAATTATTCTTTTTATTAACTTAAGAATAATTACTTATCATTTATTTTTATTTATTATTTAATATAATAAATAATTACTTTATAAATTTTATTTCAATGTAAGTAAGTAATTACATTATTACATAATCTTACTTAAACATTCTTTAATCATTAATTAATGGTTTAACCCTATTTATTATTTAATCTTAATTAAATAATCAATAATTACTTTATTATTACTAACTCTACTTAAGTATCACCCAATACTACTTAGATAATAATTAAATAGTTAATTACATTCAAAATTCGTGTAATTAGTTTAATAATCCATTAATTGCATTAAAAGTTATAAATTAGTAAGTTTTAAAGTGATTTAATTGAGTTTAAACTACTAATTACTTAATAATTAGCTAGCTGCTCAACACAATTTTGGATTAAATATCTTAATATTCTTCAGCAATTTAAAAAATATGGGTTCACGAACCATTAACCGGAACCTTAGGAAAGTGGTCGAACCCACACCGGAAAGTTCCATTGGAAAGTGGTCATGAACCCAATAGATAGCTTTTTAAGATTTTTGATTTTTTTTCCAGATTTGGGGTCCTTCACTAAAACTTGAATAAAATGAAATTTACAACTCCGATTTGGGTCCAATCAGACTCGTTGGATTCATATCTTCCCTTACTATAGTTTTCATTTATCAAACATCAAATTTGGATTTTTTTGGTCCCGAAAATTGGTCCAGAAGTGACTGCTCATGCACATGAGTTCTTTAGTTGAGGTGTTTTACAAATAAATCCACATCTCACTCATTTTTTAACATTTTTACATGCTTCCAAAAGTGGTTTGTTCTTACCTCATAGTTATAGCATACAAAGAAACAAAATTACAAAAACCATTTGTAAATTTCAAAATGAAAAGCAATGGTCACCCCTTTAAATTAGGATTTTCCCCAAAACTACTTTAGCTTCCTTTTTCCCAAAATTTTCCAACATAAACTATATAGATGAGCAAGATAAACATACTATACCCAATATATATCATTCATATAAGACTTTAACCTATTAGAACTTGAACTTCCATGAATCTTTTACAAGATCACATAGAACATACACAACATAAAAACTAGGGTTTAATTTCCTTACCTTATTTTTTGGGATGCTCTTCTTTTCTTTCCAAAGTAGACTAAGAACTTGGGATGCATGAACAATATGCTTCTCCTTCTTACTTAGAATCCAAACCTCTCCTCTCTCTGTTGCTCTCTTTGTGTTCTTGCTAGTTGAGAGAAAAAATAGAAGAAGTAGAAGAATGGTGGAGGAGGAAAATGAAATGAAGATGAAGATATATGTTGGTGAATTGGAGTGGAATGCTAATATCCCCCATATTTATTTTGTCTCTTGGACAAACGGGTTAGCATTATCCCTTCCTAATCATGCCTAATCATGCCATTAAGGTTGCTAATTAGGCTTTCCACCAATGGGAGCATGACACACTTGTCCTTGTGTGTAAGAGTTTCTTCTTTTGGGACTTGATTAGCTTAATCCATTTGCCTTAAAAGGCTTAATGTGACCAGCTATTACATGCCCAATATCCCCTCAATTTTACTTTTATTTTAATGCACAAATTAGAGTTATCAAAGGTCTAAAATACCCTTAATCAAGTGGGCTAATGAGATTGCATTTTATTTCTTTTGAGCTTCTCTTTTAATTGTTTTGGGCTATGTAATAAACGTAGTCTAACAATTTTAATATACGTTACCCTAATTGTTTATTTAGGATTTTCATTCCCAATCTTATGGAATTTAATTACTCATACATGTGACTTTAGCTCATAACCTAATTAGGTTTACTAGAAATAGGTTTAAAATTATTAGTCACTTGAAATAACAAAATTATCCACTTAAGTTAGTATACATACTAAATACTAACCATTCCTTATTACCATAACCCTTGAGTTATTTAATCATCTCACTTAATGTATAATTAGGATATGAAGCTTTCATTTTTAATGAAATCTATAAATGTATATATCCATAACTATAGTATATATGTTTATTGAGCCATGCACCATTTCACGTATGTTATCACATATTAAATCACTATATAGCACAAAGTTTTAAATATCAATAATGCACATACATATATAGTGACTTTAAATTCACGGTTATTACAGTACCATTCATTTATAACATTAGCTATAAATCATCCATCGTTTAACAGAACATCTGTTATTACGATTCAATATGATCACGCGGTGATCTTTTTTCTTAATCGCTTAACTCAATGATTTTCTTATCCTTATTCTTCTCTCTATGATTATAGTCTTAGGTACTCATACCTAAGGTTTATAACCTACCAGCTTTGATACCACTCTGTAACGCCCCGAAATCCGGTCTATCTTCACACCTGGATTTCGTACGTCACGGTTCCATCTTCTTTTAAACACACATCATTATATAGCTAAATATAACAACATATATTCTCAAATCCCAAGTTCTAATACCTTATAACCTCGTTAATTACAAATAATGAAATTACGTTATTCTTTACATCTTACAAAAATGACTTTCATCCACCACCAATGATACAATACAGTTCATTAAACTATTCTATAGTTTAATTAAACTTTTCTACTTTAAAAGTCTTGTCTTGATCTTCACGCTCATTCACCTACTGAATGGCACTTCGTCTGGATACCAGTCAGCTTAATCTTTATGGGATCCTTAAGTTTTTCCACTCGTACGCTGGAAATGTTTTTCATTTAAAGCAAGTGTGAGCATTCAATTGCTCAGCAAGTCATAGCAGTTGAATGAACAACATTAAGAATTTAAACATTGCTTTAAAACTTCAATAACCGAACAAAGGTTATGAAGCAGCTTGAATAATAGGAATAATTTCTGATCCCTATCATCTTAAAACATTAGTCACATTCACTTTGAAATACTTTCATTCTTCTATCTTTTCCATATACATTCTGTTTGGCTAGAATCATTAGCACAGACTTAACAATAACAGTTCATGTATAAATAGAACATTCTCATATTGAACAGTCCAATCATAGAATAGTTCATCTCATAAAAACACCGAAATGTTAAAATTATGGCACAAGGCCTCATACATTCTACCACCTTGTACAAATATCACACATTTGCACATAGACAAAACTTCTCAAGTTCAACATCTGAGAAAGTTTAAGAAAATAACATTTATTTAAAATATGAATGAAGTTAGGAAACTTGCCTTACACACAGCTATAGCTTAAAGTTTACGATGAACTGCTTATTCCAATCCCTATATAACACATTAGGAAAATAACATGTACCAATTAGTCATATACTTGACTTAAGTATTGGTTTAAACTTAACTTTACTTCTTAGGGTTCACGTTCTTGCAATCTAAGTTTATACGAACAACTTTCTTTATCTTTTTACGGTGTTACGACATACGGAGATGTCTTAACTCATACGATCATCATCTTTGATGATTTATATTCTTATCTTCTTCTTATAACCCTTCTAGGACTTAGCACACATCGAATCTCTACTAATATTCTATATGGTACTCTGAGTGGTTTCCCACAAATAACCAACAAACTAATTTCCCGTCTCGTCTACACTATCTTTCACAGTGAGTTAGATCGGTTGTCAGTTTCGTATATACCTCCGCTCTCTAAAGGAAATGTTTAGCCCAACTCCCATATTTCAATTATTAAAGATTATGACTGTACCACAACCTAAACTTAGCTTAACTTATCCTAACCATTAAAAGTATAACGTTCGTTAAGCTAATTTGTAACGACCCCAAAATTCATAAAATTTAATTCTCGACTTCGGTCGTTAATAATACATTCAACCTCTAATTTTACATCATTAACTGATAATACAACCATTGAAATTTGTGGAATAATTAAAATTTTACATTACAATTAAAATTTTCTATTACAAACTATTCTCGTTCCTAGAACGTTCAACCTTTACATCTAAATATCTTAGAATCATTTTAATACTACAAGAGATTACATCGTAAAACGATATTACAATTCAAAATTAATTCATTATTCGGAACCTTAGACATGGTTCAAATAATAATAACACAACCAAAGTGTATAAATCTTCAAGTATCACATTTGATTCATGTCTTTCAAGTAACACATAACTTTTCCTTAAATCTTAAACCTGCAAAAATGGTTATTTGTAAGGTTGAGCTCGACAGCCCAACAAAATCTAACAGTTTTTATGCATCACATAGCACATAATAACATGTTCAACATATAACATACATGCTATAGTTCATATAACAAGTATAAAGATTGAGTCCTTACTCAATCAGCATGCTTTAATCAATCAACATAGTCATAAATTGACTTTAACATTTCATACTTTCAACATATATATAACACATCATACTCTTTGCAATAAAGATTTAAAATAGTTAATCATCAAGTTCACATAGCAAATAGAAACTGAAAGACTTGCCTTGATCGTTGTTTACCAATAACAGTTTAACAGCTTACAGTTATCTGTACTTCACGTGCCCTACACAATTATATAATCATTCACATAAACTATTAGTCACATAGCAACGCATAGTAGTTGTAATGTAAACTTTAATCTACATCATATAACTCTTCCTATTAATCAATACACAATGTTCAATTTGATTATGTTAACTTTAGACTTATAACTCACTATATTTCTTCTTAGTCAAACTCGAAGTTCATTCAAATGCTTAAGTCTTGCTAGGACTACTTATTGGTTTTATATTAAATCCATTCCATATCTTATAATATTCATTTCAATTGAATGGAAACACTTTTTAAGTTCATTAACACTTGGCACGACGTTTCGACGTTCATTCGTCACATGCTCGATTCGTCAATCTTGTGTGTGCTTAGTATGCTTATACAACTTATCTAATACATCATTTATTAATGTTAAGCATCATTATATTTACTAATATTCATGTTTTATAACTTAGGACAACATCTTTTATTGTCAAGAGCATTACATTTGCATATGTGCATTCCTGATGCCCTCCGATTGCCTCCTAATACATATTAGTCCCATAAATGACCATTTTGACCCCTGTTCCCGACCTCAAATTGAAAGGCTTAAAGAAAAAAAGTTGTAGTTCTATTCATCCTCGTTCCGGATCATCTTAAATCACCTTAATCGGAGTTCGTATGAAAACGTAATGACCAATTTACTACAGGAGGTCAAAACTGTCCGACGCAGACTACTGTTCCAGCGCCGCGACACGAGAACTAAGTCAGACAGTGGTGCTGCAGCATGAAATTGGCCCTGTGGCGCTGATTTGACAGACTGCGATGTGGAGTTCGGTCATGTTTCGATTTTTTGGTACCGAGGTACTAAACTTACATAAACCACACACAAAGAACATAACACAACAATTCTTAACGGTTTAATGGCTTCTAGCAGTTAAATTAACATATATAATTTACATTAACAAGCATACATATACTAATTTAGCACAACTTAAACAATAATTTAAGAGAAGTTAAATCCTTGAAACACTATTTTAAAACAAAACTCTATTGTTGACGTTGTTTTATAAGGTTTAACAATGTAAACCACAATTATCCATCGAATTCATTCCTTAGAACTACGTTCTCATTAAGTTCTTACCCAATTAACATACATAAGGTAAAGACATACCTTCAACTTGCTCAGACAATCTTTGTTAAACACCACAGACGACTATTTGAAAGTCTCAGGAAGTCTCTCTTGCTTTTCTCTCAGACTCTCTCAAAACTCTCTGAATTTTCTTTTTCTTTCTTAGGCTCAGTCTTAGACCACATACAATTGACGTAAACAAAAGTAAACTGATAACAAGTATGCATAAACTAAAAAACTGATATGGCCTTAATAATCATAATAACAATATCAGTTACCAAAATATAACGTATAGATTATAAATATTTTTTATTTATATTTTATTTATTTAATTTATTTTATTAATAATTCAAATTTTAAAAATCCAAAATCCATAAGGCCCCGCTTTTGGCAAAACTCTTTAAAAATTAAAGACTTAATATATTTAAGCCTTGTTTGGCAAAACTAAATTAAACTCCTTTAATTTATTTTAATAACTCCTTTATAATATAGTTATTTATCACACTTTATTTAATTAATTTTTCATACTTAATTTAATTAATTCTAATAACAATTTATTGAATAAATCATTTAATCATTATAAACTCTCTAACTTAATTATTAAATTAAATTAGAATATTATCTCATAACAATTAATTTCCTTAACCCATTAATTATTTATTAAACAAATAATTAACCAAATCAAATCAAATTAAACAAATATTTATTCAACAATAAACAAATATTTATTCAACAATAAACACATCCATTAAATATTTATATAATTCAATAAATATTTATAATTACAATTAAAATTCTGGATTGTTATATTAATCACATCGTATTAATAATTTCAATTATTAAATTCTTATTTTAATAACTTATGAAAATTCAGGTTGTCACATAATTTCTCATTCCTTATGGTTTTCTGGCAAATAAATGTCATACCTCAGGATTTATTTCTTATCGTCTAATTCATACAGTTTTTTAGTATGTTAAGAGCGATCGTTCAATGATAATACTACGCATTCATAGCATTAAGCATTTTACGTTACATTATTCATATCTTATAACGTATGTTTCACTCAACTCGGAACGTTATCCAAGTTATTATTTCTAACTCAGCTTCTTAATGTTATACGTTATTATCTTTAATTCAATTTCTTCCCCGTTCACAGTTTTAGTCATTAGTCTTCTTTACCTTACGGTTAAACCATACACGGTGTGTAGGTCATGCCCATTTAATAATCGCGTACACTCAACCTTCACGTCGGTTAAAGTATTTAACGTTTACATTTCATTCTTAACATTCTCTATCCGATTCACACTCGGACTTTCATTAATCTTATTACCATTCGTTATGACTTTCTTGATAATTCTATATCTTACTTACTATCTTCATCAACGTCTAAGTCATACAACCAATGTATACTTAGAACGTTCGCATGACGCGAATAAGATTCACGAGGATCGTTTACCTATCCAGCGTTCACGTTGTTTGACTCTTAATTCCATTCAAACTTTACCTAAGGTTTTAATCACTCTCATCTGTGATCCATTACATGAACACTATGTTCATTATCCTTTCTAAATGTCGAAGCCATACAGTTCGTTGTATTCTAAAACCAACCATTCATCGTAACTACGTGGCGAAATAGCGTTTATACGCTTTACACTCATCTCTTATTACGACATCATAACATCGAAATGTTATACATCACCCTCATCACTCAACGTCTAAGGAATCATAATCTTAGTAATCCCACACGTTCGTTTTAATTCAACTACGGTCCCCAGATATTGGTTACATAATTTGTGTTTACATTCTTTGTTTTTTAATCCCATTCAACCTTTACTAAAGGTTTAATTCACTTGATTAAGTGTTAAATTATGTGAACTATATGTTCTTTATCCTTCCTTACACTTCTCCCAAGAGTTGAGCAGTTAAAAGCTCTTCTCTAGGTTTTGCCCTGCACCGGCGCTGTAGCGCGCTTTGGTTCCCTTTGTTATTGTTGTGCTGCAGCGCAAGTCTCCAGTAACTTTCATCCGGAGCCAGAGCTGCGGCGCCTCATTCCTAGTTCAAACTGGCACTGCCGCGCCAGTTCAAAAAATCAGTTTTCCCAGCATTTTTTTTCTAAGTGCTGGAACGCGTATGAATCGCCTACTTTACAATCTCGTAACTTCTTCCTTATAACTCAGAACGAGGTCCTTCCAAAGCCATCTTTTTACTCTCATTACGTATTTCAACTTACCCCTGACAGAATTTCATTCTGAATCCGTTAATATGCCATTCGATGGGCTTAATTTTCATCATTCGTTCGTTTTATGTTAATAACGTTCTTCGTTCGTTCATCCGTAATTCGGTTATCCGAACTCAAAATTCATTTGTTCTTGAGTCCACAACTCACATTTTCTTACATTCTTATAAAACCCTATACATTCGGGTTCATTTACATGCTTTCTAGTTCTCGCTTGTCTTTTACAAAATTTTCGCCATAACTTTGTTATAGCCAAGTTTGATCTGTTCTTCATGAACATTTCTATCATTCCTAACCAACCAATAATCAACTAACTTATACACGATGGTTTTAAACTTGTCCATCAACAAAAAGTTCTAACAACGATGGTTTTAAATTTGTCCATCAACAACGTTCTTCGTGTTCTTCGTGTTCTTCGCGTTCTTCGTTCGTTCTTTATTTTTAATCGATATTTTTATTACGATTTCACTTTTTAATGAAATTTGGTGTTATAAAACACCATTTCTTACTTATTTCACCGAATCGTTCATATGATTCATTCGGATCATTTAAATTCATTATGAAATTCATACTTCTTTAAGAAATTTATAAACTAAACTTCTAATTCTTATTTCTTTGCTTTCTTATGATTTCAACCATATGAGATCAGTCTCAACATCTTCTTCTCCTATTTTCATTAAGCTATGTATGCAGACATAGAAAATATAAAGAAAATTTAGATTAGACTAGGTTTTAGGATTACTTTTCTTCTTTAATCTTTTTCCGTTGGACAAAGTTTGCACACAGGCTAGCTTTTCCTCTTCCTTTTCCTCCTCATCCGACTTCTCTCTCTCTCACTCAAGTGTTGGTGATTTTCAAAATCACCAACAAATGAGCTAAGGCTCTCTTATATGAAAACCAAGGCTAGGGGCATTTTGATCAATTGGAAAACCGCCTTACTATTCACACCTCCTTATTATTCACGAAGCTTCTCTTGGAAGGTTCGTGCTTCCATCTTGCGAAATTCGTCCGACAGTTTAAAAAACTGCGATTCTCAGAATTTAAATATTTTTGGATATTTCATTTTTCCTTTATAGATTAACTTTTACTCATTCTTCGGAACTTCGAAAAACTGAAAAACACTTTTTGATGATAAGAGTTTTTCTTCATGTTTTCCCCTAACGTAGTTAAACGAATGAAAAGTACGTAACAATAATTTTCATCATTTTTATTTCGTCCGATTTTTGCACATTTTTTGAGAAAAACTTTTATCGGTTTACTTAACTTTTCTCGACATATTATCGTTAAATCTTTTGACAGAATGCCATTTAGATATACCAAATTCTCTAAAAGGCTTAGGTTATTCAACCCTAACCCTTAGGGTATCGTCAGGTGAATAGTGCCTATTTCGTCTTTTTCCTCAGAAATATTTTTGTTCTCGATATTTTTTTTTCATCTTGAAAATTCTTACCCGTTTAGTCTAGCTCGTAGCTAGAATCCTCTCGTTTTATAATCATCCTATGTTCTAGAACGATTAATAAACACAACACATAATATTATTAATAAAAATTTATTTTATTAATAACTAATTCTTTAAACTTAAATTCTGGACAATCCGAGTCTCCGGGTTGTCACATGGGGTAGTCGTATTCTTAGTTCTTTATATGGATGATATATTGCTTATTAATAATGATGCGGGAGTATTGTCTAGCATTAAAATTTGGTTGTCTAGTAATTTTGAGATGAAAGACCTAGGAGAGGCTAATTACATTCTAGGGATCAAGCTTTAGTGTGATCGCAAGAATAGAATGTTAGTCCTATCCCAAGCTGCATACATTGATATAATTTTGGCTAGGTTTAAAATTTAGAATTCCAAGAATTGACTACTTCCTATCAGACATGGAATTCCTCTTACTAAGGAGCAATGTCCTAAGACACTTCAAGAGCAACAGCGCATGAAGACAATCCTTAATGCTTCGGCGGTGGGAAGTCTTATGTACGCAATGTTGTGTACTAGACCATATATTTGTTTTGCAATAGGCTTGGTCAGTAGATATCATTCTAACCCTGGGCTCGAACATTGGATAACAGTAAAGCATATATTTAAGTATCTATGGAGAACAAGAGATTATATGCTTGTCTATTCTAGTGATGATCTCGTTCCGAAAGGATATACAAATTCGGATTTTCAGTCAGATAGAGACTCTAGAAAATCAATATCTGGTTATGTGTTTCATCTTGGAGGTAGAGCTGCCAGTTGGAGGAGTGTTAAATAGTCTTGCATAGCTGACTCCACCATGGAATCTGAATACATTGCTGCTTTTGAAGCTGTAAAAGAGGCTGTTTGGCTCAAGAAGTTCTTGTTAGAAATAGGAATGGTACCTTCAGTATCATCTTCTATTGTCCCGTTTCGTCACAATAATGGGGCGATTGGACAATCAAAGGAGCCTAGAAACCAAAATAAAGGCAAACACATTGAAATAAATTATCACCTCATTCGTGATATAGTTCAATGAGGAGATGTGATAGTTTCAAAGATAGTTTCTACACAAAATTTGGCTGATCCTTTTACGAAAACTTTGTCTTCTAAAGTTTTTGATTTTCATCTTGAGGGGATAGGTATTAGACATATGGTAGATTAGGTTTAGGGCTAGTGGGAGATCGTAAGGTTTTAAGCCTAGAAAAACCCAATATTGATATTTATTTTATTATTTTAATAATAAAATTTAATTTCATTTTGCATAATTAAATGTGTCATAAATTTTGTCCATAATTATACATTTTAAAATTTATGTATATGAAGGAGTGTCATATACAGAAGACATAAATTATATGTTATGTATAATTAAAGATATATTATTCTCAATCTTAGATGGAAATAGACAAACCATTTTAGTAGATTGTAATACACTTGATTAGATGATTTGTCTTAGTCATGTAAAATGAAGACTTTAATCTAGTGTATTAGTGTATTTTTGAAATATATAGAATGGATTGTTACGAAAAATTATTTTTTAAAAGCTGTTATTATAAATAATTTTTCAATTACTATTAATGTGCAATTACTCTTAATCCCGAGAGAACAATGAACTTGATTTTATAATGTATGTAACTTTAATATATTAAAGAGTGAGATTTTAAATACAATCAAAACCTCAATATGTTATGTGATATATGTTTTGAAATTAGGAACGTGTATTTTCAAGATGAAATTCTACAATTAAATTATAATATCCCTTGATATAATTTATTAGTTGATCACCATAATCTTGGCCAAGTATTTTAGTACTTCAAATTACTAAAGTATTAATTTAATTTATTAAATTAATGTGTGATCAAAATTTTATAAATTATGTAGTCAATGATATAAGTAGTAAACATAGTGGATTAATGTTTTATTCCTACATGTGTTTATGGATATTATTGTACATGACTATTTTGCAAGATACTAATAGTGGAAGGATTTAACTAATTAATTTTAATTTATTAATTCTAGAGTGCAATTATAACTATTTAGTGGAATTAGTTATAATTAATATAATTCTAATTGATTAAAGAGTTATTCAGAAATTAGTATTATATTGGAGCTAGAATTTTAGAATCCTACTTGATCCCCACTCTAGCCCTTATTAAGATATAACAAAATAGCAGAATAAGATATATCTCAAGAGTTTTTAAATCATTCTGAAAAATATCAGGGAGTTGAGGACTCTATATATTATGTGACACCCCTAAAATAGGTATACATCACCCATTCTGAGTCGCCAAATACATGGCACATAATTCAAATACAACTTAATTATACAACTGTCGTGTAAAGTACGACAAAATATAAGCTGGGAGTTTTAACATGAATATTGTCCTCTAGACAATATCCAAATTCAAATTCAATATCATTACAATTATTATCACACTATTTCACAGAATAGTGAGGACTACTAATGCACCATCTCGGACCATCACTCTATTCCTCGACTAGTCCCGACTATGTTCTCATTTCCTAAAGAGAACAATGAAAGCAAAAGGGTGAGCTCAACTAGCCCAGTAAGAAATATTATGACTAAGATAATGCAGAATAAATTATCTTTAGCCTTCAACAGTGTTAAACTGATAAAATACAATAAACATCAAGTTTAACTGCAGTGGAACAAGCAATCTATTAGAAGAGTCAAGTAGAGCATGATATCTACTATCTTCTATGATTTAAAAAATTTATCATCAATTTTATCGCTGAGACTCAACTTAATAAATAATCCACATCACTGAATTATCCTATGCACTACGGGCCAAGGATATTTATGTTTTCACCAATGGTCATGATCATGCCAACAAGTGTCCATCAATTCACTATGGGCCAATGAGGACTTTTACCACATCATTTGTAACACTACGGGTCATGACTATATCGAATAATCACTGGTCATAATCATACCAATCAACAGTCCATCTATGCACTATGGGCCAAAGATGACTTTCATCACATTATAAGCATGATGATGATGACAATGATATAAGAATTCAATTAAAAGAAAGCAAATAATAAATTTTTAAAGATTTATAATTTAATTTATCCATAGTTCAATAATGTCCAAATTGTCAACATGATACTGCTTTGTGGAGTAAAATTCAAGAATAATATTGTACCAAAAATGATTTGGACCGAAAAGAAATCATTTTTATCATGAATAGTACCCTGGGTGAATAGTATCCGAGTGAATAGTACCCCGCAAATAGTACTTCTGGAATAGTACCCCGTGAATAGTACTCCGACATGAAAAAGTTAAAACTTATCAAGAATGTTCAAAATAATATTTCCATAAAAAGATACTGGATGAAACACAAATTTCAAGGATATTCTACTAATTTCATGGAGTATAGAAGCCAAAACTTAACAAAATGAGTGTAGAATTCAGAATCTAAAATGAAATAATATTACTCACATACTACAGAGTATGGATGAAAATATTATTTCTTACGAATATTGAACAAAAATAATACCCCTTACCTTAAAAAGGAGAGTATTTCAACTTGTATAGCGGGGATATTCTTGAAGAAAACTTTCACTGTTTTCAACCCTCAAAGCTTCCTAAAACTCGAAAGAAATACGCTCAATATTATAGAAGAAGAATTCTCTAATTCTGGTGTGATTTTTAATTCTAAACTAAGAATCCTATTTATAGGAGAATGGAAGGATACTATTTGAAATAGAAAATCATGGACTGCACAGTACTGAACCGACGAAAATTCATGGGCGAACTGATTTTCAAAATTTTTTACTATGCAAACACTATGCAGACACTATGCAAACACTATACATAATAAAATATAATATATTTTATTTTTCATAAAAAATAAAACTATATATATATATATATATATATATATATATATATACGCCAACTTCTCGTGAAAAAATTCATCAGCTCCCCCTCCCCCCCCCATAAAAGTCCTCCACGTGTGGGCCCCCATCATATGTCATCATCACATGTGGGCCCCACCTTTTATATATATATATATATATATATACTTTCTACCGATTAATTTGAAAAAATATGTAATGGGGGTCCAAATAATACGCCAAAATTTACAACAAATATTTCATAAAAAATCCCCTCAATATTTTTAACAATATTTATTCATCATTATTATAACTCACAATATTAACAACCAGATCGTTCCCAGGGATTTCTCCCTATTGGCACGCAATTAGGTGATCAAACCCCTTTCTTCGACAGAACTTTCTAGACATTGTTAGTTATGCAGATAATAATATGAATAACTTGTCATCTCAATTATTGATTTAATAATATATAAAATATTGACAATAATTGAATCAAATAACGTGAGATACTATGCAACAATTACTGTAGTAATAATTGAACAAAACTGAGTGATTTCTCACGTAAGCATCAATAAACAATACCGTGTACTACTATGCAACCACGCGTATTACTGTACTTTTATCACCGGGTATTTTAACAGTTAACGGTAAAACTTCCGTCGTTATTTTCATAAAAAGATATTTCTGTCATTTTCTTACTCCGACAATAATTTTGTTGTGAGTCCACCAATAATTGTGTCGTCATAATAATATTCTCTATTAAAACGAATATTCCCCGACCAATCAAATATTTTATAACAACTTGCATAATTTGCAAAATTTATAAATATTACCCACAACTATTATATCAAATCCACACCATAATATTCAAAAATATTTTTTGAGAAAAATTAATCTTTATTAATAAAAGTTGGGGTCTTACAACCTTCCCTTCTTACGAAATTTCACCCACGAAATTGGTGTACGTACCTGGTATGTCGAAGAGGTGAGGATACCTTGATTTTATTTTAGATTCTAACTCTTAGGTCATTTCCTCAACATCATGGTTTCTCCACAAAAAATTAACTTGATGTATAACCTTGGAGCGTAGAATATGTTCCTTCTTATTCAAGATTTTAACAGGTATCTCCTCATACATTAAATCTTTCGCTATTTCATCCGGTTCTAACTCAATAATGTGGTTTGTGTCTTTCACATATTTACGTAACATGGATATGTGAAAAACGTTATGAATACGAGACATACTTGGCGGTAAAACGAGTTTATAGGCCATAATTCCTACTCGGTCAAGGAATTTAAATGGGCCAATGAATCGAGGATTGAGCTTTTCTCTCTTTCCAAATCTTGTAACTACTTTCCATGGAGCAACACGTAACAACACATGATCACCAACATTGAATTCCACATCCCTTCGATGAAGATTAGCATAACTCTTTTGTCGATCTTGTGAGGTTTTTATACGTTGCCAGATCATTTGGATCTTCTCTGTAGTCATATGTACTAATTCCGGTCCCAACAATGTTGCTTCACCCACCTCGTCCCAGTATACTGGAGAACGAAACTTGCGTCCATACAACGCCTCAAATGGAGCCATGCCAATACTTGCTTGATAACTGTTGTTGTAGGAGAATTTCGCTAATGGCAAGAACTTGTCCAAACTTCCTTTGAAGTCAAGGACACAGAGTCTTAATAGATCCTCAAGAGTTTGAATAGTCCTCTCCGACTATCCATCCGTTTGAGGATGATATGTCGAACTAAATCGTAAATCTGTGCCCATAGCTTTTTACAAACTAACCCAAAATTGTGAAGTGAATCTTGGATCTCGATCAGAAACTATGGATATTGGCATACCATAAAGTCTTAGAATCT
This sequence comes from Panax quinquefolius, assembly GCA_020205615.1. NCBI lineage: Eukaryota > Viridiplantae > Streptophyta > Magnoliopsida > Apiales > Araliaceae > Panax > Panax quinquefolius. The sequence goes on from CM035155.1 coordinate 78,442,569, forward strand.
CATTTATGTAAATATGAGCAAGACGTTCAAGTGAATAATTTTCTCGTATAGGTAAGAAATGAGAAGACTTGGTTAATGTATCAATAATAACGCAAATTGCATCTATACCTTGAGAAACCTTGGGAAGACCAGTAAGGAAATCCATGGTAATGTGTTCCCACTTCTATTCTGGAATTTTAAGTGGTTGCAATGGACCTTTTGGCACTTGATGCTCCGCCTTGACACGCTGACAAGTTAGACACCTTGAGATAAACTCCGTGATCTTTCTTTCCATATTGCTCCACCAAAATGTATGTCAAAGATCATGATACATTTTAGTACTTCCTAGATGGATTACGAACGGTGTGTTGTGTGCCTCCATCATGATTTTATACTTTAAATCAGGGTCATAGGAACACAAAGTCTGGAGTTGACTCAAAGTATTCCTTTTTCATCGATTCTTGCTTCCGGAATAGCACCTTCTTGTACTTTCCTCTTCATACACATCAGCTCCAGGTCCGTAGTTTGAGCAGCTTTAAATTTATCGATTAAAGTCGGTTCTACTCGTATATTTGCCATCATCACGTGGATCCATGGAGTCTTTAACTCTATCTTCATCCTTTTCAAGTCATACAAAATGGGCCTTTGCGTTGACAATATCGCACTTGCACCCGCATATGATCTTCTACTCAATGCGTCAGCTACCACGTTTACTTTTCCAAGATGGTATTGAATGGTATGATCATAATCTTTCAACAACTTGAGCCAACATCGTTGAAGCATGTTGAGTTCCTTTTGGATGAAGAAATATTGGAGGCTTTTATGATCTGTATAGATCTCCACTTTTGCCCATATAGGTAATGTCTCCATATCTTTAGTGCAAAAATAACTACTTCAAACACTAGATCATGAGTAGGATAATTCCTCTCATATTCTTTGAGTTGTCGTGAGGCATAGGCTATGACTTTTCCATGTTGCATGAGAACACATCCTAACCCTCTGCCAGAAGCATCGCTGTAGATGACAAATCCCTCCGAACCAGATGGTATTATTAGAACAAGTGCTCAAATGAGTCTTCCCTTCAGTTCTTGAAAACTCTTCTCACATTCCTCGCTTCAACTGAATTTTGTATCTTTCTGAGTCAGCTGAGTTAATGGAGTAGCAATTCGAGAAAACCCTTCTACGAATCTCCGATAATAACCAGCTAAGCGGAGAAAGCTACGTACTTCGGCCACTGAGTTAGGTTGCTCCCAGCTTTGAATTACTTCAATCTTTGCTGGGTCAACAGATATTCCATGATTTGATATCACGTGCCCAAGGAATGCTACTTCCTTAAACCAGAACTCGCATTTCTTTAACTTGGCATATAGCTTGTTTTCATAAAGCTTTTGGAGTATCAGCCTCAAGTGTTGCTCATGAACTTCACAACTTTTAGAGTAAATGAGGATGTCATCAATAAAGACAACCACAAAATGATCCAAATATTCCTTGAATACTCGGTTCATCATATCTATGAAGGCAGCAGGAGCATTAGTCAATCCAAAAGACATGACTAGGAACACGTAATGCCCGTACCGAGTTCTATAAGCAGTCTTTGGAATATCATCAGTTTTAATCTTTAACTGATGATATCTGGAATGAAGATCGATCTTTGAAAAGAATTTAGCCCCTTACAACTGGTCAAACATGACATCAATGCGAGGCAACGGGTACCTATTTTTGATGGTGACATGGTTCAACTCCCGATAATCAATACAAAGTTGCATACTCCCATCTTTCTTCTTCATGAATAGAATAAGAGCACCCCATGGAGACGTACTAGGATGAATAAAATTGATGTCTAACAATTCTTGCAGTTGGGTTTTTAACTCCTGAAGTTCAATAGGAGCCATTCGATATGAGGCTTTGGAAATGTGTTTTGTACCGGGTTCAAGGTCGATAAAAAATTCAATTTTACGCTTTGGGGTAGGCCAGAAAGTTCTTCAGGGAATATGTTAGGAAATTTATTAACAATAGAAATATCATTCAAATCTGACGTATTTTTGTTTAAATCCGTGACATGGGCTAAGAAAGTTTGACATCCAATTTTCAATAAACGAATGGCTTTATGGCTTGATATGACAGTGACTGACTTTAGTGGTTTGGTTGCTTGAATTCGCATAATAGGTTGGTTAGGAATATGAAAACTAACAACCTTACAAAAATAATCAATTTTTGCATGATGAGTGGTTAACCAATTAATCCCTAAAATCACATCAAATCCAAGTATTTTCAAAGAGATAAGATCAACAAATAACGTGCGGTTGCCAATTTGAATCAAACAAAACTTATAAACAGTGGATTTAATGAATGTTTCTCCCAACGGAGTTTCAACAAATAAGTCAAAGTCTAATTTCTCCGGAGTTAAATTTAAATGTTAAGTGCAAGTAGGAGAAATAAAAGAATGGTTAGAACCGGTATCAAATAAGGTATAGACTTTGCAAGAGTTTATGATTAACTTACCCATGATAATCTCGTCCGAGTTCCTCACTTTTTAAGAGGTCACAACAAACGCTCTCCCTTGAACTACCAACTTTGACTTGTCTGGGACGGCATTTGGTGTCACCATCCCAACTGAACGTGGATTTATTGCACAACAAAATCGAGTTAGGTGACATTTTCTTCCGCAATTATAACATGTTTTGGACTGATGTGTCCCTCCCCTCCTTATTTAAAGCATATGATCGGTGGTCGTTTTCCTTCTTTAACAACGGTTGCTACTGACGTCTTTTCATCATTATTGAATCTCCTCTTCTTGAAATTTCAACTTCTATTGTCTTGGCCATGATTACCACCGAAGTGGTTACCATTTCTGGCATGTTGATTTCCTCCACGTTTATTGTCACCACTTCGATGACTGCTACCACTGGTATTTTTGACTTTTCATCTGCTTTCTCTTGGTTGGGTTGACTCATTATCGCGCTCCAATAACTGAGCCCTATTACAACATCTAAATACAAACACAGTTTGTGAGAAATGAGGTATTGATGTATTTTGGGCTTCAAACCTCGCAAAAATATTCGCGTCATTCTCTCCTCATTATTAACCAAATGGGATGCAAACCAGGACAACTCGGCAAACTTAGCCTCGTACTGCGACATGGTCATATTGTTTTGTTCCAGCTTGATAAATTCCACCTCCTTCATGTGATGAATACTTTCGGGAAAGTACTTGTCGTTAAACAGTTCTTGGAACTTCTCCCAAGACATCTTCAGTGCAGCAAGCTGAGTACACTTTATAGATTCCCACCAGTAATCTGCCTCTTCTCGCAACATGAAGGTGGCAAAGGGAACCTTTTGATTCTCGGAGCATCCCAAGACATCAAATATCTTGGTGATCTGCTTAATCCACGTCTCTGCCTTAAGTGGTTCTGGCTTTCCCAAAAACTCTAGTGGTCCCAGCTCCATGAACTGCTTAGCGGTGACCATCCGTGAGTTGCTAGTGTTTCCACCTACATTATGGACATGAATCTCTCTCACCTGATGTTGCATGAATTATATAAAGCCTCTGAACATCCCATCGTTCAACATTTGGTCGATGTTGTTGTTTGCATGGGGATTGTTGCCTTCCCGATGCACAATGTCCTGGTTATTTATCTGTGATGACTCAACGGTCTCCTGTGCTCCATTTCTTATCTCAACATTTCCAGATGCCATTTTTAAATACTGCAACAAAACAAAGGTTAATTAACATACCACATTTTATCTCTATATTCTGACCAACCAATTAAATAAAAAATAATCTTAGGTAGGTCATATTAGCGAAGGAATTACCTGTCTCTCCCTTCCTAGTTCTAGTCTCACATCTCAGCCAGGGATCATATCCCTAAGCCTTGATACCAACTAAGACGCCCCCAAAATAGGTATACATCATACATTTTGAGTCGCCAAATACATGGTACAAAATTCAAATACAACTTAATTACACAACTGTCGTGTAAAGTATGACAAAACATAAGCTGAGAGTTTCAATAAGAATATTGTCTTCTAGAAAATATCCAAACTCAAATTCAATATCATTACAATTATTATCACACTATTTCACAGAATAGTGAGGACTACTAATGCACCATCTCGGACCATCACTCCGTTCTCTGACTATGTTCTTATTTCCCGAAGAGAACAATGAAAGCAAAAGGGTGAGCTCAACTAGCCCAGTAAGAAATATTATGACTAAGATAATGTAGAATAAATTATCGTTAGCCTTCAACAATGTTAAATTGATAAAATACAATAAACATCAAGTTTAACTGCAGCGTGATAAGCAGATTTTATATACGCTATTCAATGTCCATTTCATGCTTATTTGTTACTAAATTCTTGTGATCATGTTCATTTTCACTTATTTTATGTTATTTCATGTGTAGGATGGTTGTTGTGACATTTAACGGATATGTGGAATCAATTGGGATGATTTGAGGTCAATTAGAGCAAAATTTGAGTAAAGCATGAAATTCAGCAAAGTCATCTAGTAGAAGACATACCCCAACGTATGCATCATTAGTTATACACTTTCACCAAGGTGGGGGGTCTTCATTCGAGTTAGACAGAAGGAGTCACGGAAATGGCATAATTAGTATCATGAACCGTAGGAAATGGGGTGTCGATTCAAGTCGATCGCTATGACTAAACTTCTTCTTGGGCATGGTTTCTAGCAATTGCATGACAATGGAACTCTAATTGAAGGGAATTTCGGCTGGAGCTTGTATGCTAGACATCTACTACTCTATCAATAACAATTGGAGTAACACAACAAGGAAAAAACGAAGATTAATTCCAGTTTTTCATAGCTAGCTTTGGAGGAGTATTTTCAAAGAGATTTTCAAGACGATTGCGATTCTAAGCTACGTGAAGGGTGTTTTTCAATATTCTTCATCTTAGGCTATTATTTGTAATCAAAAGAATGTTTTCTATGATTTATTCAGTGTTTATTTCATTTACTATGAACTAATTCACTTTTTAGGCTTATGATGAATCTTTAAGTGAAACGATGATTTTGTAAACTTTGATTTCCATTTCAATAGTCTATTTCCAGTTTATCTATATTGATTTGAGCTTGAATCTATGAGTTGCCTAATCAATAATTCTTTGTGGATTTGTTTGGAATCGAGAGAGGATATTCAAGTCCAGACCTAATTAATATAGCATGTGTTCATGAATTTTGTGAATAGCAGAATCTTGATGAATGTTAAGGTAGAGATATGCTTGACATCGCATGTAATTGGATAGAGAACTTATTCTTAAACCTTCCTTAATTGTAATTCACATAGAGATATAGTGAGTTAGTTAATTAAGGTGTTTAACTTGTTTCTATCTTATTGTGGATTTAAGTTAATACGGTATTAGTGCATCGAGAGGTGATTAATACTACATTCGTGTTCTTGATTAATAAACCGGGATAGTAAATTGAAGTGGAATAAAGGTGTTAAAATCTTAGTGAAGTTTGGGATGAAATCATAAGTCCAATTCTCCATTAATTGTTTGAAATTCCAGGTTTTGAGATTGGTGATTATTTTGTTATAATTTAATTATTCTTTAATTTAGATTCTTTAATTTTAATCATTGCGTTGATTTGTTTAATAAAATTAGGGTTAATAGGAAATTGGTAATTGTAAGTTAAGGTTATTGCTAGTTAGTCTCTGTGGGAACGATACTCTACTTATCACTTTATTACTTGTTGACCACGTATACTTACGTGTTGTGCGTATATAGATTTTACCCAACAAGTTTTTGGCGCCGCTGTCGGGGAATATTTAGTATAAATCTTAATAGTTTTACAATATCACTTTAATTAATCCAGTTTTACTTAGACATTTTTTTTTGGTTTTGTTCTTATTTCAGGTGTTGGAAGTAGTTTATGCAAACTCGGTCCAAAATCCAGACTTGCTGCCTTTTGAGGACGACATTGAGAAAGATTTCAAAGGTTGAGTAAGTGGATCATGGAAACGAGGCAAGAATTCGAAACATTTGAGAAGGAAGAGGAAATGGCAGCCGAAGATCAGAAAGCGTTAAGGGACTTTGCCATACCCAAGGTGACTGAACTGTTGTCAAGCATCGCCAGGACCGCAATAGCTGCTAACACATTTGAAATCAAGCCTGGGACGATTCAAATGATTCAGAATTCAGTTCAGTTTGGGGGATTGGCAAATGATGATCCGAACGAACATCTAGTTAGCTTTTTGGAGATTTGCTACGCCTTTAGGTACAATGGGGTGTCGGATGATGTGGTGAGACTTCGCTTATTCCCATTCACTCTACGGGACAAGGCGAAGAGTTGGTTCAGATTTCTCACCGCCTGGATCGACATTACATGGGAGGATTTAGCTTAGAAATTCCTAGCCAAATTCTTTTCCACCCCGAAAAAGCGCAAAGATGAGGAACGAGATAACTATGTTTGAGCAGCAACATGGGGAGTCGTTATATAAGGCATGGTAGAGATATAAAGAATTTCTTAGAAAATGCCCACATCATGGATTACCTAAGTGGCTAGAATTGAACACCTTTTACAACAGACTACATGGAAATCTCAAAACTAGTATTGATGCAGCGTCAGGAGGAGCATTCATGGCCAAGAGTTACGAGGAAGCGTATAATTTGATTGAAACCATGGCTGCTAATAACTACCAGTGGACCCACAGCGAGAATGACACAGGCAAAGGCAGCTGGGGTTTTAGAAGTGGATGGTGTGTCAGCTATACAAGCATGATTGCAAAGACTTTCAAGAAGTTGGATTCTATGACAAGGGCACATGCACAACAAGCACAACAAGTGGCAGTTATATGTGTGTTGTGCGCGGGAGAGCACCCAATGGATCAATACGCGATAAATCCAGCATCTGTGCAGTTTCTGGGCAATTATAACAGAATTTCGCAGAACACGTACCAAAACACTTATAACCATGGGAATAGGAATCATCCAAATTTTTCATGGAGCAATAACCAGCAGCAACAAGCTCCAAAATCATCATATCCACCAGGATTTCAGAACCATCAACAACCAGCTCAACATCAAGAAAGGAAATCAGATCTAGAGGAGTTGGTGACAAAATACATAACTAGCAATGAGGTGGCTATGAAAAATCAAGCAATGGCTATGAAATCACAAGAGATGGCGATCAAGAATCTAGAGAATTAGATAGGACAAATTGCGTTGGCATTGAATAATAGTCCACAAGGGACGTTACCAAGTGACACATAGAGAAATCCAAAGGGTAACCATGAATAGTGTCAGGCAATCACATTGCGGAGTGGGAAATAGCTTGAGGGTACTAATGCAGAAAATTCAGTGACTTCGGATGAAAAAGTTGATGATAGAAAAAAAATTGAAGGAAGCAAGGGTGAGGATAAACAGAGTGAGGGAATAAAGTTGAACAAGAAGCCAACTGTTTATCCACCACCACCGTTTCAACAAAGGGTCCAAAAACAGAAATTAGATAAGCCATTCGCAAAGTTTTTGGAAGTGTTCAAGAAACTTCAGATCAACATACCATTTGCAAAAGCCCTAGAACAAATGCCGAGTTATGCAAAATTTATGAAAGGGATTCTGTCAAGGAAGAAGAAATGGGAAGATTTTGAGATAGTTGCACTAACCGAGGAGTGTAGTACGGTATTACAGCAAAAATTACCACCAAAACTCAAGGACCCGGGGAGCTTTACTATTCTATGCACGATCGGGAATATGCATTTCAGCAAGTGTTTATGTGATTTAAGTGTAAACCTTATGCCATTGTCAGTATACACAGAATTGGGTTTGCCAGAACCAAGACCTACAAATATCTCATTACAGTTGGCAGATAGGTCAGTCACATATCCGAGAGGCATAGTAGAGGACATCTTAGTGAAAGTGGATAAGTTTATATTCCCTGCGGACTTTATCATTTTGGACTTTGAGGAAGACAAGAACATCCCAATTATCCTAGGGAGACCATTTTTGTTACAGGTAGGACACTCATAGATGTACAAAAAGGAGAACCGACTATGAGGGTCCAAGATCAAGAAATAAAATTTAATGTGTTCAAGGCCATGAAATTCCCTACGGATGAGGAAGAATGTTTTCGAATGGATTTAATTGAGCAAATCATCGGTGAAGATACGAGCAAGAGTTTGGTCAACGATCCGTTAGAAACAACTTTATTGGGAGATGAAGAGGTCGACGACCCAGAATTGCTGGATTATTTATCGATGCTAGACTCATTGCCACGAAGTTTCAGATTCGTAACACCGTTTCAAAACCATCGCACTGGAGGAAGTAGCGCAGTAAAAACTCAAACCATAATTGGAAGAGCCACCAAAGTGGAACTTAAGCCACTCCCCAAAACACCCTCGTATGCGTATCTAGGAAATTCAAATTCTTTACCTGTTATTATTTCAGTTGCACTTAACGAAATGCAGGAAGAAAAGTTGTTGAGGGTGCTTCGGGAACACAAATCAGCTATTGGGTGGACAATCGCGGACATAAAGGGAATCAACCCTTCATTTTGCATGCACAAGATTCTAATGGAAGATGAGGCAAAACCAACGGTGGAGCAACAACGACGACTTAACCTGATTATGAAGGAAGTTATGAAGAAGGAAATATTAAAGTGGTTAGATGCCGGTATCATCTACCCGATTTTCGACAGCAAATGGGTTAGTTCAGTGCAGTGCGTGCCAAAAAAGGGAGGAATGACAGTAGTGCAGAATGAGGACAACGAATTAATACCGACTAGAACAGTGACAGGTTGGAGGGTTTGCATAGATTATAGAAAATTGAACAAGGCAACCTGAAAAGACCATTTCGCTGCCATTTATTGATCAAATGTTGGATAGATTTGCGGGACATGAGTATTACTGTTTGTTGGATGGATACTCAGGCTACAACCAGATTGTCATCGTGCCAGAGGATCAAGAGAAGACCACATTCACGTGCCCTTACGACACATTTTCATTCAGGAGGATGTCGTTTAGGCTATGCAATGCACCTGCAACTTTTGAACGGTGTATGATGGCCATTTTTTCAGATATGGTGGAGAAAAATGTTGAAGTCTTCATGGATGACTTTTTGGTCTATGGGGACAGCTTCGATATTTGCTTAAAGAATCTGGTCATGGTGTTGCAAAGATGTAAGGACACGAATCTCGTTCTAAATTGGGAAAAATGCCACTTCATGGTTGAATAAGGCATAGTTTTGGGCCATAAGGTATCGGCTCAAGGATTGGAAGTTGACAAAGCAAAGTTGGAAACTATTGAAAATCTACCTCCACCGAGCTCAGTTAAGGGTATTAGGAGTTTCTTGGGACATGCTGGGTTCTACAGAAGGTTTATAAAAGACTTCTCTAAAATTGCGAAACCTCTATGCAGTCTTTTAGAGAAGGTTGCGACTTTTGACTTTGATGAAGAATGCAAGATAACTTTTGACTTATTAAAGAGAAAATTAACTACAGCCCCCATTATAGTCGCACCTGATTGGAGCATGCCATTTGAGCTTATGTGTGATGCAAGCGACTTCACGGTTGGGGCTGTTTTGGGCCAACGTCGAGATAAGGTGTTTCACGCCATATACTAAGCAAGCAAAACACTTATAGAAACTCAAATGAATTACACAACCACAGAAAAGGAATTGCTTACAGTGGTGTATGCGTTTGACAAATTTTGGGCTTACTTGATCGGGACTAAGGTGATAGTCTACACAGACCATGCGGCGATTTAATACTTAATAGCGAAAAAGGAAGCCACGCCTTATCCGGTGGATCCTCCTACTTCAAGAGTTTGACTTAGAAATAAAGGATAGAAAGGGGACGGAGAACCAAGTAGATGATCACTTGTCTAGGTTGGAAAACCCCGGGAAAGCAAAAGACGATAGATGTGAGATTAATGAGTCATTCCCAGATGAGCAACTGTTTGGGATTTTAGCAGAGAATCCGTGGTATGGTGATTATGCAAATTTTCTTGTGAGCAACATTCTACCACCTGACCTCACAAGACAACAAAAAAGAAAATTTCTTCATGACGTGAAATGGTACATGTGGGATGAACAATATCTGTTCAAGCAATGTGCCGACAAAATGATTCGACGGTGCATCCCCTACAATGAAGTGAAGAACATTCTGCACGAGTGTCACTCATCTGCATATGGCGGGCATTATGGGAGTGAGAGGACAACAGTGAAGGTGTTGCAATCTGGTTTTTATTGGCCTACATTATTCAAAGATGCCCACCATTTTGTCAAACAATCCGATAGGTGTCAAAGGGTGGGCAACATTTTGAAACGAAATGAGATGCCTTTACAAACGATTCTTGAAGTGGAAATTTTTGACGTATGGGGTATCGATTTCATGGGGCCATTCCCCTCGTCTTTGAACAATCAATACATTCTACTCGTAGTGGACTACGTGTCAAAGTGGGTTAAAGTTGCAGCATTACCATCAAACGATGCCAAAGTGGTCCTCAAGTTCCTTTAAAAGAACATCTTCACGAGGTTTGTCACTCCAAGAGCAATTATCACTGACGAAGGTAGTCACTTCTGCAATAAGACTTTTACAACACTATTATCCAAGTATAGGGTCAACCATAAGGTAGCTACAGCGTATCACCCTCAAACCAGTGGACAGGCTGAGGTATCAAACAGAGAAGTCAAGAAGATATTAGAGAAAGTGGTGAATCCGAGTTAGAAAGATTGGTCGCTTAGATTGGACGATGCATTATGGGCATAACGGACTGCATACAAGACACCAATCGGGATGTCACCATATCAACTATTATATGGGAAGGCATGTCAGTTACCGGTCGAGCTACAACATAAGGCATATTGGGCGGTGAAAAAACTCAATTTTGATTAAGCAGCTGTAGGGGAGAAAAGATTACTTCAATTGAATGAACTCGACGAATTTCACCTTCACGCCTATGAGAATTCCAAAATTTACAAAGAAAAGGTAAAAAGATGGCACAACCAGAAAATTATGCATCGAACATTCAAACCGGGGCAATCAGTACTACTGTTCAACTCACGGCTGCGATTGTTCCCCGAAAAGCTTAAATCGAGATGGTCGGGCCCATTTACTATCAAACGGGTTTTCTCTCATGGCGCAGTGGAACTCTACAGTCGCAATCCACTAGATACGTTCAAAGTAAACGGACACCGTTTGAAGCATTATTGAGGTGGAGAAGCCAACTCTGATGTGATCGCCATCACATTGACCGACACAATATGAGCAGGAAGTAGTCAGGCTGAACGACTTAAAATCAAGCGCTAATTGGGAGGCAACCCAATTTTTAGTTTATTTCTCATAATTTTTCATTTATAGTCGTTACAATATAGTTTTTATTCAATTATTAGTAAGTATCATTCTAGTTAATCTCTCATCAATACTTCACGTTATAAACTACCCACTAAACTTCATGTTTTATGTCACGCAGGATGGATGAAGGATGATCAAGCATTACATTGAAACAAAAGTGAACTACATTGAAGAAAAACAAAGAGCCTGACAGTAGGCATGCCCGTCGAGGGGGGCCCTTTTTACATCAGTAACCCGCCGCAAGTGGGGTCTCATGAATTTGATAAGAGGGGCCACGTGCATGGGCCATTTTTACACTACAACCCCGCCAGATGGGGTCCCCAATCTAGTTGACAGAATGCTAGCCCACACAGGCCAAGGCCTTTCTATAATAATACCACGGGGGGGTCCTGAATCCAACCAACTTTGGGATTGCACATAGACTTCTCCCATTCCTAATAAAACCCCACTTTATCCACTTCCCCATTACAAACAATTAAATCCCATAACCACCACCCACTATAGCACCACCTCCTTCCCATTAATTCCTTAACTCCATTACTCCTCTCCACCTCTTCACTCCACCAATGGTAACCATCCTTCCACCTCTATATATATCACTACATCTTATATCAAATCTTTCACAACAATTGATATAGAACATTCATAGAGTATACTTGAGAGTTAAAGAGGATCAAAGTGAAAAGTTTGAGGGAAAGATAAAGCAAGTCAAGAACTAGAGCGAGAAAATGGTGTCACAATCATCTTCTAAACGCCAAAGGGGAGAAAGTTCATGGCCATCTCAACCAACCCGCACCTTCGATGGCCAAAAATTTGCAAGTGCCACCGCCGCCTATCGGTATGACTACATACTCACCAAAGCCCTTACACCTGAGCGGGGTTGGCACCAGATCCTAACGATGGGGAGCTTATGCCGCAAATTTACCAAAAGGGATGGACCAAATTCACCAAGGAGCTGGAACCAGCCGTTGTTAACATTGTCAAGGAATTCTACGCAAATGTTGAGGACAAAGAACCATTCCGCGCATTTGTGCGAGGTCGAGTTTGTGCCATTCAGTGCCGATGCAATCAACACTTATTACCAACTGCGGGTACCTCGCCACTGCCATTATGCTCATCTCCATAATTCTGACCCAGACTATGATGCTATAATCATGGAGATGACAAAGCCGGGAACATCTTGGATCAAAGGGCGGAAGGGAGGCACCCCGTGTTTCATAGCAAAGACCCTTAGGTAGATGGAAAATTTGGTACGCCTTCTTCCTATGTTCTCAATTGCTTCTGTACCAACACACCTCGGATGTCACAAAAGAGAAGGCATTACTGTTGTACGCCATTGTGCAAGATTTCATCATCGATGTCGGGGCCATTATTTGTTCCTCCATCCGCTGGTACTTACGTGGAAACTTTTCTGGAGGCTTGCCACACCCATCACTCATTTGTGGGTTGTGTCGCAATGCCGGGGTTAGATGGTCCGACGACGAGCCCACCCAATTGCCGCTTGCATTGCTTGATTCAAGAATGATAGCGTGGTATTCCGTATGGGCAGGGGGTGAGTCACATCCGCGTGTTCTGGGTTTTATTTTTTCGTCGAATTCGGAAGACGACGTGGATGCTACGTAGATATCGGGGGAGGATGATGAACCAATGGGAGATCAAGGAACTGAGCAGGTACCGCAGGCTGAGGCCATATCCAGTTCTCAGTTCATTGAATTTCAAAATCAATTGAATGCACACAACAACGCAACATGTCGGGATATGAGGCGATTGGCAATGAGGCAAGATCATATGTTTGATACTATGAACGCATCTTTTGCCTCGCTTAACACAACTCTACAAAGCTTCAACCCGGTAGCCCAATTTCCATATCAACAGTCCATGTCAATGCCAAGGTTTCCACCAAGTGATTCAGACGAAGAAGAACAACAACAACCTCCTCAGACTTAAGCGATAGCAGGGAAGTCCTCACGTACTTATTTTGACTATTCATCCAATGAGGACATTATATTACTTAAGTTTGGGGGATTTAAATACATGTTTGCATGCATTTAGCTCATTTAGGTTGCATTTTGCATTTTGTCATTTAAATTTCTGTATTGCATCTTAATTTTAGTATTGCATAATAGCTTAGGTGCATTCATAGTAGCTTAGATTAATGTTTGTTATCGTATAGTAGATAATCTTGTAATGCATTTTGGTATCTATATATATATATATTAATAAAATAAATAAATAAATAAATTAGTTAGTAAATATTATGTTGTGTAAGTCCTTCAATGTTGTATTTCATATTATTTGTGGGCCAATGATGTGATTGACAATAGGTTAACAAATACAGTATTGAGTATTAGAACTGTGATACAATTTCTGCTATGAATCGAATCTTGAGCTTGTTTGAACTGGTATAATAAGGATAGCACGAATAATAACATCATTGTTGACTGGTCAGTTCAAATTGATACCTAAATGGTCTCTAAAGGATAAGGCTAGAGTGAATGAGAAAATGATAAAGATAGACAGTAAAGGAAAAAATTAGGCAAGAACCTAAGTTTGGGGGATGATATATGAGGTATATAAGCTTTATATATAAAGAGTATACATATATCATGACTAGTCTTGTTTCGGGGCCTTTGTTACTTGAGCAAGTGCGCCCGAGGGGATTGTCTTTACACCTAGCACCCTAAGGTCTTTTATGGTCTGGGAGTCGTTGGTCGAAAGCTCGCTAAGGGGTAGCACTGTCAGCCTAATGGGATGAGACATTGCACAAGCATGTATGTGTATAGAAAAAAATATGAATAAAACGGGAAAAGAGCAAAAAGCCCCCGTATAAAAAAAAAGGGAAGTATAAGAATAAAGTATAAGTACCTTGCTTGAACCCCGAGATTAGTGATTGTTTAGTTTTAGTTGGAACGATCTGCTTTTGAAATTTTTAAGTTCATACCGCATAATTCCTTCTAAGAGATTGGTTATGTATTGAATTTGAGTCGTCAGATTTTATCATGGATGTTGTACACACACACTATACCGGTGATGATGGCTTGAGATTTGAGGATTAAAATAGAATTATAGATTGGTTTTTGGCAATTGATATTGTATAGTTGCTTGTTTTCGTTGAGGCCGTTAAGATAATCTTGATTTTGCAATATTGTTGGATTCAAAAGCATATAAGTAGGTCATATTCATTTCATCTCATTGCATTGCATGTAGTTATTTTTTGCTCAAGGACTAGCACGGTTTAAGTTTGGGGGATTTTGATAAGCGGATTTTATATACGCGATTCAATGTCCATTTCATGCTTATTTGTTGCTAAATTCTTGTGATCATATTCATTTTTACTTGTTTTATGTTATTTCATGTGTAGGATGGTTGTTGTGACATTTAACGGATATGTGGAATGAATTAGGATGATTTGAGGTCAATTAGAGCAAAATTTGAGTAAAGCATGAAATTCAAAGAAAGTCATCCAAGAGAAGACATGCTCGCTTTGGAATGGCATCATTAGGTTATATACTTTCACCGGGCAGGCGGTCTTCATTCGAGCTAGACAGAAAGGGAGCCCGTCGGGGCGGGCATAATTAGTACATGAACCCCCGCCGGGGCGGGGGTGTCGATTCTGAAGTTGTCCTGCTATGACTAAACTTCTTCTTGGGCATGGTTTCTAGCAATTGCATGACATTGGAACTCTAATTGAAGGGAATTTTGGCTGGAGCTTGTATGCTAGACATCTACTACTCTATCAATAAAAATTGGAGCAACACAACAAGGAAAAAATGAAGATTAATTTCGCTTTTCATAAGCAAGCTTTGGAGGAGTATTTTCAAAGAGATTTTCAAGACGATTGCGATTCTAGGCTATGTGAAGGGTGTTTTTCAATATTCTTCATCTTAGGCTATTATTTGTAATCAAAAGAATGTTTTCTATGATTTATTCAGTGTTTATTTCGTTTAGTATGAACTAATTCGCTTTTTAGGCTTATGATGGATCTTCAAGTGAAACGATGATTTTGTAAACTTTGATTTCCATTTCAATAGTCTGTTTCTAGTTTATCTATATTGATTTGAGCTTGAATCTATGAGTTGCCTGATCAACAATTCTTTGTGGATTTGTTTGGAATCGAGAGAGGATATTCAAGTCTAGACCTAATTAATATAGCATGTGTTCATGAATTTTGTGAATAGCAGAATCTTGATGAATGTTAAGGTAGAGATATGCTTGACATCGCATGTAATTGGATAAAGAACTTATTCTTAAACCTTCTTTAATTGTAATTCACATAGAGATATAGTGAGTTAGTTAATTAAGGTGTTTAGCTTGTTTCTATCTTTATTGTGGATTTAAGTTAATACGATATTAGTGCATCGAGAGGTGGTTAATACTACATTCGTGTTTTTGATTAATAAACTGGGATAGTAAATTGAAGTGGAATAAAGGTGTTAAAATCAGAGTGAAGTTTGGGGTGAAATCATAAGTCTAATTCTTCATTAATTGTTTGAAATTCCAGGTTTTGAGATTGGTGATTATTTTGTGATAATTTATTTATTCTTTAATTTAGATTCTTTAATTTTAATCATTGCGTTGATTTGTTTAATAAAATTAGGGTTAATAGGAAATTGGTAATTGTAAGTTAAGGTTATTGCTAGTTAGTCTCTGTGGGAACGATACTCTACTTATCACTCTATTACTTGTTGACCACATATACTTGCGTGTTGTGCGTATATAGATTTTACCCAACACAGCGGAACAAGTAATCCATTAGAAGGGTCAAGTAAAGCATGATATCTACTATCTTCTATGATTTAAAAAGTTTATCATCAATTTTATCACTGAGACTCAGCTTAATAAATAATCCACATCACTGAATTATCCATGCACTATGGGTCAAGGATGTTCATTAGTATCACAACCAAAAATTATCTATGTACAATGGGCCAAAGATATTCACGCTTTCACCAACGATCATGATCATGCCAACAACTGTCTATCAATGCACTACGGGCCAATGAGGAATTTTACCACATCATTTGTAACATTATGGTCATGATTATACCGAATAATTCCTGGTCATAATCATACCAATCAACAGTCCATCTATGCACTACGGGCCAAAGATGACTTTCATCATAATATAAGCACGAGGATGATGACTATGATAAAAGAATTCAATTAAAAGAAAGCAAAGGATACATTTTTAAAGATTTATAATTTAATTTATCCAGAATTCAATAATGTCTAAATTGTCAACATGATACTGCTTTGTGGATTAAAATTCAAGAATAATATTGTACCAAAAATGATTTGGACCGAAAAGAAATGAATTTTTATCATAAATAGTACCCCGGGTGAATAGTAACTGAGTGAATAGAACCCCCGAATAGTGAAGTGTCCCCGTGGATTTTATTTGTCCCTTTTCTCGTTTTGTTCTTTGGTGTTCTCATGTTATGTGAGATTTGTTTGAAAAAACAAGTGAAAAATTTTCGACAAGTATCATGTCGACGATTTGACTTTAAGAGTTTCCAGTTGGTGTTTTTAACTGGTTGCACCAACACAACTAAGAAAAGATTTGCACATTGACCCAATGATGTGACACTGCTAAACGGGTCTGTGAAACTGAGATTCATTTGGGTTTGGGGGCTTGATTATGCAAAGGGAAGGTGTTAGGCACCCCTCGACATCTCTGTTGCCACGATGACCACCACTTTTCAAGAAACTGTTATATGAATATATGTGTGTGTGTGTGTGTGTATCAATGTGCAATTTATTTAGAAGTAGTGATATGCCTCGTTCGCACCTATATACACAGGGTTTGAATTTATATAAAAATTCAATTTTAAACAAGATATAGCAATGAGATTTTGTAAAAGAGGTTTTTCAAACCCGATGCTTAATAGTAATTGAGGCCTTTGATACTTCCATTTTATTATTAAATGTTTGGCTTGTTTGCTTTTATTTTCGAGATGCGAAGCATCCTCGAGAAAATAATATATAGCAGTGCCGAACTCCTCATGGTCATGACAACCATCAAAGGAAATTCAAACACTGTGAATAATTTATAAGTCGCCATAAATTTGAAAATGTCCATTCTTTGAACCGAATCTAGATTCAATTGGACCTGAATCTGTGATTACATGATTCCTAGGCTCACATGATGTCGCAGTTTATATGAAAAGTAGTAAGCAGTTATGTAGGACCCCAACTTATTATAAATAAAATTGAATTTTCCTCTATTCATTAATCTAAATTGATTAAGCGTTAATTTGATATAATGCTTTGGTTATGGGTAAAATGTGAAAATTTTATAAAATAAGCAAGTGGTTGTAAAATATTCATTTTATCGGGGAATATTCGTTTGGTCGTGGAATATTCTTTTTGTCGATGAATATTCGTACGACGGCGCAGCCATTTGTGGGCCCGATAATGGAAAAAGGTTGGATGAAGGAAAACGACAAAGTATGAGTTTTTATAAATAACGGCGTAATTGTTACTGTTAACACTGTTGGAATATCTGGTGGTTAAAATACAGTAATACGCGTGGTTGGACAGTAGCACATGGTATTTCACAGTATTTTTTAAATTATTGATCCTTACATAAGAAGGCACTACTCAATAATTGTTACAGTAGTTACTGTTCAATATTTTATTTTATTGATTCAATAATTGCCGCGTTGATAGTTTATATTATTGTTGTTTTAATAATTGTCACTGCACAGTATTTCCCATTATCAGATAAATAATTCATATTATATGAATAATATTATTAGATAAGCATTATTGGCAATGTCTAGAAAGTTCCGTCAAGGAGAGGTTTGGTCACCTAATTGCGCGCCAGTAAGGAGAAATCCTTATTGGAAAGCCCCCTCTTTCTTGGGAACGGCCTGATTGTCATAATTGTGATTATGTAATATTATTTGCAAATAATTAATTATTGATTTATATGATAAGGAAATATTTATTTGATGCGGATGTAAATGATGAATTTATTTATGTAGTTATAAATGAAGGAATTAATGTTGAGGTTTTTTATCAGTATTTTTGTCAGAATGGAGGTATTAAAAATCAAACCAGTGTTCTTGAGATATATTGCGTGAGTCATAATTTTTAATCCGACCGTTGGATCGTTGTGATTTTTGGATATGTTATACATATATAAGTTGAGTATATGTCCACAAATGTTGAACCGTTAAAAATGAACATATGATTTCTTATAAATTTTAAGAGGTGATTGATTCAAAAATTGTTGAATTTTCGGAATTTATCATTTTGGTGGAAAATTCTAGAATTGGTGGGCCCCACTTTTAGTTGGTGAGAAATGTGCTCAAATTGAATTTAAAATGTGGTGGGTGGCAATAGTAGCAGGTAAAGCCATCAGGTAGCAGGTCAAGTCTGCTTCGGCGTGCTACCAATTTCCTATAAATAAAGGGCTAAGTTAGAATTGAAAATCACACCAGAAACATAAGCTTTCTCTCTTTCTCTCTCTATATTATCGAGCATATTTTGTAAGTATTTAGATACTTTGAGAGTTACTATTCAGTACAAGTTTCATTCAGCACCATATCCGACATTTCATTCCGAAGTACTGTTTCTTTGAGGTAAGGGATGTTATTTTTTTTCGTAATGATGTTATTCTTTCAATATCATTATACCGAAATATGGGCATGGATTTTATTGTGGAATTTCTACCTTTTTGTATCGGGCTTATTATTCACGTATATGGCAATATTCACGTATATGACACTATTCACGAATACGACACTATTCACCGAAAAATGAAATTTTCTTCTTTTTGTCCAAGATGTCTATTATGGTTACTATCTTTGATTGTATCCATGTTTTGATCTTTATTTTTGAATTCTGCTTCACAATTGATTATTGTGAAGTATTATTGATCTTGGATAAATTGTAATACGAATCTCGAATATTTGTCCTTCTATCTCACTGGATTCGTTCTCTAAAATGTTTTTCATCATCCTCAGTCCTTAAATGTTGATATTACTGAATATCTTTGGCCTGTAGTGCAAAGATGAATGATTAACTGATGAATATCTTTGGCCCGTAGTTCAAAGATGAACAGGTGTTGAGATGAACATGACCGACTGGTGATACAAATGAATATCTTTGGCCTGTAGTGCAAACATGAATATTTGATTAAAGATGTATATTGATTTTTTGTTACAGGGATAAAATATGATGATGGACTTTTAAATCTTAGAAGATAGTAGAACTCATTCTCTACGTGACTCTTCTAATGGATTGCTGTTTTCGCTGCATATGTTGATCTAAAACTTGTTATCTATTATATTTTATCAGAATTTTCCCTGTTGAAGACTAATGATAATTTGTTGTATATTATCTTAGTCATAATATTCTTTACTGGGCTAGTTGAGCTCACCCTTTTCCTTTTTGTTCCATTTTTCTTTTCAGGAGGTGAGAACATAACAGGATCTAGTCAGGGTATGGAGTGATGGTTCTAGAAAGATGTTTTAGCACTCCTCACTATTTCTGTAAAATAGTGTATGAATAATTGTAATGAGGACTTATTTGAGTGTGGATATTGTCTAGAAGATAATATTTGTATTTAAACTCACAGTATGTGTTATCGTATTTTGCACGACAATTGTATTATTGAAGTTGTAGTTTACTTTCTGTACCATGTATTTGGCGACGCAGAATGGGTGTTGTATATCTATTTTGGGGGCGTCACAATTGGTATCAAAGCTTAGGGATATGGTCTCTGGCGGAGATCGGGGAATAGAACTAGGAGGGGAGAGATGAGTAAATCCTTCGCTAGTGTGTCCTATCTAAGCTTATTTGTTGGCTCATCATAATATAGGGATATTATGTGATATGTTAATTTGTTTAACTAACCCTTGATTTATGGCAAGATTTAAGAATGGGTCACGAGAACGTTAACAATGGAGTGTATGAGATCGTGGAACAACCTTTAGTCACAAACCAGAGAACATGCAACAGAAGGCAATATTCCTCCCGTAAACAACGCCACCGAGCAAATGATGAATGATGGAATATTTAGGAGCTTTTTTATAGTTCATGCAAAATCGACGAGGAGACTAGTGTACAAACGGTGGTGGAAGTGATAGCAACGCCGCTGATTCATCATAGCCAAGAAGTTCAAGAAGTTGGGACCACCAGATTTCTGGGGAAAGCCCGATCCGATTAAGGCGGAAACATGGGTCAAGCAAATTACCAAGATATTCGATGTCTTGGGATGCACGGAGGAACAGAAGGTTCCATTCGCCACCTTTATGTTCCGTGGTGAGGCAGATTACTGGTGGGAATTTATGAAGCATACCCAGCCAGCCGCACTCAACATGTCTTGGGAAAGATTTCAGAAACTGTTCAATGACAAGTACTTTCCTGAAATTATTCGTCATATGAAGGAGGTAGAGTTTATTAGACTGGAACAGAACAACATGACGGTGTCTTAGTATGAGGCAAAGTTCGTGGAGTTATCCAGGTTTGCACCTCATTTGGTAGAGAATGAGGAATGTATGACGCGGATGTTTCTGAGAGGTCTAAAACCCGAGATTCGTCAATACCTTATCTCTCCTAAATTTTCTCTATATTCAGATGTTGTCAACAGGGCTCAATTATTAGAGCGAGATAGTGAGTATGTTAAACCGAGGGACCATAACTAGGGTCATACCGAAGACAACAATCATCAGAGCGAATGATAACCAGCGAGGAGGGAAAAATACGGACAAAGGCGGTAACCACTCGGGTGGTAATCGTGGCCATGATAATAGGAGAGGTGAGTCAAGTGGAAATTACAAAAAGAGGAGATTCAGCAATGACGGGAAGACATCAACAGCAATACCAGCACCAACAACAAATTCTAGGGGAGGAGAACGATCGCCAGTTATGTGTTATAAATGCGGGAAAGAGGGACATATCAGCCCAAACTGCCCACAACAATCCAAGGTATGTTATAACTGTGGAAAGGAAGGCCATATAGCTCGAGAGTGTTCTATAGCAAAACCAAGTTCAGCAGGGATGGTGACTCCAAAGGCTGTCCCGGATAAGTCAAAATCAGCAGTTTCTGGAAGAGCGTTTGTCGTGACTGGCCAAAACGCGAGAAACCCGAACGAGGTAATCACGGGTAAGCTAATCTTACATTCTTGCAAAGTTTATACCTTGCTAGATACCGGTTCTACCCATTCTTTTATCTCTCCTACTTGTGCTCAACGTTTAAATTTGACTTTGGAGAAATTAGACTTTGACTTATCTGTTGAAACTCCATTGGGGGAAACCTTCGTTACATCGACAGTTTATAAATCTTGTTTAATCCAAGTTGGCACAATCACATTACCTGTTGATCTTATTTCTTTAAAGATACTTGCTTTTGATGTGATTTTAGGGATTGATTGGTTAACCACTCATGTGACGCCCCCAAAATTAAGTATACGTCACCCATCTTGGGTCGCCACTTACATGGTACATAAATTCAAATACAAACTTAATTATACATCTGTCGTGTAACATACGACAATACATAAACTGAGAGTTCTAATAGGAATATTGTCATTTAGACAATATCCATACTCAAGGAGTCCTCATTATAATTATTATCACACTATTTCACAGAATAGTGAGGACTACTAATGCTATCTTCAAGACCATCACCGCTTCCCCAACTCGTCCCGGCTATATTCTCATTTCACGAAGAGAATAAAGTGAAAGAAAGGGTGAGCTCAACTAGCCCAAAGAAGAAATATTATGACTAAGATAATGCGTAATAAATTATCAATAGTCTTCAACAATGTTAAACCGATAAAATACAATAGACAACCGGTTTAATCTGCGGTAGGAATATGCAATCCATTAAAAGAGTCAAGTAGAAAATAAAGTCTACTATCTTTTAGGTTTTAAAATGTTTTCATCAATTTTATCACTAAGACTCGGTTTAATGAATAAACCATAATATCTAATCATCCCCGCATACACACGGCCAAGGATTTTCATCAAATTATCAATGGTCATGACTATACCGAATCACCCCCGGTCATAATCATACCAAAACTATCCATCACTTTGCATTACTGTGCCACCGAGGACTTTTGTCACATCATTTATATCAAGCCATGATTATACCGAATGATTCCTGGTCATAATCATACTAAGTTCATCTATGCACGTAAGCCAAAGATAACATAATATAACGTGAGGATGATGACAATGACATAATAATTCAATAAAACAAGTTCAAGAATTATTTAATCCAGGAATTATTAACGTCCAAATTGTCAACATGATACTGTTTTGTAGAGTAAAATTCAAGAATAATCAGAAGAATATTTCCATGAAAAGATACTGGATGAAACGCAAATATCAAAGATATTCTACTAATTTCATGGAGTATAGAAGTCAAAGTTTTAACCAACTGGGTATAATAAAGAATGGAATAACAAAAGAAATCACCATGCATGCGGTACTTCGCATAGACAGGTTATTCCAATAGAATAATAATAACGGAACCAGGTCAGGTGAAATTCACACCGACAGGATGATCCAACAGAATAATAAATGCTGAATAATAAACAATGGAACCAGGTCCGGTGTAAAACACACATGACGAGGATATTCCAATGTAATAATAAATGCGAATAATAAACAATGGAACCCGGTCGGTGTAAAACACATGCATGGATATTCCAAATGAATAATAAAGAATGGAATAATGAGAAGAAGATCACCAAGTATAGGGGATTCGCTGATACTGAGTTATTCCAATGTAATAAATAAGAATGGAATAATATAAGGATTTCACCAAGTATAGGGTATGTCACAGCATTATACAAAGGTTATGTATAGGGTATGCCACTTTTTACAAAGTTATTCCAATGTAATAATAATGAATGGAATAATGAAGTTCTCTTCATGAATAAGAAAGAATAACACCCTTACAGGTACAACAAATAATATCCCTTACCTTAGAAGAACTGAATATTGAAAAAAGTGAAGTAGCGAGAATCTTTTCTTCTTTCTCTCTATAGTTTCTCTCTCAGAGTTTCAATGAATTCGTAAGAAAATAATGAAGGAATGAGCTTCTATTTATAGGAAAATAGAATGCATAGTAATTAATCCATGAACGGTCAGTATTGATTTACTTTAACTCGACGGTCCATATTTAAAGCAAAATCTTTTAAATAAAATATCATATATTCTATTTATATAAAAACATTTTTTACTATGCAAACACTATGCAACACTATGCAAAAAACAATACTATGCATAATAAAATATAATATATTCTATTTATAGAATAACTTTAATAAAGTATTCTATTTTATATAAAAGATGTTTCGCTTTTATTACGTTAATAATACGAATAAAACAAAACGTCATTATCGCTATAATAATTCATATTATTAAATAAACAATAATGGAATCAAACTGAGTGACTTCTCACATAAGCATCAATAATCAATACCGTGGTGCTACTATGTAACCACACGACATCGCATCTTTTACTACCGAGTAGTTCAACAAGATCAACCAGTAAAACTTCCGCCGTTATTTCAATAAAATATTTTTGTCGTTTTTCAATCCGACAATAATTACATTAATAGGGTCCACCAATGATTGAGTAGTTATCACGAATATTCCCCGCTAAGTCGAATATTCCCCTAACCAATCGAATATAATATAACCACTTGCATACTTTGCAAAATTTATAAATACTACCCACAACTATAATATTATCTCAAATTCACACCATAATATTAAAAATTATTTCGACAAAATTTAAATCTTTATTGATAAAACTGGGTCTCACAATCTCCCCTCCTTATGGAATTTAAGCCCTCGAAATTAGAGTGGTACGCACTGGTATGATAAAGAGGTGAGGATACCTTGAATACCTTTATCGTTGAAAACATTAAATTCATCTTTGCAATCCGGCCTAAGATATTCATTAACAATTCATCTTTGCACTACAGGCCAAAGATATACAACTGTAAAACCAATAATGTTGAGACTCATCTTAATAGTATCACGACCACTTAATTATCCATGCACTTCTTGGCCGTGGATATTCGTGTTTTTAATACTGGTCGTGATTATACCGAATAATCCCTGGTCATAATCATACCAAGTCCATAAATGTACTACGACCAAAGATGACTTTTACCACATCCATGAATTAATATTTCATTGCTGAGACTCAGCTCAATAATTAATCCACATCATCGAATCATCCCCGCACCATGTGCCAAGGATATTCTTTATTATCACGACCACGATTATCCATGCACCACGTGCAAAGATAATCGTGTATTCATTAATATCACGCGACCACAATTATCCATGCACCACGTGCAAAGATAATCATGTATTCATTAGTATCACGACCACAAATTATCCATGCACTACTACCAAAGATAATCGTGTATTCATTAGTATCCGACACACAATTATCCATGCACTACGTGTACAAAGATAATCGTGTATTCATTAGTATCACGACCACAAATTATCCATGCACAACGGCCAAAGATAATCGTGTATTCATTAGTATCATGACCACAAATTATCCATGCACTACGTGCCAAAGATAATCGTGTATTCATTAGTATCACGACCTTATCCATACACTACGTGCCAAAGATAATTGTGTTTTCAATTACGGTCATGATTATACCGAACAATCCCTGGTCATAATCATACCAAGTCTATCTATGCACTACAGGCCACAGATGACTTTCAACATAATATAAGCATGAGGATAATGATATAAAGAATCAATCAAATGAGATAAAGGATAAATATTAAACATTTATAATATAATTTATCCGGGACTCAAGAATATCCCCATGTTATCAATCACTTAATAATCTTATAATCTAATATCATTAATATTATAACAATATTTTAATCACTTCTTAAATTTATAAACAATTTATCTCAATTGTTTACGCTTTTACCATATAATGCATTTAATCATTCAAAATGCCATACTCATAAGATATCATCACCAATTATCAAATCCTCAAAACAAAATATGCATATACTCTATATAGGATTCTCTAGCCATAAAATCCTATTTTCAACTTTGTTACTTCACATAACATATTTAACTCATATGTTCGTAACTAAACTATTTTCATGAAAAATACCAAATCAGTCCCAAAAATATTTCTTTTCTGGGATTTAGCATAATATAGTCCCATAATAAAAATATATTTTCTCGGAATTTTTAAAATTCATTTACTATTTTTCAAAAATCAATTTCTAATTAATTCCTTAAGAAATTAGCTACCTCAAGTTTAACTCCAAAAATTCCCAAATCTTGGCAGGACCTTACACATGTTAACGTGAGCTTCCAGTTTAAATTTCATGGTCATCGGA
The DNA here is from genome assembly GCA_020205615.1 of Panax quinquefolius. Taxonomy (NCBI): domain Eukaryota; kingdom Viridiplantae; phylum Streptophyta; class Magnoliopsida; order Apiales; family Araliaceae; genus Panax; species Panax quinquefolius. Next base: position 78,468,222 of record CM035155.1, read on the forward strand.
GTTATAGAACTCGGTTATAGCATTTTTCGTCGGAAAAACCTAAATATTGAAATAGTCATAACTTGCTCATTTTAAGTCAGAATGAGCTCATTTTTGGACAGGAGGTACTTTATACCATATACCTTCATGTCCCAAAAGGCCAGAATTTTTCTCATAATTTAAGTGGCTGAAACAGCCCCTCTAAAATCATGGCAGTAGCTTTTTCGGTTTTTGCAGCTTTGCACTCCTTTGCTAAAATCAGTCCACACAAAAATCTTCAACACCTTTTCTAGTAATTCCACTTGGATTAGTTAGGTAACTCATAGATCTAACTCTAGGACTTGACCACACTCAAAAATTCAAAATATAATAGGAGATATGGTCAATTGAATTTCATGTTACGTTTTTCACCAAAATCTGATTTTCAACTCTTTGTGATTTCTAAGAAACTTTCATGTTTCCACATACTAACCAACATAACTCATCATAAAACTTACTAATACCACGTATACCCATGATTTTCATTAGTCCAATGCTTTTATTATGACTTTCATCATAAACCACGAAAACTGTTCATTTTAGTTGAAGAAATATTTGAGGGTTTAAGAAATGGGTTTTATCTTTGGGTCAATACAAAATTCGATTTCACGCTCTAGGGTAGGTTAGGAAATCTTCAAGAATACGTCAAGAAATTTATTAATGATAGAAATATCATTCAAAACTACTACTCTTATCCAAGACTTGAATAGTACGTCACATTAATACCAACTGTGACTTCTATCCCTTAACCTGGATAGCACCTCACAATGATACCTATCAACGATGTCGCCTACTGAAAAAGTGCGGCCGCTTTGCATTCCACACAAGGAAGTCAACAACGAAAGGTTCGGGGCTCTTTACTTATGGCTTGATATGACAATAATTGACTTTAGTAGTTTGGTTACTTGAATTCGCACAACAAAGTTGGTTATGAATATAAAAGCTAACAACCCACTTAAAAGCATGATGAGTAGTTAACCAATTGATTCCTAAAATCACATCAAAGGCAAGTGTTTTCAAAAAGATAAGATCGACAGTAACGTGAAAGTGTTTATTTGAATCAAACAAGATTTAAAAATAGTAAGCGAACGAAGGGCTCCTACTAACGAAGTTTCAACCAATAAGTCAAAGTCTAACTTCTCCTGAGTCAAATTTAAACGTTGAACGCAAGCAAGAGAGATAAAATAATGGGTAGAACCAGGTATCTTATAAGGTATAGACTTCGCAATTTATAATTAACTAACCCGTGCTAACTAACCCGTTCGGTTTACTCGCTTTTTGAGAAGTCATGAAAAATGCACTTCCTAAAACCAACGACTTTGTTTTGTCCATATCCACCTTTGGTGCCACCGTCCCAGCTAGACTTGACTTTGGTGCACAACAAAATTGAGATAAATGACCTTCTCTTCTTGCAATTTCCACTTCTATTATCTTTGCCATGATTACCACCGAAGTGGTTACCATTCTTAGCATGATAATTTCCCCCACGATGGTTATCATTGTTCTGGTAGCCGTTGCCACCAGTATGATTATTATCGTATTGTTGGTCGTTACCTTTTGTTTGAGCTAAATCAACACTCTCATGTGCTTCATTGTTTATCTCAGCATTCTCAGATGTCATTCTCAAACACTGTCACAAAACAAGGGTTAATTAACATATCACATATTATCCCTATACTCTGACCGACCAATTAAATACCAAATAAATTTAGGTAGGTCATACTAGCGAAGGAATTCCCCGTCTCTCCCCTCCTAGTTCTTATCTCACATCTCAGCCAGGGATCATATCCCTAAGCTCTGATACCAACTATGACGCCCCCAAAATTAGGTATACGTCACCCATCTTGGGTCGCCACTTACATGGTACATAAATTCAAATACAAACTTAATTATACATCTGTCGTGTAACATACGACAATACATAAACTAAGAGTTCTAATAGGAATATTGTCATTTAGACAATATCCATACTCAAGGAGTCCTCATTACAATTATTATCACACTATTTCACAGAATAGTGAGGACTACTAATGCTATCTTCAAGACCATCACTCGTTTCCCCAACTCGTCCCAGCTATATTCTCATTTCCTGAAGAGAACAGTGAAAGAAAGGTGAGCTCAACTAGCCCAGTAAGAAATATTATGACTAAGATAATGCAGAATAAATTATCAATAGTCTTCAATAATGTTAAACTGATAAAATACAATAGACAACCAGTTTAACTGCAGCGGAATATGCAATCCATTAAAAGAGTCAAGTAGAAAATAAAGTCTACTATCTTTTAGGTTTTAAAAGGTTTTCATCAATTTTATCACTAAGACTCGGTTTAATGAATAAACCATAATATCTAATCATCCACGTATTACACGGCCAAGGATTTTCATCAAATTATCAATGGTCATGACTATACCGAATCACCCCCGGTCATAATCATACCAAAACTATCCATCAACATTGCATTACTGAGCCACCGAGGACTTTTGTCACATCATTTATATCAAGCCATGATTATCTTAGAATGATCCTCGGTCATAATCATACTAAGTTCATCTATGCACGTAAGCCAAAGATAACATAATATAACGTGAGGATGATGACAATGACATAATAATTCAATAAAACAAGTTCAAGAATTATTTAATCCAGGAATTATTAACCTCCAAATTGTCAACATGATCTTTGTTTTGTAGAGTAAAATTCAAGAATAATCGTAAGAATATTTCCATGAAAAGATCTTTGGATGAAACGCAAATATCAAAGATATTCTACTAATTTCATGGAGTATAGAAGTCAAAGTTTTAACCATTTGGGTATAATAAAGAATGGAATAACAAAAGAAATCACCATGCATGCGGTGCTTGCGATGACATGAGTTATTCAATAGAATAACAATAACGGAACCAGTCGGTGAAATTCACAACCGATAGGATGATCCAATGTAATAATAAATGCTTTGAATAATAAACAATGGAACCGGTCCGGTGTAAAACACACGCATGTGATATTCCAAATGTAATAATAAATGCGGAATAATAAACAATGGAACCAGTCAGGTGTAAAACACACATGATGTGATATTCCAATGAATAATAAAGAATGGAATAAAAGAAGAAGATCACCAAGTATAGGGGATTAAGCGTATCTGAGTTATTCCAATGTAATAAATAAGAATGGAATAATATAAGGATTTCACCAAGTATAGGGTATGCCGCGTATACAGGTTATGTATAGGGTATGCCACTTTTACAGGTTATTCCAACAGAATAATAATGAATGGAATAACAGAAGTTCTCTTCATGAATAAGAAAGAATAACACCCCTTACGGGTACAACAAATAATATCCCTTACCTTAGAAGAACTGAATATTGAAAAAAGTGAAGTAGCAGAATACTTTTCTTCTTTCTCTCTATAGTTTCTCTCTCTAGAGTTTCAATGAATTCGTAAGAAAATAATGAAGGAATGAGCTTCTATTTATAGGAAAATAGAATGCATAGTAATTAATCCATGAACGGTCCAGATTGATTTACTTTAATTTGACGGTCCATATTTAAAGCAAAATCTTTTAAATAAAATATCATATATTCTATTTATATAAAAACATTTTACTATGCAAATACTATGCAACACACTATGCATAATAATAAAATATAATATATTCTATTTATAAAATAACTTTAATAAAGTATTACATTTTTATAAAAGATGTTTCGCATTTTATTACGTTAATAATACTGAATAAAACAAAACGTCATTATCGCTATAATAATTCATATTATTAATCGACAATAATGGAATCAAACCGAGTGACTTCTCACATAAGCATCAATAATCAATACTGGTGTGCTACTTATGCAACCACACGTACATCGTACTTTTACTACCGAGTAGTTCAACAAGATCAACGGTAAAACTTCCGCCGTTATTTCAATAAAATATTTTTGTCGTTTTCTCAATCCGAGCAAATAATTACATTGGGGTCCACCAATGATTGAGTAGTTGTATGAATATTCCCTGCTGTTCGAATATTCCCCACCAATCAAATATAATATAACCACTTGCATACTTTGCAAAATTTATAAATACTACCCACAACTATAATATTATCTCAAATTCACACCATAATATTAAAAATTATTTCAACAAAATTTAAATCTTTATTGATAAAATCTGGGATCTCACAACTCATCATGCCAAAATTGATTGTTTTCGTAAGGTTGTTAGTTTTCATATTCCTAACCAACCTGTTATACGAATTCAAATAACTAAACCACTAAAATCAATCACTGTCATATCAAGCCATAAAGCCATTCATTTATTAAAAAATGGATGTCAAGCTTTCTTAGCCCATGTTATGGATTTGAACAAAATGGAGTCGATTTGGATAATATTTAGCCCATGTTAAGGACCCCGAGCGTGATGTTAAATTCTTTATCGACCTTGAACCGGGTATAAAACCCATTTCTAAAATCCCATATTAAATGGCTGCTATTGAACTTCATGAGTTAAAAGTCCAACTACGGGAGTTATTAGACATCGGTTTCATTCGCCCTAGTACATCTCCTTGGGGTGCTCCTGTTTTATTCATAAAGAAGAAAGATGGGAGTATGCGACTTTATATTGACTACCGAGAATTAAACCATGTCACCATCAAGAATAGGTATCCGCTACCTCGCATTGATGACCTATTCGACCAGTTGCGAAGAGCACAATTCTTTTCAAAGATCGACTTTCTTTCTAGATATCATCAACTGAAGATTAAAATTGAGGATATTCCAAAGACTGCCTTCAGAACTCGGTACGGGCATTATGAATTCTTAGTCATGTCTTTTGGATTGACTAATGCTCCTGCTGCTTTCATGGATATGATGAACCGTGTATTCAATGAATATTTGGATCAGTTCGTTGTTATCTTTATTGATGACATCCTCATCTATTCCAAAAGTCGTGAAGATCATGAGCACCATTTGAAGCTGATACTTGAAAGGCTTCGTGAAAACAAGCAATATGCCAAGCTGAAGAAATGCTAGTTCTGGCTTGAGGAAGTAGCATTCCTTGGGCACGTGGTCTCAAAACATGGAGTATCTGTTGACCCGATGAAGATTGAAGCAATACAAAGTTGGGAGCAACCGAAGTCGGTGACCGAAGTGCGTAGCTTTCTGGGCTTAGCTGGTTTTTATCGGAGGTTCGTGGAAGGATTTTCTCGAATCGCTACTCCATTAACTCAGTTGACTCGAAAGGATACAAAATTTATATGGAGCGAAGAATGCGAGAAGAGTTTCCAAGAGCTCAAGAGGAGACTCATTTCGGCACCTGTTTGGCAATACCATCTGGTTCAGATGGATTTGTTATCTACAGTGATGCTTCAGGAAAAGGGTTAGGATGTGTTCTCATGCAACATGGGAATGTCATAGCCTATGCCTCACGATAACTCAAAGAATATGAGAGGAATTATCCAACTCATGATCTAGAGTTTGCAGCAGTCGTTTTGGCATTGAAAATCTGGAGACACTACCTGTATGGGGAAAAAGTGGAGATCTATACAAATCATAAAAGCCTCAAATATTTCTTCACCCAAAAAGAACTCAACATGCGGCAACGACGTTGGCTCGAGCTGTTGAAAGATTACGATCATACCATTCAATACTATCTTGGAAAATCAAACGTAGTAGCTAATGCATTGAGTAGAAGATCGTATGTGGGTATGAGTGCGATGTTGTTAATACAAAGACCCATTTTGTACGATTTACAAAGGACAGAAATCGAGTTAAAGACTCTAGGGACCCATATGATGATAGCGAATATACGAGTAGAACCGACTTTAATCGATAAAGTTAAAGCTGCTCATGCTACGGACCTGGGGCTAATGCGTATGAAGAAGAAAGTGCAAGAAGGTGCTATTCCAGAAGCAAGAATCGATGAAGAATGAACACTTCGAGTGAACTCTAGACTTTGTGTTCCTAACGATTCTGACTTGAAGCATAAAATCATGATGGAGGCACAAAACAACCCGTTTGCAATCCATCCTTGGAGTACCAAAATGTATCATGATCTCCGACATACATTTTGGTGGAACAATATGAAGAGAGAGATCGTGAAGTTTATCTCGAGATGTTTAACTTGTCAACGTGTAAAGGCGGAGCATCAAGTGCCAAAGGGTCCATTGCAACCACTTGAGATTCTGGAATGGAAGTGGGAACACATTACTATGGATTTCGTTACGGGTCTTCCCAAGGTTTCTCAAGGCATAGATGTGATTTGGGTTATTGTTGATAGATTAATCAAGTCTTCTCATTTCTTGCCTATACGTGAGACTTATTCCCTTGAACATCTTGCTCGTATGTACGTAAATGAGATTGTAAGATTGCATGGCATACCAGTATCCATAGTTTCGGATTGTGACCCAAGATTCACTTCATGATTTTGGGTTAGCTTGCAGAAAGCTATGGGCACGGATTTATGAATTAGTTCGGCATACCATCCTCAAACGGACGGGCAATCAAAAAGGACTATTCAGACCCTTGAAGATCTATTAAAACTCTGTGTCCTAGATTTCAAAGGAAGTTGGGATAAGTACTTGCCACTGGTAGAATTCTCCTATAACAACAATTATCAAGCAAGTATAGGCATGGCTCTATTTGAGGCGTTGTATGGACGAAAGTGTTGTTCTCCAGTATGTTGGGACGAGGTAGGTGAAGCAACTTTGTTGGGACCAGAATTGGTACGCATGACTACAGAAAAGATCCAAATGATTCGACAACGTATTCAAACCTCACAGGATCGACAAAAGAGTTATGCTGATCTTCATCGAAAGGACGTGGAATTTAATATTGGGGATTATGTATTGTTACGTGTTGCTCCATGGAAGGGAGTTACAAGATTTGGGAAGAGAGGAAAGCTCAATCCATGATTTATTGGTCCATTTCAGATTCTTGACCGAGTAGGAAATGTGGCCTATAGACTCGCGTTACCTCCAAGCATGTCTCGTGTTCATAATATTTTTCACATATCTTTGCTTCGTAAATATGTGAAAGACTCAAACCACATTATTGAGTTAGAACCAGACGAGATAGCCAAAGATTTAACATACGAGGAGGTACCTGTTAAGATCTTGGATAGGAAATAGCATGTCTTACGCACCAAGGTTATACCACAAGTCAAGGTTTTGTGGAGAAACCATACTATTGAGGAAATGACCTGGGAGTTAGAATCGGAAATGAAAGTGAGGTACCCTCACCTTTTTGAAACACCAGGTACCCTACCGCTTGGATCGATTACTACATGGGAGGATTTAGCTCAGAAATTCCTAGCCAAATTCTTTCCACCGGCGAAAATTGCAAAGATGAGGAACGAGATAACGATGTTTGAGCAGCAACATGGGGAGTCGTTATATGAGGCATGGTAGAGATATAAAGAATTTCTTAGAAAATGCCCACATCATGGATTACCTAAGTGGCTGCAATTGAACACCTTTTACAACAGACTACATGAAAATCTCAGAACTAGTATTGATGCAGTGTCAGGAGGAGCTTTCATGGCCAAGAGTTACGAGAAACGTATAATTTGATTGAAACCATGGCGGCTAATAACTACCAGTGGCCCACAGCGAGAATGACACAGGTAAAGGCAGCTGGGGTTTTAGAAGTGGATGGTGTGTCAGCTATACAAGCACAGATTGCAGCACTTTCGAAGAAGTTGGATTCTATGACAAGGGCACATGCACAACAAGCACAACAAGTGGCAGTTATATGTGAGTTGTACGCGGGAGAGCACCCAATGGATCAATACGCGATAAATCCAGCATCTGTGCAGTTTGTGGGCAATTATAACAGAATTCCGTAGAACACGTACCAAAACACTTATAACCAAGGGAATAGGAATCATCCAAATTTTTCATGGAGCAATAACCAGCAGCAACAAGCTCCAAAATCATCATATCCACCAGATTTGAGAACCATCAACAACCAAATTTCAACATCAAGAAAGGAAATCGGATCTAGAGGAGTTGGTGACAAAATACATAACTATGAATGAGGTGGCTATGAAAAATCAAGCAATGGCTATGAAATCACAAGAGATGGCGATTAAGAATCTAGAGAATCAGATGGACAAATTGCGTTGGCATTGAATAATAGACCACAAGGGACGTTACCAAGTGACACATAGAGAAATCCAAAGGGTAACCATGAATAGTGTCAGGCAATCACATTGCGGAGTGGGAAATAGCTTGAGGGTACTAATGTAGAAAATTCAGTGACTTCGGATGAAAAAGTTGATGATAGAAAAAAAATTGAAGGAAGCAAGGGTGAGGATAAATAGAGTGAGGGAATAAAGTTGAACAAGAAGCCAATTGTTTATCCACCACCACCGTTTCAACAAAGGGTCCAAAAACAGAAATTAGATAAGCCATTCGCAAAGTTTTTGGAAGTGTTCAAGAAACTTCAGATCAACATACCATTTGCAAAAGCCCTAGAACAAATGCCGAGTTATGCAAAATTTATGAAAGGGATTCTGTCAAAGAAGAAGAAATGGGAAGATTTTGAGACAGTTGCACTAACCGAGGAGTGTAGTGCGGTATTACAGCAAAAATTACCACCAAAACTCAAGGACCCAGGGAGCTTTACTATTCATGCTGCGATCGGAATATGCATTTCAGCAAGTGTTTATGTGATTTAAGTGTAAACCTTATGCCATTGTCAGTATACACAGAATTGGGTTTGCCAGAACTAAGACCTACAAATATCTCATTACAGTTGGCAGATAGGTCAGTCACATATCCGAGAGGCATAGTAGAGGACATCTTAGTGAAAGTGGATAAGTTTATATTCCCTGCGGACTTTATCATTTTGGACTTTGAGGAAGACAAGAACATCCCAATTATCCTAGGGAGACCATTTTTGGCCACGGGTAGGACACTCATAGATGTACAAAAAGGAGAACTGACTATGAGGGTCCAAGATCAAGAAATAAAATTCAATGTGTTCAAGGCCATGAAATTCCCCACGGATGAGGAAGAATGTTTTCGAATGGATTTAATTGAGCAAATCATCAGTGAAGATACGAGCAAGAGTTTGGTCAACGATCCGTTAGAAACAACTTTATTGGGAGATGAAGAGGTCGACGACCCAGAATTGCTGGATTATTTATCGATGCTAGACTCATTGCCACGAGTTTCCAGATTCAGAACACCGTTTGAACCATTGCACACGGCGGAAGTAGCAGCAGAAAAACTGAAACCATAATTGGAAGAGCCACCAAAGCTAGAACTTAAGCCACTCCCTAAACACCTCAGGTATGCGTATCTAGGAAATTTAAATTCTTTACCTGTTATTATTTCAGCTGCACTTAACGAAATGCAGGAAGAAAAGTTGTTGAGGGTGCTTCGGGAACACAAATCAGCTATTGGGTCGACAATCGCGGACATAATGGGAATCAGCCCCTTATTTTGCATGCACAAGATTCTAATGGAAGATGAGGCAAAACCAACGGTGAAGCAACAACGACGACTTAACCCGATTATGAAGGAAGTTATGAAGAAGGAAATATTAAAGTGGCTAGATGCCGGTATCATCTACCCGATTTTCGACAACAAATAGGTTAGTTCAGTGCAGTGCGTGTCGAAAAAGGGAGGAATGACAGTAGTGCAGAATGAGGACAACGAATTAATACCGACTAGAACAGTGACAGGTTGGAGGGTTTGCATAGATTATAGAAAATTGAACAAGGCAACCCGAAAAGACCATTTCCCGCTGCCATTTATTGATCAAATGTTGGATAGATTTGCGGGACATGAGTATTACTGTTTGTTGAATGGATACTCGGGCTACAACCAGATAGTCATCGCGCCAGAGGATCAAGAGAAGACCACATTCACGTGCCCTTACGACACATTTTCATTCAGGAGGATGTCATTTGGGCTATGCAATGCACCTGCAACTTTCGAACGGTGTATGATGGCCATTTTTTCAGATATGGTGGAGAAAAATGTTGAAGTCTTCATGGATGACTTTTTGGTCTATGGGGACAGCTTTGATATTTGCTTAAAGAATCTTGTCATGGTGTTGCAAAGATGTAAGGACATGAATCACGTTCTAAATTGGGAAAAATGCCACTTCATGGTTGAACAGGGCATAGTTTTGGGCCATAAGGTATCGGCTCAAGGATTGGAAGTTGACAAAGCAAAGTTGGAAACTACTGAAAATCTACCTCCACCGAGCTCAATTAAGGGTATTAGGAGTTTCTTGGGACATGCTGGGTTCTACAGAAGGTTTATAAAAGACTTCTCTAAAATTGCGAAACCTCTATGCAGTCTTTTAGAGAAGGATGCGACTTTTGACTTTGATGAAGAATGCAAGATAACTTTTGACTTATTAAAGGGAAAATTAACTACAGCCCCCATTATAGTCGCACCTGATTGGAGCATGCCATTTGAGCTTATGTGTGATGCAAGCGACTTCATGGTTGGGGCTGTTTTGGGCCAACGTCGAGAGAAGGTGTTTCACGCCATATACTAAGCAAGCAAAACACTTACAGAAACTCAAATGAATTACACAACCACAGAAAAGGAATTGCTTGCAGTGGTGTATGCGTTTGACAAATTTTGGGCTTACTTGATCGGGACTAAGGTGATAGTCTACACAGACCATGTGGCGATTCAGTACTTAATAGCGAAAAAGGAAGCCACGCCTTATCCGGTGGATCCTCCTACTTCAAGAGTTTGACTTAGAAATAAAGGATAGAAAGGGGACGGAGAACCAAGTAGATGATCACTTGTCTAGGTTGGAAAACCCCAGGAAAGCAAAAGACGACAGATGTGAGATTAATGAGTCATTCCTAGATGAGCAACTGTTTGGGATTTTAGCAGAGATTCCGTGGTATGGTGATTATGCAAATTTTCTTATGAGCAACATTCTACCACCTGACCTCACAAGACAACAAAAAAGAAAATTTCTTCATGACGTGAAATGGTACATGTGGGATGAACAATATCTGTTCAAGCAATGTGCCGACAAAATGATTCGACGGTGCATCCCCTACAATGAAGTGAAGAACATTCTGCACGAGTGTCACTCATCTGCATATGGCGGGCATTATGGGAGTGAGAGGACAACAGTGAAGGTGTTGCAATCTGGTTTTTATTGGCCTAAATTATTCAAAGATGCCCACCATTTTGTCAAACAATCCGATAGGTGTCAAAGGGTGGGCAACATTTTGAAACGAAATGAGATGCCTTTACAAATGATTCTTGAAGTGGAAATTTTTGACGTATGGGGTATCGATTTCATGGGGCCATTCCCCTCGTCTTTGAACAATCAATACATTCTACTCGTAGTGGACTACGTGTCAAAGTGGGTTAAAGCTACAGCATTACCATCAAACGATGCCAAAGTGGTCCTCAAGTTCCTTTAAAAGAACATCTTCACGAGGTTTGTCACTCCAAGAGCAATTATCACTGATGAAGGTAGTCACTTCTGCAATAAGTCTTTTACAGCTCTATTGGTCAAGTATGGGGTCAACCATAAGATAGCTACAGCGTATCACCCTCAAACCAGTGGACAGGCTGAGGTATCAAACAGAGAAGTCAAGAAGATATTAGAGAAAGTGGTGAATCCGAGTCAGAAAGATTGGTTGCTTAGATTGGACGATGAATTATGGGCATAACGGACTGCATACAAGACACCAATCGGGATGTCACCATATCAACTATTATATGGGAAGGCATGTCAGTTACCGGTCGAGCTACAACATAAGGCATATTGGGCGGTGCAAAAACTCAATTTTGATCAAGCAGCTATAGGGGAGAAAAGATTACTTCAATTGAATGAACTCGATGAATTTCACCTTCACGCCTATGAGAATTCCAAAATTTACAAAGAAAAGGTAAAAAGATGGCACAACCAGAAAATTATGCATCGAACATTCAAACCGGGGCAATCAGTACTACTGTTCAACTCACGGCTGCGATTGTTCCCCGAAAAGCTTAAATCGAGATGGTCGGGCCCATTTACTATCAAACGGGTTTTCTCTCATGGCGCAGTGGAACTCTACAGTCGCAATCCACTAGATACGTTCAAAGTAAACGGACACCGTTTGAAGCATTATTGAGGTGGAGAAGCCAACTCTGATGTGATCGCCATCACATTTACCGACACAATATGAGCAGGAAGTAGTCAGGCTGAACGACTTAAAATCAAGCGCTAATTGGGAGGCAACCCAATTTTTAGTTTATTTCTCATAATTTTTCATTTATAGTCGTTACAATATAGTTTTTATTCAATTATTAGTAAGTATCATTCTAGTTAATCTCTCATCAAAACTTCACGTTATAAACTACCCACTAAATTTCATGTTTTATGTCACGCAGGATGGATGAAGGATGATCAAGCATTACATTGAAACAAAAGTGAACTACATTGAAGAAAAACAAAGAGCCTGATAGTAGGCATGCCCGCCGAGGCGGGCTCTTTTTACACTGTAACCCCTGCCGAGGTGGGGGGTCTCTAAGAATTTGATGATAGGTACACCGTAAAATGGGCCATTTTACATTACAACCCCGCTTGAGGCAGATGGGTCCCCGAATCTAGTTGACAGAATGCTAGCCCACCGGGGCGGGCCTTTCTAGTATAATACCCCCCGCCGGGGCGGGGGTCCTGGAATCCAACCAACTTTGGCAATTGCACATAGACTTCTCCCATTCCTAATAAAACCCCACTTTATCCACTTCCCCATTACAACAATTAAATCCCATAACCACCACCCACTAGCACCACTCCTCCTTCCCATTAATTCCTTAACTCCATTACTCCTCTCCACCTCTTCACTCCACCAATGGTAACCATCCTTCCACCTCTATATATATCACTACATCTTATATCATATCTCTCACAACAATTGATATAGAACATTCATAGAGTATACTTGAGAGTTAGAGAGGATCAAAGTGAAAAGTTTGGGGGAAAGCTAAAGCAAGTCAAGCACTAGAGCGAGAAAATGGTGTCACAATCATCTTCTAAACGCCAAAGGGGAGAAAGTTCATGGCCATCTCAACCAACCCGCACCTTCAATGGCCAGAAATTTGCAAGTGCCACCGCCGCCGACCGGCATGACTACATACTCACCAAAGCCCTTACACCGGAGCGGGGGTTGGCACCAGATCCTAACGATGGGGAGCTTATGCCGCAAATTTACCAAAAGGGATGGACCAAATTCACCGAGGAGTTGGAACCAGCCGTTATTAACATTGTCAAGGAATTCTACGAAAATGCTGAGGAGAAAGAACCATTCCGCGCATTTGTGCGAGGTCGGTTAGTTCCATTCAGTGCCGATGCAATCAACGCTTATTACCAACTGCGGGTACCTCGCCACTGCCATTATGCTCATCTCCATAATTCTGACCCAGACTATGATGCTATAATCATGGAGATGACAAAGCCGGGAACATCTTGGATCAAGGGTCGGAAGGGAGGCACCGTGTTTCATAGCAAAGACCTTAGCCGGTATGGAAAAATTTGGTATGCCTTCCTATGTTCTAAATTGCTTCTGTACCAACACACCTCGGATGTCACAAAAGAGAAGGCATTACTGTTGTACGCCATTGTGCAAGATTTCATCATCGATGTCGGGGCCATTATTTGTTCCTCCATCTGCCGGTACTTACGTGGAAACTTTTCTGGAGGCTTGCCACACCCATCACTCATTTATGGGTTGTGTCGTAATGCCGGGGTAAGATGGTCCGACGACGAGCCCACCAAATTGCCGCTTGCATTGCTTGATTCAATAATGATAGCGTGGTATTCCGTATGGGCAGGGGGCGAGTCACATCCGCGTGGTCTGGGTTTTATTTTTTCGTCGAATTCGGAAGACGACGTGGATGCTACGGAGATATCGGGGGAGGATGATGAACCAATGGGAGATCAAGGAACTGAGCAGGTACCGCAGGCTGAGGCCATATCCAGTTCTCAGTTCCTTGAATTTCAAAATCAATTGAATGCACACAACAACGCAACACGTCGAGATATGAGGCGATTGGCAATGAGGTAAGATCATATGTTTGATGCTATGAAAGCATCTTTTGCCTCGCTTAACACAACTCTACAAAGCTTCAACCCGGTAGCCCAATTTCCATATCAATAGCCCATGCCAATGCCAAGGTTTCCACCAAGTGATTCAGACGAAGAAGAACAACAACAACCTCCTCAGACTTAAGCGATAGCAGGGAAGTCCTCACGTACTTATTTTGACTATTCATCCAATGAGGACATTATATTACTTAAGTTTGGGGGATTTAAATACATGTTTGCATGCATTTAGCTCATTTAGGTTGCATTTTGCATTTTGTCATTTAAATTTCTGTATTGCATCTTAATTTTAGTATTGCATGATAGCTTAGGTGCATTCATAGTAGCGTAGATTAATGTTTGTTATCTCATAGTAGATAATCTTGTAATGCATTTTGGTATCTATATATATATATAAAAATAAAATAAATAAATAAATAAATTAGTTAGTAAATATTGTGTTGTGTAAGTCCTTCAATGTTGTATTTCATATTATTTGTGGGCCAATGATGTGATTGACAATAGGTTAACAAATACAGTATTGAGTATTAGAACTGTGACACAATTTCTGCTATGAATCGAATCTTGAGCTTGTTTGAACTGGTATAATAAGGATAGCATGAATAATAACATCATTGTTGACTGGTCAGTTCAAATTGACACCTAAATGGTCTCTAAAGGATAAGGCTAGAGTAAATGAGAAAATGATAAAGATAGACAGTAAAGGCAAAAATTAGGCAAGAACCTAAGTTTGGGGGATAATATGTGAGGTATATAAGCTTTATATATAAAGAGTATACATATATCATGACTAGTCTTGTTTCGGGGCCTTTGTTACTTGAGCAAGTACGCCCGAGGGGATTGTCTTTACACCTAGCACCCTAAGGTCTTTTATGGTCTGGGAGTCGTTGGTCGAAAGCTCGCTAAGGGTAGGTATCACAAATTTAATGGGATGAGACATTGCACAGGCATGTATGTGTATAGAAAAAAAATATGAATAAAACGGGAAAAGAGCAAAAAGCCCCCGTATAAAAAAAAGGGAAGTATATAAATAAAGTATAAGTACCTTGCTTGAACCCCCGAGATTAGTGATGGTTTAGTTTTAGTTGGAACGATCTGCTTTTGAAATTTTTAAGTTTGCGCTGCATAATTCCTTCTAAGAGATTGGTTATGTATTGAATTTGAGTCCGTATCGGTTATCATGGATGTTGCACACACACACTATACCGGTGATGATGGCTTGAGATTTGAGGATTAAAACAGAATTGTAGATTGGTTTTTGGCAATTGATATTGTATAGTTGCTTGTTTTCATTGAGGCCGTTAAGATAATCTTGATTCTGCAATATTGTTGGATTCAAAAGCATATAAGTAGGTCATATTCATTTCATCTCATTGCATTGCATGTAGTTATTTTGTGCTCAAGGACTAGCAAGGTTTAAGTTTGGGGGATTTTGATAAGCGAATTTTATATACGCGATTCAATGTCCATTTCATGCTTATTTGTTGCTAAATTCTTGCGATCATATTCATTTTTACTTGTTTTATGTTATTTCATGTGTAGGATGGTTGTTGTGACATTTAACGGATATGTGGAATGAATTGGGATGATTTGAGGTCAATTAGAGCAAAATTTGAGTAAAGCATGAAATTAAGCAAAGTCATCTAGCAGAAGACATGCTCGTCGGGGCGGGCATCATTAGGTTATACACCCCCACCGGGGCGGGCGGTCTTCATTCGAGCTAGACAGAGAGGGAGCCCGCCGGGGCAGGCATAATTAGTACATGAACCCCCGTCGGGGTGGGGGTGTCGATTCTGAAGTTGTCCTTCTATGACTAAACTTCTTCTTGGGCATGGTTTCTAGCAATTGCATGACATTGGAACTCTAATTGAAGGGAATTTCGGCTGGAGCTTGTATGCTAGACATCTACTACTCTATCAATAAAAATTGGAGCAACACAACAAGGAAAAAACGAAGATTAATTCCAGTTTTTCATAGCAAGCTTTGGAGGAGTATTTTCAAAGAGATTTTCAAGACGATTGCGATTCTAGGCTATGTGAAGGGTGTTTTTCAATATTCTTCATCTTAGGCTATTATTTGTAATCAAAAGAATGTTTTCTATGATTTATTCAGTGTTTATTTCGTTTAGTATGAACTAATTCACTTTTTAGGCTTATGATGGATCTTCAAGTGAAACGATGATTTTGTAAACTTTGATTTCCATTTCAATAGTCTATTTCCAGTTTATCTATATTGATTTGAGCTTGAATCTATGAGTTGCCTGATCAACAATTCTTTGTGGATTTGTTTGGAATCGAGAGAGGATATTCAAGTCTAGACCTAATTAATATAGCATGTGTTCATGAATTTTGTGAATAGCAGAATCTTGATGAATGTTAAGGTAGAGATATGCTTGACATCGCATGTAATTGGATAAAGAACTTATTCTTAAACCTTCTTTAATTGTAATTCACATAGAGATATAGTGAGTTAGTTAATTAAGGTGTTTAGCTTGTTTCTATCTTTACTGTGGATTTAAGTTAATACGATATTAGTGCATCGAGAGGTGGTTAATACTACATTCGTGTTCTTGATTAATAAACTGGGATAGTAAATTGAAGTGGAATAAAGGTGTTAAAATCAGAGTGAAGTTTAGGGTGAAATCATAAGTCTAATTCTTCACTAATTGTTTAAAATTCCAGGTTTTGAGATTGGTGATTATTTTGTGATAATTTATTTATTCTTTAATTTAGATTCTTTAATTTTAATCATTGCGTTGATTTGTTTAATAAAATTAGGGTTAATAGGAAATTGGTAATTGTAAGTTAAGGTTATTGCTAGTTAGTCTCTGTGGGAACGATACTCTACTTATCACTCTATTACTTGTTGACCACGTATACTTGCGTGTTGTGTGTATATAGATTTTACCTAACACGGCGGAACAAGCAATCCATTAGAAGGGTCAAGTAAAGCATGATATCTACTATCTTCTATGATTTAAAAAGTTTATCATCAATTTTATCCCTGAGACTCAGCTTAATAAATAATCCACATCACTGAATTATCCATGCACTATGGGTCAAGGATGTTCATTAGTATCACAACCAAAAATTATCTATGTACAACGGGCCAAAGATATTCGAGCTTTCACCAACGATCATGATCATGCCAACAACTGTCCATCAATGCACTATGGGCCAATGAGGAATTATACCACATCATTTGTAACATTATGGTCATGATTATACCGAATAATCCCTGGTCATAATCATACCAATCAACAGTTCATCTATGCACTACAGGCCAAAGATGACTTTCATCATAATATAAGCACGCGGATGATGACTATGATAAAAGAATTCAATTAAAAGAAAGCAAAGGATACATTTTTAAAGATTTATAATTTAATTTATCCAGAATTCAATAATGTCTAAATTGTCAACATGATACTGCTTTGTGGATTAAAATTCAAGAATAATATTGTACTAAAAATGATTTGGATCGAAAAGAAATGAATTTTTATCATAAATAGTACCCCGGGTGAATAGTAACTGAGTGAATAGTACCCCGTGAATAGTGTCGACATCGTGATTTTTATTTGTCCCTTTTCTGTTCTTGTTCTTTGGTGTTCTCATGTTATGTGAGATTTGTTTGAAAAAACAAGTGAAAAATTTCCGACATGTATCATGTCGACGATTTGACTTTAAGAGTTTCCAGTTGGTGTTTTTAACTGGTTCCACCAACACAACTAAGAAAAGATTTGCACATTGACCCAATGATGTGACACTGCTAAACGGGTCTATGAAACTGAGATTCATTTGGGTTCGGGGGCTTGATTATGCAAAGGGAAGGTGTTAGGCACCCCTCGACATCTCTGTTGCCACGATGACCACCACTTTTCAAGAAACTGTTATATGAATATATATATGTGTGTGTGTGTGTGGATCAATGTGCAATTTATTTAGAAGTAGTGATATGCCTCGCTCGCACCTATATACACAGGGTTTGAATTTATATAAAAATTCAATTTTAAACAAGATATAGCAATGAGATTTTGTAAAAGAGGTTTTTCAAACCCGATGCTTAATAGTAATTGAGACCTTTGATACTTCCATTTTATTATTAAATGTTTGGCTTGTTTACTTTTATTTTCGAGATGCGAAGCATCCTCGAGAAAATAATATATAGCAGTGCCGAACTCCTCATGGTCATGACAACCATAAAAGGAAATTCAAACACCGTGAATAATTTATAAGCTACTTACAGCTGAAAATGTCCATTACGGGAATTGAATCTAGATTCAGTGGACTGAATCTGTGATTACATGATTCCTAGGCTCACATGATGTCGCAGTTTATATGAAAAGTAGTAAGCAGTTATGTAGGACCCCAACTTATTATAAATAAAATTGAATTTTCCTCTATTCATTAATCTAAATTGATTAGGCGTTAATTTGATATAATGCTTTGGTTATGGGTGAAATGTGAAAATTTTATAAAATAAGCAAGTGGTTGTAAAATATTCATTTTCTCGGGGAATATTCGTTTGGTCGTGGAAATATTCTTTTTGTCGATGAATATTCGTACGACGGCGCAGCCATTTGTGGGCTCGATAATGGAAAACGGTTGGATGAAGGAAAACGACAAAGTATGAGTTTTTATAAATAACGGCGTAATTGTTACCGTTAACACTGTTGGAATATCTGGTGGTTAAAATACAGTAATACGCGTGGTTGGACAGTAGCACACGGTATTTCACAGTATTTTTTAAATTATTGATCCTTACATAAGAAGGCACTACTCAATAATTGTTACAGTAGTTACTGTTCAATATTTTATTTTATTGATTCAATAATTGCCGCGTTGATAGTTTATATTATTGTTGTTTTAATAATTGTCACTGCACAGTATTTCCCATTATCAGATAAATAATTCATATTATTTGAATAATATTATTAGATAAGCATTATTGGCAATGTCTAGAAAGTTACATCGAGGAGAGGTTTGGTCACCTAATTGCGCGCTTGAGAAGGAGAAATCCTTATTGAAAGCCCCTCTTTCACAGGAATGGCTGGTTGTCATAATTGTGATTATGTAATATTATTTGTGAATAATTAATTATTGATTTATATGATAAGGAAATATTTATTTGATGCGGATATAAATGATGAATTTATTTATGTAGTTATAAATGAAGGAATTAATGTTGAGGTTTTTTATCAGTATTTTTGTCAGAATGGAGGTATTAAAAATCAAACCAGTGTTCTTGAGATATATTGCGTGAGTCATAATTTTTAATCCGACCGTTGGATCGTTGTGATTTTTGGATATGTTATACATATATAAGTTGAGTATATGTCCACAAATGTTGAACCGTTAAAAATGAACATATGATTTCTTATGAATTTTAAGAGGTGATTGATTCAGAAATTGTTGAAGTTTCGGAATTTATTATTTTGGTGGAAAATTCTAGAATTGGTGGGCCCCACTTTTGGTTGGTGAGAAATGTGCTCAAATTGAATTTAAAATGTGGTAGGTGGCAATAGTAGCAGGTAAAGCCATCAGGTAGCAGGTCAAGTCTGCTTCGACGTGCTACCAATTTCCTATAAATAAAGGACTAAGTTAGAATTGAAAATCACACCAGAAACATAAGCTTTCTCTCTTTCTCTCTCTATATTATCGAGCATATTTTGTGAGTATTTAGATACTTTGAGAGTTACTATTCAGTACAAGTTTCATTCAGCACCATATCCGACATTTCATTCCGAAGTACTGTTTCTTTGAGGTAAGGGATGTTATTTTTTTTTCTTAATGATGTTATTCTTTCAATATCATTATACCGAAATATGGGCATGGATTTTATTGTGGAATTTCTATCTTTTTGTATCGGGCTTATTATTCACGTATACGGCACTATTCACGTATACGACACTATTCACGAATACGACACTATTCACCGAAAAATGAAATTTTCTTCTTTTTGTCCAAGATGTCTATTATGGTTACTATCTTTGATTGTATCTATGTTTTGATCTTTATTTTTGAATTCTGCTTCATAATTGATTATTGTGAAGTATTATTGATCTTGGATAAACTGTAATTTGTTCTCTAAAATGTTTTTCATCATCCTCAGTCCTTAAATGTTGATATTATTGAATATCTTTAACCTGTAGTGCAAAGTTGAATGATTAACTGATGAATATTGTTGGCCCGTAGTGCAAAGATGAACATGTGTTGAGATGAACATGACCGACTGGTGATACAAATGAATAACTTTGGCCTGTAGTGCAAAGATGAATATTTGGTTAAAGATGTATATTGATTTTTTGTTACAAGGTTAAAATATTGATGATGGACTTTTAAATCTTAGAAGATAGTAAAACTCATTCTCTACGTGACTCTTCTAATGGATTGTTGTTTCCGGTGCATATGTTGATCTAAAACTTGTTGTCTATTATATTTTATCAGATTTTTCCCTATTGAAGACTAATGATAATTTATTGTATATTATCTTAGTCATAATATTCTTTATTGGGCTAGTTAAGCTCACCCTTTTCCTTTTTGTTCCATTTTTCTTTTCAGGAGGTGAGAACATAACAGGATCTAGTTGGGGTATGGGGTGATGGTTCTAGAAAGATGTTTTAGCAGTCCTCACTATTTCTATAAAATAGTGTATGAATAATTGTAATGAGGACTTATTTGAGTATGGATATTGTACAGAAGACAATATTTGTATTTAAACTCGGTAGATGTGTGTAGTATTTTACACGACAATTGTATTATTGAAGTTATAGTTTGCTTTCTGTACCATATATTTGGCGACTCATAATGGGTGTTGTATACCTATTTTGGGGGCGTCACAAGTTATATATATAAAAGCTGTAAATATATATATACAGACATGATCAACCACCACGAAGCACCTCTATGGGGGATCGAAAATGTAAATCTATAAAAGCGGTAAATAATATAGAGAGACATGATCAACCACCACGAAGCACCTCCATGGGGGATCAAAAAGTAAATAAAATAGTAAATGTGATCAACCGCCACGAAGTAAACTCCAGGCGGGACTAAATGTAAAGAAAGCGGTAGAGACGATCAACCACCACGAAGTAAACTCCTGGCCTGACAGAAATGTAAAATATATATATATATATATATATATATATATATATAAGTGGTAAACGCACAAGATGTTTCTCAATCCCAGCTCGGTTTATCATTTTAGCGATTTGTCGGTATATATATATATATATTATATATATGGACTAACATAAGTCTAGGATCAATCGAGGCATAACTCGATAATGTTAGTCCATATATATAATATATATATATATATAGGTATATACATATACAGACAAAAATGAAAACCACGGACCGAAATCCGAGCATACACACACAACATGACTCTCAATGTGAAGAATAGTGTGTGCAAAGATGAAGAGAAAGGCTTTATAGAGTGTGAGAAAGCTTACGGTGGGCTGCCAAAGCAGGCTTCTATGACTCTAGTTGGATAACCACTCAGCTCCCGCCGGTAAAATATAGCTATATGTGAGCTAACATGTGTTTAAAATGAGAAAACACTCAATATGGGGTCTGTACAGAGAAAATTGGACAGGGCTTCCTCGCCTCTTTTTTTCTTTAATATGGCCACCCCAAGCTCTATATTTATAGAGTTGGTGGTCGCAGGTGTACCTGCGGCAGTCGCAGATGCACCTGCGACTAGCCGGGGTGCCCCGGGCTCTGTGGGTCCTATCGTCTCGAAGTACGTGCACTCATGCACTATGATGTCCGCTTGAACTTGCAGAACTTCAATTTTAACATCCGAAGGAGGTGTACAAGACCTTCTTTGGACTGCTTTTGTCGAGAGTTACGCAATGACATGGGATTAGAGGTATTACGAAGTCAATAAGAGGGAACCATGCCCATGGTCTTCAAGCTTCAAATTCTATCCGGTGTGCTGCCACGCGTAATAGTCACTCAGGATTGGAACTCCTTGGCTCTTGTGGAACATTGATGTATAGAAATGTATGTATGAAATGTTGAGACGACACGATGGGGGTTGAGGTGGCAAGATGATGATTTTGCCCCTCACCGGGGTTATCTCCGGTTTGGGCTGATAGCAAACGTTTCTCAAGGTTACATCTGAGATTGGACTGCTACAAGTGTTTGAATTCTGCAGGGTCATCTTTAAGTGTGCCTATCTTGCCGGTGTTATCTCTGGGTCTTTGGAATGAGTGCCTCGATGGGAGGTCTGAGATTGAAGCTGATTGCATGCATTTGAAACAAGCATTTCCGGGGTTATCGCCGAATCTGCAATGACATTCCTTGGGGTTATCTCCAAGGATAAAACTCGAGGTTATCTTCGAGATTGAAATTGATACTCCCGGCGTGTGTTCCGGGGTTGAGACTGAGCTTCCGGTAGTATCCGGAATGGATGTGAGCTATCTTCCAGGGTTATCTCCGAAAGACGAATCAGCCCTCCTACAATGTTAGTAACAGGTGTGCATAAAATTTTGAGTGTCTTCAAATGCCCCTCTTTATCATATTCATGCAATACAAGGCATGGATAGGATAAAGAATCCTAGACACTTGAAATGCAAACAAGATAAACATGATGCCATGTGTAGCAACATGATGCATGCATGTTGTTGGATTGTTTTCCAACATGACGAGATGATTGTCGTTTTCCCTGTAAATCCTGTCGAGGATGACAATCAATGATGTCTTGGACATGCGATCTAAGTCTTCTAGGATGTTGATGTTGGGGTCACAAAAGTCCTGAATCCTTGATACAGACTTTTTTCATTAGAGGTGCCTCTCGTGTACAAGAGATCTGTGGGGATAAAGCTTCGTCTGTTTGAGGATGTGTATAAAATATTCCATCATCGTTCCTTTCTGATGAGGATGATCTTCTCTGGTTTGTGTCACCAGCATATACCATGATCCTATTGGAGTTACTGCCAATAGTATGTATTGTCAGCGCAGCCTGACCTTCGTTGATGTGTGTATCACCAGATAGATCTTTGCTGGTCAAATTGTTAAGGCTGCTTGACGTTTATTGATGTGTGTATCAATGGTTGGATTGCATTGTATAACCCCAGGAACATGTTAAGGCTGCTTGACCTTCATTGACGCATCTATCAATGGTTGAATTGCATTGTAACCCCCACCGGGGATTCGTTCATAGACGAATAATGCGTTGTAACCCCCGCTGGGGATATGTGGATAAGTAAAAATATGCGTTGTGACCCCCGCCGGGGATACTTTTTAGCGACATCAGACCTGTGTAAGGTATTGCTGAGCATGATTTGCGAAAGTTGAGATCACTGGTATAGTATACCTTGTATTTAGGTGAATACCAATGAGTGACATGTAAAGCAGGATTACAGGCTATTCCGCTCAATCGCATAGTGTTTTTATTCCTGATTTGGCCTTTTCAGCTTGTGAGACCTCCTTTATAACTCGAACTAAACTGAGTTGGAGGAGTGGGACCCATGTAGGAGTGCCGCAGGTACACCTGCAGTAGCCGCAGGTGGACCTGAGGCCAACCGTGGCTATGTAATGCCTGCGGGTTGCTTTAATAAGTCACTTTCAAGTTGCACCACGAAGGAAATTCGAGAGCTCTTCCTCATATTTGCTGAGTTCGGACAACTTTCTGCAAATTTTGCAACCGTACAAGTGTTCTACACTGTCCTGGTAACGTATGCATGTATTCTTTTTCAGTTTCTATCCATTGGAAAATGACTTATCACATGAAATGCATTTAGACACATAGTAGTGAATATGCATGCTGATATGACTTGATAAAAAATATTCAACATAGTAAATGTTAGTATTAAACCATGCTGAACATAATGATGTGAAGAAAAAAAAATTGACTTTTGAAACAATCAAATTGGTACCTTTTACTATCATTTCTTATCCTATTTGAGGACAAATGAGTAAAAGTAGAAAAGTAAAATAATCCATGTAATTAGACTACACTTATGAATTTTTTACTATGATGTATTAATCCATGTAGGATGTATATGACTGTGGGTAGATGTGCTACTGAATGGCCACTTAGTCATGCCTATGTGTATGTGGATAGTCCTATTTACAAAGGGGACTATGGCAAAATTTTCCAAAATGTAGGCATTGGGTAGTCATGCATTTTTAACTCTACTATAGACGTATGTTAAATTAATGCATGCATGCATGTAGTCGTAAAAATGCATTTTGAAAAGCTCCAGGTTAAACATTACCACACCCTTTATAAGGTGATTTGGAGACTTGTTGTCCAGATATTATGGATCCGGATCAGCCGAGTAGGTTACACAGGACCACTTATGGTGTATGGAGAAGGGCATCCGAAGTTCCTCGACCCCGTTATGTTAGACAGCCTCGTCGTTTGGAAGAGGCGGTGATACGTCCTGTCTAGGTTGAAGTGCCGGACGTCGAGGACGAGGACGAGGATGTTCCAATTATGGACCCCGCTGCTGCTGCACATGTTCCCCGTAGGTATTTGCCAGGCATTTAGGTGGTGAACCCAGAGCTTCTGGGCGACTTGAGTAGACAGCCTTCAATTTACCTGCACGCAAACGAGGTATAAAGTTAGATCTTAATCTTCCTTATTTTTGATTGATGAGGAGTAAAGGATTCTGATGTTGATCTATATTTGATGTAGGTTCCCGGCTTTTACTCAGTCTCGAGGGAACTGGTTCATCATCCACTCTACGTATCAGGCTTTGCATGATGACTATAGAGTAATTGTACATGGCTGGGGATTCGGGACGATCTTTTCCATTCTTCCTCGTACTTGACAAAATATGCTTTCACTTCATATATGAAACTGTTTAATCATACAAAAGTGTTAGCACGTACTTGATAAAATAACTGCTAATATTATACAGAAAAGTAAGCAATTAAAGTTATCTACAGGGCAGAGGGATTTCTGCCCATTTTACCCTCGTTGACCAATGCATGGAGTGCTGCTCCAATTGTCAAGGGTAAAGTCCCGATGGACTGCAGTGATGGAGAGGCTGTCATCGTCCTCTTTTTCACGAATGATAACCATAACATTTGGGCAATCATCGTCTGGGGTGTATCTGTTTGTATGTTCATCAAGGACAATGACGTATGCCTGACATCTTCAGGGCGATGTCATGTTTACATTTTCGTTCCCTCTCTTCCACTTCGGGATCAGGAATCAGGACTTCTTTTGCTTTGAATGGTACTAGTTTGGGAAATAGCATAGCAATAACATGGTCTGACACCTTTACAGAAGACTGTATCAGCTCATGAGGTGCAGGTGGAGAAAATCGCCATGTGGCGGAAGTTTGAGGAACCTGCTTGTGCTTATGAGGATTCCTGTGACTGGAACTGGCAGAATAGCCTAGCCCGGCTATCCCGGTTTGACTGGACATTTCAATTAGGTGCTTGATACCCTGCTAATTTTTACCTAGCCCTTATCTATGATGATGACCCAATGACATCATTTCTTGAGTGGCCGACATAACCTCGACAGAAATCTTGGGTACGGGAAGTGGGGCTCCAATAGGACGGTATTGTGTGTTGCTCACTTCCAAAGTATGAAAATTGTTTGGCTCAACTTCTGAATTGAAGCTGATGAGAGGTAGGTTTCCTTGTAGCAGTAGTATGAGACGTGGATTCTTCAGCTTCTCCATAATTCTATGGGACTTTGTGTAAGCTGATAATAGGATAATGTGGTCTGAAAGGTAAAGAAATTAGCTCTGGTGCAGCCACTTTCAAAGGATTATAAGCTCCTTTGAGTTGAATTGCTTGTATGGGAAATGGTTTGATAGCCTCATCAGCCTTAGCGGATATAACTGCTAGTAATTCCTTCCATTTGGTAGGACAGGTATTCCCATTCTCGAGTAGCACAGTGTCATCGTCTGCCAACTATAGGACACCGCTGTCAATTAGATTATGAATAAGGTGGCAGAGTGCCTAACATTCTTCTGTGTTGTGACCACGAGAATGTGAATGATATCGACATACTCCATCGGAGTTAAACCATCTTGAACAGGGATTGATTGGAGGTATAAGGGAGGTGATTCTTCCTTCGTTGATCAGCATCTAAAATATCTCATTCATAGGTTGGCCCAGGTATGTAAATTCCCTTTTATTAGCAAAATCCAGATGGGCTTTAGCACTTGCTTTCTTCGCAACCTTGTCCTCCAGTGCTTCATTTTCTGAAGGTGATGATGGAGCATTCATAACAAAAGGAAGGAGACAGGCATGCTCCTGGCTGACTAACTGGTGTGTGACTTGATGCTTATGGATCACCAGTTCTGCCAATTGTTCCACTTGCTTACAAAGAGCTTTCATCTTTCATTCCATAGAAAATTGAAACTTTGCGTTATCCCATCTGTCAACACCATCTTTCATGGTCTGGGATGATTCACCATTAAAATTAGAACTCTGTCCACTGCTCTAACTAATCATGTTGACCTCTTCTTCTTTGTGTTGAGGAAGAGGGTTGTCTTGCACATGAGGTTGATCTAGTTTGGTAACCACGATCTCACGGTTGTCTATTAAATCTTGGATCTTGTGTTTCAAGGCCCAACAATCTTAAGTATCATGTTCAGGTGCTCCGACATGATAAGCAGACTTCCGAGTAGCATTGAAACCCCTACCATTAGGGTTGGCCGGTGGAAGAAGATGTGTAATTTTCTTTTGAGTAGTTAGAAGAGCAAGAATATTCTTGAGCAAGTCCCCTAAGGGTGTGAACATTCGAGGACGCTTTACATCTCCACCTTTAGGCATTAGAGGGTTTGAAGACTGTGCTTGAAAGGGGAGTAGTTTCTCCTCTGTATAGGTATATTCTGATTGCCTTTTTGACCATGTAGTATCAAGAAAACATCCTCTTCTTTCTTTTTATGGACCCTCTGGGGGTTGTTTTCATAAGTTATGGACTGGATGTGCTCGGCAACTGCCTTAAGAGCGGCTAGGTCTTAAATCTTTCCTGACTTCAACCCCATCTCAGCCATCTCTCCGCGTTTGATCATTTTAGAAAATAGTTTGCCAATACCAACTAAGACTCTCTCATAGAAAGGAGCTTCTTGTATGTCTATGAAAGTCATGACCATCTCTGACTCCGTCATAGAAGGAATAACTTGAGTAGCAAGGCGCCTCCACCTTTGAGCATACTCACTAAAAAACTCATTGGATTCTTTCTTGACCTTGGTAATCTGTTACCGGTCAGGAGCCATCTGAGACTGGAAGCTGTACTAAATAAGGAAGGCGTGAGCTAGCTCTTCCCAGCTATGGATCTTTGAGTTGTCTAATCTGGTATATCATGAACGGGCTTCTCCAGTTAGACTCTTCTGGAACAGCTTCATTCTTAGCTTTTCATTTTCTGCATAAAATTCAAGTTCTCCAATGAACACCTTCAAATGTGTGTAAGGATCCCCTAATCCGTCATACTTTTCAAAGTCAGGGGTTTTGAATTTCTCTGGATAATGAACACCAGGGAATATGCAAAAGTCAGCATATGAAACACTTTCATGTGTTCCAATCCCTTTGAGATAACGGATTGTTTCTTCCATTTGAAGGACCTTTTCCTGATATCACCAGTGTCTGGATCTCCTTTGAGATGGGTGTTTTCAAGGTCTTTGTTGGTTGTATCCAACTGAGGTTCTGGATTTGTTTTATCCAAACCTTGTGTTCCTCCTTGTGTAGAGGATTCTGTATGTGTAGGCATCTTTGAGCCCTGAGTAGATTGATGCAATTCTTTAAGTAGAACAACAAAATCTATAATTTGTTTACTTAATCCGTCAAATTCTTCTCGAGAAACGGGATTAGATTGGTCAGAAGAAGACATGATTGGCTGTAGACTCGTGGCGTTTTTGGATTTTGAGTGGGTAATAGGCCCAATTGTTTCCCTAGAAAAAACTTATATAGTTTAGTTTCAGGGAATGTAAATGTTTACATGCTATCATAGTGTATCCATTTTAGGAATATTATCCTGCAAAACGGATGTTAGCTATTTTGTAATACAGGATAACATGATAATTTTAAATATGCATGGGCACATATTTCTTCATATTTCCCATTACATAAAGATGAACATGGAATAAAATTACAAGTAATTATCTTTACAAGAAATTGAAAATGGAAAGCATGAAGAGACTTTCCTCCGTGTTTGGTTTATCAGAGGCTGACCTATCTTAGGGTTACTCTCGCGGCTTTTTGGCATAAAGGTTCCCAGATCATCGCAATCTACTTGACGGGAAGTTATTACTGTCTTTCAACTAGAGTGAATTTGGGTGGTGCCTTTCTTGAGCCTCGTTGGAATTAGTCTCCCTACGAGTCCAGTAATCAAACATCGACAGGATAACCTTCTTGTGGAGGAACCACACAACATACATTCACATATAACGTGTCTCACCATTTATGAAAATGATGACATATACGAAGCACTAATATCACAGATAGATATATTGCAGTGTAGTAATAAACATGCATTCATACATATTCATCATAAATATAAATGGAATATTCACACACAAGCATATAATAGTTTTGAAAAGCTTGTAGTAGCGGCTTAAGCCCTCTTACTGGTGTCCCCAGCAGAGTCGCCACCTGTCGACGTTGGGATTTTTATTTGTTCCTTTTTTGTTCTTGTTCTTTGGTGTTCTCATGTTATGTGAAATTTATTTGAAAAAATAAGTGAAAAAGGTCTGACATTTATCATGTCGACGATTTGACTTTAAGAGTTGCCAGTTGGTGTTTTTAACTGGTTGTACCGACACAATAGAGAAAAGGTTTGCACATTGACCCAGTGATGTGACACTGCTAAATGGTTCTGTGAAATTGAGATTCATTTGGGTTCGGGGGCTTGATTATGAGGAGGGAAGGTGTTAGGCACCCCGACATCCGTGTTGCCACGGTGACCGCACTTTTCAAGAAACTGTTATATGAATGTGTGTGTGTGTGTGTGTGTGTGGATCTAACCCGATGCTCAATAGTAATTGAGGCCATTGATACTTCCATTTTATTATTAAATGTTCGGCTTGTTTGCTTTTATTTTCGAGATGCGAAGCATCCTCGAGAAAATAATATATAGCAGTGTCGAACTCCTCATGGGCATGACAGCCATCTAAGGAAATTCAAACACCGTGAATAATTTACAATGTCGCCATAATTGAAAATGTCCATCACGAGGCGAATCTAGATTCGATTGAACTCGAATCTGTGATTACATGATTCCTAGGCTCACATGATGCATGATTTATATGAAAAGCGATAGCGAGTTATATATATAAAACTCAGTATATATATATATATATATATATATATATATATATATATCTGAATATGATCAACCACAACGAAGCACCTCCATGGGGGATCGAAAAAAAGTAAATAAAGCGAAGAATGCGATCAATCGCATACAAGTAAACTTCAAAAAGGACTAAATGTAAAGAAAGCAATAAAGGCGATCAACTACCACGAAGTAAACTCCAGGCCTACCAGAAATGTATATATATATATATATATATATATATAAAAGCAGTAAACGCACCGGATATAAAACTCAGGCTCATTGAACAGAGTTTGACAACAGTTCATATATATAAGAATATATATATATAAGCAGTAAACGCTCCAGATATAAAATTCAGGCTCATCGGATATAATCTGACAACAATTCATATATATATATATATATATATATATTTATATATATATATATATATAAAAGCAAGTAAACGCTCCAGACATAAGTCTAGGCTCAATCGAGGCATAACTCGATAATGTTAGTCCATATATATAAATATATATATATATATAAGTATATATATATATGATGAAATGAAAACCACTTGATGAAAGTCAAGGGGCATACACACACAACACGACTCTCAATGTGAAGAATAGCGTGTGCAAAGATGAAGAGAAAGGCTTTATAGAGTGTGAGAAAGTTTACAGTGGGCTGCCAAAGCAGGCTTCTATGACTCTAGTTGGACAGACACTCAGCTCTCGCCGGTACAATATAGCTATATGTGAGCTAACAGGTGTTTAAAATGAGAAAGCACTCAATATGGGGTGTGTACAAAGCAATTTGGACAGGGCTTCCTCGCCTCTTTTTTTCTTGAATATGGCCACCCCCAGCTCTATATTTATAAAGTGGTAGCCCTGTAGTGTACTATGACGGAGATACCGCAGTGTAATTATGACATACCGCAGTATACCTGCGGCTACCCCAGTCGCCGCAAGCTCATGGTCCCCCACCGTCTCGAAGTACATGCACTTGTGTACTGTGATGTCCGCTCGAACTTGCAAAACTTTAATCTGAGCATCCGAAGGAGGTGTACAAGACCTTCTTCGGACTGCTTTTGTCGAGAATTACGCAATGACATGGGATTAGAGGTTGTACGATGTCAGGAAGAGGGGACCATGCCCATGGTCTTCAAGCTTCATATTCTATCTGGTGAGCTATCACGCGTAATTGTCACTCGGGATTGGAACTCCTTGGCTCTTGTGGGACATTTCTGTGTAGAAATGTATGCATGAAATGTTGAGATGACACGCTGGGGGTTGAGGTGGCAAGATGACAATTTTGCCCCTCACCGGGGTTATCTCCGGTTTGGGCTGATAGCAGACATTGCTCAGGGTTACATCTGAGATTATACTGCTGCAAGTGTTTGAATTTCGCAGGGTCATCTTTAAGTGTGTCTGTCTTCCCGGTGTTATCTCCGGGTCTTTGGAATGAGTGCCTCGGCGGAAGGTCTTAGATTGAAGCTGATTGCATGCATTTGAAATAAGCATTTTCGGGGTTATCGCCGGAACTGCAACGACATTCCTTTGGGTTATCTCCAAGGATGAAACTCGGGGTTATCTCCGAGATTGAAACTGATACTCCCGGTGTGTGTTCCGGGGTTGAGACTGAACTTCTGGTAGTATCCAGAATGGATGTGAGCTATCTTCGTGGTTATCTCAGAAAGGCGAATCGCCTCTCCGCAATGTTAGTAGCGAGGGTGTGAGAAAATTTCTAGTGTCTACAAATAGTACTTCGAGAATTGTTCCCCGTGAATAGTACTCCAGCATAAAAAAGTTGAAACTTATCAAGAATGTTCGCAATGATATTTTCATGAAAAGATACTGGATGAAACGCAAATTTCAAGGATATTCTTCTAATTTCATGGAGTATAGAAGCCAAAACTTAACAAAATGAGTGTAGAATTCAAAATTTGAAACGAAATAATATTATCACATACTATAGAGTATGGAAGAAAATATTATTTCTTACGAATATTGAACAAAAATAATATCCCTTACCTCAAAAATGAGAGTATTCCAACTGGTATATCGGGAATATTCTTGAAGAAAACTTTCACTGTTTTCTACACTCAAAACTTCCTAAAACTCGAAAGAAATACGCTCAATATTATAGAAGAAGAATTCTCTGATTCTGGTGTGATTTTCAATTCTAAACTAAGCATCCTATTTATAGGAGAATGAAATGATACTATATGAATTAGAAAATCACGGACTGCACAGTACTGAACCGATGAAAATTCACGGGCGAACTGATTTTCAAATTTTTTTTACTATACAAACACTATGCATAATAAAATATAATATATTTTATTTTTCATAAAAAACAAAACTTATTATATATATATATATATACACACGCCAACTTCCCGTAAAAAATATTCATCAGTTCCCCCCCCCCCCAAAAAAAAAAAGTCCTTCACATGTGGGCCCCCACCATATGTCATCATCACATATGGGCCCCACCTTAATATATATATATTCTACCGATTAATTTGAAAAAATGTGTAAATGGGGGTCCAAATAATACGCCAAAATTTACAACAAATACTTCATAAAAATCCCCTCAATATTTTTAACAACATTTATTCATCATTATTATAACTCGCAATATTAACAACCAGATCGTTCCCAGGAAAGATGTGGCTTTCCAATAAGGATTTCTCCCTATTGGCGCGCAATTAGGTGACCAAACCCCTTTCCTCGATAGAACTTTCTAGACATTGTTATTTATGTAGATAATAATATGAATAACTTGTCATCTCAATTATTGATTTAATAATATATAAAATATTGGCAATAATTGAATCAAATAACGTGAGATACTATGCAGCAATTACTGTAACAATAATTGAACAAAACTGAGTGACTTCTCACGTAAGTATCAATAATCAATATCGTGTGCTACTATGCAATCACGCGTATTACTGTACTTTTATCACCTAGTATTTTAACAGTTAACGGTAAAAATTCTGCTGTTATTTTCATAAAAATATATTACCCACAATAAATATTCCTCGACCAATCGAATATTTTATAACAACTTACATACTTTGCAAAATTTATAAATATTACCCACAACTATTATATCAAATCCACACCATAATATTCAAAAATATATTTCGAGAAAAATTAATCTTTATTCATAAAAGTTGGGGTCTTACATATTATATCACTCTACAGTATTTTTAGCCCACACTTCAGAAAATACGTAATATCAAAATAAGGGTAATAGGGAGGAAGATCAAGAGAGAGGAAAAGCCATCATTAGAATAAGAAAAAAATTGTCCATTGTGCTATAACCAAGCACGAGGTATGAAATATAATTTATTTTATTTTTTTGATTATACTAAATTATGAGAAAGATCTTGGGATAATAATTTTTAAAAGTAAAAAATATTAATTTATTTGGAAATCGTTTCCTACAGAATCCTCTAAAAATAAAGCAACCAACATAAAGATACAGATTGGAGAATCAACAAAATGATAAAACCCATCGAAATAAAGGATCAATTTAAATCAATTTGAGCCTCCAACAATGCGAATTTCAACCACAAAAGACACAAACACAACTCAGACCGGAGATCGGGCAGCAAAACCAAATCCAATCATCACAAAACTCAAACCATCCATATAATCCCCTACTAACATAGACGAGATGATATACAGCTAGAAGGCCACTTGTGTAACAATCCAAAATTTATTTGTAATTTCAAATGTTTATTAAGTTAAATAAATATTTTTATGGATGTGGTTGATGTTAGTAGTTATTTGTGAATTTAATTTATGAGATAATACTCTAATTTAATTTAATAGTTAGAGAGTTGTTAAAGATTACGTTAGTTGCTATATTCTTTGTTCTAATTTAAAATTTAAAGTGATATATTAATTTATTAAACAAAATTATAATGAGATTATAATTTTGTGGTAATTTATTTAAGTGGAGAATTTATTTAATATGTTGCAATTAGTTTTATTTATTTAACTAAGATTTGATATGGAAATCCAAATAAATAATATGAGACTATAAACTATAGTATACATGATTTATTAAAATAAATTAAAGTACTAAATGGATTTACCAAACAAGACTTAAAGATATTAAGTCTTTATTTTTAAAAGTGTTTTATCAAACAAAGCCTTATGGCTTTTGAATTTGAATTTGAATTAAAAAAATAAAATAAAAATATATTAAATAATTTATAACTGATAATTAATTATTATAATTATTAGAACATCAGTTTTAAACATTTAGTTTTATGTGTTGGTTTTATTTTACGTAAAAGGTTTGGCCAAAGAGAGAAGGGAGAGTATACATGATAAGTAGGTTTTATACCTACTTATTGGTTACCAACTCACTAGAATTTTGCTCAACTCAAGTATTTTTGGTATGTTTTATTTTCTTTTTGTGTTTTTTTGCAGTGTGCATAGTTGGAACTCCTAAATAATTGTATGGCATGGAAATATCATGAAAATTGAAATGGCAAGAGAAGGCAGGGTGGCTTGTGCAATAATGAAGTTGGTAACTAGACTCAAGCAGGTGAGGAGGACAACATTTAAAGGATCGTTGAAGTGGTAAAGTGAAGAAGAAAAGAAATGCAAAAAAAATAAGCAAGCTGTCAAAGTGACATCAATGATCCAATGAAAGATTCTATGACCAAATTTCAACAAAGATTCAAAGAAGAATTGACTGCTACCGCCATAAAAAATCTGAACCACACACACTGCCGCCCGGAGAAGGATGAAGAGATGAAAGCGTGGCCGCAGCACCCAATTTATAAAGGACACGAGACGCCGTGTGCTAAGGACACGATAAAAGACACCTACTGGTAGCGCGCCGCCTAAACCTCTTACATTATCACGCGGCCGCACCAGTCACACCTGACTTAAAATGATGACTTTTATTTTGAAATGCTAGAGTGTGTTTGCTATCTTTAGATATATTTGTTGGTTTCCAGAGACGTATTAAGCAGTTTTTAGTACTATTATTAGGGTTTGAAGAGTCTAAAGAGATTTCATAGCATTTCTCTATTTCTTTGTGCTTCTCTCTCTAGATTATTGGTTATAAATACTGGGTTTTATTTTTTTTGATGAATGTGGACCTAAACGAGCTTGGAATTAAACTTTGAAGTATGGTTTATCAGATTTAATTCCTTATTTCCCTTATATCTCTTGTTTTCATTATTTATTTCAATGTTTTGCTTCAATCCCATAATGGTTATTGATTCAGAAAAGAACTAACTTCCATTATGGGATTCTAATGGAGTTTTATGTGTAGTCCATACTTGTATGCCTATTTATGATGTTTGTATGTTTAATATTGGATTTCCCATCATGGTTGTGCTAAAATATTGAATACTTGATCACCATTCACACTAATTACTTGTATGGAATTGAAAAGGAAGTATAGGTATAGATTAGACCATGTTGGCATATGTTCATGAGACTTATTTATGTTAGGTTTTGTGATTCGTGACCCGGATAGGAATATACCGGTTCACCATGTGTAGTCATTAAGAGAGATTAATTGTGCTTAAATCATTATTACTTTTAATTCACATAGACATGTAGTGGGTTAGGTGATTTTGATGCTTACAGAAATTCTATCAATTTTTGTGTAGTCATTGAGAGAGATTAATCGTTATGTTTCACTTTTGTGCTCTTGACTAGCTGTCCATATTGAATAATTAGACATAACAAAAGGCATGCATTTTGGATAAAGCATTAAATGACATTAGGATCCCATTTCTCTCCATTGTGATTCCCATAAATTTAGTAATTAGTATTTTTGTGCTGATTATTAATTTAGATATCATTTTACTTATTAATTGATAGTTTGAGCATACAGAAATAGTGATAAGGTTGTTGCATGATAGCATATATTTATTCACCTTTCTCTATGGGATCGACACTTTCTTACTCTGTACTACTTGTTGACCTGTGTATACTTGCATAAGTTAGAGTCTGTTTTGTTAAACAGAAATGGAGGCAACAAATTTTTGGCGTCGTTTTCGGGGAGTGGCATTTATTTTTATTACTGTCATCATCAACTAAAGCTAGATTTGTTTGACTTGAACAATTCTATTCTTATCTCATTTCTATTTTATTTTTGTTTGCAATTCAAGTACTTGTGTACATTATATGCACACGCGATCATCTAATTCGAGTTGGTACCTGCACAAGTTAATATCAACGGTAGAGCATGGAGATCGAGAACACGACAGAGTACACAAGTAGATACTGAAACTTTATCATCCAATATGGCAGAAGAGCAAAGAGAATAGCACAAAGCCTTAAGGGATTATTCAATGCCCAACATTAATGAGTTACAGTCGAGCATCGTAAGGCCAACTATAGCAGCAAATACTTTCGAGCTTAAGTTGGGCATGATATAAATGGTTCGGAATTCAGTTCAAATTGGGGGTGCTACTACAGATGACCCAAACTAGCATTTATTGAGCTTCATAGAGATTTGTGACACCTTTAGATATAATAGGGTTTCAGAAAATGCAATTAGGCTCAGGCTATTTCCATTTTCCTTAACGGATAAGGCTAGAAGTTGGCTCCACTCATTGCCATCGGGGTTTACCACTACATGGGAGGACTTAGCACGGAAGTTCTTAGCCAAAATTTTCCCAATGGCTAAGACAGTAAAAATGAGGACCATGATTTCCTAGTTTGAATAGCAATAGGGTGAAACACTGTATGAAGCCTATTCTTCTTCTTATTGTAAAGAGTCATGGCTTCACTTCCCTCTTTGGCTATGATAGCCTTGTCCAACAGTGCTACAAAAGTACCAATCTACAATACCGCCACCTTGTTGTAGAGCCAGGGTTTTAATCCCAGCTCAAACCTTTGTGCCTTCCTTGCTTCCGCGTCCACTTGATGTGGAGCGAACTTAGCTAATTAATTAAATTTTGCAGCATACTCCACAACTAACATATCCCCCTACTTCAACTCCAAAAATTTCACTTCCATCCTAGTCTGCATACTAGACGAAAAATAATTCTCAAAGAACAATGTTTTGAACCTAGTCCATGTAACCTCTCCTACTCTAACTCTAGTTTGATTGGCCTCCCACCAGAAATTTTCCTCCCCTTTCATCATATAAGTGGCAAAATCTATCTTTTGCCCCTCTGCTACCCTAGTGATTACAAAAGGCTTTTTCTATCTCCTTTATCCATGTATGAGCTTCTACTGGGTCAGTTGTCCTTCTAAACTCTGGTGGTCCTACTGCTTTGAAATCTTTAAAGTTTTCCCATCAATTATCAGACTGATTTCCCCCAACTAATATTGCATTCTGTATAGCTTAAGCTATCATATTTGCAAAATTCTATATTGGGTCTAGTTGTTGTTGTCCTCTAGCATTGTTGACAGATTCTTCAACACTTTGGTTTCAATTTTGTCTTCTTAGCGGCATTATCTGATAAAATCATAAATTATCCTTTAATTTACTTATATTCTATGTCTTATCATATAACGCGTGATTTCAAACTCAAATAATCATATACTCAAAATATTTAATTTTGAAACTTGGTTTATTGTATTATCAAATTATCAGATAGATACATAAAAACTTATTTCATTAAACAAACATATATTCACATTCATTCATAGTAATTTACACCGGATAACACATATTGTTATAAGCATCCGTTATCCCTTTATGACCACAAAAGTCGGGATTTGCTACTACAACTTATACAAAAGTTAGAAATACTACATTACATACATATTATATCATTAAACATACATATTCAAATACTAATCCTACTTATTCCCTACACCTTCTCCTGACCTTGGATAATCTTTCGCCCGATGACCTTCCAATCCACAATTAAAACATGCACGTTGCTTAAAATTGGGACACTGAGGAGAGAAATGTCCCTCATGTCCGCAACTGTAACATATCTTTATCCCTGTCTTGCACATGCCTCTATGTTTCCTTTTACAGTTTTTACACTTTCCTATTTTACTAAGGTTCCCTTAGTTAAAATCAGAATTTTCTAACTCCCGGTCGTTCATCTTTCTTTTCCCCTTCTTGCTTGGAGCTGCACACGATATGCGGCTTTTGGCTCCAATTTTATCAATTAGGATTATAAGCTTATCTTGTTCTTCCATTATTTCGATCAACACCTTCTGCAATTGACTATTAAATAGCTTTTCTATTTCCAACAACTTTTCTAAAGAAGAAACCTGGTCCCGAAGATTCTGCACTTCTGTTGATGCTTAATCAGCTCCAACTTCAGTGTCCAAATCACTATCTGTTAGTTCCACCGTTTCTAGGTCTGGTACTATATTTTCCAAAATAATCACCTCGTAAAGGTTACTTTCAATGCGAGCCTCTATTTCAGCTACTGGCTTCAATATTAGCTCGAGTGTATTGATTTGATCCTTCTTCATGTTATAAGCGTATAATAATCCTTTTTCCTGACATCTACACATAAATTATTTTTATTAGTATATAGTATATACACACAGCAAATAATAGTTTTATATAAATTATCTTTTATTTTCTTTTAAGATGAATTTATTTAATTCATCTCCTTTAAACTCTATTTGAGTTACTTATATTTTCAATGTTTCCTTCTGTCCTAAGGTTATAGCCTAAGGTCTACTCCCACCTAAGGTTTCTAACCCTAAAGCTTTAATACCATGTTGTGACGCCCCCAAATCCGGGTACTTGAAACCCGTATTCGGTGCTTCATGATAACATTCATTCAACTACTTAATGTATTAATTAAACAAAAGTATTATATCAAATTTATCTACCTTCCCAGTCTCGAGAACCTTTAAGTCTTACATTACATGATAAATATTATATTATCCTACCACAAACAGTCATTACAAATAACATAATGTAACATAATCCTTCAGCTTCCCCTTCCCTTTGTCCTTGCCTGAACCTTCAAGTCGTGCTAGTTTAGCTGAAAAGATTTAAATTTAAAGCAAGAATGAGCATTTGAGTTCCCAGCAAGTAATAGCAATGAATAAAGATTAACTGAAAGATTTAAATGTTTTCTTTGGATGACACTTCTACAAAAAAGCAAAAGTTATGAAGTAAGCTGAAACAATACTGAACTACATATCAATTCTATTTCATTTTTGAAACTACGTACTGACTATAAATGGGGAAAAGTTTGACAAACTATAAACTTTATTTTTTTAATTTTTGAAAAGGTTAATTAGAACTTCATCTGCAAACCGTCCTGTCTTCCAGACACGGGGGGTGATCAGCCTGTTATGCCCTGTATTGATCAATACTACGTGTTTGAATGATAAGTTCGTTCATTTGGTGTAGTTTTTAGACCTCAGTATTAATTCTTATCAAGGATGTCAACAATGGAGTTTTTTTTTTGTAAAAACATAGAATATAAGGATTTAAATTATTTATAGTTATTGTTTAATTGTTCTAAGTTGGTATATATGTGAGGAATAATGTTTATATGAGATTTATATCATTTGAGTATGTTTAATTTACTTTTTGTGGATGAAATTCGTGATAGTTGAAATTTGAGCAGTATTTTAAGCATGATCGCATAGTTTACGTCTACGCACAAGTAGCAATTTCTTTAGTTCGATTATAAATATATATTAATTGCGCCCATACCAGATCGAGAAGGCGATAATGCCCGATTGATTATCTGAGACCTTAAAAACACTTGTGAACCTAGTCTAATGAAATATTAATGTGATGAACATGTAATAAAGAGACTAAAAAAGATTTGTATCATATAGTTGGTAATTCAAAAGTTGTAAAAATTAGTAAGTTGTGAAAACGTTACGTTGTGATTTGTTGAACACATGGGTTAGTGAATAAGTGTTTCAAATCTAATACTTGTGATTTCTGAGGTGTATATGGTGTGAATTGAAACTTGTACTATAGTAACAAGTTTAACTAAAAATTAGTTTTATCTTGGAAAGTGGATGTTAGTATATCTAATAGATGTTGTGATTCTAATAATATGTGTAGGTGAACGTGAGTTGTAATTTATAGCTTACGCACGAGGCAAGTTCCTTACCCCTAAACTTTAATTGAGCAAGTTCTTTATCCCTAAACTTTATTTGAGCAAGCTCTAACCCTAATTTTACGCGAGCAAGTTTTAAACTCTATTCGTTGTTTGATTTATCTTAACTTGTTTATAGTTAAGCAAGTTTCCCTAGTTTCATTCTTTTTATAATGAATGCAAGTTCTTGAACTTTATTCTCTAATTAAGTTGTCCTATATCGTCTTACTTTATACAAGTTGTAATCTTATTATCGTATTGAGCAAGTTTTGTTTTTAATTTGTTATTTATTAATGCATGTTCAATAATTCAATTTTTCTTATTCGACAAGATTATAGCCTTAGCTTAATATTGTTCAAGCAAGGTTTATTGTATTGTTCAATGCTTGTGCTTTTTAGTTTATTTCTAAGCATAAGTTCAATATATAATGTTGGTTTACCTATGATTCATAAATTATTCTATATTATGTTGTTATTAATCACTCGTACTGTTATTGAACTTTGTTGATTCAACTAATCCTTTAATTGATGATCGTTAAACTCTAAATTACCCTTGAAGCTTATCTAAACCAAACTTTCTTTGGTGCGGACTTGTACTCTAAAAACTGAGAAGAACAACCCTATTATAGGGGAATTATTTTACGCGATGCGTTTAGATGTTTGTGAACAATACATGGTACGAAGGGCTGATCACCCTAAGTATGGGGAGTCCCTACAGTTATGACTGTTTAGGTTAAAATTGAAAGATTACTTATAACCTTGGAGATAGTTCGTGGTCTTGTGACCCTCAGTTACATTTTGTATGATGATTCCAATTTTTAATTTTTGATTATCATTGACAGAATATTATTCAGTTCTGATGAGCTTATTCATTGGTAAATATTATGCTATTGTTATTCATTGCTATTTCAAGCGAGCATTTGTTTTGCTCACTCTTGCATATATATATAATTATTGCAGCTAAGGTTGAGAAGGTCGATGAATCTACCACTAGCAAAGGAAAAAGGAAAATGAACAAGTGTTGAAGACTTGTAATTTATTTACTTTTATGATGACAAACTTTTAATCATTTTATTTTTCCGCACTTGATGTATATTAAAGGTTAGATAACCTGGGAGATGTATTGGTTTAATGATGTAACCCTTTTAATGGGAGGATTTATGGTTTAAATTTTATTACATTTGGGTAGTTAGATGTGAATGCATGAAAAGTGAACACCAAGTCTTGTGGGAATGAAGTACCTAGATTTCGGTATCAAAGCTTTAGGTTATGAACCTTAGGTGGGAAAAAAGCCTTAGGAAGTAACCTTATAGTAGATTGAAAAGATAGTGGTGATAAACTCTTATCGAGTTTTAAGAAAGAAATAATAAAACACTTTATGTGCTTATGTGGTTGCAACCTATGTGCTCGTGAGTGTCGAGTAGTAATGATTAGTAATTAAAACTTAAAATTTTGTTGTCAAGATGGTTAATGTAGGAGAATCTAGTCAGGCTATGGAGGAAGGACCCCAGAAGCGTAGAGAGGAGAAGCCTCGAGATATTCATGTGGTTTGGGAACAACTACTGCCACGTAAGTCATCTCCGTTGGTCACAGTGGTTGAGCAGGAAAGTTTACCTGATGAGGACGATGAGGTAGAGACAGATGAGGAGGACCCTGTTGAGCTGCCACAGTCGGATGGCGATGAGGAGGAGGAAGAAGAGTTTCCACCAAACTCGATCATTGCCCGTATGTATGACGAAGTATACAACTGCAATGTAGAACTTAAGGATAGAGTCGAGTAGTTGGAAGAGATAGTGGCTGAACGTCAGACCTCGATGGCGCAGAAGAACGATGAGATCCGGGATCTAGATGGACGTCTAAGTAATGTCAAATGGAAGCTGATCCATACTAAAGGGGAGAACAAGTAGTTGACCGAGGAGATTGCGGAGCTGAAGAAAAAATTGAAAGAAGAGGCCACTAAGAGGGCAAGAGCCGAAGACGCGTACGAGGAAGCTTCTCAACGAGCCGAGGTAGCAGAAAGAGAGGTATAAGTAAAGAAGATCAAGATGGAGGAGATGAATAATATTTTCAACACTGTGGTTAACCGAGCTCAAGATCGAGTCATGTATTTTCCGATTCAGTTCGAGACGTTGCCATGGTACATGTTAGATCATCGAACAATATTCCGTATTATGGAAGAGGAGCGTTGTAAGGCTATGCAGCATTTTTGTAGATCGTCGTAAGGAATGTGACGCCCCCAAATCCAGGTACTTGAAACCCATATTTTGTGCTTCACGATAACATTCATTCGAATACTTGAATGTATTAATTAAACAAAAGTATTATATCAAATTTATCTACCTTCCTAGTCTCGAGAACCTTTAAGTCTTACATTACATGATAAATATTATATTATCATACTACAAACAATCACTACAAATAACATAATATAACCTAATCCTTCAGCTTCCCCTTCCCTTTGTCCTTGTCAAAACCTTCAGGTCGTGCTAGCTTAGCTAAAAAAATTTAAATTTAAAGCAAGAATGAGCATTTGAGTGCCCAGCAAGTAATAGTAATGAATAAAGATTAACTGAAAGATTTAAATGATTTCTTTGGACGACACTTCTACAACGAAGTAAAAGTTGTGAAGTAAGCTGAAATAATACTGAACTACATATCAATTCTATTTCATTTTTGAAACTGCGTACTGACTATAAATGGGGAACAGTTTGACAAATTATGAACTTTATTTTTTTAATTTTCAAAAAGGTTAAACAGAACTTCATCTGCAAACCGTCCTGTCTTACGGACACGAGAGGGTGATCAACCCGTTATGCCCTGTATTGATCTATACTACGTGTTTGAACGATAAGTTTATTTTCCCTGTTTCAGATGTTCATAATTAGTCTGGAATCTGAATTAAAATAATCCAGCTGATTAACAATAATGTTCTATCTTGGTCAACGATATTTTTAAATCTGTGTCTAGCTTAGTTAAATAGCTTAGATGGTTTTAAATAACATATACATACCTAAAAACTAGTAGGTATGTGTCAACATGTGATTAAATACAATCATTATCCAAGTGAGGGAACTTGTATAATCTAACATAACTATCTATAAACAGGGTATATATTGATCATACATTACTACTGTACTGGTAAAAGAATAGAGTTCGATAACATGCATGAATACTAATGTTGAAATACATGATCAATAACAATAGAGTTTAAAAACTTATATAACAGAAGTATAATTCGATAAATTACTTACACAGGATTATTGCATAAGTAGATACAAATAGTAAGGATACTTGCCTGATCTTCTGCTTACACAACTTAGTTTTATCTTTTATAAGAGACCTATTATTTATAAGATTATTCTGTTGATTAGAA
Source organism: Panax quinquefolius (assembly GCA_020205615.1). Lineage (NCBI taxonomy): Eukaryota > Viridiplantae > Streptophyta > Magnoliopsida > Apiales > Araliaceae > Panax > Panax quinquefolius. Next base: position 78,510,968 of record CM035155.1, read on the forward strand.
TAATATATCATAACACATAGCACTGCTATCTATAGTCATCATATAGCTTAAACACATTGTCACATAGTTATAGCAGTCATTCGAACATAAATAATTACTTATCAGGTCAATCTATATAAGTCTAGGTGAACCTTAGATTCATTTCGGTGTACCGACGACTTTATCGGCTAATAATCAAGCTTATATTTACTTAAACTCTATTTTGTAACTTCAATACTATAGTAGATAATTTAAATATTAATCATATTATTTTTCAAGGTATTATAATAATTTTTAAATAATTATTATAATTTATCATGATTTTTCAAACAGTGAAATCATTTTTTAAATGATTTAAATACAGAATTCCATTATCATTAATATTTAAATAATATAAAAATATTAATGAAATACTTGACAAAATATCCAAGTTATTAATAATAACTCAAAATATTTTCAAAATACTAATTTTCCCTTAAATAATTTTTAAAACATTTAAAATTATTTTTAAATAATTACCATTAATATTTAAATATTAATGTATTATTCATGAAAATATTAAAAGTCATTTATTATAACTTAAAATATTTTTAAATCATTTTAAATTATTTTTAAATCATTAAAACTATTTTAAACTATTTATTTAATATAAATATTAAATAAAACTATTATCATTAATATTAAATTATTAATGATAATTACCTTAAAATATTAAAAATCATTATTTATAACTCAATATTTTTACACACCTTATTATCATTTCAAATACTTTTTATAATATAAAAATAAATTTTAACCAATTAATTTAATACATTTATTAAATAAATTTAATATCATTAATATTCAAATAAATAGTAGTATTAATGAAAAATATGTCAATTTATCAAAAGTAAATTTTTATAACTTAATATAATTTTTAAAACTAATTTTTAAATATTCAGAAATTAATTTCTATTTTTAATGAATTTTTCGAAAATTAGAAAACTAAAATAATTAAATTCGTTTGTGACACCCCCAAAATAGGTCCATTCCATCCAACTCATTCTGAGTCGCCAAATGCATGGTACAGAAATAACTACAACTTTATTAATACATTTGTCGTGCAAAATACGACAACATATATACCGTGAGTTTAAATACAACTATTGTCTTCTAGACAATATACATACCCAAATAAATCCTCATCACAATTATTTATACATTATTTTACAAAAATGGTGAGGACTACTAAACAACTCTCTCTATAACCATCATTCCATACCCCGACTCGTACTCGCTACATTCTCGCCTCCTGAGAAGAAAAATGGAACAAAAAGGAAAAGGGTGAGCTCAACTAGCCCAGTAAAGAATATTATGACTAATATAATATACAACAAATTATCGTTAGTCTTCAACAGAGAAAAATCTAATAGAATACAATAGACAACCGCTTTTAAATCAACAATCTGCAGTGAAACAACAATTCATTAGAAGAGTTAAGTAGAGAATGCAAACTACTATCTTCTATATATGAATTTAAAAGTTCATCGTCGATATTTTATCCCTGTAACATCAATCAATATATATCTGGAATCAAATATTCATCTTTCCACTACAGGCCAAAGATATTCATCAGTTGGTCATGTTCATCTAAACACATGTTCATCTTTGTACTACGGGCCAAAGATATTAATCAGTAGGTCATGTTCATCTTAACACCTGTTCATCTTTGCACTACGGGCCAAAGATATTTATCAAGAAATCATTCATCTTTGCACTACAGGCCAAAGATATTCAGTAATATCATCATTTAGGAGTGGGGATGATGAAAAATATTTTAAAGGAAACGAATCTAGTGAAACAAAAGAACAAATATTAAGGATTCGTATTTTAAACAATCCAAGTTTAAAAATACTTCATAAGTAATCAGAGTGGAGTAAAATTCAAGAATGATCAAAACATGGATACAATCAAAACTAGTATCCAGAATAGATATTTTGGACAAAAAGAAGAAATTTTATTTTTCGGTGAATAGTGTCGTATTCGTAAATAGTGTCGTATACTGAATAGTAACTCCGACACCAAAAGATAGAAATTTCACAAAAAACATCTTCACGCTTCGTGAATAGTACTCGTGAATAGTAACTCGTGAATAGTAACTCGTGAATAGTAACTCGTGAATAGTAACTCATGAATAGTAACTCATTAATAGTAACCCCAACATGAAAAAGTTCCAAATTTGATAAAAATTTTCAACCAATATTTCAGCATAATGATATTGAAGAAATAATATCATTTGAGAAGAAAATAACATCACTTACCTCGAAAAGACAAGACTTTAGTTGAAAACAATTTGGATATAGGCTATGACTTGAACTTGCATAGTATAGCAATACTCAAAATATACTCAAAATACTCACAAGAATAACTCGATAATATAGAGAGAGAAAACTTCAATTTCTGGTGTGATTTTCAATTCTAACCTAAGCACCCTATTTATAGGAAATTGCTTAGAACACCAAAGCAGAAAATTTAATATAATATATTATTAATAATAAATTTTCCTACGCCTATTTAGAAATCAGCTCCTAACATTTCCCACATGTCAACCTTCTAGAAAAAGTAATTAAAAAACGTTTTCTTATTTAAATTATTTTAAACTTCCAAAATTAATTATTTTGAACTTGAACTTCAATAATTCATAATAAATAGCCCTTTTATCGGAAAATTTGAATCAGTAACTTTTTATAGGAAATTCAATTCTCTACAACTTTGCGTAAGAAAGTTTTTCCAAATTCAAATGTAAATTGACCGAAATCCATAAGCAAGCGATTTTACAAAGTTATAATCAAATTTTCATCAATAATTGTGTCCACCAACACACAAAATATGTGTTAAACATTTATAGCCACAAAAATACTCTTTCTTCTCATATACTCATATATCCCACATTCATTATATAAATATCACCGTTAATATATTATTAAAATAATATATTTAAATGAATTATTTTATCGAAAAAGATAAAATATTAATTTTCAACAATTGTCACATTAAAAATTTTCTCCATCTATATCCATATAAAATCAATATTTTCCTCATCATATAAATCAATAATTAATTATTCACAAATAATATTCTGAGAATCAAGATCTTGCAACCGTAGCCGCTCCAGGAAAGAGGGGCTTTCAATAAGAATTTCTCCTTCTTTGGAGCGCAATTAGGTGACCAAACCTCTCCTTAGATGTAACTTTCTAGACATTTCCAATAATGTTATCCAATAATATTATTCAGGATAATATGAATTATTGTTCGATAATGGAAAATATTGTGTAATGACAATTTATTGAAACAACAAGAATATAAAATATCAATGCAAAGAATTATTGAATCAATAAAATAAAATATCGAACAAGAATTATCGTAATAATTATTGAGTAGTGCTTTCACGTAAGAATCAATAATTGGTGCAATACTGCAAAGCTTCTTGTTCAACAACGCCAGACATTAGTGTGTTTTAACCACCGGGTATTCCAAATGTAATTAATTGGTAATAACTACGCCGTTATTTATAAACAACTTATATTTGTCGTTTTCTTCATCCAATCGCTTTCGTTATGGGGCCCACAAAAGATCTGGCTTGGCCGCATTTAATATTCCCCAACAAAGATTTAATATTCCACGACCAAACGAATATTCCCCGACAATAATGAATATTTTATAACCACTTACTTATTCAAATATTTTGCGTATTTTACCCATAACTATCCACATTAATCAAATCAACCCTTACTATTTCAAAATAATAAATAGAGGAAAATAAATTTCATTTATTAATAATTTGGGGTCTTACACCGTTGCTAAAGGCTTTAGCGACAGTTTCTGTCGCGGTTGGTGTTCTTGAGGCTAAACACTAATAACCAGTTGCTAAGGTGCTTACTTTGACCGTCTTTAATTCTCAGTTTGAACATGTTCTGGACAATCTTAAGTACTGATCATGTAGTTTTTATGTAATACTACATGAATCAAGCATCATATAAGTCATACAATCACATAGCATGAAGATCTGTCCCTTCAAATTCGTTGTCAGGGCTTTCTAGGTTTTCTGGGTTACCAAGAAACCTAGTCAGCTTCAAGGGTCCATTTTGAGGCTCAATTTTGTTTAGGTTTTGGTCATTATTAGTGTGTTCTAATGGTTCAGGTTTGTAGTATACATGTCAGAGTACATATATCAATCATCAGATCAGTCAAACTACATCAGAATCATAAGCTAGCATCCGGTCAAACCATGTCAGAAATGGAGTTCTTGAGTTTTTTGGGTTACCCAGAAAAGTGCAATCGTGTTCGTCCAGCCTGGTTTGACCATAAATTACTTTCATTCTGTTGGTTAACTAAGTGATATAGGAGCATGAATATGTAGTACACATACAAGGGTATAATCTAAATACACTAACACAAACAAAACCATAAACACATGCAAGATCTGGGCCCATGAACTTGTTGTCAGACACTGATGAACAAGTTCTGGTTTACCTAGAAAATAAAAAGTCATGGTCAAGTGACCTACTTTGACCATCCACTACTTAAAATTTGTTGATTGTTTGAGTGATATAAATGCATGGATCTAGAGTCTATCTAACAGGCTACATACTATATACAATAACATCTCCAAATCTCCTAACATCTAAAAGATATTTGCCTTAAAAAAATCATGTCAGACCCTGATATTGAGTTTCTGGTCTGGGTTACCCAGAAACTCTTGGTCATGCTCGGTCAACTGGGTTTGACCAAGAATATCTAGTATTCCGGACATGATCTAAGTATGATTTCAAGTCCAGATCAAAGTCCTTATAGCAAACTACAAGTCTAAAACATAAAACACACAAAATCATTAACAAAGAAGAATCTACAACCTCTGACTTTTGCTTGCCAGACAAAAATTTAGGGTTCATGAAAGTTTTGAAAAACTTTGATTTTAATGCATTTTGATGCTATAGATCTATGATATAACATCATAGATCATCATATAACATCTTCTAGCATGCATCTAAACACTTAAACACAAAATTTATTCTAACATGTAAGATCAAATTGGGTTAGGGCTTTATACCTCTCTCTTGGAGATGCTTTGATCTTGCTCAATACAACTGATCTTGGTGTTCTAGAGGATTGTTTAGGGACTGATTTGCTAAAAGATTTTGTGGCTTAGAGAGAGAGAAGAGGTAGTTGGTGATAGATAACAAATGAGCAATTTGTTTAGACTTTCTCTTTCTTTAATCCTTATAACCTAGATACAATGGATGTAAGTAATGCTAGGTGGCACAAGAGATAAGATTGGCTGAGATTTTAGGCACATGGGATATGCCACAAGTGATGAGTCATGCCATTCTAGAAAACCTTTTAGCTTACAAGTTAAGTGAAAGGGTAATTTGGTCATTTTGCACACTAAAGGGTATTTCGGTCTTTTCCATCTAAATTTTAAGGGTAGTTTGGTAATTTCATATATTTCCCATAAGTTTTAATCTTAAGATTTGCTAATTACCATTAGGGCTTGCTAATCACCGATTAGGGTTTGGAAATTAGGGTTTATCGGTTTAAACTTAGGGTTTTTTAATACTCTGCTATTTCTGATCAACACTGAACAATACACACACACACAGTACATACATATCATATTAAAATATAATTATATTCTCATTCCTTGTTCAAAATCCAGGAATTAGGGTTATGGATCATATCCGACTTAACTTTCATTATCAATCAACTTAAAAATTTAAATTGACTATCCTGCTAAATCCATATCACATATATTCAAGATATTATTCATGCTACCAAACTTAATAAATAAATAAAAATTATTCGTAAAAATACAGATATAATTATTCAAAAAAATTTGGGTCTTTACAAGGAATGTAATATGTGATTAATGAGTAAATATGATGTAAATCGCGTGTATTATATAACCAATGGGATATGATGATGATGATGGTGTTATCCTGAAACTTTTGTAGTTCAGGAAAGTGATGTAGATAGCAAGGATGCTATCATGATTATGTTTTTAAAAGATTATGAATAAATGAAAGTTACTGTTTATTCAAGATGTTGTGTGCTATGTGGTAATTTTTATGATGTGCAAGTTGAGTAGATAATACTTAGAAGATTGAATAATAATCTAATGAGTATATTTTAACAGAAAATGCCTCCAAGACGTTAACCACGACAAAGGACCCCTGAGGGATCTACCAATAACAACAATGCTGAGGCTAACCCAGTTCAGTAGTTAGTGACGTTACTGATGGGAGCATTACAGAATCAACCGCAGAATCAAGTCGCGACCTTTAAGGACTTCAAGGTGGTTGGGCCACAAGAATTCCGTGGGTCCATGAATCCGATTGAGGCACAGACCTGGGTTATGGAGATAGAGAAAGTTTTCAATGTTGCTAGAGTAGGTGAGAATTAGAAGACTGCTTTTGCAACTTTTATGTTGAAAGCAGAGGCTAGTTATTGGCGGCAAACAAATAAAACTCGAGGAGGTCAGGGAGTAATGACTTGGGATAGGTTCAAGGAAATATTTTTCGAGACTTATTTCCCAGAGAGTTCAAAAAATCAGATGGAGGTACAGTTTTTAGAACTGAAGCAGGGCACAATGACGGTATCGGAGTATGCCGTAACATTTAATAAGTCGGTGAGGTTTGTTTCATATCAAGTCAACACAGATGAGCCCTGGTTGTATAGCAGAGTATCCATGTTTTAACTGAAGACATTTACAGTGGTGCTGGAGAAGGCAGGGAGGAGAAGAGGCCGTGACAAAGTATAATCAAGAACAAAGGAAGAAGAAGAGTGGGGTGAAGCTAAGAATGGTGGTGGTGGTGGTGGAAATGGTAGTAACAACTTAAAAAGAAAGTGGAATACAAATGTGGGTGCTGGAAACCAGCAGGGAAACCAGTAGAAAAAGAAGTTTGAAGCATGTGCTACATGCGGGAGCTATCACACTAGCATGTGCATAAGGGGTAAACGATTATGCTTTAACTGTGGCCAGGAGGGTCACATTGCCCCAAATTGCCATCAACCAAAGAAGAATGTTTGCTACACATGTGGATTAAAGGATCATTTTGTTCGCGAGTGCCCTAAGAAGAAATCTGGTGAGACAACAGGAAGCAAGGGAGGAAGTAGTGGAGGTACACTAAGTATTGCGGGACCAATATCATCAAATAAGTCCACAGCTAGAACCTTCAATATGATAGTGCAAAACGCAGTGCAATCAAAAGATGTCGTGTCAAGTATTATCCCAATCAATGATATAAATGCATATGCATTATTTGATTCGGGTGCTACTTGCTCGTTTATATCTGATGAATTTGTAAGAGGTTAGAATTGCCTAGTGAAGAGTTGAATTTCCCTTTACACATAGAAATTGCGAATAGGGTGGTGATTCCTGTTAAATTCATATACAGAATTGTAGGGTGAATATTAAGGGGAATGTTATGACAGTAGATTTAATCCCGATAAAACTTGGAGAGTTTGATGTTATATTGGGAATGGATTGGCTATTCAATTATGGAGTGATAATTGATTGCCAAAAGAAATGTGTAAACCTTATGACTTCATCAAAGGAAGTTTTCAATTGTAGCAAATTGCCTAGACAAGCGAGATGTCTGACGATTATGTAGGCCAAGAAGTTATTGAGTCAAGGCTATGTAGGATACTTAGCTTACATAGTCGATACTCAGAAGAAGAAGGGTGTGAAACTGTAGGAGATACCAGTGGTTAGGGATTTTGTGGACGTGTTTCCAGAAGATTTTCCAGGACTTTCGCCTAACAGAGAGATTGAGTTCGTGATCGACTTAGTGCCAGGAACTTCTCCAATATCGAAGACCCCATACAGAATGGCTCCAGTAGAGATAAAGGAACTGATGATACAGTTGCAAGAACTACTAGACAAGAAATATGTGACGCCCCCAAAATAGGTATACATCACCCATTCTGAGTTGTCAATACATGGTACAGAAACAACTATAACTTTATTATTACAACAAGAAAGCTGTGAGTTTAAATACAAATATTATCTTCAGACAATATCTATACTCAAATAAATCCTCATCACATTTATTGATACATTATTTTACAAAATGGTGAGGACTACTAAACAACTCTCTCTAGAACATTCATTCCATACCCAGACTGCGTACTCGCTTATATTCTCTACTCTTGAGAAAAATGGAACAAAAAGGAAAAGGGTGAGCTCAACTAGCCCGAAGAAAGAATATTATGACTAAGATAATATACAACAAATTATCGTTAGTCTTCAACAGGAAAAATCTAATAGAATACAATAGACAACAAATTTTAAATCAATATTCGCAATGTGAAATAATAATTCATTAGAAGAGTTAAGTAGAGAATGCAAACTACTATCTTCTATGTATGAATTTAAAAGTTCATCGCTCTATCTTTTATCCCCGTAACATCAATCAATATACATCCGAATCAAATATTCATCTTTGCACTCACAGCCAAAGATATTCATCGATTGGTCATGTTCATCTAAACACTTGTTCATCTTTGCACTACTACCAAAGATATTCTTCAGAAATCATTCATCTTTGCACTACATGCCAAAGATATTCAATAATATCATCATTTAAGACTCGAGGATGATGAAAAATATTTTTAAAGAAAGCGAATCCAAATTGAAACAAAATGACAAGGATTAAGGATTAAGAATTGTACTTTGTTTTATCCATGTCCAAAAATACCTCAAAAATAATCACGGTGGTGTAAAATTCAAGAATGATCAAAACATGGATACAATCAAAGCTAGTATCCGAATAGATATTTTGGACAAAGAGAAGAAATTTCATTTTAATTGAATAGTGCCAGTATCGTGAATAGTGTCGTATACATGAATAGTGCAGATACGTGAATAGTAACTCTCGACACCAAAAGATAGAAATTCCAAAAAAAACATCTTCACGCTTCGCTTAATAGTACTCGTGAATAGTAACTCGTGAATAGTAACTCATGAATAGTAACTCGTGAATAGTAACTCATGAATAGTAACCCCGACATGAAAAAGTTCCAAATTTGATAAAAAGTTCCAACCAATATTTCAGCATAATGATATTGAAGAAATAATATCATTTGAGAAGAAAATAACATCCCTTACCTCGAAAGATTAGTACTTCTAGCTGGAATACCGGGTATAGTGCTGAAGGGAACTTGCACCGTCTAACAATACTCAAAGTATACTCAAAATACTCACAAGAATACGCTCGATAATATAGAGAGAGAAAACTTCAGTTTCTGGTGTGATTTTCAATTCTAACCTAAGCACCCTATTTATAGGAAAATGCTTAGAACACCAAAGCAGAAAATTTAATATAATATTAATATATATATATTAAGATTTCTATGCCCACCTTCCTAGATCTGATCTCAGCTCATTATGCACATGTTGTAGCCCACAAAACAAACAAAAAACGTTTTTATTATTTAAAATATTTTAAACTTCCAAAAATCAATTATTTTGAGTTTTGAACTTCAATAATTCATAATAAATAGCCCTTCTATCAGAAAATTCGAATCTCATGAGGTTTTATAGGAAATTCAATTCTCTACAACTTTTGCGTAAGAAAGTTTTTCCAAATTCCAAATAGAAATTGACCAAAATCCACAAACGGGGATTTTACAATTTATAATCAAATTCCGATCAATAAATGGGGTCCATCGACATGTTTAACATGTTTTAAACATTTATTGCAACAAAAATACTCTTCCTCCTCGTATACTCATATATCCCACATTCGTTGTAAAAATATCACCATTATTATATTATTAAAATATAATAATATATTTAAAAGAATTATTTTATCGTAAAAAGATAAAATTTCAATTTTCAACAATTGTCACATTAAAATTTTTCTCCATCTATATCCACATAAAATCAATATTTTCCTCCTCATCGTATGAATCAATAATTAATTATTCACAAATAATATTACGTAATCACAATATTGACAACCGTGCGGGTTCAGGAAGGGGGCTTTCTATAAGAATTTCTTCTTCATGGCGCGCAATTAGGTGACCAAACCTCTCCTTAGACAGAACTTTCTAGACATTGCCAATAATGTTATCTAATAATATTATTCAGATAATATGAATTATTGCTTCGATAATGAAAAATACTGTGTAATGACAATTATTGAAACAACAGCAATATAAAATATCAACGCAGCAATTATTAACTCAATAAAATATCGAACAAAGAATTATCGTAACCATTATTGAGTAGTTCCTTCTTACTTAAGAATCAACAATTGGTGCAATACTGGTGAAGCACTCGTGTTTTAACCACCGGGTATTTTAACAGTATTAACGGTAACAACTACGCCGTTATTTTTAAACCACTTATATTTGTCGTTTTCTTCATCCAATCGCTTTCGTTATGGGGCCCACACACATTTGTTGCTACGTCGCATTTAATATTCCCCGAAACAACAATGAATATTTTATAACCACTTGCTTATTTTGAAATATTTTGCGTATTTTACCCCTAACTATCCACATTAATCACATCAACCCTTACTATTTAAAAATAATAAATAGAAAATTAAATTTCATTAATAATAAGTTGGGGTCTTACGACCTCCCTCCTTTTGAAATTTCGTCCTCGAAATCGACATTGATTTACAGTGTTTGAAAAGGTGAGGATACCTCGCTTTCATTTCCGTTTCCAATTCCTGGTCATTTCCTCTATAGCATGATTCCTCCACAAAACTTTAACTTGTGGAATGACCTTTCTTGGCGTAGGGACATGCTCCTTCCTATCCAAGATCTTGATGGTACCTCCTCACACGTTAAGTCTTTGGCTATTTCGGCCCGATTCTAATTCTATAACGTGGTTCGGGTCTTTCACATATTTCTGAAATACTGATATGTGAAACACATTATGAACACGAGACATACTTGGAGGTAACGCAAGTCTATAGGCTACATTTCCTACTCGGTCAAGAATTTGAAATGGACCAATAAATCGTGGATTGAGCTTTCTCTCTTCCCAAATCTTGTAACTCCTTCCATGGAGCAACTCGCAATAATACATGATCCCTACACTAAATTCCACGTCCTTTCGATGAAGATCCGCATAACTCTTTTGTCGATCTTGTGCCGTTTATATACGTTGTCGAATCATTTGGATCTTTTAAAGTAGTCATACGTACCAACTCGGGTCCCAATAGTGTTGCTTCACCCACCTCGTCCCAACATACTGGAGAGCGACACTTTCGTCCATATAATGCTTCAAATGGAGCTATACCTATACTTGCTCGATAAGCGTTGTTGTAGGAGAATTCCACCAATGGTAAATACTTATCCCAACCGCCCTTGAAGTCAGGACACGAGTCTTAATAAATCTTCAAGAGTTTGAATAGTCCTTTTCGATTGTCAGTCGTCTGCTTAAGGATGGTATGCCGAATCAATCAGTAAACTGTGCCCATAGCTTTTTGCAAGCTAACCCAAAATCTTCAAGTGAATCTTGGGTCACGATCCGAAACTATGGATACGGAGCATGCCATGCAACCTCACAATCTCATTCACGCATATACTAGCAAGACGTTCAAGTGAATAAGTCTCCGTGATCGGCAAGAAATGAAACAGACTTGGTTAATCTATCAACAATAACCCAAATAGCATTGATGCCACGAGAAACCGTAAGAAGACCAGTAACAAAATCCATGGTAATGTGTTCCCACTTCCATTCGGAATCTCAAGTGGTTACAACGGACCCTTAGGTACTAGATGCTCCGCCTTTACACGTTGACAAGTTAAACACATTGAGATAAACTTTGCAATCTCTCTCTTCATATTGTTCCACCAAAATGTATGTCGAAGATCACGATACATTTTAGTACTTCCAGGATGGATTGCAAATGGTGTATTGTGTGCCTCCATCATAATCTTGTACTTCAAATCAGAGTCGTTAGGAACACAAAGTCTAGAGTGGACTTGAAGTATTCCTTCTTCATCAATTCTCGCTTCCGGAATAGCTCCTTCTTGTACTTTCTTCTTTATACGCATCGACTCAAGATTGAATTGGCTTGAGCAACCTTAACTTTTTCTATTAAAGTTGGCTCTATCGTATACTTAACATCATCGCTTTTCGTTCCTCGTGATATGATCTTCTACTCAACGCGCGTCACTACCACGTTCGCTTTTCAGGATGGTATTGAATAGTGTGGTCGTAGTCTTTCAATAGCTCGAGCCAACGTCGCCGCCGCGTGTTGAGTTCTTTTTTGAGTGAAGAAATATTTAAGACTTTTATGGTGCGAATATATCTCCACTTTCTCCCATATAGATAGTGCCTCCATATCTTTAGCGCTAAACGATGGGCGCTAACTCTAGATCATGAGTAGGATAATTCCTCTCATACTCTTTAAGTTGTCGCGAGGCATAGGCTATGACTTTCCCACGTTGCATGAGAACACATCCTAACCCTTTGCTCGAAGCATCATTTGAGATAACAAATCCATCCGAACCGGATGGTATTGTTAGAACAGTGCCAAATAAGTCTCCTCTTAAGCTCTTGGAAACTCTTCTCGCATTCTTCGCTCCAAACGAATTTTGTATCCTTCCGAGTTAATTTGAGTTAATGAGAGTAGCGATTAGAAAACCCTTCCACGAATCTCCGATAATAACAAATTTAAGCCCAAAAGCTACGTGACTTGATCCACCGACTTCGGTTGCTCCAACTTTGATTGCTTCAATCTTCGCCGGATCCACGGATACTCCATGTTTTGACACCACGTGCCCAAGAAATGCTACTTCCTCAAGCCAGAACTCGCATTTCTTCAATTTGGCATATAGTTGGTTTTCACGAAGCCTTTGGAGTACCAAACTTCAAATGGTGCTCATGATCTTCACGACTTTTGGAATATATAAGGATGTCATCAATAAAGACAACAACGAATCGATCCAAATATTCCTTGAATACTTGGTTCATCATATCCATGAAAGTCATTTGAGCATTAGTCATCCGAAAGACATGACTAAGAATTCATAATGCCCGCATCGAAGTTCTAAAGGCGTCTTTGGAATATCCTCGATTCTAATCTTCATTTGATGATATCCAAAGCGAAGATCGATTTTTGAAAAGAATTGTGCCCTTGCCATTTGGTCAAACAAGTCATCAATACGAGGTAGAGGATACCTATTCTTGATGGTGACATGGTTCAATTTCCGATAGTCAATACAAAGTTGCATACTCCCGCTCTTTCTTCTTTACAAATAAAGCAGAGCACCCCAAGGAGATGTACTAGGACAGAATGAAACCGATGTCCAACAATTCTCGTAGTTGGACCTTTAACTCTGAAGTTCAATAGGAGCCATTCGATATGGGGTTTTAGAAATGGGATTTGTACCAGTTCAAGATCAATAAAGAATTCAACTTCACGTTCGGGGTAGACCGGGAAGTTCTTCGGAAATACGTTTGGAAAGTCAATAACAACAGAATATTATTCAAATTTGACGTGTCTTTATTCAAATCCATAACATGGGCTAAGAAAGCTTGACATCCGTTTTTCAATAAACGAATAGCTTTATGATTAGATATGACGTTGATTGATTTTAATGGTTTAGTTGCTTGAATTAAGCACAACAAAGGTTGGTTAGGAATATGAAAACTAACAACCTTATTTAAAACAATCAATTTTGGCATGATGAGTAGTTAACCAATCAATCCCTAAAATCACATCAAAAGCAAGTATCTTTAAAGAGATAAGGTCAACAGTAAGGTGATGGTGCCAACTTGAATCAAACAAGATTTATAAGCGAGTGGATGTGATGAAAGTTTCTCCTAACGGAGTTTCCACGAGATAGGTCAAAGTCTAATTTTCCCGAGTCAAGTTTAAACATTGAGCACATGCAGGAGAGATAAATGAATGGGTAGCACCCAGATCAAGTAAGGTATAAACTTCGCAAGAATTTATAAATAGCTTACCCGTGATCACCTCATTTGGGTTTCTCGATTTTGACCGATCACAACAAACGCTCTTCCCTAATCGTTGACTTTGACTTTTTCAGATGATCTTTTGAGTCACCGTCCCTCATTGAACTAGGTTTCGCTATCGTCTTACAATCTCGAGCGATATGTCCTTCCTTTCCACAATTATAGCATACCTTGAACTGTTCAGGGCGCTTGACCGATATGTCCCTCTTTTCCGCATTTATAGCATATGATGGGTGGTCGTTCTCCTCCTTAGAACGATTCTTTGTAAGACCTTTGTCGTCTTCACATGGTCGTTGTTAAATCTCCTCTTTTAAAATCTCCTCTCGACTCGCTTCTTCTATTTTCATGGCCATGATTACCACCGAGTGGTTACCATTTTTGTCCGCTCTATTTTTTCTCTCTTTGGTTATCATTATTACATTGATCGCTATCTCGGTACGATCCTCGGTTATGGTCCTTGGTTGAATATACTCGTTATCTCGCTTCTAACAATTGAGCCTGTTAACAACATTTGAATAGAGAAAATTTATGAGAAATGAGATATTGTGGTATGCCGGGTTTCAAACCTCTCGAAACATCCGCGTCATACGTTCCTCATTCTCCACTAAATGAGGTGCTGAAAACCTCGGATAACTCGCAAACTTTGCCTCGTCTTTGAGACACCGCGTCATGTTGTTTTGTTCCAATCGATGAACTCCACTTCCTTCGTATACGACGAACACTTTTGGAAAGTATTTGTCATTAAATAGCTTCAAACGCTCTCCCAAGACATGCTGAAAGTTTGGATGGGTACGCTTCACGAGACTCCCACCGAAGAGTCCGCCTTCGCCACGGAACATAAAGGTGGCGAATGGAACCTTCTGTTCTCCGTGCATCCAAGACATCGAATATCTTGGTAATTTGCTTGACCCATGTTTCCGCCATGATCGGATCGGCTTTCCTTAAATTCAGGTGGTCCCAACTCTTTGAATCGCTTGGTTGTGTGACAACCCGTGAATTGCTATCATTTCTTCCTATATTTTGAACACGTATCCTTATTCGATTTTGCATGAATCGCAAAAAACTTCTAAACATCCCTCGTTCATCATCGCTTTCGGTGGTGTTGTTCACGGGAGGAACATTGCCACTGACTGTTACGTTCTCCTCGTTGGTGAGTACAAAGGTCTCCACGGTCTCATTTTCATTGTTAATATTCTCGATTCGACATTCTCAAATCGTCATAAAACAAGGGTTAATTAAGGAAATCAATATATCACATAATATCCTTATATATTGACCAACTAAAAATAAGCTTAGGTAGGACACACTAGCGAAGGATTTACTCGTCTCTCCCTCCTAGTTCTATTCCCGATCTCCGCCAGAGATCATATCCCTAAGCTCGATACCAACCGTGACGCCCCCCAAAATAGGTATACATCACCCATTCGAGTTTTCAATACATAGTGTACGTAAACAACTACAACTTTATTATTACAACAAGAAAGCGTGAGTTTAAATACAAATATTATCTTCTAGACAATATCTATACTCAAATAAATCCTCATCACATTTATTGATACATTATTTTACAAAATGGTGAGGACTACTAAACAACTCTCTCTAGAACATTCATTCCATACCCCAGGCGACTGTACTCGCTATATATTCTCGACTCACGAGAAAAATGGAACAAAAAAGGAAAAGGGTGAGCTCAACTAGCCCAAGTAAAGAATATTATGACTAAGATAATATACAACAAATTATCGTTATTCTTCAACAGGAAAAATCTAATAGAATACAATAGACAACAAATTTTAAATCAATATTCGCAGCGGAAATAATAATTCATTAGAAGAGTTAAGTAGAGAATGCAAACTACTATCTTCTATGTATGAATTTAAAATTTCATCGTCTATCTTTTATCCCTGTAACATCAATCAATATACATCCGAATCAAATATTCATCTTTGCACTACTGTGCCAAAGATATTCATCATTGGTCATGTTCATCTAAACACTGTTCATCTTTGCACTACGACCAAAGATATTCTTGAAAATCATTCATCTTTGCACTACTGAGCCAAAGATATTCAATAATATCATCATTTAAGACCGAGGATGATGAAAAATATTTTAAAGAAATGAATCCGGTGAAACAAAATGACAAGGATTAAGGATTAAGAATTCGTACTTTGTTTTATCCATGTCCAAAAATACCTCAAAAATAATCACAGTGGTGTAAAATTCAAGAATGATCAAAACATGGATACAATCAAAGCTAGTATCCAGAATAGATATTTTGGACAAAGAGAAGAAATTTCATTTTTCGGTGAATAGTGCCGTATACGTGAATAGTGTCGTATACGTGAATAGTGCCGTATACGTGAATAGTAACTCCGACACCAAAAGATAGAAATTCCACAAAAAACATCTTCACGCTTCATGAATAGTACTCGTGAATAGTAACTCGTGAATAGTAACTCATGAATAGTAACTCGTGAATAGTAACTCATGAATAGTAACCCCGACATGAAAAAGTTCCAAATTTGATAAAAAGTTCCAACCAATATTTCAGCATAATGATATTGAAGAAATAATATCATTTGAGAAGAAAATAACATCCCTTACCTCGAAAGATTAGTACTTCTAGCTGGAATACCTCGAAAGAAAGTTTTTCCAAATTCCAAACAGAAATTGACCGAAATCCACAAACGGGGGATTTTACAGGCTATAATCAAATTTCAGTCAATAAATGGGGTCCACTGACATGTTTAACATGTTTTAAACATTTATTGCAACAAAAATACTCTTCCTCCTCGTATACTCATATATCCCACATTCGTTGTAAAAATATCACCATTATTATATTATTAAAATATAATAATATATTTAAAAGAATTATTTTATCGTAAAAAGATAAAATTTCAATTTTCAACAATTGTCACATTAAAATTTTCTCCATCTATATCCACATAAAATCAATATTTTCCTCATCGTATGAATCAATAATTAATTATTCACAAATAATATTACGAGAATCACAATATTGACAACCGTGCGGTTCCTGGAAAGAGGGGCTTTCAATAAGAATTTCTTCTTCTTGGCGCCGCAATTAGGTGACCAAACCTCTCCTTAGGCGAGAACTTTCTAGACATTGCCAATAATGTTATCTAATAATATTATTAGGATAATATGAATTATTGCTTCGATAATGAAAAATCTTGTGTAATGACAATTATTGAAACAACAAAGAATATAAAATATCAACGCAAAGAATTATTAACTCAATAAAATAATCGAGCAAGAATTATCGTAACCATTATTGAGTAAAGTGCCTTCACGTAAGAATCAACAATTGGTGCAATACCGTGCTACCGTGTTTTAACCACCGGTATTTTAACAAAGATTAATGGTAACAACTACGCAAGTTATTTTTAAACCACTTATATTTGTCGTTTTCTTCATCCAATCGCTTTCAGTTATGGGCCCCACACATGGTTAGCGTCGTCGCATTTAATATTCCCCGACAACAATGAATATTTTATAACCACTTGCTTATTTTGAAATATTTGCGTATTTTACCCCTAACTATCAACATTAATCACATCAACCCTTACTATTTCAAAATAATAAATAGAGAAAATTAAATTTCATTAATAATAAGTTGGGGTCTTACAAAATATATTTAGCCAAGTGTATTACCATGGGGAGCATCGGTGTTATTCGTAAAGAAGAAGGACGGGTCAATGCGTCTTTGCATTGATTATAAGGAATTAAACAAAGTCACTATTAAGAATAAATATCTGTTGCCAAGAATAGATGACTTGTTTGATCAATAGAAGGGTGCTAGATACTTCTCAAAAATAGATTTGAGAAGTAAGTATCACCAATTGAAAGTAATGAAGGAGGATGTACCGAAGACGACATTCAGAACTTGGTATGGACATTATGAGTTTCTGGTAATGTCTTTTGGTTTGACCAACGCCCCTACTGCATACATGGATTTGATGAACAGGGTGTTTAAACCATTTTTAGACAAGTTTATGGTGGAATTCATCGATGATATGTTGGTGTACTCCAAATATCAAGAAGAACATGTGGAACAATTACGTCTAACGCTTGAGACACTAAGAAAAGAAAGGTTGTACGCAAAATTCTCTAAATGTGAATTTTGGCTAGAACATGTACAATTTCTTAGGCATGTAATAGATAAAGATGGGATTTTAGTGGATCCATCAAAAGTCGAAGATGTGATAAATTGGGAACAACCAGAACTCCATCAGAAGTAAGAAGTTTCTTGGGACTGGCAGGTTATTATAGACAGTTTATTCAGAACTTTTCCAAGATTGCCACTCCGTTGACAAATTTGACGAGAAAATCTATAAAATTTGTTTGGACAGAAAAGTGTGAAGAGAGTTTTAAGGAATTGAAGAAGAGGCTCAGTGTGGCACCTATTTTGTCATTATCAGATGATACAGGAAACTTTGTTGTGTATAGTGATGCCTTACATAAAGGATTAGGTTATGTCCTTATGCAGAACGGCAAAGTCATTGCGTATGCATCGAGGCTATTGAAGGACTACAATAAAGGGTATCCGACTCATGATTTAGAGTTGGTCGCGGTGGTATTTGCTCTAAAGATATGGAGACACTATCTCTATAGAGAGAAATGTGAGATATACACAGATCATAAGAGTCTGGCGTATATTTTCACACAAAAGGACCTCAACATACGTCAAAGGAGATTGTTGGGATTAATAAAAGATTACGATTGTGAGATCTTTTATCATTCGGGCAAAGCTAATGTGGTTGTCGATGCCTTGAGCAGGAAAGGTCGGGAAAAGTTGATGTTGTTAACCAACCAGGAGGAGCTTATATCAGCAATGGCAATGCTAGAGTCAGAAATAAAACATTCAAAAGAACCCGATGAAAGATTATTCCAGATGCAAGCTAGTCCAACTTTGGTAGACAAGGTAAAGAATGCTGAACTACATTATGAAGAATGTAGAAAAATAAAGACAAGTATGTTTGAGGGTAGTGAGATGAAGTACAAGGTTGATACCGAAGGAGTGCTAAGATTCGAGAGATGAATTTTGGTTCCATTAGTACCAGATATTAAAGAAGAAATCTTGATTGAAGCTCATAACTCGAGATATTCTATTCATCCAGGAAGTACGAAAAATGTATCAAGATTTATGGCGACATTTTTGGTGCCCAAATATGAAAAGAGATGTTGCAAAATGTGTTGTGAAGTGCTTGACATGTCAGAGAGTAAAGGCCGAGCATCAGAGACCAAGCGGGTTACTTCAATTGTTGGACATTCCAGAATGGAAGTGGGAGCATATCACAATGGATTTTGTGGTAGGTCTTCCAACTACTCAGAAAGGACACAATGTGATTTGGGTGATAGTGGACAGGCTGACAAAATTAGCACACTTTTTGCCAATAAAAATTAGATTTAATCTTGATTAGCTGGCAAAACTGTACGTCAAGGAGATCATTTTGAGACATGGAGTTCCAGTGTTAATTGTATCAGAAAGAGATCCGAGATTCACATCAAACTTCTAGAAGAGACTACAAGAATGCATGGGAACACAATTGAAAATGAGTACGGCATACCATCCATAAACCGATGGTAAAATAGAACGAACAATACAGATGTTAGAAGATATGCTTAGAGCATGCATTATGGATTTCAAAGGAAACTGGGACGATCATCTACCGTTGGCAGAATTTTCCTACAACAACAGTTACCACGCAAGCATTGGCATGCCGCCATACGAGGCATTATACGTCAGGAAATGCAGAACTCCACTGTGCTGGGATGAAGTTGGTGTCGACATCGGGATTTTTACTATCCCTTTTCTGTTCTTATCTTTTGGTGTTCTCATGTTAGGTGAGATTTGTTTGAAAAAATAAGTTGTGAAAAGGTTCGACATGTATATATCGACGATTGGACTGTAAGAGTCGCCAGTTGGTATATTTAAATGGTTGCACCAACTCAATCGAGAAAAGGTTTACACATTGACCTAGTAATGTAACACTATTTAACTAGTCTGTAAAACCGAGATTCGTTAGGGTCCGGGGGCTTGATTATGCGGAGGGAATGTGTTAGGCACCCCCCGACATCCGTGTTACCAAGGTGACCGCCACTTTTCAATTAAACTATTTTATGAATATGTGTGTGTGTGTGTGTGTCTGGGTCAATGTGCAATTATCTGGAAGTAGTGCGATGCCTCGTTTGCACCTATATACAAAGGGTTTAAATTTTGTATAAAAGTCTAGTTTTAAAAGATATAGCAGTGATGTTTTGTAAAAGAGGTTTTTTCAAACCCTTATGCTCAATAGTAATTGAGGCCTTTGATACTTCAATTTTTATTATGTGTTCGGCTTGATTGCTTTTATTTTTGAGATGCGAGGCATGTGGCACTCCTAAATTCGGGTATCTTCCAACCCGACATATGGTGCTATACGGTGCTACAGTTCACACAAACATTCAATTGAAAATCCTCAAAAGAACGAATATGTCTTATATATATTCCAAAATAATATTACCATTCCCCAGGTTCTTTATAACCATTATATTTGTTCTTATCATAATATCAAATAATAAAAACCTGTACTATTACAAAAGTAATCTATAGGTTCGTCTTAGCCTTTCCTTTATCTTTACCGGATCCTTCGGCCCGTTCGGTCTTAGCTGCATTCATATGGTTCAAGCAAGAGTGAGCATAACTAGCTCAACAAGTATGACAATTCCATATAAATAGTATGATTGAAACATAAGAATCGTATATCTTCAATAAGTGAACAATAGTTATGAAGTATTATCAATAATTCAAAATAAAACTTCTCTTTTCTTAAAATGTTTCATAATGAATACCATTCAGTAAAACATCAATTCCGGTCAAAGACCTTGAGCATTTTATACTTTCTTTGAAAAGGATAACCCATCACTAAGTCCGTAAATCCGGCATTACTTATGAGCATGTCTAGGTGATCAGCCTATAGTAATTTATTTTGTACAACACTACTTTCTTTAAACGTATGTACGTTTAAGTTGTGGCAACCTCATGTGCCTGTCGTTTGATGACAAAACGTTTGTTTAGCATATGCAGTCTTCATTTGAAAACTATAACAATATATTTTGGTAAAACATTGACAATACTTTGATAGATTATAAGAAATTAAAAACATCTTAAGTCTAGCCGAAAGAATTGGCTTTGACTTCATCATACATCAATTCATGCGTAAGAATACATGAATTACAAAGCTTGTCCAGATTGAACATAGACAAGGGTTAGAACACTTGCCTTTAGTGTCTGCTATGGTATAATTACTTTTCCCTTTAAGTCTTTCAGGTCTCAATACATAATACATAACATACATTAGGTCATAATCAGATATGTATGGTACCTAATGTATCTTACCCTTCTTCTCAATCTAATCATTTATAAGATTTGTTATTATTGGTTCCGGCTTTTCGTATTACCATGTTATTACTTTCACGTTTGAGTGATTATCTTCAACATTTAGCTATCATACTTAAGGTTTAACAATGTTACTTTAACAATGTTACATTAAGTTTTAGTTCATTACTAAACAATTCTCTTACTTTTATCTTCATAAGCTTTCTTTACTGTGTCAAACCTAGTGCTAGCGTTGCGGCACCACCGTCCGATGTGTGGTTAGGACTCGGCGTCATGGTTGTGAGTCTTAGTTCATTAGGTAGCGTTGCACAAAACTCCGAGAGGTTACAGGCATGGCTCTATTGCAATTGCCACCTTTAGCTTTTTGGGTGTGTGTGGCCACTTCTGTGCATCAACTTTGACAGTTTTTTCTACACAACGAACTTCCTGGACTCCAAATTTGATCATTTTAAGTCCAAATTGGCTCGTTCAAAAGCCATTAGCTCGCAAATCACATATTCTAAGTGTTAATGGAAGAATTTTTCATTTTCAAATCCGTTAACTCAAAATTCACCTATTAGTTCATTTTAACAAAAATGATAAACGTTCGTGAACGTTCAATGCTCGTTTCATCGTTCTAAGTTAGAATTCGGTCATTTTCGAGTTCGCAACTCTATAATTCCAAATAAGACTCATCCCCATCGAAAACCAATGGTTCCGAGCTCAATGTCAAAATTTGATTTCCATTCTGAGAATTTCACGATTTCGACGATTATCGTCCAAACTCATGAATTCTGCCAAAACTTTGTTACTTAAGATTTGGTCATCATTTTAAATGGATTCTTTTTATCATACTAACATCCTAACCAAACATATTTCATTACATCATATACATGATAAGTTCTTACTTGTTCTTCACGAGTTTATAACTTATAAAAGTATAAATTGCTTATTCATGACTTATTAAGGTTTAAGTCCTTTGATTAGCCATTCCAACTTCTTCTTAGCATACAAGTTCTACCACTACTCACTTCTCTAACAATTGAAGAGAGGTAGAATCATGGTTTAGTATCATTACCTTTGATGATCACTTGATTATTTCTTGTTCTTACTTCTTACTTCTTGAACTAACAAAGTCTAACTTTTCTAGCTTTTCTAGCTTTTTCTGTCTAACCAATAAGCACTTATGTTGTTGGATGAAATTAACAAGTAACAAATGATCTAGCAATTCTTTTATTTATAAGAAAACCAAAGTTAGGGTAGTTTAGTCATTAAACCAATCTCACCTCCTTAACAAACCTCTTGACTATTCCAACCTTGGCCATCAAGATCACCCATGTGATCATGGGGTCCACATGGGTTTTGTGTCGCCCCCAAATCCAGGTACTTGGAGGAGAATGGAGAACGGAAACTGTGATAACCCGAAAATCCGGATTGTCCAGAAATTAAGATTTAAAGAATTAGTTATTAATAAAATGAATTTTTATTAATACTATTCTGTGCTATGTGTTTATTAATCGTTCTATAATCTAGAATGATTATTAATCAGGAGGATTCTGTCTATGAGCTAGATTGAACGAGTAAGAATTTTCAAGACGAAAATAAAAAATTTCCGGGAACAAAATATTTATGGGAAAAAAGACGAAAGGCACTATTCACCCGACGAAACCTAAGGGTTAGGGTTTGAATAACCTAAGCTTTTCTGAGAGTTAGGTATGTCGAAATGACATTCCGTCGAAAGATTTGACGATTATATGTCATGAAAAGTTAAGTAAGCCGATAACAGTTTTTCTCGAAAAACGTGCAGAAATCGGACAAAATAAAAATGACGAAAAGTACTGTTATGTACTTTTTATTCGTTTAGCTACGTTAGGGGAAAACGTGAAGGAAAACGCTTGACACCAGAAAGTGTTTTTTAGTTTTTCAGAAATTCGAAGAATACGTAAAAGTTAATCGGTAAAGAAAAGACGAAATATCCAAAAATATTTGGATTCCAAGAATCGCAGTTTTTAAAACTGTCGGACGAAACCCAAAAGACGGAACTATGAAACTTAAGGGCTAAGCAAACTTGAGGGCTAAGTTAACTTAGTCCTTAAGCCTTGAATAGTAAGGAGTTTAGGGAGGGCAAAATGACTAAAATACCCCTAGCCTTGATTTTCTATATAAACAAGCCTTAAGCTCATTTGTTTGATTGAAAAATTTCAACCAACACTTGAGAGAGAAAGAGAGAGAGTTCAGATGGGAGAAGAAGAGGAAGAGGAAGATGAAAAGCTTGCTGGAGTGCACGCTTTGTCTGACGGAAGGATATTAATGAAGAACGGTAATCCGAACCCTAGTTTCTTCTAATTTTCTTTAAGTTTAATATGTTCAAAAATATAACTTAATGAAGATAAGAATTAGATTAAGTTAGAAATGATTTTATAAGGTTGAAATCGTAAGAAAATTAAGAAATAAGAATTAGAAGTTTATTTTATAAATTTCTTAAAGAAGTATAAGATTCGTAATGATTTTGAGCGATCCGAATGAATCTTATGAATGAGTAGGTTAAATATATAAGGAATGATGTTCTATAACATCAAATTCCAAGAAAAAGTGAAATCGTAATCCAAAATATCGATTAAAAATGAAGAACACGCGAAGAACACGAAGAACGTTGTTGATGGACAAATTTAAAACCATTGTAGTATAATTGTTGTTGATGGACAAGTTTAAAACCATCACGTATAAGTTAGATGCTTATTGCTTGGTTAGGAACAGTAGAAACTTTCATGAAGAACGGATTAAAACGGAGCTATAACGAAGTTATGGCGAAAAATTCTTAAAAGATGAGAGAGAATTAGAAAGTTAGTAAATGAACCCAAACGTGTAGGGTTTCATAAGAAAGTAAGAAAATGTATAAAACGTGAGTCGTAGACTCAAGAATGAATAAATTCTGAGTTCGAATGACCGAATTACGGACGAACGAACGAAGAACGTTAATAATGTAAAACGAATAAAGGGCAAAGATTAAGCTAATTGAATGAAATGTTAACGGATTCAGAACGAAGTTCTGTCTATGGGTAATCAAAGTACATAAGATATGGAAGAAAATGGATTTGGAACGACTTCGTTCCGAGTTATAACGAAGAAGTTATGAGATCAGAAATTAAGCGTCTCAAAATGAAGTTAACACTTAGAAAAATTTTCGAGAAGAAGGGCTTGCGCCACTACGCAGACATGCTGCAATGTAAGGGCGCTACTGTCAGCTTGACCGGAGAGCCAAATACTACTAACTCGCGCCACAGCGTGAGTCTTAGTGAAGAGAGTGGCGCCGCAGCGCCGGTACAGGGAAAAAGGCCAGTAATGAGCTTTTAAGTGCTCAACTGCTGGGGGATGTGCAAGAAAGAAATATGAACATATAGTTCGCCTAATGTAACACTTAATCAAGTGTTTTAAACCTTTAATGAAGGTTGAATGGAAAGATTAACCAAGATTAAAAGAATGTAATTGCGAATTACGGAACCAAGATCCAGGGATCGTAGTCGCAATAAACGAATGTGAGGGATTGCTATGATTGTGATTCCTTAGACGTTGAGTGACAAAAGTAATGAATAACATTTCGACATTATGTTGTGGTAATGAGAGATAAGTATAAAGCGTATAGACCTTGTGAATGCAACGTTGTTGTGATGAACGATCGGTCTTAGCATACAACGATCGGTATGGCTTCGACGTTAAGAAAGAATAAAGAACATGGGGTTCATGGGATGGATAACGTTTGAAAGCGATTAAAACCTTGAGTAAAGGTTGAATGAGAGATTAAGAGATGAGCAACGTGAACGTTGAATACGTAAACGATTCTCGTGAATCGTATTCGCGTTGGACGAACGTTCTAAGTATACCCTGGTTGTATGACGTAGACGTTGACGAAGGTAGTAAGTAAGATATGAATTATCGAGAAAGCCGTAATAACGAAGAATAAGAGTATTGAAAGCCAAATGTGAGTCGAATAAGAACGAATCTTGAGGTATGACATTTAGTTGTCAGAAAGCCAAAAGGAATAAGAAATTGACTTAACGAACATTATAGTTAATAGTTCGTATAAGTTAAGATAAGTTTAGGTTGTGGTACAATCGTAACCTTCGATGGTTGACATATGGGAGCTGGGCTAAACAATTCCTTCAGAGAGCGAAGGTATATACGAAACTGGCAACCGATCTAACTCACTGTGATGGTAGTGTAGATGAGACGGGAACTTTTTTGTTGGTTGTTTGTGGGAAACCACTCAGAGTACCATATGGACAACCAGCAGAGAAACGATGTGTGCTGAGTCCTAGAGAAGTTATAAGAAGAAGATAAGAATGTAAATCATCAAAGATGAAGAATGTTTTGAGTAAGACATCTCCAGTATGTCATGAAGCCAGTAAGCCAGAATGAAAGTTAGTCGCAGTAAAATTATATTGCAAGAACGCGAACCCTAAGAAGTAAAGTTAAGTAAACCAATGTGTAAGTCAAGTATATGACTAATTGGTGTATGTGTTATTTCCTTATGTGTTATAGGGATTGGAATGAGCAGTTCAACGTAAGCTGTAGCTGTGCATAAGGCAAGTTTCTTAACTTCATTCATATTTTAAATGAATGTTAGTTTCTTAAACTTCTTAGATGTTAAACTTGAGAAGTTCTGTCTATGTGCGAATGTGCGATATTTGTGCAAGGTGGTAGAACGTATGAGGCCTTGTGCCACAATGTGAACACTTCGATGTTTCTATGTTATGAACTGTTTTGTGATTGAACTGTTCAATATTAGCATGTTCTGTTTATACATGAACCGTTATTGTTAAGTCTGGGCTATTGATTCTAGCCAAACAGAATGTGTATGAAAGAGAGTAGAGGATGAAAGTATTTCAAAGTGAATGTTACTAATGTTTTAAAATGATAGGAATCGAGATTATTCCTATTGTTCAAGCTGCTTCATAACCTTTGTTCGGTTATCGAAGTTCCAAAGGAATGCTAAACTCTTGAAGTTGTATGTTCAACTGCTAAGACTTGCAGAGCAATTGAATGCTCACACTTGCTTTAAATAAAAAACATTTTCAGCAAATAGTGTTAGAAGAACTTAAGGATCCCGTAAGGATTAAGCTAATGGTATCTAGATGAAGTGTTATTCAGAATGTGAATGAGCGAGAAGATCAAGTGAAGACTTGTAATGTAGAAAGATGAAAATTAAACTATAGACTAGTTTAATGAACGGTTATGTATCCTTGGTGGCAGATAAAAGTCACACTTGTAAGATGAAAGGAATAATGTAATTATCATTATTTGTAATGAGAAAGGTTATAAGGTTTTAGAACCTGGGAATTTAGAATGTATGTTATTATATTTCAGTATATAATGATGTATGTTTGGATGAATGATATACTAGTAATGTACAAAATCCGAGTGTGAAGATTGACCGAATTTTGGGGCGTTACAAGTTGGTATCAGAGCTGATAAGTTATAAATCTTAGGTATGAGTACCTAAGACTATAATCGTAGAGAGAAGGATAAGAAGATCACCACGTGATCATAGTAAATTGTAGTAACAGATGATCTGTTAAACGATGGATGGTTTATAGCTAATGCTATGAATGAATGGTACTACGAAGTAGTACGGGGAGAAGAACTCAGATTGAGTTGTAAAGGATAGCATATGAATTAAAGAAAATTCGTATTAAGTAAAGAGAAAGTTAGAAGTTCTAAGATTTCGATTGAGGACTCATGTGATAGCTGAGTAGTACGAACCTTTAAATGGGAGGGGGTTTGTGATTACTTAGTTATTACAGTGATAATCATTGGAATAGTATGTCGTGCTATCAATATGTATATGACGAGAAGGTGAATCTTTTCTCATGTATATACTTGATAGGTAGAGAATGATAAAATAGGTGCGGGTTCTTGAAACTCATACTTATGAAAAGTTTGTGACTCATAGTTATATGCTATGTTTCTGAGCCCTAAGCATATGGATAGTCCTTGATTTGTTCTTGGATTACATATTTCAAAGATAAGTTCTTAAACACATATGGTTGTGGAAAGTTCCTAAACACATAAAGTGTGGTAAGTGGATGAACTATACTAAGGTATAGGAATGTTTAGACTGAAAGTAAGTATTTTCAGTAGACTTGGCATTGAAGGTGCTAGAGGAGATTAAGTATTGTCGCAAAGAAGACAATGAAGGAAAATGGAGAATAGGATATTCCAAGTCATCTAGCTATGCTAGATTTCGAAAGTTCTTGAAATCGTGCTAATGTGCGTGTTTTGAAAATGAAAAAGTTGGTTCAACTTTTGGAACCAATGGATTTTAAAAGAACTATTCTTGGTATGTCTATGCTAATAGTTTTGGCTAGACATAAATTGATTTGAAATATCAAAATGAATTTTATATCATCAGTGCATTTGATGCAAAGATGGTAAAAGGATGGAGTTATGAATGCAATTGAACCTAGTGTTGGTATGATGTATAAATGATGAAGTCACAAACTAACGAAGTTCTCAACGTACTGTGAAAAGTACGGTATCATGACTTCATAAAACATTTTGATGAATTGCAAAAGAATTTAAAGAAGTAGTCAATGTCAATTGTCGACTGTATTTAATGTTTCAAGTTGATATCCAATTTATTGGTATGGTCTATGCTATTTGATTCGGCTAGACAAATGGTATGTTATGTTTAAAAAGAAAATCGAGCTTTCTTTGAGAAGTTGTGCCAAACCAAATTGTTTTGGTGCGGAATCAAATGATTAAGTCTAAGGTGAACATACCTTGAAATGGGGTTATACAATAGGTTGATCGCCTACGTATGAAAGAGGTAGTTTACCTTCTTGGTGATTGTAAACTGACCGTGGAAAGAAAGGTTACAGGCGTCATGCTGGTAAACCTAGTAAGAGTTCATGGTCAATTTGACCCCTCAGCAAAAGTATGAAATGTTTTAAAGGAATTCTTATATTCCTCGTTGTTCATTCTACTTCATAATTCTTGATAAGTTGTGAAGGTGAGGGAATGTTTGAAAGATAAGAACTTCTTTGAAGAGAAGTTGAGAAGAGGGGTAGGCTAAAATTTCGAGGATGAAATTCTGTGAAGAAGGGGTGAATGTGATTACCCGGGTATGGGTGTGGTTTGAAGAAATTTCGAGGATGGAATTTTTATAAGGGGGAAGGATGTGACAACCCGAAAATCTGGATTGTCCAGAAATTAAGATTTAAAGAATTAGTTATTAATAAAATGAATTTTTATTAATACTATTTTGTGCTATATGTGATGCCCCCAAATTCGGGTATCTTCCAACCCGACAGATGGTGCTACATGGTACTACCATTCACACATTCATTCATTTGAAAAGTATCAAAAGAACTAATATGTCTTCTATATATTAGAAATAATATTACATTCTCCCAGGTTCTTTATAACCCATACATTTGTTCTTGTCATAATATCAAATATATTACAATCGTTGAACTATTCTATTACATCAGTAATCTAAGGATTCGTCTTCGACTTGCCCTTGTCTTTGCCTGAGCCTTCAGTCCGTTCGATCTTAGCAATGTTCATATGGTTCAAGCAAGAGTGAGTATGACTAGCTCAGCAAGTACTACAATTCTAACAAACAACATGCTTGAAACATAGAACTCATATATCTTCAGTAACTGAACAATAGTTACGAAGTACTATCGATAATTCAAAATAGCACTTCTTTTCATTTAAACGTTTTTTTCAACAATATTCAATAGAATATCAACTAAGGCTCAAGACTATGAGCAGTTCATTATTTCTTTTGAAAAGGACAACCCGACACTAAGTCCGTAAGTCTGGCATAGCTTACGAGCACTTCTGGGTGATCAGCCCATAGTACTCTATGTTGATCAACACTACATCTTGTTAAACGTATGTACGTTTAAGTTGTGTCAACCTCACGTGCCTATCGTTAAACGACAAAAACATTTTAGCATACCTGGTCTTCGATTGAAAACCATACCAATATAACTCATAAACATTAATCATGCTTGACAAAATCATAATATAAGTCTAGCCGAAAGGATTAGCTTAGACTTCATCATTCAAGACTTCATGCGAAAGAATACATAAATTACAAAGCTTGTCCAAACTGAACTGGAACAAGGGTTAGAATACTTGCTTTCAGCGTCTGCTTATTGATATCACATGTACACTTTAGGTCTCTAAGTCTCTACAATACATGATCATGTAACGTACCACATTAGGTTACATGTAATCAAGTAGGCATATTATTATATCTTACCCTTCATCTCAATTTAAATTCTGACTTAGATCTGTTATTATGGTTTTCGGCTTTTCATTACGTCATTCATATTATGTTCACTTTCAATTGATTAATAACTCTTAATCATCATACAATTAGGTGTCTAATAGTGCCTTAACAATGTTATGTTTATACATTAGTTCATTACTAATAAGTTCTCTTTCACTTTATATCAGAAAGTATTCATTACAGTCCACATCCTAGGGTTTGTAATCATGGCGCCACCCATTACTCTTCAATTGTTGCTACTGCAACGGAATTAACGATAGAGAGAAGTCCGGACTCGGCGCTATGGCGCGAGTCCTTACTCTATGGGTCGTGATTTGTGACACGAAAGTTAGCACTGTACTTTCAGACATCGCATCGGTACTGTAGTAGCCACTCATTTGGCCTTGGGTTGGCACCGCGGCGCCAACTCCGTGCCTTAGAAAATTTGCAGCTTTTGCATATTCGGCAAAACTCCCGGACGCATAACTTCTTCGTTATAAGTCCGAATTGGCTCATTCAAAAGCCTACGGTTCACAAATTTCATACTCTATGCGTTCATGCAAGAATTTTATCTATTTGATTTTATTTGCTAAAATTTCACCTTTTAGTTCATTTTAATGAACACGATAAACGTTCGTGAATGTTCTACGCTCGTTTCTTCGTTCTAAGTCGGAATTTGGTCATTTTCGAGTCCGCAACTCTATAATGCCAAATATGACTTGTCTCCATCGAAAACCAACATTTTCGACTTCAAACACAAAATACGACTTTCATTCCAAGAATTTCACTAATTTGACCATAATCGTCCAATCGTGTGAATTCCGGCAAAGCTTCATTACTAATCATTCTAAATGAATTTTAACCAACACATGAACATTTCAAGTTACTTATCACACCAACTTATCATCAAAGTAGGTTTTGTCTTATTCTCATAAGTTAATGACTTAATTAACTTATTAACTACAAATTCTCATGCTTATGACTTACTATGAACTTAAGTCCATCAATCAATGTTCTCATACTATATTCAACATACTAACATCCTATGACAAACATATGATAAGTTCTTCATGATTCTATCAACTTATTAGAGTTCAAGTTGCTTATTCAACTTATTCAGCTTAAGTTCATTCATCAATAACTTATAAAATGTTCTTTAACAAACAATCCCACTTCTCTATCAATCGTATCATAGAAGAGATAAAGATAATAGGTATGAGTCTTACCCTTGAAGACTATTACTTCACTTCTCTTTGGAAAATATAGCAAAGGTTGAAATGACTTATAAGTGCTTATGTGGCTTATTATGTCTAACAATTAAGTTGTTTATCTTGAGAGGAGTTGGATGAAATTTTATCAAGCAACAAATGAATTATGAGCTTGCCATTTATAGAGCTCTCAAAGTTAGGGTAGAATGGTCATTTAGGCTTTCCACCTCCTTAATCTAACCTCCTTACTATTCATTGCTTTGGCCCTAAGTAAACTTGCTTATCACAACAGTTATCCAAAGCTTGATCACCACATAAAGTTCTTGCCCACCAAGTCTACCCATTTACACTTGGATTGCTCCATGGATCATGGCTTAATCACATTGGGCTTGCTAATTAATCTAGCTAATTCCTTATTGGGCTTACACTATAATAGTTTGGACTCATGACATATCAAACACTTGGGCTTGAGTATCACATTCTATTGGACTTCTATCATTAAGCTAATAATCCTACAAGTCCATTACATTTAATTAAGAATCTTAACATATATACATCACGTATAATTTTCGTATGCTAGCTCGTATATTAATTCGTAACATATGTTATTCCATTCTTCATACATACTAGTACAATACTTCGTATCATACAATCATTACATTTTCTTCTTAACGTTTAATATTCATAACGTTCTCAAATTTAAGTTCGCATGAAAAATATTACGTTTTCCATACTTAGATTATTATTGCATAATTGATATCACTTCGATATTATAACGTTACGTATTTCTCAAAAATTCAAAAATAATTCCCGAGCAGAAATCGATGAATAGTGTTTTTTGAAAAATTTCTCGGAAATCTTTTATTTTTGTTTTAGAAATTCAAACACTTTAATTCTCCCACGTAGTTAAAATACTACGGCTTTCCGACGTTTCTAGGTTATAGAACGACATTCATCTTACTAACACATAATAATAATAATAAATAATATTATTTTATTCATTATTAAAAGTATTTACAAAATGTTCAATTTTTGGGGCGTTACACTCTCTCCCCTTATAAGGATTTTGTCCCTAGAATCTCGCTATATAAAAAAAAATACACAAACAAATTAGGGTAATTCTTTTTCATCATTTCTTCTAACTCCCACGATGCTTCTTCTGCATCGTGGTTCTTCCATATCACCTTCACGGAAGATATGACTTTATTTTGCAAAACTTGTTCTTTTCTATCGACAATTTGAATCGGCGTTTCCTCGTACGTTAAGTCCTTCTCGATATGAATAGGTTCATATTCTATCACGTGCTTATAATCTGGCTTATAAGGACACAATACCGATACATGAAATACATTATGTATTTGTTCTAGGTCTGGAGGTAATGATATCATATAAGCTACCTTACCCACACGTTTTAATACCTCAAAAGGTCCTATAAACCTTGGACTTAACTTTCCCTTCTTTCCAAAACGTATCTTTCCTTTCCAGGGAGATACTTTAAGAAATACGTACGATCCTACTTCAAATTCTCTATTCTCTCTATGCGGATCCGTAAACTTCTTATGTCTGTCTTGAGCTGCTAGAAGACGCATTTGTATCTTCTTGACAATGTCTGTTGTCTGTTGCACCAATTCTGGTCCCAACATTCGGCGTTCTCCTACCTCATCCCAATACAGTGGCGTTTTGCATTTCCTCCCATACAAAGCTTCGTAAAGGCAAAGATACCTATGCTTGTATGATAACTATTGTTATACGCAAACTCCACTAATTGTAGATGATCATCCCAACTACCTTTAAAATCCATGACGCAAGATCTTAGCATATCTTCTAACGTCTGAATTGTTCTCTCGCTCTGTCCATCCGTTTGGGGATGATACGTCGTACTCAGCTTCAACTGCATTCCTAACTGCTCTTGTAGACTCCTCCAAAAGTTCGATGTGAATCGTGGGTCACGATCTGACACAATCGATACTGGTGCTCCATTTCTAGAAATTATCTCCTTAATATAAAGTCTAGCTAATTGGTCTAAGTTATACTTGACCCTAATTGGCAAAAAGTGAGCCGACTTCGTAAACCGGTCCACTATTACCCAAATCGCATCATATCCTTTCTGAGTAGTCGGAAGTCCTACCACAAAATCCATCGTGATATTCTCCCATTTCCACTCTAGAATTTTTAACCACTGTAGCAAACCACTTGGTCTTTGATGTTCAGCCTTAACTCTTTGACAAGTCAAGCACCTACTCACATACTCTGGCTATCTCTCTCTCTTCATGTTTACCACCGTAAAAACTCGTCGAAGGTCTTGATACATCTTAGTGCTACCAGGATGAATCGAAAACCTCGAACTATGAGCCTCTTGTAATACCTGCTCCTTTAATTCCGTCTCATTCGGAACCCAAATTCTTCCTTCAAATCTTAATAATCCCTCATTATCAAGACTGTAATTAGTATCTTTTTCATTGGCCAGCTGCTCCTTCATCCGGTCACACTCATCCGTTTTGAGTTGTACCTCTTTAACTCTCTCTACAATGGTAGATTGCATCTCCGTCGCAAAAAGCATTTATCCTCCTTTACTTGGCAGCTTCACTTCCAACTCCATCCTAGTCATCTCTTTTATTAACTCAGTTTGAGCCGTTAACAAAGACAACTTTTCCCGACCCTTCCTACTTAAGGCGTTGGCAAATACATTATCTCTTCCAAGGTGATATAGGATTTCACAGTCGTAATCCTTTATCAACTCCATCCATCTCCTCTGCCTCATATTCAACTCCTTCTGTGAGAAGATATATTTTAGATTCTTGTGGTCCGTGTATATCTCACATTTTTCTCCATAAAGATAATGTCTCAATATCTTTAGAGCAAAAACTACTGTGACCAGTTCCAGATCATGAGTAGGATAAACTTTCTCATAATCCTTCAACTGCCTAGATGCATACGCAATGACCTTGCCATGCTGCATGAGCAAGAAACCAAGTCCTCTATGTGAAGCATCGCTATAAACTACAAAATTCCATGTGTCATCGGGCAATGACAAAACAGGCGCTTCACTCAACCTCTTCTTCAGTTCTTGAAAACTGTCCTCACATTTGTCAGTCCAAGCGTATTTTATCGTCTTCCTCTTCAAGTTAGTCAACGGAGTAGCTATCTTCAAAAAATCCTGGATAAATCTTCGATAGTAACCTGCTAACCCTAGGAAACTCCGCACCTCAGTCGGCATTTTCGGTTGTTCCCAATTCATCACAGCTTCCACCTTTGCTGGATCTACTGAAATTCCTTCTTGATCAATGACATGACCTAAAAACCGTACCTTCTCTAGCCAAAATTCACACTTAATGAACTTCACATACAACTTCTCCTTCTTTAGTGTCTCCAACACTAATCTTAGATGTTCAGCATGATCTTCTGGCATCTTAGAATAGACTAGAATATCATCTATAAACATTATGATGAACTTGTCCACATATTGCTTGAACACTTTGCTCATCATATCCATAAATGGAGATGGTGCATTTGTTAACCCAAACGACATAACTGGAAACTCGTAATGACCATAACGAGTCCTGAATGCTGTCTTTGGTACATCCTCCTTCCTAACCTTCAACTAATGATACCCCGTTCTTAAATCTATTTTTGAAAAATACTTAGCCCCTTTTAACTGATCAAAGAGATCATCAATCCTGGGCAATGGGTATTTATTCTTTATCGTTAACTTGTTCAACTCTCGATAGTCGATACAGAGTCTTAACGATCCGTCCTTCTTCTTGACAAACAGTACCGGTGCTCCCCATGGCAAAACACTAGGTTGAATGTTCTTCCAGTCCAACAGTTGTTGCAATTGCACCATCAACTCCATCATTTCCACTGGCGCCATACGATACGGTGCCCTGGAAACTGGTGCCGCTCCTGGCACAATGTCAATGATGAACTCGGTCTCCCTATCCGGCAGTTCACTCAGAAATACATCCACAAATTCTCTCACTACAGGTATTTGTTCCATGGTTGCTACCACTCTCTGGGTATCCACAACATGGCACAGGTAACCTACACATCCCTTTCTCGTAATTTCTAGTTTCAGGTCATGGTTAGACAACACGAACGTCCGTTGATCTATTTCGTAAAATACTACCGAGGTTGTCTTAACGATTTAATATTCACACATTTCTTCCGACAATCTATAATTGCCCCATGGTTCACTAACTAATCCATTTCGAGAATTACATTAATTCTCCTAACTTTATATCCAGATCAAATCTACCGATAATTTACAACCCCGTATATCTACGCAATAACTCCATCGAACATCTTCAACAAGAATTATTTCTTCATTTGCTACCTTAATATTTAAAGATATAGGCAACTTTTCGGGAAGTAATCCTAATCGTTTAGCAAAATCACAAGCTATGAACGAACAAGTAGCACCCGAATCAAACAGCACGTAAGCATTTATGTCGTTGATCGGAATATTTATGTCGTTGATCGGAATAATACCTATGACGACGTCCCCTGATGCAACTGCATCTTAGACTGTCATGTTAAAGGTACGGCCCATCGGCCTACTCGGCTGCGCTGGACCACTAATAGCTAACTTACCGCTATTAGTTCCCCGATTCCCATCCGTCCCCTTCTTCAGGCAGTTCTTTGCCATGTGGTCAGTTGACCCACACACAAAGAATCTGTGATTCTTCTTCGGACTTAGACAGTTAGGCGCAATATGCCCCTCCTGTCCATAGTTGTAACAAACGGCCTTCCCCTTGAGATAAACTCCTAAGTGAGTCTTCCCACAGGTCTTGCAGGCCTCCATTCTCCTCTTTGGGTCTCCTTGCTTCACTCCAGTATTCCCAGAGCTAAATACCTTCCTCTTCTTACCCTCACCACTACCACTGGCTCCCTCCATCTTGACTCCCCCATCTACTTTACCCTTGCTCTTCTTGTCCTTGTGGTATTGACTCAGAGCCTCACTACCACCCTCGGAGATTATCGCCTTCTCTAAAATGGTTCCAAAAGAAGTACTTTGGAATACCAAAATACGGTTATAGAGCCAGGGTTTCAAGCCCTGCTTGAACCGTCACGCCTTCCTAACCTCGGTATCCACTTGGTGTGGAGCGAACCTTGCCATTTCATTAAACTTGGTGGCGTATTAGGGCACTGTCATGTCCCCTTGTTTTAAATCGAGGAACCTCATCTCCATTCTCCTCTGTATGCTTGTGGGAAAGTAGTTCTCGAAGAATATCTCCTTGAACCTCACCCACGTTACATTCCCTATATCCGCTCTGGCTTGATTAGCCTCCCACCAAAAGTTGGCCTCTCCCCTCATCGTATAGGTTGCAAAGGCAACCTTCTGGACCTCGTCGACATTTGCTATCACAAATGCCTTCTCGATTTCCTTTACCCACGTTTGGGCCTCAATAGGGTCAGTATTTCCTTTGAACTCTGGCGGACCAACACTCTTGAAATCCTTAAAGGTCGTAGCTCGTGCTACTCCCGGGTTTACGGGGATATTAGCCCCTGTTCTATTAAATGCGGCTGTTATTAAATTAACAAATTCCTACATGGGGTTTACTAGACCTCCCTCTTGCTGATTCACATTAGCACCTTGGTTTCGTTGCACTCTTCTTGGCGGCATTTTACTGATACAATAAACACATTTCGTTATTATTCCTTCCTTTATTAGTTATTATTTACTAATAATCAAAACTTCCACATCCATTACTCATTGATTTCCCATAAAAAGACTTATATTCATTCTTTGTAGTATAATACTACATCAGTTACACTACACAGCCTAAGTTGATTACATTAATTTCCCGCTATTGCTTTCCAAAAATTGGGATTTACAAAAGACTACCCTCTACTATACAAAGAGGGCTTTACGTCACTACTAATTACAAAATACTTTCATACTACTCTAGCTACTACTAGTCTACATCTGCCTTAAGGCATTATTGAAATCTGCCTTGGCAAGACCGGTAATAATATCACTACCGATAGATGTGGCGTCGCCCCACCTCTACTGGGATAACCAACTACCGTCATTGGAAATCTGTGTGAGAACTCCTATGGATATAGGACATTCTCCCTATCTTCTTTTGTTTGGTCTTTAGCTCCTCCTTGAGCTCAAAGACCTCGTGCTTCAATTCATGGACTTTGTCCTTGGCCAAAATCCTCTCGTCATGTTCCTGCTCCCACATGGACTCCACGTCCGTCTTATCTTCTATAACCATCTGGAGCTCTGCTTTCAGCTCCTTAACCTCCTAATAGTAATGGATATTTCTATCCAACACTGACATAAATAATGACATCATTGACTCCCCCGGAGCCATCTCCACTTCTATAGCTACCAGGTTAAAATACACTGTCTCCACTTCCTCCTCCATCATCCCATCGAATACTGACATGTAGTCAGCATCATCTGAGTCTCCAAACTCAATAACTACCACCTCCGGATCTACTGCTATGGGGTTCGGTAAAACCTTTATTTGGTTCACCGATTATTTACTAATGGCTTGACCATCTACATAAATTCTATTTACTCCTGACATCTACACAAAAACTATTAAGTTGATTAGTACACGTCAGTAGAATAATAAAAACACATAATATAATCATAATGCATTTTTATAAGGTTATTTTCTTCTTGTTCTTCTTTAACTTCTCTTAAGGTTATGACTTAAGGTTTTTAATCCCCCCCTTAAGTTTTATAACCTAATGCTTTGATACCAACCTGTGACGCCCCCAAATTTGGGTATCTTCCAACCCGACAGATGGTACTACACGGTACTACCATTCACACATTCATTCAATTGAAAAGTCTCAAAAGAACTAATATGTCTTCTATATATTAGAAATAATATTACATTCTCCCAGGTTCTTTATAACCCATACATTTGTTCTTGTCATAATATCAAATATATTACAATCGTTGAACTATTCTATTACATCAGTAATCTAAGGGTTCGTCTTCGCCTTGCCCTTGTCTTTACCTGAGCCTTCGGTCCGCTCGATCTTAGCTGTGTTCATATGGTTCAAGCAAGAGTGAGCATGACTAGCTCAGCAAGTACTA
The DNA here is from genome assembly GCA_020205615.1 of Panax quinquefolius. Lineage (NCBI taxonomy): Eukaryota > Viridiplantae > Streptophyta > Magnoliopsida > Apiales > Araliaceae > Panax > Panax quinquefolius. The sequence continues at coordinate 78,548,864 of CM035155.1, forward strand.
CAATTCTAACAAACAACATGCTTGAAACATAGAACTCATATATCTTCAGTAACTGAACAATAGTTACGAAGTACTATCGATAATTCAAAATAGCACTTCTTTTTATTTAAACATTTTTTTCAACAATATTCAGTAGAATATCAACTAAGGCTCAAGACTATAAGATGTTCATTATTACTTTTGAAAAGGACAACCCAGCACTAAGTCCGTAAGTCTGGCATAGCTTACGAGCACTTCTAGGTGATCAGCCCATAGTACTCTATGTTGATCAACACTATATCCTGTTAAACGTATGTACGTTTAAGTTGTGGCAACCTCACGTGCCTGTCGTTAAACGACAAAAACATTTTAGCATACCTGGTCTTCGATTGAAAACCATACCAATATAACTCGATAAACATTAATCATGCTTGAAGAAATCATAATATAAGTCTAGCCGAAAGGATTGGCTTAGACTTCATATGAAAGAATACATGAATTACAAATCTTGTCCAAACTGAACTGGAATAAGGGTTAGAATACTTGCCTTCAGCGTCTGCTTACTGATTATCACACGTACACTTTAGGTCTCTAAGTCTCTACAATACATGATCATGTAACGTACTACATTAGGTCACATGTAATCAAGTAGGCGTATTATTATATCTTACCCTTCATCTCAATTTAAATTCTAACTTAGATCTGTTATTATGGTTTCTTGCTTTTCATTATGTCATTCATATTATGTTCACTTTCAATTGATTAATAACTCTTAATCATCATACAATTAGGTGTCTAATAGTGCCTTAACAATGTTATGTTTATACCTTAGTTTATTACTAATAAGTTCTCTTTCACTTTATATCAGAAAGTATTCATTACAGTCCACATCCTAGGGTTGGCACTGCGGTGCCACCCATTACTCTTCAAGCAGTCTTGCGCGCATGGAGTTAACGAGGTAAGTCCCGGACTGTGGCTGCTGGGCGCTTAGTCCTTACTTACATGGTCGCTAACATGCGGAGTTAGTAGTGTGCTCAAACACTATACCAGCGCTGCGACGCCACTCATTTGGCCTTGGGTTGGAGCCGCAGCGCCAACTCTGTGCCTTAGAAAATTTGCAGCTTTTGCAAATTCGGCGAAACTCCCGGACGCATAACTTTTTCGTTATAAGTCCAAATTGGCTCGTTCAAAAGCCTACGTTTCACCAATTTCATACTCTATGCGTTCATGCAAGAATTTTATCTATTTGATTTCGTTTGCTAAAATTTCACCTATTAGTTCATTTTAACGAATACGATAAACGTTCGTGAACGTTCAACACTCGTTTCTTCGTTCTAAGTCAGAATTCGGTCTTTTTCGAGTCCGCAACTCTATAATGCCAAATATGACTTGTCTCCATCGAAAACCAACGTTTCTGACTTCAAACATAAAATACGACTTCCATTCCGAGAATTTCACGAATTTGACGATAATCGTCCAATCGTGTGAATTCCGGCAAAGCTTCATTATTAATTATTCTAAATGGATTTTAACCAACACATGAACATTTCAAGTTACTTATCATCAAAGTAGGTTTTGACTTATTCTCATAAGTCAATGACTTAATCAACTTATTAACTACAAATTCACATGCTTATGACTTACTATGAACTTAAGTCCATCAATCAATGTTCTCAATATACTAACATCCTATGACAAACATATGATAAGTTCTTCATGATTCTATCAACTTATTAGAGTTCAAGTTGTTAGGTTTGTAATATTCATTAACGCAATCAAATTGCAAAAATAAGCGGAAACGTGGAAAATCAGAGTTTAAAAAATTTTTCCAAACCATATACCCGGATCACCCTTTATGCATAATTATTAATTAAACGAAAAGATATGAAGAACAAACATACCCTTGAAGATCCGAGCTTCCTCAGGTGCAAGTTCACCTCCAATCCTTTTCGCGTTCAACTTGAATCCACCGGGTTTGGTTCCTTCCTTTGATCAACGTTAGCCACCCAAGTGTTTGGCCTCTAGAGGTGATCCACCAAGGAAGAAAAGGAATTCAAGAAGTTGGGTATTGGCTCAAACCCTAGTTTTTCCTATCTCTATAGAAAAAGGGCGTACTCTCCAACAAATTGGAATTATTACGTAGTTGTAAAAGTCAACAATCCCATCACCCATAATAAGACTCCTCTTATTTATAGATGTGGGCAACCCACCTTAACAATTAAGGAATTGGGTTTTATTTAATTAATTAAATTTTTTAATTAATTAAGCTCCCTAATCTTATTAGGTATAATTAATTAAACTCTTTAACTAATTTTCCTTTCTAATCCAATTAGGAATAAATGAGAGTACTTATATTAAATTAATTCCTAAACTCTTTTAGAAATTAAAATAATAATAATAATTGTAATAATATTAATAAGACTCCTCTTATTAATTTATATTTAATATTTCTAAAATATTAAATAATAATATTAAGCTATTTAATTTATTCTATCACCATAGATTAAATTAAATATACTTAATATATTATTACGATTATGTCATTAACTTCTTAAATAATTATTCTTCCTTTTATGGTGTGACCCTTTAGGTTCTCCATATTAAACCAAATTGTGAATAAATCAATTAGAACAATTTAATCTTATTTAAATAAATAAATTAAACAATTAATTTATTTAAATAAATAATATTTATTCTACAATAGGATAAGCCTCCTAGCGATCAACGACTTTCCAGATAATATAGATTTCAACATTAATCATAAAAGAACCTTTGAGTAAATAGTTACCGCACAATTCAATCCTTCCACCATACAATGTCCCAATTAAATATAAGACATGGAATTACTTGTCACAAGTCTTATTTTATTTAATTATATGTATTTTGATCCTTAAATGCACAACTCCAAATAATACAAATTAGAAACTCCTTTCTAATTTCATTCTCCTTTTGGCCAAGGACTCATTGGGTTGTCATTTATCGAATCACATAGGACATTTTCTTTTTATTAGAAGTGGTAGATTCTTTATTGATCATACATTATCTCCATGTACAACTTATTATACCCAAGCATACCCTTTGATATACCCTAAGGGTCTTAAGGAATAAGTCAAAGTATAACTCATCATACACAAGATACTATGATGATCTCAAGTCCAAGGATTACTCAGACTACTATCACTACAGAATTCCTATTGATAAGCAAGTAAAACTCCATTAGGTATTCCTTAGCAAGCCACGCTCGTTGAACTTATTCTCTAATAAGCACCTACATACTTGCTTTAGTGTCTCCACACAAATGATCATGAGATCAATCATCCTCATCCAATGAGCAAGCAACGATGTACCAATCTATCCGGATTTACTAATCCCCAATTTAGTAATCCAACGATTGGGAACTATTTTAGTTTTAAGCTTTCTAAGAATTTAGATCTCATTAGAATGATCATCATCATTATTCTAAAAGCAATGCTTAAAACTATAGGTTTATCACATATTATAAAACAAAGATCATGTAGATAATTAAAAGCCTTTAATAAATTAATACTTTTTATTAATAAATGAATAAGATTGTTACAAAGTATATGCTTTATCATCAAACATGATTGGCTTGTGTGCATACTACTTTCAATCTCCCACTTGCACTAAAGCCAATCGTCATGGTATCTCATACTCTTCTTCTCTAAGTGACGATTATCCTGCTATTGGATAAGCTTTAGTTAATGGATATGTAATGTTGTTCATGAGAGTCCACTATCTCTATAGTGATTTCCCATCTTTCAATGATTCTTATAATCAAATGAAAGTGCCACAACACATGTTTAGATCCAAGATGAGACTTAGAACTATTCCTAGTTCTCAGAATGAACTTTAATCCAAACAATCAACTTGCAGCCTTCATTTATAGCTATATACTTTGTCTTTATCACTAAACCAAAGAACTCTTTCATTGTTTGGAACCTTTCCAATTCATCGCACCACTGCTCAAGGTAACCTTTACCTTAAATTGGATTTTTTTCGTCTGTCTTGGTCTGCGTTCGAAAAACTTGAGTCCGTTAAGCCCTCTAGTTTTAATTTAGACCCACCATGAATATGATCACATCCTTAGTGCTTAAGTTAAGCACTTTAAGATGTTTTCACCGACTCATAGTGAACTTCTCCATAATATGACCGATCAACATCGGTCTCGTACATTTCATTGCATACATGATTGTCACTCATGCGACCTCTCTTTTCAGAGTCCGTGGGGACTATTAAGAGAGATACACTCCATAGCTCATCGACATGAGACATCTCTTGAGTTTGCCATGCTAAACGACTTTAGCATCAAATGAATATACGCTCCTTGGGTTAAGTCGAGCATCCTCTTAAATCTATCTATATATATTTATATCCCCAATTAAGATACTCTTCCAAATCATTCATGGGAAATGTTTAGACAACTTTATCTTTTATGATCAGAGCATTGGTATGTCATTCCTTATCCGTAGTATATCAACATATAGTACTAGGAATGTCACGATGCTCTCCCAATCGACCTTTTGTACACACTAGGTTCATTCTTATTTTTTATAAAATCAAACTCTTTTGATTGCCTCATCAAAACGAATGTTCCATATTTGAGAAACTTGCTTCAATCCATTTCTCCGAGTGTCTACAACACTTACCTCATCAGATGTAATCGGATCATCATCTTCTATGATGTGTACCTCATCATCATCATCCATGATGAATCCATACCTCCTAGGTATCTTTGGTACTATTCCGATTTACGATTGGGTTGTGGTATAATAGGTCTCATCTACGTGTTCCTCTTATTTGACTTATAGTATTTTGTGGTTCTTGAACTCTTCAAGATCTATTATCCTCCCACTAGCCCCTTTTAATGATAAACACCTTTATCTTAGAAGGCGTGTTTTATAACAAACACCTTTTGCTAAGTAGAATTATAGAACATATACCCTAAACTTACTTTAGGATGTCCCACAAATCAGACATGTCAAATCTTGTCCCAAGCTTATCCTTTGAAACCTTTTCACATAAGTTGGACAACCCTTATCTTAACATACTTAAGATTAGAATCCTCCCCATCCATAACTTTTATGGAGTTTTCAAATGGATTTTGAGGTTACCTTTTTTCAGAGATATGCGACCCATTTCTAGGACATGACCTGTAAGGATATCGGAATGTTCAAAATCATTATGGACCGCACTATGTCCAACAAGGTATGATTTTTCCATTCAAATACATCAATCAATTATTGCAGATCGAGAGGCGGCCCATTATGAGAAAACCATTTAAGATAATCTAGAAACTTATTTCACAAGTATTTATTCCTTGATCTAATCAAAGAATCTTAATACATTGTCAATTTGTTTCACTTCTGAATTCTTTGAACCTTTCAAATAATTCATACTTGTATTTCAGCAAATACACACATTCAACTCTTTGAATGATCATCTCCTTTTCTTATACTAATTTGTTCAATATGCAAAATTATTTTCATGTAAGTCAAGTATACAAAATTTATTAAGTAATATTCCAGTTCTATACAAAACATTATTATTATAAATAGAACAACAATTGTTCTTAATTATAATACCAAAGATTTCATTGTCCAACAATAAAATGGAAATAATATTTTTAACAAGAACTGGAATACAATAACAACTTATCGACTTAATAGATTTGCTCGTAGCATTGCTAAACTATAAGTTTCTATGGCTAATGTACAAAGAACCTTTGCTTCATTTCCCACACATAGGATTACTTATATTTGTTTAGCTTTCTACTCGCTTGGTCCCTTCATAAATCTATATTTATGATAACCTAAAGTCGGTATCCAATACCCAAGTAGAACCTCGACTTAAAGAAAAATTTATTTCAATCATGAACAAAATCGATTGTAACCGAAACTTCACTAAGCTTCTTTGGTTAGCCTCGCAAGATACTTCTCGCATTTCTTTCCAAAGTGTCTGTGCTTATTGCATAGTGGAAGCAAACTCCTTTGCTATCCGTGATCGCTTTTGCTTTTATTATCCTTTGTTTTTGCCTTCTATATTTACCTTCTTAGAATCGTTCTTCCTTTTAGAAGATCCTTTGGCCCCTACCAGTAAGACATGGTCTTTCTTGGTTGGAAAGTGACTCTCAACATTTTTAACATGTTAAGTTGTTTAATCAATGAGGCCGATATCTAGCTTGTTTATATGAAAATTCACAACAATTGTGAAAGGAGTCCTAATTGAGTGTAAGATCAAATCTTCGCTCAACTCTCCATCCATGACAAAACCAGTTGTCTAATCGATCAATCAAATTGATTATGTTAAGAACTTTTGTTCTGCATTATATAGTGCCATTGGCCATTCTAGATCGGAAGAGCTCCTTAGATATCGATATCTATCACCCTACTTTCCTCACCATCAACTACTTGACGTGCAGAATATAGTAGAAGTATCCATAGTTTCGTGTCGACGCTCAAGCTTGTTACTCATGGATATAAGCATGATGCATTGAGCCAATCTGCATCATCATCTTGCTACTTTCTAAAAGTAGCAATCTCTTCCTCTAGAGGCATTATTCGCAACCATTGCAGGATAGACGTATTAAGGACATAAGATAACTTTTCAAACTATGAGAACTATTCTCATATTCCTTAACCAATCCATTTAATACGGTCCCGGTTAAATAACATCTAATATGTTTCGCAGTTGATAGTAATTAAGACATTGTAAAATTTTGTAAATGAATTTGTATTTAACAACATTTTAACATACATTCTTTTATTAATTACCAAAATAATTTAGGTCTTGTTTTAAATTGGTATCTCCCACTATTTTCTTCAAACTATATTACCTCACTTATATAGTTCTAAGCAAAAATCTAATTAAAGATTTGCTAGTGAGAATAAAGATCCTATTTCAAATGTATATAGCCTTGTGGTGACACAACAAACTATATATAAATAAATAGGTAGACAACTTTTGTCAATTACATCAACTATGCAACTCCTTTTCTTTTGCCTCTTAGATTATTTTGATCAAGTGGTGGTACATCCGAATCAAATTATCCAAGTTAAGTCCGACCTAGCACTCCATATATTCAAAAAGAAAAATATCATCCTTGTGGTGACACAACAAAACAATATTGTTCAATTTTCTTTATAAGCATCAAATGTGATAAATTAACATCTTAAATACTTAATACTTGCCTTGTGGTGACACAACAAACTCATATTAAATATTTAATACTCTATTAATTTTATCATGCTAGAAAGGCGACGCTCGATATTCCAAATATCTTTGAACGCTTAGGACTTAATATAAAAAAATTGAGGGGTTTGTTATTAATTGTCTCATCTTGTTTTAGCAGCATGCATTTATATATATATATAAATACGCGTCATATTAATGAAATACGCCAAGCATGTTTACATAATATATAATATATATAGTATAAGCATGCACATATAGAATACTATATTCTACCTGGATTGATTATGGACTTTTATTCTAGTTTAGTTCACTAGAGCCACCAAGTGAACCAAAAGGTTAAACCCTAGGGGTGCAAGAAATAATATTTAAATATAACTATTACATTTAAACCCGGCTCCATTACAAACGGGTCTTCAAGTCGCCTCGCTTTTGATCTCCAATTCTTCAAAATTAATTCTAACTATTCCTATTACAAAACTATTTAAAATAAATAGAAACCTTGATCAGCAGTCAAGGGGAGTACATAGGAGGGAGATAGAATTTACATTCAGAAAAATTAGAGAAGACGAGGTACGCAGACCCCATTTAATAAAACCCATACATTCATGCATCCAACTAAAATAAAATCTAATCGCATCGTCAATAGTCCATAATCAATCCCATTTATTATCATAACATCACCATACGCATCAATAAATAACATTCATCTTATGAATAATAATCATTTAATATATATATTGATATCATTTAATGGGCAAATTTAGTTAGTATAAAATCTAATTTTGAATTAAAATAAACTCCTTTATTTTAATCCAAATTTAAATCAAAATAAAACTATTTTATTTTAATTTATCCTATTTTGAATAAAATAAACTATTTTATTTTAATCAAAATCTTTAATCAAAATAAACTCCTTTATTTTAATTAATTATGGAATCCAATTCAATGTAATAAAAAAAAATTATTAAAGGAAACACGGATTTTCTTTCCTATTCACAAATAAACTCCTTTATTTTGAATAATATGAAATCTTATTTCATATCTAAATAAACTCCTTTATTTAAGGAAAGACTGATTCTTTTTCCTATTCACAAATAAACTCTTTTATTTTGAATAATATAAAATCTTATTTCATATTTAAATAAACTCCTTTATTTAAGGAAATTTGGATTCTCTTTCCTATTCACAAATAAACTCTTTTATTTTGAATAATGTGAAATCTTATTTCATATCTAAATAAACTCCTTTATTTAAGGAAAAATAGAATCCAATTTCAACTCCAATTAGTTATCATGGAATCCAATTCCAACTCTAATTAGTTAGCATGAAATTTAATTTTATAATTAAAATAAACTCTTTTATTTTAAAATTAAAATAAACTTTTTATTTTAAGATTAAAATAAATATTTTATTTTAAATATATATATATATATATATATATATATATAACCGTACATCATATTAATGAATCAGTATATACATATCATGGAATCCTAATATGATTGTTGCTGACTTTGGTCAATTTTGTTGCCCAAGTCCGGTTTTTTTTTTCAAGTGCTGCACGGATTTCGTGGCAAAACAACAATTGCATGCTCCTGTTAAATTCGCATGACCCAGGATTCATTCGCATGGCCCATATATTATATATATCATATATATAATATAATATATATATATATATACTAATACATATAAACCATTATTAGCTTATGTGGCCACGTGAATACTGATAACATTAATCCCTTTTGAAGCAACAGGATATACGTGAATCAGCAGCTTTGATTTCGCGAGATTTTTTTTTTATTAAATTTTATACAATAAAATTATGCCCAATTAAATTGTTCTAAACACATATCAATATACATATTAAATTAAAACAATTAATAATTTGCATAAAGGTTTGGCTCTGATGCCACTGTTAGGTTTGTAATATTCATTAACGCAATCAAATTGCAAAAATAAGCGAAAACGTGAAAAATCAGAGTTTAAAAATTTTTTATAAACCATATACCCGGATCACCATTTATGCACAATTATTAATTAAACGAAAAGATATGAAGAACAAACATACCCTTGAAGATCCGAGCTTCCTCAGGTACAAGTTCACCTCCAATCCTTTTCGCTCAACTTGAATCCACCGGGTTTGGTTCCTTCCTTTCGATCAACGTTAGCCACCCAAGTGTTTGGCCTCTAGAGGTGATCCACCAAGGAAGAAAAGGAATTCAAGAAGTTGGGTATTGGCTCAAACCCTAGTTTTTCTATCTCTATAGAAAGGGCGTACTCTCCAACAAATTGGAATTATTATGTATGTTGAAAAAGTCAACAACCCGTCACCCATAATAAGACTCCTCTTATTTATAGATGTGGGCAACCCACCTTAACAATTAAGGAATTGAGTTTTATTTAATTAATTAAATTCTTTTAATTAATTAAGCTCCCTAATCTTATTAGGGATAATTAATTAAACTCCTTTAACTAATTTTCCTTCCTAATCCAATTAGGAATAAATGAGAGTACTTATATTAAATTAATTCCTAAACTCTTTTAGAAATTAAAAAATAATAATAATTGTAATAATATTAATAAGACTCCTCTTATTAATTTATATTTAATATTTCTAAAATATTAAATAATAATATTAAGCTATTTAATTTATTCTATCACCATAGATTAAATTAAATATACTTAACATATTATTACGATTATGCCATTAACTTCTTAAATAATTATTCTTCCTTTTATGGTGTGACCCTTTAGGTTCTCCATATTAAACCCGATTGTGAATAAATCAATTAGAACAATTCTAATCTTATTTAAATAAATAAATTAAACAATTAATTTATTTAAATAAATAATATTTATTCTACAATAGGATAAGCCTCTCCTAGCGATCAACGACTTTCCGGATAATATAGATTTCAACATTAATCATAAAAGAACCTTTGAGTAAATAGTTACCGCATAATTCAATCCTTCCACCATACAATGTCCCAATTAAATATAAGACATGGAATTCATGTCAAGTCTTATTTTATTTAATTATATGTATTTCAATCCTTAAATGCACAACTCCAAATAATGCAAATTAGAAACTCCTTTCTAATTTCATTCTCGCTTCGCCAAGGACTCATTGGGTTGTCATTTATCGAATCACATAGAACATTTCTCTTCTTTATTAGAATTGGTAGATTCTTTATTGATCATACATTATCTCCATGTATAACTTATTATACCCAAGCATACCCTTTGATATACCCTAAGGGTCTTAAGGAATAAGTCAAAGTATAACTCATCATACACAAGATACTATGATGATCTCAAGTCCAAGGATTACTTGTACTACTATTACTACAGAATTCCTATCGACAAGCAAGTAAAACTCCATTAGGTATTCCTTAATGAGCCAATGCTCAAAGTGAACTTATTCTCTAATAAGCACCTACATACTGCTTTAGTGTCTCCACATAAATGATCATGAGATCAATCATCCTCATCCAATGAGCAAGCAACGTATGTACCAATCTATCTGGATTTACTAATCCCCAATTTAGTAATCCAAAGATTGGGAACTATTTTAGTTTTAAGCTTTCTAAGAATTTAGATCTCATTAGAATGATCATCATCATTATTCTAAAAGCATTGCTTAAAACTATGGGTTTATCACATATTATAAAACAGCATCATGTAGATAATTAAAAGCCTTTAATAAATTAATACTTTTTATTAATAAATGAATAAGATTGTTACAAAGTATATGCTTTATCATCAAACATGATTGGCTTGTGTGCATACTACTTTCACAAGTTGCTTATTCAACTTATTCGGCTTAAGTTCATTCATCAATAACTTATAAAATATTCTTTAACAAACAATCCCACTTCTCTATCCATCCTATCATAGAAGAGATAAAGATAATAGGTATGAGTCTTACCCTTGAAGACTATTACTTCACTTCTCTTTGGAAAATCTAGAAAAGTTTGAAATGACTTATAAGTGCTTATGTGGCTTATTCTCTCTAACAATTAAGTTACTTATCTTGAGAGGAGTTGGATGAAATTTTATCAAGCAACAAATGAATTGTGAGCTTGCTATTTATAGAGCTCTCAAAGTTAGGGTAGAATGGTCATTTAGGCTTTCCACCTCCTTAATCTAACCTCCTTACTATTAATTACTTTGGCCCTAAGTAAACTTGCTTATCACAACACTTATCCAAAGCTTGTTCTTGCCCACCAAGTCTACCCATTTATACTTGGATTTCTCCATGGATCATGGCTTAATCACATTGGGCTTGCTAATTAATCTAGCTAATTCCTTATTGGGCTTACACTATAATAGTTTAACACACCCAAGTAATAATAAGATCGATGATTCGATGCAACCTTTTCGTGACCAATGTTTCAATGTAATTTAATCCTTTTAACCTTAATATCCTAGATTAAAATCGAGTCATGGAACGTGTCATACTCTTCATAATTTAACTGAAGTTTTCGATCAATGAGTAGACTATATGAAATAAATCACTATTTGAGCATGGACCATGCATTTTATAGTCCTACTCAATCAAGAGGCCTATGGATATCACCCCTAATATATGGGATGGTTAAATTCCATCTAGATCACTCATATTCCTCACACGATTCATGATGTACCCAATAATCACCTTTATAGTCCACCCTATTAAAGGTGACATTTGATGATATCAAAGTACATAAATTCTCGTGTAGTAATATAGTGATTTCGTGCCCGGAGGATCATTACATCATCATCATTATGAGAATTGCTAATGACACTTCGCATAATGCTCCATATAGAATTCTCATGGTGGGTCCGCCCAAGACATCATTTTCAACATGTACTCTATGATCGACTTAATATCTCATATATTTATGACCAATGAGATTTGGTCATCAGTCAATCCACATACTAGTCTCAATGCATCACTGTTGTCCCATCAACAATAATACTCGACTAGGGACATTTAAGAACAATGATACTAATTATAATTATATAATCTTATGTTCAAGTCACATACTTGAAACTATATAATTTGTATCACTATTCTAAGGAATTTTATTATGTTAACATTTATATAACGCAGTAAATAAAACCATAATAAAATCATTCATTTATTCAATCAAATATAATATCAAAATGTTAAGCAATTATATAAAATAATTGGCCTCTAGTGGCATAAACTCTAACAGCCTCCCACTGCACTAGAGCCAATCACTCATGTATCTAATACCCATGGAACTAGTGTGACCTTCGTGCTTCTTCCGCGACAAAGCCTCGTGGATCTCGCAACATTATCATCCGTCAGCACTCTTCCTATATGTACATCTCCTCCATCAATGATTTCACGGATGAGATGGTACCGCCTAAGTATATGCTTGGATCATTGGTGAGAGATCGGGTTCCTTAGCTCGTGCAATGGCTCCATTATTATCACAAAGATAGAGCAACCGGATCAACAATGGTTGAACAACACCAAGTTCAATGATGAACTTTTAATCCATACACCTCCTCGGGTCGCACTAGAAGCAAAGAATATACTCACCTCCGTTGTAGAATCGACTATTTCTCTCGCTTTCAACTCTTCCAACTAACAAAGACCACCATTAAGTAAAAAACACAAAACCCGATCGAGACTTATAGTCATCATCATTACCGAAACTAAAGATCCGTGTAACCCTTTATCGCCAGATTCGTCTTCACCTCCATATACCAAGAATGAATCCTTAGTCCTCTTTAGATACTTGAGGATATTTCGATCGTTGTCCAAAGATGACCTTCACCTAGATTCGATCGGTATCCGTCGCCATGCTCAAAGCATACGAGACATCCTGGACGAGTATATATCATTGCATACATGATAGATCCAATTGTCAAACATAAGGGATCTTTCTCATACGCTCCTCATCATCTTGTGATTTAGGACATTGGGCCTTAAAGATCTTTATACCACGAGTCATGGGTAAGTGTCCTCTTTTGCCTTCTTGCATGTCAACTGCTTCAACACTTTATCAATATATGTACTCGACTTAAGCCGAAAGATTTTTCTCGATCTATCTCGATAGATCTAGATACCTAAAATGTAGTCGATCGCTTAAATCTTTCATGGAGAAACATTTTCCTAACCATGTTTTTTACAACCTCAGAATGAAGGAATGTCATTCTAATAATTAATATGTCATCAACATATAATACTAGGAATACAATGTGACTCCCACTAACCTTCTTATATACACAAGGTTCATCTTCATTTTAATAAAACCAAACTCTTCGATCGCTTCATCAAATTGAAGATTCCAACTCGAGAGGCTTCGCTTCAATCCATAAATGGATCGCCGCAACTTACATACCTTTCCAAAGATCCTTTCGATTGACAAAACCCTCAAAGTTGTGTCATATACACATCCTCAAGGAGATTTTCATTAAGGAAAGCAGCTGACATCCATCCGCCAGATTTCGTAATCGTAAAAGGTCACAATAATAACAAGTAAGATCCTCGATGGATTTAACCATTGCCACCGGAGAGAAGGTTTCATCATAGTCAACACCTTGAACTTGTTTGTAACCTTTTGCTACCAATCGACCTTTCAGAGGTTTGTACATTACCATCCATGTCGCTTTTCTTCTTGAAAACCCACTTGCACCCGATTGGTTTTACTCTTCTGTGGATCAACCAAAGTCCATACTTGGTTAGTATACATGGAGTCCATTTCAGATCTCACGGCTTCAAGCCATCTCTCGTAATCTCGTCCATTCATAGCTTCTTGGTAGAAGTGTGCTCATCTCGATCTATGAGCATCACATCGCCATTTTGAGTCACAAGATATCCATAATATCTCTCTGCTCTTGGCGTGTCCTACCAAGATCTACGAATTCCTTGTGTAATTTGAGCAGTTCACTTTCCACAACATCTTGTGGTTCCCGCCATGCTCCAACTTAAGTTCAATGATATTCGTGGTTCTCTAATTTCTTCGAAGTTCTACTTTCCTCCCACTTTTCCTTTAGAGACAAATTCTCTTTCTAGAAAAATACCACTCGAGCAACAACCACTTTGTTCTTCGTAAGGTTTGTAGAAATAATACCCTTTTGTTTCCTTTGGGTATCCCACAAAATTACATTTGTCGATTTGGGGTCCGAGCTTGTCGTAATCTAGACGCTTTTACAAACACCTCGCAACCCCAAATCTTCATGAACCATATACTAGGACGTTTCCCACCCACATCTCATATGGTGTCTTCAACCATTTTTGTAGGAACACTGCTAAGTGTGAATGCGGTTATCTCTAGGCATGACCCCGTAAGATTATTAGAAGATTTGCATGACTCATCATCGATCGTACCATGTCCAACAAGGTTCGATTCTCCTCTCGCATACACACCATTCCATTGTGGTGTTCCAGTGGAGTGAGTCGTGATATAATACCACACTCCTTTGTAAGGTCATCAAAGTCTTGGCTTAAGTATTCACCTCCTCGATCGGATCAAAGGGCTTTTATGCTTTTGCTAAATTGGTTTTGAACTTCATTCTGAATTCTTGAACTTTTCAAAGCATTCGGATTTCAGGTCTCATAAGATACACATATCCATATCTACATCAAGTCGCCAAGAAATGTAATGAAGTAATAAAACCTACCTCTTGCTAATCTAACTCATGGGTCCACATACATCACTATGTATAAGTCCCAATATATCGCTAGCCCTGCTCATCGTGTCCAAAGTGAAAGGGCTTAGTCATCATCTTGCCTAATAAACAAGATTCGCATTTTTCATATGATTCAAAATCAAATGAATCCAAAAATCCATCTTTATGGAGTTTTGATATGCTGCTTTCATTTATACGGCCCAAACGACGACAAGGCCAGAGATACGCTTGATTTGAATCATTTGATTTAAATCGCTTTGTATTTATGTTATAGATAAGCATTTCCAAATCAAGAATATAAAGACCATTAAACAATTGTGCAACACCATAACATATATCATTTAAGTAAAACGAACAACTATTGTTCTTTATTATAATGAAAACCTTTCTTGTCCAAACAAGAAAATGTAAATAATGTTTTTGCTTATAGCAGTACAAAATAACAATCTTCTAATTCTAAAACTAGCCCAGAGGGCAAAGATAAATGATAAGTTCTACTACCAAGGCAAAGAACTTTTGCTCCATTCCCAACACGTATGTCAACCTCTCCTTTTGCCAAAGTCCTACTCCTTCTGAGTTCCCTGACATTAACACAAATGTGAGAACCACATCCAAAGATCCAATACCCATGATGTAGAAGTAGACAAATCGACTTCTATAACATATATACCGAATCAAGTCCCACTTCCTTTCCTTTTCTTCACTTCTTCCAAATAAGCAAGACAATTCCTCTCTAAAGTGTCCAAGTTTTCCACAAAAGTGACAATCACCTTCTTTAGCCACCCCGCCTTTTAGGCTTTAAAGCCTCGCTTGGTTTTGAAATCGGGTTTGGCACCAAATTTAGATCCTATCTTCTTCGCCTTTCCATTTCCCTTAGCATTCCCCTTTGCACATCATCATTACGGGAGCGGGTCCCGCCTTTTTCATGTTGTTCTCGCAGCTTCTTAACATGCTCAACAACTCACTAAGGGTTTCGCAATTTCATTCATAAGATAATTCATGACAAATCGAGAATAATCATTGCTCGTGGATTGCAAAACAAGATCTCGTTTGGGCTCTCGGAGTGATTGGAAAACCCAACCTATCAAGGTACTCAATATACCCAATCATTTTCAAAGACACGTGGACCAACCGGATCACGCTCACCCATCTTGCAGTTGATACAATGCCTTGCTTAGATATATACCTCTCCCATCGAGCACGCCTTCAACAATTTCTCGAGATGCTCGATCATCTCATAAGCATCCATCAACTCATGTCGCTTCTCAAGCTCAAAGCCGCTCATGGTTAAGCAAGATGAGACAACTCACGCCCAGAGCATCATCTTGATGCTTTTATAAGCATTATGTTCGCGACGGTGCAAGATCACCGGCATCGCATTGAATGGGCTTTTCAATGACATATAGCTTGCAGGTTTCTTGTTTGAGGACAATCCTCAAGTTCCTACGCCACCAAGAAAATTAATTCCACTTACTTTGTCCTTCTCAAGGATCGATCAGAGTGAAAGACTACTTGTATTGTTGTTGTTTGCCATCGATATCTATAATTTATAAGTGCAAAAAATAATAAGTCAAATTGCAGAGTTGATATTATGTAATTGATAATAAGACATTCAAAATATACCTCTCACTATTTTATTCAAATTAATAGCCCTCACCATTAATTCTAAAGCATTTTTAATTAAATCTTTCTAATGAGCCAAGATCCATATTTCATTATGCCCTAAGTTAACTTTGGCTAATCTCTTAAAACACAATTATTTAGATAGACAACCCTTTTGTCAATTATATCATATATAACTCTTGGATAGTTTGGTAAACAACATTTGTTTCTAGTCCATCTAATGGTACCAACCAAACTCTATGCCTCTAAGTCCACAATCCTATCGAGATAACTTAGTTAAGTCGTCAGCCCAATGATTTTAAACAGTTTTGATATCATAATTATCCTATCGATCTTACCTAGATAAATAGGTACTTTGCTTTCGCAAACCTACATCTATCGATCAAGGTCTTGATGAGTGTTATTCATCGAAGGCATCCGATTTAGACTTAATAATTTAATGAGGATTTTATATAAAAATAAAAAATTTAGATCTCACTTAATTTTAATTTTATTAAACATGCACATTATTTATCATATCATATCACATACAAGCATAAATAAAGTGCAAAATAAAATGTGTCACGCTTATGGCCCAATCCATCGTCAATCTTTTCAAGTTAATGAAAGATCAAGGTCAATCTAAGGTGGTAAAAGATCTTAAAATAAATAGCTTCCTCGATCTTCCTCAAGCACGTGCCTCCTCTCCATCATCATCTTTCCATCATGTTCTCCATCTCGACATCTTCATCGACATGATTATTACATGACATAAAGAAACCTCGAAGTTACATTCGAGGGGATTTAGATGAGAAGAGAATATTACATTAGAATTTATAGAAAGGCACTACATGCAAGCCGTATTTCAAAAACAAAAACCACTAACCTACGGGTCAAAAGGCCATAATCAGGCACCATGCATATCACAATAATCACATAACAATTTATATATAATTAAAGAAAACCATATATAACATATAGGGACACGACCATCGTGCGCGCCATAATTGGGGGTCCCCAGGGGGCAGTGGTCCAACCGACTAATCAATCACGGGTGGTCTCACCGACCGGTCAATGAAGTGGGTCAAGGGCAAATACCGAAAATTTTTTTCAACTACAATCTATATGCAGTAATTTTTCCAAATGATTCTCTCAAACAGTTTCGTAATCACGTATTTTAATCCACCAAAACACCCATAATAACAAATTATATATGTCCAGGGCTTATTTAATCATATTAAAACGAATAACAAAGACACCTAGAATTTATCATATATGTCCAGCTTGATTAATCATATTAAAACGATTCTTCATGCTTCTAATCCGATTAGAATGCTTATATTGTTATTCCACCGATTAAAGATACGATTAACAAGATCATCATATATATTACCGTAATACACATACAACTAATATCATATATTCAATCATATTTCCAGAAACATGAATCATATCATATATCATATATATCGAATACAATTAAAACACGTAATCAATTAATCTTTTCGCAAGTAGCTTTGATACCACCGTAGGGTTTCAACACGTAAACGCGCAATGAAATAAACCAATTTAAAGCAATTTCAAACCAAAACAGATCCATGCGAAAAATAATTAACTCGGTGGTTAGAAATTATACCGATTTTGATATCGAAATTGATGCGCGTCAATCTCCAACGCAATCCAAATGAATCGCGCTTCTACGGTATCCACACTAACGCCCGAGAATCGCCCCACGATCTCAGAAGAAGGAACCGTGGTACTAGCCACCAAAGATGAGGATTTTCGTAACTTGTTTTCTCTAGTCTCTCTCTAAGAGCTGGGTAGGTTTTCAGCTTTATGAATAATACCTAAAATGGTCAGTAACATATCATATATATATATATATATAGCCATTTAAAAATATTATTCAAAACCTAATTTAATAAAATAAAATATATATATATATATATATATATATATATCTTAATTAAGTCTTACTTAATTAATATACCTATATATAATTATCCTATTAATTTAAATTCGTAATTTAAATACTATCAATTATATTGATATATTTAAATATTTATAATTTAAATTAATCCCCTTTTAATTACGTTCTATGTGTGTGACCCTATAGGTTATTATTACGTTGAAAATAATTTTAAAATCATATTATAAAATTATAAACAGTGAGCGGCATCTAGTAATGCATCTCTGCTACCCAAGTAATAATAAGATCGATGATTCGATGCGACCTTTTCGTGACCAATGTTTCAATGTAATTTAATCCTTTTAACCTTAATATCCTAGATTAAACTCGAGTCATGGAATGTGTCATACTCTTCATAATTTAATCTGAAGTTTTCGATCAATGAGTAGACTATATGAAATAAATCACTATTTGAGTATGACTCATGCATTTCATAGTCCTACTCAATCAAGAGGCCTCATGGATATCACCCCAATATATAGGATGGTTAAATTCCATCTAGATCACTCATATTCCTCACACGATTCACGATGTACCCAATAATCACCTTTATAGTCCACCCTATTAAAGGTGACATTTGATGATATCAAAGTACATAAATTCTCGTGTAGTAATTTAGTGATTTCAAGTCTGAGGACCATTACATCATTATCACTATGAGAATTTCTAATGACACTTCGCATAATGCTCCATATGTAATTCTCATGGTGGGTCCGTCCAAAGACATCGTTTTCAACACGTATTCTACGCATCGACTTAATATCTCATATATTTACGATCAACGAGATTTGGTCATCAATCAATCCACATACTAGTCTCAATGCATCACCGTTGTCCCATCAACAATAATACTCGATTAGGACATTTAAGAACAATGATACTAATTATAATTATATAATCTCATGTTCAAGTCACATACTTGAAACTATATAATTCAGATCACTATTCTAAGGAATTTTATTATGTTAACATTTATATAACGTAAATAAAAGAATAAAACCATAATAAAATCATTCATTTATTCAATCAAATATAATATCAAAATGTTAAGCAATTATATAAAATAATTGGCCTCTAGGCATAGCAAGGAAAAGTTTTTATTACCTTTAACTTCGAAAATTGACACCAAAAAGTGATTTTTTTCTTTTTCAAAATCGGAAGAAGAATACGTAAAAAAAGTTAATTCCGTTAGGAAAAGAAAAGACGAAATATCCAAAAATATTTGGATTCCAAGAATCGTAAGCTTTTTAAAAGCGAAAAGACGAAACCAAAAAAGATTCCAAGAACTTAAAACTGAAACTTAAGGGCTAAGCAAACTTGAGGGCTAAGTTAACTTAGTCCTTAAGCCTTGAATAGAAGGAGGTTGGGGGAGGCGAAATGACTAAAATGCCCCTAGCCTTGGTTTTCTATATAAACAAGCCTTAAGCTCATTTGTTTGATTGAAAAATTTCAACCAACACTTGAGAGAGAAAGAGAGAGAGTTTGGATGGGAGAAGAAGAGGAAGAGGAAGAGGAAGAGGAAAAGCTTGTCGAAGTGCACGCTTTGTCCGACGGAAGGAGATTAATGAAGAACGGTAATCTGAACCCTAGTTTCTTCTAATTTTCTTTAAGTTTAATATGTTCAAAAACATAACTTAATGAAGATAATAAGTAGATTAAGTTAGAAATAATTTCATATGGTTGAAATTGTAAGAAAATTAAGAAATAAGAATTAGAAGTTTATTTTATAAATTTCTTAAGGAAGTATAAGATTCATAAGGATTTTGAGCGATCCGAATGAATCTTATGAATGAGTAGGTTAAATAAGTAAGGAATGATGTTCTATAACATCAAATTCCAAGAAAAAGTGAAATTATAATCCAAAATATCGATTAAAAACAAAGAACACGAAGAACACGCGGAGAACACGAACACCGTTGTTGATGAACAAATTTATAACCATCGTAGTATAATTGTTGTTAATGGACAAGTTTAAAACCATCGCGTATAAGTTAGATGCTTATTTCTTGGTTAGGAATAGTAGAAATATTCATGAAGAACGGATTAAAACGGAGCTGTAACGAAGTTATGGAAAAAAATTCGTAAAAGATGAGCGAGAATTAGAAAGTTAGTAAATGAACCCGAACGTGTAGGGTTTTATAAGAAAGTAAGAGAACGTATAAAACATGAGTTGTAGATTCAAGAATGAACGAATTCCGAGTTCGGATGACCGAATTACGAACGAACGAACAAAGAACGTTAATAATGTAAAACGAATAAAGGGCAAAGATTAAGCCAATTGAATGGAATGTTAACGGATTCAGAATGAAGTTCTATCCTTGGGTAATAAAAGTACATAAGATAAGGAAGAAAATGGCTTTAGAACGACCTCGTTCCGAGTTAAAACGAAGAAGTTTTGAGATCGGAAAGTAAGCGTCTCAAAATGAAGTTAACACTTAGAAAAAGTTTCGAGAAGAAGGGCTTGGCGCCGCGGCGCCAGACATGCCTTCTAAGGTGGCGCTGCAGCGCCAGACCGGAGAGCCAAACACTGCTAACTCGTGCCTTAGTGCGAGTCTTAATGAAGAGAGTGGCGCCGCAGCGCCGGTACAGGGAAAAAGGCCAGTAATGAGCTTTTAAGTGCTCAACTATTGTGGGATGTGCAAGAAAGAAATATGAACATGTAGTTCGCCTAATGTAACACTTAATCAAGTGTTTTAAACCTTTAATGAAGGTTGAACGGAAAGATTAGCCGAGATTAAAATAATGTAATTGTGGATTACGGAACCAAGATCCGGGGATCGTAGTCGCAATAAACGAACGTGAAGGATTGCTATGATTGTGATTCCTTAGACGTTGAGTGACGAAATTAATGAATAACATTTTGATGTTATGTTGTGGTAATGAGAGATAAGTGTAAAGCGTATAGATGTTGTGAATGCAACGTTGTTGTGATGAACGATCGGTCTTAGCATACAACGATCGGTATGGCTTCGACGTTAAGAAAGAATAAAGAACATGGGGTTCATGGGATGGATAACTTTTGAAAGCAATTAAAACCTTGAGTAAAGGTTGAATGAGAGGTTAAGAGATGAGCAACGTGAACGTTTAATACGTAAACGATCCTCGTGAATCGTATTCGCGTTGGACGAACGTTCTAAGTATACCCTGGTTGTATGACGTAGACGTTGACGAAGGTAGTAAGTAAGATATGAATTATCGAGAAAGCCGTAACGAACAGTAATAAGAGTATTGAAAGCCGAATGTGAGTCGAATAAGAACGAATCTTGAGGTATGACATTTAGTTGTCAGAAAGCCAAAAGGAATAAGAAATTGACTTAACGAACATTATAGTTAATAGTTCGCATAAGTTAAGATAAGTTTAGGTTATGGTACAATCCTAACCTTCGATGGTTGATATATGGGAGCTGGGCTAAACAATTCCTTCAGAGAGCGAAGGTATATACGAAACTGGAAACCAATCTAACTCACTGTGATGGTAGTGTAGATGAGACGGGAAATTTTTTGTTGGTTGTTTGTGGGAAACCACTCAGAGTACCATATGGACTACCAACAGAGAAGCGATGTGTGCTGAGTCCTAGAGAAGTTATAAGAAGAAGATAAGAATGTAAATCATCAAAGATGTACAACGTTTTGAGTAAGACATCTCCGTATGTCACGAAGCCATAAACCGATAATAAAAGTTAGTCGCGTAAAATTATACTACAAGAACGCGAACCCTAAGAAGTAAAGTTAAGTAAACCAAAAATTATATTGCAAGAACGCGAACCCTAAGAAGTAAAGTTAAGCAAACCAATGTGTAAGTCAAGTATATGACTAATTGGTGTATGTGTTATTTCTTTATGTGTTATAAGGATTGGAATGAGCAGTTCAGCGTAAGCTGTAGCTGTGCGTAAGAAAAGTTTCCTAACTTCATTCATATTTTAATTGAATGCTAGTTTCTTAAACTTCTCAGATGTTGAACTTGAGAAGTTCTGTCTATGTGCGAATGTGCGATATTTGTGCAAGGTGGTAGAATGTATGAGGCCTTATGCCACAATGTGAACACTTCGATGTTTCTATGATATGAACTATTTTGTGATTGAACTGTTTAATATGAGCATATTCTATTTATACATGAACCGTTATTGTTAAGTCTGGGCTATTGATTCTAGCCAAACAGAATGTGTATGAAAGAGAGTAGAGAATGAAAGTATTTCAAAGTGAATGTGACTAATGTTTTAAAATGATAGGAATCGAGATTATTCCTATTATTCAAGCTGCTTCATAACCTTTGTTTGGTTATAGAAGTTCCAAAGGAATGTTAAACTCTTGAAGTTGTATGTTCAACTGCTAAGACTTGCTGA
This sequence comes from Panax quinquefolius, assembly GCA_020205615.1. Classification (NCBI taxonomy): domain Eukaryota; kingdom Viridiplantae; phylum Streptophyta; class Magnoliopsida; order Apiales; family Araliaceae; genus Panax; species Panax quinquefolius. The sequence goes on from CM035155.1 coordinate 78,571,622, forward strand.
GAAATTGAATGCTCACACTTGCTTTAAATGAAAAACATTTTCAGCGAACGGTGTTAGAAGAACTTAAGGATCCCGTACGGATCAAGCCGATGGTATCCAGATGAAGTGCTATTCAGAATGTGAATGAGCGAAGACTTGTAATGTAGAAAGATGAAAATTAAACTATAGACTAGTTTAATGAATGGCTATGTATCCTTGGTGGCGGATAAAAGTCACTCTTGTAAGATGAAATGAATAATGTAATTATCATTATTTGTAATGAGAAAGGTTATAAGGTTTTAGAACCCAGGAATTTAGAATGTATGTTATTATATTTCAAAGATATAATGATGTATGTTTGGATGAATGATGTTCTCAGAACGCATGTAATTCGGTGTGAAGATATCTGGGATTTGGGCGTTCTGAAACCATGTTCACGCTTTCTCCATTGTGACGCCCCCAAATCCAGGCTAAAAGCGTGAAAATGGGGAAAGGCAGCGGGACTGTCCGAAAAGGAGAATGGAGGCTGAAGGCATAAACATGGAGTTCATATACCATACTACAATCTAGATGCAGCAAAAACAACAACCAGAAAGATCAAAGGCCATGAACTTCTTGTCAGACCTATCTAGGCATGTTCTGGGCTGCCCAGATTTCTTCTGGTTAATGCTGGTCAACGTGGTTTGACCACGAATAACTTACAATTTGGACCCGATCTAAGCCTGATTCTTGATTCAGATCAAAGAACACATAACAAACTACATATTTAAAATATATAACAACCAAAAATATAAACCGAGAAAGATCTACAGCCTCTAACATTCATTGTCAGAACACAAAACAAAATTTTTCCAGATTTTGTAAAACTTCAATTTTGAATATCTAGATGTTATAGAGCCACTATGTACCAACCCAGAACATCATAATAAACTATAAACAACCTATTGCAACACAAAATCATAACTTCTAACATAACATTAAATGTCAGATTTTTATGTTTAGTGTTATACCTTTCTTGATCAAATCCTTGATTCTTGGCTACTGATCTGCTATGTGTGTTAGTGGGGCTTGGTTTTGGGACTGATACACATATAAATTTCGTGGGTCTTAGAGAGATATGGTCTTGGTAGAGAGTTGGTGTTCAAATGGCCAAATAATGGACTTTTCTCTCTCTAATCACTACTACAAAACAGTAAATAGACAACACGGAAAAAACGTTGTGGTTTCAGTCAGAAAAACGTCGTGGTTAAGGGTGTTGTCTATTTGACACCCTTACACAATGTTTTTAAAATGTTGTAGTTAAGCACAATACACAACGTTTTTTAGGAAAAAATGTTGTAGATTTGTTTTTCCAAAAATTAGCAGATGCTTAAAAACGTTGTAGAAGGTATGATTCCACAACGTTTTTTGGATAAAAATGTTGTTGTTTAGTATATCAGACAACGTTTAGGCATATTTACAAAACGTATTTAAAATGTTGTAGATTAAAAAAAAAAAAAAAGTTGTTGTTCACCTACATTACCAATACACCTGTAATATGCTAATGCCTGAAAGATTAGCATATTGTAGCCTGAAAGATTAAAAGAGTTGTAATTTCAATCATTTATCAAAGATTCCAAGTAATCCAACCACACACAATTCTATAGTTTCGACAAACACCATAATGGAAAACCATAATTGTTGTTACATCTTTACATACAATAGTCGAAGACCATAATTGTTGTTACAAAGGAGAGGAACATTCAATAGTCTAAGACAATAATTGTTGTTACATCTTTACATCTTTCATAAATTTGCACATATTACACCACATTTGACACCTTTTAGCAAGGTTCTTTTGTGAGTAAGGCATCAAAAATCACTAGAATTTAAGTACTACTACTACTACCACTACTACCATTGATATAAATTAGATATGGACAGATTGGAGTATTACTTGAGTAAGGAAACCAATGATCAATGTTCCAAGCAAGAGGTGAAGCTGGATCAGCATGATAATATAGAACATTGCCATATTGATCAACCCTGAAAGTTGCAGGATCAAAGCCAGCATTCCTAAAATTTCCAGTAGTGAAAATGAGTTAGAACTTTGAATGAAACTTCAATGCTAATTAATGAACATGTATAAATATATTAGTAGGACAATGAACATGGCTAGAGAGATTAGAGACCAGCTAATAAGAAAATATATATGGCTAGAGAATCCATAATGCATAAAGAAACCAATGATATAGTTACTGTTTATAAACCCACATAGACAGTCACAGCTGCCAATTTGAAATGCTACATAAAGAAATCTCCCTGCTGTAACTGAAATAGTTTGAAAATCAATAGGAAGCTACTTGGGGCCAATGTCCTTCAGAGCACAGATTTTCTCCTCTCCGCAGACATCACAATCACAACCATCAGAAATCCATACGAAAAATACATCATACCAGAAAAGAAATGCAAACGTCAAAGCACATATATAATGCACCATGCAACAAACATTCACCAAAAACTGAAAGGTCATCATGCTAGGAAGTGAGGACAATGAAACATATCAATGTTTAAGGATCTTATAAACGTAGACGTTTGCACTCTCTTAACCAAACCTTTAAGTTGGCAGAAGTAACTAGAACAGTATATCAGATTTACAAACTGCCAATATATACAATCCTTTAACACCCCAAAACACTGGTACCACTGTCAGCAGGGTACCTGGGTTAGCAGGGCGTCATCAGTTGGGAGCTTCAGATCATCCTTGGTGCTACCACTGTCAGTCAGTAAACTCAACTAAAAAATTTCACCATAAAAAACCAAAATTCACAAACATAACTTTTTAAATGAAGAAAGAGATAAAGAATAGACATACAAATCCATCCTCTGAAAATATATATGTATTTCAATATATATTTTCCAAGGGTAAATGTTGCTCACGTAAATGTTGCTCACGTATCCTTTAGAAGTAAGATCATAATATTTAGAAACAAATGTTTAGGTACTTGATCGAATTTGAGGTTTGAGGAAATAACATATTTATAGACTAACGATTCTATTGAAAAAGATGAGCACAACCTTAGTTGTCCAAGAATAAGTTTCTGTCCCGAGAGAAGCAGTTGACTGCTGCATTAGGTATAATGCAGTAAAATGCCTAATCATCTTTTTGGAAAAATGAGCCATTATAGTTGGACATTACCAGGTTTGACATCATTGTGTGCATATGGAGGCTTAAGATTGTGCATATGCTGGAGTCCTACACAAAGCTGCAGACCAATTTCTTTAAAATAAGATGCTTCTGGCACATTAGTGCAAATGCAGCACCAAAATATAACATAAAATGCATTTAAACAAACTTTCAAGTGTCATTAAGAATGGAAATACTTTAATATATACACTAAACTTAACTCCATAAAACTATCAACAATAAAGTACAATTTAGACGATCCTATTTCTTCATAACTTAATGTTAAGAAACTGTTCAGCACATCTGGAGATATGATATACTAAGATAATAATAGAAGACAGAGTAAGTCTACAATTTCTTCTAGAAACAAGAAAAATAGATAACTATTCAAGAAAAACAGATGATCAGCATTTTCACAATGGACAATGACAAAATAAACAACTAGAAAAGCCTGACTACTAACCAACTATGGGCCACATGCCACCACGAGACGTAACCTGCATAAACAGGAGATGCAGACCTAATAAAAGAATCATCAACAGCCACCAAATACTTAGAGGGTCAAACACAGATCTTTGTAAGATTAATACTCACAACCAGGTGGGCCACTAATCATTCTATTTCAAACTTATGAGTCTAGATATGAAATGAAGATCAAAGCCTAAAATGTTTAACACAATTCCAAGCTCTTATGAACAGTGCTTTGACTGCAGCAACATGAAAATACCAAAAGTTGAGAACAAAACAAGAAATTAAAAACTATGGAGACAATAGAAAACTATGGAGACAATAGAAATAACCAAAAAAAACTCAAAATACTATGGGCAATCATAATTGCATTCAAGAAAGAGCTTACCTCGAATATTAGACTTAAATCCACAACTAGTCAAATGCTTTGTGAGTTCAACTCCTAATTTTTTTTGCCAGTTTGATAAAACTTTAGCCTCAGATACAGGCCATACCACTGCTATATCAGTTGTAAGATCGACATTAGCAGATGAAATCTGTGGCTGTGCAACGGATATATGTGCATTATGTCAGCTAATACATATTAGTATATTATGAGTCAAAAATCTTATAGCAAAACTCCTAATGAAATAATAAAAACATGTGCAGCTTATGATAATAACATTATCAAAATATTATAACATACTGAATGCTAATAGACTAGTACCATAAAAGGGGTAGTACAAGACTTGAACCCAAAGGGCACATCTCTTAAATTTAGAGACACCCAAAGTCACACTGCACAACACCGGATCCAGCAAACAAGTATATTAAATTGAACTACATATCCACCTATGGAGTAGATATCAATGTTAATGGAGTAGATATCAATGTTAATGGAGTAGATATCAATGTTAATCCACATCTTATCCACCATTATCTTTTATTACTGCAGATTTACTCCTTTAAATGTGAATGAAATCAACAATCAACTATCACCTAATTCTCAAGGTAATATTCTGAGCTTAAAGAAATCACGAAATATACAATCCATGAATAGCCTCAGAGACCAACTCAAAGTGTATTTCTGGAAATCAGAAGACAACTTTTCACTAAAGCATACAAATTAAGCATTACAAATGAGTGGCATTTTAAAATGTTGTGTAAAAAAGAGAGTAATTAAAGTTAACAATCCAGATAATAATAAAACAAAGATGCATGGAAACAAATTTGAATTGATAGCATAAGTGATTTTCAGAATGACCTATGAATTGAGATTATGTAACTACCGAACAACTTGAGGAGATCCATCCATGAAAACCGATGGACCAGATATCCCTACTCTAATATCCACCCGGTTAAGTTCGATTTCAGTCAAATTTAATACCTGAAATCTGATGGTCAGCAACTGGAATCTTTTAAAAAAAATATACAAAACATTAGCAATTAATTTAAAATTCCCTTACAAAAGATCTTAAGCAGTGGTATAAGGGTTGCTGCAAAATCAAAGAGTAACCGATGAAGAAGAAGAAGAAGAAGAGAGAGAAAAAACGAGAGAAAAAACGACGGGCAAAAGATTCCATGATATAGTACCAATAAGTATAAGGGTTGCAGCGGTATCTCCTCCTCTAATCGAATGCACCGAACTGCCTTGAGAACATCTGAGGTCCATCGGAGCAGAGTCCAAACAATTGGATGTCCAGAAATCGAGTTCGCACGCCATGTAGAAGTAAAACAGGGCTAGGGTTTGAGAAGTGGAGCTCTCTCCTCTCCACCTTCCACTTCAACCCTCTGCAACAAAATTATTTCAGAACGTATTTTGTAACAGTCGAACCCTAGCTTTTGTTTTTCAGATGGAACGAAAAGAGGCTAAACAGAGAGATGAGAGACGAAAATAATCGGTGAGAAATGCGAAAGAGAGTGAATTTAATTTTAAGTTTTCATTTAACCGCCTTTTTTTTAGCTCCGTGTTTTTCCTGATAGACAACGTTTTAAAAAAATGTTATCTAGTTAAAACCAAAAAAATGCCCTTTTAAATAGATAACGTTTTTGCATATATATCTACAACGTTTTTTTTTAAAAACGTTGTAAAAAAAATACCACAACGTTTTTATAAAAAACATTGTGGTTTAAGTGTTGTCTATTTAGTACATTGTACTGGTGAATACTATATATATAAGCTTTAGATGCAATGTATTGGTGATATAAAATGGCTGAGATGTGTATAATTTAGTCACATGGTAGGTCAAGAATGGTTGAACCACTAAAGCATTGTCAAATTTTACAAGCAGACAATAGAAAATGTTCATAGGGAAATTTGGTCAATTGTATTGTAATTTTAATGGTAAACTTGTAATCTGAACAAACCCTTAGGGTTTAACCCTAAGGTTTAGCACATAGAATTTGTAGGATTTAACAATTAGGGTTTGAAAATGTAAAATTTTAGTTTCTAAAATAAAAATTAATTTCTAAAAATTTCAAATTAGGATTTTCTTAATTAGGTTAGGTTTCTAAGTACATTATACATGAACATTAGGGTTTAATTATTTACTAATTATAGTTAACCTTGCTAATTTAGCAATTAGGATTTACAATTAGCAATTAGGTTTTAAAATTACTAATTAGGGTTACTAAATATAGAAATTAGGGTTTCTAATTTTAAGATTAGGGTTTCTAACAATAATTAGGGTTTTCCCTAATTAATTAAACTTATATATTAGATTTAAGAATTCATTAATTATCGTTAATTGTGTCAAACTAGTGGTTAGGGTTTACATTTAATAATTAGGGTTTATAATTTCAAAGTTAGGGTTCCTAATTTATAAATTAGGGTTTACTAACTTAGATTATAATTATAACACTTATTATAATCACATTAACACAATTTTTGACCGATCATTACTCTGGTTTAAGTTCAAATAACAGTACTACTAGGTTTTCTACCGATATACCATAATTGACCAACTATTATCAACACGTACATACAGTACATATTTATAGCACTGAAAAATCAAAATATAATTAATATTATATTATTATTCTCATTCCATGATCAAAATCTAAAATTAGGATTTGGATTCCACATCGATTTATCTTTCATATTTTACATTATTAATTAAATTAGAAATAATTAACTTAATTAATCTAACATAAATTCTTATAATAAAATAATTATTATAATAATTCCAAAAATCATTTCATATATTAAATAAATAATATATAATTATATTTTCATAGAAAATAATTAACAAAAACATTTCTACTATAAAATTAATTATTATAAAAATATAATTTATAATAATCAATAATTTTAAAATAAAATTATTTGTAATTATTCATGTAATAAATATATTTTCATTTATCACATAAATACATACACTTTGACTTATACATATTCCCCATATTTATTTTAATAAATAATATTAAAAAAAAAATTATACGCAAAATTTCTGATTTATTTATATAAAAAATATCGGGTTATTACATTCACCCTCCCTTATAAAGATTTCGTCCCCGGAATCACCGTTTCAAAACCAATACATACCAGGGTACATAGCATACACAATCATTATAAGTAGATCTCGATCATAATTGATCGAGCTGATTTTTAACTATTTAACATAAAACTTGACTATCTGATTAAACAGAAATTTGATTTCTAATAGAACTCAAATTCCTCCTTCAAAATTTCTTTATAAAATAATTTACTATAAATAGGAAAATCATGTATAAGAAAATAAAAGTTATCTGAATAATATACGAGTCCCATCACCACCGCCACGATTATCTTGGACCGTTATCTTTGAAGACCCTTGCGATTGATTTTTGTCGACTTCTTTGGATGAAGTTGGTCCTATGATTGCCAGAGTCCCGCCGCCTTTCCCCATGTTCACGCTTTCAGCCTCCATTCTTCTTTTCGGACAATCCTTCACCTTATGCTCCTTCGATCCGCACAGAAAACACCCACTATTCATTTTAGGATTGGGGCAGTTGGGAGAGATATGGCCCTCCTGCCTGCACTTGTAACACGCGAACTTTCCTTTCAGACATTCACCTAAGTGATTCTTCCCACAAGTCTTACACTGAACCACTTGTTTCTTCACACCTTCTTGCTTCACCTGCACATTTCCAAAATTGTTCCCCATCCCCTTTCCATTTCCACTCCTACTCCCACTATTTGTTTCCACCTTCCAGTTCCCTCGACCTTACCCTTGTTCCTTTTCTCGTTGTTATAGAAGCTCATGGCCTCACTCCCTTCCTCAGCAATAATAGATTTTTCTAACAATGCTGCAAAAGTACCAATCTGTAATACTGCCACCTTGTTGTAGAGCCAGGGTTTTAATCCCAGCTCAAACCTTCTCGCCTTCCTAGCCTCCGTATCAACTTGATGCGGAGTGAACCTAGCCAACTCATTGAATTTTGCAGCATACTCCACAACAGTCATGTTCTCCTACTTCAATTCCAGAAATTTCACCTCCATCCTAGTATGCATACTAGATGAAAAATAGTTTTTGAAAAACAAAGTCTTAAACCTATCCCATGTAACTACACCTTCTCCTGCCCTCGCCTGATTTGCTTTCCACCAAAATTTCGCCCCCCCCCCCCCTTTCATCATGTAGGTGGCAAAAGCGATCTTTTGCCCCTCAGCTACCCTAGATATCACAAATGCCTTTTCTATCTCCTTAACCCAAGTTTGGGCTTCTACAGGGTCAGTTGTACCTCTAAATTCAGGCGGTCCTACGGCCTTAAAATCCTTGAAGTTTGCTAAACGATTATCCGACTGGTTTCCTATGGTTGGCATTCCTTGTTGCATTGCCTAAGCTACCATGTTTGCAAACTGCTGCATTGGATCTGGTTGTTGTCCCCCGGCGTTGTAGACAGATTCTTCTGCCCTTTGATTTCGAGTTTAACGTCTTGGTGGCATTATCTGATTAAATAAAACATAATATATACTTTATTAACTTACATTCTAAACCTTATCATATAAGTTTAATATATTAAACTTGTTTCATTACTCAAACATAGATTCATATTCATTTGAATACTTTACATTCGCATTTACATCTCTTGCTTTAAATATCGCTATCCTTTGTGAACACAAAAGTCGATTTCTGATTTGACTTATACAAAAGTTGAGAATATTACATTACACAAACATACTTATCACATATATCACATTAAACACACTACACAACAGAACCTATACTACTTATTTACTATGCCTTTTTCTTGATCTTGAACAACTTTTTGCCTGATGACCTTCTATCCCACAAATAAAACAGACACCTTACTTCGGATTGGGACAATGAAGAGAGAAATGTCCCTCATGTCCGCAATTATAGCAAACTTGTTCCCCTTTCCTGCAAACGCCTTCATGTTTCTTGTCATAATTTGTACACTTTTCTAGTCGGTTAAAGTTCCCTTGGTTGTTATCAAAATTTCCTATATCACGATCTTTCATTTTTCTGTTCCCCTTCTTGCTCAGAACTGCACCCGACTTGTTGATTTTGGCTCCCATTTGATCAATTTAGATTTTAAGCTTATCTTGTTCATCCATTGTTTCTATTAATGCTTTCTGCAATTGACTATTTAGCAGCTTTTCTATTTCCCACAGCTTTTCTAGTAAAGAAACCTTGTTCCTCAGATATTGCACTTCCGTTGATGCTTGATCAGCTCCAACTTCAGTGTCCGAATCACTATCTGTTAGTTCCACCATTTTCGGATCTGGTACTACGTTTTCCACAATCACCACCTCATCGAGGTTGCTTTTAACTTGAGCCTCTACTTCAGCTATTGGCTTTGATATTGGCTCCTTCTTTATGGTCCGAGGGTATCCTAATCCTTTTTCACCTGACATCTACACACATAAATTATCCTGATTAGCATATAACATATACACATAACAAACAATGGTTTTATATAGATTATCTTTTATTTTGTTTGACGATGAACTAATTCAATTCATCTCCTTTTTAAACTCTATATGAGTTGTTTATATTTTCAATGTTTCCCTCTGTTCTAAGGTTATAGCCTAAGGTCTAACCCACCTAAGGTTTCTAACCCTAAAGCTCTGATACCATGATGTGACGCCCCCAAATCTAGGTACTTGAAACCCGAACTCGGTGCTTCACGATATCATTTCTTTGAGCGGAATAATACTAATAATAATAACAACAATATAAATTTCAAACTTAATTTACATAATTATCAGAGTCTAGTTCCCAAGTACGTAACCTTTAATACATTCATTACATAGCATGATAGATAATATATATCATCCTTATCTTAATACTGTCAAACTATTACATAGGATATCACAAACTTAATCAGCAACTTTCCCCTTTCCCTTGTTCTTGGTAGAGTCGTCTGTTGTTCACACTTAGCTGAAAACATTTAAATTAATCAAGGATAAGCATTTGAGTGCCCAGCAAGTAATAGCAACAATAATTATTAGCTAAAAGGATTAAATATTTTCTTTGAATGACACTTCTACAACGAATCAACAGTTGTGAAGTAAGTTGAACCAATAATAACAACATATCATTTTCATATCAAATTTTTTGAAACTACGTACTGGCTATAAATGAGGATCAGTCAACAAACTATGAACATTATTTTCTATTTTCGAAAAGGTTAAACAAAACTTCATCTGTAAACCGTCATAACTAACGAGCACGGGGGTGATCAGCCCTTTATGTCATGTATTGATCAATACTACATACAAGAACGATATTTTCGTCCAGCATATCCGCCTTAGGTGCATAAAAATTTCCCATATTTGGGATGTTCATACCAGTCTAGAATCTGAACCAAAATAATTCGGTTGGATAATAATAAAGTTCTATCTTGTTCAACAACAACTTTAAGTTTGTGTCTAGCCGGATCAAATAGCTTAGACGGCTTTTAAGTAAACGTATACATATTGGACATCGATAAGTATGTATCAACATGTGATAAAATATAATGATTATCCAAGTGAGGACACTTGTATAATCATGTTTAGAAATTAATGAACAGAATATATATCTTGATCTACAATAACAGAAATAAGAAACTTGTACAACAAATTATAATTTAATAACTTACTTATATAGAATCATTGCATAAGTATATACAAAGGTTGAAATATTTGAACAATAAAAAAGAATAGTTCAGATATTATCTTACGCATGTCCAATGCATAAAGTAAATGCAAAGGGTTAGATACTTGCCTGGTCTGCTGCTTACAATACACAACTTAGTTTTTATCTTTCGTATAACAACCTATCAGTAATAAGATCATTTTACTAATTAGAATAACATATCGTAGCACATAATACTGCTTATTGCAGTCAGCACATAACCTAATCACATTGTCACACATGTTCAACAGTCATTGGATCACAAACAAACACATATCTAATCAAATTATGTAAGTCCAGATCAATTTCTGAAACATGTCGGTCTACCGACGGCTTTATCGGGTAATTATCGAGTCTAAAACTATATCCTGTAGCTCAATAACTGTAATTATCAGTCATATTATTTTTAAATGACTTATAATAATTTTTAAACATTTATTATAATTTATCAAAAGTTTTCAAACTCCGGAATCATTATTAAATAATTTAAATATTAAACAATTCTATTATCATTAACATTTATATAATATTAAACTATTAATGAAACCATTGCCAAAATATTAAAATTATTTATAATAACTCAAAATATTTTTAAAACATTTATATTTTTAAAACATTTAAAATCATTTTTAAATAATTACTATTAATATTAAATATTAATGTACTATTCCTCAAAATATTAAAAGTCATTAAGTATAACTTCAAATATTTTTAATTCATTTATATCCTTTTAAATGATTTTTAAATTAATAAAATCATTTTAAAACTATTTATTTAATATATTATTAAATAAATTTAATATCATTAATATTAAATTACTATCATTAATATTAAACTATTAATGAAATTATCCTTTAAATATTACAAGTTATATTTTATAACTTAAAATATCTTTAAACACTTTATTTTCATTTAAAATGATTTTATAATATTAAAATCATTTTTAAACTAATTTATTTTATATAATTATTAAATAATTCTAATATCATTAATATTGAATTAATTAATGAAATTTACCTTTAAATATTGAAAGTTATATTTTATAACTTAAAATATTTTTAAATACCTTATTATTATTTAAAATTATTTTTAATATAATAAAATCATTTTTTTCATTTCTTTATTTAATTCATTTATTAAATAACTTATTTATCATTAATATTAATTTATTAATGAATTTCATCACTAAAATATTAAAAGTCATTAAAAATAACTTAAAATATTTTCTTATCTTAGTAATATAATTTTAAATGATTTTTCAAGTATTAAAATTATTTTTAAATAATTTATTTAATATAATAATTAAATAAATTAAATACCTTTGATATTTCAAAATATTAATTATTTATGAAATATATTAAAATTATTAAAAATTAATTTTCAGACTTTAAAATAATTTTTTTAGTAATTTATTTTGTATTTTTAATAATTAAAAACTAATTTTCTATAATTATTTAATAAAAATATAATTTTTAGAAATTAAGTGTCGCTAAAAGGCGCTTTATAATGACAGGTAAAGTCATATATAGGTGTTCTTCATGTTCTTCATCAAACCAGGAAAATCAAAGTCGATTCTGAAGTGACCAAGTTTGGCCAGGTTTAATTTAGTGTGTATTGTGTTTCTTGGCATGTTGTTGGTCAGATCGTGTAGTGCTAATGCAAGACTACAAGATCCAACAACAAACATAATCATACAACACATAACCAAAAAGATCTAAGCCTCAAAGTGGTTGTTGAGTACATTCTTCATTTACAGGTTTGCCCGAAATGAAGAAACGATTCACCTACTTTGAGCTTCCACAACTTGAAATCCTGTTGATGTTTTAGTGATTTAAGAGTTCTAGATTGTAGCTAGCATGCAAGAGAGTAGATTTATTACATAAAATACAAATAACATCAACAGAATCAATAGTTACGATCCGGTCAAACCATGTCAGTTGACATGTTCATTTATTTTCTAGGTTACCCAGAAAACAGAGAACATACTCGACTTTCCTGATTTGACCGTCCACTACAATCACTCAGTTTAATGTTTAGGAGATTTTAAGGCATAAACATGGAGTTCATATACCAGACTACAATCTAGATGCAACAAAAACAACAAACAAACAACAACCAGAAAGATCAACACTACAAATAAAAAATGGGGCTTCAGCAACAACCGATTTTCGTTGCTAAAGGTGCCAAATTTCGTTGCAAAAGGGTTTTGGCAACAACTTTATTGTCGTTGCGTCTTTCTTTGCGCAATGAGCGTCGCTAATTGTTCCGCAACGAACGTTTTTTTTCGTTGCCAAAAGTAATACATTTTGCAATGAAATTTGGCTTTCGTACAGAGACATCGATCCTTTAACAACAAAATGTATGGTTGCAGAATAATTAAATTTTTTTTGCTAAAAACCCCATTTCGTTGCAAAAGCCTGCTAATTGGCAATTAAATGAACTCTTCTTCTTTTTTCAACGACCATGCATTTTCGTTGCAATTGACACCATTTTGCAACGACATTTTTCGTTGCAGTAAATTATGAAAATTGTTGCCTAAGCTTGCTTTCGTTGCGGAATGTAAACTTTTTAGCAACGATTTTCGTTGCTGATTATATTATTTGGCAACGACATTATGCTGAATCAGCAACGAAAATGTTTGTTGTTGTTTATTTTTCAATAGCAAGCGAAAGTCGTCGATTAAGCAACGACATTATATATTAGATTTCTTTATATGCAGCGAAAGTTTATATGATTTGCAACGATAAAAATGTTGCATTTTATGTTAATATTAACAACAATATCATCTCCGTTGTTATTAGGTTAATTTTTTGTTGCCAAATATTATATTTTTAATGCCATTAGCAACGAAAATTTGTTGTTAAATGTATAAAAAATTGTTGCTATATTAAAACTTGTTCAATGCTTTGGTAACGAATTATATTGTTGCCAAATCAAAATTTGACATTCTTTTTGTGTACCTGGCTGACTCAATATCCTCATAGCAAATAATGGCAAAAATATAAAAAACTAAAATATTATTAACTTAATAAAATCATCCACTATCATTCCGAGTACCATCACCTAATATCAGCCAAGACTATACCATTTTTTAGTTGATAAATATTTTCATCCTCGTCTCCTTCTTACTTCTTAGCCCAATATCATTTGTTGTTCTGGCCCTCCATGAATGAGCATCACATAGCTGTGATGATGTACCATGTACCACCGTCCATTGTGAAACTCAAAATCATTAGTCACATTGAATGGTCCTATCTCCATGTCAACATAGGCTTGCATGGTAACCCAAGCCATATCAGTAAGTACCCGAGCCCGCACATCTCGAATCTGGAAATCAACACCTTCCTCCCAATTAAAAGCAAGTCGCTTGACTCTCCATCAACGCATTATAATCTGTATAGAAAGAAATTGTAAATTATGAAATAAAAACATGGCTCATTTTAAAACATATTGAATCATGGAATGTGATAAATACTAACATCTAATAGAAAAATTAGGATAACTTAATACTGAGATTTGCGAGGGTAAGAAGAGATGCTCAACCCTTGTATAACAAAAGATCAGCAGTGTCAAACTCCAGTTTCAAATAATCCAACCATATTAACAAGAAGCAAATGATTACCCTCGTTTCTAAGGAAACCAAGACAACAATTTATACTTATAAGAAAGACAGAAAGATTGCCCAATTAACAATACTCTGGTGAGTTTTGCAAAGTTACACAACAATCTTGTAAAACCCTGTTCCTCTATAAGGTGAATGAAAGTGTAGAAGCAAGCTCCTACATACAGACTGGACTTAATCCCATAGTGTATCATGAACATATCACTGTAATCTTAATGTAGGGCAGTAGAGGTTGTTCTTATTTTACGGGAGGATTATGAGTGAGCTTCTGCAGATTCGATTTTCTCCCGATATAAAAGAAAATATAGTCTCAAGTCTTTTTAGAACTATCACCCCAAAAAAATAAAACTTGGGATAGCTGAATAGGCCTGGGTTCCTGGCATAACATATTATGAAATCACTTTTCTTATTCTTTCCACGAACCCCTCTACTAAGAAAATGCTCACTTCTTAAAATATCCTATATATACATGGACGAAAATTGGGAAGGGTTAGATTCATCTGAGTGGGAGTAAGAGTAGCAATACAGTTTATCATGCTAACACAGCAGGTATAGTAGGCAAATAATACAAAAGGAAAAGGTTTTATCAAATTAGAAATTTTAGCACTTCTTCAGAACTAACTTCCTACTTAAACAAAACTTATCCTTTTTTACATTCATACGCATTAGAAGAGTCAAGACTACCTGCACACACTTTTACTTTTAAAACTCGGTACTATTTTAACAAAATTATGTGTATATATAGAGAGAGAGAAGACAGTAAATGGGAGCTACAATACCCCTCAAAAGGAAATTTTTAAGCAGTCCTACATGGAGGGTAACATAGACAACCAAAATGCACATATCATTTTAATCTTTTACAACCATCTAGCATACTTTGCCTAATAGAACTTCTATTTTAATCAAGTATTTAATGTTTCAAATATAATAAAGGTATCACCTGTTCTCAACATTTGAAACTTCAACCATTCTTCCACCGCCCAGTACCTGACCCAATAAAGACCTTTCACTCCATTAATTTCAATTCTCAATAAAATGCAAGAAGCAGTATATATGTGGCTCAAATTCAACCTAATTACTTAAGGAATTATATGCAAGGATTTTTAATTATATTCAACTTTTTAACGGCCATTGAAGCAGATTGCCCACTATAGTGCCAAGCATCTATAAATGACACAAAATATGGGAATAACACATGAACTAATGTAATTTAGCAGTTTATAAACTTAGGAACTCTTTTTTTTATACAATTTCTAGAAGTACTTTCGAGTTTTTGCCATTGAAAGTGATATCTTTTAAGAAATAGATTAAAGAAAGTGTAAGAAACATTACAAAAAAAAAAAAAAAAATTCCCGACCACACGCAAACATAAAGGACACAATAGGATAAGGAATATGAAAAGGTAAAAAGCTACCATTAGCTCTTCATACCACAATATAGAATGGTAACAAACATACAAAACACTCACTACCAGATTAAAGGAACATACCCCGAAAAGAGCTCTCCTAAGGCATGAACACATTTCACGTAATCGACATTGAACCAAAGTAGACCCATCGCAGGAAGTTGTCGCTCTCTAATGATGTTAAAGAACTCTGCATTGATACTCAAAATGGCCCTAGTAGCTACATAGTAAGCCTTCCATCCATTAATCGGTGTCACAAAGTATCCTGCTCCAATGTGAAATCCTAGAAACACGGTAGGAATATAGAAGGTAATGCCTCATAAACTTAAAATTAGAAAAGTATATATAACCTCAGAAAGTAATAGCAATTAAAAAAAACTTTACAGAAACACCAAGAAAAGCGTCAAGCAAGATGAAAACAACATACACAATAAAAACATGAATACGTTTTGCAAAATAAGACAATGCCTATAGTTTGGAAAAATAAGGACAGGCAATATGCTACCAATTACAGACATAACATTTCAATATTCATATTATTAACAACTACCCAAACAAAGCCTGTGATTATAAAGCAGTTGACATTAAATATATTATATACTAGTTTCATTTAGAATGTGTCAACTCTGTATTTGAGTAAGTGACTAAGAACTTGCTTCGGAAGGCGTAAAAATATGAGACTTTCTATGAATGCTTTCCTCATGTCAACACCTTCGATGATAAATAGTAATAACCATGCACTTTCTCAACTGTGGGGAGGGATGGGGGGAGGAAATGCCTCTGCTATTGGTTTAATTGACTAAAAGAACAAGTGAATTAGCAGATCCACAATTTATGAGATGAAAATGCGCCTCTGCTCGGAACCTAAATTTAATTAAT
Source organism: Panax quinquefolius (assembly GCA_020205615.1). Classification (NCBI taxonomy): domain Eukaryota; kingdom Viridiplantae; phylum Streptophyta; class Magnoliopsida; order Apiales; family Araliaceae; genus Panax; species Panax quinquefolius. The sequence goes on from CM035155.1 coordinate 78,588,241, forward strand.
GAGTGAAAAAAATTTTTGATTTATTTATATAGAAAATATCAGTTTATTATAGGTTTTATCCATGGGTCATCCTTACCTATTGGATTCTTAGTTTGAGCTTTAGGTTTAATTAACATAACTTATGATTTGAGCTTGCATTTAACAAACATTGTATAAAAACAAACATTTGGGCCTTAACATTGATTAGCATTGGGCTTTATCATAATTCCAATTGGACTTTACAACTTCCTACACAATCTTACAAGTCCATTACATATGGCTTAAAGCCTTAGAACGTATTGTCTACATATTAATCTCGTATTCTAACTTGTATACTTATTTAACATATACGACATACCATCATTCATACATACTCGTATAATACTTCATATCATACTCATATTCATTACCTCGTACAATACTTACGTATCATACGATCATCGTTTACTAGTTAACACTTTACTTTCCCTAACAATCTCGAATTAAGTCCGCAAGCGAAAAACTATGTTTTCCATACTCGAATTATTATTACATAATCCATCTTACCTTGATATTCTATCGTTACGTATTTCTCGAAAGTTCAAAAATAATTCCCGAGCAGAAATCAGTGAATAGTAATTTTTGCAAAATTTCTCGGAAAGCTTTTATTTTCATCTTAGAAATTCAAACAGTTTAATTCCTTCACGTAGTCAAAATACTATGACATCTCAATAGGATTATGTTATAGAACAACCTTCATCTTATTAACACATAATAATAACATATAATATAATTTTATTTATTATTTAATTAAATAAAATTATTTTACAATAAATTCGAATTTCTCGGTCGTTACAAGGCATCTTAGAGAAAATAAGATATATAGCAGTGTCGAACTCCTTGTGGGGATGAGAGCCATATAAGGAAATTCAAACATCGTGAATAATTTACAAGCCAGTACAACTGAAAATGTCCATCACGGGAACCGAATCTAGATTCAGGAGACTGAATCTGTGATCACATGATTCCTAGGCTGAGATAATGTTTCAGTTTGTATGAAAGCTATAAAATATATATATATATATATATATATATATGAACGATCAACCACCACGAAGTAAACACCATGGGGGATTGGAAATATAAATATATAAAAGCGGTAAATATATATATATAAACGATCAACCACCACGAAGTAAACTCTAGGCGGGACTGAATGTAAATATATAAAAGCGATAAATATATATATAGAAGCGATCAACCACCGCAAAGTAAACTGCAGGCTTGATAGAAATGTGTATATATATATATATAAAAGCAATAAACACACCGGATATTATATCCAGGCTCAATAAAATAGAGTTTGATAATATATATATATATATAAGTATTTATATATATATAAAAGTAGTAAACGCTTCAGATATAAATCCAGGCTCAATCGAGGCATAACTCGATGATGTTAGTATATATATATATATATATATATATATATATACACACACACACACACACACACACAAAAGAAATAAAAAGCCACAGACCAAAGTCCGGGCATACGCACATAACATAACTCTCAACGTGAATAATTGTGTGTACAAAAAGTAGAGAAAGGCTTAACAAAATGTAAGTAGTCTTATAGTGGGCTGCAAAGAAGACTTTAAATGGCTTTAAATGAATTGACACTCGGTTTCCACCGGTAAAATATGACAAAGTACAAGCTCACAAGTGTATGAAAAGAGAAAGCACTCAGTTTATAGTGTGTACAGAGCAAAATGGACAAGGCTTCCTCGCCTTTTTTCTCTTCAAAATGGCCACCCCAAGCCCTCTATTTATATAGGGGGAGCCGCAGGTGTACCTGTGGCTGCCCGGGGTGCCTCGGGCAATGTGGGTCCCATTGTCTTGAAGTACGTGTACTCGGACAACGCGTTATTCGCTTAAACCTTCATAACTTTCAATCCGGGAGTCTGATGGAAGCGTGTCATACCATTCCAAAAAGCTCTTTTCGAGAGCTATGAAATGACATATGATTTGCCCATTTTTGATTCCTGGCAGATTTGTCCATGACCGAAATTGCATTTTCGGGTCTCCGTCAAGCAGTCCGTTAAGCTGTTTTGCATAGTTTGCGCTCAGAAGTTAAGATATGGTTCTTGTGGGACTTATTTTGAAGCAATTTGAGTTGAAATGAGTGTATTTGATTTGAGTTGAAGTTGAGTTGGCAAAATAACCATTTTTCCCCTCCCGGGGTTATCTCTAATTTTCGCACAGTTGTAGTAGTCTTTTCTAAGGGTTCTCTCTAAGGTTGTAATAATTTTGACTCTGAATGTCCTCAGGGTTATCTTTGAGGTTGGCTTGACCTTCTGGGGTTATCTCCAAGCTTTGAACTTGATCCCCCGGTGTTATCTCTAGGGTTGGAAAATATTTTCTCGTGGTTATCTCTGAGGTTGGAAACTGATTTCCTAGGGTTATCTCTGGGGTTGGAAACTAGATCTCATGGGGCTATTTCTGGGGTTGGAATTAATGTTCTGGTCCTCCAGGGTTATTTTGGAGTGTAAAAAAGATGTTTTTGTCCTCATGCATAGTTAGTAACAAGAAAATGAAATTTTGAGTGTCTACAGATGCCCCTCTTTATGATGTTCATGCAATGGAATGGAATGGACTTGATAAAGATTACTAGACACTTGAAATATGACAAGGTATTTCTAATGATGCAAATCGCAATGTAATGATTGTTATGATGAATGTTAAAATGTTTTCGCAAATCGCACATTGCATTTCACAGTTCGCACAACGCTTTTCGCATTTGGCCAATCGCACTTCGCAACTCGCACATCGCATTTTGCATATCGCAAATCATAAATCGCACTTCGCACATCGCAAATTGCTTTACCTTTACCGGTTACTACTGATGCCTATGTTGGTGTTGACTGCAATAATTTGGCTTTTTTTATTTTTGGTGTTGCCGATGCCTGTTTGACGAAGATAAATTGAGATGTTTTCTACATCTTTACTGGGGATGACATTCTGAAATCATCAGACCTGTCCGATGTATACGCTGGTAGTTTATAATGGTGCCTACCCTGATGGTAGTTTGACATTAGATCCTACCATGCTGGTAGTTGACTTTGTTGACATCACCAAACTATTTTGGTTCCCACTCGAACGGTGGTATACAAAGCTTTCATCACTGAAATGTCTTGATGTTGCACAGAATTGATGCCACTGGTTTTGAATAACTGATCATCTGATACCTTCGCTGAAGTAATATCCAACGGCTTGCTTCATCAGCCTCTGCCTGATGTTACGCTGGATTGATGACAACCAACTGATGTCTACGATGAAATTTTTCTCTAATACAGATATTTAATGTGCGCGCATATTTAAATCTACTGGAGATGTATGCTAAATCTTAATGGAGATGTACGCTCATGTAACGCATTTGCTCATGTGCAGATCATGCATGATGTGATGACCTAGATTTATCCTTAAGAGTCTATTGTCCTAGGTTGATGCACATTTTAAATTATCTGGAGTAGAAACTAAGCTCACCCTTTCTGAGGTGATTAGGAGTTTCTTTTCGCTGTTCGGTGCATGTGCCCCATTCTCTTGTGTTTTTTGATTTGTAACCCGACTGAACTGATGACCTGAATGTTGCTGACATCCCTAAAGGATGTAGCCCACTCTTTCGCTACCCAATCTTTGAACTTTAGTGTAGAGGTCTCGACTTGTGAGGACTTGACACAGGTTGACACATTTGATGGTGAGGATTTCATTCGCTAGACCTTTCATCGTTGGCCTTCTGCTCTTGAGTTAAGGACTTTTTGAAAAATTTCCCCTTCTTCTGTAGGGGCAAGCTTTCATCGCCACGATTTCCTTCAGGAGTTCTCTCCTTTCATTTGATGAGAGACTTGATCCCGCCTTAAACTCCTTCCATTTCTTGGAATTAGACAATGCCCCAGTCCTTTCACATGTTGATGTCAGGGATTCATATGAGAAACTCTCTTTGTTGACCAAGTCGCGAGTGAGTAATATCTCAATCGCCAGTGAGATGATTTGAGGGAAGCTCTGATGATGATGTACCATACTGATGGTGCTGACTGGTGCATTTTCCTCTTTAGGATGTTTGATAAATATCCCAGTATTGAGTTGTCACTGTTTCCAAGATTGCCCCAGTCTTGTTGTAAGGGTTCTAATATTGGGTGATTGCCAATTTTAAAATTTCCCCAGTCTTGCTTGTTGTCTGGGATAGTTTCTTTGACAAATGAGCTGATAAGATGCCGAGATCGCAAGAGGCTTTTACCTCTGTACCAGATGGTGAACAGGTAGTGGATTTGGGCTTTGATGCCCTCAATCATTATTCCTGACTTGTTCTCGTAATCGGCCTTGATTATTTTCTTCTAATTCGATGAAGACTTCTAATTGAGGGTGTCAGCTCTTTGAAGGTCCTCGTTGCTGGTTGTCTTAGTGTATCGTTGTTTCTTCCTTTCTGGGACTTGTTCCAGATTTGATGGAATGACATTAAAGTGTTGTTGGGTCTTCTTAACATGGGTCGCTGACTTGGAGGGTTGTTATTTGGTGTCTTAGGATTGATGTTTGGGTTTGGATGTTTCTTTTGAGGATCAGACCGCACCACTAATGGCTGCCTACGTACTCATGTGTATATGGGAGATCAGGTCTGCGTAGTTCCTACTTGATAAGATAAACGGTTTGAGGAATGTTTGTTTAGTTTTTTTTTGGGTTTTTGTTTAGTTTGACCGCACCATAAATGGTTGCCTACATACTCTCATTGATGAAGGGAGATCAGGTCTTTCGTAATTTAGGCCTGATGAGCTGAAACCTGACTAATTTGATTTTTGATTTTTATTTCTCTTTTTCTTATCTTTTCTTTGTTTTGTTTTTGTTTTTGTCTTTTTTTTTTGTTTTTTTCAATATTTACATGCATGGAAAATAAAAGACATACTGTGAAGAAAGTGATACCATCCCAATATCTCTTGGAACTCACAACTCTATCCTCTGGATCTACACCTTCTTGGATAGCTGATGTTTGATAGTTCAGTTGTCAGTGGTTATGTTGCCTTCAAGGCTTGCGATAAAGGTTACCTCTTGATTTTGAATATGTTCACTTATGGCCATAACTTGATCGTTTCCTGATTCAGCACTTCCCTCGAGGATGCTCATACTGGACCCGTCGCAAAAAGGGATGAACTCTTGATTCTTCAATAGGTTGGCTTCCTCGACAACCTCACCACATTTTCCTTTATCTGTTCCCTCACCTTTTTCCCGGACTTGAGAGGATTCGACCATGAAATCTCCCTCGAACTGTTGTTGCATTTCTTGTAAGGTGTAAGACCCTAACTTTTATGAATAAAGATTATTTTTTTCTCGTAATATATTTTTGAATATTATGGTGTGGATTTGATAAAATGTTATAGTTGTGGGTAATATTTACAAATTTTGCAAAGTAAGCAAGTTGTTATAAAATATTCGATTGGTCGGGGAATATTTGTTTTAACAGGGAATATTCGTATGATGGCAAGATCATTGGTGGACCCCACAACGAAAGTATTGTCAGAGTTAGAAAATGACAGAAATATCTTTTTATAAAAATAACGGCAAAAGTTTTACCGTTAAACTATTTAAATACCCGGTGATAAAAGTACAGTAATACGCGTGGTTGTATAGTTTGATTATTGATGCTTACGTGAGAAGTCACTCAATTATACCCAATTATTGCTATAGTAATTGCTGCATAATATCGCTCATATTATTGATTCAATTATTGTCACAGTATCATCTGCATAATACTTTATATTTTTAAATCAATAATTGAGACGACAAAGTTATTCATATTATTATTTGTAATATTGACGATGTCTAGAAAGTTTTGTCGTGGAAAGGGATTTGGTCACCTAATTGCGCGTCAATGGGGAGAAATCCTTATCGAAAAGCCCCCTCTTTCTTGAGAATGATCTAGTTGTTAAATATTGTGAGTTATAATATTAATGATGAATAAGTTCATGTTGATTAAAGATGAAATTGATATTTTCATTGTGTTGGGATTATTAGTATTAGTGGGAATCGTCATTTATTTTGATAATAATTGATTTCTGGAGGTTAAATTGACCAATCGGGTAATTAATCGGATAAATGAGCAATTAATTGCTATTAGTTCACATGCATATAACTATTTGTTCACATGAATGGAACTATTGATTCACATGATGTACTATTAGGGGAGGTGGTGCAAGTTTAATAATACTTGTAAGACTAAATTAAAAATGGAGGAAAAGATTAATGTACTATACTATAATAATTCGGGCCCCAAAACGTACAATTATCAAAACTATGTTTTTCTATAAATAGAAGCTCACTCTTCTTTCATTGTCACCAATTCACTAAGACTCACAAGAGCAACTATAGAGAGAGAAACTATAGAGAGAGAAGCTATAAAGAGAAAGAAGAAGAGTAGTCTGCTACTTCACTATTACAGTATTCAGTCTTCTTCTTAGGTAAGGGATATTATTTTTATTCAGTATTCATGAGAAATAATATTTTCTTCCATACTCTGTAGTATGTGAGTAATATTATTTCGTTTCATATTCCTAATTCTACACTCATTCTGTTAAAATATTACTTTTTATACTCCGTGAAATTAGTAGAATATCCTTGATATTTGCGCTTCATCCAGTATCTTTTCATAAAAATATTATTCTGAGCATTCTTGATAATTATTGATCTTTTTATGCCAGAATACTATTCACAGGGTACTATTCATAAAATACTATTCACGAGTAATATTCATAAAGTACTATTCTCGGGTACTATTCATAAAGTACTATTCACGGATACTATTCACAAAGTACTATTCACCCGGTGTACTATTCATGACAAAAAGTGATTTCTTCGCTGTCAAATCATTTTTGATACAATATTATTCTTGAATTTTACTCCACAAAGCAGTATCATATTGACAATTTGGACATTATTGAATTCTTATATCATTGTCATCATCCTCATGCTTATATTGTGATGAAATTCATTTGTGGCTTACGTGCATAGATGGACTGTTGATTGGTATGATTATGCCAAGGATTATTCGGTATAATCATGACCTATAATGTTATAAATGATAACAGTCATCATTGGCCCGTAATGCATTGATGGACAGTTGTTGGTATGATCATGACCATTGGTGAAAACACGAATATCCTTGGCCCGTAGTGCATAGATAATTCGTGGTTGTGATAATAATGAATATCCTTGGCCCATAGTGTATGGATAATTCAGTGATGTGGATTATTTATCAAGCTGAGTCTCAGCGATAAAATTGATGATAAACATTTTAAATCATAAAAGATAGTAGATATCATGCTCTACTTGACTCTTCTAATGGATTACTTGTTCAGCTGCAGTTAAACTTGATGTTTATTGTATTTTATCAGTTTAACACTATTGAAGGCTAACAATAATTTATTCTACATTATCTTAGTCATAATATTTCTTACTGGGCTAATTGAGCTCACCCTTTTGCTTTTATTATTTTCTTCAGGAAATGAGAACGTAGCTGATAAGTGGATTTTATATACACTTATCCGATATCTTTTACTTGAATTAGTTGCTTATATTCATGTGTCTTAGTTATTTTTCATGCATTTTGTGTTCATTTTGTAGATTATACATTTGGGAGCGGTGTGAGCAAAGATTGGTAAGGAAAAGCAAGGAAAAACGCAAAGAAAAGCAAATCGGACATCGTGTGGGCTTTCATGTTCATGGCTTGAAACTTGGCTTAGATTGTAGAGCATCTTAGTAGCTTTTCGAAACATTTTGAATCATTCCAATCGGAGTTCGGATGCAAGAGTTATGATCGTTGTGCCAATGAACGTCGAACGTCATTGTTTTGGGTGGTCATTTTCATAGCAGTCACTTCCAGATCAATTTCAACCTTCATCCGGCCAGAATTTCTCAATCCTCAAAGAATAAAAGTTGTAGATCTCGTCGATATCTTCGATTTGATAGGTGGCAGGCCACGTAACTCTTCCCGGATCAAACGTTATGGCCGTTTTACCAGAGGACGCTGTGACAGAAAATAGACCCCCGCCGGGGCGGGCATAGCAGCTCCAAAACAGTAAGGATCCCCGCCGGGGCGGGGGTACGCGTTAAGAAGACATTTTTTTTGCCAAATTTGAGTTCGGGAAGGATTGTTTTCGATCCAATTGACTCAAGGACTTCCAAGAGGACTTAAAGACATGTAAAAAGGCTTATAAAAGGAGGGGAATAACAAGGATTAGAGGGATATGTGAGGATAGATTAGGAGAGATTAGAGGAGAGAGAGCATTCCATTAGATTAGATTAGATTAGAGTAAATTAAATCAAAACACTAGTTCTAATTAGATTTGGAGATTGAAGCAACTTGGAGATCATTGAAGATCAAGAGCAGGAGCTTGAGGAAGATGAAGATTTGCTGACAACAGATTTACTCTTTACTTTACTCTTATTCTTATCTTTTAATGTGTTTTCAATTGTGGATTCTTAGTTTTAATTCAATGAACTAATTCTTTGTTTGAGATTATAATGGATCTTATTGTGTAGTTTATTTTAATATGCTTCACTATCAATTATTATGTTCTATTGTGAGGATTGTCTATATTGATTTGAGCTTTAATCTATGAATTGTCTGATCAACAATCTTTGTGGAGTTGGATGGAATCGAGAGAGGATATTCAAATTTAGACCTAGTTGATATAGCACGTGTTCAGGATTTTGTTAGTAGCTTAAACTTGATTCGTGTTAAGGTAGAGATATTCTCGACGCCGCATGTAATCGGATAGAGAACTTATTCTTCAACCTTCTTCAATTGTAATTCACATAGAGATATAGTGGGTTAGTTGATTAAGGTGTTTAACGGATTTCTATCTTGATTGTGGATTGACGTTAATACGGTATTAGTGCATCGAGAGGTGGTTAATACTACGTTCATGTTCTTGATTAACAATTCGGGATATAGAATAATTGATGAGAAATGTGTTAATTTAAATGAAGCAATAAGTGAAGTTGTGATCTTAAATCTCCATAGTCTTAATTTAATTAGTGGAATTTAATAGTAGTTTAATTTATATAATTTGAAATTCATTTGTTTAAATAAGATTGAGTTGGTTACGGGTTAGTACTTGGTGATTTTTATTAACTAATTCTCTGTGGGAATGATACTCAACTTATCACTTTATTACTTGTTGACCATGTATACTTGCGTGTTGTGCATATATAGATTTTACCCAATAGTAGCCGGGACTAGTCGGGGAACGGAGTGATGGTTCGAGATGGTTGTTTTAGCAGTCCTCACTATTTAGTGTGTTAATAAATGTAATGAGGATTGAATTTGAGTTTGGATATTGTCTGTGAGATAATATTTGTGTAAAAACTCTCAACTCATGTTGTATAATTAAGTTTGTATTTGTATTCAGTACCATGTATTTGGCGATCCAAGATGGGTGATGTATACCTATTTTGGGGGCGTCACAGTTGGTATCAAATCTTAGGGATATGATCCCTGGCTAAGATGTGAGACTAGAACTAGGAGGGGGAGACGGGTAATTCCTTCGCTAGTATGACCTACCTAAGTTTATTTGTTATTTAATTGGTTGGTAAGAATATAGGGATAATATGTGGCATATCAATTAACCCTTGTTTTGTGGTAGTGTTTGAAAATGGCATCTGAAAATGTTGAGATCAGCAATAAAGCATATGAGACTGTTGAGTCACCAACGATTAATACCTAGGATAATGTGCAACAGGAAGACAATAATCCTCAGGTAAACAATAACACTGATCAAATGATGAACGATGTGATGTTTAGAGGCTTTATACAATTCATGCAACATCAGGCGAGAGCGACTCCTGTTCAAAATGCAGGTGGAAACACTAGCAACTTACAGATTATCACTGTTAAGCAATTCAAGGAGCAGGGACCATCAGAGTTTTGGGGAAAGCCAGAACCATTTAAGGCGAAGACGTGGATAAAGCAAATCACAAAGATATTCGAAGTCTTAGGATGCTCTGAGGAGCAAAAGGTTCCCTTTGCCATCTTCATGTTGCGAGGAGAGGCAGATTTCTGGTGGGAATCTATAAAGCTTACTCAACCTGCCCCACAAAAGATGTCTTGGAGAAGTTCTAAGAACTGTTAAACGACAAGTACTTTCCCGAAAGTATTCGTCACATGAAGGAGGTAGAGTTCATCAAGCTGGAGCAAAATAATATGACCGTGTCGCAGTACGAAGCTAAGTTTACCAAGTTGTCCCGATTTACGTCCCACTTGGTTGATAATGAATAGAGAATGACACGGATGTTTCTAAGATGTTTGAAACCCGAGATATGTCAATACCTCATTTCTCACAAACTTTGCTTGTATTCAGATGTTGTGAATAGGACTCAGTTCTTGGAGCGCGATAATGAGTCAACCTAACCAAGAGAGAGCAGCGGGAAAAATGATAATACCAGTGGTAGCAGTCATCAAAGCGGTGACAACAAACGTGGGGGGAATAAACATGCCAAAAATGTTAACCACTTCGGTGGTAATCATGGCCAAGACAATAGGAGTGTAAATTTCAAGAAGAGAAGATTCAATAATGATGGAAAGATGTTAGAACCAGCACCCGTTGATAAAGAAGGAGAACGACCACCAATCGTATGTTTCAAATGCAGAAGGGAGGGATACATCAGTCCAAACTGCACGATGCGATCCAAAGCGTATTACAATTACGGAAAAGAAGGTCACCTAACTAGATTTTGTCGTGCAGTGAAGCCAAGTCCAGTTGGGATGGTGACACCAAATGTCATCCCAGAGAAGTCAAAGCTGGTATTTTTAGGGAGAGTGTTTGTCGTGACCTCCCAAAAAGCGAGGAACCCGAATGAAGTCATCACGGGTAAGCTAATCATAAACTCTAGCGAAGTCTATATCTTATTTGATACCGGTTCTACCCATTCTTTTATTTCACCTACTTGTGCTCAACGTTTAAATTTAACTCCAGAGAAAATAGAATTTGACTTATCTGTTGAAACTCCGTTAGGAGAAACCTTCATTACATCCACTGTTTATAAGTCTTGTTTGATTCAAATCGGTAACAGCACGTTACCTGTTGATCTCATCTCTTTGAAAATACTTGCATTTGATGTGATTTTAGGGATTGATTGGTTAACTACTCATCATTCTAAAATTGATTATTTTTGTAAGGTTGTTAGTTTTCACATTCCTAACCAATCTGTAACGCCCCAAAATCTAGTCTATTTTCACACCCGGATTCCGTACGTCATGGTCCCATCTCTTGCCAAACATATATCATTATATAGTTAAATATAACAACATAAATTCTCAAATTCCAGGTTCTAATACCTTATAACCTTGTTCATTGCAAATAATGATAATTACATTATTCTTTATATCTTACAAGTGTGACTTTCATGTGCCACCAAGGATACATAATCGTTCATTAAACTATTCTATAGTTTAATTACATTATTCTACATTACAAGTCATCGCTTGATCTTCATGCTCATTCATTTAATAAATGGCACTTCGTCTGGATACCGATCAGCTTGATCTTTACGGAATCCTTAAGTTCTTTCCAACATCGTTCGCTGAAAATGTTTGTATTTAAAGTAAGTGTGTGCATTCAATTGCTCAACAATTCTTAGCAGTTAAACAAATAACTTCAAGAATTTAAACATTCTTTTATAACTTCGATAACCGAACAAAGGTTGTGAAGCAGCTTGAATAAGAGTAATAATCTCGATTTCTATCATTTTAAAACATTAGTCATATTCACTTTGAAATACTTTCATTCTCTACTTTCTTTCATACACATTTTGTCTGGCTAGAATCAATAGCACAAACTTAACAATAATGGTTCATGTATAAATAGAACATTCTCTTATTGAACAGTTCAATCACAGAACAGTTCATCTCATAGAAACATGGAAGTGTTCACATTGTGGCACAAGGCCTCATACATTCTACCACCTTGTACAAATATCACACATTTGCACATAGACAGAACTTCTCAAGTTCAACATCTGAGAAGTTTTAGAAACTAGCATTCATTTAAAATATGAATGAAGTTAGGAAACTTAACTTACACAATTACAGCTTATAGTTTACGCTGAACTGCTCATTTTAATTCCTATGTAGCAAATAAAGAAATAACATATACACCAATTAGTCATATACTTGACTTACGCATTGGTTTACTTAACTTTATTTCTTAGGGTTCGCGTTCTTGCAATCTAAGTTTACGCGACCAATTTCCTTTACTACTGATTTACAGCTTCATGACATACGGAGATGTCTTACTCATACGATCATCATCTTTGATGATTTGCATTCTTAACTTCTTCTTATACTTTCCTAGGACTCAACACACATCGTGTCTTTGCTTGTAGTCCATATGGTACTCTGAGTGGTTTCCCACAAACAACCAACAAACAAGTTCCCGTCTCATCTACACTGCCCATAACAGTAAGTTAGATCGGTTGCCAGTTTCGTATATACCTTCGCTCTCTGAAGGAAATTTTTAGCCCATCTCCCATATGTCTGAAAGTAGTATGCACACAAGCCAATCATGTTTGATGATAAAGCATATACTTTGTAACAATCTTATTCATTTATTAATAAAAAGTATTAATTTATTAAAGGCTTTTAATTATCTACATGATGTTTGTTTTATAATATGTGATAAACCCATAGTTTTAAGCAATGCTTTTAGAATAATGATGATGATCATTCTAATGAGATCTAAATTCTTTGAAAGCTTTAAAACTAAAATAGTTCCTAATCATTGGATTACTAAATTGGAGATTAGTGAATCCGGATAGATTGGTACATACGTTGCTTTGCTTTCGTTGGATGAGGATGATTGATCTCATGATCATTTGTGTGGAGAAACTAAAGCAAGTATGTAGGTGCTTATTAGAGAATAAGTTCAATGAACGCATTGGCTCGCTAAGGAATACCTAATGGAGTTTTATTTTTCGTTAATAGGAATTCTGTAGTGATAGTAGTCAAATGATCCTTGGACTTGAGATCATCATAGTATCTTTGTGTATGATGAGTTATACTTTGACTTATTCCTTAAGACCCTTAGGGTATATCAAAGGGTATGCTTGGGTATAATAAGTTGTACATGGAGATAATGTATGATCAATAAAGAATCTACCACTTCTAATAAAAGAAGAGAAATGTCCTATGTGATTCGATAAATGACAACCCAAGTAGTCCTTGGTTAAGGCGAGAATGAAATTAGAAAGGAGTTTCTAATTTGCATTATTTGAGTTGTGCATTTAAGAGTCGAAATACATATAATTAAATAAAATAAGACTTGGCAAAGTAATTCCATATCTTATATTTAATTGGGACATGTATGGTGGAAGGATTGAATTGTACGGTAACTATTTACTCAAAGGTTCTTTTATGATTAATGTTGAAATCTATATTATCCGGAAAGTCGTTGATCGCTAGGAGGCTTATCCCTATTGTAGAATAAATATTATTTATTTAAATAAATTAATTGTTTAATTTATTTATTTAAATAAGATTAAATTGTTCTAATTGATTTATTCACAATAGGTTTAATATGGAGAACCTAAAGGTCACACCATAAAAGGAAGAATAATTATTTAAGAAGTTAATGGCATAATCGTAATAATATGTTAAGTATATTTAATTTAATCTATGGTGATAGAATAAATTAAATAGCTTAATATTTATTATTTAATATTTTAGAAATATTAAATATAAATTAATAAGAGGAGTCTTATTAATATTATTACAATTATTATTATTTTAATTTCTAAAAGAGTTTAAGAATTAATTTAATATAAGTACTCTCATTTATTCCTAACAAGATTAGGAGGTTAAATTAATTAAAAGAGTTTAATTAATTATCCCTAATAAGATTAGGGAGCTTAATTAATTAAAAGAATTTAATTAATTAATTAAAACCCAATTCCTTAATTGTTAAGGTGGGTTGCCCACATCTATAAATAAGAGGAGTCTTATTATGGGTGGTATGGGTTGTTGATTTTTCAACATACGTAATAATTCCAATTGTTGGGAGAGTACACCCTTTCTATAGAGATAGAAAACTATGGTTTAGCCAACAATCCTTCTTCTTGAATTTTCTTCTTCCTTGGTGGATCACCTCTAGAGGCCAAACATTTGGGTGGCTAACGTTGATCAAAGGAAGGAACCAAACCCGGTGGATTCAAGATTGAACGAAAGGATTTGGAGGTGAACTTGCACACGAGGAAGCTCGATCTTGAAGGGTATGATTCGTTCTTTATCTTTTCGTTTAATTAATAATTATGCATAAAGGATGATCCGTATATGGTTTGTAAATTTTAAACTCGATTTTTACACGCTTAGCATTATTTTGCAATTTGATTCACACCATGAATATTACAAACCTAATAAGTGGCATCGTGAGCCAAACCTTTATGCGAATTATTAATTGTTTTAATTTGATATGTATATTGATATGTGTTTAGAACAATTTAATTGGGCATAATTTTATTGTATAAAATTTATTAAAATTAAAAAAAAAAAATAAAATCGGAAATCACAAGCAGGTCACGGAAATCGATGCAGATTGCAACATAAAAAAAAAGGCATGCAATATTTTTTTTTTGAAATACCATGTTTTTTGAAGCATCAGCGCACGGAAAACATGAAAACTGATGCCAGCAAATTTTTTTTTAAAAAAAGCACATGGCTCCTCTTAAATACAAGGCATCAATCACGGAATCAATGGAAACAAGTTACTGCACGAAAACAAGTTTTTTTGAAAAACCATGTTTTTATAATATATATATATATATATATATATATATATATATATATAAGTATAATATATATATTTTAATAATTTATATATATAAGTATAATATATATATTTTAATAATTTTATAATTAAAATAAAAGTTTATTTTAATCTTAAAATAAAAGGTTTATTTTAATCTTTTTAAAATTAAAATTTAAAATTTAATTTCATGCTAACTAATTAGAGTTGGAATTGGATTCCATGATAACTAATTGGAGTTGAAATTGGATTTCATGTTTCCTTAAATAAAGGAGTTTATTTAGATATGAAATAAGATTTCATATTATTCAAAATAAAAGAGTTTATTTGTGAATAGGAAAGAAAATCCATGTTTCCTTAAATAAAGGAGTTTATTTAAATTTGGAATAAGATTTCATATTATTCAAAATAAAGGAGTTTATTTGTGAATAGGAAAGAATATCAAGTGTTTCCTTTAATAAAAGATTTTTTTTTACATGGAATTGGATTCCATAATTAATTAAAAATAAAAGAGTTTATTTTAATTAAAGATTTTTTTTTTGAATGGATTCCATAATTAATTAAAATAAAAGAGTTTATTTTGATTAAAGATTTTGATTAAAATAAAATAGTTTATTTTATTCAAAATAGGATAAATTAAAATAAAATAGTTTTATTTTGATTTAAATTTGGATTAAAATAAAAAAGTTTATTTTATTCAAAATAGATTTTATACTAACTAAATTTGCCCATTAAATGATATCAATATATATATTAAATGTTTATTATTCATAAGATGAATGTTATTTATTGATGCATATGGTGATGTGTATGATAATAAATGGGATTGATTAAGGACTATTGACCGATGTGATTGGATTTTATTTTAGTTGGATGCATGAATGTATGGGTTTTATTAAATGGGGTCTGCAGATTCGTCGTCTTTCTAATTTTTCTTAATGTAAATTCTATCTCTCTCCTATGTACTTCCCATCGCTCACGATCAAGGTTTCTATTTATTTTAAATAGTTTTGTAATAGGAATATTTAGAATTAATTTTGAAAATTGGAGATCAAGGAGCAAGGAAGCGTGAAGACCCGTTTGTAATGGAGCCCGGGTTTAAATGTAATAGTTATATTTAAATATTATTTCTTGCACTTTAGGGTTTGACCTTTTTGGTTCACTTGGTGGCTCTAGTGAACCAAACTAGAATAAAAGTCCATAATCAATCCGGGTAGAATATAGTATTCTATATGTGCATGCTTATACTATATATATTATATATTATGCAAACATGCTTCGCATGTTCATTAATATGACGTGTATTTTATATATATATATATATGCATGCGCTAAAAAAGATGAGACAAATTAATAACAAACCCCTCAATTTTATATTAAGTCCTAAGCGTTCAAAGATATTTGGAATATCGAACGTCGCCTTCTAGCATGATAAAATTAATAGAGTATTAAATATTTAATATGAGTTTGTTGTGTCACCACAAGGCAAGTATTAAGTATTTAAGATGTTAATTTATCACATTTGATGCTTATAAAGAAAATTGAACAATATTGTTTTGTTGTGTCACCACAAGGATGATATTTTTCTTTTTTGAATATATGGAGTGCTAGGTGGGACTTAACTTGGATAATTTTGATTTGGATGTGCCACCACTGATCAAAATAATCTAAGAGGCAAAATAAAAGGAGTCAGATAGTTGATGTAATTGACAAAAAGTTGTCTACCTATTTATTTATATATAGTTTGTTGTGTCACCACAAGGCTATATACATTTGAAATGGGATCCTTATTCTCACTAGCAAATCTTTAATTAGATTTTGCCGAACTATATAAGTGAGGTAATATAGTTTGAAGAAAATAGTGGGAGATACCAATTTAAAACAAGACCTAATTTATTTTGGTAATTAATAATAGAATGTATGTTAAAATGTTGTTAATTACAAATTCATTTACTGAAATTTTACAATGTCTAAAATTACTTTCATCGCGAAGCATATTAGATGCTAAATTAATCGTAATCAAGAATTAAGCGGATTAGTTAAGGAATTTGAGAATAGTTCTCATAATTTGAAAAGCTATCTTATGTCCCATACTTTATCCCCGCAATGGTTGCGATAATGCCTCTCGAAGAAGAGATTGCTACTTTTAGAAAGTGGCAAGATGATGCATGATTGGCTCAATGCATCATGCTCGCATCTATGAGTAACGAGCTTCAGCGTCACAAGATGAAACTATGGATGCTCCTATTATATTCCCGCACATCAAGTAGTTGATGGTGAAGAAAGTGGGACCGATAGATATCGAGATATCTAAGGAGCTCTTCCGATCTAGAATGGCCAATGGCACTATAAGATGCATAATAGTTCTTAACATAATCAATTTGATTGATCAATTAGACAACTGGTTTTGTCATGGATGGAGAGTTGAGCCAAGATTTGATCTTGCACTCACTCCTCGGACTCCTTTCACAATTGTTGTGAATTTTTCATATGAACAAGCTAGATATCGACTTTCTTTGATTTGCTTAACATGTTGAAAAATGTTGAGAGTCACTTTCAACCAAGAAAGATCAAGTCTTCTTGGTAGGGGCCAAAGGATCTTACGAAAAAGATGTACGATTCAAAGAAGGTAAGCAGAAAGGCGTAAACAAAGGATAATAAGAACAAAACCGATACGGATAGCAAAGGAGCTTGCTTCCAACCGCAATAAGCCCGACACCGGAAAGAAAGCGTGAGAAGTATCTTGCAGAGGCTAACCAAAGAAGCTTAGTGAAGTTTTGCCATAATACGCTTTTTGTTCATGATTGAAATAAATTTTTCTTTAAGTCAAGGTTCTACTTGGATATTGGATACCGACTTTGGTTATCATAAATATAGATTTATGAAAGGACCAAGTGAAGTAGAAAGCTAAACAAATATAAGTAATCCTATAATGCGGAAATGTAGCAAAGGTTGCCATATTAGCCATAGAAACTTATAGTTTAGCAATGCCTATGGACAAATCTATTAAGTCAATAAGTTGTTATTGTATTCCATTCTTGTTAAAAATATTATTTTCATTTTATTGTTGGACAATAAAATTTTTAGTATTATAATTAAGAACAATTGTTGTTCTATTTATAATAATAATGTTTTGTATAGAATCGAATATTACTTAATAAATTTTGTATACTTGACTTACATGAAAAATAATTTTGCATATTGAACAAATTAGTATAAGAAAATGAGATGATCATTCAAAGAGTTGAATGTGTGTATTTGCTAAAATACAAGTGTGAATTATTTGAAAGGTTCAAAGAATTCAGAAGTGAAACAAATTGACAAAGTATTAAGATTCTTTGATTAGATCAAGGAATAAATGCTTGTGCAATAAGTTTCTAGATCATCTCAAATGGTTTCTCATAATGGACACATCGACACTTAATAATTGATTGATGTATCTAAAAGGAAAAATCGTACCTTGTTGGACATGGTGCGGTCCATAATAATTTTACCGACATTCCGGTATCCTTACGGGAAAATGTCCTAGAAATGGTTGCATATCTCACGAAAAATGGTAACCTCAAAAATCACCCCAAGACTCCATAAAAGTTATGAATGGGGAGGATTCCTAATCTTAAGTATGTTAAGATAAGGGTTGTCCAACTTATGTGAAAAGGTTTCAAAGGATAAGCTTGGGACAAGATTTTATAAATGTCGATTTGTGGGACATCCTAAAGTAAGTTTAAGGTATTTGTTCTATAATTCTACTTAGCAAAAGGTGTTTGTCACGAAACATGCTGCCTTCTAAGATAAAGGTGTTTATCATTGAAGGGCTAGTGGGAGGATAATAGATCTTGAAAAGTTCAAGAACCACAAAATACTATAAGTCAAATAAGAGGAACCGAAGAGATGACCTATTGTACCACTGGCAAGAATCGTAAATCGGAATAGTCTTGAAGATACCTAGGAGGTATGGATTCATCATAGATGATGATGATGAGGTACACATCATAGAAGATGATGATCCGATTTACATACGATGAGGTAAGAGTTCTAGTGTGTACAAAAGGGACGGGGAGCGCCAAGTGACATTCCTAATATTATATGTTGATATACTACGGATAAGGAATGACATACCAATGCTACAATCAGTAAAGATAAAGTTGTCTAAACAATCCTCCATGAATGATTTGGGAAGAGTATCTTAATTGGGGATAAAATCTATATAGATAGATTTAAAAGGATGTTCAACTTAACCCAAGGAACGTATATTCATTTGATGCTAAAGTCGTTTAGCATGGCAAACTCCAAGAGATGTCTCATGTCGATGAGCTATGGAGTGTATCTCTCTTAATAGTCCCCACAAACTATTAAAAGAAGAGAGATCGCATGAGTGACAATCATATATGCAATGAAATATACGAGACCTGATGTTGATCAGTCAAATTATGAAGAAGTTCACTATGAGTAAGTGAAAACATCTTAAAGTGCTTAACCAAAGACTAAGGATGTGATCATATTCATGGTGGGTCCGAATTAAAACTAGAGGGCTTAATGATTCAAGTTTTTCGCATGCACCAAGACGACGTAAAATTAACTTTAAGGTAAAGTGTTACCTTGAAGCGGTGGTGCAGTTGAATTGGAAAGGTTCAAACAAAAGAAAGAGTTCTTTGGTTTAGTGATAAAGACAAAGTAAATAGCTTTAAATGAAGTTGCAAGTTGATTGTTTGGATTAAAAGTTCATTACAGAACTAGGAATAGTTCCTAAGTCTCATCTTGGATCTAAACATGTGTTGTGGCACTTTCATTTGATTATTAGAATCATTGAAAGATGGGAAATCACTATAGAGATAGTGGACTCTCATGAACAACATTACATATCCATTAACTAAAGCTTATCCAACAGCAGGATAATCGTCACTTAGAGAAGAAGAGTATAAGATACCATAACGATTGGCTTTAGTGCAAGTGGGAGATTGAAAGTAGTATGCACACAAGCCAATCATGTTTGATGATAAAGCATATACTTTGTAACAATCTTATTCATTTATTAATAAAAGTATTAATTTATTAAAGGCTTTTAATTATCTACATGATGCTGTTTTATAATATGTGATAAACCCATAGTTTTAAGCAATGCTTTTAGAATAATGATGATGATCATTCTAATGAGATCTAAATTCTTTGAAAGCTTAAAACTAAAATAGTTTCCAATCATTGGATTACTAAATTGGGGATTAGTGAATCCGGATAGATTGGTACATACGTTGCTTTCTTTCATTGGATGAGGATGATTGATCTCATGATCATTTGTGTGGAGACACTAAAGCAAGTATGTAGGTGCTTATTAGAGAATAAGTTTGAGCATTGGCTCGCTAAGGAATACCTAATGGAGTTTTATTTGCTGTCAATAGGAATTTCTGTGAGTGATAGTAAGACAAATGATCCTTGGACTTGAGATCATCATAGTATCTTGTGTATGATGAGTTATACTTTGACTTATTCCTTAAGACCCTTAGGGTATATCAAAGGTATGCTTGGGTATAATAAGTTGTACATGGAGATAATGTATGATCAATAAAGAATCTACCACTTCTAATAAAAGAAGAGAAATGTCTATGTGATTCGATAAATGACAACCCAAAGAGTCCTTGGTTAAGGCGTAATGAAATTAGAAAGGAGTTTCTAATTTGTATTATTTGAGTTGTGCATTTAAGAGTCGAAATACATATAATTAAATAAAATAAGACTCGACAAAGAATTCCATGTCTTATATTTAATTGGGACATTGTATGGTGGAAGGATTGAATTGTATTTACGGTAACTATTTACTCAAAGGTTCTTTTATGATTAATGTTGAAATCTATATTATCTCGGAAAAGTCGTTGATGCTACATGGGAGGCTTATCCCTATTGTAGAATAAATATTATTTATTTAAATAAATTAATTATTTAATTTATTTATTTAAATAAGATTAGAATTGTTCTAATTGATTTATTCACAAATAGGTTTAATATGGAGAACCTAAAGGGTCACACCATAAAAGGAAGAATAATTATTTAAGAAGTTAATGGCATAATCGTAATAATATGTTAAGTATATTTAATTTAATTTATGGTGATAGAATAAATTAAATAGCTTAATATTTATTATTTAATATTTTAGAAATATTAAATATAAATTAATAAGAGAGTCTTATTAATATTATTACAATTATTATTATTTTAATTTCTAAAAGAGTTTAGGAATTAATTTAATATAAGTACTCTCATTTATTCCTAACAAGATTAGGAGGTTAAATTAATTAAAAGTGTTTAATTAATTATCCCTAATAAGATTAGGGAGCTTAATTAATTAAAAGAATTTAATTAATTAATTAAAATCCAATTCCTTAATTGTTAAGGTGGGTTGCCCACATCTATAAATAAGAGGAGTCTTATTATGGGTGGTATGGGTTGTTGATTTTTCAACATACGTAATAATTCCAATTGTTGGGAGAGTACACCCTTTCTATAGAGATAGAAAACTATGGTTTAGCCAACCATCCTTCTTCTTGAATTTTCTTCTTCCTCGTGGATCACCTCAGAGGCCAAACATTTGGGTGGCTAACGTTGATCAAAGGAAGGAACCAAACCCGGTGGATTCAAGATTGAACGCGAAAGGATTTGGAGGTGAACTTGTACCTGAGGAAGCTCGATCTTCAAGGGTATGATTCGTTCTTTATCTTTTCGTTTAATTAATAATTATGCATAAAGGGTGATCCGGGTATATGGTTTGTAAATTTTTAAACTCTGATTTTTACACGCTTCCGCATTATTTTTGCAATTTGATTGCGCCCATGAATATTACAAACCTAACAATGTCAACCATCAAAGGTTATGATTGTACCATAACCTAAACTTATCTTAAGTTATCTGAACCATTAAAACTATAACGTTCACTAAGTTAATTCCTCATTCCTTATGGCTTCCTGGCAACAAAATGTCATACCTCACGATTCATTCTTTATCGTCTAAGTCATACAGTCTTTTGTAATATTAATCGTTCTAGAACCTAGGATGATTATTAATCGGGAGGAATCTAGCTATGAGCTAGACTGAACGAGTAAGAATTTTCAAGACGAAAATAAAATTTTACATGCTTGAGATGGTTACTTTACAATCCCATAACTTCTTCATTATAACTCAGAACGAGGTCGTTCTAAAGCCATTCTCTTTTGTATCTTATGTACTTCGATTACCCTCAAACAGAACTTTGTTCTGAATCCATTAACATGGCATTCGATTGGCTTAAATTTCATTATTCATTTTTACATTATTAACGTTCTTCATTCGTTCATCCGTAATTCGGTCATCCGAACTTGGAACTCGTTCATTCTTAAGTTCACGACTCACGTTTTCGAAGTTCTCTTACTTTCTTATGAAACCCTACACCTTCGGGTTCATTTACACACTTTCTAATTCTCGTTCGTCTTTTATGAAATTTTTGCCATAACTTCGTTATAGCTACGTTTTAATCCGTTCTTCATGAACATTTCTACCATTCCTAACCAAGAAATAAGCATCTAACTTATATGTGATGGTTTTAAACTTGTCCATCAAAAACAATTACACTACGATGGTTTTAAATTTGTCCATCAACAACGTTATTCGCGTTCTTCACGTGTTCTTCGCGTTCATCGTTTGTTTTTTATTTTTAATCGATATTTTGATTACGATTTCACTTTTTCTTGGAATTCGATGTTAAAAAACACCATTCCTTACTTATTTCACCGAATCATTCATATGATTCATTCGGGTCGCTCAAATTCATTAGGAATCTTATACTTTCTTAAGAAATTTATAAACTAAACTTTTAATTCTTATTTCTTCATTTGCTCATGATTTCAACCATATGAAATCATTCTTAATATATGTTACTTCTATTCTCATTAAGTTATGCTTTTAACGTAGAAAACTTAAGGAAAATTTATAAGAGACAAGGTTTCGGGTTACCTTTCTCATTTAATCTTCTTTAATCGGACAAAGTTTGCACACGAGCAAGCTTTTCCTCCTCCTTCTCCTTCTCCTTCTCATCCCTCCTCTCTCTCTCTCTCTCTCAAGTGTTGTAGAATTTTCAAAATCCTAAACAAATGAAATTAAGCTTCCTATTTATAGAAAATCAAGGCTAGGGGCAAAATAGTCATTTCGCCACTGAATCTACTATTCACACCTCCTTACTCCACCTCCTTACTATTCACGAAGCTTCCCTTGCAAGCTTCATGCTTACGTCTTGCAGAATTCGTCCGACAGTTCGAAAACTGCGATTCTCGAAATCTAAATATTTTTGGATATTTCGTCTTTCCTTTACCGATTAACTTTTACGTATTCTTCGGATCTCCGAAAAACTAAAAAACACTTTTTGATGTTAAGCGTTTTACTTCACGTTTTCCCCTAACGTAGTTAAACGAATGAAAAGTACATATCAGTACTTTTCGTTTTTTTTATTTTGTCCGATTTCTACACATTTTTCAAGAAAAACTTTTATTGGCTTACTTAACTTTTCATGATATATTGTTGTCAAATATTTCGATGGAATGTCATTTCGACATACCGAACTCTCGAAAAGGCTTAGGTTATTCAAACCCTAACCCATAGGGTTTCGTCGGGTGAATAGTGCCTATTTAGTCTTTTTTTTCGAAAATATTTTTTTCCCGAATTTTATTTTTTTTCGTCTTGAAAATTCTTACTCGTTCAGTCTAGCTCGTAGCCAGATTCCTCCTGATTAATAATCATCCTAGGTTCTAGAATGATTAATAAACACAAAGCACATAATATTATTAATAAACATTCCTTTTATTAATAACTAATTCTTTAAACTTAAATTCTGGACAATCTAATTTTCTGAGTTGTCACATTACCTATTATGCGAATTCAAGCAACCAAACCACTAAAGTCAATCACTGTCATATCAAGCCATAAAGGTATTCGTTTATTGAAAAACAGATGTCAAGCTTTCTTAGCCCATGTAACGGATTTAAAAAAAATTACGTCAGATTTGAATGATATTTCTATTGTTAATAAATTTCCTGACGTATTCCCCGAAGAACTACCTGACCTACCCCCAGAGCGTGAAATCGAGTTTGGTATTAACCTTGAACCAAGTACAAAATTCATTTCCAAAGCTCCATATCGAATGGCTCCTATTAAACTTCAGGAGTTAAAAACCTAACTACAGGAATTGTTAGACATCGGTTTCATTCGTCCTAGTACACTAGTACAAAACAATAAATAGACAATACTTAAATAACAACGTTTTTATAAAAAATATTGTGGTATTTTTTTCATAATTTTTTTTAATAAAACGTTGTAGATACATATGAAAAAACGTTATCTATTTAAGGTTATAAAGTTTTTTTTGAAGAAAACGTTACGTATTCTAAAAACACGTAGGTAAGAAAAACACGGAGGTATCTGCTTGGGAGTCGGGTAACAAAAAAAAACATGGAGGTATCAGGTATGTGTCATTTCTTTCCTAATCAAACTTTACTTCATTTGTTCCCTTCCCCTTTTCGAAGTCCTCAAATCCTAACTCCTGATTACAAAACCTGATTACAAAAAGGCGTATTATAGAACCCTCCGTCTCTCCTAAACCCTAGACACAGAGATAAAATAGCCGCTGGATTCCTGAGAAATGCGGTCAAAAGGCAGTATACCGGTGACCATCTATGGCGAATACATTCAATCTCTGACTCAATTAAAGCTCTGGTCATCAGAAACCAATTTCCTCGCCAGCAGCAGCAGCAGCCCTTAAAAACTTTTAGCTGATTCCCCAACTCTATTCACAGAAAAGCCAAGGAGCTGGATTTTTCGGTTCCTAGTTCAATACTATCCTCACCCTTTTCGTCCACGACGTCGTCTGTTACAAAGATTGGGGTTGTAGGGTGGTATTTGGGGATGATTAAATCTTGCCCCATTCTCACAAAATCCATCACTTCTGCCCTTATTTACACTGTTGCGGATTTCTCTTCTCAGGTACCAAAACCCTTGTCCCAGAATGTTTTGAACCCATTTCTTTTTGTGGGTATATATGTATTTTGTTTAGAATGTATAATTTTAAGTTAAAGCATGAATCTTGGGCTTGTTTGGTTATTATGCTTGATGTTCCCCCTAAATGTGTGGTTTATTGTCATTAGGTGGTTGCCTTGGTGGATTTTGATGCTGAACTGAAAAGGGTTAGAACTTTATGGCTTTATCAGTGGTCCATTTTAGTTGATTTTAACATTATAATTTTTTTTTGGTTTGTAAAGTAACTTTATTGAAAGAAAAATATGTTCAGCAAGTTTTAAATGAGGTGCATTTCCCCCATACAAGTGAACAAGCTAAGACGACATTCCCTTCAAAGCAAACACTCCAACAAGAAGCAAAACATTACCCAACAAAACTAACAAAGAAACATTAAGCCTGCGAAAATATGTTTTGACTAATATTACACTCCATAGAAAGTAGCCAATTCTTGCAAGTATTCTCTACTTTTCTTTGTTGACTAGCTTTATACCTCACATCCTCATACCTCCTGAAAAATTTGAGCTCCTCTAGTAACCTCATTTTCAAACATCCTCTTGTTCCTATCTCGTACACTTGTTAGTACTATTGAGCCCACTGACTGGAATGAAGCTCTTGATATAATTGCATATGGTTCTCCTGAGCAGGTTTTCTTTTACTAACCATCGACTTGTATTCTGACCAAAAGCTATGTCCTGGTTATCTAATAATGCTAAGGTAAACCTTATCTAGCCAAATTGATAGAAACACTGTGATTCACGTCTCTTTAGATTTGTCTGATAAAGCTTTAGCAAAATGTGTGCCAAACTGATATAACCTGTGAAATCAGTATGTGCTTTTGTAATTTTTCCTTTTTTTCCCTTTAATTGATGTACATGTTTCTTACCATACATCTGACTCATTGTCTAAGGTCACCCGGTTAATACCAGATGCAATAGGTACCACATGCAACCAGCGGCTGGAAAGAGTTAGCAGAATAGAATACACACATATTTTACGTGTTCCTTTCAGAACTGAGAATGGAATTCTTCGCAAGTGGATCTCAAGGTTTGATGTATGGCCCTATCTAGAGAAATTTACAAAGGTAATTACTAGCAATTTTCAGTTTAAACCAGCCCATGTCATCATGCTATATATTCCTGTGTACGGTTCTGCATTCCTTTCCTTTTAGCTTTTGTAATTCCTTTCCTTTCTAATAAAAATTTAGTTGTTTATCCAAAGAAGAAAAGAATATCCTTCCTCTTGATATCACAGGATAAAACTGGTTACTATGATAAAGTAATTGGGTAACAACTCAGACTCGGATGATATTTTTTATTCCCAAGAATATTCAAGTTCCTAAATTAGGAACACTCATTATTTCATGTCTCATATGGTAAAAGATAGCTGCTACATTGCTTCATGAAGTCCCACTTTACCACCATTACCTTATATCTTAGAAGTACAACTTTACTTAGTGAAACATAGGGCATTCACTATCCCAAAATTGACTAGTTTTTCTTCTTTTAATGATTTGTTCTCTAAGGTTCAGTGGATGCATAAGTTTTCTACTGCTATCATTTTTCTTCTTGAACTTGGTCTTATTGGTGCATGTTTTATATGAGAATCCCGCTATTCGGAGGAAGGTCTTCTATCCCAATCGGCAAAACCCTACATTCTATCTCGTTCAGATACTTAAAGAAGAAAAGGCTATGCGTCCATTTGATGATGGCTGCCCTTCATGCTTGTTTCTCTGCATTAAGTATGGAGGAAGGACTAGAAACCTTACCCAAAATGAGTAAGTACAACTTATTATTTGATTTGTAGTTTTTTCCCCTTTCTCTAATTATTGTTATTGTACTTATTATGTAAGCTGTTTATTTTTTAGTGTATCTTGAAATTATTTGAATAGAAATACCTTGTTTTAGTTGATGTCTAAGATATTTTACGGTTAAATGCTTAAATAAATGAAGCTAATACTCGTCATTGTTTAAAAAAGATTTCATCATTTCCAGCTACCATAAATTAAGACAAGTTTTTTTAAACCCTTTTTATTGAGTTGAAAGTACTTGAGATCTACCTTTCAGATACTCTGAAGTTTATGTCCATTCAAATTTTCCAGATATGTCAGGCAGAGAATCGGAAGAAATAAACTGAAGTCTTTCGGACCTGTTATATGTAGAATGGCAATGCTAGTGCACATTCGCAGTGGAAGCTTCTTCTTTAAGGCCTTGGGTATTACACTATTGTTCATGGCTGGATTTCCTGATGACCTAGTTCAAAAGGAAACCAAATATAGGAACGTGGACCTCCTTCAGAAGTATTACAGGTATATTTCATGCATCCTCTTGCTCTCATTAATCCACTATAAATGTTTTCAAAGTTATAATCATGTAGTTCGCTTTACTTTTGGATCACATAATTTTTCTTGTTTGTTTCGATCGGTTCTTCTTCGAAACTATGCTCCATCTATGGATAGATTTGCAGCTGGTTGTTTGTTTCTTTTAATGCACATCCTTGATTATGCAGGACAGATGAGGATGCTGTGGGGGAGGAATTATTTCTTTGATCATCAATTGCGATAGTGTAAGATAACAATTCCTAGATCACATATTCAGGTGCTTTATATTTTGGTAATAATATGAAACTTGAAACACTTTGTAGTGCTGCGTGTATGTGTTAGTTTTATTGGTTTTGTAAAATAGAGATGCAATTGCTTACAAAGGTTGAGCCATTGCTAAAGAAAGACAATAATCTACAACATTTAGATCATATGGGTAGGCACTTCTTGTTGAAGGTATTTCCTTTACTGTAATTGCACAAATAACTTAGCATTTGCCTTGGAAACAGTTCCTGATGCTATGTCAATGGTTTGATGGTTTGAATGGACGTGTAATTGAAATGACCAGCATTTTGGGCCCATTTTTTCATGTCATTGTGTTGCCTGATCAAACCATTTTCAAGAGTTAGCCTGATGTTGGGTGAGCTTGAATTTCCATTTCAGTTTATTCTCTTGTTGGTTTGTGTTATGCTTATAAAATGAAACTCTTACCATATTCATTATGCACGGTTGCTTTTTGCAAACATATCATGCTTCACTGAATTTGGTTTAGGATTATCGATATTGTACTAAATATTGTTTTCTCTCTTTAAAACACCAGCCAACAATGCTTTGCAGAAGCAACTACTCGTCGTCCAGCCGATCTTTTGTCTTCATTCACAACAATAAATCATGAGAGTTCATACCTGTACTGGGCATATAAGGTTGGTATTGACCCATATTTAAGTTGACATCGTGAAATACTAGCTATTGGTTTTTGAGTAATGCTTAGGGATACCAAACCAGTCTTTACTACATTGATTGGTGGCTCAATATTTAATATTTACACATAATCAATCACCATGATGTGATCAACTAATGCAATGACGACAATTCAATTTTGGTGCCCCGAGCATTATTCTTGTTTTTCTTTTTATGTACTTATTCTCTTTATCAGAGAGTGTGTGTGTGTGTATATATATATTCCCTGTCATTGCTTTTATGTAGTGCAATAAAGAAAAAATCAATTTTTTGAATTTGTTCAAAGTCCTACGTCGATGCTAGGATTTCATGGTCAAGTTCTAAATTTCTTTTTGTGACGATCTTAGGGCCTAGGGAGGGACTCCTCTCACTCTGGACACACAAGAAAGCAGGATTTTGGAAGTCAATACGGCAATGCCAAACAGGGAACTCCAGGTGTGTTGAACATTCTTCTGCTAAATTGTATAAAAAAAATTCTAACATTTGGGCAACTTTTAGTACCTGGCCTTTTTTACCCCTTACTTTTGGTTTAAATGTAGATTATAAGACTCAAGATTAGCTAGCTATTGTGGTGACTAACTGAAGGAGAAAAATGAATTGGTACAGAAGGTTAGCTAGCTATTGGAGGTCTGGGAAATTTGAATTAGAAACCAGAGTATTGTACTCAGATCTGACCAGTAATTGTATTCGTGTCTCAAAGATTAGCTTAATTTTATGGATAGTTTGGTTTATTTTGTGGATGTAATTAAATTCACAATTCAATATAGTAGTAATTTATATTGAAAAGTGAATTTGAGATATATATATGGATAGTTTGGTATATATTTTGTGGATGTAGTAATTTGAAACTGTAAACAAATGGTATTATTGGGATGTATTTTGAATGGTTGATATATTTTGGCTTTAAATTTAAATGAGAATTTAGACATTATTTAGCTATAATTTGTTATATGCATGTATTACAACATTTTTATGTCACACTACAACATTTTGAAAACGTTATATAAATTTGTCTAAATAGATGACACATTTTAAACGTTGTGTAAATGTGTCTAAACGTTGTTTGATATATTAAAATACAACATTTTTAGCCAAAAAACGTTGTGGAATCATACCATCTAGAACGTTTTCAACTATCTAATAATTTTTGGACAACAAATCTACACCGTTTTTTTAGAAAAAAACGTTGTATAATGTGTCAAACTACAACGTTTTAAAAACGTTGTATAAAGGGTGTCAAATAGATGACAACCTTAACCACGACGTTTCTGGTATAGCAACCACAACGTTTTTTATGCATTATCTATTTATTGTTTTGTAGTAGTGGTACGTCTCCTTTGGGTGCTCTTGTTCTATTTGTGAAGAAGAAAGATGGAAGTATGCTACTTTGTATTGACTATCGGGAGTTGAATCATGTCACCATCAAAATTAGGTACTCATTACCTCGCATTGATGAACTTTTTGACCAGTTGCAAGGCGCCGAATTCTTTTCGAAGATCGATCTTCGTTCTGGATATCATCAGTTAAAGATTAAAACCGATGACATTCTAAAGATCGCTTTCGTAACCCCGAGACGAGCATTACGAATTCCTAGTCATGTCTTTTGGATTGACTAATGCTCCTGCTGCATTCATGGATATGATGAACCAAGTATTCAAGGAATATTTGGATTATTTTGTGGTCGTTTTTATTGATGACATCCTCATATACTCCAAAAGCCGTGAAGATCATGAGCAACACTTGAGGCTGATACTCCAAAAGCTTCGTGAAAACAAACTACATGTCAAGTTGAAGAAATGCGAGTTCTGGGTTGAGGAAGTAGCATTCCTTGGGCACGTGATATCAAATCATAGAATATCTGTTGACCCGACAAAAATTGAAGCAATTTAAAGTTGGGAGCAACCTAAGTCAGCGACCAACGTACGTAGCTTTTTGGGCTAAGCTAGTTATTATCGAAGATTTGTTGAAGGATTTTCTCAAATCGCTACTCCATTAACGTAGCTGACTCGAAAAGATACAAAATTCGGTTAGAGCGAGGAATGTGAGAAGAGTTTTCAAGAACTCAAAAGGAGGCTCATTTCAGTACCTGTTCTAACAATTCCATCTGGTTCGAAGGGATTTGTCATCTATAACGATGCTTTAGGCAGAGGGTTAGGATGTGTTCTCATGTAATATGGGAAAGTCATAGCTTATGACTCATGACAATTTAAAGAATACGAGAGGAATTATCCTACTCATGATCTTGAATTGGCAGTTGTCATTTTCGCACTTAAAATCTGGAGGCATTACCTGTATGGGGAGAAAGTGGAGATCTATACGGATCATAAAAGCCTCAAATATTTCTTCTCCCAAAAGGAACTCAACATGCGACAACGACGTTGGCTTGAGCTGTTGAAAGATTATGATCATACCATTCAATACCATCCTGAAAAAGTGAACGTAGTAGCTGACACATTGAGTAGAAGATCACATGCGAGTACGAGTGTGATATTGTCAATGCAAAGGTCCATTTTATATGACTTACAAATGATGAAGATAGAGTTAAAGACTCCAGGGACCCACGTGATGATGGCAAATATACGAGTAGAACTAACTTTAATCGATAAAGTTAAAGCTGCTCAAGCTACAAACCTAGAGCTGATGTGTATGAGGAAGAAGGTACAAGAAGGTACTATCCCGAAAGTAAGAATCGATGAAGAATGAATACTTCGAGTCAACTCCAGACTTTGTGTTCCTAACGACCCTGATTTAAAGTATAAAATCATGATGGAAGCACACAACACACCGTTTGCAATCAATCCTGGGAGTACCAAAATGTATCGTGATCTTCGATATACATTTTGGTGGAGCAATATTAAAAGAGATATCGCGGAGTTTATCTTAAGGTGTTTAACGTGTCAACGAGTCAAGGCGGAGCATCAAGTGCCAAAAGGTCCATTGCAACCACTTGAAATTCCAGAATGGAAGTGGGAGCATATTACCATGGACATCGTTACTGGTCTTCCCAAGGTTTCTTAAGGCATAGATGCGATTTGGGTCATTGTTGATAGATTGACCAAGTCTGCTCGTAAAACCCCAAATTTTATGAAATAAAAGTATTCAATTTTCTTATAATTATTATTCTATTTAGTAAATGCTTAAATTGATAAAAGGTTAAATTGGTAAAAGGTTAAACTTAAGGGTGATATGTGAAAAAAATTCAAAGTAAGAAAGTTGTCATAAAAGAGTCGGTGATAAAAGTACAGTAATACGCGTGGTTGCATAATAGCACACGGTATTGATTATTGATGCTTACGTGAGAAGTCACTCAGTTATACTCAATTATTGCTACAATAATTGCTGCATAATATCTCTCATATTATTGATTCAATTATTGTCACAGTATCATCTGCATAATATTTATTATTATTAAATTAATAATTGAGATGACAAAGTTATTCATATTATTATTTGCAATATTGATGATGTCTAGAAAGTTCGGTCGATGAGAGGTTTGGTCACCTAATTGCGCGCCAATAGAGAGAAATCCTTATCGAAAAATCCCCTCTTTCCTGAGAATGATCTAGTTGTTAAATATTGTGAGTTATAATATTAATGATGAATAAGTTCGAGTTGATTAAAGAAGAATTTGATATTTCCATTGAGTTAAGATTATTAGTGTTGGTGAAAATTGACAATTATTTTGATAATAATTGTATTCTAGAGGTTAAATTGACCAATCGGGTAATTAATCAGATAAATGAGTAATTAATTGCTATTAGTTCACATGCATAGAACTATTGATTAACATGCATGTACTATTAGGGGAGGTAGTGCAAGATTGACAATACTTGCATGACTAAATTAAAAATAGAGGTATAGATAAAGGTACTATACTGTAACTATTTTTTTACATGTATAGAACTATTGATTCACATGATGTACTATTAGGGGAGGTTGTTCAAGTTTGGTAATACTTGTAGGACTAAATTAAAAATGAAGGAAAAGATGAATGTATTATACCGTAATATTTCGAGCCCCAAAACGTGCAATTATCGAAACTATATTTTCCTATAAATAGAAGCTCATTCTTCTTTTATTCTCACCAATTCACTAAGACTCACAAGAGAAATTATAGAGAGAGAAGTTATAGAGAGAAAGAAGAAGAGAAGTCTGCTACTTCACTATTCCAGTATCTAGTCTTCTTCTGAGGTAAGGGGTATTATTTCTTTCGTATTCGTAAGGGATATTATTTTTGTTCAGTATTCGTAAGGAATAATATTTTCTTCCATACTTTGTAGTATATGAGTAATATTATTTCGTCTTATATTCCTGATTATACCCTCATTCTCTTAAAGTAGTGCTTCTATACTCCGTAAAATTAGCAGAATATCCTTAATATTTGCGCTTCATCCAGTATCTTTTCATGAAAATATTATTCTGAGCTTTCTTGATAATTATTGACCTTTTTACGCCAGAATACTATTCATAAGTTACTATTTATGGGTTACTATTCAACCAGTTACAATTCACTCGAATATTATTCACTCGGGTATTCGGGGCACTTTTTATGCCAGTGTACTATTCACGAGTTACTATTCATGGGTTACTATTCACCCAGTTACTATTCACTAGAATATTATGCACTCGGGTATTTGGGGCACTTTTCATGCTGGAGTACTATTTACGAGTTACTACTCACGGGTTATTATTCACCCGGTTACTATTCACTCGAATATTATTCACTCGGGTATTTGGGGTACTTTTTATGTCGGGGTAATATTCATGAGACACTATTCCTAAAGTACTTTTCATAGGGTACTATTCACGGGGTACTATTCTCCCAAAAAATATATTTCTTTTTTGTCTAAATTATTTTTGATATATGAATAATATTCTTGAATTTTACTCCACAAAGCAGTATCATGTTGACAATTTGGATATTTTTAAACTTTGGATAAATTTAAAGTCTTTAATATTTATCCTTGATTTCGTTTGATTAATGCTTATGTCATTGTCATCATCCTCGTGCTTATATTGTGATGAAAGTCATCTTTGGCTTACGTGCATAGATGGATTGTTGATTGGTATGATTATGATCAGGGATCATTCGATATAATCATAACCCGTAAGGTTACAAAGGATGTGGTAAAAGTGTAGGGTTTTCGGCACAAAAAGCAGCGGAAATAGAAAATAAATCAAAGCACTTTCGAAACCCAAAACAGGATCCAAGCGAAACTAAAATTAATTCAAGTGGTTTAGATATTATACCGATTATGGAAAAATTCGAAATAGCTTCAATCCTTTACTTAAATCCAATTAGAATCAGCGCCTCTACGGTATCTTAATTAAGTCTTACTTAATTAATATACATATATACATATATATATATATATATATATATATATATATATATATATACAATTATCCTTTAATTTAAATTGTGATTTAAATAATATTAATCATATTAATATATTTAAATCCTTATAATTTAAATTAATTCCCTTTAATAACGTTCTATGTGTGTGACCTATAGGTTATTATTACATTGGCAATAATTTTAAAATCATATTATAAAATTATAAAGCAAGTGAAACGACATCTAGTAATGCATCACTGCTACCCAAGTAATAATAAGATCGATGATTCGATGCAACCTTTTTGTGACCAATGTTTCAATGTAATTTAATCCTTTTAACCTTAATATCCTAGATTAAACTCGAGTCATGGAATGTGTCATACTCTTCATAATTTAATCTGAGTTTTCTTAATCAATGAGTAGACTATATGAAACAAATCACTATTTGAGCATGACCATGCATTTCATAGTCCTACTCAATCAAGAGGCCTATGGATATCACCCCTAATAAATAGGAGGGTTAAATTCCATCTAGATCACTCATATTCCTCACACGACTCATGATGTACCCAATAATCACCTTTATAGTCCACCCTATTAAAGGTGACATTTGATGATATCAAAGTACATAAATTCGTGTAGTAATATAGTGATTTCGTGCTCCGGAGGACCATTACATCATTGTCACTATGAGAATTTCTAATGACACTTCGCATAATGCTCCACATAGAATTCTCATGGTGGGTCCATCCAAAGACATCATTCTCTAACATGTACCTATGCATTGACTTAATATCTCATATATTTATGACCAATGAGATTTGGTCATCAGTCAATCCACATACTAGTCTCAATGCATCATTGTTGTCCCATCAACAATGATACTTGACTAGGGACATTTAAGAACAATGATGCTAATTGTAATTATATAATCTCATGTTCAAGTTACATACTTGAAACTATATAATTTGTATCACTATTCTAAGGATTTTTTTTATTATGTTAACATTTATATAACACAGTAAATAAAACCATAATAAAATCATTCATTTATTCAATCAAATATAATATCAAAACGTTAAGCAATTATATCAAATAATTGGCCTCTAGGGCATAAATTCTAACAAAAAGTCCTCATTGGCCCGTAGTGCATTGATGGATAGTTGTTGGTATGATTATGACCAGAGATTATTCGGTATAATCATGACCATTTATGATTACATGAATATCCTTGGCCCGTAATGCAGGGATGATTTGATAATTTGGTTTATATATTAAGCTGAGTCTCAGCGATAAAGTGGATGAAAAATATTTTAAATCATAGAAGATAGTAGATATCATGCTCTACTTGACTCTTCTAATGGATTGCTTATTTCGCTGCAATTAAACTTGATGTTTATTATATTTTATCAGTTTAACATTTTTGAAGGCTAATGATAATTTATTATGCATTATCTTAGTCATAATATTTTTTATGGGCTAGTTGAGCTCACCCTTTTGCTTTTTCGTTGTTCTTCAGAAATGAAAACGTAAATGGACTAGTTGGGAATGGAGTGACGGTCCAAGATGGTTATTTTAGTAGTCCTCACTACTTAGTGTGATAATAATTGTAACTAGGACTCCATCTAAGTTTGGATATTGTCTAGAAGACAATATTCGTGTTAAACTCTCAGTTATATTTTTTTGTATTCTACACGACAGTTGTATAATTAAGTTTGTAGTTGTATTCTGTACCATGTATTTGGCGACCCAAGATGGGTGATGTATACCTATTTTGGGGGCGTCACAATTGGTATCAAGTCTTAGGGATATGATCCATGGCTGAGATGTTAGACTAGAACTAGGAGGGGAGAGACGGGTAAATCCTTCGCTAGTATGACCTACCTAAGCTTATTTGTTATTTAATTGGTCGGTCAGAATATAGGGATAATATGTGGCATATCAATTAACCTTTGTTTTGAAGATGTATTCTAGTATGATATCTGAAATACAGGAGATGAGCAATGGGAAAATCATGATACAAAGGAAATAACTAGGAAGGTACAATCTGAAAATAAAGCAAGGTATTCTCATCTCTTCGAACTACCAGGTACGTAAATTTCAAGGGTGAAATTTCATAAGAAGGGGAGGTTGTAAGACCCCGAATTTTATGAAATGAAAGTATTCAATTTTCTTATAATTATTATTCTATTTAGTAAATGGTTAAATTGATAAAAGGTTAAATTGGTAAAAGGTTAAAGTTAAAGGTGATATGTGAAAAATTTTCAAAGTAAGAAAGTTATCATAAAATAATCGGTGATAAAAGTACAGTAATACGCGTGGTTGCATAGTAGCACATGGTATTGATTATTGATGCTTACGTGAGAAGTCACTCAGTTATACTCAATTATTATCACAGTATCATCTGCATAACATTTATTATTATTAAATTAATAATTGAGATGACAACGTTATTCATATTATTATTTGCAATATTGACGATGTCTAGAAAGTTCTGTCGAGGAGAGGTTTGGTCACCTAATTGCGCGCCAATAGGGAGAAATTCTTATCGAAAAGCCCCCTCTTTCCTGGGAATGATCTGGTTGTTGAATATTGTGAGTTATAATACTAATGATGAATAAGTTCGTGTTGATTAAAGATGAATTTGATATTTCCATTGTGTTGGGATTATTAGTGTTGGTGGAAATCGATAATTATTTCGATAATAATTGATTTCTGGAGGTTAAATTGACCAATCAGGTAATTAATCGGATAAATGAGCAATTAATTGCTATTAGTTCACATGCATATAACTATTGATTCACATGCATGTACTATTAGGGGCGGTGGTGCAGGATTGATAATACTTATATGACTAAATTAAAAATGGAGGTATATATGAAGGTACTATACTGTAACTATTTTTTTCACATGTATAGAATTATTGATTCACATGACAAAACTATTGATTCACATGATGTACTATTAGGAGATTTGGTGCAAGTTTGATAATACTTGCAGGACTAAATTAAACATGAAGGAAAAGATGAAGGTATTATACCGTAATATTTTGAGCCCCAAAACGTGCAATTATCGAAACTATATTTTTCTATAAATAGAAGCTCATTCTTCTTTCATTCTCACCAATTCACTAAGACTCACAAGAGCAATTATAGAGAGAGAAGCTATAGAGAGAAAGAAGAAGAAAAGTCTACTACTTCATTATTCCAGTATCCAACATTTTTCTGAGGTAAGGGGTATTATTTCTTTCGTATTCGTAAGGGATATTATTTTTGTTCAGTATTCATAAGGAATAATATTTTCTTCCATACTCTGTAGTATGTGAGTAATATTATTTCATCTCATATTCTTGATTATACCCTCATTCTGTTAAAGTATTGCTTCAATACTTCATAAAATTAGTAGAATATCATTTATATTTGCGTTACATCCAGTATCTTTTCATGAAAATATTATTCTAAGCTTTCTTGATAATTATTGATTTTTTAATGCCAGAATACTATTCACGAGTTACTATTTATGAGTTACTATTCACCTAGTTACTATTCACTCGAATATTATTCACTCGGGTATTCGGGGCACTTTTCATGTCAGAGTACTATTCATGAATTACTATTCACTGGTTACTATTCACCAAGTTACTATTCACTCGGGTATTCGGGACACTTTTTATGCCAGAATACTATTCACGAGTTACTATTCACCCATTTACTATTTACTCGGGTATTTGGGACACTTTTCATGCCGCCGGGTACTATTCACGAGGTACTATTCCCGAAGTACTATTCACATGATACTATTCACGGGGTACTATTCACCCAAAAAATATATTTCTTTTCTGTCCAAATTATTTTTGATACATGAATATTATTCTTGAATTTTACTCCACAAAGCGATGATCATGTTGACAATTTGGATATTTTTAAACTCGGATAAATTTAAAGTCTTTAATATTTATCCTTGATTTCGTTTGATTAATGCTTATATCATTGTCATCATCCTCATGCTTATATTATGATGAAAGTCATCTTTGGCTTACGTGCATAGATGGACTGTTGATTGGTATGATTATGACCAGGGATAATTCGGTATAATCATGACCCTTAAGGTTATAAATGATGTGGTAAAAGTCCTCATTGGCCCGTAGTGCATTAATGGATAGTTGTTGGTATGATTATGACTAGGGATTATTCGGTATAATCATGACCATCTATGTTTACATGAATATCCTTGGCCCGTAGTGCAGGGATGATTCGATGATGTGGTTTATTTATTAAGCTGAGTCTCAGCGATAAAGTGGATGAAAAACTTTTTAAATCATAGAAATAGTAGATATCATGCTCTACTTGACTCTTCTAATGAATTGCTTGTTCCGCTACAGTTAAACTTGATTTTTATTGTATTTTATCAGTTTAACAATGTTGACGGCTAATGATAATTTATTCTGCATTATCTTAGGCATAATATTTCTTACTGGGCTAGTTGAGCTCACCTTTTTGCTTTTATTGTTCTCTTCAGGAAAAGAGAACATAGTCAGGACTAGTCGGGGAATGGAGTGATGGTCCGATATGGTTATTTTAGTAGTCCTCACTACTTAGTGTGATAATAATTGTAATGAGGACTCCATCTGAGTTTGGATATTGTCTGGAAGAAAATATTCGTGTTAAACTCTCAGTTATGTTTTGTCGTATTCTACACGACAGTTGTATAATTAAGTTTGTAGTTATATTCTGTACCATGTGTTTGGCGACCCAAGATGGGTGATGTATACCTATTTTGGGGGCGTCAAACTGCTCATTTCTTACCTATACGAGAAACTTATTCACTTGAACGTCTTGCTCGTATATATATATATAAATGGGATTGTAAGACTACATGGTATGCCAGTATCCATAGTTTCTGATCGAGACCCAAGATTCACTTCACGATTTTGGGTTACTTTGTAAAAAGCGATGGACACGGATTTATAATTTTGTTCGGCATATCATCCTCAAATGGACGGGCAATCGAAGAGGACTATTCAAACTCTTGAAGATCTATTAAGACTCTGTGTCCTTGACTTCAAAGGAAATTGGGACAATTTCTTGCCATTGGTGGAGTTTTTCTACAATAACAGTTATCAAGCTAGTATTGGCATGGCTCCATTCGAGGTGTTTTATGGACGCAAGTGTCGTTCTCCAATATGTTGGGATGAGGTGGGCGAAGTAACATTGTTGGGACCAGAATTGGTACGCATGACAACGAAAAAGATTCAAATGATCCGAAGATCGACAAAAGAGTTATGTTGATCTTCATCGAAAGGACATAGAATTCAATGTTGGAGAGCATGTGATGTTACGTGTTGCTCCATGTAAAGGAATTACAAGATTTGGAAAGAGAGGAAAGCTCAATCCTCGATTCATTGGCTCATTTGAAATCCTCGATTGAGTAGGAACTGTGGCCTATAGACTCGCCTTATCTCTAAGTATGTCTCGTGCTCATAACATTTTTCACATATCTATGTTACATAAATATGTGAAAGACCCGAATCACATTATTGAATTAGAACCGGACGAGATAGCGAAATATTTAATGTATGAAGAGGTACATGTTAAAATCTTGGATAAGAAGAATCATATTCTACGCTCCAAGGTTGTGACGTCCCCAAATCCGGGTACTTTTTACCTCAGATCTGGTACGTTACGATACATCATTTCTATAACTACTGCGGAAGATATAAACATAAATTATTTATACAATAAACTTTTACAACATAATCTCCAAGGTCTACAACCTTAACTTAATACATACCTTCAATAACTTAAAAGGTTTACAATGTTATTTGCATCAGATAACTTAATAATTCTAAATGCATAATAATCTAAACTTGGAATTTGCCTTTACCACTGTCGTTCTTCGAGCCTTCATTTTAATCTGAAATTTGTTATCATGATATAGCAAGGATGAGCAACTATTTTTCCCAACAAGTTTAAGTACAATGAAGATATATCATGATTGAAAAAGAATAAGCTTTCAAGTTTTCAACAATGTAATATAATTGAGGAAGAACATGAATCAAACTTCAATAACTGAAAAACTGAATAATTATGTTGAGCGGTCAACAATGACCATGAACAAAATTAACTGAACCTTATGGTAATGAAGGTGATCAACCTTTCATACCTGATGAACATATGCCACATGCACTAAGTGCGAATCGATAATCAAATATGTGGAATAATTGTCAATAATTAATCCACTAGCATGTTTGAAACATAATAACTCGAGTTTGAGTTAGGAGACTTGCCATAATGCAAATTATGATGCCCCCAAAATAGGTATACATCACCTATTCTGAGTCGCCGAATACATGGTACAAAATTCAAATACAACTTAATAATACAGCTGTCGTGTAAAATACGACAAAATATAAACTGAGAGTTTTAATAAGAATATTGTCATCTAGACAATATCCACACTCAAAGGAGTCCTCATTACATTTATTGTCACACTATTTAATAGAATAGTGAGGACTACTAATACTATCTTCTGGACCGTCACTCTATTCCCTGATTAGTCCCGACTACGTTCTCATTTCCTGAAGAGAACAGTGAAAGAAAGGGTGAGCTCAACTAGCCCAGTAAGAAATATTATGAATAAGATAATGCAGAATAATTTATCGTTAGCCTTCAACAGTGTTAAACTGATACAATATAACAAACATCAAGTTTAACTGCAGCGGAATAAGCAATCCATTAAAAGAGTCAAGTAGAGAATAAAATCTACTATCTTTGATGATTTAAAAAGGTTTTTCATCACATTTATCGCTGGGACTCAGCTTAATAATTAATCCACATCATCCTTGCACCACGGCCAAGGGTATTCATTAGTATCACAACCATAAATTATCCATGCACTACGGGCCAAGGATATTCGTGTATTCATCAATGGTCATGATCATGCCAACAACTGTCCATCAATGCACTACGGGCCAATGAGGACTTTTACCACATCATTTGTAACATTACGGCCATGATTATACCGATTAATCCTCGGTCATAATCATACCAAGTCCATCTATGCACTACAAAAGCCACGAGATGACTTTCA
The DNA here is from genome assembly GCA_020205615.1 of Panax quinquefolius. NCBI lineage: Eukaryota > Viridiplantae > Streptophyta > Magnoliopsida > Apiales > Araliaceae > Panax > Panax quinquefolius. The sequence goes on from CM035155.1 coordinate 78,628,778, forward strand.
ATATAATATAAACATGAGGATGATGATAATGATATAAGAATTCAATAAAACAAGTTCAAGAATTAATTTATACAGAACTAATAACGTCCAAATTGTCAACATGATACTACTTTGTAGAGTAAAACTCAAGAATGCTCGGAAGAATATTTCCATGAAAAGATATTGGATGAAGCCTTGAAATATCAAGGATATTCCACTAATTTCATGGAGTATAGAAGTCAACACTTTAACCAATGAATATAATAAAGAATGGAATAACAAAAGAAATCACCGCGTATGCGATAGACCGCATGCACAAGTTATTCCAAGAATAATAAATAACGGAACCAGTCACGCGAACGCATCGGCTGTGATGATATTCCAGCAGAATAATAAATAATAATGTAATCAGAGGTGAAATTCACACCGGCAGGATGTTCCAACAGTAATAATAAATAACGAAAATTGTGTCATGCGTAAACGCACGTATTGTGATGTTCCAAATGTAATAATAAAGAATGGAATAAAGAAGAATTTCACCATGTATGCAGTACTTAAGATAAACAAAGTTATTCCAATATAGTAATAAAGAATGGAATAAATGGAAGAATTTTACCAATTATAGGGTAGCTCAGATACAAAGTTATTCCAATGTAATAATAAGAATGGAATAATGTAAGTTCTCTTCATGAATACAAAAGAAATAATACCCCTTACTAGTAAAAAGAAGAGTATTCAATTGGTAGAGGCGAGGATATTCTTGAAGAAAACTTGCACTACACTCAAAGCTTCTTAAAACTCTAAAGAAATATGCTCAAGATTATAGAAGGGAATTTCTCTGAATTTCTGGTGTGATTTCAATTCTAACTAAGCATCCTATTTATAGGAGAATGGAAGGATACTATTTAGAAAAAAAATTATCACGGACCAACAATAGGTTTTTGGATGAAACAAATTGATGAATCACGGATGGCGAAACAATTTTTCCTCAGTCGTTCAATTTTCAAAATATTAATATAATATTCAATAAAATATAATATATTCTATTTTTTCATAAAAAACAAAACTTATAATATATATATATATATATATATATAACTATCCACCCAACATATAATATATATATATATATATATATAACTTACCTTCCATTCACGTAATGTACTCCCTCCCCCCTTTCTGACAATTCAACATAATTCATATGTGGGCCCCACATGTGGGCCTCACCTTTATTATATAAAAAAACTGGATAACTTTCACCGATTATTTTGAAAAAAATTGATAAATGGGAGGTCCATAAATACAATAAATACTTCATAAAAATCTCCTCAATATTTTTAATAACATTTATCATCATTATTATAATTCGCAATATTAATCGACTAGGTCGTTCTCAGGAAAGAGGGGGCTTTCCAATAATGATTTCTCCCTATTGGCGCGTAATTAGGTGCCCAAACCTCTCATTGACAGAACTTCTAGACATCATTAATATTGCAAATAATAATATGAATAACTTTGTCGTCTCAATTATTGATTTAATAATATATAAAATATCGACAATAATTGAATCAAATAACGTGAGATACTATGCAACAATTACTGAAGCAATAATTGAACAAAACCGAGTGATTTCTCACGTAAGCATCAATAATCAATACCGTGTGCTACTATGCAACCACGCGTATTCCTATACTTTTAACACCGGGTGTTTCAACAGTTAACGATAAAAATTTCGTCGTTATTTTCATAAAATATTTTTGTCGTTTTCTCAATCCGACAATAATTCCATTGTGGGGTTCACCAATGATTGTGCTGTCGTACGAATATTCCCTGTTAAAACGAATATTCCCCAACCAATCGAATATTATATAACAAGTTGCGTACTTTGCAAAATTTATAAATATTACCCACAACTATAACATTATATCAAATTCATTCCATAATATTCAAAAATGATAATTATAGAAAATTCATCCTTATTCATAAAAGTTGGGGTCTTACACGAATATTCAATAATAATATTAGATGCGGAATAATCAACAACAATTATCCACTAATGTAAGACCCCAACTTATTATTAATGAAATTTAATTTTCTCTATTTATTATTTTGAAATAGTAAGGGTTGATTTGATTAATGTGGATAGTTATGGGTAAAATCATAAATATTTCAAAATAGGCAAGTGGTTATAAAATATTCATTGTTGTCGGGAATATTCGTTTGGTCGTGGAATATTCTTCATTGCTTGGGAATATTAAATGCATTTACGGCCGCGATCTTTTGTGGGCCCCATAACGAAAAGCGATTGGATAAAAAAAGCGACAAATATAAGTTGTTTAAAAAATAGCAGCGTAGTTATTACAGATTAATCATTGTTAAAATACTCGATGGTTAAAACACAAGAAGATATTGCAGTATTGCACCAATTATTGATTCTTACGTAAGAAGGCACTACTCAATAATGGTTACAGTAATTACTGTTCAGTATTTTATTGATTTAATAATTGATGCGTTGATATTTTATATTGCTGTTATTTCAATAATTGTCATTACACAGTATTTTTCATTATCGAAGCAATAATTCATATTATCTGAATAATATTATTAGATAACATTATTGGCAATGTCTAGAAAGTTCTGTCTAAGGAGAGGTTTGGTCACCTAATCAAGCGCCAAGAAGGAGAAATTCTTATCGAAAGCCCCTCTTTCACAGGAGGCGCACGGTTGTCAATATTGTGATTCTGTAATATTATTTGTGAATAATTAATTATTGATTCATATGATGAGGAAAATATTGATTTTATGTAGATATAGATGGAGAAAATTTTTAATGTGACAATCGTTGAAAATTGAAATTTTATCTTTTTACGATAAAATAATTCATTTAAATATATTATTATATTTTAATAATATAATAATGGTGATGTTTTTACAACGAATGTGGGATATATGAGTATACGAGGAGGAAGAGTATTTTTGTTGCAATAAATGTTTAAAATATGTTAAACATGCTAAATTGGACCCCATTTCTTGATCGAAATTTGATTATACCGTAAAATCGCCTGCTTATGGATTTTTGGCCAATTTCATTTGGAATTTGGAAAACCTTTCTTACGTAAAGTTGTAGAGAATTGAATTTTCTATAAAAATTCGTGAGATTCAATTTTTCCGATAAAAGGGCTATTTATTGTGAATTATTGAAGTTCAAGCTCAAATAATTAATTTTTGAAGTTTTAAATATTTTAATAAAGAAAACATTTTTTTGAGTTAGGCAAGGTGAGTCACTCTTGGTGGCTGATGGTTTGAATTAGATTTTGGATGCGTAGGAATTTAATAAATATATATTAATATTTTATTAAATTTTCTGCTTTGGTGTTCTAAGCATTTTTCTATAAATAGGGTGCTTAGGTTAGAATTGAAAATCACACCAGAAATTGAAGTTTTCTCTCTCTATATTATCGAGCGTATTCTTGTGAGTATTTTGAGTATACTTTGAGTATTGCTATACGGTGCAAGTTCAAGTTATAGCTTATATCCAGTATTCCAGTTAGAAGTACTGTCTTTCCGAGGTAAGGGATATTATTTTTTTTTCTCGTAATGATATTATTTCTTCAATATCATTATGCTGAAATATTGATCTGAAGTTTTTATCAAATTTGGAACTTTTGGTGTCGGAGTTACTATTCACGTATGCTATTACCATTATTCACGATATCTGACAAGATTCACGAATCGGCACTATTCATCAAAAAATGAAAATTTTCCCTTTTCGTCTAAAATATCTATTTTGGATACTAGCTTTGATTGTATCCATGTTTTGATCATTCTTGAATTTTACACCACTATGATTATTTTTGAGGTATTTTTGGACATGGATAAAACAAAGTACGAATCCTTAATCCTTAATCCTTGTCATTTTGTTTCCTTTGGATTCGTTTCTTTAAAATATTTTCATCATCCTCGCCTTAAATGATGATATTATTGAATATCTTTGGCCCGTAGTGCAAAGATGAATGATTTCGATGAATATCTTTGGCCCGTAGTGCAAAGATGAAGCAGTGTTTAGATGAACATGACTAATCGATGAATATCTTTGGCCCTGTAGTGCAAAGATGAATATTTGATTCGAGATATATATTGATTGATGTTACAGGATAAAAGATGAGCGATGAGCTTTTAAATTCATACATAGAAGATAGTAGTTTGCATTCTCTACTTAACTCTTCTAATGAATTATTATTTTCACATGAATATTGATTTAAAACTTGTTGTCTATTGTATTCTATTAGATTTTTCCTCGTTGAAGACTAACGATAATTTGTTGTATATTATCTTAGTCATAATATTCTTTTCTTGGGCTAGTTGAGCTCACCCTTTTCCTTTTGTTCCATTTTTCTTCTCAAGAGGCGAGAATATAGCGAAAGTATGCGATTCGGGTATGGAATGAAGGTTCTAGAGAGAGTTGTTTAGTAGTCCTCACCATTTTGTAAAATAATGTATCAATAAATGTGATGAGGATTTATTTGAGTATAGATATTGTGCAAAAGATAATATTTGTATTCAAACTCACGCTTTCATTGTTGTAATAATAAAGTTGTAGTTGTTTCTGTACCATGTATTGACAACTCAGAATGGGTGATGTATACCTATTTTGGGGGCGTCACAACTAACATGATTTGAAAAGTAATAACTCGAGTTTGAGTTAGAGAACTTGCCTGTTTGACGAGCTACGACTAACTAGCTTTAATTAAAACTCTTTGAATGACCTAGCATTGACAATGTTGGTCTATTAATTAATATCGCATATAATTGTACGCCTATACGCTTACTTTTGCTATTATCCAAACCAAATAATTCAATCACAATGTACACATAATATAATGTACCATCATTAACCCTATAAGATAATTAATAAATCCAAGGTTAATGATTTTATAAATTTATAAGGTCTTTCTTAAGTAATAAACACTTATTAGATCCTTAAACAATTTATTATAATTTTTAATTAATGAATCATTTAAATAATCTTTATTTATCTTCATTTAATTACCATTTAATATTAGTTAAATAGTAATTAATTAATTACCTTTAGTTATTATTTAATAAATAGTAGCTAATTACATCCACTTATTATTTAATGTTAATTAAATATTAAATAATTAACATTATTTGTCTTTAATTTTTCTTTCTTATTAACTTAAGAATAATTATCATTTATCCTATTTATTATTTAATCTTAATTAAATAATCAATAATTACTTTATTAATACTAACTCTACTTAATTATCACCCAATACTACTTAGATAATAATTAAATAGTTAATTACATTCAAATTTCATGTAATTAGTTTAATAATCCATTAATTACATTAAAAGTTATAAATTAGTAAGTTTAAAATGATTTTAAATGAGTTTAAACCACTAATTACTTAATAATTAGCTAAATGCCCAGAAAAATTTTGGATTAAATATTTATTGATATTCTTCAGAATTTTATAAAAAATTGGGTCTAAGAACCATCACCAGAACCGTAGGAAAATTCTCAACCTGTCAGGAATGTTCCGTACGGATTCGGTTCTCACGAACCCAAGAAAGAGCTTTTTAAGATTTTTGATTTTTTTTCCAGATTTGGGTTCCTTCACTAAAACTTGAATAAAATGAAATCTATAACTCCGATTTGGGTCCAATCAGACTCGTTGGATTCGTATCTTCCCGAACTATAGTTTCCATTCATCAAACATCAAATATGGATCTGTTTTGGTCCCGGAAATTGGTCCAGAAGTGACTGCTATTGCACATGAGTTCTTTAGTTGAGGTGTTCTAGTAATAAATCCATATCTCACTCATTTTTTAACATTTTTACATGCTTCCAAAGGGGTTTTACTCTAAACTCATAGCTCTAGCATACCAAGAAAGAAAATCACAAAAACTATTTGTAGATTTCAAAATGAAAAGCATAGATCACCCCTTTAAATTAGAATTTTCCCAAAAACTACTTTAGCTTCCTTTCTTTCAAAATTTTCCAACATAAACTATATAGATGGACATGTTAAACATATTATACTCAATATTTAACATTCATATAAGACTCTAGCCTATTAGAACTTGCATTTCCATGAATCTCTCACAAGATCACATAGAACATACAAAACATAAAAACTAGAGTTTGATTTCTTACCTTGTCTTGTGGGATGCTCTCCTTCTCTTTCCAAAGTAGGTTAGGAACTTGGGATGCATGAACAATATACTCCTCCCCCCTTACTAAGAACCAAACTTCTCTCTCTCTCTCTCTCTCTCTCTCTCTCTCTCTTTGTGATCTTGCTAGTTGAGAGAAAAAATAGAAGAAGAAGAAGAATGGTGGTAAATGAAGATGTAATGAAGATGGAGATATATGTTGGTGAATTGGAATAGAATGCTAATATCCCCCATATTTCTTTTGCCCCTTTGGACAAAAGGGTTATCCCTATCCCTTCCTAATCATGCCATTAAGGTTGCTAATTAGGCTTTCCACCGATGGGAGCATGACACACTTGTCCTTGTGTGTAAGAGTTTCTACTTTTGGGACTTGATTAACTTAATCCCTTTGCCTTAAAAGGCTTAATGTGGCCAGCCATTACATGCCCAATAACTCCTCCATTTTTCTTTTATTTAAATGCACAAATTAGATTAATCAAATGTCTAAAATACCCTTAATCAAGTGGGCTAAGTATGGGCTTGCATTTTATTTCTTTTGGGCTTCTCCTTTAATTGTTTTGGGCTATGTAATAAACATAGTTTAACAAATTTAATTTATATTACCCTAATTGTTTATTTAGGGTTTCTATTTTCAATCTTATTGAATTTAATTACTTAAACATATTTCTTTAATCAATAACCTAATTAGGTTTGCTTTAATTAGATTTAAAATTATTAATCACTTGAATTAGACCAAATTAATCTATTAGGTTAGTATAACTTTTAAATACTAAAATTTTCTCAATACCATAACCCTTAGGTTATTTAATTACCTTACCTAATATATAATTAGGTTATGTGGCACTCCTTTGATATATATAAAACATAACATACCATACATAAATTACATATTTATTTTATTAGGGTAAAATAAATATGTTACATATAATTTCTTATACAAATACAATTATTTATATACCTAAGATATTATAATATAATATCCTTAGCTCGTTAACATAAATTCAATTAAGAATTTATTTACTTCCTTAAGATATTACGATAAATATAATATCTTTTCTTTATTAAACTAATTTCATATAAGAATTTATTATAATGCTCATGGGTAAAGTATATATAAATATTATATGCTTAACCTCCCCTATTTTTGCTTCATCACACAAATTGTTCTCAAAAATTTTATTTTCCCCACTTAATAAATACATATATAATATATATTCATTAACTCCAAATTACCAGTTACACCAAACCTACACACACATCAAGAAAATAATTAATAATTTTATTTTCTCACAAAGATAAACTATTTATATCAATTTATGTACATATACCATATATAATTTAATATATTTACTATATTAAGTAAACATACATATTCTTCATAAATCATAAAATGATTTATATACTCATGTATTAAACTAGACATTTAATTTAACGCCTAGTAACCCTCTTAATCTGATTTGCTACATTCAATAAGTCTTTTTCATATGGCTTATCATATATATTATTCTGACTTGCTACGTTCTTATTTCTTTTTCTTTATAAGATTTTTGATGCTTGACTACTACCAGCTTCTTATAATGAAGCTTTTCATTTATTCTTGTATGATTAATTTAAATAATCAATCCTCTTATTTAGCTAAATCATATATAACACATCTCCAAGTATACACGTATGTATACATATACACATTTAATTTAATCTAATAATATCTCTTCATTTGAAATTTATTTCTTTAAATAAAATTTTCACATAAAAAAAAATCTCTTTCTAGGTTTTGAATTTTTATAACCCTTATTTTCTCAATTCTTTTTCAAATAGCAAACTATATACGTTTTACTTGAAATTTTTTAAATAAATCCTCAAATTCTCATCTAGGTTTTATTCTTTAACCTTTATTATAATCATTCAAGATTTTATGAATTTTCGGGTTATCACAAAGGTTATACAGTATGTCAAAGTTTTGTGGAGAAATCACGATGTTGAGGAAATGACATGGGAGTTAGAATCTGAAATCAAGTGAAGGTATCCTCACCTCTTTAACATACCGTATCGTATCCTAATTTCGAGGACGAAATTTCATAAGGGGAGGTTGTAAGACTCAAACTTTTATGAATAAAAATTAATTTTTTCTCGTAATATATTTTTGAATATTATGGTGTGAATTTGATATAATGTTATAATTGTGGGTAATATTTATAAATTTTGCAAAGTAAGCAAGTTATTATAAAATATTCGATTGGTTGGGGAATATTCGTTTTAACAGGGAATATTGGTACGATGGCAAAATCATTGGTGGAACCCACAAAAGAAGTATAGTCGGACTTAGAAAACAACAGAAATGTCTTTTTATAAAAATAATGGCGAAAATTTTACCGTTAAACTATTTAAATACCCGGTGGTAAAAGAATAGTAATACGCGTGGTGGTATAGTAGCACACAGTATTTATTATTGATGCTTACGTGAGAAGTCACTCAATTATACTTAATTATTGCTACAGTAATTGTTGCATAATATCTCTCATATTATTGATTCAATTATTATCACAGTATCATCTGCATAATATTTTATATTTTTAAATCAATAATTGAGACGACAAAGTTATTCATATTATTATTTGCAATATTGACGATGTCTAGAAAGTTCTGTAGAGGAAAGGAGTTTTGTAAGACCCCGAATTTTATGAAATGAAAGTATTCAATTTTCTTAAAATTTTTATTTTATTTCATAAATGGTTAAATTGATAAAAGGTTAAAGTTAAGGGTGATATGTGAATTTTTTTGCAAAGTAAACAAGTTGTTATTCGTTGTGCCGGAGAATATTCGATTGATCGGGGAATATTCATTTTCACAAGAAATATTCGTACGACGTCATAATCATTGGTGGATCCCACAACGGAAGTATTGTCGTATTTAGAAAACAACAGAATTATCTTTTTATAAAAATAACGGCGAAAGTGTTACCGTTAAAACTGTTGAACTACTCGGTAGTAAAAGTACAATAATACGCGTGGTTACATAGTAGCATACGGTATTGATTATTGATGCTTACGTGAGAAGTCACTTAGTTATACTCAATTATTGCTACAGTAATTACTGCATCATATCTCTCATATTATTGATTCAATTATCATCACAGTATCATCTGCATAATATTTTATATTATTAAATTAATAATTGAGACGACATAGTTATTCATATTATTATTTATAATATTGACATTATCTAGAAGTTCTGTCAAGGAGAGGTTTGGTCACCTAATTGCGCACCAATAAGGAGAAATCCTTATCGGAAAGCCCCCTCTTTCCTGGGAATGACCTGGTTGTTAAATATTTGGAATTATAATATTAATGATGAATAATTTCATGTTGATTAAAGATGAAATTGATAGTTTCATTGTGTTGGGATTATTAGTGTTAGTGGAAATCGACATCTATTTTGAAAATAATTGATGTTTGGAGGTTATATTGACCAATCGGGTAATTAAGCAGATAAAAGCAATTAATTGCTATTAATTCACATGCTTATAACTATGTATTCACATGTGTGTACTATTGATTCACATGATTTACTATTAGAGGAGTTGGTGCAAGATTGATAATACTTACATGACTAAGTTAAAAATAGAGGTATAGATGAAGGTACTATACTATAATTAATTTTTTTCACATGTTTAGAACTATTAAGTCACATGATTTACTATTACGGGAGGTGGTGCAAGTTTGATAATACTTGCATGACTAAATTAAAAATGAAGGAAAAGATGAAGGTATTATACTGTAATATTTTGAGCCCCAAAATGTGCAATTATGGAAACTATATTTTCCTATAAATAGAAGCTCATTCCTTCATTATTTTTCACCAATTCACTAAAGCTATAGAGTAATTATTATAGAGAGAAAGAAGAAGAGAAGTCTGCTACCTCACTATTCCAGTATCCAGTTTTCTTCTAAGGTAAGGGATATCATTATTGTAGTAAGGGGTATTATTTCTTTCGTATTCATGAAGAGAGTTATTTTCTTTCAATACTCGTAAGAGCTATTATTCCATTCTTTATTATTCTGTTGGAATAACCTGTCTGTGCGGTGTATCGCATGCCTGGTGAATTCTTTTGTTATTCCATTCTTTATTATTCTATTGGAATAACCTATCTGTGCGGTCTATCGCATGCATGGTGAATTCTTCTATTATTCCATTCTTTATTATTCTGTTAGAATAACCTATCTCATGTATGATTCTATCGCATGTACGGTGAGTTCTTGATTATTCCATTCTTTATTATTACATTGGAATAACTCGCTCACGTGGACTCCGCATGCATGGTGAATTCTTACATTATTCCATTCTTTATTATTTTGTTGGGATAACACATCTATGTGGATTACTGCATGCATGGTGAATGATCATTCGTATTCATTCTTTATTAAATTGTGGAAATGATATCTCTCCGTGGATTACCGCATGCAGGGTGAAAATCCATTTGCGAGTTCAGTATATTCTATTATACTTGTATGAGATATCATTTCTTTTGTACTAAATCATGAAATATCATTTTCTTTGGTATTTTTCTTTTACGAGTTACTATTCACGGGTTACTATTCACTCTAGTATTATTCACTCGGGTATTCGGGGTACTTTTTATGCCAGAGTACTATTCACGAGTTACTATTCATGGGTTACTATTCACCCAATTACTATTCACTCGGGTATTTGGGGTACTTTTCATGTGGGGGTACTATTCACGAGGTACTATTCCTAAAGTACTATTCACAGGGTACTATTCACGGGGTACTATTTATCCGAAAAATATATTTCTTTTCTGTCCAAATTATTTTTGGTACATGAATATTATTCTTGAATTTTACTCTACAAAACAGTATCATGTTGACAATTTGGATATTTTTAAACTCTAGATAAATTTAAAGTCTTTAATATTTATCCTTGATTTCATTTTATTTGATTTTATTTGATTATTGCTTATATCATTGTCATCATCCTCATGCTTATATTGTGATGAAAGTCATCTTTGGCTTACGTGCATAGATGGACTTAGTATGATTATGACCAGGGATTATTCGGTATAATCATGACCTTAATGTAACGAATGATGTGGTAAAAGTCCTCATTGGCATGTAGTTCATTGATGGACAGTTGTTGGTATGATTATAACCAGGGATTATTCGGTATAATCTTGACCATTATTGAAAACACGAATTTCCTTGGCCCGTAGTGCATGGATAATTCGTGGTCATAATACTAATGAATATCCTGGTCGTAGAAGGTGGGGATGATTCGATGATGTGAATTATTTATTAAGTTGAGTCTCAGGGATAAAATATTGATTATACACTTTTAATTCATAGAAGATAGTAGATGTCATGCTCTACTTGACTCTTCTAAAATACAGTTGTATGTCTTTGGCCTGTAGTGCAAAGATGAATTGTTAATAAATATCTTTGGTCGTAGTGAAAAGATGAATTTATTAGTATGATTATGAACAAGAATTGTGATTTGGTATAATCATGATTTTTGATGTTTCGGGTAAAGATAGGTGATGAAAATTATCTTCGTCCTAGGTGCGAAAAGGAATTTAGAATCACAATTAGGATTATGAGTTATTCACATGATTGTGGACATGAATTGTTGATTGTTGTTACAGGGATAAAACATTATTGGTGGACTTTTAACATGGAAAAGATAATAGACCTTATGGTCTATTTGACTCTTCTAATGGATTGCTTGTTCCACTACAACTATGGTTAAAAAGTTTTATCATCTTCCATATGTTCTAAATCTCTGATTTATTACTGATGAAGGTTATTGATAATTTAATTATCTTTAGCCATGATATTCTTTACTGAGCTAGTTGTGCTCACCCTTTTGCTTCACAATTCCTTTCAGGTAATAAGAGTGTTGCCGCGTCGAGCGGGGATAACAGGGGAATAGAACGGTGGTCTATAGTTGTTGAGGTTCTCCCTAAATAGTATGGAAATAATTTTATTGAGAACTTTAGATAAGTGTGTCGTATTGTATACGTCATTTGATATTTAATTTTGGTGAACCGAATAGGGTGAGGTGAACCCAACTTTGGAAGGGTGTTTTGCCACTATCATACAAGATGTCTAATGACATACAATCTCGTGTTATCATAAGACAGAGTTGTGCACATCCACTTGCTGAGTATATCTACGAGCATTACCTATATGATCTTGCAGTTTGGTTGAAATATAATTTTCAATTGCAGATAGTGGAGATAGTTATATGTCAAGAGAAGACTCACCATTGGAAAGAATATGATAGTAATCTTTTCATTTTTCTTTGGGGTCTATTGGGTCAACCAAGGATAATTCTGTGGACATATGATATCTATCATAACCTAGACGCATGGCCTCCCATGTACGAAGGTTTCCTTGAGCACTTCCCAAAGATTTTAATTTCTAAAACAATTTTTGACTGTACTTTTATGTAAAGTACCATTATAAGGTTGTGGTCGAGGCACCATGAGAGTTACATACATTTGTATTAAAACTCACAATTTAACTGTGGTTGTATTCTGCACGACAGTTCAACAGTTGTATAAATGAAGTTTGTATTTGATTTTTATAGTATGATATCTAGTGACTCAGAATGGGTAGTGTGGACCTATTTTGGGGGAGTCACAAATGGTATCAGAGCTTAGGGATATGGTCGCTGGTGGAGATAAGAGTCTAGAACTAAGAGGGGAGAGACGAGTTATATACTTCGCTAGTGTGTGACTTACCTAAGCTAAAATTGTTTACTTGATAAGTTGACAAATTGTGATATGTCAATTAACCTTTGTTTTGAAGCTATATTGTAGAATGATATCTGAAATACAGGAGATGAGAAATGGGAAAATCATGATAGAGAGAAAATTACCGGGAAGGTACAATCTGAAAAGAAAGCAAGGTATTCTCATCTCTTCGAATACCAGGTATGTACATAAATTTTGAGGGCAAAATTTTATAAGGAGGGGAGATTGTAAGACCCCAAATTTTATGAATTGAAAGTATTCAATTTTCTTATAATTATTATTTTATTTCGTAAATGGTTAAATTGATAAAAGGTTAAAGTTAAGGGTGATATGTGAATTTTTTTGCAAAGTAAGAAAGTTGTTATTCGTTATGCCGGGGAATATTCGATTGGTCGGGGAATATTCATTTTATAGGGAATATTCGTACGACGAAATAATCATTGGTGAACCCCACAACGAAAGTATTGTCGTATTTAGAAAACAACAGAATTATCTTTTTATAAAAATAACGGCGAAAGTGTTACCGTTAAAACTGTTGAACTACCCAGTAGTAAAAGTAAAAGATGTCTGGCGTGGTTGCATAGTAGCATACGATATTGATTATTGATGCTTACGTGAGAAGTCACTTAGTTATACTCAATTATTGCTACGATGAATTCTTCGCATCATATCTCTCATATTATTGATTCAATTATTGTCACAATTATCATCCGCATAATATTTTATATTATTAAATCAATAATTGAGGCGATTAAAGTTATTCATATTATTATTTACAATATTGACAATGTCTAGAAGTTACATCGAGGAGAGGTTTGGTCACCTAATTCAAGGCGCCAATAATAAGAGAAATCCTTATCTGAAAGCCCCCTTTCCAGGAGCGACACGGTTATTAAATATTGTGAATTATAATATTAATGATGAATAAGTTCATGTTGATTAAAGATGAAATTGATAGTTCCATTGTGTTGGGATTATTAGTGCTAGTGGAAATCGACATTTATTTTGATAATAATTAATGTCTGGAGGTTATATTGACCAATCGGATAATTAAGCGGATAAATGAGCAATTAATTGCTATTAATTTACTTGCTTATAACTATGTGTTCACATGTGTGTACTATTGATTCAAATGATTTACTATTAGAGGAGTTGGTGCAAGATTGATAATACTTGCATGACTAAGTTAAAAATGGAGGTATAGATGAAGGTACTATACTATAATTAATTTTTTCACATGTTTAGAACTATTGAGTCACATGATTTACTATTGATTCACATGATATACTATTAGGGGAGGTGGTGCAAGTTTGATAATACTTGCATGACTAAATTAAAAATGAAGGAAAAGATGAAAGTATTATACTGTAATATTTCGAGCCCCAAAATGTGCAATTATGGAAACTATATTTTCCTATAAATAGAAGCTCATTCCTTCATTATTTTTCACCAATTCACTAAAGCTATAGAGCAATTATTATGGAGAGAAATTATAGAGAGAAAGAAGAAGAGAAGTTTGCTACCTCATTATTCCAATATCTAGTTTTCTTCTAAGGTAAGGGATATCATTATTGTAGTAAGGGGTATTATTTCTTTCGTATTCATGAAGAGAGTTATTTTCTTTCAATACTCGTAAGAGCAGTTATTCCATTCTTTATTATCCTGTTGGAATAACCTGTCTGTGCGGTCTATCGCATGCTTGGTGAATTCTTACATTATTCCATTCTTTATTATTATGTTGGAATAACTTTTGCATGCGATCTATCGCATGCTGGTGAATTCTTCGTTATTTCATTCTTTATTATTACATTGGAATAACACATGCATCTTGATCTATCGCGATGCTCGGTGAATTCTTACATTATTCCATTCTTTATTATTCTGTTGGAATAACTCATGCATCTTGGTCTATCGCATGCCTAGTGAATTCTTTCGTTATTCCATTCTTTATTATTCATTGGAATAACTTTGTCTCACGCTGGACTACCGTGATGCTTGGTAAATTCTTTTGTTATTCCATTCTTTATTATTACATTGGAATAACCTATCTATGTTGATTTCAGATGCATGGTGAATGATCCTTCGTATTCATTCTTTATTAAATTGTGGAAATGATCTGTCTACGTGGATTACTGCATGGCGGGTGAAAATCCATTTGCAGTTTCGTATATTCTATTATACTCGTTTGAGATATCATTTCTTTTATACTCGTCATGAAATATAATTTTCTTTGGTATTTTTCTTTTGCAAGTTAGTATTCACAGGTTACTATTCACCCAATTACTATTCACTCGGGTATTCGGGGTACTTTTCATGCCGAAGTACTATTCACGAGTTACTATTCATGAGTTACTATTCACCCAATTACTATTCACTCGGTTATTTGGGGTACTTTTTATGTCAGAGTACTATTCATGAGGTACTATTCCCGAAGTACTATTCACAAGGTACTATTCACGGGGTACTATTTACCCGAAAAATATATTTCTTTTATGTCCAAATTATTTTTGGTACATGAATATTATTCTTGAATTTTACTCTACAAAGCAGTATCATGTTGACAATTTGGATATTTTTAAACTCTAGATATCTTTGGCCATAGTACAGAGATGAATTTATTAGTATGATTATGAACAAGAATTGTGATTTGGTATAACCATGATTTTTGATGTTTCAAGTAAAGACAGGTGATGAAAACTATCTTCATCCTGGGTGAGAAGAGGAATTTAGAATCACAATTAGGATTATGAGTTATTCACATGATTGTGGGCAAGAATTGTTGATTGATGTTACAGGGATAAAACATTATTGGTGGACTTTTAACATGGAGAAGATAATAGACCTTAAGGTCTATTTGACTCTTCTAATGGATTGCTCGTTCCGCTGCAACTATGGTTGAAAAGTTTTATCATCTACCATATGTTGAAAAGTTTTATCATCTCCCATATCTTTAGTCATGATATTCTTTACTGAGCTAGTTGTGCTCACCCTTTTGCTTCACAATTCCTTTTCGTGTAATAAGAGTGTCTTAGAATTGAGCGAGGATAATGGGGAATAGAACGGTGGTCTATAGCTGTTGAGGTTCTCCCTAAATAGTATGGAAATAATTTTATTGAGAACTTTAGATAAGTGTGTCGTATTGTATACGTCATTTGATATTTAATTTTGGTGAACCGAATAGGGTGAGGTGAACCCAACTTTGGAAGGGTGTTTTGCCACTATCATACAAGATGTCTAATGACATACAACCTCGTGTTATCATAAGATAGGGTTGTGCACATCCACTTGCTGAGTATATCTATGAGCACTACCTATATGATCTTGGATTTTAGTTGAAATATAATTTTCAATTGCAGACAGTGGAGATAGTTATATGTCAAGAGAAGACTCACAATTGAAAAGAACATGATAGTAATCTTCTTGTTTTTCTTTGTAGTCTATTGGGTCAACCAAGGATGATTCTGTGGACATATGATATCTATCATAACCTAGACGCATGGCCTCCCATATACGAAGGTTTCCTTGAGCACTTCCCAAAGATTTTAATTTCTAAAAAAGTTTTTGACTGTACTTTTATGTAAAGTACCATTATAAGGTTGTGGTCGAGGCACCATGAGAGTTACATACATTTGTATTAAAACTTACAGTTTAACTGTGGTCGTATTCCGCCTGACAGTTCAACAGTTGTACAAATGAAGTTTGTATTTGATTTTTATAGTATGATATATGGCGACTCAGAATGTGTCGTGTGGACCTATTTTGGGGGCGTCACAGGTTTAGTCACCTAATTGCGGGCCAATAGGCAAAAATTATGACGCCCCCAAATCCGGGTTACCTTACTCTCGAGTTTGGTGCTCACGATCCATAATATAAATAACATTTAAATACCCAATTAATTATGAATAAACATATAAACCAAATTAACCGATATAGTTAATACATTCGTCCCAAGTTATCTAACCTTTATATTACAAACATACCCTTTAGATATACATAAAGGGTTTACAAATACAACATAATAATAATGTTAACCATAGCTATTACAGTATAACACCTTTGTCTTTGGTCTTCACAGCAAGTTCGGACACTGCGTCCCTAGCTGAAATGTTTTATTTAGTAAGGGTGAGCAAAAAATTTGCCCTGCAAGTTAAGATATACAATTAATATATAAGAATCAAAACAACAGACTATATAATTTGTGACGCCCCCAAAATAGGTATACATCACCTATTCTGAGTTGTCAATACATGGTACAGAAACAACTACAACTTTATTATTACAACAGTAAAACTGTGAGTTTGAATACAAATATTATATTCTAGACAATATCTATACTCAAATAAATCCTCATCACATTTATTGATACATTATTTTACAAAAATGGTGAGGACTACTAAACAATCCTTTCTAAAACCTTCATTCCATACCGACAGGCTCGTACTCGCATTATATTCTCGCCTCACGAGAAGAAAAATGGAACAAAAGGAAAAGGGTGAGCTCAACTAGCCCAATAAAGAATATTATGACTAAGATAATATACAACAAATTATCGTTAGTCTTCAACAGGAAAAATCTAATAGAATACAATAGACAACAAATTTTAAATCAATATTCGCAATTGAAATAATAATTCATTAGAAGAGTTAAGTAGAGAATGCAAACTACTATCTTCCATGTATGAATTTAAAAGTTCATTGTCTATCTTTTATCCCCTGTAACATCAATCAATATACATACGGAATCAAATATTCATCTTTGCACTACTGTGCCAAAGATATTCATCGATTGGTCATGTTCATCTAAACACTGTTCATCTTTGCACTACTACCAAAGATATTCTTGAAATCATTCATCTTTGCACTCTGGGCCAAAGATATTCAATAATATCATCATTTAAGACTTAGGATGATGAAAATATTTTTAAAAAACGAATCCAAAGTGAAACAAAATGACAAGGATTAAGGATTAAGGATTAGTACTTTGTTTTATCTATGTTCAAAAATACCTCAAAAATAATCATAGTGGTGTAAAATTCAAGAATGATCAAAACATGGATACAATCAAAGCTAGTATCCGAATAGATATTTTGGACAAAAAGAAGAAATTTTATTTTTAAATTGAATAGTCAGATATCGTGAATAGTCCGTAGTACATGAATAGTAACTCAAACACCAAAAGATAGAAATTTCCCAAAAAATATCTTCACGCTGAATTAATAGTACTCGTGAATAGTAACTCGTGAATAGTAACTCATGAATAGTAACTCATGAATAGTAACCCGACATGGAAAAGTTCCAAATTTGATAAAAAGTTTCAACCAATATTTCAAAGATAATGATATTGAAGAAATAATATCATTTGAGAAGAAAATAACATTCCTTACCTCGAAAGATTAGTACTTTATTTGGAATCTGAAAGTATAGTCTTCAAAGGAACTTGCACCGTCTAACAATACTCAAAGTATACTCAAAATACTCACAAGAATACGCTTCGATAATATAGAGAGAAAACTTGATTTACGGTGTGATTTTCAATTCTAACCTAAGCACCCTATTTATAGGAAAATCTTTAGAACACCAAAAGCGAGAAAATTTAATATAATATTATTATTTATAATAAAATTTCTCACGCTAACCTTCCAAGAACTGAATTCAGCTCATTCAACCCACATGTGTAACACACCATAATGAAAAAAACATTTTTCTAATTTTAAATATTTTAAACTTCCAAAATCAATTATTTGAACTTGAACTTCAATAATTCATAATAAATAGCCCTTTCATTAGAAAATTGAATCTAAAGAATTTTTATAGGAAATTCAATTCTCTACAACTTTGTAGAAGAAAGTTTTTCCAAATTCCAAATAGAAATTGGCCAAGAAATCCACAAGCAAGCGATTTCATTGTGCTTTATCAAATTTCGGTTAATAAATGGGGTCCACCAACATGTTTAACATGTTTTAAACATTTATTGCAACAAAATACTCTTCCTCCTCGTATACTCATATATCCCACATTCGTTATAAAAATATCACCATTATTATATTATTAAAATATAATAATATATTTAAATGAATTATTTTATCGAAAAAGATAAAATTTCAATTTTCAACAATTGTCACATTAAAATTTTTCTCCATCTATATCCACATAAAATCAATATTTTCCTCATCATATGAATCAATAATTAATTATTCACAAATAATATTACTGAATCACAATATTGACAACCGTGCGGTTCAGAGAAGAGGGGCTTTCAATAAGAATTTCTTCTTCTTGGCGCCGCAATTAGGTGACCAAACCTCTCCTTAGGCAGAACTTTCTAGACATTGCCAATAATGTTATCTAATAATATTATTCAGATAATATGAATTATTGCTCGATAATGAAAAATCTTGTGTAATGACAATTATTGAAACAACAATGAATATAAAATATCAACGCAGAAATTATTAACTCAATAAAATATTGAGCGATTAATTATCGTAACCATTATTGAGTAGTGCTTCTTTACGTAAGAATCAATAATTGGTGCAATCTGGCAAATCTTTCTTGTGTTTTAACTAAAGGGTATTTTAACAAGATTAATTGTAATAACCACGCAGATTATTTTTAAACCACTTATATTTGTCGTTTTCTTCATCCAATCGCTTTTCAGTTATGGGGCCCACACATGGTTGCTGCGTAAATTTAATATTCCCACAAGCGATCTGAATATTCCACGACCAAACGAATATTCCTGCATAACAATGAATATTTTATAACCACTTGCTTATTTTGAAGTATTTGCATATTTTACCCCTAACTATCCACATTAATCAAATCAACCCTTACTATTTTAAAATAATAAATAGAGAAAATTAAATTTCATTAATAATAAGTTGGGGTCTTACAACCTCCCCTCCTTATGAAATTTTGTCCTCGAAATTGACGTACGTACCTGGTGTTTCGAAAAGGTGAGGATACCTCGTTTTCATTTCCGTTTCCAATTCCCAGGTCATTTCCTCTATAGCATGATTCCTCCACAAAACTTTAACTTGTGGTATGACCTTTCTTAGCGTAGTACATGCTCCTTCCTATCCAAAATCTTGATGGTACTCCTCATACGTTAAGTTTTTGGCTATCTCGTAAATGGGTTCTAACTCTATAACGTGGTTTGGTCTTTCACATATTTCTGAAATCTGCATGATATGTGAAACACATTATGAACACGAGACATACTTTCGGAGGTAACTTAGCGAGTCTATAGGCTACATTTTCTACTCTATTCAAGAATTTGAAATGGACCAATAAATCGTGGATTGAGCTTTCCTCTCTTCCCAAATCTTGTAACTCCCTTCCATAGAGCAACTCGCAATAATACATGATCCCCTACACTAAATTCCACGTCCTTTCGATGAAGATCCGCATAACTCTTTTGTCGATTTTGTGCCGTTTGTATACGTTGTCGAATCATTTGGATCTTTTTCGTAGTCATACGTACCAACTCGGGTCCCAACAGTGTTGCTTCACCCACCTCGTCCCAACATGTCTGGAGAGAGCGACATTTTCGTCCATATAATGCTTCAAATGGAGCTACACCTATACTTGCTCGATAAGCATGTTGTTGTAGGAGAATTCCACCAATGGTAAATACTTATCCCAACCGCCTTGAAGTACAGGACACGAGTCTTAATAAATCTTCAAGAGTTTGAATAGTCCTTTTCGATTGTCCGTCTGGTTTGAGGATGGTATGCGGCCGAATCAATCAGAATCCGTGCCCATAGCTTTTTGCAAGCTAACCCAAAATCTTGAAGTGAATCTTGGGTCACGATCCGAAACTATGGATACTGGTATGCCATGCAACCTCACAATCTCATTCACGTACATACTAGCAAGACGTTCAAGGGAATAAGTCTCCCGTATCGGCAAGAAATGAGCAGACTTGGTTAATCTATCAACAAAAACCCAAATAGCATTGATGCTACGAGAAAGCCGTAGGAAGACCCGTGAACGAAATCCATGGTAATGTGTTCCCACTTCCATTTTGGAATCTCAAGTGGTTGCAACGGACCCTTAGGTACTAGATGCTCGCCTTTACACGTTGACAAGTTAAACACATTGAGATAAACTTTGCAATCTCTCTTCATATTTTTCCACCAAAATGTATGTCGAAGATCACGATACATTTTAGTACTTCCGAGGATGGATTGCAAATGGTGTATTGTGTGCCTCCATCAAAATCTTGTACTTTAAATCAGAGTCGTTAGGAACACAAAGTCTAGAGTGGACTCAAGTATTCCTTCTTCATCAATTCTCGCTTAGGAATAGCTCCTTCTTGTACTTTCTTCTTCATACGCATCAGCTCGGGGTCGTTGGCTTGAGTAACCTTAACTTTTTCTATTAAAGTTGGCTCTATGCGTATACTTGACATAATCGCACTCGTTCCTGCATATGATCTTCTACTCAACGCGTCAGCTACCACGTTCGCTTTTCGGGATGGTATTGAATAGTGTGGTCGTAGTCTTTCAATAGCTCGAGCCAACGTCCATCGCCGCATGTTGAGTTCTTTTTGAGTGAAGAAATATTTAAGGCTTTTATGGTGCGAATATATCTCCACTTTCTCCCCATATAGATAGTGCCTCCATATCTTTAGCGTGGCAACCATCACGCCAACTCTAGATCATGAGTAAGATAATTCCTCTCATACTCTTTAAGTTGTCGCGAGGCATAGGCTATGACTTTCCCACGCGTTGCATGAGAACACATCCTAACCCTTTGCACGAAGCATCATCAGAGATAACAAATCCATCCGAACCGGATGGTATTGTTAGAACAGTCCGAAATAAGTCTCCTCTTAAGCTCTTGGAAACTCTTCTCGCATTCTTCGCTCCAAAGCGAATTTTGTATCCTTCCAAGTTAGGTTTGAGTTAATGGAGTAGGATTCGAGAAAACCCTTCCACGAATCTCCGATAATAACCATTAAGCCCAAAAGCTACGTACTTGATCCGCAACGACTTCGGTTGCTCTAACTTTGTATTTCTTCAATCTTCACGGATCAACAGATACTCCATGTTTTGACACCACGTGCCCAAGGAATGCTACTTCCTCAAGCCGAACTCGTATTTCTTCAATTTGGCATATAGTTTGTTTTCACGAAGCCTTTGGAGTACCGACTTCAAATGGTGCTCATGATCTTCACTACTTTTGGAATATATAAGGATGTCATCAATAAAGACAACAACAAACCGATCTAAATATTCCTTGAATACTCGATTCATCATATCCATGAAAGTCGCGAGGAGCATTAGTTAGTCCGAAAGACATGACTAAGAATTCATAATGCCCGTCTTATCGAGTTCTAAAAGCGGTCTTTGGAATATCCTCGGTTCTAATCTTCAATTGATGATATCCGAGCGAAGATCGATTTTTGAAAAGAATTGTGCCCCTTCTGTAATCGGTCAAACAAGTCATCAATACGAGGTAGAGGATACCTATTCTTGATGGTGACATGGTTCAATTTCAGATAGTCAATACAAAGTCGCATACTCCGTCTTTCTTCTTTACAAATAAAGCAGAGCACCCCAAGGAGATGTCTTAGGATGAATGAAACCGATGTCCAACAATTCTGTAGTTGGACCTTTAACTCTGAAGTTCAATAGGAGCCATTCGATATGGGGTTTTAGAAATGGGCTTTGTACCGAGTTCAAGATCAATAAAGAATTCAACTTCACGTTACGGGGGGTAGGCCAGGAAGTTCTTCGAGAAATCGTCGGGAAAGTCAATAACAACAGAATATTATTCAAATTTGGCGTGTCTTTATTCAAATCCATAACATGGGCTAAGAAAGCTTGACATCCGTTTTTCAATAAAGCGAATAGCTTTATGATTAGATATGACGATGATTGATTTTAATGGTTTAGTTGCTTGAATTCGCATAACACGGGTTGGTTAGGAATATGAAAACTAACAACCTTACGAAAACAATCAATTTTGGCATGATGAGTAGTTAACCAATCAATCCCTAAAATCACATCAAAAGCAAGTATCTTGAAAGAGATAAGGTCAATGAGGTAAGGTGATGGTGCCAACTTGAATCAAACAAGATTTATAAGCGGTGGATGTGATGAAAGTTTCTCTAGCGGAGTTTCCACAGATAGGTCAAAGTCTAATTTCTCCGGAGTCAAGGTTAAATGTTGAGCACATGCAGGAGAGATAAATGAATGGGTAACACCGGTATCAAGTAAGGTATAAACTTCGCAAGAATTTATAAATAGCTTACCCGTGATCACCTCGTTTGGGTTCCTCGCATTATGACCAGTCACAACAAACGCTCTTCCCGGAATCGTTGACTTTGACTATCATACAAGATGTCTAATGACATACAACCTCGTGTTATCATAAGATAGGGTTGTACACATCCACTTGCTGAGTATATCTATGAGCACTACCTATATGATCTTGGATTTTAGTTGAAATATAATTTTCAATTGCAGACAGTGGAGATAGTTATATGTCAAGAGAAGACTCACAATTGAAAAGAACATGATAGTAATCTTCTTGTTTTTCTTTGTAGTCTATTGGGTCAACCAAGGATGATTCTGTGGACATATGATATCTATCATAACCTAGACGCATGGCCTCCATATCTGAAGGTTTTCTTGAGCACTTCCCAAAGATTTTAATTTCTAAAAGCAGTTTTTGGTTGTACTTTTATGTAAAGTACCATTATAAGGTTGTGGTCGAGGCACCACGAGAGTTACATACATTTGTATTAAAACTTACAGTTTAACTGTGGTCGTATTCCGCCTGACAGTTCAACAGTTGTACAAATGAAGTTTGTATTTGATTTTTATAGTATGATATATGGCGACTCAGAATGTATCGTGTGGACCTATTTTGGGGGCGTCACAGGTTTAGTCACCTAATTGCGGGCCAATAGGCAAAAATTGTGACGCCCCCAAATCCGGGTTACCTTACTCTCGAGTTTGGTGCTCATGATCCATAATATAAATAACATGTAACTACCCAATTAATTATGAATAAACATATAAACCAAATTAACCGATATAGTTAATACATTCGTCCCAAGTTATCTAACCTTTATATTACAAACATACCCTTTAGATATACATAAAGGGTTTACAAATACAACATAATAATAATGTTAACCATAGCTATTACAGTATAACACCTTTGTCTTTGGTCTTCACAGCAAGTTCGGACACTGCGTCCCTAGCTGAAATGTTTTATTTAGTAAGGGTGAGCAAAAAATTTGCCCTGCAAGTTAAGATATACAATTAATATATAAGAATCAAAACAACAGACTATATAATTCGATAGAATAACTCCAAAGTTTGGGGAACTTTGAAATAGCTGAACAATTTGTTCTTCTCTAACTAATCTTCTCGCAACATATGCAACATATTAATGAAAGAATAAAATGCTTTCAAAGTTTCTACGATATTCTATTGAATAACAATTTAGAAATACTCTCTAGAGTTTATGATGAATGATCTTATAAGATCTTGAAATTCTCTTCTCGAGTAACTATCAAAGATTTACTCTGATATACCCAAATAACAGTATGAAAATATTTTCCCGAGTTTATGCTGAGTGATCACAAAGGATATTGAACTTCTCTTCTCGAGTAACTATCAAAGATTTACTTTGATATATCCAGGTGTATCAGATAATCATAAAGATGAAATTATAACCCTCTATAAGTATAACAAGTGATCAGCTTCATTATACCCTATATTATGCATAATATTCAAACTCACGCAAATGCCAGATATACGACCAAATATGTTCCCTTTATATAAAAGGTTGTTCTTCTCAGTCTTTGAATCAAAATTTGATTTAACAACGAAATACAATGATTTCAATTTTTAATCACTTCTTTTCTCTTCTCTTCTCAAACCTATCAAGTTTTCTTTTTCGATCTAGTTGAAATAATTGGCATTGATCTATCAATAAAAATAATTAAATTCTCTCCTCTTCTCTTCTCTTCTCTTCTCTTCTTCGAACCTATCAAGTTCTATCAAATGTTCGTCTTCCCAGAACAATTGGCTAAGACATTTGTCAACACGATTTAACGATAGACAAAATTTGATTGTACTATTTGCAATCGCTAATAGCTTCTACGGATATGAACATCCAATAACAATTATTCTCCAAATATATATTCTCAGAGTCACTAATTTAATTTGAATTAATAAACATGCACTAACTGTGAATAATCAACAATAAATTCTCAGACGTAGTCTAATCAAAAATAATTAACCACCATAGTAATTAAACAGATATAACTCAAGGTTGAATTAGGAAGCTTGCCTTCTCCGTTGATTACTGCTACACAATATACTTATCTGTGTTTGAAAGACCTATAATCACAATATCGATCTTACAATTAGTACAATAATTCACAACACAAAATACTATAATTTCTGGTCAATACTTCTCTAGACACATTACCATTATAGTCACATCAAGTGTTTATAACCCATATAAACACTTATCAAGTCTAACTAGTTAGATTTGGTTGGACTTGATTACATTCTTGGTGTACTGGTCACCCTATCCGACAATTAACACTTATATTGTCAACCAAACTCGGTCTCTAAGCTTCAATATTATTTTAGATAAGTCAAATATCATTTATAATATTTTTCGGAAGCTTTTAATAATTCTCAAACAATTATTATAATTTATAATAATATTTTAAACACTTGAAATCATTTTAAATGATTTAAATATCAAATAAATCCATCATCATTAATATTTAATAATATTAAAATATTAATGACATACTTGTCAAAATATTAAAGTTATTTATAATAACTTAAAATATTTTTAAATCACCAAAATTCTACTTAAATGATTTTTAAAGTAATTAAAATCATTTTAAACCATCACCATTAATATTTAAATATTAATGAAATTATCATCAAAATATTAAAAGTCATTAATTATAACTTAAAATATTTTTATATCTTTTTCTCATTTTTAAATGATTTTTAAATCAATAAAATCATTTTATCATCATTTATTTAATTTAATAATTAAATAAACCTAATATCATTAATATTAATTTATTAATGAGAATTCTCCAAAAATATTGAAAATTATATTTTATAATTTAAAATATTTTCTAACACTTTATTCTCATTTAAAATGATTTTTAATTCAACAAAACCATTTTTAACTCATTTATTTAATATGATAATTAAATAAATCTAATATCATTAATATTAAATTATTAAAGAAAATTCTCCAAAAATATTAAAAGTTATTTTTATAACTCAAAATATTTTTAAACACTTTATTCTTATTTAAAATGATTTTTATAATATTACAATCATTTTTCTCTAATTTATTTAATATACTAATTAAATAAATTAAATACAATTAATATTGAAATAATTAGAAATATTAATGAAAAATATCCCAAATAGTCAAAAATTATTTTCATAATTTAAAATAATTTTTAAAACCATTTTTCTAATTTTTAGAAATTTATTTCTATTTTTAATTAATTTCCGGAAAAATTAGAAATTAAAATATTTAAAACCGTCGCTATAGTCCTTTAGTGACACTTTCTGTCGTCTTAGGTGTTCTTGGCTCAAGAACACCGACATGATCCAGTGTTCGAGGGTGTTGTTGAGGGTCGTGTTTTGACCTGACTTTATTTTAATTTCATCAATCAATCGTATTCAGGCTTGGTTATGCATCAATTTTGTAGTGGGTATGTAATACTACCTTTAACAATACTTATCTTGGTTATACAACATCTCAACAAGGAGATTTGAGCCTCTAAACTTGCTGTCAGACACCACCTGGGTTTTCTAGGTTACCCAAAAACCTAGACAGTTTCGACTAGGTACTTTTTAGTCCATTTAATCCGGTGTTCTGGTCATGAAACAGGTGTGTTCTTGGTTCAAATCTATAGTCCTTATGTCAAGGAACATACAAATATCATGATCTTAGTCCAACAACATCAATATCTCCAGATTTGAAATTGTCAAACCTGGTCAGAAACGGTATTCATACACTTTCTGGAAATTCCAGAAAAGTGTCATCGTGATCAGATGGGCTACTTTGACCATCGATTACAACCAATCTATTTGCTGTTTAGGGAATCTAAAGGCACGGATCTAGAGTCCATACAACATACTACAACTTGGTTACAACAACAACATCATATCAACTAACATCTGACAGATCAAAGCGCTGCAAAATCTTGTCAGATCCCGGTTATGGATTTCTAGGTTACCCAGAAATCACTTGGTCATGGTCGGTCAACCAACTTTGACCTTAACTAACTTGTAATCTGGACATGCAATGGTTGTGATTCCACTTGCAGACTACAGTCCTCATGTCAAACTACAGATCAAAAACATAAAACAAGAAAAATCATGATTAGCCAAGAATCTATAGCCACTGACATTAGCTTGTCAGAGCACTTTCTAGGGTTCTAGCAGTTTTTTGAAAACTTGGCCTTTAAGGCCTTTTGATGCTATAGATCTTTGGTATATCACCATAGATCATCATAAAACATCTAATAACATGTATTAAAACTCAAAAACATAATTTTTGACTAAGCATACAAGATCTAGGATGAGTTAGGGTTTTACATTCTCTTGCTTAATCCTTAATCTAAGCTCTTCAATCTGATCTTGTGGTTGCTAAGGGCTCTACTAGTGATTGAGTCACTTTATATTTTTATGTGTTTGGATGAGAGAAATGTGGGTGGAATGTTAGAACATAAATGAACAAGTTTTGCACACTTTCTCTCTCTTTAATTCTTATAACTTAGATTCAATGTATGTAAGAAATGCTAGGTGTCCATTTGGATTAGATTTGATAGAGATTTACAACACATGGCCTTATCTACAAGTGGTGAGTCATCAAATTCTAGAATTCTCTTAACTTAAGTTTTGAGTTAAGGGTTATTTTGGTCTTTTCACACCCTAAAAGGGTATTTTCATAATTTCCCTCACAAATTTAATGGTATTCTAGTTAATTAACATCATTCTCCTTAATTATCACCATTAGGGTTTGATAATCCCACTTATGGTTTCCTAATTAGGGTTTAGGGTTCCCAAAAATGAAATTAGGGTTTCCCGACTTTTGTTTAGGGTTTCTAACTGTACGTTAAGGTTTCTAAACCTAAGATTAGGGTTTCTACTCTATTCTTAGGGTTTATTAATGTTTTACCCTACTCGATCAATCACTGATCAAAATTCTATATAGTACAAGCACGTACTCAACGATACAGTTATAATGACTATATTTTCAATCGAATCCCTATCCAGACTTAGGGTTAGGGTTTCTATTCTCATTAAGCACAACTCTACTCTTATTTTCTCTGCCAATACACAAATTGACTCCTTCTCTAAACTCGTATCACAAATTCTCAGCTTAATATTGATAATCAATATCAATATTAATAAAAAAAAATTTATTCGAAAAATTCGGATTATTCAAAATCTCGGGTTATCACATTCACCCCCCCTTAAAAGGATTCCGTCCCCGGAATCACCGCTTTCTTATTCCCTACAATCTTTTAAAGTTGTATCATCAATTCATTTTTATCAACACAATATTAATTTGTGTCTCATATTCTAACCTGTGAATGTGACGCCCCCAAATCTGGGTTACCTGACTCCCGAGTTTGGTGTTCACGATCCACAATATAAATAACATTTAACTACCCATTTAATTATGAATAGACATATAAACCACATTAACCGATATAGTTAATACATTCGTCCCAAGTTATCTAACCTTTATATTACAAACATACCCTTTAGATATACATAAAGGGTTTACAAATACAACATAATATATATGTTAAACATAGCTATTACAGCATAACACCTTTGCCTATGCTCTTCGCAACACCTCCAGCCACTTCGTCCCTAGCTGAAATGTTTTATTTAGCAAGGGTGAGCAACAAATTTGCCCCGCAAGTTAAGATATACAAAGAATGTATAAGAATCAGAACAACAGACTATCTAATTAGATAGAATGACTCCAAAGTTCGGGGAACTTTGAAATAGCTAAAAAATTTATTCTTCTCTAACTAATCTTCTCGTAACCCCTATGCAACATATTAACGAAAGAATACGATGCTTTTAAAGTTTCTACAATATTCTATTGAATAACAATTTAGAAATACTCTATAGAGTTTATGATGAATGATCTTACAAGATCTTGAAATTCTTTTCTCGAGTAACTATCAAAGATTTACTCTGATATACCCAAATAACAATATGGAAATATTTTCCAGAGTTTATGTTGAGTGATCGCAAAGCATCTAGAACTTCTCTTTGATTTCAATTCTGTCGTCTAAGCGGCATTATCTGATTTTAAATAAAAATCTTACATTAATTCTCTTTCTCTACACAAACTCTTATTAATCACACAATAAGAATTTAACACTTAGTTCTCATATAATCGTATATTTATTCAAATAGCACACAGTACATTTAATAATTAACATATACCACTATCCCTTTTTCATAAATATCAAGATTAACAACACAACTTTAAACAAAAGTTGTAATTCTCCAACTTTAAACAAAAAGTCATAATTCTCCATTCACACACAACTATTCCCAGTTCATCAAACTTACCACACCTAGGGGTTCAGGAACTTGCCACAATCATATGAGTTTATGAACTTATCCTAGTCAGACCTTTAACGTCCATTCGCTGAGGGGTTCAAAACATCTCATATAATTATGAGTCATGAACTTACCATAAGTATGAGTTTTAAGAACTCACAATTAATCAAAATCTTATATTCGTATAGAAAATAAATATTTCATTCATACAAACATATATATTACATATGTTTACACACTGTTCTCGATGTTAATATCACACATTATCAAAAGATACTATTGCTTAAACTTAAGCTATCTACCGTCTACTCCTTTCTCCAGTCTTCTTTTGGGACACTTGTTGAATCCGTGACCCATTCTCCCACATGAAAAACACTTCCTCATATTTGGCTTAGGATAATGTTGGGAAACATGTCCTTCCTGCTTACAATTAAAGCACACGTTCTTTCACATCATACACTCTCCCAAGTGAATCTTTCCACACTTGTTACAAACTTGCTTCTTCTTCGGGTTTGAATTTTCAGAGTTATCACTGTTGTGATACATCTTTCTCTTATTCTTTCCCATATGCTTAATTGTTCCTTCAGACGATCCACCACCTTCAGTCTTCATTTTGTCCACCTGCGCCTTCAACTCATTCCTTTCTTCAGTCATCTCACATAATGCTCGCTCCGTCTTCCATAACTCCTCCAAGAGAAACACTTTACTCCGAAGTTCTTGTACTTCTGCAGATACTTGATCTTGTTCTCCAACTTTAGTCTTATTCATTTTCTGCACCTTAGCTTCTTCGGACTCTTCTTCCTCATCTTCACTCAGATACATCTCGGGATAATTGTCATGATCACTCCCCAGATTCACCATGGGTTCATCTTTTCCCACTTCGTCAACTGACTCGCTTTGTACTGGCACCTCGGCTACTGGCACTGGTGCAACAGTCGCTAGCACTTCTGTACTCATTTCATCTTCTCCTGACATCCTACAGTCAGTTTAAAAAACTTGATTATTACTTTAATAGTACAAACTTCTCACACTATGTGTCCACATATCTCATTATCGATGCACTTCGGCAATCCTCACTTAGTACTCTAATTAAGTATTCTATATCTCGCTTATGGTTATAATCCTAGGGGTTTCCCCCACCCACTTAAGGTTTATAACCTACAGTTTTGATACCAACCTGTGACTCCCCCAAATCCCGATTACCTGACTCCTGAGTTTGGTGCTCACGATCTATAATATAAATAACATTTAACTACCCATTTAATTATGAATAGACATATAAACCACATTAACCGATATAGTTAATACATTCGTCCCAAGTTATCTAACCTTTATATTGCAAACATACCCTTTAGATATACATAAAGGGTTTACAAATACAACATAATAATAATGTTAACCATAACTATTACAGCATAGCACCTTTGTCTTTGGTCTTCACAACAACTCCAGACACTGCGTCCCTAGCTAAAATGTTTTATTTAGCAAGGGTGAGCAACAAATTTGCCCCGCAAGTTAAGATATACAATTAATGTATAAGAATCAAAACAACAGACTATCTAATTCGATAGAATAACTCCATAGGTCGGGAAACTTTGAAATAGCTGAACAATTTGTTCTTCTCTAACTAATCTTCTCGCAACCTACACAACATATTAACGAAAGAATACAATGCTTTCAAAGTTTCTACGATATTCTATTGAATAACAATTTAGAAATACTCTCTAGAGTTTATGATGAATGATCTTAGAAGATCTTAAAATTCTCTTCTCGAGTAACTATCAAAGATTTACTCTGATATACCCAAATAACAGTATGGAAATATTTTCCAGAGTTTATGCTGAGTGATCACAAAGGATCTTGAACTTCTCTTCTCGAGTAACTATCAAAGATTTACTTTGATATACCCAGGTGTATCAGATAATCATAAAGATTAAATTATACCCCTTTGCAAGTATACAAGTGATCAGCTTCATTATACCCTATATTATGCATAATATTCAAACGCACGCAAAGGCCGGATATATGACCAAATATGTTCCCTTTATATAAAAGGTTGTTCTTCTCAATCTTTGAATCAAAATTTGATTTAACAACGAAATACAATGATTTTAATTTATAATCACTTCTCTTCTCAAACCTATCAAGTTTTCTTTTTCGATCTAGCCGAAATAATTGGCATTGATCTATCAATAATAATTGAATTCTCTCATCTTCTCGAACCTATCAAGTTCTATCAAATGTTCATCTTGCCAGAACAATTGGCTAAGACATTTCTCAATATGATTTAACAATAGACAAAATTTGACTGTACTATTTGTAATCACTAATAACTTCTATGGATATGAACATCCAATAACAATTATTCTCCAAATATATATCCTCAGAGTCACTAATTCAATTTGAATTAATAAACATGCACTAACTACGAATAATCAACAATAAATTCTCAGACGTGGTCTAAACAACAGTAATTAACCACCATAGTAATTAAACAGATATAACTCAAGGTTGAGTTAGGAAACTTGCCTTCTTTGTTGATTACTTCTACACAATATACTTATCTGCGTTTGAAAGACCTATAATCACAATATCGGTCTTACAATTAGCACAATAATTCACAACACAAAATACTATAATTTACAGTCAATACTTCTCCTAGACACATTACCACATAGTCACATCAGTGTTTATAACCCATATAAACACTTATCAAGTCTAACTAGTTCGGTCTGGTTGGACTTCGGTCTATTCTTAGTGTACTGGTCACCCTATCCGATAATTAACACTTATATTGTCAACCAAACTCGGTCTCTAAGCTTCAAAATTATTTTGGATAAGTCAAATATCATTTATAATATTTTTCGGAAGCTTTTAATAATTCTCAAACAATTATTATAATTTATAATAATTTTTTAAACACTAAAATCATTTTTAAATGATTTAAATATCAAATAAATCCATCATCATTAATATTTAATAATATTAAAATATTAATGACATACTTGTCAAAATATTAAAGTTATTTATAATAACTTAAAATATTTTTAAATCATCGATATTCTATTTAAATTATTTTTAAAGTAATTAAAATCATTTTTAAACCATCGCCATTAATATTTAAATATTAATGAAATTATCATGAAAATATTAAAAGCTATTAATTATAACTTAAAATATTTTTATATCATTTTTCTCATTTTTAAATGATTTTTAAATCAATAAAATCATTTTATCATCATTTATTTAATTTAATAATTAAATAAACCTAATATCATTAATAGCAATTTATTAATGAGAAATCTTCAAAAATATTGAAAATTAAATTTTATAATTCAAAATATTTTCTAACACTTTATTCTCATTTAAAATAATATTTAATTCAATAAAACTATTTTAACTCATTTATTTAATATGATAATTAAATAAATCTAATATCATTAATATTAAATTATTAATGAAAATTTTCCAAAAATATTAAAAGTTATATTTAAAATCATTATAAATATTTAAAATAATTTTTATAATATTAAAATCATTTTTCTCTAATTTATTTAATATACTAATTAAATAAATTAAATACAATTAATATTTAAATAATTATAAATATTAATAAAAAATATCCCAAATAGTCAAAAATTATTTTTCATAATTCAAAATAATTTTTAAAACTATTTTTGTAATTTTTAAAAATTTATTTCTATTTTTAATTAATTTCTGGAAAAATCAGAAATTAAAATATTTAAAACCGTCGCTATAGCCCTTTAGCGACACTTTCTGTCGTCTTTGGTGTTCTTGGCTCAAGAACACTGACAGTCCCAGTGTTCAAGGGGTCATGTTTGACCGGGCTTAATTCTCACATCAATCATGTTTTGGGCTTGGATATGCATCAATTCTGTAGCAGGTATGTAATACTACCTTTAACAATCCTTATCTTGGTTATACAACATCTTAACAAGGAGATCTGAGCCTCTAAACTTGCTGTCAGACACCATCTGGGTTTTCTGGGTTACCTAGAAACCCAAACAGTTTTGACTAGGTACTTTCTAGTCCATTTAATCTGGTGTTCTGGTCATCAAACAGGTGTTTTCTTGGTTCAAAAGTCCTTATGTCAATGAACATACAAATATCATGATCTTAGTCCAACAACATCAAAATCTCCAGATTTGAACTGGTCAAACTTGGTCAGAAAACGGTATTCATACACTTTCTGGAAATTCCAGAAAAGTGTCATCGTGATCAGATGGGCTACTTTGACCATCGATTACAACCAATCTATTTGCTGTTTAGGGAATCTAAAGGCACAGATCTAGAGTCCATACAACACACTACAACTTGGTTACAACAACAACATCATATTAACTAACATCTGACAGATCAAAGCGTTGCAAAATCTTGTCAGACCCCGGTTATGGATTTCTGGGTTACCCAAAAATCACTTGGTCATGGTCGGTCAACCGACTTTGACCTTAAATAACTTGCAATTTGGACATGGAATGGCTGTGATTCCACTTGCAGACTACAGTCCTCATGTCAGACTACAGATCAAAAACATAAAACAAGAAAAATCATTATCAGCCAAGAATCTATAGCCACTGACATTAGCTTGTCAGAGCACTTTCTAGGGTTCTAGTAGTTTTTGAAAACATGGCCTTTAAGGCCTTTTAATGTTATAGATCTTTGTTATATCACCATAGATCATCACAAAACATCTAATAACATGTATTAAAACACAAAAACATAATTTTTGACTAAGCATACAAGATCTAGGATGAGTTAGGGTTTTACCTTCTATTGCTTAATCTTTAATCTAAGCTCTTCAATCTGATCTTGTGGTTCCTAAGGCCTTTACTAGTGACTAAGTCACTTTATATTTTCGTGGGTTTGGATGAGAGAAATGTGGGTGGAATGTTAGAACACAAATGAATAAGTTTTGCACATTTTGTCTCTCTTTATTTCTTATAACTTAGATTCAATGTATGTAAGCAATGCTAGGTGTCCATTTGGATTAGATTTGATAGAGATTTACAGCATATGGCCTTATCTACAAGTGGCGAGTCACTAAATTCTAGAATTCTCTTAACTTAAGTTTTAAGTTAAGGGGTATTTTGGTCTTTTCACCGCTAAAAGGGTATTTTCATAATTTCCCTCACAAATTTAAGGGTATTCTAGTTAATTAACATCATTCTCCTTAATTCTTAGGGTTTGATAATCCCACTTGGGGATTCCTAATTAGGGTTTAGGGTTCTCAAAAATGAAATTAGGGTTTCCCGGCTTTCGTTTAGGGTTCCTAACTGTACGTCAGGGTTTCTAAACCTGAGATTAGGGTTTCTAATCTCTCCTTATGGTTTATTAATGTTTTACCCTACTCGATCAATCACTGATCAAAATTCTATATAGTACAAGCACGTACTCAACAATACAGTTATAATAACTATATTTTCTATCGAATCCCTATCCGAAATTAGGGTTAGGGTTTCTATTCTCATTAAGCATAACTCTACTCTTATTTTCTCTGTCAATACACAAATTGACTCCTTCTCTAAACTTGTATCACAAATTCTCAGCTTAATATTGATAATTAATATCAATAATAAAAAAAAATTATTTGAAAAATTTGGATTATTCGAAATCCCGGGTTATCACAGAAATCCTTATCGGAAAGCCCCCTCTTTCCTGGGAATGATCTGGTTGTTAAATATTATGAGGTATAATATTAATGATGAATAAGTTTGTGTTGATTAAAGATGAAATTGATATTTCCATTGTGTTGGGATTATTAGTACTAGTGGAAATCGTCATTTATTTCTATAATAATTGATTTCTGGAGGTTAAATTAACCAATCGGGTAATTAATCGGATAAATAGATAATTAATTGCTATTAGTTCACATGTATATAACTATTTGTTGACATGAATGGAACTATTGATTTACATGATGTACTATTAGGGGAGGTGGTGCAAGTTTGATAATACTTATAGAACTAAATTAAAAATGGAGGAAAAGATGAAGGTACTATATTGTAATAATTCGAGCCCCAAAACATGCAATTATCGAAACTATGTTTTTCTATAAATAGAAGCTCATTCTTCTTTCATTCTCACCAATTAACTAAGACTCACAAGAGCAGTTATAGGGAGAGAAGCTATATAGAGAAAGAAGAAGAGTAGTCTGCTACTTCACTATTCCAGTATCCAGTCTTCTTCTAAGGCAAGGGATATTATTTTTGTTCAGTATTCATGAGAAATAATATTTTCTTCCAAACTCTGTAGTATGTGAGTAATATTATTTCATTTCATATTCCTAATTCTACACTCATTATGTTAAAATATTGCTTTTACACTCTATGAAATTAGTAGAATATCATTGATATTTGCTCTTCATCCAGTATCTTTTCATGGAAATATTATTATGAGTATTCTTGATAATTATTGACCTTTTCACACCGGAATACTATTCATGGGGTACTATTTACAAAGTACTATTCACGGGATACTATTCACAAAGTACTATTCATGAGTATTATTTACAAAGTACTATTTTTAGGTACTATTCACAAAGTACTATTCATGGGTACTATTCACAAAGTACTATTCATGGGATACTATTCACTCGGGTACTATTCATCCGGGGTACTATTCACGACCAAAAGTGATTTATTTGCTGTCCAAATCATTTTTGATACAATATTATTCTTGAATTTTACTCCAAAAAGTAGTATCATATTAACAATTTGGACATTATTGAATTCTTATATCATTGTCATCATCCTAATGCTTATATTGTGATGAAAGTCATCTATGGCTTACATGCATAGATAGACTGTTGATTGGTATGATTATTACCAGGGATCATTCGGTATAATCATGACCTGTAATGTTACAAATGATAAAAGTCATCATTGGCACATAGTGTATTGATGGACAGTTGTTGGTATAATCATGACCATTGGTGAAAACACGAATATCCTTGGCTTGTAGTGCATGGATAATTCAGTGATGTGGATTATTTATCAAGCTAAGTCTCAGCGATAAAATTGATGATAAACTTTATAAATCATAGAAGATAGTAGATATCATACTCTACTTGACTCTTCTAATGGATTGCTTGTTCCGCTGCAGTTAAACTTGATGTTTATTGTATTTTATCAGTTTAACATTGTTGAAGGCTAACGATAATTTATTCTACATTATCTTTGTCATAATATTTCTTACTGGGCTAGTTGAGCTCACCCTTTTGCTTTCATTATTTTCTTCAGGAAATGAGAACGTAGCCGGGACTAGTCGGGGAACAGAGTGATGGTCCGAGATGGTTGTTTTAGCAGTCCTCACTATTTAGTGTGATAATAAATATAATAACGATTGAATTTGAGTTTGGACATTGTCTATGAGACAATATTCGTGTAAAAACTCTCAGCTCATGTTGTATAATTAAGTTTATATTTGTATTCAGTACCATGTATTTGGCGACCAAAGATGGGTGATGTATACCTATTTTGGGTGTGTCACACAAGGAACTTTCCTTTTTGGCTTCTTGTTCCTTTAAAAGGATTAGTATTTCCTCCTCATCATCTAAGGTGATAAAATCAGGAACGTGGTTGCTATCTTTGGAGCACAAGATGCTTAATGTTGGCGGAGGAATCTCCTTTGGGGATTCCCTTGTATCCTCTATCATTCCTTGCATTAGGATGAGTCCACCTTATGTTCTGCTAGAATTGGTGCTCATAGCCTTCACCTCCTCTGAACTGCCTGTCTCGAGTGGGCATACTGAGCATTTTATTTCCTTTTCGCCTTTTCTTGTCATGATGAATTCTATCTCCAGCTCTCCATTTTTAATAAGATCCTAGATTTTATGTCGCAAAGACCAACATTCCTTAGTCGCATGTCCAGATGAGTTAGAATGGTAGAGACACATCCTGGTGGAATCATAACTCTTTATCTTGGTATTTATAGGAGGCAGCAACTCAGTTATCCTTCCTTCGCTTATCAGAAAGTGTAGCATTTCTTCATTTGATTTGTTCAAAGGGGTGAATTTTTGGGCTCTTATGGAGGTTGTTTGATCTTTCTTTTTTAAGAATTTGCATTCCCCCGAGCGATTTTTTCGTTGGCGAGATCTTCTAACAATTTTACCATCCCCCTTTTCTTGCCCTTTCAGCCTGCTTTGATCTTCTTCATTTAGCTGGCTCATCATGGAGAGATATGGGCTTGCATTATGGTTAACCTCTTTTTTCTCTTGACTTTCTGATAGTTGAGTGAAAAATTGCCTCGTATCCTAATGTTGGCGCACTATCAGCTTAGCTAGCAGATTTACTTAATTCTGGATCATCTCTAATTTTTGTATTACTGTCCTACCCTCCTCCGAGTTTTTTTCACTCCAGGACATTTGTTTTGTGCCTTTGGGGGTATTCCTCCATCCTTCGTATGTACTTACGATTTGGATACATTTTTGCGCTTCCTGACCCAATCATGTTTACTTCCTCCGTATCATGTTGCAATGAAAGGTTAGTGTTGACAATTTGTTGGTCAGGTTGTTGGACTACAATACTGCCACTTTCGATCAGATTTTGAATTTTATGCTTTAAGGACCAACAATCTTGTGTATTGTGTCCTGGAGACCCTGAGTGGTAAGAACATCTTTAGCTTGGATTGTATCTTTTACTCCCTGGTTCTAGAGGTGGAGCTAGTTCAGTAATTTTCTCGTGATCCATCAATATTGCCAATACATTTTCAAGTGAATCGCCTAGTGGAGTGAACACCCGATTTTCCGTTCTTTCAAAATTTCTTTTTCTATCTTGGCATTGGTTGAATGCAGCCTGTTGTTGAGATGGAAGATTGTCTTGCTTTTTCCAAATGGGGGGACTATAGGCTGGTCTCCTAGCTTGCCCCTGTACAACTAGGGATACATCTTCATTGCCTTAATCGAGTACCCCCTTGGGATCGCTCGCATACTTGCCAGTCTATATATGCTTGGCGAATGCTTCCAAGGCAGTGAAGTCTTTAATCTTGCCTGCCTTCAGGCCCATCTCTGCCATTTCACCGTGTTTGATCATTTCTGAGAATAACTTTCCAATGCCTACTAGGATCCTCTCATAGTAAGGAGCCCCTTGGATATCAATAAACGTCATTACCATCTCAGTTTCTCTCATTAATGGAATGACTTATGCTGCCAGATGTCTCCACCTTTGGGCATATTCTCGAAAAGATTCCATACTTTACTTTTTGACTTTAGTCACTTGGTATCGATCAGGTGCCATTTGTGACTAAAAACTGTACTGATTTAGAAAGGTGTGGGCTAATTCTTCCCAGTTGTTGATTTTGGCATTGTGAAGTCGGGCATACCTGGCTTTAGCCTCTCCAGTGAGACTCTTTTGGAAAAGCTTCATTCTGAGGCTTTCATCTTCAGCATAAGACCCTAGTTCGCCAATATATACTTTTAGGTGCGTATAGGGATCGCCTGCCCCATTGTACTTTTCAAACTCTGGGACTTTGAATTTGTCAAGATATCGAGCCCTTAGGAATATGCACAGATCTGAATAGGTTACACTTCCATAGTTTCCAGTCTCTTTAATTGACCGGATGGTTTTCTCCATTTGTTGGACTTTCTTTCTTATATCACCAGTTTCTTGATCATCCCTGAGTTTTGTGATTTCAGGGGTTTTGTTGGTTCCTTTATTGGAATGGGGTTTAGGTATCTGGGTTTCCATCTTTTTACCTATACCATGACTGCCCCCTGGTGTGAATAACTCTGGTTGAGTAGGCATTGTCTGGCCCTGAGTGTTTTTACTTTGTTCTTTTAGAAAAATAGCCAATTCTGCTATCTGATTCCTTAATCCATCGAACTCTTCTCGGGAAACAGGAGTAGGATCAGACTGGGCACTTAAAGCCATGTTTGGAAGTGGGCTTAATGCCTTTTTGGATTTTGAACGGGTAACGGGACCAACTGCTTCCCTACAAAAAGACTTATGTAGTTTAGTCTTAGGGATTGTAGAAATGTTGCATGCTATGTAATGTGTCCATTTTTAGGAGTGTTATCCTGCAAAACGTATGTCAGTTTTTTAAATGATAGCATGACAGGTTTTGATATAAAAGGGAATGCAGGTGCACATATTCCTTTATTCTTTCCATTACATTGAGATTGACATGGAAATAAAATTACAAGTAATTGAAATAAGACAGTATGAAGAGACTTCCCTTCGCGTTTGGTTTATTAGAGGCTGACCTATCTTAGGCTAATCTCTCAGGTTTTTGGTATGAAGGTTCCCAGATCATCGCAATTTACTCGATGGGAAGTTAATCCGGTCTTTCAACTGGAGCGAATTTGGGTGGTGCCTTTCCTGAGCCTCGTTGGAATTAGTCTCCCTTCGAGTCCAGTAATCAAACACCGATAGGATAGCCTCCTAGTGGAAGGACCACACAACATACATTCACATACATCGCGTCTCACCGTATGGAAATGATGACATGTGTGAAGCACTAATATCACAGGCAGATATAGTGTGAAGCACTAAGTGAAGTAAGTAAATGCATTCGTACACATCCATTCAAATGTAAATGCAACATCCATACACAAGCAGATAACAGTTTTGAAAAGTTTGTAATAGCGGCTTAAGCCCTCTTACTGGATGTGTGATGCCCCCAAAATAGGTATACATCACCCATTCTGAGTCGCCAAATACATGGTACAGAATTCAAATACAACTTAATTATACAACGATCGTGTAAAGTACGACAAAACATAAGCTGAGAGTTTCAACAAAAATATTGTTTTTTGAAGACAATATCCAAACTCAAATTCAATATCATTACAATTATTATCACACTATTTCACAGAATAGTGAGGACTACTAATGCACCATCTCGGACCATCACTCCATTCCCCGACTAGTCCCGGCTATGTTCTCATTTCCTGAAGAGAACAATGAAAGAAAAAGGGTGAGCTCAACTAGCCGAATAAGAAATATTATGACTAAGATAATGCAGAATAAATTATCGTTAGCCTTCAACAATGTTAAACTGATAAAATATAATAAACATCAAGTTTAACTACAGTGGAACAAGCAATCCATTAGAAGAGTTAAGTAGAGCATGATATCTACTATCTTCTATGATTTAAAAAGTTTATCATCAATTTTATCGATGAGACTCAACTTAATAAATAATCCACATCACTGAATTATCCATGCACTACGGGCCAAGGATATTCATTAGTATCACAACCACGAATTATCCATGCACAACGCGCCAAGGATATTCATGTTTTCACCAATGGTCATGATCATGTCAACAACTGTCCATCAATGCACTATGGACCAATGAGGACTTTTACCACATCATTTGTGATATTACGGGTTATGACTATACCGAATAATCCATGGTCATAATCATTCCAATCAACAGTCCATCTATGCACTACAGGCCAAAGATGACTTTATCACAATATGAGCATGAGGATGATGACAATGATATAAGAATTCAATTAAAAGAAAAGCAAAGAATAAATTTTTAAAGATTTATAATTTAAGTTATCCAGAGTTCAATAATGTCCAAATTGTCAACATGATACTACTTTGTGGAGTAAAATTCAAGAATAATATTGTACCAAAAATGATTTGGACCGAAAAAATCCATTTTTATCATGAACAGTACCCCGGGTGAATAGTACCCGAGTGAATAGTATCTCGTGAATAGTACTTCGGGAATTGTACACCGTGAATAATACTCCGGCATGAAAAAGTTAAAACTTATCAAGAATATTCAGAATAATATTTTCATGAAAAGATACTGGATGAAACACAAATTTCAAGGATATTCTACTAATTTCATGGAGTATAGAAGCCAAAACTTAACAAAATGAGTGTAGAATTCGGAATCTGAAACGCAAATTTCAAGGATATTCTACACTCAAAGCTTCCTAAGACTCGAAAGAAATACGCTCAATATTATACAAGAAGAATTCTTTGATTCTGGTGTGATTTTCAATTCTAAACTAAGTATCCTATTTATAGGAGAATGGAAGGATACTATTTGAATTAGAAAATCACGGACTGCACAGTACTGAACCGGTGAAAATTCACGGGCGAACTGATTTTCAAAATATTTTTCTATGCAAACACTATGCATAATAAAATATAATATATTCTATTTTTCATAAAAAACTAAAACTTATTATATATATATATATATATATATATGTCATCATCACATGTGGGCTCCACCTTATATATATATATACTTTCTACCAATTAATTTGAAAAAATGTATAAATGGGGATCCAAATAATACGCTAAAATTTACAACAAATACTTCATAAAAATCCCCTCAATATTTTTAACAACATTTATTCATCATTATTATAACTCGCAATATTAACAACCAGATCGTTTCCAGGAAAGAGGGGGCTTTTCGATAAAGATTTCTCCCTATTGGCGCGCAATTAGGTGACCAAACATCTTTCCTCGACAGAACTTTCTAGACATTGTTAATTATGCAGATAATAATATGAATAACTTGTCATCTCAATTATT
The DNA here is from genome assembly GCA_020205615.1 of Panax quinquefolius. NCBI lineage: Eukaryota > Viridiplantae > Streptophyta > Magnoliopsida > Apiales > Araliaceae > Panax > Panax quinquefolius. The sequence continues at coordinate 78,670,854 of CM035155.1, forward strand.
GATTTAATAATATATAAAATATTGACAATAATTGAATCAAATAAAGTGAGATACTATGCAACAATTACTGTAGCAATAATTGAACAAAACTGAGTGACTTCTCACGTAAGCATCAATAATGAATACCGTGTGCTACTATGCAACCACGCGCATTATTGTACGTTTATCTCCGGGTATTTTAACAGTTAACGTTAAAATTTCTGCCGTTATTTTCATAAAAAGATATTTCTATCGTTTTCTAACTCCGACAATAATTCTATTGTGGGGTCCACCAATGATTGTGCCATCGTACTAATATTCCCTATTAAAACAAATATTCCCCGACCAATCGAATATTTTATAACAACTTGCATACTTTGCAAAATTTATAAATATTACCCACAACTATTATATCAAATCCATACCATAATATTCAAAAATATATTTCAAGAAAAATTAATCTTTATTCATAAAAGTTGGGATCTTACAGGATGTCCCTGGCAGAGTCGCCACCTGTCGACGACAGGATTTTTACTGTCCCTTTTCTATTCATGTCTTTTGGTGTTCTCATGTTAGGTGAGATTTGTTTGAAAAAATAAGTTGTGAAAAGGTTCGACATGTATATGTCGACGATTGGACTTTAATAGTCGCCAGATTGGTATTTTTAAACGGTTACACCAACTCAACCGAGAAAAGGTTTGCACATTGACCTAGTGATGTAACACTGCTTAATTGGTCTGTGAAACCGAGATTCATTAGGGTCAGGGGGCTTGATTATGTGGAGGGAAGGTGTTAGGCAACCCCCGACATCTGTTTTACCACTATGACCGCCACTTTTCAATTAAACTATTATATGAATATGTGTGTTCATCTGGGTCAATGTGCAATTATCTAGAAGTAGTGTTATGCCTCGTTTGCACCTATATAGTAGTTGTGAGGACCTGGGTAAGGGTTTGGTTTTAAGAAATTCCGAGGACGGAATTTTTTTTAAAGAGGGAAGAATGTGACAACCCGGAAAATTAGATTGTCCAGAATTTAAGTTTAAAGAATTAGTTATTAATAAAATGAATTTTTATTAATACTATTCTGTGCTATGTGTTTATTAATCGTTCTATAACCTAAAATGATTATTAATCGGGAGGATTCTGGCTACGAGCTAGACTGAATGAGTAAGAATTTTCAAGACAAAAATAAAATTTTTCCGGGAACAAAAATATTTCGGGGGAAAAAGACGAAATAAGCACTATTCATCCTTTTCTGCTCGGAGATTTATTTTGAATTTCTGAGAAACGCGTAATGATAGAATCCTAAGACGTAATGGAATATTCAATAATATTTCAGTTATGGCAAAAACGAAGTTTTCACCTGCGGACTTAAAACCTAAGGGTTAGGAAAAGTGAGTTCCAAGAATTTTATGATTTCCTATAATAATTAGAGTTATTATGCGTGAGAAATACGAGTATAATACTAGTTATTATACGAGTATAGTACGAAGATTATACGACGTATAATACGAATATCGTACAAACTATATACGAAGAGAATACGAGAATACGAGAATGGAATGCGTAGAATGCGATTAGTCTAAATGGACTTTAAGTTCATGGACTTTGAAGAATCCATCTGGACTTGGATTATATCAAGCCCAATGGAATGTGTAATCAAGCCCAGAGAAGGCCTAGTAAGAATTAATGTAAGGCCCAATGTTAGATTTAATTAAGTCCGATCCAAGAAAATTAATAGCGGATCGAACCAATGGGTCACCGGATGGGTAAAACCCATGGGGCAACCCATGGGGAAGACCCATGGGCATAAGGGGCGGCCACTTGGTCACCAAGTAAGGGTGGTGACCTAGTAAACTTGGTGGCTAAGCTTGGAATAGTAAGAAGGTGGGGGTGAAATGACTAATTTGCCCTAACCTTGGTTTTCTATAAATAGAAAGCTTAAGATCATTATTTTTAGCTTTTGAAAATCCTACTCTTGAGAGAGAGAGAGAGAGAGAGAGAGAGAGGGTTCGGATGGGAGAAGAGAGGAAGAGGAATGAGGAAAAGCTAGCTCGAATTCACGCTTTGTCCGACGGAAGGAGATTAAAGAACGGTAATCCGAACCCTAGTTTTTTTTCTAATTTTCTTTAAGTTTTATATGTTCAAAAACATAACTTAATGAAGATAAGAAGTAGATGAAGTTAAGAATGAATTCATATGGTTGAAATCATGAGAAAACGAAGAAATAAGAATTAGAAATTTAGTTTATAAATTTCTTAAGAAAGTATAAGATTCGTAAGGATTTTGAGCGATCCAAATGAATCTTATGAATGAGTAGGTCAAATAAGTAAGGAATGATGTTCTATAACATCAAATTCCAAGAAAAAGTAGAATCGTAATCCAAAATATCGATTAAAATGAAGAACGAATGAAGCACGCGAAGAACGTTGTTGATGGACAAATTTAAAACCATCGTAGGATAATTGTTATTGATGGACAAGTTTAAAACCATTGCGTATAAGTTAGTTGCTTATTGCTTGGTTAGGAACGTTAGAAACGTTCATGAAGAACAGATTAAAACTGAGCTATAACGAAGTTTTGGCGGAATTTTTGTAAAAGAAGAATGAGAATTAGAAAGTTAATAAATGAACCCAAACGTATAGGGTTTCATAAGAATGTAAGAGAACGTATAAAACGTGAGTCGTGGACTCAAGAACGAATGAGTTCCGAGTTCGGATGATCGAATTACGGATGAACTAACGAAGAACGTTAATAACGTAAAATGAACGAAGAGTGAAGATTAAGCCAATTGAATGGCATGTTAACGGATTCAAAATGAAGTTCTATCTGAGGGTAATCAAAGTACATAAGATAAGGGAGAGAATGGATTTGGAACGTCCTCGTTTTGATTTATAACGAATAAGATATGAGATTTCAAAGTCAGCATCTCAAGCTTGTAAAAGACAGAAAATTTTTTCTAGGTTTCATGCTTGGCACCACAAGCTTGAGTCGTGCCTTTGGGGTGGTGCCTTGTCATATGAGCTTGGGCCATTAGCTCTTGCTAAGTGGGCCGTGCACGTGAAAGAAAGAGAGAGGGCAGGTGGCGTTGACGCATGACGCCGGTCAGAGTGGCAATGCCCATAAATGAGATTTTAAATGCTCAATTTCTCGGGGGATGTGAAAGAAAGAAATATAAATATGTAATTCAACTAATTTAACACTTAATCAAGTGTATTAAACCTTTGATGAAGGTTGAATGAAATGATTAAATGAGATTAAAAGATAAAGATGGTAGATGCGGGTTACGAAACCAATGTCCGGGAACCGTAGTCACAATGAAACGAACGTGAGGGATTGCTATATTTGTGATTCCTTAAACGTTGATTGACTAGGGTAATGAATAACATTTCGATGTTATGCCATGGTCATGAGAGATGAATGTAAATTGTTTAGACGCTGTGAATGCAACGTTGTTGCGACGAACGATCGGTCTTAGCATACAATGAACCGTATGGCTTTGACATTAGGAAAGAATTATGAACATGGGGTTCAGGTGGCAAGTAATGAATGAAAGTAATTAAAACCTTGGATGAATGTTGAATAGAATTAAGAGGTAAGTAACGTAAATGTTGAATACGTAAACGATCCTTGTGAATCGTATCCACATTGAGCGAACGTTCTAAGTGTACATTGGTTATATAACTTAGACGTTGACGGGAGTAGTAACTAAGATATGAATTATCAAGAAAGCCATAGCGAACGGTAATAAGATTAATGAAAGCCGAATGTGAGTTGGATGAGAATGTTAGAATGAAATGTAAGCGTTGAACACTTTAACCGACGTGAAGGTTGAGTGTACGCAAATATTAAACGGGTAAAACCTACACTCCGTGTATGGCTTGACCGTAGGATAATCGAGACCAATGATTAAACCTGTGAACGATGAAGAAGCTGAATTAAAGACAAGTGCGTATAATATAAAAGAAGCCGAGTTAATGTTTATAACTTGGATGACGTTCCGAGTCGAATGAACCGGACGTTGTAAGATAAAAATAAGGTAACGTAAGATGCTTAACGCTATTAATGCGTAGAATGAATATTGAATGATTGTCCTGAGTATTCAAAAAACTGTATGACTTAGACGATAAAGAATAAATCCTGAGGTATGACATTTATTTGTCAGAAAGCCATAAGGAATAAGAATTTGACTTAACGAACATTATAGTTTAATAGTTTGGGTAATTTAAGATGAATTTAGGTTGTAGTACAATCGTAACCTTTGATGGTTGACATATGGGAGCTGGGCTAAACAATTCCTTCAGAGAGAGAAGGTATATACAAAATTTGCAACCGATCTAACTCACAATTATGGGCAGTGTAGATGAGACGAGAACTTATTTGTTGGTTGTTTGTGGGAAACCAGTCAGAGTACCATATGGACTACTAGCAGAGACACGATGTGTGCTGAGTCCTAGGAGAGTTATAAGAAGAAGATAAGAACGTAAATCATCAAAGATGATGAACGTATTAAGTAAGACATCTCTGTATGTCATGAAGCCGTTAACCGGTAAAGGAAGTTGGTCGCGTAAACTTAGTTTGTAAGAACGCGAACCCTAATAATTAAAGTTAAGTAAACCAATCCGTAAAGTCAAGTATATGACTAATTGGTGTATGTGTTATTTCCTTATGTGCTACATAGGAAATTGGAATGAGCAGTTCAGCGTAAACTATAAGTTGTAGCTGTGCGTAAGGCAAGTCTCTTAACTTCATTCATATTTTAAATGAATGCTAGTTTCTAAACTTCTCAGATGTTGAACTTGAGAAGTTCTGTCTATGTACAAATGTGTGATATTTGTACAAGGTGTTAATTAGAATATATGAGGCTTTGTGCCACAATGTGAACACTTCGGTGTTTCTATGATATGAACTATTCTGTGATTGAACTGTTTAATATGAGCATGTTCTGTTTATACATGAACCGTTATTGTTAAGTCTGTGCTATTGATTCTAGCCAGACAGAATGTGAATGAAAGAAAGTAGAGAATGAAAGTATTTCAAAGTAAATATGACTAATGTTTTAAAATGATAGGAATCAAAATTATTCCTATTATTCAAACTGCTTCATAACCTTTGTTCGGTTATGGAAGTCTTAAAAGAATGATTAAATTCTTGAAGTTATTTGTTCAACTGCTTTGACTTGCTGAGCAATTGAATGCTCACACTTGCTTTAAATAAAAACATTTTCAGCGAACGATGTTAGAAAGAACTTAAGGATCCCGTAAAGATCAAGCTGATCGGTATCCAGAAGAAGTGCCATTCATTATATGAATGTGCGTGAAGATCAAGCGAAGACTTGTAATATAGAATGATAGAATTAAACTATAGATTAGTTTAATGAATGATTATATATCCTTGGTAGCGGATAAAAGTCATTTGTACAAGATGTAAAGAATAATGTAATTACCATTATTTGGAATGAAAGAGGTTTTAAGGTTTTAGAACCTGGGATTTGAGGATGTATGTTATTATATTTAACTATATAATGATGTATGTTTGGAAGAAGATGGGATCGTGATGTACGGAATCCGGATGTGAAAATAGACCGAATTTTGGGGCATTACAGGTTGGTATCAGAGCTGATAGGTTATAAATCCTAGGTATGAGTACCTAAAACTATAATCTTAGAGAGAAGGATAAGAGGATCACCACGTGATCATAGTAAATCGTAGTAACAGGCGAGCTGTTAAATGATGAATGATTTATAGCTAATGCTATGAATGAATGGTACTACGAAGTAGTACAGAAAGAAGAACTCAGATTGAGTTGTAAAGGATTGTATACGAATTAAAGAAAATTCTTATTAAGTAACGAGAAAGTTAGAAGTTGTAAAATTTTAATTGAGGACTCATGTGATAGCTGAGTTGTATGAATCTTTGTATGGGCAGACATTTATGCTTTGGTGTAACAGTCAGTTTATTACAGTGATAATCATTGAAATTGGTCGCGCTATCAAGATGTATATGACGAGAAGGTGAATCTTTTCTCATGTATATACTTGATAGGTAGAGAATGATAAGGTAGGTGCGAGTTGTTAAAACTCATACTTATGGTAAGTTCGTGACTCATAATTATATGGTATGTTTTTGAATTTCTCAGCGAATGGATGCCTATGGTCTGTCTGGGATAGTTCTTAAACTCATATTATTGTGGAAAGTTCCTGAACTCATAATGTGTGGTAAGTTGATGGACTATACTAAGGTATAGGAATGTGTAGACTGAAAATGAGTTATTTTCAGTAGACTTAGCATTGAAGGTGCTAGAGAAGATTAAGTATTGTCACAAGTAAGACAATGAAGGAAGATGGAGGATAAGAGATTCCAAGTCATCTAGCTATGCTAGATTTTGAATTTTATTGAATTCGTGCTGAAGTGCGCGTTTTGGAAAATGAAAGAATTGGTTCAATTTTTAGAACCAATGGATTTGAAAAGAACTATTCTTGATATGTCTATGCTAGTTGATTCAGCTAGACAGAAATTGATTTAAAATATCAAAATGAGTTTTATATTATTAGTGCATTTGATGCAAAGATTGTAAAAGGATGGAGTTATTAATGCAACTGAACCTAGTGTTAGAAGTGATCTTAGGATCAACAACCCGCTATGGTATGATGTATAATGATGAAGTCATAAACTGACGAAGTCCTCAACGTCTTTGTGAAAAGTCTTTGTATCATGACGTCATGAAACGTTTTGATGTATTACAAAAGAATTTAAAGAATTGGTCGATGTCAAGTGAGTTGACTAGACGAATGTTTCAAGTTGATGTCCAATTTATTGGTATGGTCTAAGGTACTTGATTTGGCTAAGACGAATGGTATGCCATGATTAAAAGAAAATCAAGATTTCTTTGAAGAGCTATGTCGAACCAAATTATTTTGGTGCGAAATCCAATGATTAAGTCTGAGGTGAACATACCCTGAAATGGGGTTATACGATAGGTTTGATCACCTACGTATGGAAGAGGTAGTTTACCTTCTTTGTGATTATAAACTTACCGTGTAAGAAAGGTTTACGGCCGAAAGGCTGTTTAACCTAGTAAGAGTTCATGGTCGATTTGACCCCTCAACAAAAGTATGAAATGTTTTAAAGGAATCCTTGTCTTCCTAGTTATTCCTTTCACTTCATGATTCTTGATAAGTTATGAAGGGTAAGGAATGTATGAAAGATAAGAACTTCTTTGAAGAGAAGTTGAGAAGATGAGTAAGCTAAAATTTCGAGGACGAAATTCTTTGAAGAAGGGGAGAATGTGAGGACCTGGGTAAGGGTTTTGTTTTAAGAAATTCCGATGATGGAATTTTTTTTAAGGAGGGAAGAATGTGACAACCCGGAAAATCGGATTGTCCAGAATTTAAGTTTAAAGAATTAGTTATTAATAAAATGAATTTTTATTAATACTATTTTGTGCTATATGTTTATTAATCGTTCTATAACCTAGAATGATTATTAATCGGGAGGATTCTGGCTACGAGCTAGACTAAACAAGTAAGAATTTTCAAGACAAAAATAAAATTTTTACGGGAACAAAAATATTTTAAGGGAAAAAGACGAAATAGGCACTATTCATCCATTTCTGCTCGGAGATTTATTTTGAATTTCTGAGAAATGCGTAATGATAGAATCCTAAGACGTAATGGAATATTCAATAATATTTCAGTTATGGCAAAAATTAAGTTTTCGCCTGCGGACTTAAAACCTAAGGGTTAGAAAAAGTGAGTTCCGAGAATTTTATGATTTCGTATAATAATTAGAGTTATTATGCGTGAGAAATATGAGTATAATACTAGTTATTATACGAGTATAGTACGAAGATTAGTACGACGTATAATATGGATATCGTACAAACTATATACGAAGAGAATATGAGAATGGAATGCGTAGAATGCGATTAGTCTAAATGGACTTTAAGTTCATGGACTTTGAAGAATCCATCTGGACTTGGATTATATCAAGCCCAATGGAATGTGTAATCAAGCCCAGAGAAGGCCCAGTAAGGATTAATGTAAGGCCCAATGTTAGATTTAATTAAGCCCGATCCAAGAAAATTAATAGCAGATCGAACCAATGGGTCACCGGATGGGTAAAACCCATGGGGAAGACCCATGGGCATAAGGGGCGGCCACTTGGTCACCAAGTAAGGGTGGTGACCAAGTAAACTTGGTGGCTAAGCTTGGAATAGTAAGGAGGTGGGAGTGAAATGACTAATTTTCCCTAACCTTGGTTTTCTATAAATAGAAAGCTTAAGATCATTATTTTGAGCTTTTGAAAATCCTACTCTTTGAGAGAGAGAGAGAGAGAGAGAGAGAGAGAGAGGGTTCGAATGGGAGAAGAGAGGAAGAGGAATGAGGAAAAGCTAGCTCGAATGCACGCTTTGTCCGACGGAAGGAGATTAAAGAAGAACGGTAATCCGAACCCTAGTTTTTTTCTAATTTTCTTTAAGTTTTATATGTTAAAATACATAACTTAATGAAGATAAGAAGTAGATGAAGTTAAGAATGAATTTATATGGTTGAAATCATGATAAAACGAAGAAATAAGAATTAGAAATTTAGTTTATAAATTTCTTAAGAAAGTATAAGATTCGTAAGGATTTTGAGCGATCCAAATGAATCTTATGAATGAGTAGGTCAAATAAGTAAGGAATGATGTTCTATAACATCAAATTCCAAGAAAAAGTAGAATTGTAATCCAAAATATCGATTAAAATGAAGAACGAACGAAGCACGCGAAGAACGTTGTTGATGGACAAATTTAAAACCATCGTAGGATAGTTGTTGTTGATGGACAAGTTTAAAACCATCACGTATAAGTTAGTTGCTTATTGCTTGGTTAGGAACGTTAGAAACATTCATGAAGAACGGATTAAAATTGAGCTATAACGAAGTTATGGCGAAATTTTCGTAAAAGAAGAACGAGAATTAGAAAGTTAGTAAATGAACCCAAACATGTAGGGTTTCATAAGAATGTAAGAGAACGTATAAAACGCGAGTCGTGGACTCAAGAATGAACGAGTTTTGAGTTCGGATGACCTAATTACGGACGAACGAACGAAGAACATTAATAATGTAAAACGAACGAAGAGCGAAGATTAAGTCAATTGAATGACATGTTAATGGATTCAGAATGATGTCCTATCCAAGGGTAATCGAAGTACGTAAGATAAGGGAGAGAATGGCTTTGGAACATCCTCGTTCTGAGTTATAACGAATAAGATATGAGATTTCAAAGTCAGCGACTCAAGCTTGTAAAAGACTCAGAAAATTTTTTCTAGGTTTCATGCTTGGCGCCGCAGCGCGAGTCGTGCCTTGGGGGCCGACGCTGCAACGCGAGCTCGGGCCATTAGCTACTGCTAAGTGGTGCCACAGCGCGAAAGAAATAGAAGGGCATGGCATCGCAGCGCTAGTGCAGGGCAATGCCCAGAAATGAGATTTTAACTGCTCAATTTCTCGGGAGATGTGCAAGAAAGAAATAAGAATATGTAATTCAACTAATTTAACACTTAATTAAGTGTATTAAACCTTTGATGAAGGTTGAACGAAATGATTAAATGAGATTAAAAGATAAAGAATGTAGACGCGGGTTACGAAACCAATGTCCGGGAACCGTTGTCACAATGAAACGAACGTGAGGGATTGCTATATTTGTGATTCCTTAAACGTTGATTGACTAGGGTAATGAATAACATTTTGATGTTATACCATGGTCATGAGAGATGAATGTAAAGCGCTTAGATGCTGTGAACGCAACGTTGTTGCGATGAACGATTGGTCTTAGTATGCAACAAACCGTATGGCTTTGACATTAGGAAAGAATTATAAACATGGGGTTCAGGTGGCAAGTAATGAATGAAAGTAATTAAAACCTTGGATAAAGGTTGAATAGAATTAAGAGGTAAGTAACATAAATGTTGAATACATAAACGATCCTCGGGAATCGTATCCACATTGAACGAACGTTCTAAGTGTACATTGGTTATATAACTTAGACGTTGACGGGAGTAGTAACTAAGATATGAATTATCAAGAAAGCTGTAGCGAACGGTAATAAGATTAATGAAAGCCGAATGTGAGTCGGATGAGAATGTTAGAATGAAATTTAAGCGTTGAACACTTTAACCGAAGTGAAGGTTGAGTGTACGCAAATATTAAACGGGTAAAACCTACACTTCGTGTATGGTTTGATCGTAGGATAATCAAGACCAATGATTAAACCTATGTATGATGAAGAAGCTGAATTAAAGACAAGTGCGTATAACGTAAAAGAAGCCGAGTTAATATTTATAACTGGGATGACATTTTGAGTCGAATGAACCAAACGTTGTAAGATAAGAATAAGATAATGTAAGATGCTTAACGCTATTAATGCGTAGAATGAATATTGAATGATCGTCCTGAGTATACAAAAGACTGTATGTCTTGGACGATAAAGAATAAATCCTGAGGTATGACATTTATTTGTCAGAAAGCCATAAGGAATAAGAATTTGACTTAACGAACATTATAGTTTAATAGTTCGGGTAAGTTAAGATGAATTTAGGTTGTAGTACAATCGTAACCTTTGATGGTTGACATATGGGAGCTGGGCTAAACAATTCCTTCAGAGAGTGAAGGTATATACAAAACTGGAAACCGATCTAACTCATTTGTTATGGCAAGGTGTAGATGAGGCAGCAGGAACTTGTTTGATGGTTGTTTGTGGGAAACCACTCAGATTACCATATGGACTACTAGCAGAGACACGATGTGTGGTGAGTCCTAGGAGAGTTATAAGAAGAAGATAAGAATGTAAATCATTAAAGATGATGAACGTATTAAGTAAGACATCTCCGTATGTCATAAAGCCGTTAACCGGTAAAGGAAGTTGGTCGCGTAAACTTAGTTTGTAAGAACGCGAACCCTAAGAAGTAAAGTTAAGTAAACCAATGCATAAAGTCAAGTATATGACTAATTGATATATGTGTTATTTCCTTATGTGCTACATAGGAAATTGGAATGAGCAGTTTAGCCCAAACTATAAGTTGTAGCTGTGCGTAAGGCAAGTCTCTTAACTTCATTCATATTTTAAATGAATGCTAGTTTCTAAACTTCTCAGATGTTAAACTTAGAGAAGTTCTGTCAATGTGCAAATGTGTGATATTTGTACAAGGTGTTAGAATATATGAGGCCTTGTGCCACAATGTGAACACTTCAGTGTTTCTATGATATGAACTGTTCTGTGATTGAACTGTTCAATATGATCATGTTCTGTTTATATATGAACCGTTATTGTTAAGTCTGTGCTATTGATTCTAGCCAGATAGAATGTGAATGAAAGAAAGTAGAGAATGAAAGTATTTCAAAGTAAATATGACTAATGTTTTAAAATGATATGAATCAAAATTATTCCTATTATTCAAGCTGCTTCATAATCTTTGTTCGGTTATTGAAGTCTTAAAAGAATGTTTAAATTCTTGAAGTTGTTTGTATAACTGCTTTGACTTGCTAAGCAATTGAATGCTCACACTTGCTTTAAATAAAAACATTTTCAGCGAACGATGTTAGAAAGAACTTAAGGATCCCATAAAGATCAAGTTGATCGATATCCAGAAGAAGTGCCATTCATTATATGAATGTGCATGAAGATCAAGCGAAGACTTGTAATATAGAATGATAGAATTAAACTATAGAATAGTTTAATGAATGATTATGTATCCTTGGTGGCGGATAAAAGTCACTTGTACAAGATGTAAAGAATAATGTAATTATCATTATTTGGAATGAAAGAGGTTTTAAGGTTTTAGAACCTGGGATTTGAGGATGTATGTTGTTATATTTAGCAATATAATGATGTATGTTTGGAAGAAGATGGGATTGTGATGTACCGAATTCGGATATGAAAATAGACCGGATTTTGGGGCATTACAACAGTGCCGAACAACTTGTGGGCATGAGAGTCATCTAAGGAAATTCCAACACCATGAATAATTTATAAGCCAGTACAGCTGAAAATGTCCATCACGGGAACCGAATCTAAATTCAGGAGACTGAATCTGTGATCACATGATTCCTAGGCTCACATGATGTTGCAGTTTATATGAAAGCTGTAAACAGTTAAATATATATAAAAGCTATATATATATATTGTTAGTTCCCAATAGGCACAATATAGATCTAGAAGGGGGGAGGGGGGTTGAATAGATCCTTTTAATTTCAAATTCTTTTTCTCATTTATTTTGTATTGCTCATTAAGTAGCATATGACAAACATAAGAATCTTTTCAAGCACAACGGAATAAGTAAAAGACCCCTTCATTGATATATTCATAATTAATCATACATTATTCGTAGAGTTAATTTAGTAGTAAGCAGTTAACACATACATAGCAGTTATAGCAGTTAATGTACATAAGGTAAATGACATAAAGTAAAAGACACAAAGGGTTTTAAGTGGTTCAGAGACTCAAGCTCCTAATCCACTCTTCTACTTTCAACTAGCAGGATTTCCACTAAGGAAGGGCAGCACCCTGAATCACTAAGTTTCCATCAAGTCCAGCAGCCTTGGGACTTTAGTTCACTAAGAACTCTTCAAGGCCAATAGCCTTGGAACTTCTCTAGTTCCCTAGGAACTCTTCAAGCCCAACAGGCTTGGAATCTTCATTTAGTCCCTTCGAACAAGGACCCCTCAGGCCCTGGCTTCTTATTGTTGTAGTTGTTGATGTTGTTGGTCTTTGAGTCGCTAAGATGTCACTAAGCTACGAACATCTTACACATGCTTAGCGACTTGGTGTGGTCCTCTTTGCATTCTTCTTGATGTCTGGACCACATCTTCTTTGGTCTTGATTGATCTTTACTCTTTTCTACTCATCTTCATCTGATGTCAGCTGTGCACCATCACCGTCTGGATTTCCTAAGTCCCTGAGCTTTTGGTAGACTTCTTTTGGCACTTAGCAATCCCTGAATCCTTATTGAATGTTTTGCAGATATGGTTCTGCACTTGTTCAGTTTTAGCTTTAGGTTCATGGTGATTCGTAGAGTGGCTCTCCTAATCTTCTTTGTTCTCTGCCACTTTTCTGAATGCTATCTCTTTGGCCTTCTCGGCTCTCAGCTTGGCTTCCATCTTTAATGGCATTCTCATCTTTGTTGAGTGAAGCGCTAGTCTGTTTGAGTCCTTTTTCAAAGTTGCTTCACTTCCACTTATATAGTCTCACTGTCACTGAGACTTGTTCTGTTGTTCTTTGATGGAACTCGTAGAGTCAACATTAGCATTCCAACAACTCAACGATTCTGCAACTTAGCAATCATCAGCAACTCTTGATCTTGAACGAATACTGTTACAGTTCATAAGGGGTTGCAAATATGATGTACATTTTTATATTAGTGAGGAACCGTACCTTTTTACTGTCAGTTTCTTAACAGTCATTTATCTTAGATATACTGGGTTTAGGCATTGATGTGCATAGTTTCTCATTTGCTCCCGAGAACTATTTGCGCTAGTTGACCTTTAGTCAATCAGTCGTGGTCTTGAAGATGCAAGCTAAGAGAATATCAGCTCTTCAGTTCTTTGACATCCTTGAGTTCACAAGGTTTACATCCAGCTGCTGGTTGGCCAGACACTTATTTGAGAGGTTTTTCTTTCTTCTCCGAATAAGCATTTCTTAACATGTATGGCCTTTTCACCTTTTTGGCTGGTGGATGTTTGACTCTTGAGCTTTCTCCCCTGGTCTTCAGACTATAAGACTGACTGCAGACAGGGATTGGTGTTGTTGATATGGCAATCAAGAACATGGACCAATCTAAGCAGCTTCAGGTGTATACATATTTACCTGTACACAATATCTCCAACGTGTGAGCTCATCTGCATAATAAGTGACTTACTACTAAACTAAGTTTAGAACAATGTTTATGCCTAGGATCAGACTCAAAGTGATTAGCTTTTGAATATAGTACGGGAACCTGCTCTGATACCAATTGTTAGTTCCCAGTAGGCACAATATAGATCTAGAAGGGGGGGGGGGGGGTTGAATATATCATTTAAATTTCAAATTCTTTTTATCGTTTATTTTGTATTGCTCATTAAGTAACATATGACAAACATAAGAATCTTTTCAAGCACAACAGAATAAGTAAAAGATCCCCTTCATTGATATCTTCATAATCAATCATACATTGTTCGTAGAGTTAATTTAGTAGTAAGCAGTTAACACATACATAACAGTTATAGCAGTTAATGTATATAAGGTAAATGACATAAAGTAAAAGACACAAAGGGTATTAAGTGGTTTAGATACTCAAGCTCCTAATCCACTCTTCTGCTTTCAACTAGCAGGATTTTCACTAAGGAAGGGCAGCACCCTGAATCACTAAGATTCCATCAAGGCTAGCAGCCTTAGGACTTTAGTTCACTAAGAACTCTTTAAGGCCAACAGCCTTGGAACTTCTCTAGTTCCCTAGGATCTCTTCAAGCCCAATAGGCTTGGAATATTCATTTAGTCCATTCAGACAAGGACCCCTCAAGCCCTGGCTTCTTGTTGTTGTAGTTGTTGATGTTGTTGGTGCTGAGATGCTAAGATGTCACTAAGCTCTAAACATCTTCTGTACTTAGCATCCTGGTGTGGTCCTCTTTGCATTCTGCTTCGAGTCTAGACCACATCTTCTTTAGTCTGTTGATCTTTACTCTTTTCTACTCATCTTCATCTGATGTCAGCTGTGCACCATCACCGTCTGGATTTCCTAAGTCCCTGAGCTTTTGGTAGACTTCTTTTGGCACTTAGCAATCCCTAAACCCTTCTTGAATGTTTTGCAGACATGGTTCTGCACTTGTTCAGTTTTAGCTTTAGGTTCATGGTGATTCGTAGAGTGGCTCTCCTAATCTTCTTTGTTCTCTGCCACTTTTCTGAATGCTATCTCTTTGGCCTTCTCGGCTCTCAGCTTGGCTGCCATCTTCAATGGCATTCTCATCTTTGTTGAGTGAAGCTCTGAAATGCATTTGAGTCCTTTTTCAAAGTTGCTTCACTTCCACTTATATAGTCTCACTGTCACTGAGACTTGTTCTGTTGTTCTTTGATGGAACTCGTAGAGTCAACATTAGCATTCCAACAACTCAACGATTCTGCAACTTAGCAATCATCAGCAACTCTTGATCTTGAACGAATACTGTTACAGTTCATAAGGGGTTGCAAATATGATGTACATTTTTATATTAGTGAGGAACCGTACCTTTTTACTGTCAGTTTCTTAACAGTCATTTATCTTAGATATACTGGGTTTAGGCATTGATGTGCATAGTTTCTCATTTGCTCCTGAGAACTATTTGCTCTAGTTAACCTTTAGTCAATCAGTCGTGGTCTTGAAGATGTAAGCTAAGAGAATATCAGCTCTTCAGTTCTTTGACATCCTTTAGTTCACAAGGTTTACATCCAGCTGCTGGTTGGCCAGACACTTATTTGAGAGGTTCTTCTTTCTTCTCTGAATAAGCATTTCTTAACATGTATGGCCTTTTCACCTTTTTGGCTGGTGGATGTTTGACTCTTGAGCTTTCTCCCCTGGTCTTCAGACTATAAGACTGACTGCAGACAGGGATTGGTGTTGTTGATATGGCAATCAATAACATGGACCAATCTAAGCAGCTTCAGGTGTATACACATTTACCTATACACAATATCTCCAACGTGTGAGCTCATCTGCATAATAAGTGACTTACTACTAAACTAAGTTTAGAACAATGTTTGTGCCTAGGATCAGACTCAAAGTGATTAGCTTTTGAATATAATGGGAAACCGCTTTCTCGATACCAATTGTTAGTTCGATGGGCACAATATAGATCTAGAAGGGGGGGGGGGTTGAATATATCATTTAAATTTCAAATTCTTTTTATCATTTATTTTGTATTGCTCATTAAGTAGCATATGACAAACATAAGAATCTTTTCAAGCACAACAGAATAAGTAAAAGATCCCCTTCATTGATATCTTCATAATCAATCATACATTGTTCGTAGAGTTAATTTAGTAGTAAGTAGTTAACACATACATAACAGTTATAGCAGTTAATGTATATAAGGTAAATGACATAAAGTAAAAGACACAAAGGGTATAAAGTGGTTTAGATACTCAAGCTCCTAATCCACTCTTCTGCTTTCAACTAGCAGGATTTTCACTAAGGAAGGGCAGCACCCTGAATCACTAAGTTTCCATCAAGTCCAGCAGCCTTGGGACTTTAGTTCACTAAGAACTCTTCAAGGCCAACAGCCTTGGAACTTCTCTAGTTCCCTAGGAACTCTTCAAGCCCAACAGGCTTGGAATCTTCATTTAGTCCATTCAGACAAGGACCCCTCAAGCCCTGGCTTCTTGTTGTTGTAGTTGTTGATGTTGTTGGTGCTGAGCTGCTAAGATGTCACTAAGCTCTAAACATCTTCTGTACTTAGCATCCTGGTGTGGTCCTCTTTGCATTCTGCTTCGAGTCTAGACCACATCTTCTTTGGTGCAACTGATCTTTACTCTTTTCTACTCATCTTCATCTGATGTCAGCTGTGCACCATCACCGTCTGGATTTCCTAAGTCCCTGAGCTTTTGGTAGACTTCTTTTGGCACTTAGCAATCCCTAAACCCTTCTTGAATGTTTTGCAGACATGGTTCTGCACTTGTTCGGTTTTAGCTTTAGGTTCATGGTGATTCGTAGAGTGGCTCTTCTAATCTTCTTTGTTCTCTACCACTTTTCTGAATGCTATCTCTTTGGCCTTCTCGGCTCTCAGCTTGGCTGCCATCTTCAATGGCATTCTCATCTTTGTTGAGTGAAGCTCTAGTCTGTTTGAGTCCTTTTTCAAAGTTGCTTCACTTCCACTTATATAGTCTCACTGTCACTGAGACTTGTTCTGTTGTTCTTTGATGGAACTCGTAGAGTCAACATTAGCATTCCAACAACTCAACGATTCTGCAACTTAGTAATCATCAGCAACTCTTGATCTTGAACGAATACTGTTACAGTTCATAAGGGGTTGCAAATATGATGTACATTTTTATATTAGTGAGGAATCGTACCTTTTTACTGTCAGTTTCTTAACAGTCATTTATCTTAGATATACTGGGTTTAGGCATTGATGTGCATAGTTTCTCATTTGCTCCTGAGAACTATTTGCTCTAGTCAATCAGTCGTGGTCTTGAAGATGCAAGCTAAGAGAATATCAGCTCTTCAGTTCTTTGACATCCTTGAGTTCACAAGGTTTACATCCAGCTGCTGGTTGGCCAGACACTTATTTGAGAGGTTCTTCTTTCTTCTCTGAATAAGCATTTCTTAACATGTATGGCCTTTTCACCTTTTTGGCTAGTGGATGTTTGACTCTTGAGCTTTCCCTGGTCTTGGACTATAAGATCGATCGCAGGCAGGATTGGTGTTGTTGATATGGCAATCAAGAACATGGACCAATCTAAGCAGCTTGAGGTGTATACATTTTACCTGTACACAATATCTCCAACGTGTGAGCTCATCTGCATAATAAGTGACTTACTACTAAACTAAGTTTAGAACAATGTTTGTGCCTAGGATCAGACTCAAAGTGATTAGCTTTTGAATATAGTACGGGAACCTGCTCTGATACCAATTGTTAGTTCCCAGTAGGCACAATATAGATCTAGAAGGGGGGGGGGGTTGAATATATCATTTAAATTTCAAATTCTTTTTATCGTTTATTTTGTATTGCTCATTAAGTAGCATATGACAAACATAAGAATCTTTTCAAGCACAACAGAATAAGTAAAAGATCCCCTTCATTGATATCTTCATAATCAATCATACATTGTTAAAGAGAGTTAATTTAGTAGTAAGCAGGTTAACACATACATATGATTATAGCAGTTAATGTATATAAGGTAAATGACATAAAGTAAAAGACACAAAGGGTATTAAGTGGTTTAGATACTCAAGCTCCTAATCCACTCTTCTGCTTTCAACTAGCAGGATTTTCACTAAGGAAGGGCAGCACCCTGAATCACTAAGATTCCAACAAGGCTAGCAGCCTTAGGACTTTAGTTCACTAAGAACTCTTTAAGGCCAGCAACCTTGGAACTTCTCTAGTTCCCTAGGATCTCTTCAAGCCCAATAGGCTTGGAATATTCATTTAGTCCATTCAGACAAGGACCCCTCAAGCCCTGGCTTCTTGTTGTTCTAGTTGTTGATGTTGTTGGTGCTGAGCTGCTAAGATGTCACTAAGCTCTGAACATCTTCTGTACTTAGCATCCTGGTGTGGTCCTCTTTGCATTCTGCTTCGAGTCTAGACCACATCTTCTTTAGTGCAACTGATCTTTACTCTTTTCTACTCATCTTCATCTGATGTCAGCTGTGTACCATCACCGTCTGGATTTCCTAAGTCCCTGAGCTTTTGGTAGACTTCTTTTGGCACTTAGCAATCCCTAAACCCTTCTTGAATGTTTTGCAGACATGGTTCTGCACTTGTTCAGTTTTAGCTTTAGGTTCATGGTGATTCGTAGAGTGGCTCTCCTAATCTTCTTTGTTCTCTGCCACTTTTCTGAATGCTATCTCTTTGGCCTTCTCGGCTCTCACTTATTGCCATCTTGATGGCATTCTCATCTTTGTTGAGTGAAGCTCTAGTCTGTTTGAGTCCTTTTTCAAAGTTGCTTCACTTCCACTTATATAGTCTCACTGTCACTGAGACTTGTTCTGTTGTTCTTTGATGGAACTCGTAGAGTCAACATTAGCATTCCAACAACTCAACGATTCTGCAACTTAGCAATCATCAACAACTCTTGATCTTTGAGGCTCTGTTGATTTATACTGCTTTCTAATCTTCCCGTTGGAAAGTTGCCGTTGGAAGCTATTCAAATAGCTTCACAGATCTCGAGTTTTTGGTGCAGACATCAAATTTGGCATGATATCTTTTTCTGACTTTCTAACATTGCATTCTACTGTTTCACCTACCCCATCAGAGATGTCACTTTCATGTCTTCGGGCAGGTAGTCAACTTTATTTCTTCCTTCTGATTTCTAAATCAGAGGTTTTCCTTTTGCATCGATGCTCTCAATAGGCTCTATTCGAATATCAATCTTCAGATTGAGCCATTGCCAATGCCTCAATCTTCAGTTGTTCGAACTCTATGGTTCTAATGCATAACTTCTTGGACTTGATCGTAGTGTCTTGTTGACTGTTGCTTCTTGACTTGTAGAGTTAACACTACGATCTTGAAGAGTGTTCATTAGATCTCCAATGTGGAACACCTCTTCCTTTTCTAGTGCAGTGCTTCAACACTTTTGTTTGCCTCGACTGTTCTCAGATACTGATGGCTTGACTTCTTGCTCTGGCCCCTTCTAAATAATAAGACACTTCAGATTTGTTGCGTGTCCAGCTCGCTTTCTCCTTGTGATCTCCCGTTCACTTATCATCAATGGACTGACCCAATGCTTAATCACTTTAGCCTTGTTATTCAGAGGCTGACCAGTATCTTTGTGTATACTCCATCAGTTCCTTCTTCGTTTGGCAAACACTACAATCCTGGTTACTTTCAAGATCGTTGTCATCTTTCTACTTGACAGCTACTGCATATGCTGACTTTCCTTAGTCAACTACTGAAGTCTTTCTTATGATCATCTTGTGGAAGACTTCATCTTGAATGGCATCACAACTTAATCTGGATGCTGATTGGGTTGATGCTTAGATCTTCTATTAGCTTGCATGCCATTCGTTGAGTGCTCTCTGGCTTCCTTTAGGTGAGATGTATCTTTGTAGTATCAACCAGAGGCTTCATTCCTTTGGATATTCTAGGAGTGCTCAATTGTTGAGAATCGTGTTTGCTCTATGATTCTACCTTGGCTTGGTGAGCACATCTGTTGAAGTCTTAGCTCTGCACTCTACGATTCAGCTTCGGCTGTGCAGACACTATGACTCTAAGATTAGATCTTGACACTATGATTTCTGTCATTGTGCTTGTTGTCTTCATCTGATCTTTACTAGACTACGACCTTTGCCTTTGATACTATTAGTAGACTTCTATGACTCTGAGTGTAGTCTACGATTCTTGACTTAGCTTTGGCATTAATAGACTCTGTGACTCCGAGTGTAGTCTACGATTCTTGACTTGGCTTTGGCAGATACTCTGTCGGCTCGTAGCCAGGCTGTCTCTACGATTCTGAACATGACTTCCTCAGCAGACTACGGCTCCGAGGAAGTGCTCCTCAACACACTACGATCCTTCCTCGTTTCTCCTCGTAGTCTACGAACTCTGAGATCTACTATCTTGCATACTACGATTCTGCCTTGATAGCTCTCGAGTTATCCTTGACTTTCCTGGCAAACTAGGATTTATGGTGCAGTGCTCGACGATCAGACAAGCCTATCTATTACATTATAAGATCAACCTAACATGCTTGATCTTTCTATATTTATAGTCCTTGTACATCATTTCTTTTTAAGGACTTTACAAAGCTGTTTTGCTTATGTAGGATCAACCTAACATATTTGATCAATTCATTCTAAGTCCTTGTACATATGTTTCTATTATCTATCAAAGGACTTTACAGCTTTTCTTAATGTAAACATACTTGCATATTCATTTTATATATATATATATATATATATATATATATATATATATATATATATATATATATATATGAACGATCAACCACCACGAAGTAAACTCCATGGTGGATTGGAAATGTAAATATACAAAAGCGGTAAATATATATAGAAACGATTAACCGCCACGAAGTAAACTCCAGGCAGGACTGAATGTAAAAATTTAAAAGCGGTAACTATATATATAGAAGCGATCAACCGCCACGAAGTAAACTCCAGGCGGAACGAAATGTAAATAAAGCAGTAAATGGCCACGCGCCCATTTACAGCAGTAAATGGCCACGTCGGAACAAGCAATCCATTAGAAGAGTCAAGTAGAGCATAAAATCTACTATCTTCTATGATTTAAAAGGGTTTTCATCACTTTTATCGCTGAGACTCGGCTTAATAAATAATCCACATCATCGAATCATCCCAGCACTACGGGCCAAGGATATTCTTTAGTATCACGACCACGAATTATCCTTGCACTACGGGCCAAAGATAATCGTGTTTTCATCAACGGTCATAATCATGCAATAAAATAATTCATCATTGCACCCTTGGCCGAAGAGAATCCATGACCATAATCATACCACAAACTATCCATCAATGCACTACGGGCCAATGATGACTTTTATCACATCATTTGTAACATTACGGTCATGATTATTGATAAGTGAGTTTTATACCTACTTATTGGATATCAATTTACGCGAATTATGTCCATCTTAAGTACATTTCAGTTTATTTTAGTTGCATTTCATGTTATTTTGCATTGCATATACTTAAAACTCCTTTTGGCGAAAAAGTGCAGGAAATGGCCTAATTTGGTGGTGTTGGATGGCAAGAGGCGCTTGGACACATGGCTTGAGGCTGATGGATGCATGGCATGAGGATGCAGTGAAGTAGAGGGACTGATAATGAAGGAAGGAAGGAAAAGAATGAATAAGTAGCAGTAGCAGCAGCAGGACAAAATTAGAAGCAGAACTAGAATTTGTAGACTGCAAGCCGCGCGACCGCGCTTCATAATAGCCTTGAGAGTGCACACCCACGCGAGCACTCATTTGACAGAGCATACATATTTGCAAGTCTCATAGCGCCATGCAAGGAACATATCTTGGAGGGCGCTTCGGACACGTAGCGATCTTTGAAGCTGTTTATTTGTTTTATTTTAATTTTTAATTAAAAGGGTTGTAATTTGTTTTAAAACGATATCTGACTGGTGTCAGACGTACACTTGAATAATTTTTGACGTATTTTCATATCGTAACTAGGGTTTTTACATTGGGAGAGATTCCAATGAAAAATGAAGCCAAGACTCCATCTTCTCTAATTCTTCTTGAGATTTTCTGTCATTGTGGATGTTTAGTATTATTTAACTGGATTTTTATGAGAAGTGAACGTTAACTTTGGTTTACAATCTACAATTGGGTTTGATCGTTCTATCCTTTATCTTTCAATTGTTTAATTGATAATCATGCTTAGCGTTGACCCCATAATGGATTTTGGTTCAGTCATGAACTAAACTCCATTATGGGATTCTAATGGATTTTAATATGTAGTTTAGTTGCATGCTTGCTTGCTAAGGCTGTTTTACATATCATATGGGAATTCTATTATGGTTGTTTTACATGTATGAATGCTTGATCACCATTCGTTTCAGTATTTGCATGGAATTGCCAATGAACATGAGAGTATGGATTGTAGTCATAATAACATACGTATATGGGGCTGTTGTATATGGCTTGCGTATTTCATGAATGAGATAGACATATACTCATTCACCGTATGAGTTAAAATAAGGGCTTGTGCTTAAATTCAGTATGATTGCAATTTCACATAGACATATAGTGATTTTGGTTATATTATTGATTACATAGAATCTATAATCTGTGGATGCTGTATAAGTAGGTCATAGTGCATTGAAAAATGGCTATGACTCTATTAGTGCTCTTGGCTATTTTCCTATGATATATGGACGACTCTTGCATGATAGTGGTAATTAGATGAAATATTAAATGAAGTTAGGATCCCATTATTTTCAGATTAGATTTACTCCATTTTTTTTATTCTCATTTTAGTTATTATTTGCAGTTAGAACAATTCACACTTTTGATCTTTAGTTTAAGCATATAGAAATAATGATTTGATTGATGAATAGTAGTTTTAATTGAATAACTTTCTCTGTGGGATCGATACTTTACTTACACTGTATTACTTGTTGACGCATGTATGCTTGCATGAGTTAGAGCTCTTTTTGTTAGAACTGAAAAAGAGGCAACAAGTTTTTGGCGTCGTTGCCGGGGAGAGGCATTTAGTTTAAATAATTATCATCAATTTTAAGCTATTTTGTATGACTTAGACATATCTATTCTTATCTCATTTCTATTTTTGTTTTATTTGTGATTTCAGGTACTTGTAGATTTTTAAGCACACAAGATCTTCCAATTCCGAATTAACACCAGCGCAGGATAACATTAACGGGAGAGGTTGGAAAGATAGTGTGCGAAGAAATTTACAAGCTCAGTTAGAGAGTACTACAGTTAGTATGGAAGAAGAACAGAGAATTGAGCAAAGAGAAGAGCAGTGGGCTCTACGAGAATATTCCATGCCGAATATAAATGGGCTATAGTCGAGCATAGTCAGGCCGGCGATAGCAGCCAACACTTTTGAGATTAAACCGGGAACTATTCAGATGGTGCAAAACTCGGTTCATTTTGGGGGTGCCACTACGGATGATCCGAATGAACACTTATTGAGCTTCATAGAGATTTGTGATACATTCCGATATAACGGTGTGACGGAGGATGCTATCAGACTGCGGTTGTTCCCATTCTCATTGAGGGATAAGGCGAGGAGTTAGCTTCGTTCTTTCCATCAGGGTCAATCACTACATGGGAGGACTTAGCACATAAATTCTTAGCCAAGTTCTTCCCAATGGCTAAGACTGCAAAGATGAGGACATCTATTTGTCAATTTGAGCAACAACAAGGAGAGTCCTTATATGAAGCATGGGAGAGATACAAAGAGATGCTAAGGAAGTGTCCGCATCATGGTATGCCAGATTGGATGGTAATCAATACTTTCTACAATGGATTAGGATGGCAATCGAGACCGATTATAGATGCAGCTGCTGGAGGGGCATTATGAGCAAAAAGCTATGACCAGGCCTATACCCTTATTGAGATTATGGCAGCTAACGATTTTCAGAATCCTACATCTCCGATGCCATAGCCCAAGGTTGCAGGTGTGTTGGAGGTAGATGCTATTACACAGTTGTCGGCACAGATGACAGCTATGGCAAAGAAGATAGACTCAATAGCAGAGAGCAAAATGAAAATAGTTGCCTTCGTTTGTGAAATTTGTGCGGGGTCACACTCCACGGATCAATGTGCCATCAGCTCGGAGTCGGTGCAGTATGTGACCAACTATAGGAAAGACCAAGGTCAATTTTAGAACACATACCACCCCAACAACCGAAATCATCCAAACTTTAGCTGGTCGAATAACCAAGGAAATCAACAAAGTCAGTTTCAGTCGAATCATCAATTCCGATCCATCGCCA
The DNA here is from genome assembly GCA_020205615.1 of Panax quinquefolius. NCBI lineage: Eukaryota > Viridiplantae > Streptophyta > Magnoliopsida > Apiales > Araliaceae > Panax > Panax quinquefolius. The sequence continues at coordinate 78,694,980 of CM035155.1, forward strand.
ATTTCGGCACGTATATACTCGAAACCACCGTTTCCACCGGGATTCTCTCAGCAACAACATCACGCTCCAGCTGCACCACAGCCAGAAAAGAAATTAGAAGTGGAGGAGATGATGTTGAAATACATGGCAAACACGGAAGTTATGATTAAAAGCCAAGTAGTGGCTATTAATAATTTGGAAACTCAGATGGGGCAGATGGAAAGCATGCTTAACAACAGGCCCCAAGGTTCCTTGCCGAGTAACACAAGGACAAACCCTATAAAAGACGGGAAGGAACAATGCCAAGGAATACTATTAAGATCTGGGAAAATGGCAGACATCAAGTAAGTGTAGCGCGCCTACCGCTACCGAGAACACTAAGGAGGGCAGCTTGGCGCTATGCAAGCGAAGGAGGTGATTGTTGATGAAGAAAATCTGGAAAAATTTGAGTCGTAGTAGGTCGAGAAGGATACAATAGGTTCAGAGGAAAAGCCTAAGGGTTCAGTGCCACCAATTCACCCTCAAGTACCGTATCCGTAAAGATTAACTAAGTAGAGGGAGGATAAATAGTTTAGCAAGTTCTTGGAGGTATTCAAAAAGCTGCAGATCAACATACCATTAGCCGAGGCATTGGAACAAATGCCAAGCTACGCAAAGTTTATGAAGGGTATATTGTCAAGGAAGAGAAGACTAGATGAGTTTGAGACGGTAGCCTTGACAGAGGAATGCAGTGCAGTGCTTCAGCAAAAATTACCTCCAAAGCTGAAGGATCCGGGCAGCTTCACAATTCCATGCACAATTGGAAAGATGAACTTTAGTAAGTGTTTATGTGATCTTGGGGCAAACATAAATTTGATTCCCTTGTCAGTATTTAACCAGTTGGGATTGTCGGCTCCAAAGCCGACAAACATATCATTACATCTAGCTGAAAGATCCATCACGTATCCATGAGGAATTGTTGAAGATGTGTTGGTTAAGGTGGACAAGTTTATTTTTTCGGCTGACTTCATCATTTTAGACTACGAGGAGGACAAAAGCATACCAATAATACTAGGGAGACCATTCTTAGCCAAAGGTAGGACTTCGATAGATGTGCAAAAAGGTGAACTCACTATGCGTGTTCAGGATCAGGAGGTCACCTTCAATGTCTTCAAAGCCATGAAGTTCCCAAAGGATGAAGAAGAATGCTTCCTGGTTGACTTGGTGGATTGGGGCCTAAAGGATGAGGTACAAAAACTGGGGAATTATGGACCAGTTGAGGTGTGCAACGGGTGAAAATTTAGAGTTAAAGGTAGAGCCATTGATGAAAGTGAAGTCATCAAATTTTGGGGTGCGGTGGACAATAAGGAAGGCACCTCAATTCTTGATGTGACGTGAGATTCAGAGACAGTAAAGCTAATTGACTATAACTTAGCGTTGGATGGGAGGCAACCCATTATTTCTACCTCATTTTACTTTTTAGTTATTCATTTTAGATTATTTTAGTTAGTTATATCTACTTCATTTTTAATAGGATGTCAGATTTTCATGCTTGAGTATGTCGCAAGAATTGCTTCGCTAATATTTGCAAGATATTAGCATTATGTGGCCACTAATTCATGCCTTAACAATGTGCATTAATGTCTATGCAGGAACCATCATTGGAAAGCATCAACGATAGGCGAGTAGAATTGAACTTTAGTATTGCAGATATCGAGGTCACGCGGCGCATGCGATCTATGCAATATAAACTTCAAGGCGCGCATCAAGTCAATCGAGACAACAATACATTACGCAAGTCTGCGTGCTGGCGCTACCATTGATAAAAACTTCATGGCATGTGCGACACCAAACCAAAACAGATTTAAAAATTTTAAAAATGAGTTGGGGACCATTTGGACTCTTAGTTGCTATCATAACAGAAGCGAAATTCTCTCAGCCTCCATAACTCACGTCTCTATCACTCTATCAGTTACAAATTGAAGCCATGCATATCTCCATTACAATCCCACGATTATCTCCACGTTCAAGGCCAATATCCACGCTCTCATCCACTGCTATAAAGTTAGGGTTTCAGATTTGGTTGGCAGAAACAAATTTGGCGGTTATCAAATCACAAACTCTCATTCACTCTCAGTAAGTTCATCTGCATTTTTGCTCAATTATCTGCAAATGGGTCCAAAGAGAGCACGATCATCTTCCTCTTCCTCATCCTCCTTCGGCAGTCACGGGGAGGACATTGTCGACCACACCAAGTTCCTGAGTTTGGAAGCCCAGTAGGAATACTACCACATCATCGCTATAACATTTATCAAGGAAAGAGGATTAAAACCAGAAGGGCAGGATCGACAGCTTTGTGCCATGATCCAGGAACGTGGCTGGGGCGGATTGACTGCCTCCCCCACGCCCGTTTCGATGAGCATAGTCCGTGAGTTTTATGCCAATGCCAAGGTCACCATGAGCGGTATCTCGATGGTTCGCGGGTTCGAGATAGACTACAGACCTCCCGCCATCAGAACCATTTTCTGACTCACTGAGACACCACCAAGAGGGGCTACCAATTGGGTCACCGGTGCTCACATGGAAACAGACTTGGAGTTGGTGATTTCTGAGTTATGCATGCCTGACACAAAATGGACATATAAAGTTGGTACGACCCAGCCGCGCATATTCCCAGCCGCAACCCTAAACTGATATGCAAAGGCATGGAACTTGTTCATATGTGCCAAGCTAGTGCCTTCATTGCATCAACACGAGATTACAACGGAGAGGGAAATTATTCTATGGGGGATTATCACTGAGAAATATATTGATGTTAGCCATCTCATCCACTAGAATATGCTGCGATATCTGCGGGGAGGCACCACTAGGAGCATTCCACATGCTTTAGTGGTAGCGATGCTATGTGCTCATTAGGGATGCAACTGGGGAAATGGACAACTGCAATATCTAAGCCAGGACATCACACATGCCACAATTACTAAATTTGAGGACTGGGCCGGAGGCGTTCCACACCCACGCAGAAGAGGATTTATCCTCCAGTACACATTTCCCGAGCGATCAAAGCAGCCACCTCAGACCGATCAGGCAGGTCCCTCGACACGACCTTAAGCACACACTGTTTATGGTGATCGCCAGCTCCGAAGGTTGGAGTGAAAAGTCAACGCCATGTATGATAATTTTGGAGCATTTGCTACGGGTCTCACGAGGGCTTTGGCCGAAGCCTTTGCACAATAAGGAATAATGCTGGAGTGGCCCCAGTTTGGGACTGCAGTGCCTTATCCACCACTAGATTCACCACCCGAGGAGGGTGGTACAGCCGATCATTAGGGGAGTTTTCTTGTACCCTTTACCTTCATTCAATGGGGCATTGAATATTATAAGTTTGGGAGTATTGGGGAGTAGTATAGTAGCATGTAGTTTGTTTTTGCATGTTTAGTTAAAATGTTGCATGGTTAGTTTAATAATTTAGTTATTTTTGGTGTTATTGTTTGATTGATAGAAATTTTTTTGTTTTAGTTAATTTGCATATCTCACAAAATTCTTGCGTTATAAAAATTCTTGCCTAGCCAATGATGATAGTGAATTGTGAAAGATTTTAGAGTATATTGGATAACATGAACGTAGTTATAATGTTTTACACGATGGAATTCATGTTGCTATTTAAATACTTTCGGTTTACACGGATGTGTTCACAATCACTTGCAGGTATAAGAATTATGTGTTGCATTGCTTGTTAGAAAATGTAGTTTTAAAAAAGAGAAAAATGCAGAACATGCATGTAGACTTGATAAACATTGACATTCAAACTTTAGGAAAACATGGGTATGCTATGTATATAAAAAAAATGAATAGCAATAACATGGCTAGTCTTATTTTGAGAATACAGCTACTTGAGTAAAATCACTTGAGGGGATTGTCTCTACACCTAGCGTCCTAAGGTCTTTCATGGTCTGGGAGTCATTGGTTGAAAGCTCACTAAGGGGTAGCAGTGTTGCCTAATGGAATAAGGCATTGCACAGTCATGTATAAAAAAAAGGAAAAAGAAAAAAAAATAGCAATAAACACCGCGGGAAAGAGCGAAAATCGCCCTCGTGAGTAGTAATAAAGCAATTAAGTCCAATTTTGAAATTTAGTTTGTTTGGATATGTTGAAACAGTTTGTGTTGTATAAGTATACATGATTCTCAATTTAGGCTATAATTTTCTGTTTCGAGCATGTTAGCATATATATTCTTTGCTTGAATCAAGTTTCGGTGAGCATTACACACACACACACAACATCTCTATAGCATGGATGAATTATCTGAGTGTATGATGTTATGACAATCGTTTAGTTTAAACTTGTATTCCTGAATCTGGATAATTTGCTGAGGTATTTTGGGCTTAAATTCTGTTTAAGTTGGAATTATGTGAGACTAGTTTGCATAGTAGTTTAGCTGCATAGTAGTGCTTTTGCATTTTTCTTTGTTATTTAGCATGCATTGCTTAAGGGCAAGCAATAGTTCAAGTTTGGGGGTATTTGATAAGTGGGTTTTATACCTACTTATTGGATATCAATTTACGCGAATTATGCCCATCTCAAGTACATTTCAGTCTGTTTTAGTTGCATTTCATGTTATTTTGCATTGCATGTACTTAAAACTCCTTTTTGGCGAAAAAGTGCAGGAAATGGCCTAATTTGGTGGTGTTGGATGGCAAGAGGCGCTTGGACAGATGGCTTGAGGCTGATGGATGCACGACATGAGGATGCAGTGAAGTAGAGGAACTGATAATGATGGAAGGAAGGAAAAGAATGAACAAGTAGCAGTAGTAGTAGCAGGATAGAATCAGAAGCAGAACCAAAAATTTACAGACTATAAGTTCTTGTGGTACACATGACATAATAACCTTGATAAGGCGCTGGCATACGCGAGCACTCATTTGTCTGAGCATACATCTCGCAGTAAGTCTCGGCGCTGTGAGAGAACATATCGAGGGGGCGGTAATGCACACGATCTTTCAAGTTGTTTATTTTATTACATAGAATCTATAATCTGTGGATGCTGTGTAAGTAGGTCATAGTGCATTGAAAAATGGCTATGACTCTATTAGTGCTCTTGGCTATTTTCCTATGATATGTGGACGACTCTTGCATGAAAGTGGTAATTAGATGAAATATTAAATGAAGTTAGGATCCCATTATTTCCAAATTAGATTTATTCCATTTTTTTTATTCTCATGAAAAAGTTAAAACTTATCAAGAATGCTCAGGATAATATTTCCAAGAAAAGATATTGGATGAAGTGCAAATATCAAGGATATTCTACTAATTTCATGGAGTATAGAAGCCAAAATTTTAACAACACGTGTATAGAATGAAGATCAAAACATGGATACAATCAATGATAGTAACCATAATAGACATCTGGGACGAAAAAGAGAAAATTTCATTTTTTAATGAATAGTGCCGTATTTGTGAATAGTGTCGTATATGTGAATAATGCTGTATACGTGAATAGTAACCCCGTCACAAAAAGGTAAAAATTCCACAATAAATTTTATATCAATATTTTAGCATAATGATACTGAAGAAAATAATATCATTTACGAAGAAAATAACATTCCTTACCTCAAAATAACAGTAGTTCTGATCGAAATATTGGATGTAAAGCCGAAGGAAACTTGCACTGAATAGCAACTCTCAAAGTATCTAAATACTCACAAAAATATGCTCGATAATATAGAGAGAAAGAAAACTTGTTTCTGGTGTGATTTTCAATTCTAACTTAAGCGCTTTATTTATAGGGAAAATCTTTAGAAACGCATATAGGAGACTAAATTAATAAAATATTATTAATTTTATTTTTCTTCCACGCATGCCAAGCTAGACCAAAATATCAGCCACCACAGTGGGGCCCACCCAAAATCAGCACATGTATTCAATACCAACCAAAAGTGGGTCCCACCCAATTTTAATAAAACTCATTTTATTTTCCAAAACTTCAGTAAAATAAATATCCCTTTTATCAGAAAAATACGAATTTTATGTTCATTCCACATGAAATCGAATTCTCTACAACTTTGCAGAAGAAAGATTTTCCAAATTCCAGACAGAAAATATTCGAAATCCACAAACGGATGATTTTTAACACCTTCTAAAATTCATAACAAATCATGCGTTAATTTTTAACAATTCAAAATTTGTGGACATATACTCAACTTATATATGTATAACATAACCAAAAACCACAATGATCCAACGGTCGGATTAAAATTATAACTCATGCAATAGAGCTTTAAGAACATCGATTTGAGTTTTTAATACCTCCAATCCGACAAAATACTGATAAAATACCTCAACATTAATTCCTTCATTTATAACCATATAAAATAAATATTTTTTTAACCATCATTTATGTCCACATAAAATAAATATTTCCTTATTATATAAATCAATAATTAATTTTTCACAAATAATATAACAGAATCACAATAATGACAATCAGGCCGTTCTTAGGAAAGAGGGGGCTTTCCGATAAGGATTTTTCCTTACTGGCGCGCAATTAGGTAACCAAACCTCTACTTGACAGAACTTTCTAGACATTGCCAATAATGTTATATAATAATATTATTCAAATAATATGAATTATTGATTTGATAATGGGAAATACTGTGAAATGACAATTATTGAAACAACCATAATATAAAATATCAACGCAGCAATTATTGAACCAATAAAATATTGAATAGTAATTACTGTAACAATTATTAAGTAAAACTGAGTGACTTCTCATGTAAGTACCAATAATCAATACCGTGTGCTACTATGCAACCACGCGTATTACTGTACTTTTACTACCGGGTAGTTCAACAGTTAACGGTAAAATTTCCGCCGTTATTTTCATAAAAGATATTTCTGTCATTTTCTCATTCCGACAATAATTCCAATGTGGGGTCCACCAATGATTGTGTCGTCGTATGGATATTCCCCGATAAAAAGAATATTCCCCGACCAATCGAATATTTTATAACCACTTGCTTACTTTTCAAAATTTATAAATATTACCCATAACTATATTATCTCAAATCCACACCATAATAATAATAAAAAAATATTTCGAGAAAATTAAATATTTTTTCATAAAATTTTGGGTCTCACAATCACCCGTCCTTATGAAATTTCGCCCTCGAAATTTACGTACATACCTGGTATGCTGAATAGATGAGGACACCTCGTTAGATTCTAACTTTTTAGGTATAACCTTTGAGCGTAGAATATATTCCTTCTTATCCAAGAATTTAATAGGAACTTCTTCATACATTTAATCTTCCGCTATCTCGTCCGGTTCTAAATCAATAGTGTGGTTCGAGTCGTCCACATATTTACGTAACATCGATACGTAAAAAACGTTATGAACACGCGACATACTTGGCGGTAAAGCGAATCTATAGGCCACAGTTCCTACTCAATCGAGGATTTCAACTTTCTTCGTCGATTCTTTCTTCTAGAATAATGCCTTCTTGAACATTCTTCTTCACATTCATCAGCTCCGGGTCTGTAGCCTTAACATTATTGTTTAAAGTCGGTTCTAATCGTATATTTGCTATCTTCAAGTAGGTTCGTATATTCGCACTCGTAAACGCATACGATCTTCTACTCAACACGTCGGCTACCATGTTCGCTTATCCCACGATGGTATTGAATGATATAATCGTAATCTTCAATAGCTCGAGCCAACATCTTCAGCACATGTTACATTCGTTTTGGGTGAAGAAATATTTGAGGGTTTTAGAAATGGGTTTTGTACTGGGGTCAATACAAAATTTACTTTCACGCTCTGGGGTAGGTCAAGAAGTCTTCAGGGAATACGTCAGGAAATTTATTAACGCTAGAAATATCATTTAAAACTGTGACTCACATCGAAGACTTGGATAACACATGAAATGAAGGTTTCTCCTAACGGAGTTTCAACAGATAATTCAAAGTTTAATTTCTCTGGAGTTAAATTTAAACGTTGAGCGTAAATAGGAGAAATAAAAGAGTGGATAGAATCGGTATAGAATAAGGTATAGACTATGCAAGAGTTTATGATTAACTTACCCGTGACAACTTTGTTCGGGTTCCTCGACAAACACTCTAACTTAAACTACCGGCTTTGACTTATCTGGGACATCCTTTCGCGTCACTATCCCAGCTAGACTTGACTTCATTACACGACAAAATTGAGCTAGGTGACCTTCTCTTCCGCAATTGAAACACGCTTTGGGTTGCTGCATACAGTTTGGATGGATGTGTCCCTCCTGTCCGCATTTGAAACATACGACCGGTGGTCGTTCTTCTTCCTTAACAACGGGTGTTGGTGCTGCTATTTTTCCATCATTATTGAACCTTCTCTTCTTGAAATTTCCACTTCTATTATCTTGGCCATGATTACCACCGAAGTGGTTACCATTCTTGGCATGATAATTTCCCCCACGATGGTTATCATTGTTAGATGGGCCGTTGCAATAGGGTATGATTATTATCGTGTTGCTGGTCGTTACCTTTTGGTTGTGCTAACTCATTATCGCGCTCCACTAACTGAGCCCTATTCATAACATCTGAATATAAACAAAGTTTGTGAGAAATAAGGTATTGATGTATTTTGGGTTTTGAACCTCGTAGAGACATTCGCGTCATTCGCTCCTCATTATCGACCAAATGGGATGCAAACTGGGGCAACTCTGTAAACTTAGCCTCGTACTGCGACACAGTCATATTGTTTTGCTCCAGTTTGATGAATTCCACCTCCTTCATGTGACGAATACTTTCGGGAAAGTACTTGTCGTTGAACAATTCTTGGAACTTCTCCCAAGACATCTTGAGTGCGTCAGGCTGGGTACGTTTTACAGATTTCCACCAATGATCTGCTTCTTCACGCAACATAAAGGTGGCGAATGGAACCTTTTGCTCCTCTGAGCATTCCAAGACATCAAATATCTTGGTGATCTGTTTTATCCACGTCTTTGCCTTAAGCGGTTCTGGCTTTCTCAAAAACTTCGGCGGTCCCAGCTCCTTGAACTGCTTAGTGGTGACCAACCGTGGGTTGCCATTGTTTCTACCTGCATTATGAACAGGAGTCTCTCTCGTTTGGTGTTACATGAATTCTAAAAAGCTCCTAAATGTACCGTCGTTCGTCATTTGATCAGTGCTATTGTTTACACGAGGATTATTGCCTTCCTGATGCATATTATCCTGGATATTGATCGTTGGTGATTCAATGGTCTCATGTGCTCCATTGCTATTCTCAACATTCTCGGATGTTATTTTCAAACACTGTCACAAAACAAGGGTTAATTGACATGCCATATATTATCCCTATACTATGTCCGACCAATTAAATACCAAATAAACTTAGGTAGGTCATACTAGTGAAGGAATTCCCCGTCTCTCCCCTCCTAGTTTTAGTCTCACATCTCAGCCAGGGATCATATCCCTAAGCTTTGATACCAACTGTGACGCCCCAAAATAGGTATATATCACCCATTCTGAGTCGTCAAATACATGGTATAGAATACAAATACAAACTTAAATATACAACATGAGCTGTGAGTTTTAATATAAATATTGTCTTCTAAACAGTATTCAAACTCAAAATAAGTCCTCAATACATTTATTATCACATTATTTCACAGAATAGTGAGAACTACTAATGCTATCATCTGGACCGTCACTCCGTTCCCCGACTAGTCCCGGCTACGTTCTCATTTCCTGAAGAGGACAATGAAGGCAAAAGGGTGAGCTCAACTAGCCCAGTAAGAAATATTATGACTAAGATAATGCAGAATAATTTATCGTTAGCCTTCAACAGTGTTAAATTGATAAAATATAACAAACATCAAGTTTAACTGCAGCGGAACAAGCAATCTATTAGAGGAGACAAGTAGAGCATAAAATCTACTATCTTCTATGATTTAAAAGGTTTTTCATCACTTTTATCGCTGAGACTCAGCTTAATAAATAATCCACATCATCGAATCATCCCTGCACTAAAGGCCAAAGATAATCGTGTTTTCATCAACGGTCATAATCATGCCATAAGACAATTCATCTTTGCACCCTTGGCCGAAGAGAATCCATGACCATAATCATACCAAAAACTGTCCATCAATGCACTACGGACCAATGAGGATTTTTATCACATCATTTGTAACATTACAGTCATGATTATACCGAATAATCCCTGGTCATAATCATACCAAGTCCATCTATGCATGCACAGCAAAAAGAGCGACTCTCATAACAATATAAGCATGAGGATGATGACAATGACATAATAATTCAATAAAACAAGTTCAAGGATAAATTTTTAAAGATTTATAATTTAATTTATCCAGAAATCAATAACATCCAAATTGTCAACATGACACTGCTTTGTGGAGTAAAATTCAAGAATAATATTGTACCAAAAATAAGTTGGACCAAAAACAAATCAATTTTTATCATGAATAGTACTCCGTGAATAGTACTCCGGCATGAAAAAGTTAAAACTTATCAAAAATGCTCAGAATAATATTTCCATAAAAAGATACTGGATGAAGCGCAAATATCAAGGATATTCTACTAATTTCATGGAGTATAGAAGCCTAAATTTTAACAAAACGAGTATAGAATGAAGATCAAAACATGGATACAATCAATGATAGTAACCATAATAGACATCTAGGACGAAAAAGAGAAAATTTCATTTTTAATTGAATAGTCTTAGTATTTGTGAATAGTGTCGATATCGTGAATAGTCCAGTATCGTGAATAGTAACCCGACACACAAAAGGTAGAAATTCCACAATAAAATTTATATCAATATTTCAGCATAATGATATTGAAGAAAATAATATCATTTACGAAGAAAATAACATCCCTTACCTCAAAATAACAGTAGTTCTGATCGAAATATCGGATGTAAAGCCAAAGGAAGCTTGCACTGAATAGCAACTCTCCAAGTATCTAAATACTCACAAAAATATACTCGATAATATAGAGAGAAAGAAAACTTGTTTCTGGTGTGATTTTCAATTCTAACTTTAGCGCCTATTTATAGGAAAATGCTAGAACATAGGAGACTAAATTAATAAAATATTATTAATTTTATTTTTCTTCCACGCATGCCAAGCTAGACCAAAATCTCAGCCACCACAGTGGGGCCCACCCAAAATCAGCACATGTATTCAACACCAACCAAAAGTGGGTCCCACCCAATTTTAATAAAAATTATTTTATTTTTCAAAACTTCAGTAATTCATAATAAATATCCCTTTTATCAAAAAAATACGAATTTTATCTCCATTTCACATGAAATCGAATTCTCTACAACTTTGCAGAAGAAAGTTTTTCCAAATACCAGATAGAAAATATCCGAAATCCACAAACGGATGATTTTTAATACCTTTTAAAATTCATAACAAATCATGCGTTAATTTTTAACGGTTCAAAATTTGTGGACATATACTCAACTTATATATGTATAACATAACCAAAAATCACAACGATCCAACGGTCGGATTAAAATTATAACTCACGCAATAGAGCTTTAAGAACACCGATTTGAGTTTTTAATACCTCCAATCCGACAAAATACTGATAAAATACCTCAACATTAATTCCTTCATTTATAACCATATAAAATAAATATTTTCTTAACCATCATTTATGTCCACATAAAATAAATATTTCATTATCATATAAATCAATAATTAATTATTCACAAATAATATTACAGGATCACAATAATGACAACCAGGTCCCAGGAAAGAGGGGACTTTTGTAACACCCCGGAAAATCGAACCTTTGTAAATACTTTTATTAATGAATAAAATAATATTATTTATTATTATTACGTATGGATAAGACGAATGTCGTTCTATAACCTAGAAACATTGGAATGTCGTAGTATTTTAACTACGTCAGAGAATTAAAGTGTTTGAATTTTTAAGACGAAAATAAAAGCTTTCCGAGAAATTTTCAGAAAACACTATTCATTGATTTCTGCTCGGGAATTATTTTTGAACTTCTGAGAAATACGTAACGTTATAATATCAAGGTGAGATGGATTATGTAATAATAATCTAAGTATGGAAAACGTAATATTTCGCATGCGGACTTAATTTGGGAACGTTAGGTTTATTAAGCGTTAAGGAAAGAAAGTTGTAATCGTATGATGTGTATGCATTTTAGGAGATAATGAACGTAAGTATAATACGACTTATTATACTATTAAGAATGGAGAATGAAATAACGTATATTACGAATTAATATATGAGCTAGCATACGAAGATTATACGTGGGGTATAAATATTAAGTTATTAAATCTAAAGTAATGGACTTGTAGGATTATTAGCTTAGTGATAGAAGTCCAATTGAATGTGATACTCAAGCCCAAGTGTTTGTTAAATCATAAGTCCAAACTTTTGTAATGAAAACCCAATAAGGAATTAACTAGATTAATTAGCAAGCCCAATGATAAGCCATGATCCATGGGGCAAACCAAATGAGAAATGGGTAGACTTGATGGGCAAACATTTTGTGTGGTGACCAAGTGTAGTGATGATCAAGTAATAGAAGTGGCTAGCAAGTAGACTTGGTTGATAAGCAATGAATAGTAAGGAGGTGTATTAAGGAGGTGATTAAAGGAGGTGGAATGTCTAATTGACTATAATGCCCTAGCTTTTGGTTGCCTATAAATAGAGAAGCCTCACTTCATTTGTTGGTTGTTTCATTTCATCCAACTCCTCTCAAGATTAAGTAACTTATTGGTTAGAGAGAATAAGCACATAAGTTAAGAATAAGTTAATCATCCTTTGATAAATCTTCAAGGAAGACTCATGTCTATTATAGGGTAAGACTCATGTATAATATATCTTTATTTCTTCTATGATAGGATTGATAGAGAAGTGGGATTGTTTGATAATAACATATAATAAGTTATTAATGAATGAACTTAAGTCGAATAAGTTGAATAAGAAACTTGAACTCTAATAAGTTGATAGAATCGTGAAGAACTTGTCATATGATGTTAGTATGTTGAATATAGTATAAGAACATTGATTGATGAACTTATGTCCATAGTAAGTCATATGCATGAGAATTTGTTGTTCATAAGTTAAATAAGTCATTGACTTATGAGAATAAGTTAAAACCTACTTTGATTATAAGTTGGGGTAATAAGTTTCTTGTGATGTTCATATGTTGATTAAAATCCATTTAGAATGATTAGTAATAATGTTTTGCCGGAATTCACACGATTAGACGATTATCGTCGAATTCGTGAAATTCTCAGAATGGAAGTCATATTTTGTGTTTGATGTCACAAACGTTGGTTTTCGATGGAGACAAGTCATATTTGGCATTATAGAGTTGCGGACTCAAAAATGACTGAATTCTGACATAGAACGAAGAAACGAGCGTTGAACGTTCACAAACGTTTATTGTTTTCGTTAAAAATGAACTTATAGGTGAAATTTTAGCAAACAAAATCAAATCGATAAAATTCTTACATGAACGCATAGAGGATGTAATTTGTGAACCGTAGGCTTTTGAACGAGCCAATTCGAACTTATAACGAAGAAGTTATGAGTCCGGGAGTTTCATAAAATTTTCAAACTTTGCAAACTATCTGAGGCACAAAGTTGGCGCCGCGGCACCAACCCAAGGCCAAATGAGTGACGATGCAGTGCCGTAATAGTGTCTGAGCACACTGTTAACTCGCGCCGCAGCACGAGATAAAGAACAAAGTGTGCCACCCTAGCGCCAGATCCGGATGTTAGACACTGCTAACTCGCGCCACAGCGCGAGATGAAGGATAGTGGGTGGCGCTGCAGTGCCAACCCTATGCAATGGACAATAAAGATTGTTTTCAAGTGCATAATGAAAGAGAACTTGTTAGTAATGAACTAAGATATGAGCATAACATTGTTAAGGCATTATAAGACACTTAAGCATGATGATTAAGAGTTAATAATCAATTGAAGATGAATGAAATATGAATGACGTAATGAAAGCCGGAAACCCATAATAGTAGATCTAAGGTAGGATTTACATTGAGATGATGGGTAAGATATAATAGTATACATACTTGATTATATATGACCTAATGTGGTACGTTATATGATCATGTATTATAGAAACGTAGAGACTTAAAGTGTACGTGTGTTAATCGATGGCGAATATTTCAAGGCAAGTATTCTAACCCTTGTTCCAGTTCAGTCTAGACAAGCTTTGTAATTCATGTATTCTTTCGCATGAAGTCTTGAATGATGAAGTCTAAGCTAATTCTTTCGACTAGACTTATATTATGATTTTGTCAAGCATGGTTAATGTTTACCGAGTTATATTGGCTTGGTTTTGAATCGAAGACCGAGTATGCTAAAAATATTTTTGTCGTTTAACGACAGGCATATGAGGTTGCCACAACTTAAACATATACACGTTTAATGAATGTAGTGTTGTTCAATATAAAGTACTATGGGCTGATCACCCAGAAGTGCTCGTAAGCTATGCCGGACCTACGGACTTAGTGTCGGGTTGTCCTTTTCAAAAGAAATTATGAACTACTCATAGTCTTGAGCCTTAGTTGATATTCTATTGAATATTGTTATTGGAAAATGTTTTGAATGAAAAGAAGTGCTATTTTGAATTTATCAATAGTACTTCGTAACTATTGTTCAGTTACTGAAGATATATAAGTTCTATGTTTCAAGCATGTTGTTTATTAGAATTGTAGTACTTGCTAAGCTAGTCATGCTCACTCTTGCTTGAACCATATGAACACAACCAAGATCGAGCGGACTGAAGGCTCAAGCAAGGACAAGGGCATGGCGAAGACGAACCCTTAGATTACTTATGTAATAGAATAGTTGAATGTCTGTAATATATTGAATATTATGATAAGAACAAACAAATGGGTTATAAAGAACCTGGGAAATATAATATTATTTTGGATATATATATAGAAGTTATATTAGTCCTTTTAGGACTATTCAATTGAATGAATGAATGAATGGTAGTACCGTGTAGCACCATCTGTCGGGTTGGAAGAGACCCAGATTTGGGGGCTTCATAGGTTGGTATCAAAGCATTCAGTTATAAAACTTAAGGGGGGATTAAAAACCTTAAGTCATAACCTTAAGAGAGGTCAAAGAAGTACAAGAAGAAAATAACCTTATAAAAATGCATTATGATTATGTTATGTGTTTTTATTATTCTACTGACGTGTACTAATCAACTTAATTGTTTTGTGTAGATGTCAGGAGTAAACGAAATGTATGTAGATGGTCAAGCCATTAGTGAAGAATCGGTGAAACAAGTAGAGGTTATACCGAACCCCATAGCGGCAGAGCCTGAAGTTGTGGTTATTGAGTCTGGAGACTCAGATGATGCTAACTATATGTCAGTATTCGATGGAATGATAGAAGAGGAAGTAGAGACAGTGTCCTTTAATCCAGTGGCTATAGCAGTGGAGATAGCTCCTGGAGGGTCAATGATGTCTCTGTTTATGTCCGTGTTGGATAGAAATATCCATTACTGTCAGGAAGTCAAGGAGCTAAAAGCAGAGCTCCAAATGGTTATAGAGGACAAGACTGATGTCGAGTCCATGTGGGAGTAGGAGCATGACGAGAGGATTTTGGCTAAGAACAAAGTCCACAATTTAAAGCACGAGGTCTTTGAGCTCAAGGAGGAGCTAAAGACCAAGGTGTAGAAGATAGGGAGGATGTCCTATATCTGTAGGAGTTCTCATACAGATTTCCAGTAACAGGTAGCTGGATATCCTATGGAGGTGGGGCAAACACGACATACTAATAGCCGTGATATTATTGCTGGTCTTGCCAAGGCAGATTTCAAGAATGCCTCGAGGCAGATGTAGACTAGTAGTAGTTAGAGTAGTATGTAAATATTTTGTAAGTAGTAGTGATGTAAAGCCCTTTTTGTATAGTAAAGGGTAGTCTTTTGTAAATCCAAATTTTTGGAAAGCGATAGCGGGAAAGTAATGTAAACAAACTTTAGTACATGTATGTATAGCCGATGTAGTATTATACTATGAAGAATGAATATAAGTCCTTTTTATGGAAAGCAATGAGTTATGGATGTTGGAGTTATTGTTAATATTAATGATAACTAATAAAGAAAGGAATAATAACGAAATGTGTTTAATGTATCAGCAAAATGCCGTCGAGAAGAGTGCAACGTAATCAAGGTACTAACGTGAATCAATAGGAGGGAGGTCCGATTAACCCGACGCAGGAGTTTGTTAATTTAATAACAACTGCCTTTAATAGAATAGGGGCTAATATCCTCGTAAATCTAGGAGTAGCACGAGCTACTACCTTTAAGGATTTCAAGAGCGTGGGTCCGCCGGAGTTCAAAGGAACTACGGACCCAATTGAAGCCCAAACGTGGGTTAAGAAAATAGAGAAGGCATTTGTGATAGCAAATGTCGACGAGGCCCAGAAGGTTGCCTTTGAAACCTATACGATGAAGGGAGAGGCCAACTTTTGGTGGGAAGCCAATCAGGCTAGGGTTGGGATAACGAATCTAACGTGGGATAGGTTCAAGGAGATATTCTTCGAGAACTACTTTCCCATGAGTATGCAGGGGAGGATGGAGATGCGATTTCTTGAGTTGAAACAAGGGGATATGACAGTTCCCCAATACGCTGCCAAGTTCAATGAACTGGCAAGGTTCGCTCCACATCAAGTGGATACTGAGGTGAGGGACGCACGACGGTTCGAGTAGGGCTTGAAACCCTGGCTCTATAACCGCATATCAGTGTTCCAAAGTATTTCTTTTGGGATTGTTTTAGAGAAGGTGATAATCGCCGAGGGTGGTAGTGAAGCTTTAAGTTAATACCACAAGGACAAGAAGAGCAAGATTAAAGTAGACGGGAGAGTAATGATCGAGGGAGCTAGTGGTAGTGGCGAGGGTCAGAAGAGGAAGGTATTTATCTCTGGGAATACAGGAGTGAAGCAAGGAGACCCGAAGAGAAGAATAGAGGCCTGCAAGACCTGTAGGAAGACTCACTTAAGAGTCTGTCTCAAAGGGAAGGCCGTCTGTTACAACTGTGGACAGGAGGGGCACATTGCACCTAATTGTCCAAGTTCGAAGAAGAACCATGGATGCTTTGTGTGTGGGTCAACCGACCACATGGCAAAGAACTGCCCGAAGAAGGGGACGAAGAAGAATCGGGGCACTAATAGCGGTAAGTTAGCTATTAGTGGACCAGCGCAGCCGGTTAGGCCGATGGGTCGTACCTTTAACATGACAGTCCAAGATGCAGTAGCATCAGGGGACGTCGTCGTAGGTATTATTCCGATCAACGATATCAATGCGTACGTTCTATTTGATTCGGGTGCTACTTGTTCGTTTATAGCATGCGATTTTGCTAGACGATTAAGATTACTTTCCGAAAAGTTTCCTATACCTTTAAATGTTAAGGTAGCAAATGAAGAGATAATTCATGATGAAGATATTCACACGAGTTATTGTGTAGACATACTGGGTTGTAAATTATCGGTAGATTTGTTACTAATAAAGTTAGGAGAGTTCGACGTAATTCTCGGAATGGATTGGTTAGTGAACCATGGGGAAATTATAGATTGTCAAAAGAAATGTGTGAACATTAAATCGTTAAGACAACCTCATGTAGTATTTTATAGGAATAGATCATCGGGACGTTCGTGTTGTCTTACCATGACACATACTAGGAAATTACTGAGAAAGGGATGTGTAGGTTACCTGTGCCATGTTGTTGATACCCAGAGAGTGGTAGCAACCATGGAACAAATACATGTAGTGAGAGAATTTGCCAATATATTTCCAAGTGAATTGCCAGGTCTTCCGCCGGATAGGGAGACAAAGTTTGCGATAGACATTGTGCCAGGAGCGACACCAGTTTACATGGCACCATATCGTATGGCGCTAGTGGAGATGAAGGAGTTGATGGTGCAGTTGCAAGAACTATTGGACAGGAAGTACATACAACCGAGTGTTTCGTCGTGGGGAGCACCGGTACTATTTGTCAAGAAGAAGGACGGATCGTTAAGACTTTGTATCGACTACCGAGAGTTGAACAAGTTAACGATAAAGAATAAATACCCATTGCCCAGGATCGATGATCTCTTTGATCAGTTGAAAGGGGCTAAGTATTTTTCAAAAATAGATTTAAGGATGGGGTATCATCAGTTGAAGGTTAAAAAGGAAGATGTACCAAAAATAGCATTCAGGACTCGTTATGGTCATTACGAGTTTCTGGTGATGTCATTTAGGTTGACAAATGCACCAGCTGCATTTTTATGGATATGATGAACATAGTGTTCAAACAATATGTGGACAAGATCATCCTGAACACCTAAGATTAGTGTTGGAGACACTTAGGAAGGAGAAGTTGTATGCGAAGTTCACTAAGTGTGAATTTTAGTTGGAGAATGTACAGTTTTTAGGTCATGTCATTGACCATGAGGGGATTTCAGTAGATCCAGCTAAGGTGGAAGCTGTGATGAATTGGGAATAGCCAAAAATGCCGACTAAGGTGTGGAGTTTCTTAGGGTTAGAGGGTTACTATTGAAGATTCATCCAGGATTTTTCGAAGATAGCTACTCCGTTGACTAACTTGAAGAGGAAGACGGTGAAATACGCTTGGACTGACAAGTGTGAGGACAGTTTTCAAGAACTGAAGAAGAGGTTGAGTGAAGTGCTGTTTTGTCATTGCAGATGACACGGGAAATTTTGTAGTTTATAGCGATGCTTGCTTCATATAGAGGACTTGGTTGCGTGCTCATGCAGTATGGCAAGGTCATTGCGTATGCATCTAAGCGATTGAAGGATTATGAGAAAGTTTACCCTACTCATGATGCAGGCTGGCCGCAGATAGTTTTGCTCTAAAGATATGGAGACATTATCTTTATGGAGAAAAATGTGAGATATACACGGACCACAAGAGTTTAAAATATATCTTCACACAGAAGGAGTTGAATATGAGGCAGAGGAGATGGCTGGAGTTGATAAAGGATTATGACTGTGAAATCCTGCATCACCCTAGAAAAGCGATGTAGTTCTTGAGGCGCCTTAAGTAGGAAGGGTCGGGAAAAGTTGTATTTGTTAAGCGGCCAAACCGAGTTGATAGCGAGAGATGGCTAGGATGGAGTTGGAAGTGAAGCTGCCAAGTGAAGTAGGACAAATGCTATTTACGACGGAGATGCAATCTACCATCGTAGAGAGAGTTAAGGAGGTGCAACTCAAAACTGATGAGTGCGACCGAATAAAGGAGCGGCTAGCCAATGAAAAAGATATTAAGTACAGTCTTGATAATGAGGGATTATTGAAATTTGAATGAAGAATTTGGGTTCTAAATGAGACAGAATTAAAGGAGCAGGTTCTACAAGAGGCTCGTAGTTTGAGATTTTCTATTCATCCTGGTAGCACTAAGGTGTATCAAGATCTTCGACAGAGTTTCTGGTGGCCGAACATGAAGAGAGAGATCGTCGAATATGTGAGTAGGTGCTTGACTTGTCAGAGAGTTAAGGCCGAACATCAACGACCTAGTGGCTTGCTACAGTCATTAGAAATCTTGGAGTGGAAATGGGAGAATATCACGATGGATTTTGTGGTTGGACTTCCGACTACTCAGAAGGGGTATGATGCGATCTGGGTAATAGTGGACCGATTGACGAAGTCGACTCACTTTTTACCAATTAGGGTTAAGTATAACTTAGACTAGTTAGCTAGACTCTATATTAAGGAAATATTCTCCAGACATGGAGTACCTGTATCGATTGTGTCAGATCGGGATCCACGATTCACGTCAAACTTTTGGAGGAGTCTAAAAGAGCAGTTGGGAATGGAGTTGAATTTGAGTACAAGGTATCATCCACAAACAAATGGACAGAGTGAGAGAACAATTCAGACGTTAGAAGATATGCTAAGATCTTGCGTCATGAATTTCAAGGGTAGTTGGGATGATCATCTACCATTAGTGGAGTTTGCGTATAACAATAGTTATCATGCAAGCATATGTATGCCGCCTTACAAAGCTTTGTATGGGAGGAAATGCAGAACGCCACTGTATTAGGATGAGGTTGGAGAACGCCGAATGTTGGGACTAGAGTTGGTGCAACAAATAGCGGACATTGTTAAAATGATACAAATGCGTCTTCTAGAAGCTCAAGACAGATAGAAGAAGTTTACAGATCCACATAGAGAGAATCAAGAGTTTGAAGTACGGTTCATACGTATTCCTAAAAGTATCTCCCTGGAAAAGAAAGATACGTTTTGGGAAGAAGGGAAAGTTAAGTCCAAGGTTCATAGGACCTTTTGAGGTATTAAAACGGGTAGGGGAGGTAGCTTATATGACAGCCTTACCTCCAGGCCTAGAACGAATACATAATGTATTTCACGTATCCGTGTTACGTCCTTATAAGCCGGATTATAAGCACGTGATAGAATATGAACCTATTCATATCGAGAAGGACTTAACGTATGAGGAAATGCCGATTCAAATTATTGATAGAAAAGAACAAGTTCTGCGAAATAAAGTCATACCTTCCGTGAAAGTGATATGGAAGAACCACGATGCAGAAGAAGCAACGTGGGAGTTAGAAGAAATGATGAAAAAGAATTACCCTCAATTATTTGTGTAATTTTTTTTATATAGCGAGATTCTGGGGACAGAATCCTTATAAGGGGGAGAGAATGTAACGCCCCAGAAAATCGAACCTTTGTAAATACTTTTATTACTGAATAAAATAATATTATTTATTATTATTATGTATGGATAAGATGAATGTCGTTCTATAACATAGAAACGTTGTAATGTCATAGTATTTTAACTACGTGAGAGAATTAAAGTGTTTGAATTTCTAAGACGAAAATAAAAGCTTTCCAAGAAATTTTCCAAAAAACACTATTCATCGATTTTTGCTCGGGAATTATTTTTGAACTTCCGAGAAATACGTAACGTTATAATATCAAGGTGAGATGGATTATGTAATAATAATCTAAGTATGGAAAATGTAATATTTCGCATGCGGACTTAATTTGGGAACGTTAGGTTTATTAAGCGTTAAGGAAAGAAAGTTATAATCGTATGAGGTGTATGCATTGTACGAGATAATGAACATAAGTATAATATGACGTATTATACTATTAAGAATGGAGAATGAAATAACGTATATTACGAATTAATATATGAGCTAGCATATAAGATTATACATGGGGTATAAATGTTAAGTTGTTAAATCTAAGGTAATGGACTTTTAGGATTATTAGCTTAGTGATAGAAGTCCAATAGAATGTGATACTCAAGCCCAAGTGTTTGTTAAATGTTAAGTCCAAACTTTTGTAATGGAAGCCCAATAAGTAATTAGCTAGATTAATTAGCAAGCCCAATGGTAAGCCATGATCCATGGGGCAAACCAAATGAGAAATGGGTAGACTTGATGGGCAAACATTTTGTGTGGTGACCAAGTGTAGTGATGATCAAGTAATAGAAGTGGCTAGCAAGTAGACTTGGTTGATAAGCAATGAATAGTAAGGAGGTGTATTAAGGAGGTGATTAAAGGAGGTGGAATGTCTAATTGACTATAATGTCCTAGCTTTTGGTTGCATATAAATAGAGAAGCCTCACTTTATTTGTTGGTTGTTTCATTTCATCCAACTCCTCTCAAGATTAAGTAACTTATTAGTTAGAGAGAATAAGCACATAAGTCAAGAATAAGTCAATCATCCTTTGATAAATCTTCAAGGAAGAAAAGCACAAGTGCTTCTAGGGTAAGACTCATGTCTATTACATCTTTATCTCTTCTATAATAGGATTGATAGAGAAGTGGTATTCTTTGATAATAACATATAATAAGTTATTAATGAATGAACTTAAGCCGAATAAGTTGAATAAACAACTTGAACTCTAATAAGTTGATAGAATCGTGAAGAACTTGTCATATGTTTGTCATATGATGTTAGTATGTTGAATATAGTATAAGAACATTGATTGATGGACTTATGTCCATAGTAAGTCATAAGCATGAGAATTTGTAGTTCATAAGTTAAATAAATCATTGGCTTATGAGAATAAGTCAAAACCTACTTTGATTATAAGTTGGGGTAATAAGTAACTTGTGATGTATGTTGATTAAAATCCATTTAGAATTATTAGTAATAATGTTTTGCCAGAATTCACACGATTGGACGATTATCGTCGAATTCGTGAAATTCTCGGAATAGAAGTCGTATTTTGTGTTTGAAGTTGGAAACGTTGGTTTTCAATGGAGACAAGTCATATTTGGCATTATAGAGTTGCGGACTCAAAAATGACCGAATTCCGACTTAGAACGAAGAAACGAGCATTGAACGTTCACGAACGTTTATCGTGTTCGTTAAAAATGAACTAATAGGTGAAATTTTAGCAAACAAAGTCAAATAGATAAAATTCTTACATGAACGCATAGAGGATGTAATTTGTGAACCGTAGGCTTTTGAACGAGCCAATTCGGACTTATAACGAAGAAGTTATGAGTCCGGGAGTTTCGTAAAATTTTCAAACTTTGCAAACTATCTGAGGCACAAAGTTGGCACCGCGGCGCCAATCCAAGGCCAAATGAGTGGCGCCGCAGTGCCATAACAATGTCTAAAACACTTTGCTAACTTTCATCCGCAATACGAGATAAAGAACAAAGTGTGGCACCGCATGGCGCGAGATCGGGATGTTAGACATCGCTAACTTTCGCACTTACGGTAGCGAGATGAAGAAGCGATGGGTGGCGCCACGGCCTTGACCCTATGCAATGGATAGTGAAGAATGTTTTCAATTGCAAAATGAAAGAGAACTTGTTAGTAATGAACTAAGATATGAGCATAACATTGTTAAGGCATTGTAAGACACTTAAGCATGCTGATTAAGAGTTAATAATCAATTGAAGATGAATGAAATGTGAATGACGTAATGAAAGCCGGAAACCCATAATAGTAGATCTAAGTCAGGATTTACATTGAGATGAAGGGTAAGATATAATACTATACATACTTGATTATATATGACCTAATGTGGTACGTTATATGATCATGTATTGTAGAAACGTAGAGACTTAAAGTGTACGTGTGTTAATCAGTAAGCAAACGCTAAAGGCAAGTATTCTAACCCTTGTTCCAGTTCAGTCTGGACAAGCTTTGTAATTCATGTATTCTTTCGCATGAAGTCTTAAATGATGAAGTCTAAGCCAATTCTTTCAGCTAGACTTGTATTATGATTTTGTCAATCATGGTTAATGTTTACCAAGTTATATTGGTGTGGTTTTCAATCGAAGATCGAGTATGCTAAAAATGTTTGTGCCGTTTAACGATAGACACGTTAGGTTGCCACAACTTAAACTTATACACGCTTAATGAATGTAGTATTGATCAACATAGAGTACTATGGGTTGATCACCCAGAAGTGCTCGTAAGCTATGCCGGACCTACGGACTTAGTGCAGGTTGTCCTTTTCAAAAGAAATTATGAATTGCTCATAGTCTTGAGCCTTAGTTGATATTTTACTGAATATTGTTGTTGGAAAACGTTTTGAATGAAAAGAAGTGCTATTTTGAATTTATCAATAATACTTAATAACTATTGTTCAGTTACTGAATATATATAAGTTATATGTTTCAAGCATGTTGTTTATTAGAATTGTAGTACTTGATGAGCTAGTCATGCTCACTCTTACTTGAACAATATGAACACAGCCAAGATTGAGCGGACCGAAGGCTCAAGCAAGGACAAGGGCAAGGTGAAGACGAACCCTTAGATTACTTATGTAATAGAATAGTTGAATGAGTGTATTATATTGAATATTATGACAAGAACAAACAAATGGGTTACAAAGAAACTGGGAAATGTAATATTATTTTTGATATATATATTGAAGTTATATTAGTCCTTTTGGGACTATTCAATTGAATGAATGAATGAATGCTAGTACTGTGTAGTACCATCTGTCGGGTTGGAAGAGACCCAGATTTGGGGGCGTCACAGCTTTCCGATAAGGATTTTTCCTTACTAACGCTCAATTAGGTGACCAAACCTCTCCTTGACAGAACTTTCTAGAAATTGCCAATAATGTTATCTAATAATAATATTCAAATAATATGAATTATTGATTTGATATTGGGAAATACTGTGAAATGACAATTATTGAAACAACAATAATATAAAATATCAACGCAGCAATTATTGAGCCAATAAAATATTGAACAGTAATTACTGTAACAATTATTGAGTAAAACTGAGTGACTTCTCACGTAAGCACCAATAATCAATACCGTGTCCTACTATGTAACCACGTGTATTACTATACTTTTACTACTGGGTAGTTGAACAGTTAACGGTAAAACTTCCGCCGTTATTTTCATAAAAGATATTTCTGTCATTTTCTAATTCCGACAATAATTCTGTTGTGGGGTCCACCAATGATTGTGCCGTCGTACGGATATTCCCCGATAAAAAGAATATTCCCCAACCAATCGAATATTTTATAACCACTTACTTACTTTTCAAAATTTATAAATATTTCCCACAACTATAACATTATCTCAAATCCACACCATAATAATAATAAATAAAAAAAATATTTTGAGAAAATTAAATATTTATTCATAAAATTCGGGGTCTCACAATGATCATCTCCTTTTCTTATACTAGTTTGTTCAATTTGAAAAAAAGTTTTTACGTAAGTCAAGTATACAAAATCTATTAAGTAATATTCTAGTTCTATACAAAACATTATTATTATAAATAGAACAATAATTGTTCTTAAATATAATATCTGTAATGCCCCAAAATCTGGACTATTTTCACCATGTATGCGGTACATCACGATCCCATCTTCTTCCAAACATACATCATTATATAGTTAAATATAACAACATACATTCTCAAATCCCAGGTTCTAATACCTTATAACCTTGTTCATTACAAATAATGATAATTACATTATTCTTTATCTCTTACAAGAGTGACTTTCATCCGCCACTAAGGATACATAACAGTTCATTAAACTAATCTATAGTTCAATTAAACTATTCTACATTACAAGTCTTGGCTTGATCTTCACACTCATTCTTATACTGAATGACACTTCTGGATACCGGTCAGCTTGATCTTTACGGGATCCTTAAGTTCTTTCTAACATCGTTTGCTAAAAATATTTTTATTTTTAGAAAGTGTGAGCTTTCAAATTGCTCAGCAATTCATAGTAGTTGAATAAACAACTTCAAGAATTTAAACCTTCTTTTAAGACTTCACTAACCGAACAAAGGTTATGAAGTAGCTTGAATAATAGGAATAATTCTGATTCCTATCATTTTAAAACATTAGTCACATTCACTTTGAATTACTTTCCTTCTTCTACCTTTTTCCATACACATCATGTTTGGCTAGAATCATTAGCACAGACTTAACAATAGCAGTTCATGTATAAACAGAACATTCTCATATTGAACAGTTCAATCACAGAATAGTTCATTTCATAGAAATACCGAAGTGTTAAAATTGTGGCTCAAGGCCTCATACCTTCTACCACCTTGTACAAATATCACACATTTGCACATAGACAAAACTTCTCAAGTTCAACATCTGAGAAAGTTTAAAAAACTAGCATTCATTTAAAATATGAATGAAGTTAGGAAACTTACCTTACGCACAACTACAGCTACAACTTATAGTTTACATTGAACTGCTCATTGAAAACCCTATATAACACACAAGGAAATAACATATACACCAATTAGTCAAATAATTGACTTTAGGCATTGATTTAAGCTTTTCTTTACTTCTTAGTGTTCGCGTTCTTGCAATCTAAGTTTACGCGACCAACTTCCTTTACTACCGGTTTACAGCTTCATGACATACGGAGATGTCTTACTCATACGATCATCATCTTTGATTATTTATATTCTTATCTTTTTCTTATAACCCTTCTAGGACTCAGCACACATCGTGTCTCTACTCGTAGTCCATATGGTACTCTTAGTGGTTTCCCATAAACGACTAACAAACAAGTTCTCGTCTCATCTATACTACCCATAACAATGAGTTAGATCGGTTACCAGTTTCGTATATACCTTCGCTCTCTAAAGGAATTGTTTAGCCAATCTCCTATATGTCAACCATCAAAGGTTATGATTGTACCAAAACCTAAACTTATCTTAACTTATTCGAACCACTAAAACAATAATGTTCGTTAAGTCAACTTCTCATTCCTTATGTCTTTCTAGGAACTAAATGTCATACCTCAAGATTCATTCTTTATCGTCTAAGTCATACATTATTTTTTATACTCAGAACGATTATTCAATGTTAATACTATGCATTCATAGCATTAACCATTACCTTATTCAAATATTACAATGTTTGGTTCATTCGACTCAGAACGTCATCCACGTTATAATCATTACTCAGCTTCTTAACATTATATGTCATTATCTTTAATTCAGTTCTTCACCATTCACAGGTTTAATCATCATTCTTCATTAGCTTACGCTCAAACCATACACGGGGTGTAGGTTCTGCCCGTTTAATATTCGCGTACACTCAACCCTCACGTCAGTTAAAGTGTTTAACGCTTAAATTTAATTCTAACATTCTCTATCCGACTCACATTCAGCTTTCATTAATCTTATTACCATTCGCTATGACCTTCTTGATAATTTATATCTTACTTACTACCTTTGTCAATGTCTAAGTCATACAACCAATGTATACTTAGAACGTTCGCCCGGCGCGAATACAATTCACGAGGATCGTTTACGTAATCTACATTCACGTTGCTCGTCTCTTAATCTCTCTTTCAAGCTTCACCCAAGGTTTTAATAACTCTCATTTATTATCTAATATATTAACCCCACGTTCATCATTCTTTCTTAATGTCGAAGCCATACGATTCGTTGTATGCTAAGATCGATCGTTCATCACAAACGTGTTGCGTTCATAGTGTCTATATGCTTTACACATATCTATCATTACAACATCAAAGCATTGAAATGTTATACATTACCATCATCAATCAATGTCTAAGGAATCACAATCACAGCAATCCCCCACGTTTGTTTTATCGCGCCTACGGTCCCCAGATATCGGTTTCATAATTTGCGTTTACATTCTTTGTCTTTTAATCCCGTTCAATCTTTCTATTCAACCATCATTAAAGGTTTAAATTCACTTAATTAAGTGTTGCATTATGCGAACTATATGTTCTTTATCTTCCCTTACACTTTTCCCAAGAGTTGAGCATTTAATGTTAGGTTTGTAATATTCAAGAACGCAATCAAATTGCATAAAATTAGCGAAAGCGTGGTAAAATCAGAGTTTAAAAATTTACAAACCATATACCCGGATCACTCTTTATGCACAATTATTAATTAAACGAAAAGATAAAGAATAAAACCATACCCTTGAAGATCGAGCTTCCTCAGGTACAAGTTCACCTCCAATCCTTTTCGCGTTCAACTTGAATCCACCGGGTTTGGTTCCTTCCTTTGATCAACGTTAGCCACCCATGTGTTTGGCCTCTAGAGGTGATCCACCAAGGAAGAATAAAATTCAAGAAGATGGGTGGTTGGCTAAACCCTAGTTTTCTATCTCTACATAAAAGGCGTACTCCCAACAACTTGGAATTATTACGCATTTTGTTGAAAAAGTCAACAACCCATACCACCCATAATAAGACTCCTCTTATTTATAGATGTGGGCAACCCACCTTAACAATTAAGGAATTTGGTTTTATTTAATTAATTAAATTCTTTTAATTAATTAAGCTCCCTAATCTTATTAGGGATAATTAATTAAACTCCTTTAATTAATTTTCCTTCCTAATCAATTAGGAATAAATGAGAGTACTTATATTAAATTAATTCCTAAACTCTTTTAGAAATTAAAATAATAATAATTGTAATAATATTAATAAGACTCCTCTTATTAATTTATATTTAATATTTCTAAAATATTAAATAATAAATATTAAGCTATTTAATTTATTCTATCACCATAGATTAAATTAAATATACATAACTTTATATTATTACGATTATGCCATTAACTTCTTAAATAATTATTCTTCCTTTTATGGTGTGACCCTTTAGGTTCTCCATATTAAGCAGGTTGTGAATAAATCAATTAGAACAATTCTAATCTTATTTAAATAAATAAATTAAACAATTAATTTATTTAAATAAATAATATTTATTCTACAATAGGATAAGCCTCCCCTAGCGATCAACGATTTTCCGGATAATATAGATTTCAACATTAATCATAAAAAGAACCTTTGAGTAAATAGTTACCGTGCAATTCAATCCTTCCACCATCTGATGTCCCAATTAAATATAAGACATGGAATTCTTGTCAAGTCTTATTTTATTTAATTATATGTATTTCGACTCTTAAATGCACAACTCAAATAATGCAAATTAGAAACTCCTTTCAAATTTCATTACGCGCCTTAAGAGACTACTTGGGTTGTCATTTATCGAATCACATAGGACATTTCTCTTCTTTTATTAGAAGTGGTAGATTCTTTATTGATCATACATTATCTCCATGTACAACTTATTATACCCAAGCATACCCTTTGATATACACTAAGGGTCTTAAGGAATAAGTCAAAGTATAATTCATCATACACAAGATACTATGATGATCTCAAGTCCAAGGATTACTTGTACTACTATCACTCTGAGGAATTCCTATTGACGAGCAAATAAAACTCCATTAGGTATTCCTTAGCGAGCCACGTTCGGTGAACTTATTCTCTAATAAGCACCTACATACTTGCTTTAGTGTCTCCACACAAATGATCGTGAGATCAATCATCCTCATCAATGAGCAAGCAAGCGTATGTACCCAATCTATCCGGATTCACTAATCCCCAATTTAGTAATCCAATGATTGGGAACTATTTTAGTTTTAAGCTTTCTAAGAATTTAGATCTCATTAGAATGATCATCATCATTATTCTAAAAGCATTGCTTAAAACTATGGGTTTATCACATATTATAAAACGACATCATGTAGATAATTAAAAGCCTTTAATAAATTAATACTTTTTATTAATAAATGAATAAGATTGTTTACAAAGTATATGCTTTATCATCAAACATGATTGGCTTGTATGCATACTACTTTCAATCTCCCACTTGCACTAAAGCCAATCGTCATGGTATCTCATACTCTTTCTTCTCTAAGTGGCGATTATCCTAACATTGGATAAGCTTTAGTTAATGGATATGTAATGTTGTTCTTTGAGAGTCCACTATCTCTATAGTGATTTCCCATCTTTCATTGATTCTAATAATCAAATGAAAGTGTCACAACACATGTTTAGATCCAAGATGAGACTTAGGAACTATTCCTAGATTACGTAATGAACTTTTAATCCAAACAATCAACTTGCGACTTCATTTATAGCTATATACTTTGTCTTTATCACTAAACAAACAACTCTTTTTTGTTTGGAACCTTTCAATTCAACGCACCCAGTTCAAGGTAACACTTTACCTTAAAGTGGATATTACGTAAATCTTTGTGCAATACGAAAAACTTGAGTTTGTTAAGCCCTCTAGTTTTAATTAAGACCCACCATGTATGCTCACATCCTTAGTGCCGGTTAAGAACTTTAAGATGTTTTTCAATGACTCACAGTGAACTTCTCCAGAATATGACTGATCAACATCAGGTCTCGTATATTTCATTGCATACATGATTGTCACTCATGCGATCTCTCTTCTTTGGAGTCTATGGGGACTATTAAGAGAGATACACTCTATGGCTCATCAACATGAGACATCTCTTGGAGTTTGCCATGCTAAACGACTTTAGCATCAAATGAATATACGTTCCTTGGGTTAAGTCGAGCATCCTTTTAAATCTATCAATATAGATTTATATCCCCAATTAAGATACTCTTCCAAATCATTCATGGAGGAATGTTTAGACAACTTTATCTTTACTGATTGTAGCATTGGTATGTCATTCTTTATCCGTAGTATATCAACATATAATACTAGGAATGTCACGACGCTCCCACTGACCCTTTTGTACACACTAGAAGTCTTACCTCATCGAATGTAACTCTGGATCATCATCTTCTATGATGCGTACCTCATCATCATCATCCATGATGAATCCATACCTCCTAGGTATCTTTGGTACTATTCCAGATTTACGATTCGGTTGTGGTACAATAGGTCTATCTACAGGTTCCTCTTATTTGACTTATAGTGTTTTGTGGTTCTTGAACTCTTCAAGATCTATTATCCTCCCACTAGCCCCTTCAATGATAAACACCTTTATCTTAGAAAGCGCGTGTGTTCGTAACAAACACCTTTTGCTAAGTAGAATTATAGAACATATACCCTAAACTTACTTTAGAATGTCCCACAAATCATTATTTGTCAAATCTTGTCCCAAACTTATCCTTCGAAACCTTTTCACATAAGTTGGACAACCCTTTATCTTAACATACTTAAGATTAGAAATCCTCCCTGTCCATAACTTTTATGGAGTCTTGGGGCCGGATTTTGAGGTTACCTTTTCCGTAGATATGCAGCCATTTCTAGGACATGATCCTAGAAGGATACTGGAATGTCGGTAAAATCATTATGGACCGCACCATGTCCAACAAGGTACGATTTTCCTTTCAGATACATCAATCAATTATTGCGTATCTGGAGGCATCCATTGTGAGAAAACCATTTGAGATGATCTAGAAATTTATTGCCCAAGTATTTATTCCTTGATCTAATCAAAGAATCTTAATACTTTGTCAATTTGTTTCACTTCTGAATTCTTTGAACCTTTCAAATAATTCACACTTGTATTTCAACAAATACACACATTCGACTCTTTGAATGATCATCTCCTTTTCTTATACTAATTTGTTCAATATGCAAAAATTATTTTCATGTAAGTCAGTATACAAAATTTATTAAGTAATATTCCGATTCTATCTGAAACATTATTATTATAAATAGAACAACAATTGTTCTTAATTATAATACCAACAAATTTTATTGTCCAATGATAAAATGGAAATAATATTTTAACAAGGCTGAAATACAATAACAACTTATTGACTTAATAGATTTGCCGTGAAGCTTTGCTAAACTATAAGTTTCTATGGCTAATATGGCAACCTTTGCTACATTTCCCTTTATAGGATTACTTATATTTGTTTAGCTTTCTACTTCTGCTTGGTCCCTTCATAAATCTATATTTATGATAACCAAAGTCGGTATCCAATACCCAAGTAGAACCTTGACTTAAAGAAAAATTTATTTCAATCATGAACAAAAACTGTATTGTAACCGAAACTTCACTAAGCTTCTTTGGTTAGCCTTTGCAAGATGCTTCTTGTAGTTTCTTTCCAGTGACCAGGCTTATAGCAGTGGAAGCAAACTCTTTTGCTATCCATATCAGTTTTGTTCTTATTATCCTTTGTTTTTGCCTTTCTATTTACCTTCTTTGAATCATTCTTCTTTTCAGAAGATCCTTTGGCCCCTACAAGTAAGACTTTATCTTTCTTGGTTGGAAAGTGACTCTCAACATTTTTCAATATGTTAAGCAAATCAGCGAGGCTGATATCTAGCTTGTTCATATGAAAAATTCACAACAATTGTGAAAGGAGTCCGGGAGTGAGTGCAAGATCAAATCTTAGCTCAACTATCCATCCATGACAAAACTTGTTGTCCTAATTGATCAATCAAATTGATTATGTTAAGAACCTTTTGTCTGTACTATAGTGCCATTGGCCATTCTAGATCGGAAGAGCTCCTTAGATATCTGATATCTATCAGTCCTACTTTCCTCACCATCAACTACTTGATGTGCAGGAATATAGTAGGAGCATCCATAGTTTCATCTTGTGTGTTGAAGCTCGTTACTCATGGATGCGAGCATGATGCATTGAGCCAATGTGCATCATCTTGCCACTTTCTAAAAGTAGCAATGTCTTCCTCAGAGGTATTATGCGCAACCATTTGCGAGGATAGGCGTATTAAGGACATAAGATAGCTTTTCGACTATGAGAACTATTCTCAATTTCCTTAACCAATCCAGTTTAATTATGGTCAGGTTAAATAACATCTAATATGTTTCGCGATGATAGTAATTTTAGACATTGTAAAATTACGTAAATGAATTTGTAATTAACAACATTTTAACATACATTCTTTTATTAATTACCAAAATAAATTAGGTCTTGTTTTAAATTGGTATCTCCCACTATTTTCTTCAAACTATATTACCCTCACTTATATAGTTCGCCAAAATCTAATTAAAGATTTGCTAGTGAGAATAAGGATCCCATTTCAAATGTATATAGCCTTGTGGTGACACAACAAACTATATATAAATAAATAGGTGAACAACTCTTGTCAATTACATCAACTATGCAACTCCTTGTATTTTGCCTCTTAGATTATTTTGATCAAGTGGTGGCACATCCGAATCAAAATTATCCAAGTTAAGTCCGACCTAGCACTCCATATATTCAAAAAAGAAAAATATCATCCTTGTGGTGACACAACAAAACAATATTGTTCAATTTTCTTTATAAGCATCAAATGTGATAAATTAACATCTTAAATACTTAATACTTGCCTTGTGGTGACACAACAAACTCATATTAAATATTTAATACTCTATTAATTTTATCATGCTAGAAAGCGACGTTCGATATTCCAAATATCTTTGAGCGCTTAGGACTTAATATATAAAAATTGAGGGGTTTGTTATTAATTTGTCTCATCTTGTTTAGGCGCATTTTATATATATATATAAAATCGCGTCATATTAATGAACATGCGAAGCATGTTTGCATAATATATATATATATATATATAGTATAGCATGCACATATAGAATACTATATTCTACCCGGATTGATTATGGACTTTTATTCTAGTTTGGTTCACTAGAGCCACCAAGTGAACCAAAAGGTCAAACCCTAGGGTGCAAGAAATAATATTTAAATATAACTATTACATTTAAACTTAGGCTCCATTACAAGCGGGTCTTCAAGCTTCTTTGTCTTTGATCTCTAATTTTCTAAAATAATTCTAACTATTCCTATTACAAAACTATTTAAAATAAATAGAAACCTTGATCGGTGATCGAGGGAAATACATAGGAGAGAGATAGAATTTACATTAAGAAAAAATTAGAGAAGACGAGAAATCTGTGAGACCCCATTTAATAAAACCCATACATTCATGCATCCAACTAAAATAAAATCCAATCGCATTTTGGTCGATAGTCCATAATCAATCCCATTTATTATCATACACATCACCATATGCATCGATAAATAACATTCATCTCATGAATAATAGACATTTAATATATATATTGATATCATTTAATGGGCAAATTTAGTTAGTATAAAATCTATTTTTGAATCAAAATAAACTCCTTTATTTTAATCCAAATTTAAATCAAAATAAAACTATTTTATTTTAATTTATCCAATTTTGAATAAAATAAACTATTTTATTTTAATCAAAATCTTTAATCAAAATAAACTCCTTTATTTTAATTAATTATGGAATCAATTCCATGTAATAAAGAAAAATCTTTAATTAAAATAAACTCTTTTATTTTAATTAATTATAGAATCAATTCCATGTAAAAAATATTAAAGGAAACACGGATTATCTTTCCTATTCACAAATAAACTCCTTTATTTTGAATAATATGAAATCTTATTTCATATTTAAACAAACTCCTTTATTTAAGGAAAGATGGATTTACTTCCCTATTCACAAATAAACTCCTTTATTTTAGGAAAAATAAAATCCAATTTCAACTCCAATTAGTTATCATGGAATCCAATTCTAACTCTAATTAGTTAGCATGAAATTTTAATTTTAAAATTAAAATAAATCTTTTATTTTAATATTAAAATAAACCTTTTATTTTAAGATTAAAATAAACCTTTTTATTTTAATTATAAAATTATTAAAATTAAAATAAAACTTTATATTTTAATATTAAAATAAACTTTTTATTTTAAAATTAAAATAAACTTTTTATTTTAATTATATAATAATTAAGAATATATATATAACTATTATATATATATATATCATATCCGGTTTTGGTGCATGGCCTTAAAAAAAAAATGTTGTACTTGATTCACATGGATTTCCGTGCGGTTATAAATAACAATCATTGGCCAATCATTAACTTATCATGCATCATTGGCCAATCATGCCATCATTACCTTGATTTCCGGATATTAATTAAAAACATGGTCATGATTACTTTAATCATTACATGCTAATGATTAATATAATCATTACAACCTAATGATTATTGTAATCATTAAGGATTTTATTTTTGATTTCCGTGCATCTCATACTTGATTTCCGTTGCTCCTTTTCCACTTCGTTTCACAAAACAGCAGCTATCACGTTTTTTTTTTTTTTTTTTTTTTTTTTAAATTTTATACAATAAAATTATGCCCAATTAAATTGTTCTAAACACATATCAATATACATATCAAATCTGAACAATTAATAATTTACATAAAGGTTTGGCTCTGATGCCCTTTATTAGGGTTTGTAATATTCAAGAACATGATCAAATTGCATAAAATTAAGCTAAGCGTGGTAAAATCGAGTTTAAAATTTACAAACCATATACCCGGATCACTCTTTATGCACAATTATTAATTAAACGAAAAGATAAAGAATAAAACCATACCCTTGAAGATCGAGCTTCCTCAGGTACAAGTTCACCTCCAATCCTTTTCGCGTTCAACTTGAATCCACCGGGTTTGGTTCCTTCCTTTGATCAACGTTAGCCACCCATGTGTTTGGCCTCTAGAGGTGATCCACCAAGGAAGAATAAAATTCAAGAAGATGGGTGGTTGGCTAAACCCTAGTTTTCTATCTCTATAGAAAAGGCATACTCCCAACAACTTGGAATTATTACGTACTTTGTTAAAGTCAACAACCCATACCACCCATAATAAGACTCCTCTTATTTATAGATGTGGGCAACCCACCTTAACAATTAAGGAATTTGGTTTTATTTAATTAATTAAATTCTTTTAATTAATTAAGCTCCCTAATCTTATTAGGGATAATTAATTAAACTCCTTTAATTAATTTTCCTTCCTAATCAATTAGGAATAAATGAGAGTACTTATATTAAATTAATTCCTAAACTCTTTTAGAAATTAAAATAATAATAATTGTAATAATATTAATAAGACTCCTCTTATTAATTTATATTTAATATTTCTAAAATATTAAATAATAAATATTAAGCTATTTAATTTATTCTATCACCATAGATTAAATTAAATATACATAATATATTATTACGATTATGCCATTAACTTCTTAAATAATTATTCTTCCTTTTTTATGGTGTGACCCTTTAGGTTCTCATATTATTAAGCAGGTTGTGAATAAATCAATTAGAACAATTCTAATCTTATTTAAATAAATAAATTAAACAATTAATTTATTTAAATAAATAATATTTATTCTCTGATAGGGATAAGCCTCCCTAGCGATCAACGACTTTCCGGATAATATAGATTTCAACATTAATCATAAAAGAACATTTGAGTAAATAGTTAAAAATACAATTCAATCCTTCCACCATCTGATGTCCCAATTAAATATAAGACATGGAATTACTTGTCAAGTCTTATTTTATTTAATTATATGTATTTCGACTCTTAAATGCACAACTCAAATAATGCAAATTAGAAACTCCTTTCTAATTTCATTACGCCTTAACCAAGGACTCTTTGGGTTGTCATTTATCGAATCACATAGGACATTTCTCTTCTTTTATTAGAAGTGGTAGATTCTTTATTGATCATACATTATCTCCATGTACAACTTATTATACCCAAGCATACCCTTTGATATACCCTAAGGGTCTTAAGGAATAAGTCAAAGTATAATTCATCATACACAAGATACTATGATGATCTCAAGTCCAAGGATTACTTGTCTTACTATCACTTCTGAATTCCTATTGTGAGCAAATAAAACTCCATTAGGTATTCCTTAGCGAGCCACGTTCGATGAACTTATTCTCTAATAAGCACCTACATACTTGCTTTAGTGTCTCCACACAAATGATCATGAGATCAATCATCCTCATCCAATGAGCAAGCAGCGTATGTACCAATCTATCCGGATTCATTAATCCCCAATTTAGTAATCCAATGATTGGGAACTATTTTAGTTTTAAGCTTTCTAAGAATTTAGATCTCATTAGAATGATCATCATCATTATTCTAAAAGCATTGCTTAAAACTATGGGTTTATCACATATTATAAAAAAAGACATCATGTAGATAATTAAAAGCCTTTAATAAATTAATACTTTTTATTAATAAATGAATAAGATTGTTTACAAAGTATATGCTTTATCATCAAACATGATTGGCTTGTATGCATACTACTTTCATTTAAAAGCTCTTCTCTAGGCCTTGCCCTGCACCGACGTTGCAGCGCTAGTCCCCTTCCTTTCTCCCCATGATGTAGCGCCACTCAGTAGTAGTCGATCGCCGGGTTGCCTTACTGCAGCCACGCCTCCCAAGGCTTAATAGTACTGCTATTACGCCAGAGCCCTAGAACTTGGAAAATTTTTTCTGAGTCTTGTACTGGTTTGAGACGCTTATTACACAATCTCATAACTTCTTCGTTATAACTCGGAACGAGGTCGTTCCAAAGCCATTCTCTTCCTTATCATACGTACTTAACTTCCCTTGGACAGAAATTTATTCTAAATCCGTTAACATGCCATTCTATTGAATTAAATTCCATTACTCGTTCGTTTTATGTTTTTCGTTCGTTCATCCGTAATTCGGTCATCTGAACTCAGAACTTGTTCGTTCTTGAGTCCACGACTCACGTTTTCTACATTTTCTTACTTTCTTATGAAACCCTACACATTCGGGTTCAGTTACATACTTTTTACTTCTCATTTTTCTTTTACAAAATTTTTGCCATAACTTTGTTATAGCTAAATTTAATCCGTTCTTCATGAACGTTTCTATCGTTCCTAACCAAGAAATAAGCAACTAACTTATACGCGATGGTTTTAAACTTTTCCATCAATAACAAATTATACTATGATGGTTTTAAATTTTTCCATCAACAACGTTCTTCGCGTTCTTCGTTATTTCTTCATTTTTAATCGATATTTTGATTACGATTTCACTTTTTCTTGGAATTCAGTGTTATAAAACACCATTTCTTACTTATTTCTCCGAATCATTCATATAATTCATTCGGATCGCTCAAATTCATTACGAAACTCATACATCCTTAAGAAATTTATAAAATAAACTTCTAATTCTTATTTCTTCTTTTTCTCATGATTTCAACCATGTGAAAATCATTCCTAACATCTTTTACTTCTATTTATTTTCATTAAGCTATGTTTCTAACATAGAAAACTTAAACAAAATTTATATTGAACTAGGTTTTGGATTACCTTTCTCCTTTAATCTTCTTTCATTGGACAAAGTTTGCCCTCGGGCTAGCTTTTCCTCTTCCTTCTCCTCTTCATTCGAACTCTCTCTTTCTCTCTCTCAAGTGTTGGTGATTTTCAAAATCACCAACAAATGAGCTAAGGCTCTCTTTATATAGAAAACCAAGGCTAGGGGAAAAATAGTCATTTCACTCCAACGTTACTATTCACACCTCCTTACTATTCACGAAGCTTCTCTTGGAAGCTTCATGCTTCTGTCTTGCAGAATTCGTCCGACAGTTTTAAAAAACTACGATTCTCTGAATCCAAATATTTTTGGATATTTCGTCTTTCCTTTACCGATTAACTTTTACGCATTCTTCGGATCCCCGTAAATTTGAAAACCACTTTTTGACGTTAAGCATTTTCCTTCACGTTTTCCCCTAACGTAGTTAAACGAATGAAAAGTACATGATAGTATTTTTCGTCATTTTTATTTCATCTGATTTTTAAACGTTTTTCGAGAAATTTTTTTATCGATTTACTTAACCTTTCACGATATATTATCATCAAATCTTTTGAAAAAATGTCATTTAGACATACCGAACTCTCGAAAAGGCTTTGGTTATTCAAACCGTAACCCTTAGGGTTTCGTCGGGTGAATAGTGCATATTTTTTCTTTTTCCTCAAAAATATTTTTGTTCCCGAATTTTTTTTATTTTCATGTTGAAAATTCTTACTTGTTCAGTCTAGCTCGTAGCCAAAATCCTCCCATTTTATAATTATCCTAGGTTCTAGAACGATTAATAAACACATAACACAAAATATTATTAATAAAATTTCATTTTATTAATAACTAATTCTTTAAACTTAAATTCAGGACAATCCGATTTTCCGGGTTGTCAGATTCTTCCCCTTTATAAAAATTTTGTCCTCGGAATTTCTTAAAACCACACCATACTTGGGTCATCACATCACCCCTTCTTCACAGAATTTTGTCCTTAAAATTTAAGCTTACTCTTCTTCTCAACTTCTTTTCAAAGAAGTCCTTATCTTTCAAACATTCCCTAACCTTCATAACTTACCAAGAATTATGAAGTAAAAGGAATAAATAGGAATAAAAAGATTCCTTTAAAACATTTCATATTTTTGCTGAGGGATCAAATCGACCATGAACTCTTACTAGGTTTAACAGCATTTCACCGTAAACCCTTCTATCGTGGTCAGTTTACAATCACCAAGAAAGAAAACTACCTCTTCCATACGAAGGCGATCAACCCATCGTATAACCCCATTTCAGGGTATGTTCACCTCAGACTTAATCATTAGATTCCGCACCAAAATAATTTGGTTCGACATAACTCTTCAAAGAAATCTCGATTTTCTTATGACATGACATACCATTTATCTTAGCCAAATCAAATAGCTTAGACCATACCATTAAATTGGACATCAACTTGAAACATTCGTCTAGTCAAATCAATTGACATCGACTACTTCTTTAAATTCTTTCGCAATACATCAAAACATTTTTATGACATCATGATACCGTACTTTTCACAGTACGTTGAGGACTTCATCAGTTTTAGACTTCATCATTATACATCATACCATAGCGGGTTGTTGATCATAAGATCACATCCAACACCAGGTTCAATTGCATTAATAACTCCATCCTTTTACCATCCTTGCATCAAATGCACTGATGATATAAATTCATTTTGATATTTCAAATCAATTTTTGTCTAGCCGAAACAATTAGCATAGACTTATAAAGAATAGTTTTTTTTAAAATCCATTGGTTCCAAAAGTTGAACCAATTCTTTCATTTTCAAATTGCTCACACATAAGCACGATTTCAATAAACTTCGAAATCTAGCATAGCTAGATGACTTGGAATATCCTATTTCTCCATCTTCCTTCATTGTCTTACTTGCGACAATACTTAAATTTTTTCTAGCACCTTCAATGCTTAGTATACTAAAAATACTTGCTTTCAGTCTAAACATCCATATACCTTAGTATAGTCCATCAACTCACCACACTTTATGTGTTTAGGAACTTTCCACAACTATATGTGTTTAAGAATTTATCTTCACAATATATAATCCAAGAACAAATCAAGGACTATCCATATGCTAAGGGCTCAGAAACATAGCATATAACTATGAGTCACAAACTTTCCATAAGTATGAGTTTTAAGAACTCGCGCTTATCTTATCATTCTCTACCTATCACACATATACATGAGAAAAGATTCACCTTCTCGTCATATACATATTGATAGCGCGACCAATTACTCCAATGATTATCACTGTAATAAGCTAAGCAGTTGTTACACCAAAGCACAAACCTTTGCCCATAATAAAGGTTCATACAACTCAGCTATCACATGAGTCCTCAATTGAAATCTTACAACTTCTAACTTTCTCATTAATTAATACAAATTTTCTTTAATTCATATGCTATCCTTTATAACTCAATCTGGGTTCTTCTTCCAATACTACTTCGTAGTACCATTCATTTATTGCATTAGCTATAAATCATCCATCGTTTAACAGAACAACGGTTATTATGATTCAATATGATCACGTGGTGATCTTCTTCCTTAATCATTTAACTCAACGATTTCCTTAACCTTCTCTATACGATTACAGCCTTAGGTACTCATACCTATGGTTTATAACCTATCAGCTTTGATACCACTCTGTAACGCCCCAAAATTTGGTCTATTTTCACACCCAGATTCCGTACATCATGATCCCATCTTCTTCCAAACATACATCATTATATAGTTAAATATAACAACATACATTCTCAAATCCCAGGTTCTAATACCTTATGACCTTGTTCATTACAAATAATGATAATTACATTATTCTTTATCTCTTATAAGAGTGACTTTCATCCACCATCAAGGATACATAACAGTTCATTAAACTAATCTATAGTTAAATTAAACTATTCTATATTAAAAGTCTTGGCTTGATCTTCATGCTCATTCTTATACTGAATGGCACTTCTTCTGGATACCGGTCAGCTTGATCTTTACGGGATCCTTAAGTTCTTTCTAACATCGTTCGCTAAAAATGTTTTTATTTAAAGCATGTGTGAGCATTCAAATTGCTCAGCAAGTCATACCAGTTGAATAAACAGCTTCAAGAATTTAAACCTTCTTTTAAGACTTCAA
This sequence comes from Panax quinquefolius, assembly GCA_020205615.1. Taxonomy (NCBI): domain Eukaryota; kingdom Viridiplantae; phylum Streptophyta; class Magnoliopsida; order Apiales; family Araliaceae; genus Panax; species Panax quinquefolius. Next base: position 78,735,604 of record CM035155.1, read on the forward strand.
TAACCGAACAAAGGTTATGAAGTAGCTTGAATAAAAGAAATAATTCTGATCCCTATCATTTTAAAACATTAGTCACATTCACTTTGAATTACTTTCCTTCTTCTACCTTTTTCCATACACATCCTGTCTGGCTAGAATCATTAGCACATACTTAACAATAACGATTCATGTATAAATTGAACATTCTCATATTGAATAATTCAATCGCAGAATAGTTCAACTCATAGAAATACCGAAGTGTTAAAATTGTGGCTCAAGGCCTCATACCTTCTACCACCTTATACAAATATCACACATTTGCATATAGACAAAACTTCTCAAGTTCAACATCTGAGAAAGTTTAAGAAACTAGCATTCATTTAAAATATGAATGAAGTTAGTAAACTTGCTTTACGCACAGCTACAGCTTAAAGTTTACACTGAACTGCACATTGAAAACCCTATATAACACATAAGGAAATAGCAGATACACCAATTAGTCATATAATTGTCTTTACGCATTGGTTTAAGCTTTTCTTTACTTCTTAGTGTTCATGTTCTTGTAATCTAAGTTTACGCGACCAACTTCCTTTACTACCGGTTTACAGGCTTCATGACATACGGAGATGCCTTACGCATACGATCATCATCTTTGATGATTTATATTCTTATCTTCTTCTAATAACCCTTCTAGGACTTAGCACACATCGTGTCTCTGCTAGTAGTCCATATGGTACTCTGAGTGGTTTCCCACAAACAACCAACAAACAAGTTCCCGTCTCATCTGCAATGTTTTTCACAGTGAGTTATATCGGTTGCCAGTTTCATATATACCTCCGCTCTCTGAAGGAATTGTTTAGCCTAGCTCCCATATGTCAACCATCAAAGGTTACGATTGTCCCATAACCTAACCTATCTTAACTTATTCGAATCATTAAAACTATAATGTTCGTTAAGTTAACTTCTCATTCCTTATGGCTTTCTAGAAACTAAATTTCATACCTCAGGATTCATTCTTTATCGTCTAAGTTATACATTATTTTGTATACTCAGAATGATTATTCAATGTCAATAATATGCGTCAATAGCGTTAACCATTATCTTATTCATATCGTACAACTTCTGGTTCATTCGACTCAAAACGTCATCCACGTTATAATCATTACTCAGCTTCTTAACGTTATACGTCATTATCTTTAATTCAGTTCTTCACCATTCATAGGTTTAATCATAATTCTTTATTACCTTAAGTCAAACCGTACACGGGGTGTAGGTTCTTCACGTTTAATATTCGCGTACACTCAACCCTCACGTCGGTTAAAGTGTTTAACGCTTACATTTCATTCTAACATTCTCTATCTGACTCACATTCGACTTTCATTAATCTTATTACTATTCGCTACGGCCTTCTTGATAATTTATATCTTAATTACTTACTACCTTTGTCAATGTCTAAGTCATACAACCAATGTATACTTAGAACATTTGCCCGACCCAAATATGATTCCCGAGGATCGTTTACGTAATCCGCATTCACATTGCTTGCCTCTTAATCTCTGTAATGCCCCGAAATCCGGTCTATTTTCACATCCGGATTCCGTACGTCACAATCCCATGTTCTTCCAAACATACATCATTATATAGCTAAATATAACAACATACATCCTCAAATCCTAGGTTCTAAAACCTTAAAACCTCTTTCATTACAAATAATGATAAGTACATTATTCTTTACATCTTGTACAAGTGACTTTTATCCGTCACCAAGGATACATAATCATTCATTAAACTATTCTATAGTTTAATTCTATCATTCTATATTACAAGTCTTCGCTTGATCTTCACACTCATTCATATAATGAATGATACTTCTTCTGGATACCGATCAGCTTAATCTTTCCGGGATCCTTAAGTTCTTTCTAACATCGTTTGCTAAAAATGTTTTTATTTAATGCAATTGTGAGCATTCAATTGCTCAGCAAGTCATAGTAGTTGAACAAACAACTTCAAGAATTTAAACATTCCTTTAAGACTTCAATAACCGAACAAAGGTTATAAAGTAGCTTGAATAATAGGAATAATCTCGATTCCTATCATTTTAAAACATTAGATACATTCACTTTGAAAAACTTTCATTCTCTACTCTCTTTCATACACATTCTATCTGGTTAGAATCAATAACACAGACTTAACAATAACGGTTCATGTATAAACAGAACATGCTCATATTCAATAGTTCAATCACAGAACAATTCATATCATAGAAACAACAAAGTGTTCACATTGTGGCACAAGGCCTCATACATTCTACCACCTTGTACAAATATCACACATTCGCACATAGACAGAACTTCTCAAGTTCAACATCTGAGAAGTTTTAGAAACTAGCATTCATTTAAAATATGAATGAAGTTAGGAAACTTGCCTTACGCACAGCTACATCTTATAGTTTATGTTGAACGCTTCAATCCAATTTCTATGTAGCACGTAATGAAATAACACATACACCAAATAGTCATATACATGACTTTACACATTAGTTTACTTAACTTTACTTCTTAGGGTTCACGTTCTTACAAAATAAGTTTACGCGACCAACTTCCTTTACAGGTTAACGGCTTCATGACATACGGAGATGTCTTACTTAATACGTTCATCAACTTTGATGATTTACATTCTTATCTTCTTCTTATAACTCTCTTAGGACTCAGCACAAATCGTGTCTCTTCTACTAGTCCATATGGTACTCTGAGTGGTTTCCCACAAATAACCAACAAACAAGTTTCCGTCTCATCTACACTGCCCATAACAGTGAGTTAGATCGGTTGCCAGTTTTGTATATACCTTCGCTCTCTGAAGGAATTGTTTAACCCAACTCCCATATGTCAACCATCAAAGGTTACGATTGTACTACAACCTAAATTCATCTTAACTTAACCGAACTATTAAGCTATAATGTTCGTTAAGTCAAATTCGTATTCCTTATGGCGTTCTGACAAATAAATGTCATACCTCAGGATTCATTCTTTATCGTCTAAGTCATACAATTTTTTGTATACTCAGGACGATCATTCAATATTCATTCTACGCATTTATAGCGTTAAGCATTTTACGTACCTTATTCTTATCTTACAACGTCTGATTCATTCAACTCAGAACGTCATCCAAGTTATAAACATTAACTCAGCTTCTTTTACATTATACGTACTTGTCTTTAAATTAGCTCCTTCACCATTTACAGGTTTAATCATTCAACTTTATTACCTTACGGTCAAACCATACACGGGGTGTAGGTTTTACCCGTTTAGTATTCTCGTACACTTAACCTTTCACTCGGTTCAAGTGTACAACGCTTACATTTCATTCTAACATTATCATCCGACTCACATTCGACTTTCATTAATCTTATTACCGTTCGCTAGGCTTTCTTGATAATTCATATCTTACTTACTACTCCTGTCAACGTCTAAGTCATACAACCAATGTATACTTAGAAAGTTCGCTTGACGTGAATACGATTCACGGGGATCGTTTACGTATTCAACACTTACGTTACTTGCCTCTTAATTCTATCCAACCTTCATCCAATGTTTTAATCGCTTTCATTCATTACTTGTCACCTGAACCCCGTGTTCATTATTCTTTCCTAATGTCAAAGCCATACGATTCGCTGTATGCTAAGACTGATCGTTCATCGCAACAACATTGCTTTCACAGCGTCTAAACGCTTTACATTCATCTCTCATGACCATGACATAACATCGAAATGTTATTCATTACCCTAGTCAATCAACGTTTAAGGAATCACAATTATAGCAATCCCTCACGTTCGTTTCATTATAACTACGGTTTCCCGGACATTGGTTCTGTAACCCGCGTCTACATTCTTTATCTTTTAATCTCATTTAATCTTTTCATTTAACCTTCATCAAAGGTTTAATACACTTAATTAAGTGTTACATTAGTTGAATTATATGTTCATATTTCTTTCTTACACATCCCCGAAGAATTGAAAGCGGTAAAATCTCATTTACGGGCATTGCCTGTCTCTCAGGTCTTTGCGAAGACCGTACCCTTCCCTTTCTTTCGCGTTGCGGTGCAACTTAGCAGTAGCTAATGGCCCGAACTTGCGCTATGGCGCCGGCCCCTAAGGCACAACTCGCGCTGCGGCGCTAAGCATGAAACCTAGAAAAATTTTCTAAGTCTTTTACAAGCTTGAGACGCTGACTTTGAAATCTCAAATCTTATTCGTTATAACTCGGAACGAGGTCGTTCCAAAGTCATTTTCTTTCTTATCTTATGTACTTTGATTACCCTTGGGTAGAACTTCGTTCTAAATCTGTTAACATGCCATTCTATTGGCTTAATCTTCGCTCTTCGTTCATTTTACGATTTTAACATTCTTCGTTCGTTTGTCCAGTAATTCGGTCATCCAAACTCGGAACTCATTTGTTCTTGAGTCCACAACTCACATTTTATACGTTCTCTTACATTCTTCTAAAACCTTACACGTTCGGGTTCATTTATATTCATCTATTTCTCGTTCATCTTTTGCAAAATTTTTGCCATAACTTCGTTATAGCTCGGTTTTAATCCATTCTTCATGAACGTTTCTAACGTTCCTAACCAAGAAATAAGCAACTAACTTATACGTGATGGTTTTAAACTTGTCCATCAGCAACAATTATCCTACGATGGTTTTAAATTTGTCCATCAACAACGTTCTTCGCGTTCTTCACGTTCTTCGCTCGTTCTTCATTTTTAATCAATATTTTGGATTACGATTTTACTTTTTCTTGGAATTTGATGTTATAGAACATCATTCCTTACTTATTTGACCTACTCATTCATAAGATTCATTCGGATCGCTCAAAATCCTTACGAATCTTACACTTCCTTAAGAAATTTATAAACTAAATTTCTAATTTTTATTTCTTCGTTTTCTCATGATTTCAACCATATGAATTCATTCTTAACTTCATCGACTTCTTATCTTCATTAAGTTATGTTTTTGAACATATTAAACTTAAAGAAAATTAGAAAAAACTAGGATTTAGATTACCGTTTTTCTTTAATCTCCTTCCGTCGGACAAAGCGTGCATTCGAGCTAGCTTTTCCTCATTCCTCTTCTTCTTCTTCTCACATCCAAACTCTCTCCCTCTCTATCGCTCATAGTGTAGGATTTTCAAAAGCTCAAAATAATGAACTTAAGCTTTCTATTTATAGAAAACCAAGGCTTAGGGCAAATTGGTCATTTCGCCCCTAACCTCCTTACTATTCAAAGCTTAGCCACCAAGTTTACTTGGTCACCACCCTTTACTGGTGGCCATTGTTGCGCCCACATGCCCATGGGTCTTCCCCATGGGTTGCCCCATGAGTTTTACCCATTCGCTGACCCATCGGTTTGATCTGCGGTTTATTTTCTTGGATCGGGCTTAATTAAATCTAACACTGGGCCTTATATTAATTCTTATTGGGCTTACCCTAGGCTTGATTACACATTCCATTGGGCTTGATATAATCCAAGTCCAATTGAATTCTTCAAAGTCCATTTAGACTAATCGTATTCTACGCATTCCATTCTTGTATTCTCTTCGTATATATAGTTTGTACGATATTTGTATTCTACATTGTAGTAATCTTTGTACTATACGCGTATAATAACTAGTATTATACTCATATTTCTCACGCATAATAACTCTAATTATTATACAAAATCATAAATTCTCGGAACTCACTTTTTCTAACCCTTAGGTTTTAAGTCTGCAGGCGAAAACTTCGTTTTTGCCATAACTGAAATATTATTGAATATTCCATCTCATCTCAGAAGTCTATCATTACGCGTTTCTCAAAAATTCAAAATAAATCTTCGAGCAGAAACGGAAGAATAATGCCTATTTCGTCTTTTTCCCCGGAAATATTTTTGTTCCCGGAAATATTTTATTTTGGCTTAAAGATTCTTACTCATTCAGTCTAGCTCGTAGCCAGAATCCTCCCGATTAATAATCATTCTAGGTTATAGAACGATTAATAAACATATAGCACAGAATAGTATTAATAAAAATACATTTTATTAATAACTAATTCTTTAAACATAAACTGTGACGCCCAGAAATTCGGTCTATCTTCACACCCGGATTCCGTACATCACGATCCCATCTTCTTCCAAACATACATCATTATATAGCTAAATATACAACATATACTCTCAAATCCCAAGGTTCGGAAACCTTATAACCTTTTTTCATTTCAAATAATGTTAAATACATTATTCATTTCATCTTCAAGAGTGACTTTTATCCGCCACCAAGGATACATACTTGATTCCTTAAACTAGTCTATAGTTCAATTTCATCTTCCTATATTATAAATATTCACTTGATCTTCTCGCTTATTCACATCCTGAATAGCACCTCATTTGGATACCATCATCTTGCTCTTTACGGGATCCTTAAGTTCTTCTAACATCGTTCGCTGAAAATGGTTTTCATTTAAAAGCAAGTGTGAGCATTCAATTGCCCAGCAAGTCATAGCAGTTGAACAAACATCTTCAAGAATTCAAACGTTTCTTTAGAACATCAATAACTGAACAAAGGTTATGAAGCAGCTTGAATAATAGGAATAATCTCGACTCCTATCATTTTAAAACATTATTCACATGCACTTTGAAATACTTTCATTCTTCTACCTTTTTCATACTCATCATGTCTGGTTAGAATCATTAGCACAGACTTAACAATAACGGATCATGTATGAACAGAGCATTCTCTTATTGAACAGTTAAATCACAAAACAGTTCATCTCATAGAAACACCGAAGTGTTCACATTGTGGCTCAAGGCCTCATACGTTCTACCACTTTACACAAATATCGCACATTAGTACATAGACGAAACTTCTCAAGTTCAACATCTGAGAAGTTTAAGAAACTAGCATTCATTTGAAATATGAATGAAGTTAGGAAACTTGCCTTATGCATTTCTGACTTTTGAAGCGCTCATTCCAGTTTATATATACCACATAACAAAATAACACATACACCCATTAGTCATGTATATTTGACTTATGTACTAGTTTACTTAACTTTAATTCTTAGGTTTCGCGTTCTTGCAACCTAAGTTCTGCTGACCCCTTTCACTCTGGTTCTACGGCTTCATGACGACACGGAGATGTCTTACTTATCGTTCATCATCTTTGATGTTTTACATCTTATCTTCTTCTTATTACTTCTCTAAGACTTAACACACATCGCTTCTCGCTAGTAGTCCATATGGTACTACTGGTGGTTTCCCACAAACAACCAATAAACAAGTTCCGTCTCGTCTACCTTTGCCCATAACGGTGAGTTAGATCGGTTGCCGATTTCAGTATATACCTTCGCTCTCACGAAGGAATTGTTTATTGACTCCCATATGTCAACCATCAAAGGTTACGATTGTACTACAACTTACTTATCTTGACTTATCCGAACTATTAAACTATAATCTTCGTTAAGTTAATTTCTCATTCTTTATGGCTTCCTGGCAACTAAATGCCACGCCTCAGTATTCACTCTTTATCGTCTAAGTCATACAGTCTTTTGTATACTTAGAACGATCATTCCCTTTAATCCTTAACTCGGCTTCATTACGTTAAACGTTATTATCTTTAATTCAACTTCTTTACCGTTGATAGTTTAAACATTGATTGTCATTATCTTACGGTTAAACCATAAACGGGGTGTAGGTTCTATCCGTTTAATATTTGCGTACCCTCAACCTTCAAGTCGGTTAAAGTGTTCAACGCATATATTTTATTCTAACGTTCTTATACGACTCACATTCGGTTTCCATTAATCTTATTACCGTTCATTACGGCTTTCTTAATACCATTCGTTATTCTTCTTTAATGTCGAAGCCATACAGTTCGTTGTATGCTAAGTACACTCGTTTACCACAACAGCGTTGCGTACACAGCGTCTAAACGCTTCAAACTTATCTCTTACTATCATGACATAACATCGAAATGTTATTCATTACCCTCGTTGCTCAACGTTTAAGGAATCACAACCCTAGAAACCCCTCACGTTCATTCATCGCGACTACGGTCCCCGGACATCGGTTATGTATCTCGCGTTTAAAAAAAAATCTTTGTCTTTTTATCTCTTTTGACCATTTCATTCAACCTGTACTAAAGGTTTAATTCACTTGATAAAGTGTTATCTTAGTTGAACATTATGTTCTTTATCTTCCCGTACGTTTACCCCAAGAGTTGAGCAATTAAAAGCTCTTCTCTGGCTTTTTCGTACATTGGCGCTGCGGCGCCACTCTTCCTTCTATCTCTCACGCTGCGGCGCGAGTTTGCAGTACTCGGCCCTCTGGTCTGGCGCTGCAGTGCCACCTTACAAGGCATGGTTGGCGCCGCGGCGCCAAGCCCTAACCCTAGAAAATTTTTCTAAGTGTTAAATCCAATTTGAGACGCTTACTTCCCGCTTCCATAATTTATTCGTTATAACTCAGAATGAGGTCATTCCAAAGCCATTCCCTTCCTTATCTTACGTACTTCAATACTTCCGGATAGAACTTCGTTATGAATCCGTTAACATGCCATTCGTTTTGCTTGATCTTCACTCTTCGTTTAATTTTACGTTTTTAACGCCATTTGTTTGTTCGTCCGTAATTCGGTCATCCGAACTCGGAATTCGTTCGTTCTTGAGTCCACGACTCACATTTTCTATTTTTTCTTACATTCTTATGAAACCCTACACGTTCGGGTTTATTTACTAACTTTCTAATTCTCGTTTGTCTTTTACAAAATTTTTGCCATAACTTCGTTATAGCTAAATTTTAATCCGTTCTTCATGAACGTTTCTACCATTCCTAACCAAGAAATATGCATCTAACTTATACGCGATGGTTTTAAATTTGTTCATCAACAACAATTATCCTACGATGGTTTTAAATTTGTCCATCAACAACATTCTTCGTGTTCTTCGCATGTTCTTCGTGTTTTTCGTTCGTTCTTCATTTTAATTGATATTTTGGATTACGATTTCACTTTTTATTGGAATTTGATGTTATAGAACATTATTCCTTACTTATTTCATCTACTTATTGATATAATCAACTCAAATCATTCTAATTCATTACGAATCCTATACTTCCTTAAGAAATTTATTTACTAAACTTTAAATTCTTATTTTTCATATTTCTCATGATTTCAACCATATGAAATCATCCCTAACATTATCTACTTCTTATTCTTATTAAGTTATGTTTCTAAACATAAAAACTTAAAGAAAATTTATAAAAGACTAGGTTTCGGATTACCGTTCTCATTTAATCTCCTTCCGTCGGACAAAGTTTGTTCTTGAGAGCTTTTTCCTCCTCATTTTCCTCTTCTCCTCATCAAAATCTCTCTCTCTCTCTCTCTCAAATGTTTGAACAATTTTCAAAATCTCATACAAATGAAAGCTAGCTTCCTATTTATAGAAAATCCAAGCTAAGGGTATTTTAGTCATTTCACCCACTTAACCTCCTTATTATTCATGACTTAGGGACTAAGTTAACTTACTCCTTAAGTTTACTTAACTTACTTTAAGTTTGCTTAACTTAAGTTTACTTAACCTTTAAGTTTTAACACTTAAGTTTACTTAACTTTACGTTTACTTAACACTTAAGTCTACTACTTCCACCTCCTTAGTTAACCTCCTTACTATTTATGAAACTTAGCCTGTAAGTTTCGTGGTTCCGCTTTTCGGGTTTCGTCCGAGAGTTTTAAAAACTGCGATTCTCGGAATCCAAATATTTTTGGATATTTCGTCTTTCCTTTACCGATTAACTTTTACGTATTCTTCGGATTTCCGAAAAACTGAAAAACACTTTTTAGCGTTGAGCGTTTTCCTTCACGTTTTACCCTAACGTAGCTAAACGAATGAAAAGTATATAGTAGTCCTTTTCGTCGTTTTTATTTTATCTAATTTATGCACGTTTTTCGAGAAAAACTTTTATCGGCTTACTTAACTTTTCAAGATATATTATCATCAAATCTTTCGACGGAATGTCATTTCGACATACCAAACTCTCAGAACAGCTTAGGTTATTCATACCCTAACCCTTAGGTTTCGTTGGGTGAATAGTGCCTATTCTGTCTTTTTCCCCGAAAATATTTTTGTTCCCGAAAAATTTTCATTTTCGTCTAGAAAATTCTTAATCGCTTAGTCTAGCTCGTAGCCAGAATCCTCCCGACTTATAATCATCCTAGGTTCTAGAACGATTAATAAACACATAACACATAATATTATTAATAAAAATTCATTTTATTAATAACTAATTCTTTAAACTTAAATTCTGGAAAATCCAAATTTTTGGGTCGTTACACTCTTCCCCTCTTATAAAAATTCCGTCCTCAGAATTTCTTAAAACCGCACCCTTACCCGGGTCATCACCTTCACCCCTTCTTCACAGAATTTTGTCCTCGAAATTTTAGCCTACCTATCTTCTCAACTTCTCTTCAAAGAAGTTCCTATCTTTCAAACATTTTCTCGACTTCACAACTTATAAAGAATTATGAAGTAGAATGAACAACGAGGAATATAAGAATTCCTTTAAAATATTTCATACTTTTGCTGAGGGGTCAAATTGACCATGAACTCTTACTAGCAGTTTACAATCACCAAGAAGGTAAACTACATCTTCCATACGTAGGCGATCAACCCATTGTATAACCCCATTTCGGGGTGTGTTCACCTCAGACTTAATCATTAGATTCCGCACCAAAACAATTTGGATTGGCACAACTTCTCAAGAAAAGCTTGATTTTCTTTTAAACATGACATACCTTTTGTCTAGCCGAATCAAGTAGCTTAGACCATACCAATAAATTGGATATCAACGTGAAACATTCGTCTAGTCAACTCGATTGACATCAACTACTTCTTTAAATTCTTTTCACAATACATCAAAACGTTTTATGACGTCATGATACCGTACTTTTCACAGTACGTTGAGGACTTCGTCAGTTTGTGACTTCGTCATTATACATCATACCATAGCGGGTTGTTGATCCTAAGATCACATCCAACACCAGGTTCAATTGCATTAATAACTCCATCTTTTTACCATCCTTGCATCAAATGCACTGATGATATAAAATTCATTTTGATATTTTAAATCAATTTCTGTCTAGCCAAAATAATTGGCATAGACATACCAAGAAAAGTTCTTTTAAAAATCTATTGGTTCTAAAAGTTGAACCAATTCTTTCATTTTCAAAATACAAACACATAAGCACGATTTCAATAAACTTCGAAATCTAGCATAGCTAGATGACTTGGAATATCCTATTCTCCATATTTCTTCATTGTCTTACTGCGATAATACTTAATCTTCTCTAGCACCTTCAATACTAAGCCTACTGAAAATAACTCATTTTCAGTCTAAACATTCCTATATCTTAGTACAGTCCATCAACTTACCACACATTATGAGTTTGAAACTTTCCTGATAATATGAGTTTAAGAACCATCCCAGACAGACCATAAGCGTCCATTAGCTAAGAAGTTCAAAAACGTACCATATCATTATGAGTCACGAACGTACCATAAGTATGAGTTTCAAGAACTCGCACCTACCTTATCGTTCTCTACCTACCAAGTATATATATGAGAAAAGATTCACCTTTCGTCATATACATCTTGACAAGCGACCGATTCAATGATTATGATTATCACTGTAATAAGCTAAGCAGTTGTTACACCAAGCACAAACCTCTGCCCATACAAAGGTTCATACAACTCAGCTATCACATGAGTCCTCAATTGAAATTTTACAACTTCTAAATCTCTCTCTACTTAATACGAATTATCTTTAATTCGTATGCTATCCTTTACAACTCAATCTGAGTTCTTCTTCCCGTACTACTTCGTAGTACTATAAATCATTCATCGTTTAACAGCTCATCTGTTACTACGATTCACTATGATCACGAGGTGATCTTCTTATCCCTCTCTCTACGATTATAGTCTTAGATACTCTTACCTAAGATTTATAACCTATCAGCTCTAATACCAATCTGTGACGCCCCGAAATTCGATCTATCTTCACATCCGAATTCCGTACATCACGATCCCATCTTCTTCCAAACATACATCATTATATAGCTAAATATAACAACATATACTCTCAAATCCTAGGTTCTGGAAACCTTATAACCTTTTTCATTTCAAATAATGATAAATACATTATTCATTTCATCTTACAAGAGTGACTTTTATCCGCCACCAAGGATACATAACAGTTCCTTAAACTAGTCTATAGTTCAATTTCATCTTCCTATATTATAAATCTTCACTTGATCTTCTCGCTTATTCACATCCTGAATAGCACCTCATCTGAATACTATCATCTTGCTCTTTACGGGATCCTTAAGTTCTTCTAACATCGTTCGCTGAAAATGTTTTTCATTTAAAAGCAAGTGTGAGCATTCAATTGCCCAGCAAGTCATAGCAGTTTAACAAACATCCTCAATAGATCTAAAGTTTCTTTAGAACTTCAATAACTGGACAAAGGTTATGAAACAGCTTGAATAATAGGAATAATCTCGACTCCTATCATTTTAAAACATTATTCACATGCACTTTGAAATACTTTCATTCTTCTACCTTTTTTATACTCATCATGTCTGGCTAGAATCATTAGCACATAATTAACAATAACGGATCATGTATGAACAGAGCATTCTCTTATTGAACAGTTAAATCATAGAACAATTCATCTCATAGAAACACCGAAGTGTTCACATTGTGGCTCGAGGCCTCATCGTTCTACCACTTTACACAAATATCGCACATTAGCACATGTAGGCGAAACTTTCAAGTTCAACATCCGAGAAGTTTAAGAAACTAGCATTCATTTGAAATATGAATGAAGTTAGGAAACTTGCATTTTACGCATGCATTCTACGACTTACATTGAATCGCTTCATTCTAGTTCTATATATAGCACGTAAGAAAAACAACACATACACCCATTAGTCATGTATATTTGACTTATGTACTAGTTTTCTTAACTTTACTTCTTCGGGTTCGCGTTCTTGCAACCTAAGTTTACGCGACCCCTTTCACTACCGTTCCTACAGATTCATGACATATGGAGATGTCTTACTTATACGTTCATCATCTTTGATGTTTTACATCTTATCTTCTTCTTATTACTTCTCTAAGACTTAACACACATCGCTTCTCTACTAGTAGTCCATATGATACTCTGAGTGGTTTCCCACAAACAACCAATAAACAAGTTCCCGTCTCGTCTACACTGCCCATAATAGTGAGTTAGATCGATTGCCAGTTTCGTATATACCTTCGCTCTCTGAAGGAATTGTTTAGCCCAGCTCCCATATGTCAACCATCAAAGGTTACGATTATACTACAACTTACTTTTCTTGACTTATCCGAACTATTAAACTATAATCTTCGTTAAGTTAATTTCTCATTCTTTATGGCTTCACGGCAACTAAATGCCACGCCTCAGTATTCACTCTTTATCGTCTAAGTCATACAGTCTTTTGTATACTCAGAACGATCATTCCCTTTAATCCTTAACTTGGCTTCATTACGTTAAACGTTATTATCATTAATTCAACTTCTTTACCATTCATAGTTTAAACATTGATCGTCATTATCTTACAGTTAAACCATACACGGGGTGTAGGTTCTATCCGTTTAATATTTGCGTACCCTCAACCTTCATGTCGGTTAAAGTGTTCGACGCATACATTTTATTCTAACGTTCTTATCCAACTCACATTCGGCTTCCATTAATCTTATTACCGTTCATTACTGCTTTCTTAATACCATTCGCTATTCTTCTTTAATGTCGAAGCCATACAGTTCGCTGTATGCTAAGACCACTCGTTTACCACAACAGCGTTGCATACACAACGTCTAAAAGCTTCAAACTTATCTCTTACTATCATGACATAACATCGAAATGTTATTCATTACCCTCATTGCTCAACGTTTAAGGAATCACAACCCTAGCAACCCCTCACGTTCATTCATCGCGACTACGGTCCTCGGACATCGGTTATGTATCTCGCGTTTAAAAAAAAATTCTTTGTCGTTTAATCTCTTTTGACCATTTCATTTAACTTGTACTAAAGGTTTAATTCACTTGATAAAGTGTTATCTTAGTTGAACATTATGTTCTTTATCTTCCCGTACGTTTCCCCCAAGAGTTGAGCAGTTAAAAGCTCTTCTACGGCTTTTTTCAGACACTGCTTGGCATTTGCATGCCACTCTTCCTTCTATCTCTCTCGCTTGGCTTGCGTGAGTTTCTGATGATATTTCGCCCCACAGTGCAGCATGCTGCATTTGCCACCTTTCAAAGGCATGGTTGTAGCATGGCGCCAAGCCCTAACCCTAGAAATTTTTTCTAAGTGTTAAATCCAATTTGAGATGCTTACTTCCCGCTTCCATAATTTATTCGTTATAACTCGGAATGAGGTCATTCCAAAGCCATTCCCTTCCTTATCTTACGTACTTCAATACCTTTGGATAGAACTTTGTTATGAATCCGTTAACGTGCCATTCGTTTTGCTTGATCTTCACCCTTCGTTCAATTTTATGTTTTTAACGCCCTTTGTTTGTTCGTCCGTAATTCGGTCATCCGAACTCGGAATTCGTTCGTTCTTGAGTCCACGACTCACGTTTTCTATGTTTTCTTACATTCTTATGAAACCCTACACGTTCGGGTTTATTTACTAACTTTCTAATTCTCGTTTGTCTTTTACAAAATTTTCGCCATAACTTCTTTATAGCTAAGTTTTAATCCGTTCTTCATGAACGTTTCTACCATTCCTAACCAAGCAATATGCATCTAACTTATACGCGATGGTTTTAAATTTGTCCATCAACAACAATTATCCTACGATGGTTTTAAATGTGTCCATCAACAACGTTCTTCGTGTTCTTCGCATGTTCTTCGTGTTCTTCGTTCGTTCTTCATTTTAATTGATATTTTGGATTATGATTTCACTTTTTATTGGAATTTGATGTTATAGAACATTATTCCTTACTTATTTCATCTACTTATTGATATAATCAACTCAAATCATTTTAATTCATTACGAATCCTATACTTCCTTAAGAAATTTATTTACTAAACTTCAAATTCTTATTTTTCTTATTTCTCATGATTTCAACCATATGAAATCATCCCTAACATTATCTACTTCTTATTCTTATTAAGTTATGTTTCTAAACATAAAAACTTAAAGAAAATTTATAAAAGACTAGGTTTCGGATTACCGTTCTCATTTAATCTCCTTCCGTCGGACAAAGTTTGTTCATGAGAAACTTTTCCTCCTCCTTTTCCTCTTCTCCCTCATCCGAAATCTCTCTCTCTCTCTCTCTCTCAAATGTTTGAACAATTTTCAAAATCTCATACAAATGAAAGCTAGCTTCCTATTTATAGAAAATCCAAGCTAAGGGTATTTTAGTCATTTCACCCACTTAACCTCCTTACTATTCATGACTTAGGGACTAAGTTAACTTACTCCTTAAGTTTACTTAACACCTAAGTCTACTTAGCCTTTAAGTTTGCTTAACACTTAAGTTTACTTAACACTTAAGTTTACTACTTCCATCTCCTTAGTTAACCTCCTTACTATTCACGAAACATAGCCTGTAAGTTTTGTGGTTCCGTTTTTCGGGTTTCGTCCTACAGTTTTAAAAATTGCGATTCTCAGAATCCAAATATTTTTGGATATTTCGTCTTTCCTTTACCGATTAACTTTTACGTATTCTTCGGATTTCCGAAAAACTGAAAAAAAAACTTTTTGGCGTTGAGCGTTTTCCTTTACGTTTTACCCTAACGTAGCTAAACGAATGAAAAGTATATAGTAGTCCTTTTCGTCGTTTTTATTTTATCCAATTTTATCGCGTTTTTCGAGAAAAACTTTTATCGGCTTACTTAACTTTTCAAGATATATTATCATCAAATCTTTCGACGGAATGTCATTTCAACATACCGAACTCTCAGAACGGCTTAGGTTATTCAAACCCTAACTCTTAGGTTTCGTTGGGTGAATAGTGCCTATTTTGTCTTTTTCCCCAGAAATATTTTTGTTCTCGGAAAATTTTCATTTTCGTCTTGAAAATTCTTAATCGCTTAGTCTAGCTCGTAGCCAGAATCCTCCCGACTTATAAATCATCTAAAAGGTTAAACACATAAGCGATTAATAAACACTAATTCTTTAAACACGGAAAATATTATTATAAAAATTTCATATTTTATTAATAACTAATTCAACATTTTTAAACTTAAATCACAAAGAAGGAAAATCCAAATTTTCGTGGTATGTTCACCTCGAATTAATCATTTTGATATTTCAAATCAATTTCGTCTTCAAATTCAGATCAAATGAGCATAATCAACGTATAGACATATCAATTTTTTTGAAATCCATCGGCGGGTTGTTGAAAAATCGAACCAATTCTTTTCATTTTCAAACGTTGCACATCAAAGACGATTTCAAGAAACTTCAAATCTAGTATAGCATAGATTTGGAATATCATTTGATATTTCCATCTTCCTCAGAATCATGAGCTTACATATGTGACAATTTTTGAAATCTTGGTTCTAACACCTTCATTTGCTAAGTGCACATCAATCGATTCAAGAAATAAATCTAGTATTTAGATGACTTGGAAATCATTTCATCTATACCTTAGTGACAATACTTAATCTTCCATCACCTTACTAAACACTGCAAATAACTTCATTTTAGGTCTAAACATTTTCCACAATAATATGAGTTTAGTTTAAAACTTTCCACAATAATATGAGTTTAAAAACTATCCCAGACATACCATAGGCGTCCATTCGTTGAGAAGTTAAAAAACATACCATATAATTATGAGTCACAAACTTACCATAAGTATGAGTTTCAAGAACTCGCACCTACCTTATCGTTCTCTACCTATCAAGTATATACATGAGAAAAGATTCACCTTCTCATCATATACATCTTGATAGCGCGACCAATTCCAATGAATATCACTGTAATAAACTGAGTAGTTGTTACACCAAGCACAAACCTCTGCCCATACAAAGGTTCATACAACTCAGCTATCACATGAGTCCTCAATTGAAATTTTATAACTTCTAACTTTCTCTTTACTTAATACGAATTTTCTTTAATTCGTATACTATCCTTTACAACTCAATCTGAGTTCTTCTTCCTGTACTACTTCGTAGTACCATTCATTCATAGCATTAGATATAAATCATTCATCGTTTAACAGCTCGGCTGTTAATACGATTTACTATGATCACGTGGTGATCTCCTTATCCTTCTATCTACGATTATAGTCTTAGGTACTCATACCTAAGATTTATAACCTATCAGCTTTGATACCAACCTGTAACGCCCCGAAATCCAGTCTATTTTCACATCCGGATTTCGTACGTCACGATCCCATCTTCTTCCAAACATACATCATTATATAGCTAAATATAACAACATACATCTTCAAATCTCAGGTTCTAAAACCTTAAAACTTCTTTCATTACAAATAATGATAATTACATTATTCTTTACATCTTGTACAAGTGACTTTTATCCGCCACCAAGGATACATAATCGTTCATTAAACTATTCTATAGTTTAATTCTATCATTCTATATTACAAGTCTTCACTTAATCTTCACGCTCATTCATATAATGAATGGTACTTCTTCTGGATACGATAAACTTGATCTTTCTGGGATCCTTAATTTCTTTATAACATCGTTCGCTAAAAAATGTTTTTATTTAAAGCAAGTGTGAGCATTCAATTGCTCAGCAAGTTATAGCAGTTGAACAAACAACTTCAAGAACTTAAACATTCCTTTAATTAAAACTTCAATAACCGAACAAAGGTTATGAAACAGCTTGAATAATAGGAATAATCTGGATTCCTATCATTTTAAAACATTAGATACATTCACTTTGAAATACTTTCATTTTGTAACGTCCCGGAAAATCGAACCTTTTGTAAATACTTTTAATAATGAATAAAATAATATTATTTATTATTATTATGTATCTGTAAGATGATTGTCGTTCTATAACCTAGAAACCCTGAAACATCGTAGTATTTTAACTACGTGAGAGAATTAAAGTGTTTGAATTTCTAAGATGAAAATAAAAGCTTTTCGAGAAATTTTCTGAAAAACACTATTCATCGATTTCTGCTCGGGAATTATTTTTGAACTTCCGAGAAATATGTAACGTTATAATATCAAGGTGAGATGGATTACATAATAATAATCTGAGTATAGAAAACGTAATATTTTGCATGCGGACTTAATTTGGGAACGTTAGGTTTATTAAGCGTTAAAGGAAGAAAGTTAAGATCGTATAATGTGTATTCATTATATCAAGGTAATTAATGTAAGTATAATACAACGTATTGTACAATTGTGTATTAAGAATGAGATAACGTATATTACGAATTAATATACGAGCTAGCATACGAAGATTATATGTGGGGTATAAATGTTTAGTTGTTTAATTAAAGGTAATGGACTTGTAGGATTATTAACCTAATAGTATAAGTCCAATAGAAGTGACAATCAAGCCCAAGTGTTTGATAAGTCATGAGTCCAAATTATGGAAGTATAAGCCCAATAAGGAATTAGCTAGATAAATTAACAAAGCCCAATGAGTAAGCCATGATCCATGGGGCAAACCAAGTATAAAATGGGTAGACTTGATGGATAATCAAATTGTGTGGTGACCAAGTGATGTGCTAGACAAGGAATGAATAGTAAGGAGGTGGAGGATTGAGGAGGTGGAATGAGGAGGTGGGATAAGGAGGTGGGATGGTGTTTTGAATTTTCTACCCTAACTTTGGATTGCCTATAAATACAAGCCTCATTTCATTTTTTTGTTGGTTGTTGTTTCATCCAACACTTTCCTCTCAAAGATAAGCTACTTTATTGGTAGAGAGAATAAGCACTTTTAAGTCAAAGCTTCCTTTGTTAGATTTTCCAAGAAGAAGAAGTTAGACATCAAAGGTAATGATCTTGTGTCCAATATTCTTCCATCACTATCATAATAGGATGATAAGAGAAGTGTAATTAATAAACATGTATGCTAAGAACATATAAGACTTACGTTATGAATGAACTTAAGCCGAATAAGTTGAATAAGCAACTTGAACTCTAATAAGTTGATAGAATCATGAAGAACTTGTCATATGTTTGTCATATGATGTTAGTATGTTGAATATAGTATGAGAACATTGATTGATGGACTTAAGTTCATAATAAGTTATAAGCTTGAGGAATTGTAGTTCATAAGTTAAATAAGTCATTGACTTATGAGAATAAGTCAAAACCTACTTTGATGATAAGTTGGTGTAATAAGTAACTTGAAATGTTCAATGTGTTAGTTAATATCCATTTAGAATGATTAGTAATGAAGCTTTGTCGGAATTCACACGATTAGACGTTAATCGTCGAATTCGTGAAATTCTCGGAATGGAAGTCGTATTGTGTGTTTAAAGTTGAAAATGTTGGTTTTCGATGGAGACAAGTCATATTTGGCATTATAGAGTTGCGGACTCAAAAATGACCGAATTATGGCTTAGAACGAAGAAACGGCGTTGAACGCTCACTTAACGTTTATCGTTTTTCGTTAAAAATGAACTAATAGGTGAAATTTTAGCAAACGAAGTCAAATAGATAAAATTCTAGCATGAACGATAGAGTATGTAATTTGTGAACCAGAGGCTTTTGGATTTGAGCCAATTCGGACTTATAACAAAGAAGTTATGAGTCCAGGAAGTTTCGTAAAATTTTTAAACTTTGTAAACTATCTCGAGAGACAGAGTTCAGCCACTGGCGCCAACCCAAACAAATGAGTGGCGCCAACAATACCGTCATGGTGTCTCGAAAGACACCTGCTAATCTAGCAGAGCTCGAAGTTGTGGTTATTGAGTCTAGAGACTCAGATAATGCTGACTACATGTCAGTATTCGACGGGATGATAGAGGAGGAAGTAGAGACAGTGTCCTTTAATCTAGTGGCTATAGCAGCGGAGATAGCTCCTGGGGGTCTATGATGTCTCTTTTCATATCAGTGTTGGATAGAAATATCCATTACTATCAGGAAGCCAAGGAGCTAAAAGCAGAGCTCCAAATGGTTATAGAGGACAAGACTGATGTCGAGTCCATGTGGGAGCAAGAACATGACGAGAGGATTTTGGCTAAGGACAAAGTCCACAATTTAAAGCACGAGGTCTTTGAGCTCAAGGAGGAGCTAAAGACCAAGGTGAAGAAGATAGGGACGATGTCCTATATCTATAGGAGTTCTCATACAGATTTCCAGCAGCAGGTATCTGGTTATCCTATAGAGGTGGGGCAAACACGGCATATTATTAGCTGTGATATTATTGCAGGTCTTGCCAAGGCAGATTTTGAGAATGCCTTGAGGTAGATGTAGACTAGTAGTAGTTAGAGTAGTATGTAAATATTCTATAAGTAGTAGTGACGTAAAGCCCTTTTTGTATAGTAAAGGGTAGTCTTTTGTAAATCCCAATTTTTGGAAAGAAATAGCGGGAAAGTAATGTAATCAGCTTAGGCTGTGTATGTAATCGATGTAGTATTATACTACGAAAAATGAATATAAGTCCTTTTTATGGAAAAGCAATGAGTTATGGATCTTGGAGTTATTGTTAATATTAATGATAACTAATGAAGAAAGGAATAATAACGAAATGTGTTTATTGTATCAGCAAAATGCCGCCAAGAAGAGTGCAACGTAATCAAGGTCCGAGTGTAAATCAACCAGAGGGAGGTCCGGTTAATCCGATGCAGGAGTTTGTTAATTTAATAATAGCTGCCTTTAATAGAACAGGGGCTAATATCCCCATAAATCCGGGAGTAGCACGAGCTACTTCCTTTAAGGATTTCAAGAGCGTGGGTCTGCCGGAGTTCAAAGGAACTACAGACCCTATTGAAGCCCAAACTTGGGTTAAGGAAATAGAGAAGGCATCTGTGATAGAAAATGTCGACGAGGCCCAAAAGGTTGCCTTTGCAACCTATATGATGAAGGCAGAGGCCAACTTTTGGTGGGAAGCCAATCAGGCTAGGGTTGGGATAGCGAATCTAACGTGGGATAGGTTCAAGGAGATATTCTTCGAGAACTACTTTCCCACGAGCATGCAGGGAAGGATGGAGATGCGGTTTTTGGAGTTTAAACAAGGGGACATGACAGTTCCCCAATACGCCGCCAAGTTTAATGAACTGGCAAGGTTCGCTCCACATCAAGTGGATACTGAGGTGAGAAAGGTGCAATGGTTTGAGTAGGGCTTGAAAGCCTGGCTCTATAACTATATATCGGTGTTCTAAAGTACTTCTTTTGGAACCGTTTTAGAGAAGGCGATAATCGCCAAAGGTGGTAGCGAGGCGTTGAGTCAATACCACAAGGACAAGAAGAACAAGGTTAAAGTAGAAGGGAGAGTAAAGATCGAGGGAGCCAGTGGTAGTGGCGAGGGTCAAAAGAGGAAGGTATTTAGCTCTGGGAATACCAGAGTGAAGCAAGGAGACCCAAAGAGAAGAATGGAGGCCTACAAGACCTGTGGGAAGACTCACTTAGGAGTCTATCTCAAGGGGAAGGCTGTCTGTTACAACTGTGGATAGGAGGGGCACATTGCACCTAACTGTCTGAGTCTGAAGAAGAATCACGGATGCTTTGTGTGTGGATCAACTGACCACATGACAAAGAACTGCCCGAAGAAGGGGACGGATGGGAACCAGGGTGCTAATAGTGGTAAGTTAGATATTAGTAGTCGGTAATAAGTATGGGTAGACGATGGGTCAGACTTTTAATATGACGATCCAAGATGCATCACATCGGGGACGCCGTCGCAGTATTATTATTCGATCAACGATATCAATGCGTATGTGCTGTTTGATTCGGGTGCTACTTGTTCGTTTATAGCATGCGATTTTGCTAGACGATTAGGATTACTTCCCGAAAAGTTGCCTATACCTTTAAATATTAAGGTAGCAAACGAATAAATAATTCCTGATTAAGATGTTCATAAGAGTTGTTTTGTAGATATTCGGGGTTATAAATTATCGGTAGATTTGTTACCGATAAAGTTAGGAGAATTAGATGTAATTCTTGGAATGGATTGGTTAGTAAACCATGGGGCAATTATATATTGTCAAAATAAATGTGTGAACATTAAGACGTTAGAACAACCTCGAGTAGTATTTTACGGTAATAGATCGTCGGGACGTTCGTGTTGTCTAACCATGACACAAACTAGGAAATTATTGAGGATGGGATGCGCAGGCTATCTGTGCCATGTTGTTGATACCCAGAGAGTGGTAGAAACCATGGAACAGATACCTATAGTGAGAGAATTCGCCGATGTATTTTACGAGTGAATTCACGGACTTCCACCGGATAGGAGACATAGTTTGTGATAGACATTGTGCCGGAGCGGCACCAGTTTCTCCGGCACCGTATCGTATGGCGCCCCAGTGGAGATGAAGGAGTTGATGGTGCAGTTGCAAGAACTGTTGGACCGGAAGTACATTCAACCGAGTGTTTCGCCGTGGGGAGCAATTCTGTGATCTTGTTTGTCAAGAAGAAGGACGGATCGTTAAGACTATGTATCGACTATCGAGAGTTGAACAAGTTAACGATAAAGAATAAATACCCATTGCCCAAGATCGATGATCTCTTTGATCAGTTAAAAGGGGCTAAGTATTTTTTAAAAATAGATTTAAGAACGGGGTATCATTAGTTGAAGGTTAGGAAGGAGGATGTACCAAAGATAGCATTCAGGACTCGTTATGGTCATTACGAGTTTCCGGTTATGTCGTTTAGGTTGACAAATGCACCATCTGCATTTATGGATATGATGAAAAAAGTGTTCAAACAATATGTGGACAAGTTTGTCATGATGTTTATAGATGATATTCTAGTCTATTCTAAGACGCCAGAAGATCATGCTGAACACCTAAGATTAGTGTTGGAGACACTTAGGAAGGAGAAGTTGTATGCGAAGTTCACTACGTGTGAATTTTAGTTGGAGAATGTACAGTTTTTAGGTCATGTCATTGACCATGAGGGGATTTCAGTAGATCCAGCTAAGGTGGAAGCCGTGATGAATTGGGAATAGCCGAAAACGCCGACTAAGGTGTGGAGTTTCTTAGGGTTAGCGGGTTACTATCGAAGATTCATCCAGGATTTTTCGAAGATAGCTACTCTGTTGACTAACTTGAAGAGGAAGACGGTGAAATACGCTTGGACTGACAAGTGTGAGGACAATTTTCAAGAACTGAAGAAGAGGTTGAGTGAAGCGCGCTTTTGTTGTTGCCGCTCACGAAATGTAGAAATTTTGTAGTTTATAGCGACGCTTCGCATAGAGGACTTGGTTGTGTGCTCATGTAGCATGGCAAGGTCATTGCGTATGCATCTAGGCAGTTAAAGGATTATGAGAAAGTTTACCCTACTCATGATCTCGAGGCTGGCCGCAGAGAGTTTTTTGCTCTAAAGATATGGAGACATTATCTTTATGGAGAAAAATGTGAGATATACACGGACCACAAGAGTTTAAAATCTATCTTCACACAGAAGGAGTTGAATATGAGGCAGAGGAGATGGCTGGAGTTGATAAAGGATTACGACTGTGAAATCCTGCATCACCCTAGAAAAGCCTATGTAGTTGCCGACGCCTTAAATAGGAAGGGTCGGGAAAAGTTGTATTTGTTAACGGCTCAAACTGAGTTGATAGCAGAGATGGCTAGGATGGAGTTGGAAGTGAAGCTGCCAAGTGAAGTAGGACAAATGCTATTTACAACGGAGATGCAATCTACCATCATAGAGAGAGTTAAGGAGGTGCAACTCAAAACTGATGAGTGCGATCGAATAAAGGAGCGACTAGCGAATGAAAAAGATATTAAGTACAGTCTTGATAATGAGGGATTATTGAGATTTGAATGAATAATTTGGGTTCCGAATGAGACAGAATTAAAGGAGCAGGTTCTACAAGAGGCTCATAGTTTGAGATTTTTGATTCATCCTGGTAGCACTAAGATGTATCAAGATCTTCGACAGAGTTTCTGGTGGCCGAACATGAAGAGAGAGATCGTCGAATATGTGAGTAGGTGCTTGACTTGTCAGAGAGTTAAGGCCGAACATCAACGACCTAGTGGCTTGCTACAGTCATTAGAAATCCCGGAGTGGAAATGGGAGAATATCACGATGGATTTTGTGGTTGGACTTCCGACTACTCAAAAGGGGTATGATGCGATTTGGGTAATAGTGGACTGGTTGACAAAGTTGGCTCACTTTTTGCCAATTAGGGTCAAGTATAACTTAGACCAATTAGCTAGACTTTGTATTAAGGAAATAATTTCTAGACATGGAGCACCAGTATCGATTGTGTCAGATCGTGAACCACGATTCACGTCAAACTTTTGGAGGAGTCTACAAGAGCAATTGGGAACGCAGTTGAATTTGAGTACAACATATCATCCACAAACGGATGGACAGAGCGAGAGGACAATTCAAACGTGTGAAGATATGCTAAGGTCTTGCGTCATGGATTTCAAGGGTAGTTGGGATGATCATCTACCATTAGTGGAGTTTGCGTATAACAATAGTTATCATGAAAGCATAGGTATGCCACCTTACGAAGCTTTGTATGGGAAGAAATGTAGAACGCCACTGTATTGGGATGAGGTAGGAGAACGCCGAATGTTGGGACCAGAATTGGTGCAACAGACAGCGGATATTGTCAAGAAGATACAAATGCGTCTTCTAGCAGCTCAAGACAGACAGAAAAAGTTTACGGATTCGCATAGAGAGAATAGAGAATTTGAAGTAGGTTCGTACATATTTCTAAAAGTATCTCCCTGGAAAGGAAAGATACGTTTTGGAAAGAGGGGAAAGTTAAGTCTGAGGTTTATAAGACCTTTTGAGGTATTAAAATGGGTGGGCGAGGTAGCTTATATGATAGCATTACCTCCAGACCTAGAACGAATACATAATGTATTTCACGTATCTGTGTTACGTCCTTATAAGCCGAATTATAAGCACGTGATAGAATATGAACCTATTCATATTGAGAAGGACTAAACGTACGAGGAAACACCAATTCAAATTGTCGATAGAAAAGAACAAGTTCTGCGGAATAAAGTCATACCTTCCGTGAAGGTGATATGGAAGAACCACGATGCAGAAGAAGCAACGTGGGAGTTAGAAGAAATGATGAAAAAGAATTACCCTCAATTATTTGTGTAATTTTTTTTTATATAGCGAGATTCTGGGGACAGAATCCTTTTAAGGGGGAGAGAATGTAACGCCCCGAAAAATCGAACCTTTTGTAAATACTTTTAATAATGAATAAAATAATATTATTTATTATTATTACGTATCCGTAAGATGATTTTCGTTTTATAACCTCGAAACCCAGAAACATTGTAGTATTTTAACTACGTGAGAGAATTAAAGTGTTTGAATTTCTAAGACGAAAATAAAAGCTTTCCGAGAAATTTTCCGAAAAACACTATTCATCGATTTCTGCTCGAGAATTAATTTTGAACTTCCGAGAAATACGTAACGTTATAATATCAAGGTGAGATGGATTACGTAATAATAATCTAAGTTTGGAAAACGTAATATTTCGCATGCGGACTTAATTTGGGAACATTAGGTTTATTAAGCGTTAAAGGAAGAAAGTTGTGATCGTATAATGTGTATTCATTATATGAAGGTAATTAATGTAAGTGTAATACAACGTATTGTACTATTATGTACGAAGAATGAGATAACGTATATTATGAATTAATATACGAGCTAGCATACAAAGATTATATGTGGGGTATAAATGTTAAGTTGTTTAATTAAAGGTAATGGACTTGTAGGATTATTAACCTAATAGTATAAGTCCAATAGAAGTGACAATCAAGCCCAAGTGTTTGATAAGTCATGAGTCCAAATTATGGAAGTATAAGCCCAATAAGGAATTAGCTAGATAAATTAACAAAGCCCAATGAGTAAGCCATGATCCATGGGGCAAACCAAGTATGAAATGGGAAGACTTGATGGACAATCAAATTGTGTGGTGACCAAGTGATGTGCTAGACAAGGAATGAATAGTAAGGAGGTGGAATAAGGAGGTTGGATGGTGTTTTGACCATTCTACCCTAACTTTGGATTGTCTATAAATACAAGCCTCATTTCATTTTTTTATTGGTTGTTATTTCATCCAACACTTTCTTCTCAAAGATAAGCTACTTTATTGGTAGAGAGAATAAACACTTTTAAGTCAAAGCTTCCTTTGTTAGATTTTCCAAGAAGAAGAATTAGACATCAAAGGTAATGATCTTGTGTCCAATATTCTTCCATCTCTATCATAATAGGATGATAAGAGAAGTGTAATTAATAAACATGTATGCTAAGAACATATAAGAATTAAGTTATGAATGAACTTAAGCCGAATAAGTTGAATAAGCAACTTGAACTCTAATAAGTTGATAGAATCATGAAGAACTTGTCATATGTTTGTCATATGATGTTAGTATGTTGACTATAGTATGAGAACATTGATTGATGGACTTAAGTTCATAATAAGTCATACGCATGAGGAATTGTAGTTCATAAGTTAAATAAGTCATTGACTTATGAGAATAAGTCAAAACCTACTTTTATGATAAGTTGGTGTAATAAGTAACTTGAAATGTTCCATGTGTTGGTTAATATCCATTTAGAATGATTAGTAATGAAGATTTGCCAGAATTCACACGATTAGACGTTAATCGTCGAATTCGTGAAATTCTCGGAATGGAAGTCGTATTTTGTGTTTGAAGTCGGAAACGGTTATTTTCGTTAGAGACAAGTCATATTTGGCATTATAGAGTTGTGAACTTGAAAATGACCGAATTCCAACTTAGAACGAAGAAACGAGCGTTGAACATTCACGAACGTTTATCGTTTTCGTTAAAAATGAACTAATAGGTGAAATTTTAGCAAACGAAGTCAAATAGATAAAATTTTTGCATGAACGCATAGACTATGTAATTTGTGAACTGTAGGCTTTTGGACGAGCCAATTCGGACTTATAACGAAGAAGTAATGAGTCCGGGAGATTTGTAAAATTTTCAAACTTTACAAACTATCTAATAGCAGGAGAGTCAAGCGTGGCGCCAACCCAAGGTTAAATGAGTGAAATACTGCAGTCATGCCGATATAGTGTCTCGAGCACACCGCTAACTTTCGTCTTGCACGCGCAAGATGATGAGTTAAGTGTGGCGCCGTAACGCCATATCCGGATGCCAGGTACTGCTAACTCACGCCGCAGCGCGAGATGAAGAGTAATGGGTGGCACTGCAGCGCCAACCCTAGGCAATGGACAGTAAAGAATAATTACAAGTACAGAATGAAAGGGGACTTTATAGTAATGAACTAAGGCATAAGCATGACATTGTTAGGACATTGTTAGACACTTACGTATGATGATTAAGAGTTATTAGTCAATCGAAGATAAATGAAATGTGAATGACGTAATAAAAGTCGGAAACCCATAAATAGTAGATCTAAGTCAGGATTTGCATTGAGATGAAGGGTAAGATATAATAGTATACATACTTGATTATATATGACCTAATGTGGTACGTTATATGATCATGTATTGTAGAAATGTAGAGACATAAAGTGTACGTGTGTTAATCAGTAAGCAGACGCTAAAGGCAAGTATTCTAACCCTTGTTCCAGTTCAGTCTGGACAAGTTTTGTAATTAATGTATTCTTTCACATGAAGTCTTGAATGATGAAGTCTTAAGCCAACTCTTTCGGCTATACTTATATTATGATTCTATCAAGCATGAATTATGTTTACCGAGTTATATTGGTATGGTTTTCAATTGAAGACCAGGTATGCTAAAATGTTTTTGTCGTTTAACGACAGGCACGTGAGGTTGCCACAACTTAAACGTATACACATTTAATGAATGTAGTGTTGATCAACATAGAGTACTATGGGCTAATCACCCAGGAGTGCTCATAAGCTATGCCGAACTTACAGACTTAGTGCCGGGTTTTGCTTTTCAAAAGAAATTATGAACTGCTCATAATCTTGAGCCTTAGTTAATATTCTACATAATATTGTTATTGGAAAAAGTTTTGAATGAAAAGAAGTGCTATTTTGAATTATCGATAGTACTTCATAACTATTGTTCAGTTATTGAAGATATATAAGTTCTATGTTTCAAGCATGTTGTTTATTAGAATTGTAGTACTTGCTGAGCTAGTCATGCTCACTCTTGCTTGAACCATATGAACACAGCTAAGATCGAGCGGATCGAAGGCTCAGGCAAGGACAAGGGCAAGGCGAAGACGAACCCTTAGATTACTTATGTAATAGAATAGTTGAATGTATGTAATATATTGAATATTATGATAAGAACAAACGAATGGGTTACAAAGAACCTGGGAAATGTAATATTATTTTTAATATATAGAAGTTATATTAGTCCTTTTGAGACTATTCAATTGAATGAATGAATGAATAGTAGTACCGTGTAGCACCATCTGTCGGGTTGGAAGACACCCGGATTTGGGGGCGTTACACATTCTCTACTCTCTTTCATACATATTATGTCTGGCTAGAATCAATAACACAGACTTAACAATAACGGTTCATGTATAAACAGAACATGCTCATATTCAATAGTTCAATCATAGAACAGTTCATATCATAGAAACACCAAAGTGTTCACATTGTGGCACAAGGCCACACACATTCTACCACCTTGTACAAATATCACACATTCACACATAGACAGAACTTCTCAAGTTCAACATCTAAGAAGTTTTAGAAACTAGCATTCATTTAAAATATGAATGAAGTTAGGAAACTTTCCTTATGCACAGCTACAGCTTATAGTTTACGTTGAACTACTCAATCCAATTCCTATGTAGCACATAATGAAATAACACATACACCAAATAGTCATATACTTGACTTTACACATTTGTTTACTTATCTTTACTTCTTAGGGTTCACGTTCTTACAAAATAAGTTTACGCGACCAAATTCCTTTACCGGTTAACGACTTCATGACATATGAAGATGTCTTACTTAATACGTTCATCATCTTTGATGATTTACATTCTTATCTTCTTCTTATAACTCTCCTAGGACTCAGCACACATCGTTTCTCTGCTAGTAGTCCATATGGTACTCTATGTGGTTTCCCACAAATAACCAACAAACAAGTTTACGTCTCATCTACACTGCCCATAACAGTGAGTTAGATCGGTTGCCAATTTTGTATATACCTTCGCTCTCTAAAGGAATTGTTTAGCCCAGCTCCCATATGTCAACCATCAAAGGTTACGATTGTACTACAACCTAAATTCATCTTAACTTACCCGAACTATTAAGCTATAATGTTCGTTAAGTAAAATTCTTATTCCTTATGGCTTTCTGACAAATAAATGTCATACCTCAGGATTCATTCTTTATCATCTAAGTCATACAATCTTTTGTATACTCAAGACGATCATTCAATATTCATTCTACGCATTTATAGCGTTAAACATTTTATGTACCTTATTCTTATCTTACAACGTCTGATTCATTCAACTCGGAACGTCATCCAAGTTATAAACACTAACTCGGCTTCTTTTACGTTATATGTCCTTGT
Organism: Panax quinquefolius; assembly: GCA_020205615.1. Taxonomy (NCBI): domain Eukaryota; kingdom Viridiplantae; phylum Streptophyta; class Magnoliopsida; order Apiales; family Araliaceae; genus Panax; species Panax quinquefolius. The sequence goes on from CM035155.1 coordinate 78,765,280, forward strand.
CTTTAAATTAGCTCCTTCACCATTCACTTGTTTAATAATTGATCTTTATTACCTTATAGTCAAACCATACACGGGGTGTAGGTTCTACCCATTTAGTATTCGCGTACACTTAACCTTTACCTCGGTTCAAGTGTCCAACGCTTACATTTCATTCTAACATTATCATCCGACTCACATTCGGCTTTCATTAATCTTATTACCGTTCGCTATAGTTTTCTTGATAATTCATATCTTACTTACTACTCCTGTCAACGTCTAAGTCATACAACCAATGTATACTTAAAACGTTCGCTCGACGTGAATACGATTCACGAGGATCGTTTACATATTCAACACTTACGTTACTTGCCTCTTAATTCTATTCAACCTTCATCCAAGGTTTTAATCGCTTTCATTCATTACTTGTCACCTGAACCCCATGTTCATTATTCTTTCCTAATGTCAAAGCCATACGGTTCGCTGTATGCTAAGACTGATCGTTCATCGTAATAACATTGCTTTCACAGCGTCTAAATGCTTTACATTCATCTCTCATGACCATGACATAACATCGAAATGTTATTCATTACCCTAGTCAATCAAAATTTAAGGAATCACAATTATAGCAATCCCTCACATTCGTTTCATTATGACTACGGTTTAACGGGCATTGGTTCTATAACCCGCGTCTACATTCTTTATCTTTTAATCTCATTTAATATTTTCGTTCAACCTTCATCAAAGGTTTAATACACTTAATTAAGTGTTACATTAGTTGAATTACATGTTCATATTTCTTTCTTGCACATCCCCCAGTAATTGAGCAGTAAAAATCTCATTTTACGGGCATTGCCTGCTGACAAACGACATGCGTGTCGTGCCCTCCCTTTCTTTTCGCTATTTGTGGTGCCACTTAGCAATACCTAATGGCCTGAGCTTGCTATTGCTGGTATTTGCCCCCCCAAGGCACGACTTCATGCTTGGCCAAGCATGAAACCTAGAAAAATTTTCTAAGTCTTTTACAAGCTTGAGACGCTGACTTTGAAATCTCATATCTTATTCGTTATAACTCAGAACGAGGTTGTTCCAAAGCCATTTTCATTCTTATCTTATGTACTTTGATTACCCTTGGATAGAACTTCATTCTAAGTCTGTTAACATGCCATTCTATTGGCTTAATCTTTGCTCTTCGTTCGTTTTACGGTTTTAACATTCTTCGTTCGTTCGTCCGTAATTCGGTCATCTAAACTCGGAACTCATTCGTTCTTGAGTCCACGACTCACATTTTATACGTTCTTTTACATTCTTATAAAACCCTACACATTCGGGCTCATTTATATACTTTTTATTTCTCATTCATCTTTTGCAAAAATTTTGCCATAACTTCGTTATAGCTCGATTTTAATCCGTTCTTCACGAACGTTTCTAACGTTCCTAACTAAGAAATAAGTAACTAACTTATACGCGATGGTTTTAAACTTGTCCATCAACAACAATTATTCTACGATGGTTTTAAATTTGTCCATCAACAACGTTCTTTGCGTTATTCGCGTTCTTCGCTAGTTCTTCATTTTTAATCGATATTTTGGATTACAATTTTACTTTTTCTTGGAATTTGATGTTATAGAACATCATTCCTTACTTATTTGACCTACTCATTCATAAGATTCATTCGGATCGCTAAAAATCCTTACGAATCTTACAATTCCTTAAGAAATTTATAAACTAAATTTCTAATTCTTATTTCTTCGATTTCTCATGATTTCAACCATATGAATTCATTATTAACTTCATCTACTTCTTATCTTCATTAAGTTATGTTTTTGAACATATTAAACTTAAAGAAAATTAGAAGAAACTAGGATTCGGATTACCGTTCTTCTTTAATCTCCTTCCGTCGGACAAAGCGTGCATTCGAGCTAGCTTTTCCTCATTCCTCTTCCTTTTCTTCTCCCATCCGAACTCTCTCTCTCTCTCTCTCTCTCTCTCTCTAATAGTGTAGGATTTTCAAAAGCTCAAAATAATAAACTTAAGCTTTTTATTTATAGAAAACCAAGGCTTAGGGCAAATTGGTCATTTCGCCCCTAACCTCCTTACTATTCAAAGCTTAGCCACCAAGTTTACTTGGCCACCACCCTTACTTGGTGGCCAAATGGCCGCCCCACATGCCCATGGGTCTTCCCCATGGGTTGCCCCATGGGTTTTACCCATCCGGTGACCCGTCGATTTGATCCGCGGTTTATTTTCTTGGATCGGGCTTAATTAAATCTAACACTGGGCCTTACATTAATTCTTACTGGGCTTACCCTAGTCTTGATTACACATTCTATTGGGCTTGATATAATCCATGTCCAATTGAATTCTTCAAAGTCCATTTAGACTAATCGTATTCTACGCATTCCATTCTTGTATTCTCTTCGTATATATAGTTTGTACGATATTTGTATTCTACGTCGTAGTAATCTTTGTACTATACCGTATAATAACTAGTATTATACTCATATTTCTCACGCATAATAACTCAAATTATTATACAAAATCATAAAATTCTTGGAACTCACTTTTTCTAACCCTTAGGTTTTAAGTCCGCAGGCGAAAACTTCGTTTTTGCCATAACTAAAATATTATTGAATATTCCATCTCGTCTCAGAAGTCTATCATTACGTATTTCTCGGAAATTCAAAATAAATCTCCGAACAGAAACGGAAGAATAATGCCTATTTCTTCTTTTTCCCCGGAAATATTTTTGTTTCCGGAAATATTTTATTTTCGGCTTGAAAATTCTTACTCGTTCAGTCTAGCTCGTAGCCAGAATCCTCCCGATTAATAATCATTCTAGGTTATAGAACGATTAATAAACATATAGCACAAAATAGTATTAATAAAAATTTATTTTATTAATAACTAATTCTTTAAACATAAATTCTGGACAATCTAATTTTTTGGGTTGTCACATTCTTCCCTCCTTATAAAAATTGCGTCCTTAGAATTTCTTAAAACCAAACCCTTACCCGGGTCCTCACATTCTCCCCTTCTTCAAAGAATTTCATCCTCGAAATTTTAGCTAACCCTTCTCCTCAACTTCTCTTCGAAGAAGTTCTTATCTTTCATACATTCCCTACCCTTCATAACTTATTAAGAATCATGAAGTGAAAGGAATAAATAGGAATATAAGGATTCCTTTAAAACATTTCATACTTTTGCTGAGGGGTCATATCAACCATGAACTCTTACTAGGTTTAACAGCATTTCACCGTAAACCTTTCTTACACGGTCAGTTTACAATCACAAAGAAGGTAAACCACCTCTTTCATACGTAGATGATCAACCTATCATATAACCCCATTTCAGGGTATGTTCACCTCAGACTTAATCATTAGATTGCGCACCAAAATAATTTGGTTTGGCATAGCTCTTTAATGAAAGCTCGATTATCTTTTAATCATGACATACCATTCTCTTAGCCAAATAGAGTAGCTTAGACCATACCAATAAATTGGACATCAACTTGAAACATTCATCTAGTCAACTCACATGACATCGACCAATTCTTTAAATTCTTTTGCAATAAATCAAAATGTTTTATGACGTCATGATACCGCACTCTTCATAGTACGTTGAGGACTTCGTCAGTTTATGACTTCGTCATTATACATCATACCATAGCGGGTTGTTGATCCTAAGATCACTTCCAACACTAGGTTCAGTTGCATTAATAACTCCATCCTTTTACCATCTTTGCATCAAATGCACTGATGATTTAAAATTCATTTTGATATTTCAAATCAATTTCTGTCTAGCCGAATCAACTAGCATAGACATATCAAGAATAGTTCTTTTGAAATCCATTGGTTCCAAAAATTGAACCAATTCTTTCATTTTCAAAACGTGCACATCAGCACGATTTCAAGAAACTTTGAAATCTAGTATAACTAGATGACTTGGAATATCTTATTCTCCATCTTCCTTCATTGTCTTACTTGTGACAATACTTAATCTTCTCTAGCACCTTCAATGCTAAGTCTACTACAAATAACTCATTTTAGTCTAAACATTCCTATACCTTAGTACAGTCCATCAACTTACCACACATTATGAGTTTAGGAATTTTCCACAATAATATGAGTTTAAGAACTATCCCAGACAGACCATAGGCGTCCATTCGCTGAGAAGTTCAAAAACATACCATATAATTATGAGTCACGAACTTACCATAAGTATGAGTTTCAAGAACTCGCACCTACCTTATCGTTCTCTACCTATCAAGTATATACATGAGAAAAGATTCACCTTCTCATCATATACATCTTGATAGCGCGACCAATTTCAATGATTATCACTGTAATAAACTGAGCAGTTGTTACACCAAGCACAAACCTCTGCCCATACAAAGGTTCATACAACTCAGCTATCACATGAGCCCTTAATTGAAATTTTACAACTTCTAACTTTCTCTTTACTTAATATGAATTTTCTTTAATTCGTATACTATCTTTTACAACTCAATCTGAGTTCTTCTTCCCGTACTACTTCGTAGTACCATTCATTCATAGCATTAGCTATAAATCATTCATCATTTAACAGCTCTCCTGTTACTATGATTTACTATGATCACGTGATGATCTCCTTATCCTTCTATCTACGATTATAGTCTTAGGTACTCATACCTAAGATTTATAACCTATCAGCTTTGATACCAACCTGTAACGCCCCGAAATCCAGTCTATTTTCGCATCCGAAATCCGTACGTCACGATCCCATCTTCTTCCAAACATACATCATTATATAGCTAAATATAATAACATATATCCTCAAATCCCAGGTTCTAAAACCTTAAAACCTCTTTCATTACAAATAATGATAATTACTTTATTCTTTACATCTTGTACAAGTGACTTTTATCCGCCACCAAGGATACATAATCGTTCATTAAACTATTCTATAGTTTAATTCTATCATTCTATATTACAAGTCTTCGCTTGATCTTCACGCTCATTCATATAATGAATGGTACTTCTTCTGGATACCGATCAACTTGATCTTTCCGGGATCCTTAAGTTCTTTCTAACATCGTTCGCTGAAAATGTTTTTATTTAAAGCAAGTGTGAGCATTCAATTGCTCAGCAAGTTATAGCAGTTGAACAAACAACTTCAAGAATTTAAACATTCCTTTAATTAAGACTTCAATAACCGAACAAAGGTTATGAAGCAGCTTGAATAATAGGAATAATCTGGATTCCTATCATTTTAAAACATTAGATACATTCACTTTGAAATACTTTCATTCTGTAACGTCCCAGAAAATCGAACCTTTTGTAAATACTTTTAATAATAAATAAAATAATATTATTTATTTTTATTATGTATCCGTAAGATGATTGTCGTTCTATAACATAGAAACCCCGAAACGTCGTAGTATTTTAACTACGTGAGAGAATTAAAGTGTTTGAATTTCTAAGACTAAAATAAAAGCTATCGAGAAATTTTTCAAAAAACACTATTCATCGATTTCTGCTCGGGAATTATTTTGAACTTCCGAGAAATACGTAACGTTATAATATCAGGGTGAGATGGATTACGTAATAATAATCTAAGTATGGAAAACGTAATATTTCGCATGCAGACTTAATTTGGGAACTTTAGGTTTATTAAGCGTTAAAGGAAGAAAGTTGTGATTGTATAATGTGTATTCATTATATGAAGGTAATTAATGTAAGTATAATACAACGTATTGTACTATTATGTATGAAGAATGAGATAACGTATATTACGAATTAATATACTAGCTAGCATACAAAGATTATACATGGGGTATAAATGTTAAGTTGTTTAATTAAAGGTAATGGACTTGTAGGATTATTAACCTAATAGTATAAGTCCAATAGAAGTGACAATCAAGCCCAAGTGTTTGATAAGTCATGAGTCCAAATTATGGAAGTATAAGCCCAATAAGGAATTAGCTAGATAAATTAACAAAGCCCAATGAGTAAGTCATGATCCATGGGGGCAAACCAAGTATGAAATGGGTAGACTTGATGGACAATCAAATTGTGTGGTGACCAAGTGATGTGCTAGACAAGGAATGAATAGTAAGAAGGTGGGGATTGAGGAGGTGGAATAAGGAGGTAGGATGGTGTTTTGACCATTCTACCCTAACTTTGGATTGCCTATAAATACAAGCCTCATTTCATTTTTTTTGTTGGTTGTTATTTCATCCAACACTTTCCTCTCAAAGATAAGCTACTTTATTGGTAGAGAGAATAAGCACTTTTAAGTCAAAGCTTCCTTTGTTAGATTTTCCATGAAGAAGAAGTTAGACATCAAAGGTAATGATCTTGTGTCCAATATTCTTCCTTCTCTATCATAATAGGATGATAAGAGAAGTGTAATTAAAAAACATGTATGCTAAGAACATATAAGAATTAAGTTATGAATGAACTTAAGCCGAATAAGTTGAATAAGCAACTTGAACTCTAATAAGTTGATAGAATCATGAAGAACTTGTCATATGTTTGTCATATGATGTTAGTATATTGAATATAGTATAAGAACATTGAATTATGGACTTAAGTTAATAATAAGTCATAAGCTTGAGGAATTGTAGTTCATAAGTTAAATAAGTCATTGACTTATGAGAATAAGTTAAAACCTATTTTTATGATAAGTTGGTGTAATAAGTAACTTGAAATGTTCCATGTGTTGGTTAATATCCATTTAGAATGATTAGTAATAAAGCTTTCCCAGAATTCACACGATTAGACGTTAATCGTCGAATTCGTGAAATTCTCGGAATGGAAGTCGTATTTTGTGTTTGAAGTAGGAAACGTTGGTTTTCGATGGAGACAAGTCATATTTGGAATTATAGAGTTGCAGACTTGAAAATGACCGAATTATAACTTAGAACGAAGAAACGAGCGTTGAACGTTCACGAACGTTTATCGTTTTCGTTAAAAATGAACTAATAGGTGAAATTTTAGCAAACGAAGTCAAATAAATAAAATTCTTGCATGAATTTGATGTTATAGAACATCATTCCTTACTTATTTGACCTACTCATTCATAAGATTCATTCGGATCGCTCAAAATCTTTACGAATCTTACACTTCCTTAAGAAATTTATAAACTAAATTTCTAATTCTTATTTCTTCGTTTTCTCATGATTTCAACCATATGAATTCATTCTTAACTTCATCTACTTCTTATCTTCATTAAGTTATGTTTTTGAACATATTAAACTTAAAGAAAATTAGAAGAAACTAGGATTCGAATTACCGTTCTTCTTTAATCTCATTCCGTCGGACAAAGCGTGCATTCGAGCTAGCTTTTCCTCATTCCTCTTCCTTTTCTTCTCCCATCCGAACTCTCTCTCTCTCTATCTCATAGTGTAGGATTTTTAAAAGCTCAAAATAATGAACTTAAGCTTTCTATTTATAGAAAACCAAGGCTTAGGGTAAATTGGTCATTTTGTCCCTAACCTCCTTACTATTCAAAGCTTAGAAACCAAGTTAACTTGGCCACCACCCATACTTGGTGGCCAAGTGGCCGCCCCACATGCCCATGGGTCTTCCCCAAGGGTTTCCCCACGGGTTTTACCCATCCGGTGACCCATCGGTTCTATCCGCGGTTTATTTTCTTGGATTGGGCATAATTAAATCTAACACTGGGCCTTACATTAATTCTTATTGGGCCTACCCTAGGCTTGATTACACATTCCATTGGGCTTGATATAATCCAAGTCCAATTGAATTCTTCAAAGTCCATGAACTCAAATTCCATTTAGACTAATCGTATTCTACGCATTCCATTCTCGTATTCTCTTCGTATATATAGTTTGTACGATATTCGTATTCTATGTTGTAGTAATCTTCGTACTATACCCTTATAATAACTAGTATTATACTCGTACTTCTCACGCATAATAACTCTAATTATTATACGAAATCATAAAATTCTCGGAACTCACTTTCTTAACACTTAGGTTTTAAGTCCGTAAGCGAAAACTTTGTTTTTGCCATAACTGAAATATTATTTAATATTCCATCACCACTCAGAATTCTATCATTACGCGTTTCTCAGAAATTCAAAATAAATCTCCGAGCAGAAATGGATGAATAGTGCCTATTTCGTCTTTTTCCCCGGAAATATTTTTTTCCCAGAAAAATTTTATTTTTGGCTTGAAAATTCTTACTCGTTCAGTCTAGCTCGTAGCCAGAATCCTCCCGATTAATAATCATTCTAGGTTATAGAACGATTAATAAACACATAGCATAGAATAGTATTAATAAAAATTCATTTTATTAATAACTAATTCTTTAAACTTAAATTCTGGACAATCCGATTTTCTGGGTTTTCACAATCTCTCTTTCAACCTTCACCCAAGGTTTTAATCGCTGCCATTCATAATCCAATATATGAACCCCACGCTCATCATTCTTTCTTAATGTCAAAGCCATACGATTCGTTGTATGCTAAGACTGATCATTCATCGCAACTGCGTTACGTTCACAACATCTATACGCTTTACGCATATCTCTCATTACAACATCATAACATCGAAATTTTATACAATACCCTCATCAATCAACGTCTAAGGAATCATAATCACCACAATCCCACACGTTCATTTTATCATGCCTACGGTCCTCGAATATCGGTTCCGTAATTTGCATTTACATTCTTTGTCTGTTAATCCCATTAAATCTATCTATTCAACCTTCATTAAAAGATTAAATTCACTTAATTAAGTGTTACATTACGTGAACTATATGTTCTTTATCTTCCCTTACACTTTCCCCAAGAGTTGAGCAGTTAAAAGCTCTTCTTTGGGCCTTGCCTACCGCACTGCCGGTGTTGCAATCTTGGGTCCCTTCATTTCTCCCCCATTCATAGGCGCACCACTTAGCGATGATTTGATCGTTAGCCTTCAGTAATCATGGCCCGCCTCCCAAGGCTTAACTACCCCTGTTGTGACACCCCCAAATCCAGGTACTTCATTTCCACAGGATTTGGTGCTCACTATCCAAAACTATTACATCTAACTACCCATAATAAATGATAAAAACACAATTTAAATAACTTAAAAAAAAATCTTCCCCATTAAAGGGTTACATCAACTTTAAACAATACCAGGTAATCTAACCTTAAACTATTACATAAGTAAGCAGAATAATGGTGAACTTGTTCTACGAATCAAAAATAGAAAACAAGTTCGAATTTAATATCTGAGGGTCTTAAGACCACGAACTATGTCCCCAGTAATTAGGTATTATTACCTCAACCTGAACAGTCATTTAGACTATACAGACCCTTCTTAACGTACTTAGGGGGATCAACCCTTTATACCATGTATTATGCACAAACATCTAAATGTTACATGTACAAAACCCCTTATGTTAGGGTTATTCATCTCAATTTGACTTTAGGAATCCGTACTAAAGAAAGTTTAGCTCGAAACTAACTTATCAGTGGTTCTAGAATTTTAGAACATTATTCAATTATAGATTAGTTCAATCAACAAGAGTTTGCTTTATACTTGAAGGTTCAGTACAATAATATAGAATTGAACAAGGTTATTTAAGTCAAAGATCGAATAACAATAATATAAAATTGAGTAGACATGGTATACATGCAAAGTACTATATTCAAAAGAGTTAGAACAATCTCTTTTAATCAATATATTAGAACAATATATGTTTTGAATAATAATAAAAAGAATAAGGAAAGTGAAATTTGCTCGATGTCACGAATTAGATTACAAGAGCTTGTACAATCATACACAAAATAGATTAGGCTTGTAAACTTGCTTTCATTATAAAGAGAATGAAGTTAGGGAAATTGCCTTGAATGTAAGCTAGACAAGTATAATAATGTTCGCCAATTACCCTACACATATCATTGAAATCATAATCACAATTAGTTGTATTAATATTAGCTTTATGGGTTTAACCCAACATTTAAGTCATACCCTTAATATAACATCTAACCATGTTGGTTAACCATTCTAGCAAATCTAAAATCTTACTATAAACTAAAATAAACCTTATCATTCATATCTAACTTTTGAAAACATCACCTTTGTTAATTACAAACTTATTCAAGTGATAAATTAAAATCTCCATATTTTAGTATTACATTATACTACAATCTATTATTGTATGTCATGTTATTATTTTAACATCTTTATCATGCATGCCAAGCCAAATTAGGTCCTTGTATTAAAACCCACAAATAAACAGAACTCATTGCCTAGGCTTAGTGTAAGACCCCAACTTATTAAAAATAAAATTGAATTTTCTCTATTCATTATCTTGAAATAATAAGGAGTTAATTTGATATAATACTTTAGTTATTGGTGAAATGTACAAATTTTGCAAAATATGCAAGTGGTTATAAAATAGTCATTGTCGTCGGGGAATATTCGTTTGGTTGTGGAATATTCTTTTTATCGGGAATATCCGTACGATGGCGCAATCATTTGTAGGCCCCATAACAGAATAATGGTCGGATGAAGAAAACGACAAATTTGAGTTTTTATAAATAACGGCATAATTATTTACAGATTGCTAACATTGGATTACACGGTGGTTAAAATATAGTAATACTGGCGTGGTTGCGCATTGCAGCACACGGTATTGAGCGATATTTTTGAATTATTGATTCTTACGTAAGTTAAGCACTACTCAATAATTGTTACAGTAATTACTGTTCAATATTTTATTTTATTAATTCAATAATTGTTGCGTTGATATTTTATATTATTGTTGTTTCAATAATTGTCACGACTCAGTATTTCCCATTATCAAATCAATAATTCATATTATTAGATAGCATTATTGGCAATGTCTAGAAAGTTCTGTCAAGCAGAGGTTTGGTCACCTAATTGCGCGCCAGTAAGGAGAAATCCTTACCGAAAAGCCTCCTCTTTCTTGGAAACGGTCTGATTGTCATTATTGTGATTCTATAATATTATTTGAGAATAATTAATTATTAATTTTTATGATAAGGAAATATTTATTTTTATATGGATATAAATGAAGGAATTTTAGTACGAAATAATTGTTGAAAGTTTGACATATTTTTGTGGAATTACAATTATTTCTCAGATAAAATATTCATTTAAATATATTATAATTGTTTCAATTAATATATATATATATATATGCATGTGATTTAATTTTCCTTGAATGTTTTCTAAGCTGGTGGGCGGAAGTAAGATTCCTACATGTGTGTTTTGTTTTGGTGGGTGGCCATTTTATTTGTCTGCAAAGTATTTTTTTCAAAATGTTATGGGCCCAACCATAGAAAATGTGAATGTGAATTAGGCCATTTGGTTGTTGTCTACAAAGTTGCTTCAAAGGGTGGCCCCCACCCATATTGAAAGTAAGAAGTAGGTATTGAAAATAAGGAAATGTTAGGCATGCTGCTGATTCCTCTTCCTCCGATTTGTGCTATAAAAGGAGGGCAAACCTTCATCCTAAATCACACCATTTTCAAAATCAGAAATTCTTATTCTAAAGTATTGTGAGTATTTTCTTGAGTATAAGGATACCTTGAGTGTAGTTTTTCTGCAAGATTTTCTTAGAATAATATCAGATATTCCAGTCAAATCCAGTTTCTACTAAGGTAAAGGATATTATTTTATTGCTTCTATAATTCCTGAAATGATTGATTCATCTAATATCCTTTCATAGTAGAAATAAAGGATATTGTGAACCGCAAACTGTTCACGGTTACTGTTCACGGGTACTGTTCACAAAAGAAAAAAAATAATTTTTTTCTCTCCTTCCAAGTTATCTGTTGTGACCCTTATTCTTGAAATTGAATCCATGTTTTGATCTTCATTCTTGAATTTTACACCATTATGAAGTATTTTTAAACTTGAATTATCTAAAGTACGAATCTCTAATCTTTGTCCTTTTGTCTCACTGGATTCGTTCTCTAATTTTTTTTCATCATCCTCAATCTTTAATGGTGATACTTAATGAATATCTTTGGCCCGTAGTGCAAAGATGAACATGTGTTGAGATGAACATGACCAATTGGTGATACAAATGAATATCTTTGGCCCGTAGTGCAAAGATGAATAATTGATGCAAGATGTATATTGATTGATGTTACAGGGATAAAATATTTATGATGGACTTTTAAATTCATAGATGATAGTAGATTTCATTCTCTACCTAAATCTTCTAATGAATTGTTATTTCCGTTGCGAATATTGATCTAAAACTGGTTGTCCATTATATTTTATCTGATTTGTTGAAGGCTAACAATAAATTATTGTTCATTATCTTAGTCATAATATTCTTTACTGGGCTAGTTGAGCTCACCCTTTTCCTTTTTGTTCTATTTTTCTTCCCAGGAGGTGAGAATATAGCAGGAACCAGTCGGGGTATAGAGTGATGGTCCTAGACAGTTGTTTTAGCAGTCCTCACTATTTTTGAAAAATAGTGTATCAATAAATGTAATGAGGACTTATTTGAGAGTGGATATTATCTAGAAGACAATATTTATATTTAAACTCACAGCATGTGTGTTGTCGTATTTTGCACGATAATTGTAATAGTGATGTTGTAGTTGTTTTTGTACCATGTATTTGGCGACTCAGAATGGGTGATGTATACCTATTTTGGGGGTGTCACAGTTGGTATCAGAGCTTAGGGATATGGTCTCTGGCGAAGATTAGGGAATAGAACTTAGAGGGGAGAGACGAGTAAATCCTTCGCTAGTGTGTCCTACCTAAGCTTCTTTGTTGGTCGGTCATAATATAGGGATATTATGTGATATGTTAATTTGTTTAATTAACCCCTATTTTATGGTAGTTTTCAAGAATGGCAGTTGAGAACGTTAACAATGGAGTGTATGAGATAGTGGAACAACCTTCAATCACCAACCAGGAGAACGATGCAACAGGAAGGCAATATTCCTCATGTAAACAACACTACCGAGCAAATGATGAATGATGCGATGTTTAGAAGCTTTTTGCAGTTCATGCAAAATCAGACGAAGGAGACTCGTGTACAAAATGCAGGTGGAAATGATAGTAACGCGCGGTTTGTCATAGCCAAGCAGTTCAAAGAGTTGGGACCACCAGATTTTTGGGGAAAGTCGGATCCGATTAAGGCTGAAACGTGGGTCAAACAAATTACCAAGATATTTGATCTCTTGGACTGCATGAAAGAACAGAAGGTTCCATTCGCCACCTTTATGTTCCGTGGTGAGGCAGATTACTAGTGGGAATCTATGAAGGCGTCTACCACCGGTACAGACTCAAAGATGTCTTTGGAAATATTTCAGAAACTGTTCAATGACAAGTACTTTCCTGAAAGTATTCGTCATATGAAGGAGGTAGAGTTTATTAGACTGGAACAAAACAACATGACAGTGTCCCAATACGAGGCAAAGTTCTCAGAGTTATCCAGGTTTGCACCTCATTTGGTAGAGAATGAGGAACGAATGACACGGATGTTTCTGAGAGGTCTAAAACCCGAGATTTGGTAATATCTTATCTCTCATAAATTTTCTTTATATTTAAATTTTGTAAACAAGGCTCAACTATTAGAGCGAGATAATGAGTATGTTCAACCGAGGGACCACAACCAGGGTCATACCGGTGGCAGCAGTCATCAAAGAGATGATAACCAGCGAGGAGGGAAAAATATGAACAAAAGTGGCAACCACTCGAGTTGTAATCGTGGCCATGATAATAGGAGAGGTGAGTCAAGTGGAAATTTCAAAAAGATGATATTTAACAATGATGGGAAGACATCAGCATCATCACCAGCAACAAATTCTAGGGGAGGAGAACAACCGCCAGTTAGATGTTACAGATGCGGAGAGGAGGGACACATAAGTCCAAACTGTTCACAGCCTTCCAAGGTGTGTTTTAGTTATGGAAAAGATGGTCATCTAGCCCAATTTTGTCTGGTAGTGAAGTCAAGTCCAGCTGGGACGGCGACTACAGACAAAACAAAGTCGGTGGTTCAAGGGAGGGCATTTGTCGTCACTGGCCAAAACGCGAGAAACCCGAATGAGGTTATCACGGGTAAGCTAATCTTGAACTCTTGCGAAGTTTATACCTTACTAGATACCGGTTCTACCCATTCTTTTATCTCTCCTTCTTGTGCTCAACGTTTAAACTTGACTCTAGAGAAATTGGACTTTAACTTATCTGTTGAAACTCCGTTGGGTGAAACCTTCGTTACATCTATAGTTTATAAATCTTGCTTGATCCAAGTTGGCACCATCACATTACCTGTTGATCTTATCTCTTTAAAGATACTTGCATTTGATGTGATTTTAGGAATTGATTGGTTAACTACTCATTATGCCAAAATTGATTATTTTCCTAAGGTTGTTAGTTTTCATATTCTTAACCAACCTGTTGTACGAATTCAAGCAACTAAACCACTAAAATCAGTCACTGTCATATCAAGCCATAAAGCTATTCGTTTTATGAAAAATGGATGTCAAGCTTTCTTAGCCCATATTATGGACTTGAACAAAAACACGTCAGATTTGAATAATATTTCTGTTGTTAGTGAATTTCCTAACGTATTTCCTGAAGAACTTCTTGGTCTACCCCTAGAATGTGAAGTTGAATTCTTTATTGATCTTGAATCGGGTACAAAGCTCATTTCTCAAACCCCATATCGAATGGCTCCTATTGAACTTCAGGAGTTAAAAGTCTAACTACAGGAATTATTAGACATCAATTTCATTCGTCTTAGTACATCTCCTTGGGATGCTCCTATTTTATTTGTAAAGAAGAAAGACGGGAGCATGCGACTTTGTATTGACTACCGAGAATTGAACCATGTCACCATCAAGAATAGGTATCTGCTACCTCGCATTGATGACTTATTTGACTAGTTGCAAGGAGCACAATTCTTTTCAAAGATCGATCTTCGTTCTGGATATCATCAACTGAAGATTAAAATTGAGGATATTCCAAAGACTACGTTCAGAACTCGGTACGGGCATTATGAATTCTTAGTCATGTTTTTTGGATTGACTAATGCTCCTGCTGCTTTCATGGATATGATGAACCGTGTATTCAAAGAATATTTGGATCAGTTCGTTGTTGTCTTTATTGATGACATCCTCATCTATTCCAAAAGCCATGAAGATCATTAGCACCATTTGAAGATGGTACTTCAAAGACTTCGTGACAACAAGCTATATGCTAAGTTGAAGAAATGCGAGTTCTGGCTTGAGGAAGTAGCATTCCTTGGGCACGTGGTGTCAAAATATGGAGTATCTGTTGACCCAGCGAAGATTGAAGTAATACAAAGTTGGGAGCAACCGAAGTCGGTGACCAAGTGCGTAGCTTTTTGGGCTTAGCTGGTTATTATTGGAGATTCATGAAAGGATTTTCTCGAATCGCTACTCCATTAACTCAGCTAACTTGGAAAGATATAAAATTCGTATGGAGCGAGGAATGCGAGATGAGTTTCCAAGAGCTTAAGAGGAGAGTCATATCGACACCTATTCTGACAATACCATCTGGTTCAAATGGATTAGTTATCTACAACGATGCTTCAGGTAAAGGGTTAGGATGTGTTCTCATGCAACATGGGAAAGTCATAGCCTACACCTCGCGATAACTCAAAGAATATGAGAGGAATTATCCTACTCATGATCTGGAGTTGGCAGCAGTCGTTTTTGCTTTGAAAATCTGGAGACACTACCTATATGGGGAGAAAGTGGAGATTTATACACATCATAAAAGTCTCAAATATTTCTTCACCCAAAAAGAACTCAACATGCAGCAATGACGTTGACTCGAGCTGTTGAAGGATTACGACCATAGCATTCAATATCATCCTGGAAAAGCAAACGTCAGTGGTGACGCGATTGAGTAGAAGATCGATATCTGCATGCGAGTGCGATGTTGTTAACACAAAGACCCATTTAGTACGACTTAAAAGGATGGAGATAGAGTTAAAGACTCCAGAGACCCACGTGATGATGACAAATATACGAGTAAACCTGACTTTAATTGATAAAGTTAAAGCTGCTCAAGCCACGGACCCAGAGATGATACGTATGAAGAGAAAAGTACAAGAAGGTGTTGTTAGTTCCCAGTAGGCACAATATAGATCTAGAAGGGGGGGTTGAATAGATCCTTTTTAATTTTGAATAATTTTCTCGTTTATTTTGCATTACTCATGAATTAGCATATGACAAACATAAGAATCTTTTCAAGCACAGCAAAATAAGTAAAAGATCCCCTTCATTGATATATTCATAATCATACATACATTGTTCGTAGAGTTAGTTCAATGGTAAGCAGTTAAAACATACATAATTGTTATAGCAGTTAATGTACATAAAGTAAATGACATAAAGTAAAAGACACAAGTGGTTTTAAGTGGTTCAGAGACTCAAGCTCCTAATCCACTCTTCTACTTTCAACTAGCAGGATTTCCACTAAGGAAGGCGGCAGACTGAATCACTAAAATTCCTTCAAGGCCAATGACCTTGGAACTTGATTTACTAAGAACTCTTCATGGCCGTGACGCTTGGAACTTCTCTAGTTCCCTAGGAACTCTTCAAGCTCAGCAGGCTTGGAACTTCATTTAGTCCCTCCGGACAAGGACCCCTTAGGCCCTGGCTTCTTGTTGTTGTAGTTGTTGATGTTGTTGGTGCTGAGCTGCTAAGATGTCATTGAGCTTTGAACATCTTCTGTACTTAGCAGCTTGGTGTGGTCCTCTTTGTATTCTGCTTTGAGTCTGGACCATATCTTCTTTGGTGCAGCTGATCTTTACTCTTTTTTACTCATCTTCATCTGATGTCAGCTGTGCACCATCACCATCTAGTTTTGCTAAGTCCCTGAGCTTTTGGTAGACTTCTGCTGGCACTTAGCAATTCCTGAACCCTTCTTGAATGTTTTGCAGACACGGTTCTGCACTTGTTCAGTTTCAGCTTTAGGTTTATGGTGGTCTGTAGAGTGGCTCTCTTGATCTTCTTTGTATTCTGTCACTTTTCTAAATGCTATCTTCTTGGCCTTCTCGACTCTCAGCTTGCCTGCCATCTTCAGTGGCATTCTCATCTTTGTTGAGTGAAGCTTTAGTCTGTTAAAGTCCCTCTTCAAGGCTGCTTCACTTTCACCTTTATAGCCTCACTGTCACTAAGACTTATTCTGTTTTGCTCTGGTGAAACTCGTAGAGTCAACAATAGCATTCAACAACTCAACGATTCTGCAACTTAGCAGTCATCAGCAACTCTTGATCTTTGAGGCACTATTGATTTATACTGCTTTCTAATCTTCCTGTTAGAAAGTAGCCGTTGGAAGCTATTCAAATGGCTTCACAGATCTCGAGTTATTTGGTACAGACTACAGATGTGACATGACATCTTTTTCTGACTTTCTGACACTGTAGTCTACTGTTTCACCTACCCCATCAGAGATGTCTCTTTCATGTCTCGGGCAGGTAGTCAACTTTATTTCTTCCTTCTGATTTCTAAATCAAAGGTTATCCTTTTGCATCGATGCTCTCAATAAGATCTATTCAAATATCAATCTTAGATTGATCTATTGCCAACGCCTCAATCTTCAGTATTTCCACCTCTATGATTCTAATGCATATCTTCTTGGACTTGATCGTAGTGTCTTGTTGACTGTTTCTTCTTGACTTGTAGAGTTAACACTAAGATCTTGTAGAGTGTTCATTAGATCTCCAATGTGGAACACCTCTTCCTTCTCTAGTGCAGTACTTCTGTTTGCCTCGACTGTTCTCAGATACTGATGGCTTGACTTCTTGCTCTGGCCCTTTCTGAATAACAAGACACCCTGGGATCTTCTTGCACCTGCTCACCCTGGGATGTTGACTACATTTCTCTTGTCTGCTCCCCCTCAGATGTATGCTTCTCCTCAGACTTTGCAAACACAGGCACACCATCATTTAGCTCCCCCTCAGATGATGGTCCAGCTTCTTCTTCTGTTGTCTTCTTCTTATCTTTCCTTCTGCTCTTCTTACCCTTTCTAGAGTGCCTCTTACTCTTCCTTTTTTCTATGACTCGTTTTCTCCCCCTTTTTGTCATTAATCACTTAGGAGAGTTGTTCTATGTTGGTCATAAGCTGCTCCATCAGATAAGAGGAGTTACCAACTTCAATCTTGAGTTCTTATTGGCTTAACTCAAGTTACATAGAGAATGACTGATTCATGTTGTCAATCTTGTCAGAGAGGACTTTGAGTTTCTCTTCATTTACCTCTTGTGCTCGTATAGCTTCAGCTTTTTGATCATGTATGGCCTTCAAATAGATGTGATCTCTCTCTTTGATTTTGAGAGATATATCAGCCATAGTAGCTTGAAGTCTGTTTTGAACTGAATTATCTCCTATTGTTGTCAGCCTCTAAGACTCTTTTGTGATTTGAGACATCTTCGTAATCAGATCATCAGAATTTCTCATCAGCTCCTGCCCCATAAGAGTTTGGTTATCTGGTTGGGCAGTCTCTTGTTGATCCTCAGATTGGACTCTACGATTTTAATCCTTTGACAGATTTTTGAAAGTGTTGATAATCTAAAATATCGTTGAGTACCAATCGCTATTTGTGAATGATGAAATGTTGGGCAGTTGTGTTTGCGCCGATGGAGGCTTCTCATTTTGGACTTGAACACCATCAATAGTAGAGTGAACAAACTCCATGATTATTTCCTTGTTCATGATTCTTCTTCCTTCAGAATCCACTCTACGATCATAAGTAATATAATGGTTGCCAGCATGTCTGTAGATTTTGTAGTGGGGCTGGTCTTTGATCATTATTTTTGCATAATCCTTTCCCTTTGGGAAGTTTTGAGACACCAGTTCTAGGCTTGGAATTTCTGGAAGTACTTCTTGTGATTCATTCGAGCCTTTCACTATTCTTCTTTTGTTAATCTTGGTTGGAGAGATGATAGGATAGTTTGCTGGTTTTCCCAATTCCTGACTTGCAGAACCAGAGTCTTTCTCCAATTCTTCACTTTTTGAGCTTGAATCTTGTTGGCTCCTTTCCTCAGATTCATCAGTGAATTCTTCTTGCTGAATTTCATTTCTAGAACCTTCTTCAGCTAGATCTTCCTTGGATTCATCTTCTTCATTACTAAACCTATCTTTAGTACTTTCTTCCTGTGATTCAGATTCATCATCACTTAACTCAATGATTGCAGTAGAGTGATCATGTCTCTTCTTGGAGGAAAATTGAGCAATTAATCTATAGCTCTTCCTTCTCCTTGGTGGTTCAGCTATGGGAGAGTCAGACTCTTCTTATTCTTTAGGCCTTAATGCATTTGAGTCATCAGGCAAGCTTCTTTGACTTTCATCATTGGCAGGGGCAAGTCCTTTTTCAGAATCACCATCATTTGAGTTTGCTGGAGAATTGGCAGTAGAGGATGTTGTTGTGTCAACGTGCAACCTTTCTTCATCATCAGAGTGGATGCTCTAAGAGTTAACCATAGAGTTTGCACATCCTTTTTCTTCACCATCAGATTTGGCTCTTTCTTTCACATATTCAACTTCTTCCTTATTGCTTAACTTATTCTTTAAGGGTTCAGTCTTAGAGCTTTCAGTTCCCTTCCCATCTTCAGACTCTTCATGTTCTTCTTTGTTAGATGGACTTTCTTGGGGAATTGGGGCTGGTTTTTTTACCACCTTAGCTTTCTTTCTTGAAGGCTCTTGAAGCAATCTGTTGCTTCTTCTTCTTTTTGGGTTTGCAGCAATTGATGTTGGTTTTTCTTCTGTTCCTTGTTTCTTCTTATTAGTGGAGACATAGCTTGATGAAGCCTTTACATTTTTCACATTCTTAGACTTCTTCTTTGTTGGTGTGGTAGTAACTGATGTAGAGTTATTAGACTTAGAGCTTTCTTCCTCCTTTGCCTTTCTCTTCTTTGCAGATATTTTTATGCTGCTTTCAGTTTATGTTAGCCTCCTTTTTCCTTTGGGTTCTTCTTCCAGTTTATGAACAACTGAGGAGACATTACTTTATGAGCTCTCCTTCATCATCCTTGGTTTTGTTTCCCAGCTTCTTCTTCATCACAATACTTAGCAATCTTCCATGAAATACTTTTGTAAGTGGTTTCTTTATAGATTTCTTCAACTCAGCCTTTTCTATCCATTTGGAGATTTGATCGAATAGGATGGCTCCAAAATTGATTTGCTTCTTCAAAACTATCACAGACATAATCTTTAACTGCTGATCGAGTACAGTGTCGTGTGCAGTATCCTTACATAGTATACATTTTCCCAATATTTCAGCAAGGAACTCGAATTCCTCAGGAAATTCCTTCTTCTTCAGGTTCTTCAGGCTAGGGTTTCTTTAGTACCGCATTAGCCTCTTGCCTTCCTCAATGTCGACTTCATCTAGGTTTATTAGACCTTGATTGGGAAACCCTAGACATTGATTGATGTCTGATGCTCTTATTTTCAGACTTGATCTTTTCACCATAGTGGTTAGAAGCCCAGAATTTGTTGAGGCATTTGAGTAGAACTGCTTTACTAGCTCTGTATAAATTGGAGTATTGGCCTTCAAGCACTCATAGAACCCAACTTTCTTTATGAGTTCAAGTATGTCCTTGAACTTCGTCTCTGATTCTTCAAACTTTGTAAACCCGAGTTGAATACCAGTTATAACTTTCCATTCTTCCATTTGAGGAGTTCAAGGTATATGGTATGTGATTCGGAGAGATTTAGCTGAATGTGATTTAGGCTATGGAGGTTTGATTGGTTTGGCTTCAAAGAGGATTCTAGGGTTTGAAAAATTGGAGGGAGAGAGGTTCGATAGTTTCTAATAACTATTTGCAAATTTTGAATTTATCTTTAAGACAGTTCCTTCTAACTCTGTATACTCTATGATGTGTCAACCAGTCATTGGTTGCACGATGCCCAGTAACTAGTTGTAACTCCCCATTAACTTTTTAGTTAGATGTCTCTTTTTAGAAGAGCAGACGTTTGATTGACGTGGATTGACTGTTGACATCTTGGGTTCGTAGAGTAGCAAGATAAGACAACTATGGACTGTACGTTTTCCTTAGATATAACTTCAACGATCAATTTTTGAGAGATGTTACAGTGGATGGTTTTGGCAACTCTTCTCATTTTGAATTTTCATGATTCAGCCATTGACTTGCTTCATGAATCCTTGGGCACTTTTCTTCAGCAAGACATCTTTCTAACCAACATTCAAACTTATCTCCTTTCAAGTTGGGCAATTGTCTTATTCTTTCAGCTCCTTATGAGTTAAGGGTAGCCTCTTGTAAGACTGCGATCGTCGAGTCTGTTTCTACGATTGATGAGGTTGCACTACAATCGTTGAGGTTACATCATGATCGTTGAGTTCTCTCAAACTCTACTCTGCGATCATTGACTGTCTTGGTCCTTGCGATGAACTTGACTAAGCAATCCTTCTAGGTTAAGGTAGCTCAAGAAGGGCCAACCACTTAGAGTGAGCTAAGGGTCAGGTTTGTCTGAGGCACTTTCCAGATGAAGTACTTTAGGAGTAATATGCGCTGATATCTCATTTGACCTTTTCTGGTGGGGAGGTTCTTTATCAACTTTAGACAATTTGTATTTGCTGTAATCGTGGTGTCCTCCCACTGTTACACTATGATTAGATGTTTGATTGTAGGCACTCCACGATTTTGGGTTGGGTGGCTGATAGGTTATCAGTAGTACATTTTGAGACATTCCTACTGACTATGGATCTTCATTTGGTTCAACTGCCACAAAGTTTTGGGACTCTGTAGCTGGTACATTGCTTTATAGAATATTTTAGTGTTGTTGTTCCTAAATAGTCACTGCTCCCCTATGGTTGATGCTTTCTTCTTTGTGAGGTGTGATTTTCTTTTCATCATGTGTATTAGAATGGTCTCCTTGCATATCTCCTTCTGACTAAAATCAGCATAAGCAATCAAATCTATTTTTCTCGTAGACATAGATAATTCCAGGACTGATCAGCTTACAATCTTTTGACAGTACTGCGAACGTAGTCTTCTTTGTCAGCTTGAGCTTGTGGAGTTTTGCCCTGTAATGAGTTCCTCATATTTGATGCTCGATGATCCTCTGTGAAGAGCTTTCTTGAGGATTCTTCTCTTTGCATGATTGAGCATCTAAGACCCTTTTTCATCTTAGATTGAATGGCCTGCTTCCACATAAAAATCAGCAGCCATGTGAGCTTTATTCAGATCGGCTCAGCAGGTCTTCAAGGACAGGCTTTGACATATACGAGTTTTATCAGAATCATTTCTGAACAGTCTTAAGCCTTATGCTGGTTGAATCTTCTTTGACTGAAGTCTTTTGCCTCAACATTCCTTAGTGTGGCCAGATAGACCAGGTACCTGCAGGTTATAAATTTCTATTTTTGGTACCCATGGTTAAATGGGTCCTGCTAGGTTAATTTTCTAAACCCCTATTCCTCATATATTTGGATAATCATCATATTGATCACCACCAGTCATATTCATGCATGTAACTAATTTAGATAATACATTTTGAGATGCATGATGGTGAGTGTGTGTAACATTTGCTCTTTTAATAAAACACTCTTCTTCTTTGATGGTTTCATCATTTGCTAGGTTATGTTCACAGGCTTTAAATGTTCACAGAGTGAGAATCAACTCTACGATTTATTAGTATCTGGTTGATTCATGGAGGTGATCAGTTTCTATGAGTCTTCAAGATACTCTTGTAGAAATGATCATACTCTGTGTGTTATTAAACACTTAGACAATAGGGTGTATATACATATTAACCCATCAGCAAAGATTACTTCACATTCATTCGACCTGTGATTCTCTTAAAACCCACTTCAGGTTTCTTTCAAGTTGTTATCTTCAACCTAAAACTTGGATGGAGAGAAAGTTTATAGACATTTGAGTTTCCACCATCAGTGTACTTTCTCTCTTCACCTTTTTAGGTAGATTATGGTTCCTTGAAGGAATACTGTTATAGTTCATAAGGGAGGTGCAAGTATGATGAACATATTTATATTAGTTAGGAATCGTACCTTTTTGCTGTCAGTTTCTTAACAGTCATTTATCTTTAGATATACTGAGTTTAGGCATTGATGTGCATGTTTTCTCATTTGCTTCTGACAGCTAGTTGCTCCAGTTGATCTTCAATCAATCAGTCGTGGTCTTGAAGATGCAAGCTAAGAGAATATCAACATCTTTAGTTCTTTAACATCATTGAATTTACAAAGCTTACATCCAGCTGCTAGTTGGCCAGATACATGTTTGAGAAGTTCTTCTTCCTTTTGTGAATACAGACATTTCTTAGCATGTATGGCCTTTTCATCTCTTCAGGCTAGTGGATGTTTGACTCTTTTTTGTTGATGTCATTTGAGCTTTCTAGCCCGGTCTTCAGATAACAAGATTGACTATGAGCAAGGATTGATCTTGTTGATATGGCAATCGAGAGTATGAACCAATCTGAGCAGCTTCAGGTGTACATACACATTTACCTGTACACAATATATTCAACGTGTGAGCTCATCTGCATATAACAAGTGACTTACTACAAAACTAAGTTTAGAACAATGTTTGTGCCTAGGATCAGACTCAAAGCGATTAGCTTTTAAATATAGCATGAGAACCTGCTCTGATACCAATTGTTAGTTCCCAGTAGGCATAATATAGATCTAGAAGGGGGGGGGGGTTGAATAGAACCCTTTTAATTTTGAATACTTTTCTCGTTTATTTTGCATTGCTCATGAATTAGCATATGACAAACAAAAGAATCTTTTCAAGCACAACAGAATAAGTAAAAGATCCCCTTCATTGATATATTCAAAATCATACATACATTGTACATAGAGTTAGTTTAGTGGTAAGCAGTTAAAACATACATAGCAGTTATAACAGTTAATGTACATAAAGTAAATGACATAAAGTAAAAGACACAAGTGGTTTTAAGTGATTCAGAGACTCAAGCTCCTAATCCACTCTTCTGTTTTCAACTAGCAGGATTTCCACTAAGGAAGGGGAGCACCCTGAATCACTATGATTCCTTCAAGGCCAATGACCTTGGAACTTGAGTTCACTAAGAACTCTTCAAGGCCGTGACCTTGGAACTTCTCTAGTTCCCTAGGAACTCTTCAAGCCCAGTAGGCTTGGAACTTCATTTAGTCCCTCCAGACAAGGACCCCCTCAGGCCCTGGCTTCTTGTTGTTGTAGTTGTTAATGTTATTGGTGCTGAGCTGCTAAGATGTCAATGAGCTTTGAACATCTTCTGTACTTAGCTGCTTGGTGTGGTCCTCTTTGCAATCTGCTTCGAGTCTAGACCACATCTTCTTTGGTACAGCTGATCGATACTCTTTTCTGCTCATCTTCATCTGATGTCAGCTGTGCACCATCACCATCTGGGTTTGCTAAGTCCCTGAGCTTTTGGTAGACTTCTTCTAGCACTTAGCAATCCCTAAACCCTTCTTGAATATTTTGCAGACACGGTTCTGCACTTGTTTAGTTTTAGCTTTAGGTTCATAGTGGTCTATAGAGTGGCTCTCTTGATCTTCTTTGTATTCTGCCACTTTTCTGAATGTTATCTTCTTGGCCTTCTCAGCTCTCAGCTTGGCTGTCATCTTCAATGGCATTCTCATCTTTGTTGAGTGAAGCTTTAGTCCGTTTAAGTCCCTCTTCTAGGCTGCTTCACTTTCACCTTTATAGCCTCACAGCCACGGAGACTTGTTCTGTTTTGCTCTGGTGAAACTCATAGAGTCAACAATAGCATTTAACAACTCAACGATTCTGAAACATAGAAGTCATCAACAACTCTTGATCTTTGAGGCTTTGTTGATTTATTCTGCTTTCTAATCTTCCTGTTGGAAAGTAACCGTTAGAAGCTATTCAAATGGCTTCACAGATCTCGAGTTATTTGGTGCAGACTACAGATGTGACATGACATCTTTTTCTGACTTTCTGACACTGCAGTCTACTGTTTCACCTACCCCATTAGAGATGTCACTTTCATGTCTCGAGCAAGTAGTCCTTTTGTATCGATGCTCTCAATAAGCTCTATTCGAATATCAATCTTCAGATTGAGCCGTTACCAATGCCTCAATCTTCAGTTGTTCGAACTCTACGATTCTGATGCATATCTTCTTGGACTTGATAGTAGTGTCTTTTTGACTGTTGTTTCTTGACTTGTAGAGTTAACACTATGATCTTGAAGAGTGTTCATTAGATCTCCAATGTGGAACACCCCTTCCTTCTCTAGTGCAGTACTTCTGTTTGCCTCGACTATTCTCAGATACTGATGGCTTGACTTCTTGCTCTGGCCCCTTCTATAACAAGACACTTTAGATTTGTGGCATGTCCAGCTCGCTTTCTCCTTGTGATCTCCCATTCACTTATCATCAATGGACTGACCCAATGCTTAATCACTTTAGCCTTGTTATTCATAGGCTGGCCAATATCTTTGTGTATACTCCATCAGTTTCTTCTTTGTTTAGCAAACACTACGATCCTGGTTAGTTTCAGGATTGTTGTCATCTTTTTACTTGACAACCACTGCATATGCTGACTTTCCTTAGTCAGCTACTGAAGTCTTCTTATGATCATCTTGTGGAAGACTTCATCTTGAATGGCTTCACAACTCAATTTGGATGCAGATTGGGTTGATGCTTAGATCTTCTATTGGCTTGCATGCCATTCGTTGAGGCTCTATGGTTTCCTTTAGGTGAGATGTATCTTTGCAAAACCAACCAGAGGCTTCATTCCTTTGGATATTCTGGGAGTGCTCAATTGTTGAGAATCTTGTTTGCTCTACGATTCTTCTTTGGCTTTGTGAGCACATCTGTATAAGTCTAAGTTCTGCACTCTACGATTCGGCTTTGGCTGTGCAGATACTATGACTCCGAGATCAAATCTTGACACTACGATTGTGCTTGTTGTCTTCATCTGATCTTGCTCGACTACGATCTCTGCCTTTGTTACGATCAGTAGACTCTACGACTCTGAGATGTAGTCTACGATTCTTGACTTGGTAGACTCTATGATTCCAAGTGAAGCCTACGATTCTTGACTTGGCTTTGACAGATACTCGGTCGGCTCTTAGGCAGGCTGTCTCTATGATTCTGAACATGACTTCCTCAGCAGACCACGGCTCTGAGGAAGTGCTCCTCGACACACTACGATCCTTCCTCGTTTCTCCTGGCAGTCTAAGAACTCCGAGATCTACTATCTTGCAGATTTTGATTCTGCCTTGATAGCTCTCGAGTTATCCTTGACTCTCCTAGCAAACTACGATTTCTGGTGCAGTGCTCGACGATCAGACAAGCCTATTTATTACATTATAAGATCAACCTAACATGCTTGATCTTTCTATATTTATAGTCCTTGTACATCATTTCTTCTTAAGGACTTTACAAAGCTGTTTTGCTTATGTAGGATCAACCTAACATATTTGATCAATTCATTCTAAGTCCTTGTACATATGTTTCTATAATCTTTCAGAGAACTTTACAGCTTTTCTTAATGCAAGCATACTTGCATATTCATTCACATATATATCATAATCAAATCATATATAAATAGGAATATCATTCACATGTTTTATTCCTGACAGGTGTTATCCCAGAAGTAGGAATCGATGAAGAAGGAATACTTTGAGTCAACTCCAGACTTTGCATTCCTAACGATTCTGACTTGAAGCATAGAATCATGATGGAGGCACACAACACACCATTTTCAATCCATCCTGGGAGTACCAAAATGTATCACGATTTTCGACATACATTTTGGTGGAGCAATATAAAGAGAGAGATCGTAGAGTTTATCTCGAGGTGTTTAACATGTCAACATGTAAAGGCAGATCATCAAGTACCAAAGGGTCCATTGCAACCACTTGAGATTCCGAAATGGAAGTGGGAACACATTACCATGCATTTCGTTACAGGTCTTCCCAAAGTTTCTCAAGGTATAGATGCGATTTGGGTTATTGTTGATAGATTAACCAAGTCTGCTCATTTCTTGCCTATACATGAGACTTATTCCCTTGAACGTTTTTCTCGTATGTACATGAATGAGATTGTGAGATTGCATGGTATGCCAGTATCCATAGTTTTGGATCGTGACCCAAGATTCACTTCACAATTTTGGGTTAGCTTGCAGAAAGCTATAGGCACGGATTTACGATTCAGTTCGGCATACCATCCTCAAATGGATGGGCAATCAGAAAGGACTATTCAAACTCTTGAAGATCTATTAAGACACTATGTCCTAGATTTCAAAGGAAATGGGATATTCTCCTACAACAATAGTTATCAAGCAAGTATAGGCATGGCTCCATTCGAGGCGTTGTATGGACGAAAGTGTCGTTCTCTAGTATGTTGGGATAAGGTGGGTGAAGCAATGTTGTTGGGACCAGAATTAGTATGCATGACTAGAGAAAAGATTCAAATGATCCGGCAATGTATAAAGACCTCATAAGATCGACAAAAGAGTTATGCTGATCTTCATCAAAAGGACGTGGAATTTTATTGCTCCATGGAATGGAGTTACAAGATTTGGGAAGAGAGGAAAACTCAATCCACGATTTGTTGGTTCATTTGAGATTCTTGACCGAATAGGAAATGTGGCCTATAGACTCGCATTACCTCCAAGCATGTCTCGTGTTCATAATGTTTTTCATATATCTATGCTTCGTAAATATGTGAAAGACCCAAACCACATTATTACGTTAGAATCCAGACGAGATAGCCGAAGATTTAATGTACGGGGAGGTACCTGTTAAGATCTTGGATAGGAAAGAACATGTCCTACGAACAAAGGTTATACCACAAGTCAAGGTTTTGTGGAGGAAATGACATGGGAGTTGGAATCAGAAATGAAAGCGAGGTACCCTCACCTTTTCGAAACACCAGGTACGTACGTCAATTTTGAGGACGAAATTTCATAAGGAGAGGAGGGGTTGTAAGACCCCAACTTTTTATAAATAAAATTGAATTTCCTCTATTCATTATCTTGAAATAATAAGGAGTTAATTTGATATAATACTTTGGTTATGGGTGAAATGTGCAAATTTTGCAAAATATGCAAGTGGTTATAAAATATTCATTGTTGTCGGGGAATATTCGTTTGGTCGTGGAATATTCTTTTTGTCGGGAATATCCGTACGATGGCGCAGTCATTTGTAGGCCCCATAACAAAATAACGGTCGGATGAAGAAAACGACAAATTTGAGTTTTTATAAATAACGACGTAATTGTTACCATTAACACTGTTGGATTACTTGGTGGTAAAAAATATAATGTCTGGCGTGGTTGCACGATATAATACGCGGTATTGCACAAGTATTTTTGAATTATTGATTCTTACGTAAGAAGGAACTACTCAATAATTGTTAAAGTAATTCTCATTCAATATTTTATTTCATTAATTGAGAATTGATGCGTTGATATTTTATATTATTGTTGTTTCAATAATTATCACGTATGATATTTCCCATTATCATATCAATAATTCATATTATTTGAATAATATTATTAGATAACATTATTGGCAATGTCTAGAAAGTTACATCGAGGAGAGGTTTGGTCACCCTAATTGCGGCATGATAAGGAGAAATCCCATATCGGAAAGCCCCCTTTTTCACAGGAGCGGCTGGTTGTCATTATTGTTATTACGTAATATTATTTGAGAATAATTAATTATTAATTTTTATGATAAGGAAATATTTATTTTATATGGATATAAATGAAGGAATTTTAGTACGAAATAATTGTTGAAAGTTTGACATATTTTTGTGGAATTATAATTATTTCTCAGATAAAATATTCATTTAAATATATTATAATTGTTTCAATTAATATATATATATATATGCATTTGATTTAATTTTCCTTGTCAGAAGTAAGATTCCTACATGTGTGCTTTGTTTTGGTGGGTGGCTATTTTATTTGTCTACAAAGTCTTTTTTTTTTCAAAATGTTAAGGGCCCAACCATAGAAAACGTTAATTAGGCCATTTGGTTGTTGCCTGAAAAGTTGCTTCAAAGGGTGGCCCCCACCCATATTGATAGTAAGAAGTAGGTATTGAAAATAAGGAAAAGTTAGGCATGCTGCTAATTCCTCTTCCTCCGATTTGTGCTATAAAAGGAGGGCAAACCCACATCCTAAATCACACCATTTTCAAAATCAAAAATTCTTATTCTAAAGTATTGTGAGTATTTTCTTGAGTATAAGGATACCTTGAGTGTAGTTTTTCTGCAAGATTTTCTCAGAATCATATCCGATATTCCATTCAAATCCAGTTTCTACTAAGGTAAAGGATATTATTTTATTGCTTCTATAATTCCTGAAATGATCGTTTCATCTAATATCCTTTTATAGAAATATTGGTCTGAACTTTTTAATCAAATTTGGAACTTTTCATCATGGGTACTATTTGCCATTCTTTGTTCACGATTCTTTGTTCACGATTCATCGTTTCACGATTACTATTCACGGGTACTAATCACAAAAGAAAAAAATATATTTTCTCTCCTTCCAAGTTATCTGTTGTGACCCTTATTCTTGAAATTGAATCCATGTTTTGATCTTCATTCTTGAATTTTACTCCATTATGGAGTATTTTTAAACTTGAATTATCTAAAGTACGAATCTCTAACATTTGTCCTTTTGTCTCACTGGATTCGTTCTCTAAATTTTTTTTCATCATCCTTACTCTTTAATGGTGATACTTGATGAATATCTTTGGCCCGTAGTGCAAAGATGAACATGTGTTGAGATGAACATGACCAACTGGTGATACAAATGAATATCTTTGGCCCGTAGTGCAAAGATGAATAATTGATGTAAGATGTATATTGATTGATGTTACAGGGATAAAATATTGATGATGGACTTTTAAATTCATATATGATAGTAGATTTCATTCTCTACATAACTCTTCTAATGAATTATTATTTCCGCTGCGAATATTGATCTAAAACTAGTTGTCCATTATATTTTATCTAATTTGTTAAAGGCTAACGATAAATTGTTGTTCTTTATCTTAGTCATAATATTCTTTACTAGGCTAGTTGAGCTCACCCTTTTCCTTTTTGTTCCATTTTTCTTCTCAAGAGGTGAGAATATAGCAAGAACCAGTCGGGGTATAGAGTGATGGTCCTAGACAGTTGTTTTAGCAGTCCTCACTATTTTTATAAAATAGTTTATCAATAAATGTAATGAGGACTTATTTGAGGATGGATATTGTCTAGAAGATAATATTTGTATTTAAACGCACATCATGTGTGTTGTTGTATTTTGCACGACAATTGTAATAGTGATGTTGTAATTGTTTCTGTACCATGAATTTGGCGACTCAGAATGGGTGATGTATACCTATTTTGGGGGTGTCACACTCAGGGGTAATGGCGCAATTGCTACGCGCTCGAAACCTTAGCACCAGTAATAGCAATTGCTGCTTAGTGCTCAACTTCGTAAAGTCATAAGACGCAATTTGTGCCATTTTCGCTTATGGTAATGCCGGACAAATTGCTACCAGATACGAGTAAACCGTAGTTTGCAGCTCTATTTTGCACCAACACTAAACTCAACCCAATTCCACTGAAATTCACAAAACCTAGCAACTAAAACTTTGTGATAACATCAATAAACATGATATTCATCATTCTAACTACGTTAACATAACATATATTCAATTTTGAAGAATCAAAACCACAATTTTCCCAATTTCTTCACTTTTATCACTTTTAGCGAATTCGATCGCCACGACTTCGTTTCTTAACCAATTGACACGATTCAAACTACAATGTTTTCGTTTCTTGCCCTATTAACAGAATCCAACATCAATTTACATATTACATCACATACTAGACATCAAATTTAGTACTTTCTTAAGACATATTACATGAACATACACTGATATTTCTATTTCTTCCTACAATCCAATTTCACGTATTTGAATTCTAACCCTTTTATATATATATGTCAATAACAGATTCTACAATATTATCATACACACCCACAACCCATATCTTACAATCAACACGTATCAAAATCCCAACTCCAGATAATGAAAATTACAAAATTGAGAATTAGAATTAGGGGTAGATTATACCTTAAATCCTTGATTGTTTGCTAGCAAAAGATGGTGTCAAGGCTTAGAAATTCCTCTCCTTCCTCTAGACAATCTCAGAGAACTCAATATCACTGTGTTTTTCTTTCTTGCTTTCTCCAACTCTCTGTCTTAGTTATCCTTAGAAAAAAAAATAACGCGTAGATATAAACTGGCTAAACTGACTCTCACGTACGTTAGTTAGCAATCCCAATAGTCTGCATCAGTTAAAATAAGCCAAAGGCCACAAGGCCTTGTTTGGCTAAACACAATTTCCCCCTACTAGATTATTTCAATAATATTTATATTATATGATTTTACTTGTCACACATGTAACCATTATAATAATTATAACTATTTTTTTTATAATTATACTTATGATAAATAAATAATTATATATCTAATTTAAATATTAAATTAGGCTAGAACATCATTTTCTTTAATTAAATTATTTTATTAAATTAAATCTTCAGATAATAAAATTACCATCAATCAATTTAATTACTTAATTAATACACCACAATTTCATCAATTATTTATTTTTGTCAATAAATAAATTATTTTAAAATATTTATTTAATTCAATAAATATTTAAATTAAATTACAAAATTTCTCAATCGTTACATAATTCCCTCCTTAAAAGGATTATGTCCCCAGAATCATGACTCAATAAATTTATTCATTTCATTTTTCCCTCCTTAATAGGATTTTGTCCCAAGAATCACAACTCGATAAATTTAATCATTACATTCTTCCCTTCTTAATAGGATTCTGTCCCCTGAATCACTATACAAGGTTAAGAAAATAACTGAGGATAATTCATCATCATAACATTCTCAAGTTTCCACGTAGCTTCTTCAGCATTGTGGTTTCTCCATACTACCTTAACCGAAGGTATCACTTTATTCCTTTGTACTTGCTCTTTCCTGTCGATATTTTGAACAGAGATTTCTTCATAAGACAAATCTTTCTAAAACTGTAATGGCTCATATTCAATGACATGCTTATAATCAGGCTTATATGGCCTTAATACCGAGACATGGAAAATGTTATGAATATGCTCCAATTCTAGAGGTAAAGCTACCTTGTACGCCACTTCACCAACTAGTCGAAGCACTTCAAAAGGTCCTACAAACCTAGGGCTTAATTTTCCCTTTTTGCCAAACCGAATTTTCCCCTTCCAGGAAGACACTTTCAAGAAAACAAAACTACCGACATCGAATTCCCGATTTTGTCGATGTTGATTGGCATATTTCTTCTGTCTATCCTGTGCAGCTATTAATCTTTTTTGAATCACCTTGATGATCTTGACAGTTTGTTGTACCAATTCTGGACCCAATACCTGACGTTCACCTACCTCATCCTAGCATAATGTAGTTCTGCATTTCCTGTCGTATAATGCTTCATAAGGCGGCATACCAATACTAGCGTGATAACTATTATTATAGGCAAATTCAGCCAATGGTAGATGGTCATCCTAAATTCCCATGAAATCCATGATACAAGCTCTGAGCATATCCTCTAGTGTTTGGATGGTTCTCTCACTTTATTCGTCGGTCTGAGGATGGTACGCTGTGCTCATTCTCAGCTGTGTTCCTAAACATTCTTATAGTCATTTCTAGAAATTAGATGTGAAACGTGGATCTCTGTCTTATATAATGGACACCAGAACACTGTGTCTTACAACAATTTCCTTCACGTACAGTTTTGCCAATCGATCTAGGTTAAATCTAATCTTGATTGGCAAAAAGTGTGTCGACTTCGTCAATCGATCGACAATCACCCAAATGGTGTCGTAACCTTGTCAAGTCATTGGAAGACCTACCATAAAATCCATTGTGATATGCTCCCATTTCCATTTGGTATCTCCAACGGTTGCAATAATCTTCTTGGCCTTTGATGCTCAGCTTTAACTTTCTGACACGTTAAACTTTTTGCCACACTTAGCCACATCTTTATTCATATTTGGCCACCAAAAATGATTTTTAAGATCCTGGTACATTTTCGTACTCCCAGGGTGAATCGAATATCTTGAGTTGTGAGCTTCACTTATAATTTCCTCCTTAACTTCTGATACTGGCGGAACCCAAATCTCCCTTCAAATCGAAGTAACCCTTCCGAATCAATTTTAAATTTGTTTTCCTCACCTTTAGATACTTTCTATCTTATCTTTTCATAGTCTTCATCCTGAAGTTGCGCATTCTTCACCTTATCTACTAACATTGAACTGTTTCCTATATAGAACAATTTTTTGTCTGATTCTGTCAGAATTTTAATTTCTAACTCCATCTTTGCCATTTCTGACACTAGCTTCTCCTGAGCAGTCAACATTATTAACTTCTCCTGTCCTTTCCTAGTTAAAGCATCAGCAACAACATTCGTTATTCTGGGATGACAGAAAATCTCACAGTCATAATCTTTTATCAACTCTAACCATCTTCTCTGTCTCATATTCAAATCTTTTTGTGTAAAGATATACTTTAGACTTTTATGGTCGGTATATATCTCACACCTTTCTCCATAAAGATAATGTCTCCAAATCTTTAAGGCAAACACCACCGCATCCAACTCCAAATCCTGAGTCGGACACCCTTTCTCATAATCTTTCAATTGACGTGATGCATACGTAATAACTCTACCATTTTGCATAAGCACACAGCCTAGTCCTTTATGTGATGCGTCACTATACACCACAAAATTCCCTGTATCATCTGGCAATGAAAACACAGGTGTTGAACTCAACCTCTTCTTTAATTGTCGAAAACATTCTTCACACTTCTCCGTCCAAACAAACTTAATCGCCTTTCTAGTTAAATTCGTCAACGGAGTTGCGATCTTGGAAAAGTCTTGAATAAAACGCCTACAGTAACCTGGTAATCTTAAGAAACTCCTTACTTCTGATGGTGTCTTTGGCTGATCCCAGTTTATTACAGCTTCCACTTTTGATGGATCTACCGAAATCCCGTCCTTATCAATAACGTGCCCGAGAAACTATACACGTTCCAACCAAAACTCACATTTTGAAAATTTAGCGTACAACTTCTCTTTTCTCAATGTCTCCAACGTTACCTTTAAATGTTCAACATGTTCCTCCTTGGTCTTGGAATATACCAATATATCATCAATAAACACCACCACAAATTTGTCTAAGAATGGTTTAAACACCATATTCATCAAATCCATGAACGATGTAGGTACATTCATTAAACCAAAAGACATAACTAGAAACTCGTAATGACCATACCGAGTTCTGAATGCCATCTTTGGTACATCTTCTGGCCTCACCTTCAACTGATGATAACCACTCCTCAAGTCTATCTTTGAGAAATATCATGCACCCTTCAATTGATCGAATAAGTCGTTAATTCTTGGCAACGGATACTTATTTTTGATCGTGACCTTATTCAATTCTCGATAGTCAATGCAGAGCCGCATCGATCCATCTTTCTTCTTAACAAACAACACCGGTGCTCCCCATGGAGACACACTCTGTTGGATATACTTTTTGTTGAGAAATTCTTGCAACTGTACCATCAACTCTTTCATCTCTACTTGGGCCATTCTATATGGTGCTTTAGATATTTGGGGTCGTTTCTGGTAATAAGTCAATCACGAACTCGATTTATCGATCCAGCGGAAGTCCCGGCAAATCATTTGGAAATACGTCTGCAAAATCTCTTATTATCGGTATCTCTTCTAACTTCGCACTCTTCTTCTGTGTATCGACTATGTAGGCTAAGTATCCTACACATCCTTGTCTCATCAACTTCTTGGCTTGAATCACCGTCAGACAACTTGTTTGTCGAGGTGACTTGTTGCCATAGAACACAACCTTTGACAGAGTCATAAGGTTAACACACTTCTTTTGGCAATCAAATATTTCCCCGTGATTGAATAACCAATCCATTCCTAGTATAACATCAAACTCACCAAGTCTAATTGGTATCAAATCTACCATCATCAAGTGATCCTTTATAAACACTCTACAATTCCCATATATGAATCTAACAGGAATCACTTCCCTATTCTCAATCTCTATGCTCAAAGGATAATCTAATTCTTCCCGAGGCAAATATAAGTTCTGAGCAAATTCTTCAGATATAAATGAACAAGTAGCACCCGAATCAAATAGCACATAAGCATTAATTCCATTAATCGAAATGATACATGGCACCACATCCTTAGACTGTACAACATCTTGTACGGTCATGTTAAAAGTCCCCGTAGTAGGTCGGCTTGACTATGTTAGACCATTGATAGTCAATGTACCTTCACCGTTGTTTCCTTTTCCTCCACTTGCACTTCCCGTTGCCTTTTTAGGGCAATCACGAGCCATGCGATCCTTCGAATCGCAGGTAAACCATGCTCCTTTCTTTGGGCCAAAATAGTTCAGTGCAATGTGTCCCTCCTAGCCACAATTGAAACAAACCCGCTTTCCCTTCAAACATACCCCAGTATGGTTCTTCCCGTACGTAGCACAAGCTTCAAACTTTTTCTTTTGTTGACTTTATTACTATCCTCCCGCAGTCGAATTCTCGTTCCACTTCGTCTTCTGACTGTTATTCCCATTATTACTTCCACCAGCCTTACTTTCATTCTTGTTCTTTCTCTTTTTTTGTTCTTGGTTTTACTTAGTTAAGGCATCGCTTCCACCTTCCGCGATAATTGCCTTTTCCAATATAGCCACAAATGTGTTTAATTGAAATATTAAAACCATGTTATACAACCAGGGCTTCAATCCTTGTTTGAATCTTCTTGCCTTACGCTCATCGGTATTAACTTGATAAGTGGCAAACCTTTCCAAGTCATTAAATTTTATAGCATATTCTGGCACTGTCATGGTTCCTTGTTTCAGCTCCCAAAATTGCACCTCCAACTGATTTCGAGAACTTGCTGGAAAGTAAATTTCGAAAAACATCTCCTTAAATATATCCCACGCTATTACTCCTTATCCCCACTAACCTTATTTGCCTGCAACCAGTAGCTAGCTTCAGACTTCAGTATGAACGTTGAGAATGCAGTCTTCTAATCTTCGTTAACTCTAGCAACATCGAACACATTCTCCATTTCCATGATCCAGGTTTGGGCTTCAACTGGATTCATAGACCCTTGAAACTCTGGCGGTCCAACCGCTTTGAATTCCTTGAAGGTCGTGACTTAAACTTATGGTTGATTCGCAAGTGCTCCCGTTAACAAAGTTACTAACCGCTTTGAATTCCTTCTTTGCTTGGACCTTAACCTCAACACGGTCTACACGTTGAGTCGCCTTCATCCAAGCGTCCTCTACCCTTGCACGCTTAGATGACTCCTCTTTCAAGTCATCTTTCATAAATCTTAGCTGATATGGAGTTTGGTGGAAACTCCATAGGATCCTCTTCCTCATCATCCTCATCTCTCTCCTCAGAATAATTCTCCTTGGGATCGGTCACAAGCTCATCCTCCTGAATCAACTATTCCCGCACAACGTAGATATCCTGGGGTTCGTCATCTCTAGGTACCTGAGGTATCACTTCTCTAGCTGGACTGGATCCTCCATCGTTAGACAACCTAAATCGTTCATATTATTCATTCGGATCGCTCAAATTCATTACGAATCTTATACTTCCTTAAGAAATTTATAACGTAAACTTCTAATTCTTATTTTTCATTTTCTCATGATTTCAACCATATGAAATCATTCCTAACATCTTTTACTTCTTATTCTCATTAAGTTACATTTTAAACATAAAAACTTCAAGAAAAACTATATAGAAGTTAGGTTTCAGATTACCTTCCTTCTTTAATCTCTTTTCGTCTGACAAACTTTGCTCACGAGCAACTTTCCCTCCTCTTTTTCCTCTTCTTTCTCCCATCCAAACTCACTCTCTCTCTCTAAATATTGGAGG
This sequence comes from Panax quinquefolius, assembly GCA_020205615.1. Taxonomy (NCBI): domain Eukaryota; kingdom Viridiplantae; phylum Streptophyta; class Magnoliopsida; order Apiales; family Araliaceae; genus Panax; species Panax quinquefolius. The sequence goes on from CM035155.1 coordinate 78,802,179, forward strand.
ATTTTCAAAAATCCAATCAAATGAAATCTAAGCTTCCTTTTATAGATTTTCCAAGCTAGGGGAAAAATAGTCATTTCGCCCCTCCGGTTACTATTCCACCTCCTTACTATTCACGAAACTTCCACAAAACTTCCCTTGGAAGTTTCGTGGTTCCGTCTTGCGGAATTCATTCGTCAGTTTTAAAAACTGTGATTCTCGGAATCCAAATATTTTTGGATATTTCGTCTTTCCTTTACCGATTAACTTTTACGTATTCTTCGGATCTCCGAAAAACTAAAAAACACTTTTTGACGTTAAACGTTTTCCTTCACGTTTTCCCCTAACGTAATTAAATGAATGAAAAGTACATAGCAGTACTTTTCGTCATTTTTATTTTGTCCAATTTCTGCACGTTTTTCGAGAAAAACATTTATCGGTATACTTAACTTTTCACGATATATTATTGTCAGATCTTTCGACGGAATGTCATTTTGACATACCGAACTCTTAGAAAGGCTTAGGTTATTCAAACCTAACCCTTAGGGTTTCTTCGGGTAAATAGTGCGTATTTTATCTTTTTCCCTAAAAATATTTTTGTTCACGAATTTTTTTATTTTGTCTTAAAAATTCTTACTCGTTCAATCTAGCTCGTAGCCAGAATCCTCCCATATTAGAATCATCCTAGGTTCTAGAACGATTAATAAACACATAACACATAATATTATTTATAAAAATTCATTTTATTAATAACTAATTCTTTAAAATTAAATTCTGAACAATCCGGATACTCCGGGTTGTTACAGTGCACAAATCATCTAAACGTTACACGTACAAAATCCCCTATGTTAGGGTTTTTCATCTCAGTTTGACTTTAGGAATCCGTACTAAAGAGAGTTTAGCTCGGAACTAACTTATCAGTGGTTCTAGAATATTAGAACACTATTCAATTATAGATTAGTTCAATCAACACGAGTTTGATTGCTACTTGAAGGTTCAATACAATAATATAGAATTGAACAAGGTTATTTAAGTCAAAGGTTGAATAACAACAATATACAATTGAGTAGACATGGTATACATGCAAAGTACTATATTCAAAAGAGTTAGAACAATCTCCTTTGAATCAATATATTAGAACAATATATGCTTTGAATAACAATAACAAGAATAAGGAAAGTGAAACTTGCTCGATGTCACGAATTAGATTACAAGAGCTTGTACAATCATACACAAGATAGATTAGGCTTGTTCTACTTTAACATAGAATTTAGGAACTTGTACAATGATAATTTAGGAATAGAAAGCTTGCTTGACATAAAAGATAACGTAGCTATGAAACTTGCATTCATTATAAAGAGAATGAAGTTAGGGAACTTGCCTTGTATGTAAGCTACACAAGTATAATAATGTTCGCCAATTACCCTACACATATCATTGAAATCGCAATCACAATTAGTTGTATTAATATTAGCTTTATGGGTTTAACCCACCATTTAAGTCATACCCTTAACATAACATCTAACCATGTTGTTTAACCATTCTAGCGAATCTAAAATCTCACTGTAAACTAACATAAACCTTATCATTCATCTCTAACTTTTGAAAACATGACCTTTGTTCATTACATAACTTATTCAAGTGATAAATTAAAATTTCCACATTTTGGTATTGCATTATACTACAATCTATTATTGTCTCCCATGTTATTATTTTAACATTTTTATCATGCATGCCAAGCCAAATTAGGTCCTTGTATTATAATCCATAAATAAACAGAACTCACTGCCTAGGCTCAGGGCACAATGTAGTCAAGACCGCCTTAAGCCTTGGCACCCGAAAGATAGTTGTCTTTGGTGCTCGACTTCGAAAAGTCATATTTGGTAGAATAATTGCATTTCATTCTTACACTGGATACTGGGATATTGCTTGCCGCATACGTATGTAAATCTAGATTTGCTTCAAAGGGTGGCCCCCACCCATATTGAAAGTAAGAAGTAGGTATTGAAAATAAGGAAAAGTTAGGCATGCTACTGATTCCTCTTCCTCCGATTTGTGCTATAAAAGGAGGGCAAACCTACATCCTAAATCACGCCATTTTCAAAATCAAAAATTATTATTCTAAAGTATTGTGAGTATTTTCTTGAGTATAAGGATACCTTGAGTGTAGTGTTTATGCAAGATTTTCTCAGAATAATATATGATATTCCAGTTAAATCTAGTTTCTACTAAGGTAAAGGATATTATTGTATTGCTTCTATAATTCCTGAAATGATCGTTTCATCTAATATCCTTTAATAGAAATATTGGTCTGAACTTTTTAATCAAATTTGGAACTTTTCATACCAGTATCGTTTTCTGCCATCGCGATTCACGAGCATCGATTCACGACATTCGCTCACTTGACATCGCTCACTTGCATCGTTCACAAAAGAAAAAAAATATTTTTTTTCTCTCCTTCCAAGTTATCTGTTGTGACCCTTATTCTGGAAATTGAATCCATGTTTTGATCTTCATTCTTGAATTTTACTCCATTATGGAGTATTTTTAAACTTGAATTATCTAAAGTACGAATCTCTAATCTTTGTCCTTTTGTCTCACTGGATTCGTTCTCTAAAATGTTTTTCATCATCCTCACTCTTTAATGGTGATACTTGATGAATATCTTTGGCCCGTAGAGCAAAGATGAAGAGGTGTTGAGATGAACATGACCAACTGGTGATACAAATGAATATCTTTGGCCCGTAGTGCAAAGATGAATAATTGATGCAAGATGTATATTGATTGATGTTACAGGGATAAAATATTGCTGATGGACTTTTAAATTCATAGATGACAGTAGATTTCATTCTCTACTTAACTCTTCTAATGAATTGTTATTTCTGCTGCGAATATTGATCTAAAACTAGTTGTCCATTATATTTTATCTGATTTGTTAAAGGCTAACGATAAATTGTTGTTCTTTATCTTAGTCATAATATTATTTACTGGGCTAGTTGAGCTCACCCTTTTTCTTTTTGTTCCATTTTTCTTCTCAGGAAGTGAGAATATAGCAAGAACCAGTCGGGGTATAGAGTGATGGTCCTAGACAGTTGTTTTAGCAGTCCTCACTATTTTTGTAAAATAGTTTATCAATAAATGTAATGACTTATTTGAGTGTGGATATTGTCTAGAAGATAATATTTGTATTTAAACGCACAACATGTGTGTTGTTGTATTTTGCACGACAATTGTAATAGTGATGTTGTAGTTGTTTCTGTACCATGTATTTGGCGACTCAGAATGGGTGATGTATACCTATTTTGGGGGCATCACACTCAGGGCATGGCGCCTGTGATACGTTGCGCCGAGCCTTTAACACTCAAGCCAGTAAATTGCTACTGGTGCTCAACTTCGTAAAGTCATATCGAAGATAACATGTATTTATTTTCGCTTATGGTATGCAGGGCACTTGCGCCGAACACGTATGTAAACTGCAGTTTATGACTTCTATTTTGCACCAACACTAAACTCAACCTAATTCCACTGAAATTCACAAAACCTAGCAACTAAAACTTTGTGATAACATCAATAAACATGATATTCATCATTCTAACTACGTTAACATTACATATATTCAATTTGGAAGAATCAAAACCTCAATTTTCCCAATTTCTTCACTTTTATCACTTTTAGCAAATTCGATCGGCACGACTTCGTTTCTTAACCAATTGACATGATTCAAACTACGTTGTTTTTGTTTCTTGCCCTTTTAATAGAATCCAACATCAATTTACATATTACATCACATACTAGACATCAAATTTTGTACTTTCTTAAGACATATTACATGAACATACACTGATATTTCAATTTCTTCCTACAATCCAATTTCACGTATTTAAATTATAACCCTTTTATATATATATGTCAATAACAGATTCTACATTATTATCATACACACCCATAACCCATATCTTACAATCAACACGTATCAAAATCCCAACTCTAGAGAATGAAAATTACAAAACTGAGAATTAGAATTAGGGATAGATTATACCTTAAATCCTTGATTGTTTACTAGCAAAAGATGGTGTCAAGGCTTAGAAATTCCTCTCCTTCCTCTAGACAATCTCAGAGAACTCAATATCACTGTGTTTTTCTTTCTTGCTTTCTCCAACTCTCTGTCTTAGTTATCCTTAGAAAAAAAAAATAACGTGTAGATATAAACTGGCTAAACTAACTCTCACGTACGTCAGTTAGTAATCCCAATAGTCTGCATCAGTTAAATAATCCAAAGGCCACAAGGCCTTGTTTGACTAAACATAATTTCCCCTACTAGATTATTTTAATAATATTTATATTTATATGATTTTACTTGTCACACATATAACAATTATAATAATTATAATTAATTTTTTTTATATAATTATACTTATGATAAATAAATAATTATATATCTAATTTAATTATTAAATTAGGCTGGAACATCGTTTTCTTTAATTTAATTATTTTTGTAAATATTAAACAATTTATTTAATTTAATTATTTCATTAAATTAAATCTTCAGATAATAAAATTGCCATCAATCAATTTAATTACTAAATTAATGCACCATAATTTAATCAATTATTTATTTTTCTTAATAAATAAATTATTTAAAAATATTTATTTAATTTAATAAATATTTAAATTAAATTACAAAATTTCTCGATCGTTACAACTGCGGCGCCAGGCCTAGAACTTGGAAAATTTTTTCTAAGTCTTATATTGGTTTGAGATGCTTACTACACAATCTCATAACTTCTTTGTTATAACTCGGAACGAGGTCGTTCCAAAACCTTTCTTTTCCTTATCTTACGTACTTCAACTTTCCTCGGACATAAATTTATTCTGAATCTGTTAACATGCCATTCCATTGACTTAAATTTCGTTACTTGTTCATTATGACCTCGGAACTTGTTCGTTCTCGAGTCCACGACTCACGTTTTCTATATTTTCTTACTTTCTTATGGAACCCAACACATTTGGGTTTATTTAATACTTTCTACTTCTCGTTTGTCTTTTACGAAATTTTCTCCATAACTTCGTTATCGCTAAGTTTAATCCGTTCTTTATGAACATTTCTATCGTTCCTAACCAATCAATAAGCAACTAACTTATACGCGATGGTTTTAAACTTGTCCATCAACAACAAATTATTCTACGATGGTTTTAAATTTGTCCATCAACAACGTTCTTCGTGTTCTTCGCGTGTTCTTCGCATTTTTCGTTAGTTCTTCATTTTTAATCGATATTTTGATTACGATTTCACTTTTTCTTGGAATTCGGTGTTATAAAACACCATTCCTTACTTATTTCACCGAATCGTTCATATAATTCATTTGGATTGCTCAAATTCATTACAAAACTCATACATCCTTAAGAAATTTATAAACTAAACTTCTAACTCTTATTTCTTCTTTTTTTCATGATTTCAACTATATGAAAATCATTCCTAACATCTTTTACTTCTATTTTCATTAAGCTATGTTTCTAGCATAGAAAACTTAAAGAAAATTTATATTAAACTAGGTTTTGGATTACCTTTCTCCTTTATTATTCTTCCGTTGGACAAAGTTTGCACTCGGACTAGCTTTTCCTCTTTCTTCTCCACATTATCTGAACTCTCTCTCTCTCTCTCTCTCTTAAGTGTTGGTGATTTTCAAAATCACCAATAAATGAGCTAAGGCTCTCTTTATATAGAAAACCATGGCTAGGGGCAAAATAGTCATTTTGCCCCAAAGTTACTATTCACACCTCTTTACTATTCACGAAGCTTCTCTTGGAATCTTCGTGCTTCCGTCTTGCGGAATTCATCCAAAAGTTTTAAAAATCTGCAACTCTCGGAATCCAAATATTTTTGGATATTTTGTCTTTCCTTTACCGATTCACTTTTACGCATTCTTCGGATCTCCGAAAAACTAAAAAACACTTTTTGATGTTAAGTATTTTCCTTCACGTTTTCCCCCTAACGTAGTAAAACGAATGAAAAGTACATGACAGTACTTTTCGTCATTTTTATTTCGTCCAATTTCTACACGTTTTTTAAAAGTAACTTTTTTCGGCTTACTTAACTTTTCACTATATATTATCGTCAAATCTTTCGACGAAATGTTATTCAACTCTAACCCTAAAAAAGGTTATTCAAACCCTAACCCTTAGGGTTTCGTCTGGTGAATAGTGCCTATTTCGTCTTTTTCCTTAGAAATATTTTTCTTCTCTCAAAAAGTCTTAGAAATATTTTTGAAATCTTTCGACCAACCTCTAGAAAAGGCTTAGGTTATTCAAACCCTAACCCTTAGGATTTCGTCTGGTGAATAGTGTCTATTTCGTCTTTTTTCTTAGAAATATTTTTCTTCTCAGAAAAATTTTATTTTTGTCTTGAAAATTCTTACTTGTTCAGTCTAGCTCGTAGCCTGAATCCTCTCGTTTTATAATCATCCTAGGTTCTAGAACGATTAATAAACACATAGTACATAATATTATTAATAAAAATTCATTTTATTAATAACTAATTCTTTAAACTTAAATTGTGGAAAATCCGATTTTCCAGGTTGTCACATTCTTCCCCCCTTAAAAAAATTCCGACCTCAAAATTTCTTAAAGCCACACCCATACCCGGGTCATCACAATACCAAATATTTCATTGTCTAACAACAAAATGGAAATAATGTTTATAACAAGAACTGGAATACAATAACAACTTATTAACTTAATAGATTTTCCCGTAGGCAATGCTAAACTATAAGTTTCTATGGCTAATATAGCAACCTTTGCTTCATTTCCCACACAAAGGATTACTTATCTTTGTTTAGCTTTGTACTTCTGCTTGGTCCCTTCATAAATCTATATTTATGATAACCAAAGCCGATATCCAATACCCAAGTAGAACCTTGACTTAAAGAAAAATTTATTTCAACCATGAACAAAACTATATTTATAACCGATGCTTCATTAAGCTTCTTCTAGTTAGCCTCTGCAAGATGCTTCTCGCAGTCTCCTTTCTAGTGTCCTGGCTTATTGTAGTGGAAGCAAACTTCTTTGCTATCCGTATCAGCTTTGTTCTTATTATCCTTTATTTTTGCCTTTCTATTTACCTTCTTATAATCGTTCTTTTATTTAGAAGATCCTTTGACCCCTACCAGTAAGACTTGGCCTTTCTTGGTTGGAAAGTAACTCTCAGCTATTTTTCAACATGTTAAGCAAATCAGGGAAGCTGATATATAGCTTGTTCATATGATAAAATCACAACAATTGTGAAAGGAGTCTGGGAGTGAGCGCAAGATCAAATCTTGGTTCAATTCTCCATCCATTACAAAACATGTTGTCCTAATTATTCAATCAAATTGATCATGTTTAGGACATGTGTCTGTACTGTAGTGTTGTTGGTCATTCTAGATCGGAAGTGCTCCTTAGATATCTGATATCTATTAGTCCTACTTTCCTCACCATCAACTACTTTACGCGCAGGAATATAGTAAAAGCATCCATAGTTTCATGCTGACGCTAAAGCTCGTTACTCATGGATGTGAGCATGATGCATTGAGCCAACTTTACATCATCTTTCCACTTTCTAAAAGTAGCAATGTCTTCCTTAGAGGCATTATCTGCAACCATTGCATGAATAGGCGTATTAAGTACATAAGATAGCTTTTCAGCCATGAGAACTATTCTCAAATTCCTTTACAAATCTGTTTAATTCGGTCCAGTTAATTTAGCATCTAATATGCTACGCAGTGATAGTAATTTTAGACATTGTAAAATTATGTAAATGAATTTGTAATTTAACAACATTATATCATACATTCTTTTATTAATTACCAAAATAAATTAGGTCTTATTTTAAATTGGTATCTCCCACTATTTTCTTCAAACTATATTACCCTCAATATATATAGTTCGACAATATTTAATTAAAGATATGCTAGTGAGAATAAGGATCTCATTTTAAATGTATATAGCCTTGTGTGTGCACAACAAACTATATATAAATAAATAGGTAGACAACTCTTGTCAAATACATCAACTATGCAACTCCTTGTATTTTGCCTCTTAAATCATAATGGTCAAGTGTGTGCACATCTGAACTAAAATGATTTAAGTTAAGTTAGACCCAGCATTTCAATATAAGTAGAGAAAACTACATCCCTTGTGTGTGCACAACAAAGTAGTAATGTTCAATTCCTTATAAACATCATAAGTAATAAAAATAACATCTTAAATATTTAATACTTGCCTTGTGTGTGCACAACAAACTCATATTAAATATTCAATACTCTATTGTTTCTATCATGCTAGAAGGCGACGTTCGATATTCCAAATATCTTTGAACGTTACAATTTAATATAAAATATTTGAGGAGTTTGTTATTAATTTGTTTCATCTTGTTTAGCGCGCATGCATATATATATATATATATATATATATATATATATATATATAATACACGTCATATTAATTAACATGCGAAGCATGTTTGCATAATATAATATATATAGTATAAGCATACACATATAGAATACTATATTCTACCTAGATTGATTATGGACTTTATTCTAGTTTGGTTCACTAGAGCCACCAAGTGAACCAAAAGGTCAAACCTAGGGTGCAAGAATTAAATTTAAATATAACTATTACATTTAAATCTCATGCTCCATTACAAACGGGTCTTCAACGCTCCTTGCTCCTTGATCTCCAATTTTTCAAAATTAATTCTAACTATTCCTATTACAAAATTATTTAAAATAAATAGAAAACATGATCAGCAGTCAAGGGGAAGTACATAAGAGGAGGATAAAATTTACATTAAGAAAAAATTAGAGAAGACGAAGTCCGCATACCTCATTTAATAAAATCCATACATTCATGCATCCAACTAAAATAAAATCCAATCACATTGGTCAATAGTCCATAATCAATCCCATTTATTATCATACACATCATCATATATATCAATAAATAACATTCATCTCATGAATAATAAACATTCAATATATATTGATATCATTTAATGGGCAAATTTAGTTAGCATAAAATCTAATTTTGAATAAAAAAAACTCCTTTATTTTCATCCAAATTTAAATCAAAATAAACCCTTTTATTTTAATTTATCCAATTTTGAATAAAATAAACTATTTTATTTTAATCAAATTCTTTAATCAAAATAAACTCATTTATTTTAATTAATTATGGAATCCAATTCCAAGTAAAAAAACTCTTTTATTAAAGGAAACACATATTCTCTTTCCTATTCACAAATAAACTCCTTTATTTTTAATAATATGAAATCTTATTCCATATCTAAAAAACTCCTTTATTTAAGAAAATATGATTCTCTTCCTATTCACAAATAAACTCCTTTATTTAAGGAAACATGGATTCACTTTCCTATTCACAAATAAACTCTTTTATTTTAAAAAATATGAAATCCAATTTTAACTCCAATTAGTTATCATGGAATCCAATTCCAACTCTAATTAGTTAACATGAAATCTAATTTTAAAATTAAATTAAAATTTTTATTTTACAATTAAAATAAACTTTATATATATATATATATATATATATATACACGGTAATCACGAAAATCTGTAATGCTAGCTCCTGATGAATCCTGCTTGGTGAATCCTTTATAAGTGATTCACGAAATCATATAAACATCTGAATCATGGGCTACGTTTATTTTTATTTTTGAAAAAACAAATGAATCACCAATTACTGGATTCAGCGAAACAAAAGAATCAGTTTTTAAAACAGGCTTCGTGAAAAGTTTACGATTATTATTATTATTTATTTATTTTAATTTGATTTTATACAATAAATTATGCCCAATTAAATTATTCTAAACACATATCAATATATATATCAAATTAAAACAATTAATAATTCGCATAAAGGTTTGGCTCTGATGCCACTGTTAGGTTTGTAATATTCATGGACGTAATCAAATTGCACAAAATAAACGAAAACGTGGAAAATTAGAGTTTTAAATTTTTACAAACCATATACCTAGATCATCCTTTATATTCGAAAAAAATAAAGAACAAGAATCATACCCTTGACGACTCGAGCTCCCCCAGGTACAAGTTCACCTCCAAATTCTTTCGCGTTTAACTTGATTCCACCGGGTTTGGTTCATTCCTTTAATTAATGTTAGCCACCCAAGTGTTTGGCCTCTAGAGGTGATCCACCAAGGAAGAAGAAAGATTCAAGAAGATGGGTATTTGGCAAAACCTTAGCTTTTCTATTTCTAAGAGAAAAGGGTGTACTCTCCCAACTATTGAAATTACGTATTCACATGTTTTGTGAAAGTGTCAACAACCACCATCCATAATAAGACTTCTCTTATTTATAGATGTAGGTAAACCTCCTTAACAATTAAGAAATTAGGTTTTATTTTATTTAATTAAACTCCTTTAATTAATTAGGCTCTCAATCTTATTAGGAATAATTAATTAAACTCTTTTAATTAATTAGCCTCCTAATCTTATTAGGATATATGAGAGTACTTTTATTAATTAATTCCAAACTCTTTAGGAATTAAATAATAATAATAAGACTCATCTTATTAACTTATATTTAATATTTCAAAATATTAAATAATAAATATTAACCTATTTAATTTATTCTATCACCATATATTAAATTAAATATACTTAACTTATTATTATGATTATGCCATTAACTTCTTAAATAATTATTATTCTTTTTATGGTGTGACCCTTTAGGATCTCCATATTAAACCGGTTGTGAATAAATCAATTAGAACAATTCTAATATTATTTAAATAAATAAATTAAACTATTAATTTATTTAAATAAATAATATTTATTCTACAATAGGGATAAGCCTCCCTAACGATTAATGACTTTTCAGATAATATAGATTTCAACATTAATCATAAAAGAACCTTTGAATAAATAGTTACCGTACAATTCAATCCTTCCACCATACAATGTCCCAATTAAATATAAGATATGGAATTACTATCAAGTCTTATTTTATTTAATTATATGTATTTCGACTCTTAAATGCACAACTCCAAATAATGTCAATTAAAAACTCCTTTCTAATTTCATTCTGCCTAAGCCAAGGACTACTGGGTTGTCATTTATCGAATCACATAAGATATTTCTCTTCTTTTACTAGAAGCGGTAGATTCTTTATTGATCATTCATTATCTCCATGTATAATTTATTATACCCAAGCATACCCTTTGATATACCCTAAGGGTCTTAAGGAATAAGGCAAAGTATAATTCATCATACATAAGATACTATGATGATCTTAAGTCCAAGGATCACTTGTACTACTATCACTACAGAAATTCCTATTGACAGGCAAGTAAAACTTCATTAGGTATTCTTTAGCAAGCCATGTTCAGTGAACTTATTCTCTAATAAGCACCTATATACTTGCTTTAGTGTCTCCACACAAATGATCATGAGATCAATCATCCTCATCCAATGAGCAAGCAACGTTTGTACCAATCTATCCGGATTCACTAATCCCCAATTTAGTAATCCAACGATTAGGAACTATTTTAGTTTTAAGCTTTCTAAGAATTTAGATCTCATTAGAATGATCATCATCATTATTCTAAAAGCATTGCTTAAAATTATGGATTTATCACATATTATAAAGCAACATCATGTAGATAATTAAAAGTCTTTAATAAATTAATACTTTTTATTAATAAATGAATAAGATTGTTACAAAGTATATTCTTTATCATCAAACATGATTGACTTGTGTGCATACTACTTTCATTTATAACTAATAATTAATTATTATAATTATTAGAACATCATTTTTAGACGTTTAATTTTGTGCGTTGGTTTTATTTTACATAAAAGGTTTGGCCAAAGAGAGAAGTGAGAGTATACAGAGAAAATTTGAGAGAGAGTTTGAGAAAGGAGAGATAAAGTTCTGTGATTCCAAAGAATTTATCTTCTATCAAGGATTATGCAAACAATTGAAGGTATACTTCCAAAACCTTAATTTAAGTATATGAAAGTTGTGTATTTTGAATTTTTAATTCTTTATAAATTCAAATTGGATGAATTGTTGTTATATAAAGTGTTAATTGTGTTTATGTGTAATTGTAATGTTATAACTAGCATCTAGACAAGGATTTAGTGTACCAATTACGTTCAAAAAATCATTTATAGTGGATGTGGTTATGTATATAGCTTGTGAAAGTACACAAATTGGTAGTTAGTTTGTGAATTAAACTGTAAATTGTGTCTAGAATATGTTAATTCATTAAGAAACGAAGAGAACACAATTTGAATGAGTTAATTTGGTGTAGTAATGAAACCTCAGTGTTAATTCTTGTCAATGATGTTAATAATGGAGTTTTTTTTTGTAAAAACATAGAATTCAAGGATTTAAATTATTTGTAGTTGTTGTTTAATTGTTCTAAGTTGTTATATATGTTAGGAATAATGTTTATATGAATTCTATATCATTTTGGTATGTTTAATTTACTGTTTTGTGGATGAAATTTGTGATAGTTGGGCTGAACATAGTATTTTAAACAGACTGCATAGTTTTTGTCTGCGGACCGTTGAAGTCTACTTATTTGGTGTCAAGGCCGTAAATGGCACAATTCTTATTTGGTTCTAGTTATAAATATTCAAGAAATTGCCATACCCAGATCGAGGCAAGAATGCTCATTGATTATGCAGACCTTAAAAACCCATGGGAACCTAGTCTAATGAAATATTAATGTGATGAACATGTAATAAAGAGACTAAAACATATTTGTATCATGTAGTTGGTAATTCCAAAGTTGTAAAAATTAGTAAGTTATGAAAACTTTACGTTGTGATTTATTGAACACATGAATTAGTGAATAAGTGTTTCAAATCTAATACTTGATTTCTGAAGTCTATATGGTGTGTATTGAAACTTGTACTAAAGTAACAAGTTTAACTAAAAATGGGTTTTCTCTTGGAAAGTGGATGTTAGTATATCTAATAGATGTTGTGATTCTAATTATATGTGTAGGTGAACGTGAGTTATACATTATTTCTTATGCACGAGGCAAGTTCCTTACCCCTAAACTTTAATTGAACAAGTTCTTTATCCCTAAACTTTATTTGAGCAAGCTCTAACCCTAATTTTATTCGAGCAAGTTTTGAACTCTAATCGTTGTTTGATTTATCCTAACTTGTTTATAGTTAAACAAGTTTCCCTAGTTTTATTTTTTTTTATAATGAATGCAAGTTCTTGAACTCTATTCTCTAATTAAGTTATCCTATTTTGTCTTACTTTATACAAGTTGTAATCTTATTTTCATAGTGAGCAAGTTTTGTTTTCAGCTTGTTATTTATTAATGCATGTTCAATAATTCAATTTTTCTTATTCGACAAGATTATAGCCTTAGCTTAATATTTTTCAAGCAAGGTTTATTGTATTGGTCAATGCTTGTGCTTTTTAGTTTATTTCTAAGCATAAGTTTGATATATAGTGTTGGTTCACCTATGATTCATAAATTATTCTACATTATGTTATTATTGATCACTCGTAGTGTTATTAAACTTTGTTGATTTAACTAATCCTTTAGTTAATGATCGTTAAACTCTAAATTACCCTTGAAGCTTATCCAAAACAAACTTTCTTTGGTGCAGACTTGTACTCTAAAAACTGAGAAGAACAACCCTATTATAGGGGAATTATTTTACGTGATGCGTTTAGATGTTTGTGCACAATACATGGTACAAAGGGCTGATCACCCTAAGTACGGGGAGTCCTTACAGTTATGACTGTTTAGGTTAAAGTTAAAATATTACTTATAACCTTGGACATAGTTCGTGGTCATGTGACTCTCAGTTACATTTTGTATGTTGATTCTAGTTTTTGATTATCATTGACAGAGAATAATTCAATTCTGATGAGATTATTCATTGGCAACTATTATGTTATTGTTATTCATTGCTATTTCAAGTGAGCATTTGTTTTGCTCACTCTTGCATATATATAATTATTGCAGCTAAGGTTGCGAAGGTCGATGAACCTACCACTAGCAAAGGAAAAGAGAAAATGAACAAGTGTTGAAGACTTGTAATTTATTTTCTTTTATGATGACAAACTTTATTTTAAATGATGTTATGTAATCATTTTATTTTTTCGCACTTGATGTATGTTAAAGGTTAGATAACCTGGGAGACGTATTGGTTTAATGATGTAACCCTTTTAATGGGAGGATTTATGGTTTAAATTTTATTACATTTGGGTAGTTAGATGTTAATGCATGAAAAGTGAACACCAAGTCTTGTGGGAATGAAGTACCTAGATTTGGGGGTGTTACAACTGGGCTATGCCAAAGACTAGCTGGTATATAGCTTTAGGATTGGGTCACTTCTAAAGATGCCAGACGGTCTCTAAAAGTAGACCAATTATGTGACAACCCGAATATTCATAAGTTATTAAAATAAAAATTTAATAATTGAAATTCTTATTACGATGTGATTAATGTAACAATCCAGAATTTTAATTATAATTATAAATATGTATTGAATTATATAAATATTTAATGGATGTGTTTATTGTTGAATAAATATTTATTTATTGTTAAATAAATATTTATTTAATTTGAGTTGACTTGATTTGGTTAATTATTTGTTTAATAAATAGTTAATGGGTTAAGGAAATTAATTATTTTGAGATAATATTCTAATTTAATTTAATTATTAAGTTAGAGAGTTTATAATGATTAAATAATTTATTCAATAAATTGTTATTAAAATTAAGTATGACAAATAACTATATTATAAAGGAGTTATTAAAATAAAGTAAAGGACTTTAATTTAGTTTCCCAAACAAGGCTTAAAAATATTAAGCGTTTAATTTTAAAAGGGTTTTGCTAAACGGAGCCTTATGGCTTTTGGATTTCTATTGAATTTTGAATTATAATAATATAAATTAAATAAATAAAAAATAAATAAAATATATATATTAATTTGGTAACTGATAAATTGAATAGGGGTAATTAGTAGGCGTCGTTTTTTTTAAATGGGCGTGTGTTGGTTTTATTTTATATTTACTTATAGAGTATTGGCTTACTGATAACTAACAAAAGAAAAGAAAAAAAGAGTTCTCAGAAGGTTACAAAGAGTTTTGAGAGAGACTTGTCAGAGTTTGACAAAGACTGGTGAGAGAATTGTCTGCAATTAGCAGGGATTTCTTAAGCAAGAAAAGGTATGATTATAACCTTATTATATGTATATATATATAGATATGTGTTTTAACGACGTGAGTTTAAGCGTCTATGTTCACGAGTTTTATACTTGCTGTGAATTCCAAATTTCTGTAATTGCTGCTATACAATTAAATTATAATGATTGTATGTGGTTATAAGGATCAGAACTAGTGTTAGATAAAGAATTGCATGATAACTACGTCTACAGGAAAGAATTGGTTTCTTTCAGTGAACATATATGTATGAACATGATGAATATAGGTATGAAAATATATATGATTGTATGCTAATAGATAAATTGAACTTTGAATATATTAACTTGGTAAGAAACGAAGACAACATAGTTAGAATAAATCAATTTGGGTTATAATTCTGACTACAGTGTTCACTGTATCAAGAAATATCAAAATTGGAGTTTTATTGGTTTAAAAAACAGTGTTTCAAGGATTTAACTTCTCTAAAATTTTTGTTTAAGTTGTGTTAAATTAGTATATGTATGCTTGTTAATGATTTACATAAATTATATATGTTAATTTAGCTGCTAGAAGCCATTAAACCGTTAAGAATTGCGTTGTTCGTTCTTCGTAATGCGGTTTTCAGAAGTTTCAGTTACCTCGGCTAAAAAATCGAGCCCCACTCAGAACTCCATGTTGCAGTCAATGAAATTAGTGCCAAAATGCCAATTTCATGCTACAACGCCACTGCCTGACTTAGTTTTCACGCCGCGGCGTCGGAATAGTAGTCTGGATCGGACAGTTTTGACCTCCTGTAGTAAAACGACAATACCGTTTTCATACGAACTTCGATTGAGGTGATTCAAGATGATCCGGAACGAGGACGAATAGACCTACAACTTTTGTTCTTTAAGTTTTTCAATTTGAGGTCGGGAACAGAGGTGAGAATGGTCATTTCTGGGACTGATATGTATTAGGAGGCAATCGGAGGGCGTCGGGAATGCACATATGCAAATGTAGTGCTACTGACGATAAAAGTTGTTGTCCTAAGTTATAAAGCATGAATATTAGTAAATATAATGATGCTTAACATTAATAAATAATGTATTAGATAAGTTGTATAAGCATACTAAGTACACACAAGAGAGACGAATCGGGCGTGTGATGAATGAACGTCGAAACGCCATGCCAAGTGTTAATGAACTTAAAAAGTGTTTCCATTCAATTGAAATGAATATTATAAGATATGGAATGAATTTAATATAAAACCAATAAGTAGTCCTAGCAAGACTTAAGTACTTGAATGAACTTCGAGTTTGACTAAGAAGAAATATAGTGAGTTATAAGTCTAAAGTTAACACAATCAAATTTAACATTGTGTATTGATTAATAGGAAGGGTTATAGGATGTAGATTAAAGTTTACATTACAACTACTATGCGTTGCTATGTGACTAATAGTTGATGTGAATGATTATATAATTGTGTAGGGCACGTGAAGAACAGATAACTGTAAGCTGTTAAGCTTTTATTGGTAAACAACGATCAAGTCAAGTCTTTCAGTTCCTATTCGCTATGTGAACTTGATGATTAACTATTTTAAATCTTTATTGCAAAGAGCATGATGTGTTATATATATATGTTGAAAGTATGAAAAGTTAAAGTCAATTTATGACTATGTTGATTGATTAAAGCATGTTGATTGAGTAAGGACTCAATCTTTATACTTGTTATATGAACTGTAGCATGTATGTTATATGTTGAGCATGTTATTATGTTCTATGTGATGCATGAAAATTGTTAGATTTTGCTGGGTTGTCGAGCTCAACCTTGTAAATAACCACTTTTGCAGGTTCAAGATTTAAGGTAAAGTTATGTATTACTTGAAAGACATGAATCAGATGTGATACTTGAAGATTTATACACTTTGGTTGTTTTATTATTATTTGAACCATGTTTAAGGTTCCGAATAATGTATTAATGTTGAATTGTAATATCGTTTTACGATGTAAACTATTATAGTATTAAAATGATTCTGAGATATTTAGATGTAAAGGTTGAAGGTTTTGGGAACGAGGATAGTTTGTAATAGAAAATTTTAATTATTCTACAAATTTCAATGGTTGTATTATCGTTTAATGATGTAAAATTAGAGGTTGAATGTATTATTAACGACCGAAGTCGAGAATTAAATTGTATGAATTTTGGGGTCGATACAGTTGGTATCAAAGCTGATAGGTTAGAAACCTTAGGTAAGAGTACCTTAGGCTATAACCTTAGAGAAGAGAGGTGAAGATAATTAAAAAATAAGCTCAACTAAAGTTTGAACAATAAGAAGTAATTTAAGAAATATATAAAGAAGGGATTAAAACATGCGTGAGAGGATTCAAAGAAGAATCTCGCAGAATTATAAGGAATATGAAAGTGGGGTTACCTAACTGCAATAATAAGGATATAAGGTGATAATAAATAGATAATGTTTGTAAGAAGAGAATGATAAAGAAGTTAAGAATAAAAAGTTATATTTAAGTATGGTAAAATTATACCCTTTAATAGTTGATGTATGGTATCTGGGCTAAACGATTCCTTCATAGAGCGGAGGTATATACGAACTAGCAACTCGGAACCTAGTTTGTTGGTTGTTTATGGAAACCACACCAAATTGCACTATATTGAAAATGTTAGAGACTCGATGTGTACCAAGTATAGAAAGTGGATACGTATGATGAAAATGTGGAACTCGAATGAAATGTTGAGCAATGTAAACGAAGTTAGAAATTCTTAAAGGAAGAATTTTTTTTATAAACAATAGAATTCAAAGAAGAATCTTGAAGAAATATAAAGATAAGAAATGGGAGATACCTAACTCCAATAGCCAAGATAACGAATAATGATGAATACACAAAATCTGGAAGATTAAAAGCATAAACAAAATTGTAAATGATGAAAAAGGAAATAAAGAGGATCGTAAAACAAAATGATCACGAGTTAAGAAAAGAATTTTAAGGGAGATGATTATAGAATAATATCACGACGTGATCTGTTTAAGTTATAAGAGAAAGATGGTTTGTAATATTTGAATAATTATAGCTTGATGCTATGAAGGTAATGTACTATGATATAGTACGAGGTAAACTCACGAGGAGTTATAGATAATGTGATACAAGGAATTCGTATTGAGCAAGTTAAGGGTAAGTTGTTAAGAGTAAGATAGAGTTAGGTGGGATTTCAATTGAGAACTCATGTGATGGCTGAGTTGTACAAACCTTTGTATGGGCGAGGGTTTTGTGCTTGCACTCAGTTTATTACATTGATAATCATTGGAATGTCTGTCGCACTATCAATGTATATGTGGTGAAAAGGTGATTCCTTTCTCATGTGTATATTTAATAGTTAGAAACTATTAAGATTAGTCAAATATTATTAGGATTAGGTGCGGTTCTTAAAACTAATGAATATGGTCAGTTCGTGACTCATAATAATATGGTATGTTTTGAACCCCTCAGCGAATGGACGCCTATGGTCTGACTAGGACAAGTTCTTAAACTCAAATTATTGTGGCAAGTTCCTGGATTTCCAAAGTGTGGTAAGTTTGATGAACTATTTTGGGTAGAAAATAGTTATAGTATAGAGAGCATTGATGAAGTTGAAGATTGATAGAATGGTTAAGTAATGAAGTAATGAAGTAAAGATTGAAGTTGATGGATACCTGGATATTCTAAATCTACTAGCTATGCTAGACTTTCGAAATTTATTTACTTTGTGCTGATGTTTGCACTTCTATTTTCTTGAAAAACATTGGATCAAATGATGAAACCAATGAGTTTTAAAAAAAATACCATTATTCGTATGTCTATGCTAATTGCTTCGGCTAGACAAAAATAATTTGAAATATATTAAAATGTATTTTTATATCATCAATGTATCATGGAACCAGGTGCAGAGATGATAAAAACGACGGAGTCATCAATGCAGTATTACTTACTGTTGGATGTGATCTAAGGATTGTCAGCCCACTATGGTATGATGTAGTATGATAAAATCACCAAATGATGGAATCCTCAAATGGACTGTAAATACAGTGCGGTATCATGACGTCATAAAAAGGATTTTTGAGATTTCTTTAAGATATGAGATATATATATATATATATATATTGATTGATGTCCGAATTGTTGTAGAAGTCTATGCTATTTGATTCAGCTAGACGATTATTGAAAGATATTCATGAAATTCAAGCATTTCTTGAAAAGTTTTGCCAAACCAAATTATTTTGGTGCGGATTTAGATGTTGAAATGCTGAGATGAACAACCCTTTTATAGGGAATTACGCGGAAGCGTTTAGATGTTTGTGCACAATACATGGTACGAAGGGCTGATCACCCCAAGTACAGGGAGTCCCTACAGTATTACTTTTAATGTTAAAGTTGAAAGATTACTTGTAACTGTGGACATAGTTACGCGATGCGTTTAGATGTTTGTGCACAATACATCATATCAAGGGCTTAACACCCTAAGTACAGGAGTCCCTATAGTCTAATGATGGTTAAGGTTTAAGTTGAAAGAGTACTTATAACCGTGGACGTAGTTCAAGGTCTTATGACCCTCAGTATGATTTGGAATCTTTTAAATTCCTGTTATTCATATCGCTTCCCAATTATTGAGCAATTGTGGAAGATTCTTATTATTCTGAAATGTGAAAGTGGAAAGGATGAGAAAATTAAGCAAAAGCAAAACATAATAATTTCAAGAAAGAATTGAAACTCCAGAAAGAAGTGAAATGTGAAACTCTTAGAAGAGGAAGATGTGAGAAATATGATGATCTTAGAAAGATCCTTAGAGAAAGAATTTGGTTGTAGAACCCAATGAATGAATAAAGTATTAACGTAAAATCTATTTTGATAGATTGAATGAATAAAGATTAATAGATAAAATTTCGAGGACGAAATTCTTAGAAGAATGGGTGAATGTAATATCCCAAGTGTTTATGATAATGATCCATAGCAAAGGAAATGAATGGGTTAAAGAGTATATAATACTCAAAATATAATTGAGTTCAAGTGAAAGTTATGAAATAAAACCTAGAATTTGTTGAAGTAATGAATGTAATAGAAAATATAAAATCTATATTAAGGTAATGTGTTGAAGATATTCAACAATAAATTTTTGAAAATAAACTTGGTGAAAACTGAGCAAGAGTGGTTTCTTTGATTCTGAGGACGGAATCCATATAAGGAGGGAAGGATGTGACAACCCGAATTTTCATAAGTTATTAAAATAAGAATTTAATAATTGAAATTCTTATTACGATGTGATTAATGTAACAATCCAAAATGTTAATTGTAATTATAAATATTTATTGAATTATATAAATATTTAATGAATGTGTTTCTTGTTGAATAAATATTTGTTTATTGTTCAATAAATATTTGTTTAATTTGATTTGAGTTGATTTGGTTAATTATTTTTTTAATAAATAATTAATGGGTGAAGGAAATTAATTATTATGAGATAATATTCTAATTTAATTTAATAATTAAGTTAGAGAGTTTATAATGATTAAATGATTTATTCAATAAATTGTTATTAGAATTAAGTATGACAAATAACTATATTATAAAGGAGTTATTAAAATAAAGTAAAGGACTTTAATTTAGTTTCCCAAACAAGGCTTAAAAATATTAAGTGTTTAATTTTAAAAGGGTTTTGCCAAACTAGAGCCTTATGGCTTTTGGATTTCTTTTAAATTTTGAATTATAATAATATAAATTAAATAAATAAAAAATAAATAAAATATATATATTAATTTGGTAACTGATAAATTGAATTGGGGTAATTAGTAGGCGTCGATTTTTTTTTAAATGGGCGTGCGATGGTTATATTTTATTTTTACGTATAGAGTATTGGCTTACTGATAACTAACAAAAGAAAAGAAGAAAAGAGTTCTCAGAAGGTTACAAAGAGTTTTGAGAGAGACTTCTCGGAGTTTGAGAAAGACTGGTGAGAGAATTGTCTGCAATTAGCAGGAATTTCTTAAGCAACAAAGGGTATGATTATAACCATATTATATGTATGTGTGTATATATATATATATATATATATATATATATATATGTGTGTGTGTGTGTGTGTTTTAACGACGTGAGTTTTAGCGTCTATGTTCACAAGTTTTATACTTGCTGTGAATTCCAAATTTCTGTAATTGCTACTATACAATTAAATTATAATGATTGTATGTGGTTATGAGGATCAAAACTAGTGTTAGATAAAGAATTGCATGATAACTACGTCTGCAAGAATGAATTGGTTTCTTTCAGTGAACATATATGTATGAACATGGTGAATATAGGTATGCAAATATATATATGATTGTATTCTAATAGATAAATTGAACTTTGAATATATTAACTTGGTAAGAAACGAAGACAACATAGTTAGAATAAATCAATTTAGGTTATAATTATGACTACAATGTTCATTGTGTCAAGAAATATTAAAAATAGAGTTTTGTTGGTTTAAAAACAGTGTTTCAAGGATTTAACTTCTCTAAAATTATTGTTTAAGTTGTGTTAAATTAGTATATGTATGTTTGTTAATGATTTACATAAATTATATAAGTAAATTTAGCTGCTAGAAGCCATTAAACCGTTAAGAATTTGCGTGTTACATTCTTCGTGTGCGGTTTCAGAAGTTTCTAGCCTCGGTAATTAAAAATCAAAGCCCCAAATTCAAAACTCCGTGATCGAAGCGCCCAAAATCGCCATTAACGCTTAATTTTATATCAGCTGCGCCATCGCTCGACTTAGTTCTCAGTTGGCACCGCACTAGAATAGTAGTCTAGGTCAGACAATTTTGACCTCATGTAGTAAAATGGCCATAACTTTTTCATATGAACTCTGATTGAGGTGCTTCAAGGTGATCCGGAATAAGGACGAATATACATACAACTTTCTTTCTTTAAGTGGGACTGATATGTATTATGAGGCAATCTGAGGGCGTCGGGAATGCACATATGCAAATGTAGTACTCCTGACAATAAAAGATGTTATCCTAAGTTATAAAACTTGAATATTAGTAAATATAATGATACTTAACATTAATAAATGATGTATTAGATAAGTTGTATAAGCATACTAAGTACACACAAGAGAGACGAATCCAAGGTGTGATTTAATGAACGTCAAAAACGCTGCTCCAAGTGTTAATGAATTTAAAAAGTGTTTCCATTCAATTGAAATAAATATTATAAGATATGGAATGGATTTAATATAAAACAAATAAGTAGTCCTAGCAAGACTTAAGCACTTGAATGAACTTCGAGTTTGACTAAGAAGAAATATAGTGAGTTATAAGTCTAAAGTTAACACAATCAAATTGAACATTATGTATTGATTAATAGGAAGGGTTATAGGATGTAGATTAAAGTTTACATTACGACTACTATGCGTTTCTATGTGACTAATAGTTGATGTGAATGATTATATAATTGTGTAGGGCACGTGAAGTACAGATAACTTTAAGCTGTTAAACTGTTATTGGTAAACAACAATCAAGGCAAGTCTTTTAGTTCCTATTCGCTATGTAAACTTGATGATTAACTATTTTAAATCTTTATTGCAAAGAGCATGATGTGTTATATATATGTTCAAAGTATGAAATGTTAAAGTCAATTTATGACTATGTTGATTGATTAAAGCACGCTGATTGAGTAAGGACTCAATCTTTATACTTGTTATATTAACTGTAGCATGTATGTTATATGTTGAGCATGTTATTATGTGTTATGTGATGCATGAAAACTATTAGATTTTGCTGGGCTATCGAGCTCAATCTTGCAAATAACCACTTTTGCAGGTTTAAGATTCAAGGTAAAGTTATGTGTTACTTGAAAGACATGAATCAAATGTGATACTTGAAGATTTATACACCTTGGTTGTGTTAGTATTATTTCAACCATGTTTAAGGTTTCGAATAATGTATTAATGTTGAATTATAATATCGTTTTGCGATGTAAACTATTGTAGTATTAAAATGATTCTGAGATATTTAGATGTAAAGGTTGAAGGTTTTGGGAACGAGGATAGTTTATAATAGAAAATTTTAATTATTCCGCAAATTTCAATGGTTGTATTATCGTTTAATGATGTAAAATTAGAGGTTGAATGTATTATTAACGACCGAAGTTGAGAATTAAATTGTATGAATTTTGGGGTCGTTACAAAGTATGAGAATGAAAGAAGAAATGAGAGATTGGGTGGGCCAATTTGTGCACGACTGAGAGTGAAGGTTTAACGATGGAGGAAAGCTGCGGAGTAACAGAACCAATATTAACAAAAACTAAAAACACAGAAACACTAGATCTGAGCTTGTATAAATAAGCACTAAACAAACATGAAACACATATCGGTAAGCACACGAACAATAGAAGCCCCATCGCGCAAACAAAGGCCCCAAAACAATAATTATAACAGCCCAGAACCAATAACCATCAAGATCTAAAACCCCCAAATCAAGCCAACACATCAAATCATAACACCCACTTCTAGCACACACAAAAATCTGAAGCCCCCTAATAATCACACAATGAAACCCACAATCTAGAAGCCCTCGGACTTGCCATAACAAAGATTAGAAAATAGAATTTCGGGATGGTCCTATCTCAGTTGCCGAAAAGGCTAGAGCAGCACCAAAGAAAGATTAAAGGCATGCAAAGGAAAAGATAAAATGGTGGACAGAGGCAGAGGAGACAGGAGGAGGGGGGAAATGGGTGGCTCAAATTGCTACAGTGCGTCAGAGATGGAAAATGGAGGGGAGAAGTTTTAGAGAGAAGGATGAGTTTCTCTCTCTAATTTTCCCTACTTGGAACATGTCGACGTCGGGATTTTTATTTGTCCCTTTTCTATTCTTGTTCTTTGGTATTCTCATGTTATGTGAGATTTGTTTAAAAAAACAAGTGAAAAAGGTCCGACATATATATGTCAACGATTTGACTATAAGAGTCGTTAGTTGGTGTTTTTAACTGGTTGCACCAATGCAATCAAGAAAAGGTTTGCACATTGACCCAGTGATATGACACTGCTAAACGGGTTTATGAAACAGAGATTCATTTGGGTTTGGAGGCTTGATTATGCGGAGGGAAGGTGTTAGGCACCCCCCGACATCCATGTTACCACGGCGACCGCCACTTTTCAAGAAACTGTTATATGAATGTGTGTGTGTGTGTGGGTCAATGTGTTATTATTTTGAAGTAGTGCGAGGCCTCGTTCGCACCTATATACAAAGGGTTTGATTTTGTATGAAAAATTCAGTTTTAAACATGATATAACAATAAGGTTTTGCAAAAGAGGTTTTTCAAACCCTGTGCTCAATAGTAATTGAGACCTTTTCATACTTCCATTTTATTATTAAATGTTCGGCTTAGTTGCTTTTATTTTCGAGATGCGAAGCATCTTCGAGAAAATAATATATAGCAGTGCAAAACTCCTCATGGGCATGAAATCCATCTAAGGAAATTCAAACACCGTGAATAATTTACAAGTCGCATACAATTTGAAAAATGTCCATCACGGAATCGAATCTAGATTCGAATGGATGAATCTGTGATCACATGATTCTTTCGCTCACATGATGTCGCAGTTTATATGAAAAGCGATAGCGATTATATATATAAAAGCTATAAAATATATATATATATATATATATATATATATATATATATATATATACGTATATGATCAACAACCATAAAAGCACCTCCATGAGGGATCGGAAATGTTAATATATAAAAGCGGTAAATATATATATATATATATATATATATATATATATATATATATATATATAGACATGATCAACCACCACCACTACAAGAAAAAGGCCTAACAAATGAATTAATAATATCGATCGCTAATAGTGGTCGCTGATGTGC
This sequence comes from Panax quinquefolius, assembly GCA_020205615.1. Classification (NCBI taxonomy): domain Eukaryota; kingdom Viridiplantae; phylum Streptophyta; class Magnoliopsida; order Apiales; family Araliaceae; genus Panax; species Panax quinquefolius. The sequence goes on from CM035155.1 coordinate 78,827,261, forward strand.
ACATCAGTGACCAGATTATATGCGATGACTATCGAAAGTGCGATCATTGATAGGTATCTCATGACCGAATGTGGTCGCCGATATGCTCATACATTGATAGACCCTTTTCTTGTAGTGCATGAAGTACCTTTATGGGGGATCAAAAATGTAAATAAAGCAGTAAATGCGATCAAGCGCCATGAAGTAAACTCCAGGCAGGACGGAATGTAAAGAAAGCAGTAAAAATGATCAACCGCCACGAAGTAAACTCCAAGCCTGATAGAAATGTATATATATATATATATATATTGGGGAATGATCCATAAAATCTATATGCTATGGGATAAAAAGTGGCATATAGGCTCTAAATCGTCCGTTTTGTTGATGAAAGGCTGAGATATATTCTGGCAACTCTCCCGTCCGCTAGTAATTCTAGCGTACGTAATAAGTATAATATTTGGACCCTTATGCTCCCAATAGACCAAACAAAAAATAGAGCAAGAGCAGTGTGGCCAACGTGATTTGAAGTTTGAAGCGTCATATCAGAGAGCTAACAGACCATCGACGATGATTTTTTTTGCAAAAATCATCTTTATATTTACAGATTTTATTTTTATCAACGATACTTACAGTGTCCGCTAAGAGGTTTCTTTCGGAATCAACAAATGACAATACTCTGTTCAGAAGAAAAAAAACACTAATAAAAAATGCAGAACATAAATATTCAATATTTTGAGAAAATAATTTATTTCTGTAGTTACCTTGAGAATTTGGCAAGCATTAGTAGATGAGTCAAATTCCTAATTTGAGCAGTCGTTACAATTTCGGTTGAAGCAATTGCACATTTTCCGGTTACACCTCACCGACGCCGACGTTCGTTTGTCGTTACTTTCCTCAATGAAATTTCAACCATATCGCCAAGCAAATAGAACTTGACTCAATTCATCGAGACGTCTTTGTTGCAACATAACTCCTCAACAACGCAAATTGGCAAAGTGGTGCCTCCTTATCGAATTTCGATATCCTTAAAACATCAAGTAACTGGCCGCTCAAAAAGCCTCTTGAATCGTGATTTCGCCACACGCTTCAATCGGCCAGAAGCGAGCCAATTCTTTTGAGGTGTTGAAATCAATAGGTTGAATCTTCAACGGAAAAGGCATGACTCGTGTAACAAAAAAAATCTTCCGTTCAGCTACTGTCTCTAAATTGGCTAATTGGGGGCATAAGTGTCAGGAATTTTGATTAAACACGTCTGCTAGAATTACTAGCGGATGGGGAGTTGCCAGAATATATCTCAGCCTTTAGTCAATAAAACGGATGGTTTTGAGCCTATATGCCACATTTTATCCAATAGCATATAGATGATATGGATCATCCCCCATATATATATATATATATATATATATATATATATATATATATATATATCCAGGCTCAACGAACAAAGTTCGACAACAATTCATATATATAAGTATATATATATATATAAGAAAATAAACGCTCCGGATGTAAGTCCAAGCTCAATTGAGGCATAACTCGATAATGTTAGTCCATATATATAAATATATATATATATATAAGTATATATATACAAATAGAAATGAAAACCACGGATCAAAGTCCGAGCATACACACATAGCACGACTCTCAATGTGAAGAAGAGTGTGTGCGAAAATGAAGATAAAGGCTTTATAGTGTGTAAGAAGGCTTATAGTGGGCTGCCAAAGAAGACTTCTATGACTTTAAGTGGATGAAAACTCGACTCCCGCCTGTAAAAATATAGCTATATATGAGCTCACAAGTGTTTAAAATGAGAAAGCACTCAATATAGGGTGTGTACAGAGAAAATTTGACAGGGCTTCCTCGCCTTTTTTCTCTTTAATATGGCCACCCCAAGCCCTATATTTATACAGCTGAGAGCCGCAGGTGTACTTCCGGGAGCTGCAGGTACTCTGCTGAGGCTGCAGTGTACCCCACGGAGTCGTGAGATGCACTGCACGTACGCCTGTGGTACCCCGTGCTCCGCGGATCTTGTCATCTCAAAGTACGTGCACGTGTGTAACATGATGTCCGCTCGAACTTGCAGAACTTCAATTCGAGCATCCGATTGAGGTATATAAGACCTATTTCAGACTGCCGTTGTTGAGAGCTATGCAATGACATGGGATTAGAGGTTGTACGAAGTCAGGAAGATGGAACCATGTCCTATCTCTTCAAGCTTGAAATTTTATCCGGTGTGCTTCCTTGCGTAGTAGTCACTCGGGATTGCAACTCCTTATTTCTTGTGGGACATTGTTGTGTATAATGTATTTTGATTGTTGTTTGTTGAGATGGCACCATGTGGGGTTGAGGTGGCAATTTGACGACCTTTCCCTTCACCGGGGTTATCTCCGATTTTAGCTGATAAAGCAGACATTGCTTAGGGTTATCTCTAAGATTGGACTGTTGTAAGTGTTGAATACCCTCAAGGTTGTTTATGAGATGTACCTGTCCTCCCAGGGTTATCTCCAGGTTTATGCATTGAGTGCCTCAGTGTGAGTCCTGAGGTTGAAGTTGACTGCATGAGTTGAAACGACCATCTCCGGGGTTATCTCCGGAACTGCAACTACACTCCTTGGGGTTATCTTCAAAGTTGATATTATCTTTCCCGGTGTTGTTTCCGGGACTGAGACTGAACATCTCAGGGTTATTTCCAAGATGAATCGGCCTTCTCCGGTGGAATTTTTGGTATTTGCACTGCTATCCTCGGGGTTATCTCCGAGGTGGGGAAATGATACTCCCGGTGTGTTTTTCGGGGTTGAAACTGAACTTCCGGTGGTATTTTTGGGATTAAGCTGAGCTGTCTTCTAGGGTTATCTCTGAAAGAAGATTTTACATTTCCTGTAATGTTAGTAACAGGTAGGCAAAAAAATTCGAGTGTCTACAGATGCCCCTCTTTATCATATTCATGCAATGCAATGGCATGGATAGGATAAAGAATACTAGACACTTGAAATGCAATAAGATTATTATGATGCAATGTATAACAACATGATGCAAATGTATGTGGTTTATTGGATTATCCTCCAACATGATTGGATGATTGTCGGCTCCCTGTTGTTTCTATCGGGGCGACAATAAATAAACAACCTGATGAACTGTATTGGATGCGTGATCCACAGCTACCAGACATCTATAGGATTGTTGACGTTGGGGTTATCACCAAAGCCTTGAATCCTTGACATAGACTTTTATCCTGAAAATGCATCTCTCATGTATAAGAGATTCTGTGGGGATAGAACTTTGTTTGTTGAGGATGTGTATAACATATTCCATCATCGGTCCTCCCTGATGAGGATGTTCTTCCCTAGTTTGTATCGCCAGGTCATTTCGCTGCTTTGTTGGAGTTACCGCCAACAGTTGGTGTTGTCAGGGTTGCCTGACCTTCATTGACATGTGTATCAACGGATGAGATCCCTGCTGGGGATAATGTCAAGGCTGCTTGACCTTCATCGATGTGTGCGTCAACGGTTGAAAATGTGTGACACCCCTACCGGGGAAAATGTCCAGGATGCTGCGCCCCCGCCGGGGATAATGTCAAGGCTGCGTGACCTTCATTACCGTGTACATCAACGGTTGAAAATGTGTGACGCCCCCACCGGGGATAATGTCAAGGCTGCTTTGACCTTCATTGACGTGTACATCAACGGATAAAAATGTGTGACACCCCCACCAGGGATAATGTCAATGGATGAAAATGCGTGACGCCCCCGCCGAGAAAAAGGTTCTAGGGCTACGACCCTGAACTGACGGCATTGGACCTTTGTGAGGTATTTCCAAATGTAGTTTGCAATACCAGAGATCATTGGTATAGTATACCATGTGTTTGGGTGAAGACTAATGAGTGTTATGTAAAGCCACAGTTTAGCCCGTGAAAACCAGGATTGCAAGCTATTCCGCTCAATCGTGTAGCGTTTTTATTCCTGATTTGGCCTTTTCAGCTTATAAGAACTCCTTTACAACTCGAACTGGACCGAGCCGGAGGGGTGAGACCCACATAGGGGTGCCATAGGTACACCTATAGTAGCCGCAGGTGGACCTATGACCAACCGTGAATGTCCCTAAATGGGCTGGTTGATGTCCCAAGTCATTTTCAAGTTGCGTCGCGAAGGAAACCTAAGAGCTCTTCTTCAGATCTGCTGAGTTCGGATGACTTTCTGCAAATTCTGTCATCGTACAAGTGTTATACACTGTCCTTGTAATGTTTGCATGCCTTCTTTTCCTATTTTTATCCGTTGGAAAATTAAATATCACATGAAATGCATATAAACACATAGTAGTGATTATGCATGCTGAAATGACTTGATAAAAAATATTCAACATAGTAAATGTTAATATTAAACCATGCTGAACATAATGATGTGAAAAAATTTGACTTTTCAAATAGTCAAATTGACACTTTTTTTTGCTATTTCTTATCCTATTTGAGGACAAATGAGCAAAGGTGAAAAAAGTAAAATAATCCTGGTAATTAGGCTATCCTTACAGATTTTTTTACTTTGAAGTATTAATACATGTCGGATGTATATGACTGTGGGTAGGTGTGCTACTGAATGGCCACCTAGTCATGCCTATGTGTATGTGGATAGTCCTATTTACAAAGGGGACTATGACAAAAATTTTCCAAAAATGTAGGCATTGGGTAGTCATGCATTTTTAACTCTACTGTAGATGTTTGTTAAAATAATGCATGCATGCATGTAGTCATAAAAATGCATTTTGAAAATCTCCAGATAAGAATTTACCACACCCTTTCTAAGGTGATTTGGAGACTTGTTGTCCAGATATATGGATCCGGATCAGCCGAGTAGTTCCCGCAGGACTACTTCTTGTGTGCGGAGGAGGGCTTCTGAAGTGCCTCGACCCCATACCGTTAGACAGCCTCGTCATTTGGCGGAGGCGATGATAAGTCCTGTCGTGGTTGATGTACCGGATGTAGAGGACGAGGAGGAGGATGTACCGGTTGAGGCTTCGGCTCCTGTTGCACATGTTCCTCGTAGGGACCTCCCGAGTATTTAGGCAGTGAACCTAGAGCTTTTGGGTGATTTGAGTCGACATCCCTTAGTTTACTTGCATGAAAATGAGGTACAAAGCTAGATTTTGATCTTCCTTCTTTCCTATTGATGAGGAGTAAAGGGTTCTGATGTTGATCTGCTTTATGATGTAGGTTCCCAGCATTACACAGCCTAGAGGGAACTGGTTCAGCATTTACTCCATGTACTAGGCTCTGCATTCTGACTATAGAGCGATCGTGAATGATTGGGGATTTGGAGCATTCTTTTCCATCCTTCCTCGCCATTGTCCCTGGGGTTACCTTAGGGCATTGTCTGAACGCTGGTTTCACCAGACTCAGTCACTCCATTTATTGGACATGAGGTGATGATTATACCGATGGATTAGTGGTTTATCACAGGTATGGAGTTTGGAGGGCCACCAGTGCCATGTACGGTAGATATTACCCCGACTGCCATTAGATCCTTGTTAGGAGTTCCGGCGGAGGTGCTCAAGGGTAGGACTATTCGTACAGTTCCTTTGAGCGTAGATGCTATAAGCGAGCTATTGGGTGAGACCATACCCGATGATGTGAGAGTCAGGGATCACATTCTTCGGTGATTGTTCATGATGATCATTAGGGGCTGCTTCATAGCTGATAACTCTTCTACGGTGTCCTTAGCTTTGATCAGCGCCACTCGACACGTGGACCGTATTGGAGAGTATAACTGGGGTTCCTACACCTTTACCTATTTCCTTAGGGGAATGCGCATGCTTTCGCAACGCTTGACAGAGGCTTGGCTAGTATTTTACCCATTTATGCTAGTGAGTATTTCTCTTGTAATTTCTCATGTACAGGTTAAGAGTGTTGACTGATAGCAGATATGCCTTTGTGTTGGAAGTTTTGGGCCTATGAGAGGCTCCCATGCTTACATCTGGTGAGTGTGTTAGGATTAGATACCTACCCATGAGGACGGTGATGGCATCATTCCATACTAGCGGAGCTCCCTATAGCTGAGGGTTTCACTCATTGCCACCTACAGCTGGAGTTGTTGACAGCTGATGTCATTACATGGATTCCCTATTCAGGGGAACATTTGAGCATTAGATTTGAGGATGGGTACCCAACTAGTGTTGAGTATGTGATTTCCACCCACAGGATTCCTCTTTTCACAGATGGAGGATGGGAGCTCTATTTAGGAGAGCGTGCTATCAGGAGCACCACATGAGAGATTTATATATCGATCTTGCCTCCTTCCAGGCGTTATTGGCATGTTTTGCAGTCACCCGTCATTGATATACCATTGTTGGGTGTTGATTGTTTTACATTATTAGAGGGTCCCTGCACTCAGGAGATATACTAGCATTGGTAGTTCCCTCATACCATTGGAGCTCAGACCCGCGCCACTCAGTTCATGGGGGATATGGTTCCTGGATCTGTGATGATGATGGCTTGGCTAGCCTGTGTCAGAGATTCGACTTATTTGACACATATTGAAAGTTTGACCCGATAGTTGGACCAGGCAAACTTCTTTATCCGGCACTTGGGCATAGATCTTTCAGAGGTAGATACTTTTGATCCTTCTAGCTCTGGAGTTGGCCCTTTAGGTGACCCATATAGCTTTGTCGGTGTAGATCCTCCCTTGTATAGGCCTGACATCCCTGTTGATAAAGATTCAGTGACTTAGGAGGAGTTACATCAGGTGGACATGATTGATGATGTAGACATTGACACCATTGTCTTCTTCTAATGTATATTCTCGTTATCTCTTTTGATAGGCCTCTGTTAGACATTGGGTGGCTTTCCCCCATTCTTGCTATATCTTTTGAATGGCCTCTGTTAGATGTAGGGCGTATGTGCCCCATTTCCCTATATTTCTAGCTGTACAAAGATGTATTAGATGATGATATACTTAGGAATGTATGTATAATTTTACATTTTATATCATATTGCCATCTATTGTTCAGCATGCATGTATTATGTTATAAATATGTATGTATGTCCGGAGATATTCAGCATTGACCCCTGGATGGTCTTATAACATGGCCCGTACAGATGTCTTCTTCGACAATTAGCCGTATTGATCATACCCCACCAGTGTTGGTGGTATCCCGTCTGAGATCATGGTATGATAGTATGTCACCTTCAAACACGGTGACTGTAGATCAGTTGTTACAGCATACTATGACTTTCCTAATGTTTCAGGTTCCCACAGGCTTCATAGAGGGTATGCTGTAGCATTGGATATCGGAGAGACAGGTCTTCCTATTTGGCATCCACGAGTTGACTCCTACTCTGGAGGAGTATGCACGGTTGACGGCGCTGCCATTGGATAGACCTTGCGTGTATATGGATATCGGCGACATGAGCCGACAGTTTATGACTCTCACCGGGCTGAAACAGAGAGTTGTGAAGGATGAGATCACATCTGGTCACGTTGTATCCCAACATTTTTTGATGGATAGATTTGTCTTTGAGGATAGTTACACACGACACTCCAGAGATTTCACCATGCCGGAGGATCATTGGAATTCGGCCAGAGTAGATGTCTTGTTATTATGCGTATTGTCATATGTATACATGCCATGATACATGGATGAGCTAGATATTGGCGTTATCATTGCAGTGAGAGCTCTCAAGGAGGGTCACACAATTGTACTGATGATCATCGCAGAGACGTTGAGGTTAGCCACATATTGCAGCACTTACCCTGCAGGGGTATTCACAGGCAGCCCAGTCATGTTGTACGTGTGGTTTATGTCACACTTGAGACCAATTGACACTTTTAGACGGCATGGATATTGTTTCACCCATGATATAGCCATGTCGTACTCTTTTCAGCCTACAGAGTGTACAAATCATGCATCTTGGTCCGTTTTCCTGGCAGGGATCGGAGATTTGTTTGATATATTGCCGTGTATGGGGCTCAACTCACCCTACAGCTTCATCACTCATGCTCCGGGCATGGATTATCTCCCTCTAGATGGTTTGAGGGGCATGATTAGTTACCACCCACTAGTCGTGATGTGTCAGTTTGACCAGTTTCTGGACTTCCAACCTTTTGAGGGGGCATTGAATCAGCGCTTAGCTTCTCGCCACTTATCAGCAGAGGATAAATCTAGGTTGTACACCTGTTGGGATCAGCGTGAGCTAGCTGAATTTTCTGTTAGCCATCCGGGTTGTTCTGCAGAGTATTATGCATGGATGGAGATAGAGACGGCATTGACTATGGCAGTATCCACAGTGCAAGGATTAATTCCGATGATGAGGAGTCTATAAAGGAGACTTATATTCCTATCGAGGAGGATTTAACTACTGGGTTGCCAGCAGTTGTGATGGATTCTCCCATTACGAGTGATACTATGATTCAGCATTCAGCACAGTATCTGGAGCAGAGTCTACATCTGATGACCTTTGAGAGAGATCAGGCTAGGGCCTTGATGTTGACAGCTCTTGATGGGAGAGACGTCACTCTATTAGAGAGAGACGAGGCCTGATCAGCTAAAGATGCATTGATTGTAGAGCGGGATGATGCTCTATCTGCCCGGGATGTGGCTATCACAGATAGTACTTCAGTGAGATCCCTTACAACTGGGATCCTTGCTGCTATGAGTGCATACATTGATGAGCATCATGCCACCATGCAGTTAGCCTCGGATCTGCTAGCTCATGTAGATACCATTGGGCAGGAGCTTGCAGCGTTACCTCCTTCTTCGGAAAGAGATGTTATATTAGATCAGATAGTACACATACATACAGATCCATAGATAGACTTGTATTTTCCTACACAGACTAGCTTAGCCATTTTGTCATGTATAACACATATGTATATATCAAACCGCATTATATATTGCAGAGAAATATATTTTGATTCACTTGCATTTAAATTGTGCCATGATACTTGCTTGATATTTTCCTGTTTCTTCAGGGCTTGTGATCTTGATGCATTCTGAACTCATCCTTGATGTGAGGACATTGAGACGTCGCAGGATCTTTCAGAACGAATCATTGATCTATGTGTATCCCTACCATTTTTGGTGTATTGGGACTGGTTTGTGTATGTAGATGTGGAGCGAAGTGTGGCTTTTCCTCTCTGAGATTGACCGCAACACAGATGGTCGCCAGTACTCCTATTTAAGAGGAGCCTAGTTAATTCCATCTCTTATGGATTGGTGTTGCTCTTTGAGGCATAATCGCAGCTTAGATGGTCACCAGATCTCCTATTTGTGAGGAGAGGTCAGGTAGTTCCATCCCTTTGGTCTGAAGCTGATGAAATGTGGTGGATTGAACTTTGATCCCAATACCAAATGACAAGTCTTTGTGTTTTGGTAGGGGGCTAGACCGAACCATAAATGGCTGCCTACGTAATCATATTGAAGAGAAGATCAGGTCTGCGTAGTTCGAACCTGGTGTAAGAGGTTTAACGCTGAATGTAAAAAGGTAGAAAGGTGTAGGAATGTTTTTGTTGTTTTTGTTTATGTAGAGAAAGGGTAGAAATGTTTTTGTTGTTTTTATTTTTGTAGAGAAAGGGCAGAAATGTTTTTTTTATTACGACCGGGCCATATAGAATATGGTTGCCTATATACTCCTGGGTATCAGGGAGATCAGGTTGATGTAGTTCGCCCCTCAGGACGATTTGCAGCCGAAGAGAAGTCTGAATCCCATATGCAGGTTAAACTTCGGTGGAAAAAAAGTTTGATCCCACGTTTGGGACAAACTGCAGGTGTGAAAAAGTTTGATCCTAAGTTTAGGACAAACTGCAAGCCTGAAAAAGTTTGATCCTATGTTCAGGACAAACTACAGGTGTGAAAGGTTCAATCCCTGGTGGGATAACCGAAATTGTATGAAAGGTTTGAAATGAGGTGAAACCGGGCTGCTGGCTTGAAGAGTATGTTTCCCTGAGGGGCAGAAAAGTATACAAAACATTTTGTTTGTAGGAAAGAGTTAGAAAACCTGAATGACTGGTGATCTGATGATCCAAAACCAGAATGTTTGCTTGATGGTAACCTCAAACATAGTATCATTTCATGTTGTCCGAGTTGATGAGTTGTGGAAATTCATCGGCGTCCATTTCCTGTAGTCTGAGAGCGCCTCCTGTCAATACCTCCTTGACAACAAACCGGCCTTCCCAGTTTGGAGCAAATTTTCCCTTACATATTGATCTTGGTTGTCAATGATCTTCTTCAAAACCAAGTCATGTTGTTTAAACTGTCATAGCCAGACTTTCCTGTTGTAGGATCTGGCGATCCTTTGTTGATATAACTGACCATGGAAGATAGTCGTGATTCACCTTTTCGTCTATTAGAGACAATTGGTGATATCTGTCTTGTAACCATTGGTCTTCATCCAGCTGAGTGTCCATCAACACTCTGAGGGATTCTATTTCCACCTCTATGGGAAGCACCACTTCCATCCCATAGGCTAATGCGTAGGGGGTTGCCCCAATGGAAGTACGCATAAAAGTTTTGTAGGCTAATAAAGTCAGAGGCAAGAGGTCAGGCCATCTTTTGTGATTGGTGGATATCTTCTGAATTATCTTCTTGATATTTTTATTAGCCGCTTCAACAAAACCATTCATCTTTGGACGGTAGATGACGGAGTTAAGGTATTTGATGTGGAATTTACTGCATAACTCCTCCATTATTTTGTTGTTGAGGATCTTAGCATTGTCTGATACAATTACCTCTAGTTTTCCATATCGAAAAATAACATTGTTTCTGATGAAAGCAATGATGACTTCTTTGGTAACCCTGGGGAAGGAGGCTGCTTCTACCCACTTGGTGAAGTAGTCGATCTTGGTGAAGATAAACCAATGCCCATTACTGGCTTTGGGCTCGATGGGCCTGAGCACGTCTATTCCCCACATTGAGAAGGGCCAGGGTGAACTCATATTATGGAGTTCCCTTGGAGGGGCGTGTATAGCATTCCCATGAATTTGGCAATGATAGCACCTCTTGACGTGATCATCACAGTCAGCTTTGAGCGTAAGCCAGTAATGCCCTGTTTTGAGGATTTTCTTAACAAGTAGGGGTCCGCTCATGTGTAGGCCACATACTCCACCATGGATTTCATCCATGAGCCTCTGAGCTTGGTCTTTGTCCAGACATTTAAGGAGACCTAATCATGTATCTCTTTTATAGAGTGCACCTCCGCTCATGTAGAATTTCATAGCTATTTGATGGATTCACCTTGTTTCAGTCGGGCTTGCCTCAGTGGGTGTAGATCCATCTCATAGATACTCCTTGATATATTAATACCAATGATGTTGGATGGGAGGTAGCTCATCCGATACTTCTCCAATGAAATTCCCATAAGCTGGAGCCTTTTGTAGGACAAATGGGATGCTTGGCATGTTTTCCTTGTCATGTATGTTGATCAAGGAGGCCAAAGTTGCTAGCGCATCCGCAAAATCATTCATACTCTGAGGATTGTGGAGGAAGTTTACTTCTTCAAACTCCGAAACCATCTGTAAAACTTGTCGATGGTAAGGCAACAAATTTAGCTCTTTGGTTTGATAGATTCCTGTGGTTTGTTTGATTACCAACTCCGAATCCTCAAAGACAGTTAACTGTCTGATGCCCATTGAGTGAGAAAGTTTTAGCCCCATGATACAGCCTTCATACTCGATTGTGTTGTTGGTGCTGACAAACTGCAATTTGACGGCGACGAGATACTACTCCCCCGTACCGGATACTAGAACTACCAGGTCCAGAACCTTCCATGTTAACAACTCCATCAAAATACATTTTCCATGTATAGCATGCATCGTACTGATGGTGTTGCTGAATTGCCATTACCCCTTCATCGGGGAAGTATATTTCTAAGGGTTTGTAATCCCCTGCGGGTGCGGCGGCCAGTTGATCCACAATTCGTTGACCTTGAATGGACTTTTGTGTCACGTAGACGATGTCAAATTGTTGCATAAATAACTACCATCTGGACAGCCGACAATTCAGTATAGGCTTACTGAACATGTATTGGAGAGGATCCACGCAAGATATGAGATGGGTTGTGTGACCGTGGAGGTAATGTTGTAACCTCATGGAAGCCCATGCTAAAGCACAACAAGTCTTCTCAATCAGAGTGTACTTATGTACACTGCTGCTAAACCTTTTTTTGAGGTAATAGATAGCTCGTTCTTGGCCTCTATCGTCTTTCTGTCCTAGCATGCATCCCATAGCATTGTCATTAATGGACAGGTACATGAACAGGGGAACATCATCCCTGGGAGGTACCAAAATAGGAGCATTAACTAACTGCTCTTTAATTGTAAGGAAGGCTTTCTGACACTCATCATTCCATTTCATGGAGGAGTTCTTCCTTAATAGCTTGAAGATGGGCTCACAATTTGCTGTGAGTTGAGAAATAAACCTGCTAATGAAGTTGATTCTTCCCAAAAATCCTCGTATTTCCTTCTCTGTCTGAGGAATGGGCATTTCCTTGATGGTCTGGATTTTGGTGGGATCCAGCTCAATCCCTTTGTGCTGACTAGGAAACCTAGTAACTTGTCTAATTTAACACCAAAGGGCACTTGGCTTGATTCAACTTCAAGTTGTACTTATGCAACCTATTCAAAAGCTTTCTGAGATGGTCTAAGTGGTCTTCCTCCATTCGGGATTTGACAATAATGTCGTCCATGTAGATCTCTATCTCTTTGTGCATTAAGTCGTGGAAAAGAGCTATCATAGCTCGCTGATAGGTTGCTTCGGCATTAATGATGCCAAATTAAAATCGTCTATAACAAAAGGTTCCCCAAGGCGTGATGAAAGAAATTTTCTCATGATCCTCCTCAGCAACCATAATCTGATGATACCCCACAAAGCAATCCGCAAAGGAGTACATGTCGTATTAAGCAATATTGTCAATGAGAATGTGGATAAATAGCACGGGAAAGCCATCTTTAAGGCAAGCTTTGTTTAGATCCCTGTAATCCACACAAACTCATACCTTTCCTCCTGGTTTAGGCATGGGGACTATGTTTAATATCCATTCAGGGCATGTAGACACTATGATGATGCCCGCTTGAAATTGTTTCACAATTTCTTCTTTAACCTTTAAACTCCACTCAGGTTTTAATCGCCTAAGCTTCTGCCTGACTGGCTTGAATCCCTCTTTAATGGAAAGGTGATGAAGGATAATGTCAGTGGACAAACCCACCATGTCTTCATGAGACCATGCAAACACATCCTGGAATTGGGTTAATAGTACAACCATGTCATTCCTTTGGTTTGGAATGAGGTTTGAACCAATCTGGATTAGCTTAGGGTTTTCTAAAGTTCCAAGATTGAAAGAGGTGGTTTGATCAAGATTAGGTTTAGGTTTGTCTTCAACCCATTCCTTAATCTCTTGAGGTATCTTAATGTCCTCTTGTACTTTTATCAAGTCTGAGTCCAACTTTTAATCAAAGTTATAGTCCTTATGGAGAAAAGGCACCTCATTAGCAAGTACAGGCACATCTAAATTCAGAGTCCTAAAAAAAATATGCTTTCACTAAATATATGAAACTGTTCAATCATACAAAGTGTTAGCATGTACTGATAAAACAACTACTAATACTGTACAAAAAAGTAAGCAGTTAAAGTTATCTACAGGGCAGAGGGAATTTCTGCCCGTTTTACCCTCGTCGACCAATGCACGGAGTGCTGCTCCAATTTTCGAGGGTAAAGTCCAGATGGATTGCAGTGATGGAGGGGCTATCATCGTCCTCCTTCTCCCAAATGATGACCATGACATTTGGGCAATCATCGCCTGGGGTGTATCTATTTGTATTCTCATCATGGACAACGATGCGTATGCCTGACCACATCAGGGCGATGTCTTGTTTATGTTTCCATTCCCTCTCTTCCACTTTGGGATCAAGAAACAGGACCTCTTTTGATTTAACCGGTGTCGGTTTGGGAAATAGCACAGCCATAACATGGGCTGGCACCTTTACCGGAGATTGTACAAGCTCGGGATTTACAGGTGGAGAAAATCATCGTATGGCTGAAGTTGAAGGAATTTGTTTGTGCTTATGATGATTCCAGTGACTGGAGCTAGCAGAATAGCCTAATCCATCTGTTCCTGTTTGACCGGACACTTGAATCGAGTGCTTAATACCCTGATGATCTTTGCCCAACCATTGTCTAGGTTTATAACCCAACGACATCATCTCTTGAGTGGCCAACAAAACCTCGACAGAAATCTTGGGTGTAAGAGGTGGCACACCAATGGGATGGTAATGAGTGTTGCTCACCTCCAGGGCGTGGAAACTGACTGACTCAATTTCTGAATTGAAGCTGATTAGTGGCATGTCACTTTGATCCAGATATTCCGGTTCATCATTAACAGTGACTAGGCTATAGTTGATAATGTACTTGAGTTGCTGGTGAAGGGTGGAAGGGACGGCTCCAGCCATATGAATCCATGGTCTTCCTAATAGCAAGTTGTATCCTGTGGCTATTTTGAGCACGTGAAAGGATACACTAAATGTATGTGGACCAATCTCCACTGGTAATTCAATTACTCCAATGGTGTTTCGTTGGGACCCATCAAAAGCTTTGATAATCGTATGACTGCTTTTGATCCTTTTGGGGTTGATATTCATCTTCTCCAAAGTAGCATAAGGATAGATGTTAAGAGATGAACCTCCATCTATCAAGACTCCTCCAACCATGTATCTGGAGGATAAAACCGCTATATGTAACAGCTTGCAATGACCGATCCCTTCAGCAGGTATATCATCATCAGTGAAAGATATCACATTGTTATTGAAAATGTGATCAACAAGATGTTGAAAATTTTCCACATCCACTGATTTCGGTAAATGGGCTTCTTCCAAGACCCTTAGCAATATCTTCATGTGATCTTCGGAAGCGAAAACCATGTCTAATATGGAAATTTGATGTGGAGCTTCTTTCAAGCTTAAAACCACTTTGGCTTCGTTATGGCCCATGGTACGGATGAATTCTTCAATCTTCTCCATGGGAACTTTCCTATTTGATTTGATGGCAGGCTTCATCACCCGATAGGGAATATACAGTGGATTCACCTTCGACACTGCAGCAGTAGTATGTGATGTAGATCCTTTAACCTGCCCATAACTCCATGGGACTTTTTGTAGGCTGATAACAAGATACTGTGGTCTGAATGGTAAGTTAATTGGCTCTGGTGCAGCCACTTTAAAAGGATTGTCAGCTCCTTTGAGTTGAATTGCTTGTATTATGAATGGTTTAGCAGCCACATCATCCTCAACGGATATAACTACTATGTCGTCCTTCCATTTTGTAGGACATGTGTTCCCACTCTCGAGTAACAAAGTGTCATCGTCTGCCATTTGCAGGACACCGCTATCAATTAAATTTTGAATGAGGTGGCGGAGTGCCCAGCATTCTTCTGTGCTATGACCACGAAAGTGTGAGTGATATTGGCATACTCCCTCAGAGTTAAACCTTCTGGAACGGGGATTGATTTGAGGTAGAAGGGATGTAATTCTTTCTTCATTGATCAAAATCTGAAATATTTCCTCCATTGGTTGGCCAAGATATGTAAATTCCCATTTGTTGGCAAAATCCTGACTGGCTTTGGCACTTGCTCTTTTCGCAACTTTATCCTCCAGTGTTTTACTTTCTGAAGGCGTGTAACTTGGTGTTGATGAATTACCAGTTCTGCCAACTGATCTACTTGTTTACAAAGAGCCTTAATCTTTCGCTCCATCATAAACTGGAACTGTATATAATCCCATCTGTCAGCATCGTCTTTGCTAGTCTGGGAAGATTCAACAACATAATTAGAAGTCTGTCCACTACTCCAATTAATCATATTAACCTCTCCTTCTTTGTGTTGAGGAAGAGGATTGTCTTGCACATTAGGTTGGTCAGGTTTAGTCATGATAATCTCCCAATTGTTGATTAAGTCCTGGATCTTGTGTTTTAAGGCCCAACAATCATGAGTGTCATCTCCCGGTGCCCCGGCATGATAAACACATTTCTGAGTAGCATTGAAACCCTTCCCATCCGGGTTGGCTGGTGGAAGAAGATGTGTAATTTTCTTCTGAGTAGTCAGAAGAGTAAGGATATTCTCGAGCGAGTCCCCTAAGGGTGTGAACACTCGGGGGCATCTAACTTCTCCACCTTTATTCAATGGAGGGTTTGAAGACTGTGCTTGCAAAGGGGAGTAGTTTCTCCTCTGAATAGGCATATTCTGACTGTCTTTTTGACCTTGTAGTATCAAGGAAACATCTTCCCCTTTCTTTTTATGGACCCTCCGGTGGTTGTTTCCATAAGTTCCAAACTGGATGTGCTCAGTAACTACTTTAAGAGTGGCTAGGTCTTGAATCTTCCCTGACTTCAATCCCATCACAGCCATCTCTCCATGTTTGATCATTTCAGAAAATAGCTTGCCAATGCTAGCTAAGACTCTTCCATAGAAAGGAGCATCTTGTATGTCTATGAAGGTCATGACCATTTCTGATTCCGTCATGGAAGGAATAACTTGAGCAACAAGGCGCCTCCACCTTTAAGCATACTCTAAAGGCTCAGTAGATTGTTTCTTGACTTTGGTAATTTGGTACCGATTAGGAGCCATCTGAGATTAGAAGATGTACTGAGTGAGGAAGGCGTGATCTAGTTCCTCCCAGCTATGGATCTTTGAGTTGTCTAATCTTGTATACCACGATCAGGCTTCTCCAGTCAAACTCTTCTGAAATAGCTGCATTCTGAGCTTCTCGTCCTTTGCATAAGATCCAAGTTCTCCTATAAATATCTTCAAATGTGTGTAAGGATCCCCTAACCCATCATACTTTTTAAAGTCAGAAGTTTTGAACTTCTCTGGATAATGAACACCAGGGAATATACAAAGGTCAACATATGAAACACTCCCATGTGCTCTGATTCCTTTGATAGAACGGATGGTTTCCTCCATTTGAAGGACTTTCTTCCTGATATGACCGATTTCTGGATCTTCTTTAAGATGGGTGTTTTCAAGAATTTTGTTGGTCGTATCCAACTGAAGTTCAAGAATTATTTTATCTGAACCTCGTGCTCCTCCTTTTGCAGAGGATTATGTATGTACGGGTATTCACGAACCCTGGGTAGATTGGTGTAATTCTTTAAGCAGAACAACCAAATCTGTAATTTGTTTGCTTAATCCGTCAAACTCTTCTCGAGAGACAAGAGCAGGATTAGACTGGTCAAACGAAGACATGATTGGTTGTAGGCTCGTGGCCTTTTTGGATTTTGAGCAGGTAACAGGTCCAATTGTTTCCCTACAAAAACTTATGTAGTTTAGTCTTAGGAAATGTATAAATGTTTACATGCTATCATAATGTGTCCATTTTAGGAATATTATCCTGCAAAACGGGTATCATTTGATAGCATGTCATGTATTAATATGCATGTGTAAATATTCTTCATATTTTCCATTACATGTAGATGAACTTGGAATAAAATTACAAGTAATTGTCTTTACAAGTAATTGAAAATGGAAAGCATGAAGAGACTTTCCTCTGCGTTTGGTTTATCAGAGGCTGACCTATCTTAGGTTACTCTCGCGGCTTTTTGGCATAAAGATTCCCAGATCATCGCAATCTACTTGACGAGAAGTTAATCCGGTCTTTCAACTGAAGCGAATCTGGGTGGTGCCTTTCCTGAGCCTCGTTGGAATTAGTCTTCCTACGAGTCCAGTAATCAAACACCGACAAGATAGCCTCCTGGTGGAGGAACCACACAACATACATTCACATACAACGTGTCTCACCGTTTATGAAAATGAAGACATGTGTGAAGCAATAATATCACAGATAGATATTTTATAGTGCAGTAATTAAAATGCATTCATACACATTCATCAAAAAATGTAAATACAACATTCATACACAAGCATATAGAAGTTTTGAAAAGCTTGTAGTAGTGAAATAAGCCCTCTTACTAGAATCCCCAGTAGAGTCGCCACTTTTTGACGTCAGGATTTTTATTTGTCCCTTTTCTGTTCTTGTTCTTTAGTGTTCTCATGTTATGTGAGATTTGTTTGAAAAAATAAGTGAAAAAGGTCTGACATATATATGTCGACGATTTGACTATAAGTGTAAAACCCCAACTTTTATGAATAAATATTAATTTTTTCTCGAAATATATTATTGAATATTATGGTGTGGATATGATATAATGTTATAGTTGTGGGTAATATTTGTAAATTTGCAAAGTAAGCAAGTTGTTATAAAATATTCGATTGGTCGGGGAATATTCATTTTAGCGGAGAATATTCGTATGACGACACAATCATTGGTGGACCCCAGAAAAAATTATATTCGTAGTTAGAAAATGACAAAAATATCTTTTTATAAAAATAACGGCGAAAGTTTTACTATTAAACTGTTGAACTACCCGATGGTAAAAGTACAGTAATACGCATGGTTGCATAGTAGCACACGGTATTGATTATTGATGCTTACGTAAAAAGCCACTCAGTTTACTCAATTATTGCTACAGTAATTATTGCATAGTATCTCACGTTATTTGATTCAATTATTGTCACAGTATCATCTGCATAATATTTTATATTATTAAATCAATAATTGAGACAACAAAGTTATTCATATTATTATTTGCAATATTGACGATGTCTAGAAAGTTATGTCGAGGAGAGGTTTGGTCACCTAATTGTGCGCCTATAGGGAGAAATCCTTATCGGAAAGCCCCCTCTTTCTTGGGAATGATCTGGTTGTTAAATATTGTGAGTTATAATATTAATGATGAATAATTGTTGAAATATTAAGAATGTGTTTATTGAAAATAAGTGATTTACAAAAGTTAGAGGGGAATAATGCAAACTTGGAAAACTTTATGGGTACCAAAGTGTAATAAGTTAAATTAATCTGGACCATCGGTGGTGGTTTTAAAATTAAATCAATCTAGACCGTCGGTGGTGGTTTTAAAAGTAAATCAAAATGGGTCGTCGGTTGTGGTTTTAATACTAATCAATATGGACCGTTCATTCTAATAGTGAATTAATCTGGACCGTTCGTGAATTAGTTACTATTTAGTCCATTCTCCTATAAATAGAAGCTTAATTCTTCTTTCATTCTCACCAATTCACTGAGATTCACAAGAGAAGCTATAGAGAGAGAAACTATAGAGAACAAAAAGAAGAGTATTCTGCTACTTCACTATTGCAGTATCCAGTCTTCTACTAAGGTAAGGGGTATTATTTCCTTCATATTCATAAAGAATACTATTTTTTATATTCATCATTTAATATATCGGAATAACCTGTCTACGCAGATTACGTACCGTATGACAGGTGAAAATACATTTGCAGTTTTCGTATGTTAATTCTTTTCATATTCTTAAATCTAAACTTACTATGGTAAGTATTGCTTCTATAATCCTTAAAATTAGTAGAATATCCTTGAGTTTTGCACTTCACCCAGTATCGTTTCATTGGAATATTGATCGAAACTTTCTTATTAAATATCAATATTTTCACACGGGGTATTATTCACGAGTTACTATTCACTATAATATTATTCACTCGAGTATTCGGGACACTTTTCATGCTGGGGTACTATTCATGAGTTACTATTCACAGGTTACTATTCACCTGGTTACTATTCACTCAAATATTGTTCACTCGAGTATTCAAGGAACTTTTTATGTTGAGGTACTATTCACGGGGTACTATTCTCAAGTACTGTTCATAGAGTACTATTCACGAGTACTATTCACCGAAAAAATTATTTCTTTTCTGTCCAAAATATTTTTGATACATGGATATTATTCTTGAATTTTACTCCACAAGCAGTATCATGTTGACAATTTGGACATTATTAAATTCTGGATAAATTAAATTATAAATCTTTAAAAATTTATCCTTTGCTTTCTTTTAATTAAATTCTTATATCATTGTCATCATCCTTATGCTTATATTGTGATGAAAGTCATCTTTGGCTTACGTGCATAGATGGACTGTTGATTGGTATGATTATGACTAGGGATAATTTGGTATGATCATGACTATTGATGATTACACGAATATTCTTGGCCCGTAGTGCAGGAATAATTTGTGGGCGTGATACTAATGAATATCCTTGTCCCGTAGTGCAGGGATGATTCGATGATGTGATTTATTTATTAAGCTGAGTCCCAGCGATAAAGTTAATGATAAACTTTTTAAATCATAGAAGATAGTAGACATCATGCTCTACTTGACTCTTCTAATGGATTGCTTATTAAGCTGCAGTTAAACTTGTTGTCTATTATATCCTATCAGTTTAACATTGTTGAAGGCTAACGATAACTTATTCTGCATTATCTTAGTCATAATATTTCTTACTGGGTTAGTTAAGCTCACCCTTTTTCTTTCATTATTCTCTTCAGGAAATGAGATGGTGCATTAGTAGTCCTCACTATTCTTTGAAATAGTGTGATAATAATTGTAATGAGGACTCCATTGAGTGTAGATATTGTCTAGAAGATAATATTCGTTTTAAAATTCTCAGCTTATGTTTTGTCGTATGTTACACGACAGTTGTATAATTAAGTTGTATTTGAATTCTGTACCATGTATTTGGCGATCCAAGATGGGTGATGTATACCTATTTTGGGGGCATCACAGTAAGAGTCGCCAGTTGGTGTTTTAACTGGTTGCACCAATGCAATCGAGAAAACGTTTGCACATTGACCCAATGATATGACACTGCTAAATGGGTCTATGAAATCGAGATTCATTTGGGTTTGGGGGCTTGATTATGCGGAGGGAAGGTGTTAGGCACCCCCCGACATCCGTGTTACCATGGTGACCGCCACTTTTCAAGAATCTATTATATGAATGTGTGTGTGTGTATGGGTCAATGTGCTATTATTTGGAAGTAGTACGAGGCCTCGCTCGCGCCTATATACAAAGGGTTTGAATTTGTATGAAAAATTCTGTTTTAAACATGATATAGCAATGAGGTTTTGTAAAAGAAGTTTTTCAAACCCTGTGCTCAATAGTAGTTGAGACCTTTTCATACTTTCATTTTATTATTAAATGTTCGGCTTAGTTGCTTTTATTTTCGAGATGTGAAGCATCTTCGAGAAAATAATATATAGCAGTGCCGAACTCCTCATAGGCATGAAAGACATCTAAGGAAATTCAAACACCGTGAATAATTTACAAGTCGCCATAAATTTGAAAAATGTCCATTATGGGAACCGAATCTAGATTCGATTGGATTTGGCGTGATCACATGATTCCTAGGATCACATGATGCCATGATTTATATGAAAAGCGATGGCAGTTATATATATAAAAGCTATAAATATATATATACTGAGACATGATCAACCACCACGAAGCACCTCCATGGGGATCAGAAATGTAAATATATAAAAGCGGTAAATATATATATAGAGACATGATCAACCACCACAAAGCACCTCCATGGGGGATCATAAATGTAAATAAAGCAATAAATGTGATCAACCGCCACGAAGTAAACTCCAGGCGGGACGAAATGTAAAAAAGTAGTAAATACGATCAACCGCAACAAAGTAAACTCCAGGCGGGACAGAATGTAAATAAAGCAGTAAAAGGCCACAAAGTAAACTCCAGGCCTGGCAGAAATGTAAAATATATATATATATATATATATATATATATACAAACAAAAATGAAAACCACGGGCCGAAGTCCGTGCATACACACACAACACGACTCTCAATGTGAAGAAGAGTGTGTGCAAAGATGAAGAGAAAAGCTTTATAGTGTGTAAGAAGGCTTACAGTGGGCTGCCAAATAAGACTTCTATGACTTTAAGTGGATGAACACTCGGCTCCCGTCGATAAAAATATAGTTATATATGAGCTCACAAGTGTTTAAAATGAGAAAGCAGTCAATATAATGCGTGTACAGACAAAATTTGACAGGGCTTCCTCGCCATTTTTCTCTTGAATATGGCCACCCCAAGCCCTATATTTATAGAGTTGGGAGCTATAGGTGTACCTGCGGCAGCCGCAGATGCACCTGCGGCTACCTAGGGTTCCCCGGGCTGTGCGGGTCCTGCGGTCTCGAAGTACGTGCACGCGTGCAATGTGATGTCTGCTCGAACTTGCAGAACTTCAATCCGAGCATCCGATTGAGGTGTATAAGACCTATTTTGGACTGTCGTTGGTGAGAGCTACGCAATGAAATGGGATTAGAGGTTGTACGAAGTTAGGAAGTTGGAACCATGTCCTATCTCTTCAAGCTTTAAATTTTATCCGGTGTGCTGCCTTGCGTAGTAGTCACTCGGGATTACAACTCCTTGGTTCTTGTGGGACATTTTGTGTAGAATGTAAGTTGATTGTTGTTTGTTGAGATGATGCCATATTGGGTTGAGGTGGAAATTTGACGACTTTGCCCTTCACCAAGGTTATCTCCGATTTTGGCTGATAAAGTAGATGTTGCTCAGGGTTATCTCTGAGATTGGACTACTGCGAGTGTTGAATACCCTCAGGGTTGTCTCTGAGGTGTGCCTGTCCTCCCGGGCTTATCTCTGGGTTTGTGCATTGAGTGCCTTGGTGTGAGTCCCGAGGTTGAAGCTGACTGCATGAGTTGAAATGAGCATCTATGGGGTTATCTCCGGAACTGCAATTGCACTCCTTGGGGTTATCTCCAAGGTTGATATTGTCTTTCCCGATGTTATTTTTGGGACTGAGACTGAACATCTCAGGGTTATCTCCAAGATGAATCGACTTTGTCCGGTGGAATTTTCGGTATTTGCACTACTATCCTCGGGGTTATCTTCGAGTTTGGGAAATGATACTCCGGTGTGTTTTCCGAGGTTGAAACTGAACTTCCTATGGTATTTCCGAGATTTCGCTGAGCTGTCTTCCAGGGTTATCTCTGAAAGAAGATTTTGCACTTCCTGCAATGTTAGTAACAGGTAGTTAGAAAATTTTGAGTGTCCACAGAACCTTTTTTCTATATTCCATTTAATTGACCGAATGGTTTTCCCCAACAGTCCATACTTTCTTTCTTGATGTATTGAACCCATCGAAAACCTGTAAAACAGATTTAACCTTTCCCTTCCCATTGACATTAACACAATCAAGATCACATAATGTTATCAACAAAGTAAAAAGGTCATAACCAACTTCACAAGATAAAAACTCAATAGCATACTTATCATGATAAACAAACTTAACACATGCTACAAAATTTTCAAAATTGTTGACAAAAATCGAAATATCATCAAAATAGAGAATAAATAATTTTCCTTTGAAAGAATGCAAAATATGATCCAACAATCCCATGGAAGTATGCAATGCCTTAGCTAATCCAAGTGAACTAACTAAACATGCAAATAACTCATATAGCAATCCATCTTGATGATAAACACTTCTCAAATCAAAACCATATGATAGTAACTCATGCAAGGAAAATTTCTTGAACAAACAAGCATGAACACTACCATTGTCAACTAACGACAAATCATGTAAAGATTGACTAACATGAAATCCTAACTCAACATATGGATAAAAAAACCTAGAATGAATTTTATGCAAGTAAACACATTAAGAACGAGAAAACACATCATGATCAAAAACTAATTCAAAAAATATCAAATTACCTCCATAGTTTATGATAAAGATAATTCTACCCTCAAAATAGCTAAACACAAATTTCCCAATGGAAACATGCAAAACATGCTTTAAATAACTCGTGAAAACGCTAGATACATTAGTTAATATAATAGAAATAACTATCCACCTATACAAGTCACATGTAAAAATAATTTTCCATTTATCACTACCTCTTAAGCTAGCTTGATTAGGCCTTGTCATCACATTGTCATAATCACATGTAGATAAAATATAAGTACTATGCAATTTATCAAACATATTGTCTAAAAAATGAAAAGAATAACGATCGATACTTGTTTACTAATTCAAAATCGATGCACAGATTCGTTGTCCCATCCTCCTTATGTACTATGACCTCATAATTAGCACACGAACTCATGTCTTCTCTCACGACACCCACTTTCATCAACTCTTCAACCCATCTCAGTAACTCCGTCGTCTCCTATAACGACCAAAAAATTTGAATAAAACCATATCTGACTTTGGTCGTTAACAACAGCTTCACAATCTAACTTCATATCATTATTTGATGATTTAATCAATAAAAATGTGGAATAATCAAAACTTTTCAGTTTTCATTCTTTACTTTCCCTCGAATCCTAATCTTTACAATTACATAACTTAGAATCATATTTAATTTATTATTCCCTTCATCAGATTTAATATAAATTTTACATCTCCAATTGATATTATTTATATATAGCGAATAATTCACACTTTACAACTCAACATAAAATTAAACTTCATAACTATTAAGTACATCGTTTAGAACCATAAAAATGGTTCAAACAATACTTTTAATCAAAGTAAATTTTCCTCTCGCTTTCCTTTTGATTCTTATCACTCAAATAGTATGTGATATTACCTTGAATCTTTAACTTGAAAAATGGTTATTTGCAAGATTGAGCTCGACAGCCTAGCAAATCTAGAAGTTTTCATGCATCACGTAGTACATAATATCATGCTTAGTTATACATCATAATCATTTGACTAAATATATCATACATGTTATACTTCACATATGAAATAAAGATTGAGTTCCATAACTCAATCAGCTTAGTCATAAATTAATTTTCACAGTATATATAGCATCATATGCAATTTCACATACGTAGAGCAGTTTAGATTATAAACAATCAACTATCAAGTTCATAAAGTAGATAGGAACTGAAAGACTTGTCTAATTTATTAATTACCAACTATAGCTTGACCGCTTTGCATATATCCTATATTAGTTTAGAAGTTCATATACATATGCATCAGTTTCCCATACAATGAAATCAATTAGATTACATTGACTCTTAGTCTTTATTTTAAAACATTTCTTTCTAATCATCACTCGATGTTCAATCAAGTGTTTAAGGTTTGTCATGACTCCATATTATGGGTCTAATGTCCAATAAACTTAATTAAAGGTAATTAAGCAAACCTTTATTTTATCTTCCTTCACGTTTTCCTTTGTTTGACATTTTAACATTTAGTTAAGTTATTAAGTTAATCTTTATGTCGTATACATTTATACTTCTCGTTTTAATCGACACCTAACATTTGGTTAAGTCGATATATTCCTATACTACAACATTTTAGATGTATTACACTTGTTAACACTCATTGAGTTAACATTTGTCTTATAATTTTGTATATATTTCTCTTAATAAACACTTAATGTTTGGTTAAGTCGTCATAGTTAACCTTACATCATATTAGATGTTATACATTTGTTAACATTAACTAAGTTAACACTCATCTTAGGTTCCTTCATATCATTCTTCTAAAATTCTTCTTTTAAATTATTACTTAACATCTAGTTAAGTCTTTAAGATCTTCCATTTATCACGTTATGTGAATAAGGTTTATTATTATTAATTAAATAGACCTTCTCGCTATACTTTAATCACATCTTTTAATTTGTTACTTAACATTTGGTTAAGTGTTCAAAGCTTCTAATTACATCTTATTAAGTATATAATATTTATTAGTATAAATTATAATCAATTTCCTTTAACTATACTTATAAACCTTCTTGTCGATTGTTTAGCTAGGGACCAAGACGTCGCTGACGACGTTCGGTTTAGCTCTGCTATCGATGTTACTAAGACCGGTAATCTTTGAATTTCACTTGACTAAGACCGGTATTTTTATTGAAAAATGGCCTAGGGCACGGTCGGTGTCATGGCGCCCACAGCATGAATCGAGAATCTACAGTTCGAGATCAACATAGTACAAAGCCAAAACATCCAATTTCTTCATCGTAAACTCCAATTTATCCAAACCCAAATACTCTAAACTTCATAAACCCAAAACCAAGAATATATAGAATTATTCTAACATCCCAAACCACCTAGACAACCAATTTAAAGGAATTAAAACCAAAGTTTATGCTCTATTTCCATATTTTAATATGTTTAGTGAATTCAACTCTCACGAATTCGTTCTCATCCAAATTAATTCATTCAACTTGCGTTCTTTTCATATTTGAACGTATTAACAACTTTTATCATCAATTTCAAATTCTATACATAAATTCCTTGCAAATTTTAACCTCAAAATAGGCCAAAACATACATATTAAGCCAAAAACTCAAATTCTTCCTTCTTAAACATGTTTTCATGAATCTGATTACTTCAAAACCAATTACAGATGATACAAAATGGATTACACATATCTATAAACATATATAACCAATCTCTTAATAAATTCTTCACCAAAACCAATTTACAGAGAAAAAGTTTTTAGAAAACATAAACTAACAACTTGAAACTCAAAACTTTATCTTTGATTCTTCTTTAGACATAGAATAGATGATTAGAAAGCCTAAATATCCTTATTCTTCCTCCTTTGATTTCCAGAATCTAGCTCTCAATTCATAGAGAATTTCTCTATTATCTCAAACCCTTTCTAAAGCTCTCTCTCTATTTTTCTAAACAACATAAACAAATAAATGGATGGGTGGGTTTTAGTTTAGCCAATTACAAAACCAAAGGTTTCCATCTGTTACAAATACACAAGTTTACAAGACCCTATTTGGCAAGCTTCAAATAACTCTTCTTTATTTTATTTTAATAATCCTTCCTATCATATGACACACTTGTCACACCTATTAACTAATTAAATTGAATTAATCTGAATTTATTAATAGATCCAATTAAACCTTACTAACAAAATTATAATTTCTATTTTGCCAATATAATCATAATTTTATTCAACAAGTCATTAATCCTCTAATTTAATTATTTAATTAAATTAGAATATTACCAAAATAATTTTCATCAAATATTATTTTTATTCCATAAATATTTTAACTTTATAAAATTCACAATCAGTATCACATTAACATATTACATTTATATGTAATATATATTACTTTCTCATTTTATTAAAATAAAATATTTACATTAATTCACTATTTTAATTAAGTGAATTACTCACATTATTTATGAAATTTAATTCATAATAATTCCATTGCCAATAAAGCATTAATAATCAAATTATATTATTTCATAATATAATTTTCAACTTAATTAAATTATTTAACATTATTCAGATTAATTTCCTTTTCGTAACAATTTCATTTACTCTCATACAATAGTTAAATTAACCATTAACCCTCATTTCCCCAATATACTAATATATATCTTTATTCTATATTCATACTTAATATCTTCACACCAAATCACATATTTTAAAATATACACACACACACACATATATATATATATATATATATATATATATATATATATATATATATATATTCTCAAACTCGAAACATCTCATAATAGGAATTTTATTTGTTAAATTCTTATTTTAATAATTTCTAAAAATTCGGGTTGTCACATCTCCTCATGAATACTATTAGTTGATCGGTATGGAGTGATAACATGGGGCATATTATCAACAACCTACACAAGAGAAAAAATAGAACTCGACAAAAAAGAGTTAACCTTGTTAGTATTCAAAAGCGTTGTCTTGTACGAATGTACAGTCATTGGCTTTTTAAAATACAAATCACTTTCCAACTCACTCTCTTTTCTTTTCTCTCTCATTCTTTTCAACTTTTTCTTTTACATTATCAATCTCTTAAACAATTTCTTTTTGTCGATCTTTTTCACATGTATTTTCTTCCACAAACTCATCTTCTTGATCACTAGAACCCAATAGCTCTCCTTGGACTACATATTCAATTATATCTTCTTCCTCACTCAGCTGAGCTTATTCCTTTTGGACTTTAGAAGTATTTTGTAGCTGCATCAAATAATCTATCATCTTTGTCATGAACTCCTCAGAAAATAATGGCTCACTATACACATTAGGAGTTTCTCGTGGTTGTCTCCAATGCGATTCCTCTTTGTTTATATGCTTGTGAACCCTCCTATCATCTTCTATTGTTGATTGCCTTGAAGATTTCTCTACATGTTCTTAAGATGTATACTCCTCCCTCTTATTTCGTTGTACTAGAGCATAACGCTTCCTCATTACTATTTTTAATTCTTCCCATGTCTTGATCGGAGGCTTTGTAACGACCCCAAAAATCTGGACAATTTAGTCCCGAACTTTACTCGTTAACAATACATCAAACTTCTATCTTTATATCATTATTCAATGATTTAATCAATAAAACTGAGGAATAATTAAAACTTTTCAATTTTTCCTTATTTATTTCTCTGAATCGTATCCTTTATCATCTACACATCTCTGAATAAAATTTATTCTATGATTCACTTCATTAGAGTTTTTATATAAAATCTTACGTCTCAGCTCGATATCCCTTATAAATTGGGTAGCTCAAACTTTACAACTAAATATGAAATTACACATCATAAATTATCAAAGTTCATTTCTCAAAGCCTCCAACATGGTTTAAAAGAATAACAACTATAACTAAAATATTTAATATTCATGCATTACATCTTATCCATGTCATTTAAGTATCACATAGCGTTACCTTGAATCATTAACTTGCAAAAATAGTTATTTGCAAGATTGAGCTCGATAGCTCAACAAATCTAATAGTTTTTATCCATTACGTAACACAAAATAACATGCTCAACATACATCTCATGATCATTCTATTATTCATACTATACATGTGAAGCCCCCAAAATAGGTATACATCACCCATCTTGAGTCGCCAAATACATGGTACATAATTTAAATACAACATTGTTTATACAATACGATAAAAACGTAGCTGAGAGTTTTCACACAAATATAGTCTCATAGACAATATCCAAACTCAAATAGAGTCCTCATTACAATTATTATTACACTATTTTATAAAATAGTGAGGACCACTACAGCCACTATCTCGGACCATCACTCCATTCTCCGACTAGTCCCGACTACGTTCTCCTTTCTTGAAGAGAACAATGAAAGCAAAAGGGTGAGCTCACCTATCCCAGTAAGAAATATTATGACTAAGATAATGCAGAATAAGTTATCGTTAGCCTTCAACAGTGTTAAACTGATAGAATTGTAGACACTCGAAATTTTTTGCACACCTGTTACTGACATTGCAGGAGGACATATTAGTCTTTCGGATATAACCCTGGAAGACAGCTCACATCCATTCTGGATACTACCGGAAGTTCAATCTCAAAACCCGGGACACACACCGGGAACCTCATTTCCAACCTCGAAACACACACCGGGAGGATCATTTCCAACCTCGGAGATAACCCCGAGTTTCTTCCTTGGCGATAACCCCAAGGAATACTGTTGCAGTTCCGGTGATAACTCCAGAAATGTTTGTCCCAAATACATGCTATCAGCTTCAATCTCAGACCTCCTGCCGAGGCACTCATACCTCAGACCCGGAGCTAACACCGGGAAGACAGGCACAATCACAAGATGACATTGCGGCATATAAATAAGTAGTCTAATCTCAGATGTAACCCTGAGCAACGTCTACTTTCATCTCAAACCAGCAATAACCCCGGTGAAAAGTCAAACATCATCTTGCTACCTCAACATCTGCGCTTCGTCTCAACACTTCATACATACATACATACAACAATGTCCTATAAGAATCGAGGAGTTACAATCCCGAGTGACTATTACGCGTGGCAGCACACCGGATAGAATTTGAAGCTTGAAGACAATGGGCATGGTCCCCTCTTCCTGACTTCGTACAACCTCTAATCCATGTCATTGTGTAAATCTTGATACAAGCAGTCCGAAGAAGGTCGTATATACCTCGTTCGGATTCTCGGATTGATGTTCTTGAAGTTCGAGCGGACATTACAGTGTATGAGTGCACGTACTTTGAGACGATAGGACCTACAGAACCCCGGGCATCCCGGGCAGCCGCAGGTGCATTTGCGGCTGCCGCAGGTACACATACGGCCATCAGTTCTATAAATATAGAGCTTGGGCTAGCCATTTTGAAAAAAGGGAGGCGATGAAGCCATGTCCAATTTGCTCTGTACACACCCATATTGAGTGTTTCCTCATTTTAAACATCTATCAGCTCACATATAGCTATATTTTTATCCGGCGGGAGCTGAGTGTTTATCCATATAGAGTTATAGAAGCCTACATTGGCAGCCCTCTGTAAGCCTTCTCACATTCTATAAAGCCTTTCTCTTCATCTTTGCACACACTGTTATACACATTGAGAGTCGTGTTATGTGCATATGCAGAACTTGATCAAGTGGTTTTCATTTACATCTATATATATATACTTATATATATATATATATATATATATTTATATATGGACTAACATTATCGAGTTATGCCTCGATTGAGCCTAAACTTTGATGCTGGGCGTTTATTTGCTATATATATATATAATTGTTATCGTTTATATATCGATGAGCCTGGATTTTACATTATGAGAATTTTATCGCTTTTATATATATATATATATATATATATATATATTACATACTTATATATATAATTGTTGACGGACATATCCGATGAGCACCGGATTTTACATTTGAGCATTTACGCTTTTTATATATATATATATATATATATATATATATATATATATATATATATAATTATATATATATATCATATTCGGACATATTCGATGAGCCAGGATTTACATTTATATGCGTTTATTGCTTTTATATATATATATATATTTACATTTCTGTCAAACACAGAGTTTACTTACGTGGCGATTGATCACATTCTTGCTTTATTTACTTTTTGGTCCCCATTGGAGTTGCTTTCATGGTGGTTGATCATGTATATATATATATATATATATATATATATATATATATATATATATTTACCGCTTTTATATATTTACATTTTGATCCCCATGCGATTTGCTTCGTGGTGGTTGATCATGTCTGTATATATATTTCTGACTTTTTATATATATAATTGCTTATCGCTTTCCATACAAACTGCAGAGATCATGTGAGCCTAGGAATCATGTGATCACATATTGATCTCATTGAATCTAGATTTGGTTCTCGTGATGGACATTTTTCAAATTGTAAGGCGACTTGTACATTATTTCTGATGTTTGAATTTCCTTGGATGGCTATCATGCCCATGAGGAGCTCGGCACTGCTGTATATTATTTTCTCGAAGATGCTTTGCATCTCAAAAAATAAAAGAAAACAAGCCGAACATTTAATAATAAAATGGAAGTATGAAAAGGTCTCAATTCCTATTGAACACAGGGTTTAAAAAACATCTTTTTTACAAAACTTCATTGCTATATCTTGCTTAAAACTGAATTTTTCTATAAATTCAAACCCTTTGTATATAGTGCGATCAAGGCCTCGCACTACTTTCAAATAATTGCACATTGATCCACACACACACACACATTCATACAACAGTTTCTTGAAAAGTGGCGGTCAACGTGGAAACACGGATGTCGGGGGGTGCCTAACACCTTCCCTCCGCATAATCAAGCCCCCGAACTCAAATGAATCTCTATTTCACAGACCCGTTTAGCAGTGTCACATCACTGGGTCAATGTGCAAACCTTTTTGGTTGCGTTGGTGCAACCAGTTAAATACACCAACTGGCGATTCTTAAAGTCAAATCGTGGACATTATGTATGTCAGACCTTTTTCACTTGTTTTTTCAAACAAATCTCACATTAACATGAGAACACCAAAGAACATGTAACGAAAAGGGAGATTAAAAATCCCGACGTCGACAGGTGGAGACTCTGTTGGGGACTCCAGTAAGATGGCTTAAGCCACTATTACAAGCTTTTAAAAACTGTTGTATGCTTGTGTGTGAATGTTGCATTTACATTTATGATGAATGTGTACGAATGCATTTTACTTACTGCACTATACTATATCTATCTGTGATATTAGTGCTTCACACATGTCATCATTTTCATGAACAGTGAGACACGTTGAATGTGAATGTATGTTGTGTGGTTCCTCCACCAGGAGGCTATCCCATCGGTGTTAGATTACTGGACTCGTAGGAAGACTAATTCCAACGAGGCTCACGAAAGGCACCACCCAGATTCGCTCCAGTTAAAAGACCGGATTAACTTCCCGTCAAGTAGATTGCGATGATCTAGGAACCTTCATGCCAAAAAGCCGCGAGAGTAACCCTAAGATAGGTCAACCTCTGATAAACCAAACGCGGAGGAAAGTCTCTTCATGCTCTCCATTTTCAATTACTTGTAAACGCATTTACTTGTAATTTTATTCCATGTTCATCTTTATGTAATGGAAGATATGAAGATTGTTTATGCATACATGTTATCAATTAACACCCGGTTTTGCAGGACAATATTCCTAAAATGGACATATTATGATAACATTTACATTACCCTAAGACTAAACTACATAAGTCTTTTTTAGGGAAATCATTGGGCCTATTACCCGCTCAAAATCCAAAAAGGCCACGAGCCTACAGCTAATCATATCTTCGTCTGACCAGTCTAATCTTGTTTCTCGTGAAGAATTTGACGGATTAAGTCAGCAAATGACAAATCTGGCTGTTTTGCTTAAAGAATTGCATCAATCCACTCAGGGTACAAAGATGCCTCCACATACAGAATCCTCTACACAAGGAGGAACACAAGATCTAGATAAAACAAATCCAGAACCTCAGTTGGATATAACCAACAAAGACCCTGAAAGCACCCATCTCAAAGAAGATCCAGACACTGGTGATATCAGGAAGAAAGTACTCCAAATGGAGGAAACTATCTGTGTTCTCAAAGGGATTGGAACACATTGAAGTGTTTCATATGCTGACCTTTGCATCTTTCCTGGTGTTCATTATCTAGAGAAATTCAAAACCCCTTATTTTGAAAAATATAACGGATTAGGGGATCATTATACACATTTGAAGGTGTTCATTGGAGAACATGGATTTTATGCAGAAAATGAAAAGCTCAGAATGCAGCTGTCTCAAAAGAGTCTGACTGGAGAAGCCCGTTTATGGTATACCAAATTAGACAACTCAAAGATCCATAGCTGAGAAGAGCTAGCTCACTTCCTCACTCAATATAGTTTTCAATCTTAGATGGCCCCTGACTGGTACCAAATTACCAAGGTCAAGAAACAGTCTAATGTGTCTTTCAAAGAGTATGCTCAAAGGTGGAGGCGCCTTACTGCTCAAGTTATTCCTTCCATGACGGAATCAGAAATGGTTATGACATTCATAGATGTACATGAAGCTCCTTTCTATGAGAGAGTCTTAGCTGGTATTGACAAACTATTTTCTGAAATGATCAAGCACAGAGAGATGGCTGAGATGGGATTGAAGTCCAGTAAAATTCAAGACCTAGCCGCTCTTAAAGCAGTTGCTGAGCACATCCAGTCCGGATCTTATGGAAATAACCCTCGGAGGGTCCATAGAAAGAAAGAGGAGGATGTTTCCTTGATACTACAAGGTCAAAAAGGCAGTCAAAATATGCCTATACAAAGGAGAAACTACTCCACTTTTCAAGCACAATCTTTAAACCCTCCATTGCCTAAAGGTGGAGATGTAAAGCGCCCTCGGATGTTCACATCCTTAGGGGACTCGCTCGAGAATATTCTTGCTCTTCTGACTACTCAGAAGAAAATTACACATCTTCTTCCACCAGCCAACCCTAATGGGAGGGGTTTTAATGCTACTCGGAAGTGTGCTTATCATGCCGGAGCTCCTGGACATGATACTCAAGATTGTTGGGCCTTGAAACACAATATCCAAGATTTAATAGACAACGGTGAGATTGTAGTCACAAACTAGATCAACCTCATGTGCAAGACAACCCTCTTCCTCAACACAAAGAAGAAGAGGTCAACATGATTAGTTGGAGCACTGGACAGAGTTCCGGTTCTAATGGTGAATCATCCCACCCTCAAAGATGGTGTTGACATATGGGATTATGCAAAGTTCTAATTTACTATGGAACGAAAGATGAAAGCTCTTTGCAAGCAAATTGAGCAATTGGCAGAACTGGTGACCCACCAGCATCAAGTCACACGCCAATTAATCAGTTAGAAGCATGCTTATCTCCTTCCTTTTGTTATGAATGCTCCATCACCACCTTCAGAAAGCGAAGCTATGGAGGATAAGGTTGCGAAGAGAGCAAATGCTAAAGCCCATTAGGAATTTTTCAATCAGAGGGAGTTTACCTATCTGGGCCAATCTATGGAGGAGATATTTCAAATGCTGAATAATGAAGGAAGAATTACCTTCCTTCTGCCTCCAATCAATCCCCGTTCAGGATGGTTCAACTCCGATGAAGTATGTCAATATCATTCACATTCTCACGGTCACAACAAAGAAGAATGTTGGGTACTCCGCCATCTCATTCAGAATCTTATTGATAGCGGTGTCCTGCAAACTAGCAGATGATGACATTGTTCAACTCGAGAGTGGGAATACATGTCCTACCAAATGGAAGGGATCAGTAGCAGTTATATCTGAAATGGATGATGAGACTGTCAAAGCATTTCTCATACAAGTAATTCAACTCAAAGGAGCTAAAAATCCTTTTAATGTGGTTGCACCAGAGCCAATTTCTTTACCCTTTAGACCATAACATCCTGTTGTCAGCTAACACAAAGTTCCATGAAATTATGGAGAAGCTGAAGGATCCACATCTCATACTACTGCTACAGTGTCGAAGGAAAATCCACTGTATCTTCCTCAATGGGTTATGAAGCCTACTTGCAAAGAAAATGGGAAGATTTCCATGGAGAAGATTGAAAAATTCCTCCGCATTATGGGCCATTATGAAGCCAAGGTGATTTTAAGCTTACGAGAAGCTCCACATCAGATATCAATACTGGACTTGGTTTTATCTTCCGAGGATCACCGGAAGATCTAATTGAAGGTTTTGGAAGAATCCTACTTGCCAAAATCAGTGGATGTGGAAAAATTTCAACATCTGGTTGATCACATTTTCAATAATAATGTGATATCCGTCACTGATGACGACATACCGCCTGAAGGGACCGGTCATTGCAAGCCATTACACATTGCAGTTTTGTCTTCCGGGTATATGCTAGCTGGAGTTTTGATAGATGGAGGCTCATCTCTAAATATATGTCCTTATTCCACCTTGTTGAAGATTAATGTCAATCTCAAGCAGATCCAAAGCAGCCATACCGTTATCAAAGCTTTTGATGAATCCCGATGAAATTCCGTCGAAAAGATTGAGCTGCCAATTGAGATTGGTCCAAATACATTCAATGTATCCTTCCATCTCCTAAGAATAGATTCAGGATACAACCTGCTATTGGGGAGACCATGGATACACATGGCTGGAGTTGTTCCCTCCACACTACATCAACAACTCAAATACATTGTCAATAACAGTCTAGTCACTGTTAACGCTGAGCCGGAATGTCCTGAACAAGGAACTCTACCAATCATCAGCTTCAATTCAGAAGTTGAACCAGCTAGTTTTCATGCCTTGAAAGTGAGTAACACGCAATAACATTCTATTGGAGCGCCACTTCCCGTACCCAAGATATTTGCCAAGGTTATGTCGGCCACTTAAGAAATAATGTTATTAGGTCATCAGCCTGGGCAAGGGCTTGGTAAAGATCAGCAGGGTATTAAGCACCCTATTCAAGTGTCAAGTTAAATTGGAATAGCCGGACTAGGCTATTCTGCCAGTTCCACTCACAGGAATCCTCATAAGTACAAGTAGGTTCCTCAGGCTTCCGCCTTTTTGCGATTTTCTCTACCTTTACCCCATGAGTTAATACAGTCTCCAGTAAAGGTGCCAGCCCATGTTGTGGCCATGCTGTTTCCTAAACTAGTGTCAATCAAAGCAAAAGAGGTGCTGATTCCTGATCCCAAAGTGAAAGAAAAGGAACAGAACGTAAACATGACACTGCCTTGATGATGTCAGGCAGACGCGTCATTGTTCATGATGAACATACAAATAGATATACCCAGACGATGATTGCCATGATGTCATGGTTATCATTCGGGAGAAGGAGGACAATGACGATCCCCCATTACTGCAGTCCTTCAGACATTGCCCTCGACAATTGGAGCAGCACTCCATGCATTGGTCGACGAGGGTAAAATGGGCAGAAAATCCCTCTGCCCTATAGATAACTTTAAATTGCTTGTTTTTCTTTACAGTATTAGCAGTTATTTTATGAAGTACATGCTAACACTTTTGTATGATCAAACTGTTGCATATATTAAGTGAAAGTATATTTTGTTTCAGGACTCTGAATTTAGGTGTGCCTGTACTTCCTGATGAGGTGCCTTCTCTCCACAAGGGCTGTAACTTTGATGCAAAGTTGGACTCAGACTTGATGGATATACAAGAGGACATTGAGACACCTCAGGAGATTAAGGAATGGGTCACAGATAAACCTAAACCCAACCTTGACCAAACCACTTCTTTCAATCTTCAAACCTTAAAAAACTCTAAGCTAATCCAAATTGGTTCAGACCTTACCACAAATCAGCGGAATGACATGGTTGCACTATTAACCCAATTCCAGGATGTGTTTGCATGGTCTCATGAAGACATGGTGGGTTTGTCCACTGACATTGTTCTTCATCGCCTTCCTATTATAGAAGGACTCAAGCCAGTTAGACAAAAACTCAGGCGATTGAAACCTGAGTGGAGTTTAAAGGTTAAAGAAGAAATTGTGAAACAATTTCAAGCTGGCATTATCATGGTGTCTACATATCTGAAGTGGATATCCAACATTGTTCTCGTGCCTAAACCAGGAGGAAAGGTGCGAGTCTGAGTGGATTACCAGGATTTGAACAAAACTTGCCTTAAAGATATCTTTCTCGTGCCCTTTATCCACATTCTTATTGACAATACTGCTCAATACGGCATGTACTCCTTTGTTGATTGCTTTGTGGGGTACCATCAAATTATGGTCGTTGAGGAGGACCATGAGAAAACTGCTTTCATCAAGCCTTGGGGGACTTTTTATTACAGACGGTTGTCATTCGACCTCATCAATGCTAGGGCAACCTATCAGTGAGCTATGATGGCTCTTTTCGACGATTTAATGCACAAAGAGATAGAGATCTATGTGGATGACATCATTGTCAAATCCTGAATGGAGGAAGACCACTTAGACCATCTTAGAAAGCTTTTTAACAGGTTGCGTAAGTACAACTTGAAGTTAAATCCAGTCAAGTGCGCCATTGGTGTTAAGTCAGGCAAGGTGCTAGGTTTCCTAGTCAGCCACCAAGGGATTGAACTGGATCCTACCCAAAATCCAGGCCATCAAGGAAATTCCCATTCCTCAGACAAAGAAGGAAATACGGAGATTTTTGGGAAGAATCAACTTCATTAGCAAGTTCATTTCTCAACTCACAGCAACCTGTGAGCCCATTTTCAAGCTGTTAAGGAAGAACTCCTCCATGAAATGGAATCATGAGTGTCAGAAAGCCTTCCTTACCATTAAAGAATAGCTGGTTAATGCTCCTGTTCTGGTACCACCCAGGGATGATGTTCCCCTATTCATGTACCTGTCAATTAATGACAATACCATGGGCTGTATGATGGGACAAAAAGATGATAGAGGCCAAGAACGAGCTATCTATTACCTCAGCAAAAGATTCAGCATCAGTAAACACAAGTATACTCTAATTGAGAAAACTTGTTGTGCTTTAGCATGGTCTTTCGTGAGGTTACAACATTACCTCCATGGTCACACAACCCATCTCATATCCCGTGGATCCTCTCAAGTATGTGTTCAGTAAGCCCATACTGAATTTGATTCTACAGATATTTAACATCGTCTACGTGACGTAAAAGTCTGTCAAAGGTCAAGGAATTGCCGATCAACTGGCTGCCGCACGTACAGGGGACTACAAACCCTTGGAAACATACGTCCCCA
The DNA here is from genome assembly GCA_020205615.1 of Panax quinquefolius. Taxonomy (NCBI): domain Eukaryota; kingdom Viridiplantae; phylum Streptophyta; class Magnoliopsida; order Apiales; family Araliaceae; genus Panax; species Panax quinquefolius. The sequence goes on from CM035155.1 coordinate 78,865,132, forward strand.
ATGAAGGGGTAATGGTAGTTCAGCAATACCATCAGTACGATACATTCCATACGTGGAAAATGTATTTTGAAGGAGTCATTAACACGAGCGTTACGGAGCTAGAAGCAATTCTAGTATCCCATGCGTGGGAAGCGATATCCATTCTTGGTCAAATTACAGTTTGTCAGCACCAACAACATAGCTGAGTATGAAGGCTATATCATGGGGCTAAAACTTGCTCGTTCAATGGGCATCAGGCGGTTAACTATCTTTGGGGATTCAGAGTTGATAATTAGACAATCCACGGGAATCTATCAAACCAAAGAATTACATTTGCTGCCTTACCATCGGAAAGTTTTACAGATGGCTTTGGAGTTTGAAGAAATCTCCTTTTTACACATTCCTCGCAATAAGAATGATTTTGTGGATGCATTAGCAACGTTGGCCTCCTTGATTCACATACCTGACAAGGAAAACATGCCAAGCATCACATTTGCACTGCAAAAGGCCCCAGTCTATGGGAACTATGTTGGAGAAGTATCAGATGAACTACCTCCCATCCACAACCCTTGGTATCAATACATCAAGGAATATCTGCGAGATGGATCTACACCGCTGAGGCGAGCCTAACTGAGAAGAGGCAGATTCATCGACTTGCTATGAAATTCTACCTGAGCGGAGATGCACTCTATAAATGAGATGCAGGATTAGGTCTCCTCAGATGTCTGCACAAAGACCAAGCTTAGAGGCTCATGGATGAGATCCATGGTGGAGTATGTGGCCCTCACATGAGCGGACCCCTACTTGTTAAGAAGATCCTCGAACAGGGCATTATTTGCTTACACTGAAAGCTGACTGTGATGATTATGTCAAAAGGTGCTATCAATGCCAGATTAATGGAAATTCCATCCATACCCCTCCAAGGGAACTCCACAATATGAGTTCGCCATGGCCCTTCTCAATGTGGGGAATGGACGTGATCGGACCCATCGAGCCTAAAGCCAGTAATGGACATCGATTCATATTCACCATGATCAACTACTTCACCAAATGGGTAGAAGCAGCTTCCTTCCCCAGGGTTACTAAAGAAGTCATCATTACTTTCATTAGAAACAATGTCATCTGTCGATATGGACAACCAGAGGTCATTGTGTTAGACAATGCTAAGAACCTCAACAACAAAATGATGGAGGAGTTATTTAGAAAATTCCACATCAAATACCTTAACTCTGTCATCTATCGTCCAAAGATGAAAGGTGCGATTGAAGCGACTAATAAAAATTTCAAAAAGATCATGCAGAAAATGTCCGCCAATCACAAAGGATGGTCTGACCTCTTGCCTCTGACTTTATTAACCTCTGAGAACTTCCATGCGCATTACTTCCCTTTGGGCAACCCCTACACTCATTAGCCTATGGGATGGAAGCAGTGTTCCCCATAGAGGTGGAAATGGAATCCCTCAGAGTGTTGATGGATGCTCAGTTGGATGAAGACCAATGGATACAAGATAGGTATCATCAATTGTCTCTAATAGACGAAAGGCGAACCTCATCTATCTTCCATGGTCGGTTATATCAGCAAAGGATCGCACGATCCTACAACAGAAAAGTCCGGCTATGACAGTTTAAACAATATGACTTGGTTTTAAAGAAGATCATTGAAAACCAAGATTAGTTTAAGGGAAAATTCACTCCTAACTAGGAAGGCCCATTTGTTGTCAAGGAGGTATTGACATGAGGTGCTCTCGGATTGCAGGAAATGGATGGCGATGAATTTTTATAGCTTATCAACTCGAAAACCGTGAAACGGTACTATTTCTGAAGTTACAATCAAACAAACATCTTGGTTTTGATTATCAAATCACCAATCCTTCCGGTTTTGAACCCTTTCCTTCCTACATACTCTTCTGCCCCTCAGGGAAACATACACATCAAACCAGCAGCCTGGTTTCACCTCAGTTCAAACATTTCACACAATTTTGGTTATCCTAAAGACGAGATTAAACCTTTCAAACCTGCAGTTTATCTTGAAGACGGGATTAAACTTTTCTACGCTTGCAGTTTGTCCTGAAGACAGGATCAAACTTTTTCCTCACCTGCAGTTTATCCCCATTATAGGATCAAACTTTCTTTTCCTCGCAGTATAGCCTGCACATGGGATTCACACTTTTCTTTGGCTGCGATTTCATCCTGAGGGGAGAACTACATTGACCTGATCTCCCTGATACCCAGAAGTATATAGGCAACCATAGTCTATATGGTCTGGTCGCAATAAAAAAAAAAGCAACAAAAACATTTCTGCCCTTTCTCTATAAAAAAAACAACCACAAAAACATTTCTACACCCATCTGCCTTTAACATTCAGCGTTGAACCTCTTATACTAGGTTCGAAGTACGCAGACTTGATCTCCTCTTCAATAGGAGTACGTGGGTAGCCATTTATGGTTCAGTCTAACCCCTACCAGAACAATAAATACTTGTCACATGATATTGGGATCAACCTTCAATTCACCACATTTCATCGGTTTCAGATCAAAGGGATGGAATTACCCAACTTCTTCTCACAAATAAAAGATTCGGTGACCATCTAAGCTGTGGTCGTGCCTCAAAGAGCAACACCAATCCATAAGAGATGGAATTAACTAGGCTTCTCACAAATAGAAGTACTGGCAACCATCTGTGGTGCGGTCAATCTCAGAGAGGAAAAACCACCCTCCTCTCCACATTTCCATACAGATACCAGTCCCAAGACACCAAAGATGGTAGGGATATACAAAGATCAATGATCTATTCTAAGAGATCTTGCGACATCTCAATGTCCACCTATCAAGGATAAGTTCAGAATGCATCAAGATCATAAGGCCCTGAAGAAACAGGCAAATATCAAGCAAGTATCAAGGCACAACTAAAAGGGAAGTGAATCAAAATATATTTCTCTGCCATACATAATATTGTTTGATATATATATATATGTGATGTACATGACAAAATGGCTAAGCTAGTCTGTGTAGGAAAATACAAAGCTATCTACAGATCTGTGTGTATGCAGACTATCAGATCTAACATGGCATCCCTCTCTGAAGAAGGAGGTAACGCTGCAAGCTCCTGCCAAGGGTATCTACACGAGCTAGCAGTTTTGAGGCTAACTGCATGGTGTCATAATGCTCATCAATTTAAGCACTCATGTCGGCAAGAGTGACAGTCATCTGGGATCTCACTGAAGTATTGTCTGCAATGGCCACATCCCTAGCAGATAAGGCGGCATCCCGCTCCGCAATCAATGCATCCCTGGCTGATCTAGCCTCATCCCTCTCTAATAGAGTGATGTCTCTCTCATTAAGAGTTGTCAACATCGAGGCCCTATCCTGATCTCTATCATAGGTCATTAGATGTAAGCTCTGCTCCAAATGTTGTGCTGAATAATGGGTAACAGTGGCACTCGGGGTGGGAGAATCCATCACAAATGCTGGCAGCCTAACAGTCAAATCCTCCTCGGTGGGAATGTCAACCTCCTCTATAGGCTCCTCCTCGTCGTAATCTATACCCTGCACTGTGGATACTACAATAGTCGATGCAGCCTCTGTCTCCATCCATGCTTAATACTTTACAGAATAACCTGGATGACTGACAAAAAACTCAGCCAGCTCTCCATAATCCCAACAGGCATACAACCTGGATCTGTCCTCTGCTGATAAACGGTGTGAAGTGAAGCGCTGACTCACTGCCCCCTTAAATGGATGGAAATCCTGAAAGTGGACAAACTGACACATCACAGCCAGTGGGTGGTAGGTGATCATCCCTCTCAAACCAGCTAGAGGAAGATAATCCATGCCCGGAGCATGAGTAATGAAGTTGTAGGGTGAGCTAAGCCCTGTATACGACAATATAGCAAACAAATCTCCAATCCCTACCAGGAAAGCTGACCAAGATGCAGCATCTGTGCACTCTGCAGGCTGAAAGGAGTATGACATGGCTATATCATTGGGAAAACAATACCCCTGTCGTCTGAATGTGCCAATCGGTCTCAAGTGTGACATAAACCACACATACAGCATGACCGAGCTACCTGTGAACACTCCTGCCAGATAGGTGCAGCAGTATGTGGCCAACCTCAAAGTCTCTACAATGATCATTGGTATAATGGTATGACCCTCCCTGAGAGTTCTCACTGCCATAATAACGCCGATATCCAATTCATCCATATACCATGGCATGAAGACGTATGACAATACGCACAATAGTAGTACATCCACTCTGGCTGAACGCCAATGATCCTCCGGTGTGGTGAAGTCCCCAGAATGCCGTGCGTAACTATCCTCAGAGCCAAATCTGTCAAACAGAAAATGTTGGGATATCACGTGGCCAGATGTAATCTCGTCCTGTACCACTCTACACCTCAATTCTGTGAGGGTCATGAACTGTCTACTCATGTCTCTGATCGCCTTATGCACGCAAGGTCTATCCAGCGGCAGCATCATCAACCGTGTATACTCCTCCAAAGTAGGAGTCAACTCCTGGGTCCCAAATCAAAAAACCTGCCTCTCCGATACCCAGTGCTCTAGCATACCCTCTATGAACCCTGTAGGGACCAGAAACATCAATAAGATCATAGTGTGCTGCAGCAAATCATCTCTGATCCGCAGTGTACAATGGTGACATACTATCATACCATGGCAAGATACAGATGCCACCAAAAATGGTGGAGTACGATCAATCTGACTAGCTAATCGTCGAAGAAGACATATGTACGGGCCGTGTCATAAGACCATCCAGGGGTCAATGTTGAATATCTCTAGACATACATACATATGCATAACATAATAACATGCATGATATAATGGATGGCAATATGATATAGGGAATGGAAAACTGTGCATACATTCTTAAGTATATCATCATCTAATACATCTCTGTACAGCTAAAATACAGGGAAATGGGGAAAAGCTACCCAACAACTAACATGGGCCTATCAAAAGATATAGCGAGAATGGGGTGAAGCTATCCAATAGCTAACAGAGGCCAATCAAAAGAGATAACAAGAAATATACATCAAAAAAAGTTAATGGTGTCGATGTCTACATCATCAATCCTGTCCACCTAATGTAACTCGTCCTAAGTTACTTGATCTCTATCTACAGGGATGTCAGGCCTATACAAGGGAGGATCTACACCGGCAAAGCCATATGGGCCACCTAAGGGGCCAGCGCCAAAGCTGGAAGGATCAAAAGTATCAAAAGTATCTACCTCTGAAGGATCTCTACCCAAGTGCTGGATGAAAAGATGTGTCCGGTCCAGCTGTCGGGTCAATCTGTGTCACATGAGTCGGATATCTGACACAGGCTAGCCAATCCATCATCATCACGGATCCTGGAACCATATCCCCATAAACTGTGTGGCCCGGCAAGTCCGAGTTCCAATGGTACGAGGGATCCACCAATGCTGGAACATCTCCTGAGTGCAGGGGCCCTCTAACAATGTAAAACCTTTAATCCCCAACAATGGGATGTCAATGATGGGTGACTGTGAAACCAGCCAATAACGCCTGACAGGAGGCAATATCGATATTTGAATCTCTCCTGTAGTGCTCCTGATAGCACGCTCTCCTAAATAGATCTCCCATCCTCCACCTATAAAGAGAGGAATCTTGCGGGTGGAAATGACGTACTCAACTCCAGTCGGGTACCCATCCTCAAATACAACACTCAAGTGCTCCCCAAAGTAGGGAACCCATGTGATGATATCCGCTATCAACAATTCCAGTTGTAGGCGACAATGAGTGAAACCCTCAGCAACATGAACCTCTGCCAGTATGGAATGATGCCATCTCCATCCTCGTGGATAGGTGTCTAAACCTAGCACGCTCACAAGACGGAAACATGGAAGCCTCTCATAGGCCCAAAACTGCCAACACAAAGGCAACATCTGCTGTCAGTCAATACTCTTAACATGTACATGGGAAAAGACGAGAGAAACATTCACCAGTAGAAATGGGTAGAATCCTAACCACGCCTCGGTCAAGCCCTGCGATCTCATGCGCATTCCCCTGAAGAAGTAGGCAAAGGTGTAGGAACCCCAATCATACTCTCCTATAAGATCCACGTGTCGAGTGGCGCTGATCAAAACGAAGGACACCGTAGAAGAGTTATCTGCTATGAAGCAGCCCCTAATGATCATCAGGAATAATCGCCAAAGAATGTGATCCCTGACTCTCACATCATTGGGTATGGGCACACTCAATAGCCCGCTCATAGAATCTACGCTCAAAGAACCTGTTCAAACAGTCCTGCCCTTGAGCGCCTCCGCCGGAACTCCCAACAAGGATCCGACGGCAGTAGGGGTAATATCCACCGTGCAAGGCACTGGATCCCCTTCAAAACCCATACCTGTGATAAACTGCCAATCCATCAGCGTCATCATCACCTCACAGTCCAGCAAATGGAGTGACTGAGTCTAGTGAAACCACCGTTCAGACAATGCCCTGAGGTAACCCCAGGGACAGCGACGGGGAAAAATGGAGAAGAATGTCCCAAATCCCTAGCCATGTACAATCGCTCTATAGTCATCATACAAATCCTGATACATAGAGTGGATGCTGAACCGGTTCCCTCGAGGCTATGTGAAGCCGGGAACCTAAAGCAAATGCAGATCAACATCAGAATCCTTGACTCCTCATCAATAGGAAATAAGGAAGATTAAAGATCTAACTTCATACCTCGTTTGCGTGCATATAGACTGAAGGATGCCTACTCAAGTCACCTAGAAGATCTGGGTTCGCCACTTGAATACCTAGCAAATCCCTATGGGGAACACGTACAGCTGGAGCAGGAACCTCAATCAGTACATCCTCCTCCTCATCCTCGATATCTGGCACTTCAACCCGGATAGGGCGTATCACCGCCTCCACCAAATGATGAGGATGTCTAACATGACGGGGACGAGGAACTTCAGAAGCCCTCCTCCATACACCAGAAGTGGTCCTGCGGGAACTACTCGGCTAATCCGGATCCATAATAACTGGACAAAAAATCTCCAAATCACCTCAGAAAGGGTGTGGTAAATTCTTACCTGGAGCTTTTCAAAATGCATTTTATGATTACATGCATGCATGCATTGTTTTAACATACATTTACAGTAGAGTTAAAAATGCATGACTACCCAATGCCTACATTTTGGAAAATTTTGCCATAGCCCCCTCTGTAAATGGGACTATCCACATGCACATAGGCATGACTAGGTGGCCATTCAGTAGCACACCTATACAAAGTCATATACATCCTACATGCATTAATTACATCACAGTAAAAAATCCATAAGTGTAGTCTAATTACCAGGATTATTTTGCTTTTATACCTTTACTCATTTGTCCTCAGATAGGATAAGAAATGACAGTAAAAGGTGCCAATTTGACTATTTTAAAAGTCAAATTTTTTCACATCATTATGTTCACATGGTTTAATACTAACATTTGCTATGTTGAATATTTTTTATCAACTCATATCAGCATGCATATTCACTACTATGTGTCTAAACGGATTTCATGTGATAAGTCATTTTCCAACGGATAGAAACTAGAAAAAATACATGCATATGTTACCAGGACAGTGAAGAATGCTTGTACGATGGCAGGATATGCAGAAAGTTGCCCGAACTCAGCAGATCTGAAGAAGAGCTCTCAGATTTCCTTCGCAACGCAGCTTGAAAATGACTTGTGAAAGTAACCCGTGGGCTTTACATAGCCACGGTTGACCGCAGGTCCACCTGCGGCACTCCTACGTGGGTCCCACACCTCCGGCTCTCTTCAGTTAGAGTTGAAAAGGAGGTCTCAGAATCTAAAAAGGCCAAATAAGGAATAAAAATGCTACGCGATTGAGCGGGATAGCCTAGAATCCTGGTTTATTACGGGTCAGAATTAAACTCCCGTCATCTCATTGGTATTCACCTGAATGAAGGGTATATTATATTTATTAGCTCAGCTTTCATAAATCATGCTCGGCAATACCCCACAAAGGTCTGATGCCATCATTATAGGGTCACAACCTTAAACCTTCCCCGACGGGGGTTACAACGCCGAAGTCGCGAAATGCTAATGTATCCCTGGCGGTGGTTACAACGCCGGTTATTTAATCGACACGTATCCCTACGGAAGTCAATGCAAATCTTTCAAGCATCCACGTCTCAATGGGTTTAAATAAGATTCTCAACCATTGATGCACACATCAATGAAGGTCAAGTAACCTTGACGTCATGACAGCCGATGGAAAGTAAACCCATCGAAGTAACTTATGCAAGTATCCCCGGTGGGGATTACAATGCAATGCGACCATTGACACATACATCAATGAAGGTCAAGCAACCTTGACAATACACCCATCAGGGATCTATCCGGTGATACACACACATCAATCTGGGAGGTCGCAATGACCGATAATAGAAGATCATTGGCGATAACTTTCGACTGGGATGAGGGAATATGTTATACACATCCTCAAGCAGACAAAGCTTTATCTTCACAGATCTCTTGAATACGAGGGACGCATCTGTAAAATAGAGCCAGTGTCTAGGATTCAAGACTTAGGTGATAGACCCAACGTTAACATCCTTGAAGACTTGGATCGCATATCCAAGCCATCACTGATTGTCATCCTGGCAGGATTATCAGGGAACCGACAATCATTTCCATCATGAATCATACATTTGCATCATGTTGATGCACATAATATCATGTTTATCTTACTTATATTTCAAGTGTCTAGGATTCTTTATCCTATCCATGCCTTGCATTGCATGAATATGATAAAGAGGGGCATCTGTAGACACTCAAAATTTTCTCGCTTCATTCATCGACATTACAGAGGATGATTCATCTTTCAGATATAACCCTGGAAGACAGCTCACATCCATTCTGGATACTACTGGAAGGTCAATCTCAAAACTTGGGACACACACCAGGAACTTCATTTCCAACCCAGGAACACACACCAGAAGGATCATTTCCAACCTTGGAGATAACCCCGAGTTTCGTCCTTGGCGATAACCCCAAGGAATGTTGTTGTAGTTCTAGTGATAACTCCGGAAATGCTTGTTCCCAAATTCATTCTATCAGCTTCAATCTCAGACCTCCTGTTGAGGAACTCATACCTCAGACCCGGAGCTAACACCGGGCAGACAGGCACACTCACAAGATGACATTACGGCATACAAACAAGTAGTCCAATCTCAGATGTAACCCTGAGCAATGTCTGCTTTCATCTCAAACCGGCGATAACCCCGGTGAAGAGTCAAATGTCATCTTGATACCTCAACACCTACGCTTCATCTCAACACTTCATATATACATACTTACAACAAATGTCCCATAAGAATCGAGGAGTTACAATCCTGAGTGACTATTACGCGTGGCAGCACACCGGATTGAATTTAAAGGTTGAAGACTATGGGCATGGTCCCCTCTTCCTGACTTCTTACAACCTCTAATCCATGTCACTGCATAACTCTTGACATAAGTGGTCCGAAGAAGGTCATATATACCTCGTTCGAATGCTTGGATTGAAGTTCTGCAAGTTCGAGCGGACATTACAAAGGCACTGCAGTGCACGTGATTTCGAGACGATGGGACTGTGGAACCCCGGTACCGCAGTGCATCTGCCGCGCTATTGCCAGTGTACACCTATGCCCATCAGTTCTATAAATATAGAGCTTGGGCTAGCCATTTTGAAAAAAAGGGAGGTGAGGAAGCCCTGTCCAATTTTCTTTGTACACACCCATATTGAGTGTTTCCTCATTTTAAACATCTGTCAGCTCACATATAGCTATATTTTTATCCGGCGAGAGCTGAGTGTTTATCCATATAGATTCATAGAAGCCTACATTGGTAGCCCACTATAAGCCTTCTCATATTCTATAAAGCCTTTCTCTTCATCTTTGCACACACTGTTATACATATTGAGAGTCGTGTTGTGTGTGTATGTCCAGACTTCAGTCTGTGGTTTTCATTTCTGTCTATATATATATACTTATATATATGTATATATTTATAACATTATCGAGTTATGCCTCGATTAAGCCTAGAGTTCGGTCTGGAGCGTTTATTTGCTTTTATATATATATATATATATATATATATAATTTGTCGAATATATCGATGAGCCCGGATTTTAAATGGAGCATTTACTCGCTTTTATATATATATATATATATATATATATATATATAATTGTTGTCGGACATATCCAATGAGCCCGAATTTATATCCGGTGCGTTTACTGCTTATATATATTTATATACATATATATATATATATACATTTTGTCGAGCCCGGAGTTTACTTACGTGGCCTTTTCCGCTTTTATTTATATTTAAGTCCCGCTTGGAGTTTACTTAAGTGGCGATTGATCACATTATCGCTTTATTTACTTTTCTCGGTCCCCCATGGAGTTGCTTCGTGGTGGTTGATCATGTATATATATATATATATATATATATATATATATATATATATATATATATATATATATATACCACTTTTATATATTTACATTTTCGATCCCCCATGAGTTGCTTCGTGGTGGTTGATCATGTCTGTATATATATTTACTGACTTTTATATATATAATTGCTTATCGCTTTCCATACAAAATGCGCAGATCATGTGAGCCTAGGAATCATGTGATCACAGATTCGATCTCATCGAATCTAGATTGATTCTCGTGATGGACATTTTTTAGTCTATAGCGTACTTTATACATTATTTGATGTGTCCGAATTTCCTTGGATGGTCATGTCATATGAGGAGCTCGGATCATTTGTATATTATTTTCTTGAAGATGCTTTGTATCTTGAAAATAAAAGAAAACAAGCCGAACATTTAATAATAAAATGGAAGTATGAAAAGGTCTCAATTCCTATTGAGCACAGGGTTTAAAAAACCTCTTTTTTACAAAACTTCATTGCTATATCTTGCTTAAAACTGAATTTTTCTATCAATTCAAACCCTTTGTATATAGGTCCAAACGAGGCCTCGCACTACTTTCAAATAATTACACATTGATCCACACACACACACACATTCATACAATAGTTTCTTGAAAAGTGGCGGTCACCGTGGCAACACGGATGTCGGGGGGGTGCTTAACACCTTCCCTCGGCATAATCAATCCCCCCGAACTCAAATGAATCTCAATTTCACAGACCCGTTTAGCAGTGTCACATCACTGGGTCAATGTGCAAACCTTTTCGGTTGTGTTTGTGCAACAAGTTAAATGCACCAATTGGCGACTCTTAAAGTCAAATCGTCAACATTATACATGTCGGACCTTTTTCACTTGTTTTTTCAAACTAATCTCACATTAACATGAGAACACCAAAGAACAAATAACAAAAAGGGACATTAAAAATCCCGACGTCGACAAAAATACAATAAACAACAGGTTTAACTGCAGCGGAACAAGCAATCCATTAGAAGAGTCAAGTAGAGAATGATATCTACTATATTCTATGATTTAAAAAGTTTATCATCAATTTTATCCCTTAGACTCAGCTTAATAAATAATCCACATCATTGAATTATCCATGCACTACGGGCCAATGATATTCATTTGTATCACATCCACGAATTATCCATGCACTACGGGCCAAGGATAACTGTGATGCCCCCAAATCCGGGTATCTTCCAACCTGACATATGGTGCTACATGGTGCTACAGTTCACACATACATTCAATTGAAATGCCTCAAAAGAACGAATATGTCTTATATATATTCCAAAACAATATTTCCATTCCTCAGGTTATTTATAACCATTACATGTGTTCTTGTCATAATATCAAATAATAACAACATTCAACCTATACTACTAAAAAGGCAATCTATATGTTTGCCTTAGCCTTCCCTTTATCTTTACCGGATCCTTCGGTCCGTTTGGTCTTAGCTGCATTCATATGATTCAAGCAAGAGTGAGCATAACTAGCTCAGAAAGTATGACAATTCCATTTAAACAATATGCTTAAAACATACAAATTATATATCTTCAATAACTGAACAATAGTTATGAAGTACTATTGATAATTCAAAATAGCACTTCTCTTTTCTTAAAATGTTTCACAATGAACAACATTCAGTAAAACATTAATTTCGGTCCAAGACCTTGAGCATTTCATACTTTCTTTGAAAAGGACAACCTGGCAGCAAGTCCACAAGTCTGGCATATCTTACGAGCACGTCTAGGTGATCAGCCTATAGTACTCTATGTTGTACAATACTACTTTCTTTAAACGTATGTACGTTTAAGTTTTGGCAACCTCACGTGCCTGTCGTTTGATGACAAAACATTTGTTTAGCATACTCAGTCTTCTTTTGAAAACCATACCAACATAGTTTGGCAAAACTTGACAACATTGACAACAGTTAAATTGATTATAAGAAATCCGAAAACATCTTAAGTCTAGCCGAAGGAATTGGCTTCGATTTCATCATACATCAATTCATGCGTAAGATACATGAGTCACAAAGCTTGTCCAGAATGAACATAGACAAGGGTTAGAACACTTGCCTTTAGCATCTTCTACAGTTATTATACTTTCCCTTTAAGTCTTTAAGGATTCTACAATACATGATCACATAACATACCACATTAGGTCATATATAATCAAGTATGTTTACTACTATATCTTACCCTTCTTCTCAATCTAATCATGCCTTAGATTGTTTAACATTGGTTACGGTTTATCGCATTAAATTGTTCTTACATTCAATTAATCTTTCTTCAACCTTTAGTCGTTAATTTAAGGTTATAAACATCCTTTAATGATGTTACTTTAGGTTGATTAATGTTATACTTCATCACTAATTAATTTCTAATTACTTTTGTGTTTATGAGCATTCTTCACCATTTCTTCTCTAATCCGAGTGCAAGACTGACTTTCCTTCTTGGACTCATGACTGGCAATGAAGTTAGCATTGTCTAACTCCGGACCGCATCATGAGCCATCCTTAGTGTTATGGCCGCCAAGCACGCCTAAATCTCAGAGAGGTTTTGGCATGCTTGGAGTTGCGGCGCCACCATTTATGCCCTTGTTGGCGCTGCGGTGCCAACTATGAGCCAGAAAAATTTGACAGACTTTTTATTTAGCGAACTTCCCGGACTCCTAAATTGTTCATTTTAAGTCCGAATTGGCTCGTTCAAAATCCATTAGCTCACAAATCACATGAACTAAGTGTTCATATAAAAATTTTACATTTTCAAATCCGTTAACATAAAATTCACTGTTTAAGTCCATTTTAACAAAAATGATAAACGTTCGTGAACGTTCATAGCTCGTTTCTTCGTTCTAAGTCGAAATTTGACTATTTTCGAGTCTACAGCTCTAAAATGCAAACTTACACTATTCTCCATCTAAAACTAATGTTTCTGAGTTCAATGCTAACTTTTGACTTCCATTCTGAGAATTTCACGATTTCAACGATTATCGTCTAATCTCGTAAATTCTGCCATAACTTTGTTATTTAAGATTATTACACCCTTCCAAATAGATTCATTCCTCAAACTAACATCTTAACCAAATATATTTCATTAATTTATACACATGACATATTCTTACATGTTCTTCATTAGTCCATAACTTAAATAAGTATAAATTACTTGTAATGGCTTATTAAGGTTTAGGTCCATCGATTAGTCATTCTTATCACTTCTTATCATACATGCTCCACAAATCAACACTTCTCTATCAAACTATAATTGAAGAAATGGAAGAGTAATGGTCTAGGATTCTTACCCTTGATGATCAAACTTTGTTCTTCTTCTTGATTTATGAAAGCTCTATCTTTTCTTACTTTTTCTCTCAAGTGAATAAGCTATAAGTTGTTGGTGAAAATAGAACAAGACAAATGATCTACCAAACTTCTCTATTTATAGAATTTCCTAATTGAGGGTATTATGGTCAAAAGGTCATCCCACCTCCATAGACCACCTCCTTACTATTCCATTCTTGGCCATCACACAACTTATCTCTTACTTGCTCACCATACATGGTCAACCATGACTCAGCCTATGGGGCCCACATGGGTTGCCCCATAGGTTTTTCTTACCCATTAACCCATCGGTTCGATCCACGGATCCAATTCTTACTTTGGGCTTTAGGTTTAATTAACTTGGGTCTAACGTTGGGCTTGCATTTCATACCATTGGGCCTTAATAAGATTACACTTGGTCTTTAACCATTCCTACACAAACCCTACAAATCTCTTGCAATAGGATTAAAGCGTTAATGTATGATCCTCGTACTCTTTACGTATACTAGTTCGTATTATCTTTCGTCATACACGTTATACTACCTTTCATATATACAAGTATAATACCTCGTATCATACTCATATTCATGCCTCGTATAATACTTTCTATTACACGATCATCTTTTATTCAAAGCCTTATGTTCCTTAACTTTCTCAAACTTAGTACGCAGGCGAAAAACTACGTTTGCCATAACTGAAATATTATTAGGTATTCCATCCTTCCTTATTATCCTATCGTTACATATTTCTCGGAAGTTTAAAAATAATTCCCGAGCATATATCAGTGAATAATGTTTTTTGGAAAATTTCTCGGAAAGCTTTTATTTTCGTCTTTGAAATTCAAACACTTTAATTCCTTCACGTAGCCAGAATACTACAATATTCCAACATATCTAAGTTATAGAATAAACTTCATCTTACTAACATATAATAATAAAATATAATATAATTTTATTTATTATTAAATTAAAAAAATTATTTTACAATAAATCCAAATTTCTCGGTCGTTACAATAATCGTGTTATCACCAATAGTCATGATCATGCCAACAACTGCCCATCAATGCACTACGGGCCAATGATGACTTTTATCACATCATTTGTAACATTATGGGTCATGATTATATCGAATAATCCTAGTCATAATCATACCAATCAACATTCATCTATGCACTACGAGCCAAAGATGACTTTCATCATAATATAAGCATGAGGATGATGACAATGATATCAGAATTCAATTAAATGAGAGCAATGATAAATTTTAAAGATTTTATGATTTAATTTATCCAGAATTCAATAATGTCCAAATTATCAGGATAATATTGCTTTGTGGAGTAAAATTCAAGAATAATATTGTATTAAAAATGATTTGGACCGAAAAGAAATTAACTTTTGTCATGAATAGTACCTCGGGTGAATAGTGCTTGAGTGAATAGTACCCCATGAATAGTAACCCATCATAAAAAGATTAAAAATTATCAAGAATGCTTAGAATAATATTTTCATGAAAAGATACTAGATGAAGCACAAATTTCAAAGATATTCTAGTAATTTCACGGAGTATAGAAGCAATACTTAACAAAATGAGTGTAGAATTCAGAATCTGAAACAAAATAATATTACTTACATACTATAGAGTGTGGAAGAAAATATTATTTCATACAAATATTGAACAAAAATAATATCCCTTACCTGAAAAAGGAGAGTATTCCAACTGGTGTAGCGGGAATATTCTTGAAGAAAACTTGAACTGTTTTCTACATTCAAAGCTTCCTTAAACTCTAAAGAAATACGCTCAATATTATAGAAGAAGAATTCTCTGATTTTGGTGTTATTTTCAATTCTAAACTAAGAATCCTATTTATAGGAGAGTGGAAGGATACTATTTGAATTTAAAAAATCACAGACAGCGCAGTGGGCAAATCACGGGTGAAACCGATCGTCTGAAAAAAAAATTGATTTACTATGCAAACACTATGCATAATAAAATATAATATATTCTATTTTTCATAAAAAAAAAACAAAACTTATTATAATAATAATAATACTCTCTCCCATCCAAGTAATCCCATTCCCCCCACGTGTGAACAATATATATATATATATATATATATATATATATATATATATATATATATATATTATCATACTCATAACACACACAATTTTGAAAAATAGGTAAGTGGGGGTCCATATAATAAGTAAAATTTACAACAAATACTTCATAAAAATCCCCTCTATTTATCTCAAATCACTTGGCTTCTCAAAACACATTTTTAATAATATTCATTATTAATATTATAACTCACAATTTTAACAACCAGATCATTCCCAGGAAGGAGGGGGCTTTCCGATAAAGAAGTCTCCCTATTGGAGCGCAATTAGGTGACCAAGCCCATTTCCTCGACAGAACATTCTAGACATCGTCAATAATGCAAATAATAATATGAATAAATTTTTTGTCTCAATTATTGATTTTAATAATATAAAATATTATAACAATAATCTAATCAATAACGTGAAATACTATGCAACAATTACAATGGCAATAATTTAATAAAACTGAGTGACTTCTCACGTCAACATCAACTATATAATACTGTGTGCTACTATTCAACCACGCATATTACTGTACTTTTATTACCGGGTAATTTAATAGTTAACGGTAAAACTTCTACCGTTATTTTTATAAAAAGTTACTTCTGTCATTTTCTAACTCCGACAGTAATTTCGTTGTGGGGTCCACCAATGATTGTGCCGACGTACGAATATTTCCTAATAAAACGAATATTCTCCGACCAATCGAATATTTTATAACAACTTGCTTACTTTGCAAAATTTATAAATGTTACCCACAACTATAACATTATATCAAATCCACACCATAATATTTTTAAAAAAAATATTTCGAGAAAATTAAATCTTTATTCATAAAAGTTGGGGTCTTACAATACAAGCTTTGATACTCTAAACAATATTTGTTCATATTATGTATCACATACATATTGGGTGCCATAACCCAGTCAACTTAGTCATATATTGACTTTCATTGCTCATAAAGAATTACACAAACTTTAGCATACTTAAGAACATTTAGTACAACATCAAGATATAAGATCACAGAACATAAAGGAACTGAAAGACTTGCATATCTCGTAGATTACCAATTACAACTTTTGTCCTTGTAAACTTCCTACACAACATATGATCACACAAACTATTAATCATAACAACACTTAGTAATCATTATGTAACTCTACTATAAATTCCATAATCCTTCCTTTTAATCGACAAACAATGTTTAATTTAGTGCTTAAGTCCTGTTAGGGCTCCTCATTTTCCATTCAGTCTATTTACATTAAACTTCATTTTCTATCTCATTACGCTCCTCTTTAATTATCACTCAACAATTAGTTAAGTGATTAAAGTTTACCTTCACCGTGCATGAAATGTATATAGGTTAATCAAATAATTAAATTAACCTTTATATCATTCTTTAAATTTCATTTTATACTTTTAATTGGGACTTAACATGTGGTTAAGTTCTTCATTTATGTCTCTAGATCATCTTAGATGTTTATTAGGTTAACATAGACTAACTAAATTAACCTTTAAATCATGCTTCAAAATTTCTTCTTTTAATTGATACTTAACATCAATTTAAATATTTAAAGTCTCTCATTATACCTTATTAAGTGTATAATATTCATTAGAATTAATAATATTAATATCTGTTTTAGCCATGCTATTAAGCATTCTTTTTGCAACTTTGATCAAGGAGGCCATCTGGTGTGCGTGGCCATTCTCGCAACAAGTTTGTTCTTGAAACTAAAATGGCCTATCTGACGGTAGCCCTAGCAGAACCAGAATCTATAGTTTATGTTCTTCGCAAATTTTTGACCCTTTCTTATTCTGATCTTCATAACTCGAGTTATAATCGTCCAAATCAATCTATTTTCGACTCTATGGACTACTGACTCTTAGAACTATAACATACTAGAAAATTAACATCTTCCAAAAATACCAACAACTGAATCTAATGACCCAATTTCAAAGTTCATACTAAATTTTCATGTTTTAACATGTTTAGCGTAATCAACCACTATGAATTCGTTATTCAACCAAATTGAATCATTCAAGTTGCAATGTTTTCTTTTTTTAGAACACTAGCACAAGCCACAATCAATTTCATAATTTAGACATCGATTCATAGCTAATTTTAATCTCAAAGTAAGCGAAATCATATATATTTCAACAAAACTACAACTCCTCATCTTTAACATGTTCTTATGATTTTGATAACCCCAAAACCAATTATAGATTATAAATAATAGATTATATATATCCAATAATATATATATATATATATATATATATTCACCATAATTAAATTTCCCAACTTAACATTCATAGAAAACTTACAAAACTCAAGAAAGCACGAACTAAAGATTGTTACCTTTAATTTCTTCTTGGACTAGTTAGAATATAGGAATTGCTTGATTAATCCTCTTCTTCTCCTTTGAATCCCCAGACTTACTCTAAAAGATTCACAAAGAACTTCTTTTTCTCTAAAGCTCTCTCTATTTTCTCTCTATTTCCCTCTTCTGTACCTCTGCCTTTGCAAATAACGTAAAACACCAACCCTTATTGCAATTAAAAGTTACATACCCACGTATAGTCTCAGCAGTTATAAAAACCAAAAGCCACAAGACCTTGTTAACTTACCCAAATGAAACTCCTTTCTATTTATTCTTATAATTTTCTTCTTATATGGTCCATTTGCGACATTATAATAACCCGGGATTTTGAATAATCTAAATTTTTACGAATAATTTTTTATTATTTTTTAATTAATATTGATATTGATTATTAATATTATGTTGTGTATCGGTGATACGAGTTTTGAGAATTAGTCACTTTGTGTATTGACTGAGAAATAAGAGTAGAGTTATGCTTAACCAGTAATAGAAACCCTAACCCTAAGTTCAGATAGGGATTTGGTAGAAAATACAATTTTAATAATTGTGTTGATGAGTGCGTGTTTGTACTGTATAGAGTTATTGATCAATGATTGATCGGATAGGGTTTAAAATTATTAAACCCTAATAAGGGATTAGAAACCCTAATCTCAGGTTTAGAAACCCTAATGTACAGTTAGGAACCCTAAACGAATGTCGAAAAACCCTAATTTTAAATTTGGGAACCTTAAACCCTAATTAGAAAACCCTAATCCTAATTAGTAAGCCCTAATGTGATTGATAACCTCTAATATAATTAGGAAATACTAATTATATTTTTGTTATCTTAATTTTTCTATTTTTGTTATCTCTCTCTCTCTCTCACTAAACCTCTGAATTTCTTAAGTGTCTTAGTCCAAGATACATCCCCTAGATCACCAAGACCAGTTAAGGAGATCTAAGATCAAAGATTTTAAACTAGAAGGTATAAAACCCTAAACCTACTTTGATCTTGTATTCTTAGTTAGAATATGTGTTTGTGTTTAGAATCTTGCTAATAGATGTTTTATGATGATTTATCATAGATCCTGTAATAACCCGATATTTTCTATATAAATAAATCAGAAATTTTGCGTATAATTTTTTTTTAATTATTATTAAAATAAATGTGGAGAATATGTATAAGTCAATGCGTATGTATTTATGTGATAAATAAAAATATATTTATTACATGAATAATTATTTTAGAATTAATGATCATTATAAATTATAATCTTATAATAAATTAAATTGGTAATAAAAATATTTTCTTAATTATTTTCCATGAAAATATGATTATTATATTATTTAAATAATATATGAAATGATTATTAGAAGTATTATAATAAAATATTTTATTATATGAATTTATTTTGATTAATTAAGTTAATTATTTTAACTTAATTAATAATGCTATATATATCAAGATAAATCGAGATATGGAATCCAAACCCTAATTTTGGATTTTGATCAAGGAATGAGAATAATAATATAATATTATTTTTATTTCAGTGCTATAAATATGTACTATATGTATAGACTGACAATGGTTGGTCAATTATAACATATCAATAGAAAACCTAGCAGTACTGTGATTTGAAACTCAAATCAGAGTTTATGATTGGTAAGAAATTGTGTTATGTGATTAATGTTAATATAGATGTTAATTTTAATTAGGGAAACCCTAATTATTAATATTTGGAAACCCTAATTGTTAGAAAACCAAATAGCTAATTAGAAACCCTAATTGCTAACCATAATCGCTAAATTATCAAGTTTAATGTTAATTAGTGGACTTTAAACCCTAATGTTCATGTATAACGTAATTAGAAACTTAATTTAATTAAGAAAACCCTAATTACAAATTTTAAGAAACAAAATTTTTGTTCAAACACTATTTGCTAAATCCTATAAATTCAATATGCTAAACATTAGGGTTAAACCCTAAGGGCCAAACCCTAAAGATTTGACAAGTTACAAAATTGTCATTAAATTGGAAAGTCAAAAGACCATTTTACCCTTATTGCATTATTTTGTGATAACTTGTAAATCTATCCAAGATATGGAGTTGGTAAACCACCTTTGACTTCCAATATAACTGAATTATACATACATATTAGCCAATACACTCAACCAATTCATTGCATCCATTATATATATAAATCAAGAGAGAGAAAGTGCTCATTTTATCACATTTGTCCAACATTCACTCCATTAAGACCCTCTCTCTCCAGCTCATGAAATTTCTCTAATAAATCAGTCCCAAAACAAAGCCCCACTACTACTCATAACAAATCAGTAGCCTAGAATCAATATTTATTCATAGAAGGTATAAACCCTAATTACAAATCTGATCTTGATCTGTATGTTAGATGTTATGATTTAGTGTTAAAACATGTTGTATTAAGTGTATAAAGTATATATGGGTTGGTACCTTGTAGATCCATAACATCTAAGTACTTGAAATTGAAGTTTTTGAAAATCTGAGAAAAGTTGAAATAGTTGTTTGACAATGAATGTCAGACCACATAAATCTTTCTCTGTTTGTGATTTATGTTGTTTTCAACTTTGGATTTGTAGTTTGGTATGAGGACTGTAATCTAGAACTGGAATCATAGCCATTCTATGTCTAGATTGCATGTTATTCACGGTCAAACCCCGTTGACTGACCATGACTGAACAAGTTTGGGTAACCTAGAACTTGCCCAGATCGGTCTGACAAGAAGTTTGAAGGCCTAGATCTGACAGTGTGTTGATTGTTTGTGTTTGTCTTTAGATCTAAGTTGTAATATGTTGTTTATACTACATGTTTATGCCTTAAAATCTCCTAAATATCAAACTGGGTGATTATAGTGGACGGTCAAACTAGGCCAGACGATCATGAAAGCTGTTTTCTAGGTAACCCAAAAAACGCTTGAACATGTCGTCTGACATGGTTTGACCGGCATAGATCTGTTTGATCTATTGTTGTTTTAGTAATATAATGTGATAGATCTCTTCCTTGTCATGTTGGCTATACACTGGATCCATTATATCACAAAAACACCACATAGATCACAAGTTGTGGAAGCCCAAAACTAGCAAGTCGAATTGTTCTTCATTTCTTGGTAACCCAGAAAATGAAGAACAGCTCTGACAACTTGTTCTAGGCCCCATATCTCGCTTGTGTTATGCTTGTTGACCATGTTTATTGTTGGATCATGTAGTATTGTACTTATACTACAAGATCTGAGTCGTAGGTTGCCCAAAAACACATCGAACAAAGATTTAATCTTGGTTAAAGTTGCTCACTAAAAACTGACTTTAAATGTTCTGGGTTTCTCAAGAACACTTTAGGCGACAGTTTCTGTCGCTAAAGGCTATAGCGACAGTTTTATTAATTTTAATTAACTAAATTTCCAAAAATTATTTAAAAATAGAAATTAATTTCTGAATATTACAAAAATAATTTTAAGTTATAAAAATTAACTTTTAATAATTTGACATATTTTTTCATAAATATTAATATTTATTTGGATATTATTGATATTTAATTTATTTAACAAATTCATTAAATAAATTAATTAAAATTGATTTTATTATATTAAAATCATTTTAAATAATAAAATATATTTAATAATATTTTAAGTTATAAAATATAACTTTTAATATTTTAAAATAAATTTCATTAATTATTTAATATTAATGATATTATAATTATTTAATAATTATATTAAATAAATTAGTTTAAAAATAATTTTATTATTATAAAAATCATTTTAAATGAAAATAAAGTGTTTATAAATATTTTAAGTTATAAAATATAACTTTTAATTTTAAAGGATAATTTCATTAATAATTTAATATTAATTATATTAGATTTATTTATTAATTATAGTAAATAAATAGATTAAAATGATTTTATTGATTTAAAAATTATTTAAAAAGATATAAGTGAATTAAAAATATTTTAAGTTATAATAAATGACTTTTAATATTTTGATAAATAATACCTTAATATTTACACATGAAAGTTAATTATTTAAAAATGATTTTAAATCATTTAAGGGTAATATAAATGCTTTAAAAATATTTTGAGTTATTATAAATAATTTTAATATTTTGGCAATGGTTTCATTAATAGTTTTATATTAATTAAATATTAATGATAATAGAATTATGTAATATTTAATTTATTTAATAATGATTCCAGTGTTTAAAAAATTATGATAAATTATAATAATTGTTTAAAAATTATTATAAGTCATTTAAAAATAATTTGACCGATGTTTAAGTTATATTGAATTTTGGTACAGAGTCTTAGACTCGATAATCCCCCGATAAAACTGTCAGTACACCGAAATGTTTCAGAAATTGATCTGGACTTAGATAGGTTGACTTGACAAGTGTTTATTTGTGATTAAACGGTTGTTAAACATATGTGAATATGATTAGATTATGTGATAACTGCAAATAGCAGTACAATATGATATGATATGTTATTCTAATCGGATAAACGATCTTATTAATGATAGGTTGACATATAAAAGATAAAACTAAGTTGCATTTTGTAAGCAGCAGACCAGTCACGTATCTAACCCTTTGCATTTATTTTATGCAATGGACAGGTGTAAGATAATATCTGAATTATTCTTTTTCATTGTTCAAATATCTCAACCTTTGTATATACTTATGCAATGATTCTGTATAAGTAAGTTATTAAATTATAATTTGTTGTACAAGTTCCTTAATTTTGTTATTGTAGATCAAGATATATATTCTAATCATTAATTTCTAAACATGGTTATACAAGTGTCCTCACTTGGATAATCATTATATTTTATCACATGTTGATAAATACTTATCGGTGTCTAGTATGATACGTTGACTTAAAAGTCGTCTAAGCTATTTGATCCGGCTAGACACAAACTTAAAAATGTTGTTGAACAAGATATAACTTTATTGTTATCCAATTGAATTATTTTGGTTCTGATTCTAGACTGTTATGAACATCCCAAATATGGGATACTTTTATGCGCCTAAGGCGGATATGTTGGATGAAAATATCGTTCTTGAATGTAGTATTGATCAATACAGGGCATAACGGGCTGATCACCCCCCGTGCCCGTAAGTTATGACGGTTTATAGATGAAGTTTTGTTTAACCTTTTCGAAAATAGAAAATAATGTTCATAGTCTGTCGACTGATCCTCATTTATAGTCAGTACGTAGTTTCAAAATTTTAAAATTGAAATGATATGTTGTTAATTATTGGTTGGCTTACTTCACAACTGTTGATTTGTTGTAGAAGTATCGTTCAAAAAAAACATTTAATCCTTTCCCGCTAACTGCTATTGATTGTTATTACTTGTTGGGCACTCAAATGCTCATCCTTGCTTAATTTAAATGTTTTCAGCTAAGTGTGAACAACACAAAGGCTCTGCCAAGAACAAGGGAAAAGGAAATGTTGCTGATTAAGTTTGTGATTACCAATGTAATAGTTTGATTGTATTAAGATAAGGATGGTATATATTAACTATCATGTAATGTAAGGTATTAAAGGTTACGTACTTGGGATTGGAAAAATCTGATAATTATGTAAATTAAGTCTGATATTTATATTATTGTTATTATTATTAGTATTATTTTGCTCATAGAAATGGTATCGTGGAGCACCGAGTTTGGGTTTTAAGTACCTAAATTTGGGGGCATCACAGGTTGGTATCAAAGCTTTAGGGTTAGAAACCTTAGATGGGATAGACCTTAGGCTATAACCTTAGAACAGAGGGAAACGTTGAAAATATAAATAACTCGTATAGAGTTTATAAGGAGATGAATTGAATAAGTTCATCGTCAAACAAAGTAAAAGATAACCTATATAAAATTATTGTTTGTTATGTGTATATATTATATACTAATCATGATAATTTTTGTGTGTAGATGTCAGATGATAAAGGATTAGGATACCCTCGAATCGTAAAGAAGGAGCCAATATCAAAGCTAATAGCTGAAATAGAGGCTCAAAGTGAAAGCAACCTCGATGAGGTGGTTATTATGGAAAACGTAGTACCAGATCCAAAAATGGTGGAACTAACAGATAGTGATTCGGACACTGAAGTTGGAGCTGATCAAGCATCCACAGAATTACAGAACCTGAGGAACAAGGTTTCTTCTCTGGAAAAGTTATAGGAAATAGAAAAGCTGTTAAATAGTCAATTACGAAAAGCATTAATAGAAACAATGAAAGAACAAGATAAGCTTAAAATACAAATTGATCAAATGGGAGCCAAAACCAACAAGTCAGGTGCAGCTCCGAGCAAGAAGGGGAAAAGAAAAATGAAAGACTGCGATATAGGAAATTCTGATAACAACCAAGGAAAACTTAATCGAATAGAAAAGTGTACAAACTGTGACAAGAAACATGAAGGCGTATGCAGGAAAGGGGAAAATGTTTGCTACAATTGCAGACATGAGGGACATTTTTCTCCTCATTATCCCAATCCAAAGCAAGATATCTGTTTTATTTGTGGGATAGAAGGTCATCAGGCGAAAAATTGTCCAAAATCAAGAAAAAGGCGTAGTGAATAAGTAGTATAGGTTCTGTTGTGTAGGTGTGTTTAATGTGATATATGTGATAAGTATGTTTGTAATGTAATATTCTTAACTTTTGTATAAGTCAAAGCTGTAAATTCCAAGTTTTGTTGTCACAAAGGGATAGTTGATGTTTAAAGTAGTATGTGTTATGCTATGTAAAGTATTCGCTAAATGAATATGAATCTATGTTTGAGTAATGAAACAAGTTTACTATATTAAACCTATATAATAAGGTTTAGAATATAAGTTAATAAATTATATATTATGTTTTATTTAATCAGATAATGCTGCTAAGATGTCAAACTCGAAATAAAAGGACAGAAGAATCTGTCAATAACGCTTGGGGACAACAACCAGACCCGATGCAGCACTTTGCAAACATGGTAGCTCAGGCTATACAATAGGGAATGCCAGCTGCAGGGAATCAGCCGGACAATCGTCTAGCAAACTTTAAGGATTTTAAGGCTGTAGGACCGCCTGAATTTAGAGGTACAACTAACCTAGTAGAAGCCCAAACTTGGGTTAAGGAAATTAAAAAGGCGTTTGTAATAGCTATGGTAGCTGAGGGGCAAAAGACAGCTTTTGCCACCTATATGATGAAGGGAGAGGCGTATTTTTGGTGGGAAGCAAATCAAGCTAGGGCAGGAGAAAGTGTAATTACTTGGGATAGGTTCAAACCTTTGTTTTTCAAAAACTATTTTTCATCTAGTATGCAGGCTAAGATGGAGGTGAAATTTCTAGAGTTGAAGTAGGAGAACATGACTGTTGCAGAATATGCTGCAAAGTTCAATGAATTAGCTAGGTTCGCTCTGCATCAAGTTGATACGGAGGCTAGGAAGGCGAGAAGGTTTGAGATGGGATTAAAACCCTCGCTCTACAACAAGGTGGTGGTGTTGTAGATTCCTACTTTTGCAGCACTTTTAGAAAAAGCTATTATTGCTGAGGAGGGGAGTGAGGACATGAGCCTCTACAACAATGAGAAGAAAAACAAGGGTAGGATTGAGGGAGCTGGGAAAGTGGAAACTAATAGTGGGAGCTAGAGTGGTAATGGCAAGAGGAAGGGGAGCAATTTTGGAAATGTACAGGTAAAACAAGAAGGTGTGAAGAAGAAGGGGGTACAGTGTGGGAACTGTGGGAAGAACCATTTGGGTGAGTGTTTGAAAGGTAAGTTTCCTTGTTACAAGTGCGGGCAGGAGGGCCATATCTCTCCCAACTGCCCCAATCCTGAAATGAATAGTGGGTGTTTTTTGTGGGGATCGAAGGAGTATAA
Organism: Panax quinquefolius; assembly: GCA_020205615.1. Classification (NCBI taxonomy): domain Eukaryota; kingdom Viridiplantae; phylum Streptophyta; class Magnoliopsida; order Apiales; family Araliaceae; genus Panax; species Panax quinquefolius. The sequence goes on from CM035155.1 coordinate 78,891,238, forward strand.
GGTGAAGGATTTTCCAAAAAGAAGAATGGAGGAAAAAACCGTGAACATGGGGAAAGGCGGCGGGACTCTGGCGATCACATGACCAACGTCATCTAGCAAGCCGAGAAAATCTATCGCAAGGGTCTTCAACATGACGGTCCAGGATACCGTGGCAGCTGGCGATGGAACACCAGGTATTATTCATATAACTTTTATTTTCTTATACATGATTTTCCTATATATAGTAAATTATTTTATAAAGAAATTTTGAAGGAGGAATTTGAGTTCTATTAAAAATCAAATTTCTGTTTCATCAGATAGACAAGATTTATGTGAATAGTTAAAGTTCAGTTCGATCAAATTTGATCGAGATCTACTTGCAATGACTGTGTATGCTATGTACCCTTGTATGTATAAGTTTTAAAACGGTGATTCCGGGGACAGAATCTTTCTAAGGGAGGTTGAATGTAATAACCCGATATTCTCTATATAAATAAATCAAAAATTTTGCGTTTAATTTTTATTATTATTATTATTATTAAAATAAATGTGGGCAATATGTATAAGTCAATGCGTATGTATTTATGTGATAAATAAAAATATATTTATTACATAAATAATTATTTTAGAATTAATGATCAGTATAAATTATAATCTTATAATAAATTAAATTGGTAATAAAAATATTTTCTTAATTATTTTCCATGAAAATATGATTATTATATTATTTAAATAATATATGAAATGATTATTAGAAGTATTATAATAAAATATTTTATTATATGAATTTATTTTAGATTAATTAAATTAATTATTTTAACTTAATTAATAATGTTATATATGCAAGATACATCGATATGGAATCCAAACCCTATATTTGGATTTTGATTAAGGAATGGGAATAATAATATAATATTATTTTTATTTCAGTGCTATAAATATGTACTATATGTATAGACTGACAATAGTTGGTCAATTATAACATATCAGTAGAAAACCTAGTAGTACTGTGATTTGAAACTCAAATCGGAGTTTATGATTGGTAAGAAATTGTGTTATGTGATTAATGTTAATATAGATATTAATTTTCATTAGGGAAAACCTAATTATTAATATTTGGAAACCCTAATTGTTAGAAAACTTAATAGCTAATTAAAAACCCTAATTGCTAATGTTAATCGCTAAATTATCATGTTTAATGCTAATTAGTGGACTTTAAACCCTAATGTTCATGTACAACGTAATTAGAAACTTAATCTAATTAAGGAAACCCTAATTACAAATTTTAAGAAACTAAATTTTTGTTCAAACACTATTTGCTAAATCCTACAAATTCAATATGCTAAACCTTAGGGAAACCCTAAGGATTTGACAAGTTACAAAATTGTAATTAAATTGGAAAGTCAAATGACCATTTTACCCTTATTACATTATTTTGTGGTAACATGTAAATCTATCCAAGATATGGAGTTGGTGAACCACCTTTGACTTTCAATATGACTATATTATATATACATATTAGCCAATACACTCAACCAATTCATTGCATCCATTATATATACAGATCAAGAGAGAGAAAGTGCTCATTTTATCACATTTGTCAAACATTCACTCCATTAAGACCCTTTCTCTCTAGCTCACGAAATTTTTTTGATAAATCAGTCCCAAAAAAAAGCCCCACTACTACTCACAACAAATCAGTAGCCTAGAATCAAGATTTGTACATAGAAGATATAAACCCTAATTACAAATCTGATCTTGATCTGTATGTTAGATGTTATGATTTAGTGTTAAAACATGTTGTATTTAGTGTATAAAGTTGATCTGGGTTGGTACCTTATAGATCCATAACATCTAAGTACTTGAAATTGAAGTTTTTGAAAATTTGAGAAAAATTGAAATAGTTGTCTGACAATGAATGTCAGACCAAATAAATCTTTCTCTGTTTGTGATTTATGTTGTTTTAAGCTTTGGATTAATAGTTTGGTATGGGGACTGTAATCTAGAACTGGAATCATAGCCATTCCATGTCTAGATTGCATGTTATTCACGGTCAAAACTCGTTGACTGACCATGACTGAACAAGTTCTGGGTAACCCAGAATTTTGCGCAGATCGGTCTGACAAGAAGTTTGAAGGCCTAGATCTGACCGTGTGTTGATTGTTTGTCTTTGTCTTTAGATCTAAGTTGTAATATGTTGTTTATACTACATGTTTATGCCTTAAAATCTCCTAAATATCAAACTGGGTGATTATAGTGGACGTTCAAACTAGGCCAGACGATCATGAAAGCTGTTTTCTAGGTAACCCAAAAAACGCTTGAACATGTCGTCTGACATGGTTTGACCGGCATATATCTGTTTGATCTATTGTTGTTTTAGTGATATAATGTGATAGATCTCTTCCTTGTCATGTTGGCTACACACTGGATCCATTATATCACAAAAACATCACATAGATCACAAGTTGTGGAAGCCCAAAACTAGCCAGTCGAACTGTTCTTCATTTCTTGGTAACCTAGAAAATGAAGAACAATCCTGACAGCTTGTTCTAGGCCCCAGATCTCGCTTGTGTTATGCTTGTTGACCATGTTTGTTATTGGATCATGTAGTATTGTATTGATACTACAAAATCTGAGTCATAGGTTGCCCAGAAACACATCGAACAAAGATTTAATCTTGGTCAAAGTTGCTCACTCAAAAATGACTTTGAATGTTCTGGGTTTCTCAAGAATACTTTAGGCGACGGTTTCTGTCGCTAAAGGCTATAGCGACAGTTTTATTAATTTTAATTAATTAAATTTCCAAAAATTATTTACAAATAGAAATTAATTTCTGAATATTACAAAAATTATTTGAAGTTATAAAAATTAACTTTTAATAATTTGACATATTTTTCATAAATATTAATATTATCGGATATTATTGATATTTAATTCATTTAACAAATGCATTAAATAAATTAATTAAAAATTATTTTATTATATTAAAATTATTTTAAATGATAAAAATGTATTTAATAATATTTTAAGTTATAAAATATAACTTTTAATATTTTAAAATAAATTTCATTAATTATTTAATCTTAATGATATTAGAATTATTTAATAATTATATTAAATAAATTAGTTTAAAAATAATTTTAATATTATAAAAATTATTTTAAAAGAAAATAAAGTGTTTATAAATATTTTAAATTATAAAATATAACTTTTAATATTTAAAGGATAATTTCATTAATAATTTAATATTAATGATATTAGATTTATTTATTAATTATAGTAAATAAATAGTTTAAAAATGATTTTATTGATTTAAAATCATTTAAAAAGATATAAATGAATTAAAAATATTTTAAGTTATAATAAAAGACTTTTAATATTTTGATAAATAATACCTTAATATTTACACATTAAAGGTAATTATTTAAAAATGATTTTAAATCATTTAAGGGTAATATAAATGCTTTAAAAATATTTTGAGTTATTATAAATAACTTTAATATTTTGGCAATGGTTTCATTAATAGTTTTATATTAATTAAATATTAATGATAATAGAATTATGTAATATTTAATTCATTTAATAATGATTTCGGTGTTTGAAAAATCATGATAAATTATAATAATTGTTTAAAAATTATTATAAGTCATTTAAAAATAATTTGACCGATGTTTAAGTTATATTGAATTTCGGTACAGAGTCTTGGACTTGATAATTACCCGATAAAATCGTCAGTACACCGAAATATTTCAGAAATTGATTTGGACTTAGATAGGTTAACTTGATAAGTATTTATTTATAATTCAATGGTTGTTAAACATATGTGTAGACACTCAAAATTTTATTTTCCTATTACTAACTATGCAGGATGGCAAAAGCGTCTTTTTCACACTCTAGAGGTAACCTTGGAGGACTACAACATCATTTTCTGACCCCCGGAGTTAACCCCGAGAGGTCAAGCCAACCTCAGAGATAACCCTGAGTACATTCAGAGTCAACAACATGACCATCTCAGAGATAACCCTGGGAAAAACCCGCTACAATTGTGCAAAAACTAGAGATAACCCCGGGAGGGGTAAAATGGTAATTTTGCCAACTCAACTTCACTTCAAATCAAATACACTCATGTCAACTCAAATTGATTCAAAATTAGTCCCACAAGACTCATATCTTAACTTCGGAGCGAAAACTACGCGAAACAGCTCATCGGATTGCCTGACGGGAACCCGGGAATGCTATTTCGGCCATGGGCCCATCTTTCTGGAATCAAAAAGGGCAAATCCCATGTCATTGCATAACTCTCGACAAAATCAGTCTGAAGATGGTCTTGTACACCTCGTTCGGATGCTCGGATTGAAGTTCTACAAGTTTGAGCGAACATTACATTGCACGAGTGCACGTACTTTGAGACGATGGGACCCGTGAGGCCCCGATGCACCACGACCAGCCGCGGGTGTATCAGAGGCTGCCGCAGGTACACCTACGGCCATCAGTTCTATATATATGAGGCTTGGGCTAACCATATTTGTAAGAAAAAAGGGGAAAAAGGCCTGTCCAATTTGCTTTATACACACCCCAAATTGAGTGCTTGCTCTTTTTAAACACATGTTAGCCCACGTACAATTATAAATTTACCTGCGGGAGCTAAGTGTTTGTCCATATAGAGTCATAGAAGTCTACTTTGGCAGCCCACTGTAAGCCTTCTTCCATTCTATAAAGCTTTCTTCTCATATTATCACACACTGTTGTACACGTTGAGAGTCATGTGAGTGTGTTGCCGAACTTCATCCGTGGTTTTCATTTCATGCATCGTATATAAATACTTATATATATATATATATATTTTTATACGGACTAACATTATCGAGGTATGCCTCGATTGAGCCTGACTTGATGCGGGAGCGTCGGTGCGTTATGCTTTTATATATATATATATATATCTGTACATATATATATATATATATATATATTTACATTTTCGTCAGAACTGGAGTATATTTTCGTGGCCTTTTACTGACTTTTATTTATATTTTTGTCATGCTTGGAGTTTACTTCGTGGCGGTTGATCTCTTTTACTGACTTTATTTATATTTTCGTCACCCGCTCGAGTTTACTTTCAGTAGTAGTTGATCGCTTTTACAACTTTATTTACATTTCGTCCCCACTGGAGTTTTTACGTGGTGGTTGATCATATATATATATATATATATATATATATATATATATATATATATATATATAAATATTTACCACTTTTATATATTTATATTTCCGATCCCCCATGGAGTTGCTTCATGGTGGTTGATCATGTCTGTATATATATATTTACAGCTTTTATATATATAACTACTACTTGGTTTCCATATAAATTGCGTATCATGTGAGCCTAGGAATCATGTGATCATAGATTGATCTCATGAATCTAGATTTGATTCCATGATGGACATTTTTCATTTGTAAGCGACTTGTACATTATTTTATAGTGTATCGAATTTCCTTGGATGGTCATCATGCCCATAAGGAGTTCGACATCACTCAGTATATTATTTTCTCGCAGATGCTCTGCATCTCAAAAAATAAAAGCAAACAAGCCGAACATTTAGATAATAAAATGGAGGTATCAAAGGCCTTAATTATTATTGAGCACAAGGTTTGAAAAACCTTTTTTATAAAACCTCATTGCTATATCTGGTTAAAACTGAATTTTTCTATAAATTCACACCCTTGTATATAGGTGCGAACGAGGTATAACACTACTTCCAAATAATTGCGCATTGATCTACACACACACACATTCATATAACAGTTTCTTTGAGAAGTGGCGGTCACCGTGGCAACACGGAAGTCGGGGGGTGCCTAATACCTTCCCTCCGCATAACCAAGCCCCCGAAACCTTAATGAATCTCAGTTTCACAGACCCGTTTAGCAGTGTCACATCACTGGGTCAATGTGCAAACCTTTTCGGTTGTGTTGGTGCAACCAGTTAAATACACCAACTAGTGACTCTTAAAGTCAAATAATCGACATTATACATGTCGGACCTTTTTCACTTGTTTTTTCAAACAAATCTCACATTAACATGAGAACACCAAAGAACAAGTAACGAAAAGGGTCATCAAAAAATCCCGACGTCGACAGGTGACGACTCTGCTGGGGATTCCAGTAAGAGGACTTAAGCCGCTATTACAAGCTTTTCAAAATTGTTATATGCTTGTGTGTTAATGTTGCATTTACATTTATGATGAATGTGTACGATTGCATCTTAATTTTTGCACTGCTAAATATCTATCTGTGATATTAGTGTTTCGCACCTGTCATCATTTTGCATAAACGGTGAGACACGTTGTATATGAATGTATGTTGTGTGGTCCCTCTGATAAGTGGATTTTATATACAATTATCCGGCATCTTTTACTTGAATTAGTTGCTTATATTCATGTGTCTTAGTTACTTTTCATGTATTTTGTGTCCATTTTGTAGGTTATACGTTTGGGAGCGGTGTGAGCGATGATTGGTAAGGAAAAGCAAGGAAAAATATAAAGAAAAGCAAATCGGACATCGTGTGGACTTTCATGTTCATGGCTTGGAACTTGGCTTACATTATAGAGAATCTTAGTAGCTTTCCAAAACATTTTGAATCATTCCAATCAGAGTTCGGATGCAAGAGTTATGATTGTTGTGCCAACGGACGTCGAACGTCATGGTTTTGGGTGGTCATTTGCATAGTAGTCACTTCCAGCTCAATTTAAACCTTCATCCGGCCAGCTTTCTCAATCCTCAAAGAATGAAAGTTGTTAATCTCATCGATATCTTCGATTTGATAGGTGGCAGGCCCCGTAAATCCTCCCAGATCAAAAGTTATGGTCGTTTTACCAGAGGATGCTGATAGAAATTGTACCCCCGCCGGGGTGGGCTTTCCCTTAACAAAATGCCATGCCAAGGGCGGGCATACAACTGCTAGACAAGAAGGACCCCACGGGCGGGCCCCTGCAGAAGCTTAAACCGCCAAAGGCGGGTACGCGTAGAAAAGACGTTTTTTTGGCCAAATTTGAGTTTGGGAAGGATTGTTTCAATCCAATTGACTCAAGGACTTCCAAGAGAACTTAAAGACATGTAAGAAGGCTTATAAAAGGAGGGGAATAAAAAAGATAAGAGGGATATATTAGTTGATTAGAGAGGAGAGAGAGCATTCCATTAGATTATATTAGAGTAAATTAGATCAAAACACTAGTTCTAAATAGTTTTGGAGATTGAAGCAACTTGGAGATCATTGAAGATCAAGAGCAGGAGCTTGAGGAAGATGGAGATTTGCTGACAACAGATTTACTCTTTACTTTACTCTTATTCTTATCTTTTAATGTGTTTTCAATTGTGGATTCTTAGTTTTAATTCAATGAACTAATTCTTTGTTTGAGATTACAATGGATCTTATTGTGTAGTTTATTTTAATATGCTTCGCTATCAATTATTATGTTCTATTGTGAGGATTGTCTATATTGATTTGAGCTTTAATCTATGAATTGCCTTATCAACAATTCTTTGTGGGGTTGGATGGAATCGAGAGAGGAAATTCAAATCTAGACCTAGTTGATATAACATGTGTTCAAGATTTTGTTAGTAGCTTAAACTTGATTCGTGTTAAGGTAGAGATATGCTTGACGCTGCATGTAATCGGATAGAGAACTTATTCTTCAACTTTCTTCAATTGTAATTCACATAGAGATATAGTGGGTTAATTGATTAAGGTGTTTAACGGATTTCTATCTTGATTATGGATTGACGTTAATACGTTATTAATGTATCGAGAGGTGGTTAATACTACGTTCGTGTTCTTGATTAACAATTCGGGATAGAAAATAATTGATGAGAAGTGTGTTAATTTAAATGAAGCAATAAGTGAAGTTGTGATCTTAAATCTCCATAGTCTTAATTTAATTAGTGGAATTTAATAGTAGTTTAATTTATATAATTTGAAATTCATTTGTTTAAATAAGATTGAGTTGGTTACGGGTTAGTACTTAGTGATTTTTATTAACTAATTCTCTGTGGGAACGATACTCAACTTATCACTTTATTACTTGTTGACCACATATACTTGCGTGTTCTGCGTATATAGATTTTACCCAACAAGTTTTTGGCGCCGTTGCCGGAGAATTAATTTAATAATTTTTACCAATATTAATTTCAATCAAATTAGTCTTAATTTAAACATTTTTATTTTTATTTTTAATTCTCTTCCTATATTTCTCTCTTTTCAGGTACCATGGATGACTTTGCGTATCAATGGCCATACACGTTCATGGCTCAACCAAGGGAAACATGGATTGATAGACTTAATACATCTTCTATAGAGCCAATACAAATTGAGGCAACTGCAAAGACGTGGGAGGTTCTCGCAGCCCAACGGAGTCGAAGGATGGCAGTTATGTGTGACTATTGTGCTGGCAACCACCCGAGTAATCAATGCACCATCAATCTTGGGCCGGTACAGTATGGTGGTAACTACCTCAATTAGTATGCATATGATAATTATGATCAAGTTTGGGGGTATCACCCGAATTCGTCATGGAGCTATACTTATGAAGACCAATACTTTGCTCCAAGTCCAACATACACGCCAGAATTCTCATATTCACCTCCAATGCGACAAGAAGACAATTCAGAGTTTATGAAATTCATGTTAAGGGCTATAGCAGAAAAAGAAGAGTTTATAAACAGTCAGGAGTTGTCAATCCAAAATTTTAATAATTGGATGGAATAACGCTTCACTACCTCAACTAATGGTCCTCAATACATGGCTTCCGAGACTGAAACAGAAAATTCAAGGCTGGGGGAATCATTGTCCAAGTTCATAGTAGCTGAGGAGAAGATGAGTAATCAAGCGAGGTCAAGTCAAAATCGTGTAGATCAGATAGAGCAAATGACCAATGCCGTAAACAACCTTCCTCCAAACACTTGGCTTTATGACAGGGATGACGAAATTGACGGAGAACCCGAACCAAATCTACAACTGGATGAGCCTCAAGATGTTGAAAAAGAGGAGACAAGTGGGGATAATGACAACAAGGTCGGTAAAGAGCTAACTATGAGTACTAATGAGGATGAGCGGATGTTGTTAATGCCTCAAGTGCCCTCTCCGCCAAAGTTCAAGAATTCGGTTAGATTTGCAAAACCTTGTCCGCTAGGTAGTCATGTCGTTGGCAATACTCCTTGTGATGTAAAAGCGAGTACAACTTCGAAACCATGGTGCGATGAGCTGGAGAAGATAGAAGAAGAGATTGTTGTGTCTGACAAGCCTCAATGCCAGAATCTATTCGCAGACACAATGGAGAAAACTCCTAGATGCTGGATGTTTTAAATGTGATTTTATCTAAAGAAAGCATGTTAGGTGACTTTAATACAATGGCTGTTACAAATGGGAACCTACCAAAAGCTATATTATTTCCGATGGATGGAGGGTTCCTTAACTTTTGAAGAGGAATTGGATAGTGTTGACTGCACAAAATCAAAGCTAAAAAGATCAGAATCAAGCGCTATTTGGGAGGCAACCCAATCTTTAGTTTATTTATCATATTTTCAATTCATATTTGCTTAATCATAGTTTTCATTAAATTACTAGGTAGAAGAATAAAATAAAAATCTCATTAATCTCTCCACAACACAACATGTCATCAACAATCCACTAATGCTTATGTTTTATATCTTGTAGGATGGAAAAAGGATCAATGAGTGGGTTAGCATGAAGCAAAAGTTAAGAAACCAGGGAGTTGAGGTATGCCCACCAAAGGCGGTGGTTCCCCTACTTTGGGATAATGAGAATACAAGCCCACCCGGGCGGGCTTCCTAAGTTTAGGGTCCGGCAAGGTGGGGTCCTGAATCAACCAACTTTGGCAGTTGCACATAGACTTCTCCCATCCCCAATAAAACCCCACTTTCTCCACTTCCCCACTACTTCATAAATCCATCCACCACCTATTCCAACCACTATCTCCCACACTGCATCACTTCTCCCCACCTCCACAATCCACCAATAGAACTCATCATACCACCTCTATATATTACCACATCACCTACCATATTTCTCAAACCAATTGAATTGGGCATTCATAGAAGATACTTGAGAGGAAGTGAAGGTTAAATTGATAAGTTTGGGAGAAAGTTACGGCGATACACGCATTTGAGAGCAAATGGCTTCGCAACCCAGGAATTGTATTGGAGGTTCAATGGATAGGAAAATGATCGTCGCCGCCATCGCCACCATCACTTCATGTTTAGCTGAGTAATTGCTAAGTTTGGGGGAGTTTAGTTTAGTTCATTATTGCATGTGTAGTTTCATGTTTATGTTATGTTATTTTGCATATGTTGTTAATTTAGTTTAGGTTTATTATTAAAAAAAATTAATAAAAAAAAAATCAAAAATTCAAAAATTTAAAAATAATAGTTAGTTACTATGTTCATCTTGCATGAGTCCAGCTGTTTGATAGTTTAAGTTTATTTTGGCCAATGATGAGATTGGAATTGAGTAGACAAGTATAGTACTGATTATTAGAGCTTTGATGTGATTTCTTGTTATGAATTAAATCTTTTTCTATTTGAAACTGGTATAATAATGATAGCACAGTAGAAACAACCTTGTTGATTGATTGAGTTTAAATTGATACATAATGGGATTCTAAAGGATAATGCTAGTTTGAATGATAGAATGATAAGAATAAGTAGTGATGGCTAAAGTTAGATAAGAACCTAAGTTTGGGCGAATATTTGGGGTATATAAGCTATATATAAAAAAAGAAGAAAGAAAACAAAGAAAAAAAAGTATGAATAAACATTGTGGCGTGCTTGTCTAGTTTTGTGGCCTTTGTTACTTGAGTAAGTAAGCCCGAGGGGATTGTCTTTCAACCTAGCGCCCTAAGGTCTTAATGGTCTGAGAGTCGTTGGTCGAAAGCTCGTTAAGGTAGCATTGAAAAGCCTAAGGGAATAAGACATTGCATAGCTATGTGTAGATAAAAAAAAGAACAAAAAAATGAATAAAACAGGAAATAAGAGCAAAAAGCCCCCGTAGATGAAAAATAAAGCATAAGTATCCCATGTTGACCCTCGATATTGGTAATTATTTGATTTTAGTTGAATCTAGCTTGTTTTTGGATTTCTTGAGTTTACATTGTATGATTCCTTCGAAGAGACTTGTTATGTGTTAAATTAAATTTTATATCAATTAGCATAGTTGTGGAGCACACACGCACTATACCAGTGATAACAGTTTAAGATTTAATGAATGACTGGGAAATTGTTGATTGGTTTTGATATGAAGTATTGTCATGTTTGCTTGATTGCTCTAAGGCCGAGTAAATAGATTTGATTCTATCAATACTGCTGGATTCGTAGGCATATAGATTAGTTGCATTTCATTGCATTGCATTGCATTATGTTGTGTTGCTTGGGGACAAGCAACGATTTAAGTTTGGGGGTATTTGATAAATGGATTTTATATACACTTATCCGGTATCTTTTACTTGAATTAGTTGCTTATAGTCATGTGTCTTAGTTACTTTTCATGCATTTTGTGTCCATTTTGTAGGTTATATGTTTGGGAGCGGTGTGAGCGACGATTGGTAAGGAAAAGCAAGGAAAAACGTAAAGAAAAGCAAATCGGACATCGTGTGGGCTTTCATGTTCATGGATTGGAAATTGTCTTACATTGTAGAGCATCTTAGTAGCTTTCCAAAACATTTTGAATCATTCCAATCGGAGTTCGGATGCAAGAGTTATGATTGTTTTGCCAACGGACGTCGAACGTCATGGTTTTGGGTGATCATTTGCATAGCAGTCACTTCCAGCTCAATTTCAACCTTCATCCGGCCAGAATTCTCAATCCTCAAAGAATGAAAGTTGTAGATCTCGCCGATATCTTCGATTTGATAGGTGGCAGGCCCCGTAACTCCTCCTGAATCAAAAGTTATGGCCGTTTTACCAGAAGATGCTGTGACAGAAATTGTATTTTCGGGCGGGGTTTCCTTAACAAAATGCCCCGGGCGGGCATAGCAGCTGCTAGACAAGAAGGACCCCCACTTAAGGCGGGCCCCTGTAAGCTTAAACACACGCCGGGCGGGGGTACGTGTAGAAAAGACGTTTTTTGGCCAAATTTGAGTTCGGGAAGGATTGTTTCAATCCAATTGACTCAAGGACTTCCAAGAGAACTTAAAGAAATGTAAAAAGGCTTATAAAAGGAGGGGAATAACAAGGATTAGAGTGATATGTTAGTAGATTAGAGAGGAGAGAGAGCATTCCATTAGATTAGATTAGAGTAAATTAGATCAAAACACTAGTTCTAAATAGTTTTGGAGATTGAAGCAACTTGGAGATCATTGAAGATCAAAAGCTGGAGCTTGAGGAAGATGGAGATTTGCTGACAACAGATTTACTCTTTACTTTACTCTTATTCTTATCTTTTAATGTGTTTTCAATTGTGGATTCTTAGTTTTAATTCAATGAACTAATTCTTTGTTTGAGATTATAATGGATCTTATTGTGTAGTTTATTTTAATATGCTTCGCTATCAATTATTATGTTCTATTGTGAGAATTGTCTATATTGATTTGAGCTTTAATCTATGAATTGCCTTATCAACAATTCTTTGTGGGGTTGGATGGAATCGAGAGAGGATATTCAAATCTAGACCTAGTTGATATAGCATGTGTTCAGGATTTTGTTAGTAGCTTAAACTTGATTCGTGTTAAGGTAGAGATATGCTTGACGCCGCATGTAATCGGATAGAGAACTTATTCTTCAACTTTCTTCAATTGTAATTCACATAGAGATATAGTGGGTTAGTTGATTAAGGTGTTTAACGGATTTCTATCTTGATTGTGGATTGACGTTAATATGGTATTAATGCATCGAGAGGTGGTTAATACTACGTTCGTGTTCTTGATTAACAATTTGGGATAGAAAAATAATTGATGAGAAGTGTGTTAATTTAAATGAAGCAATAAGTGAAGTTATGATCTTAAATCTCCATAGTCTTAATTTAATTAGTGGAATTTAATAGTAGTTTAATTTATATAATTTGAAATTTATTTGTTTAAATAAGATTGAGTTGGTTACGGGTTAGTACTTGGTGATTTTTATTAACTAATTCTCTGTGGGAACGATACTCAACTTATCACTTTATTACTTGTTGACCATGTATACTTGTGTGTTGTGCGTATATAGATTTTACCCAACACCCTCCATCAGGAGGCTATCCTGTCGGTGTTTCATTACTGGACCCGGGGCTCAGGAAAGGCACCACTCAGATTTGCTCTAGTTAAACGACCGGATTAACTTCCCGTCAAGTAGATTGCGATGATCTGAGAACCTTCATGCCAAAAAGCCGTGAGAGTAACCCTAAGATAGGTCAACCTCTGATAAACCAAACGCGGAGGAAAGTCTCTTTATACTTTCCATTTTCAATTACTTGTAAAAGCATTTACTTGTAATTTATTCTATATGCATACATAACATGTTATCAATTAACAACCAGTTTTGCAGGAAAAAATTCCTAAAACGGACATTGTTATGATAACATTTACATTAACTTAAGACTAAACTACATAAGTCTTTTGTAGGGAAGCAATTGGGCCTGTTACCCACTCAAAATCCAAAAAGACCACGAGCCTACAGCCAATCTGTCTTCACCTGACCAGTTTAATCCTGTTTCTCGCGAGGAGTTTGAAAGATTAAGCTATCAAATTACAGAGTAGGTTGTTATGTTCAAAGAACTACACCAATCTACTCAGGGCCCACAAATACCCATCCACATAGAATCCCCTGCACATGGAGGAATCCAGGGCCAAACATGCCTACTCAACCAGAGTCATCCATACCAGGGGGCAGTCAGGGTATTGGCAAAAAGATGGAAACCCAGATACCTAAACCTCATTTCAATAAAGAAATCACAAATCTCAGGGATGATCGAGAAACTGGGGATCTAAGAAAGAAGGTCCAACAAATGGAGGAGAGCATCTGGTCAATCAAAGGGACTGGAAACTATGGGAGTGTCACCTATTCAGATCTCTGCATATTCCCATGGGCTCAATATCCTGCCAAATTCAAAGCCCCAGAGTTTGAAAAGTACAGTGGGGCAGGCGATCCATATACGCACCTGAAAGTGTATATTGGCGAACTAGGGTCTTCTGCTGAAGATGAAAGCCTCAGAATGCAACTTTTTCAAAAGAGTCTCACCAGAGAGGCTAAAGCCTGGTATGCCCGACTTGACAATGCCAAAATTCACAACTGGGAAGAATTGGCCCACGCCTTTCTAAATTAGTACAGTTTTCAATCACAAATGGCACTTGATCAATATCAAGTGACTAAAGTCAAAAAGAAAAGTACTGAATCTTTTCGAGAATATGCCCAAAGGTGGAAACATCTAGCAGCGCAAGTTATTCCATCAATGATAGAAGTTGAGATGGTAATGGCGTTTATTGATATCCAAGAGGCTCCATACTACGAGAGAATCCTAGCAGGCATAGGAAAGCCGTTCTTGGAAATGATCAAACATGGGGAAATGGAAGAGATGGGCCTGAAGGGAGGCAGGATTAAAGACTTCACTGCCTTGGAAGCAGTTGCCAAGCATATCTCTACAGACAGTAGTACGCGAGCGATCCGAAGGGGGTGCCGATAAAGACATCGAAGATGTATCCTTTTGTTATGCAGGGCAATCTAGTAGACCAACCCCCATACCCCCATTTGGAAAAAGAGAGACAATCTGCCATTTCAACAACAGGAAGCATTTAACCAATTCCAGGACAAAAAAAGAAAATTTGAGAGAACGAAAAATCGGGTGTTCACTCCACTAGGCGATTCTCTTGAAAATGTGTTGGCGATATTGATGGATCGTTAGCAAATTACCGAATTGGCTCCACCTCTGGAACTAGGGAGCAAAAGATATAATCCAAGCCAGAGATGTGTTTACCACTCAGGATCTCCAGGACACGATACACAAGATTGTTGGTCCTTAAAGCATAAAATTCAAAATCTGATCGAAAGTGGCAGTATTGTTGTCCAACAACCTGACCAACAAAATGTCAACACCAACCTTCCGTTACAGCATGATATGAAAGAAGTAAACATGATAGGGTCAGGAAGCGCTAAAATATATCCAATTCATAAGTTCATACAAAGGATAGAAGACTACCCCCAAAGGCACAGAGCAAATGTCCTAAAATGGGAAAACTCGGAGGAGGGTATGATAGTAATACAAAAGTTAGAGACAATCCAGAACCAAGTAAATCTTTTAGCGAAGCTGATAGTGCACCAACATCAGGATTCGAGGCATTTCTTCACTCAACTATCAGAAGGCCAAGAAAAGGGAGATGATAAAATTGCTAGCAAACCTCGCCAACAAAAAAATCGCTTGGGGGAATGTGAACTCTCAAAGAAGAATGATCAAACAACCTCCACAAGAGTCTGAAAATTCACCCCTCTAAGCAAATCCAATGAAGAAATGCTACACTTTCTAATAATAAAAGCGAAGGAAGGGAACCTCTGTAAATCCCAAGATTATGATTCCACCAAGATAGTCTCTACCATTCTAACTCACTTGCCTCTGCTTTATTGACATAAAAGGATCTCATTGAAAATGGAGAGTGGAGAAGATTCTCATGACCAAAAAAGCGAAAAGTATAAAAAGCTTAAGATGTCCAGTTCAAAGAGGCTATGAGCGATAATCTCTGGCGAGAACACAAGATGGAGCGATCTAACATGAAATGATATAAGAGACAAGGAATTCATTCTTGACATCAAACATCTTACGGTCCAAAGATATCAACCACGTTCTGATTTTATCACCTTGGATGATGCGAGGAATCTTGATCCTTTCCAAGAAAGAAAAAGAAAAGGAAAATTCCTTGCAAGAAATGCGGACGACAATTTGAGGCTGATTTCATGGTCGAATCCTCTCAAGCCTAAGAAAAGCGTGAAGGCGGATGAGGAAAAAGTGGTGAGGTTATCGGGAAACCAACCCATCAAAGAATCAAGAGTTCATACCTTTTGTGATGGGTCCACTCGAACATACGAGGAATGTCTTGAACTAGAAGCGAACAAGTTATGGCCATAAGTGAAGACATTCAAAACCAAGAAGTAACCTCTGTCATGAGCCTTGATTTGGACTATCGGAGGCCTCAACTAGCCAAAAGATATAGATCCAGGGATAAAGTTCACGAGTTCAGAAGATGATGGGGCGGTATCACTTCCTTCGCAGTATGTTTTTTATTTTCCATGAATGTATAAAAAAATAATAAAAAATGAAAAAAAACAAAACAAAAAAAACAAAAAAAACAAAAAAACAAAAAAACAAAAAAAAGAAAAAAAAGAAAAAGAAAAAAAAAAATCAAAAATCAAATCATTCAGGTTTCAGCTCATCAACCCTGAACTATGAAAGACCTGATCTCCCCTCTTCAATGGGAGTACATAGGCAGTCATTTATGGTGCGGTCAAACCAAACAAAAACCCAAAAAATCCAAACCAAACACTTCTCAAACAAACACTTCTCAAACAAACGCTTCTCAAACAAACACTTGTCAAACCGTTTATCTTATCAAGTAGGAACTATGCATACCTGATCTCCTACACTTATGGGAGTACATAGGCAACCACCAAGATGTGGGACCTCAACAGTAAACGTACCAAACATCGATCGATCCAAAATCCCGCATGAAGAAAACAGAGTTCAAGCCAAGACCCTCCAAAGCTTAACGGTGGTCGAGTCATTCTCCAACGTCCAAATCAAATCGAGCGACCCTCAAAATCTATGTGGAGAAGACCCAACAACACTACAATGTCATTCCATCGAATCGCACAAATCCGGAAAGGAAGAAAGCGAGAGATACGCCGAGAAACGGTGGCGAGGACCTTCAAAGATTCGACACCCTTAATCACGAGTCTTCAAGTCGGAAGAAAATCAAACCGGATTGCAATAACAAGTCGGGGAATAATGATTGAAGGCATCAAAACCCAAGTCTTATACTTGTTCACCATCCTCAAGAAAAGTCTCTTGCGATCTCGACATCTTATCACCCATCATCAAAGCGACTATCCTGACATAACAAGCAAGGCTAGGGGCAATTTCAAAATCGACGACAACCCGGAATGGTCGCGACCACTACAACAAGACTTGGGCAATCTCAAAAACCGTGACAACTCAACTTTGGGGCATTTATCAAACATCTTAAAGAGGAAAATGCCCCGGTCAACACTCATCTGCATGGTCCATCGTCATCAAAGCTTCCTCGCATCACTCATTAGCGATTTGGATATTACTCACATGACTTCATCGACAAAGAGAGAGTTTCTCGTATGAATCCTCGACATCGCGATTAAAGGACTGGGCATTTGGGGCATTTAGAGAAAGCGAAAGATTTTAAAGGCGGAATCGGGCCTCTCATCAAAAGAAGGAAAACTCACGAAAGAAATCATGGCGACATTAAGCGTGCCCTCTTACGAAAGAAGGAAAATTCTCAAAAGTTCTTAACTCGGAGCCAACGATAAAAGGTCTAGCGAATGAAATCTACAACCGATAAATGTGTTAATTTGCGTCAAATCCTCATAAATTGAGGCCTCTACTACTTTGAAGTTCAAAAGTTTGATGAAAAAAAAGAGTTTATTGCACCCTCGGGGATATCAACGTCGGTCGGGTCGCCCAAATTGGGTTGAATCAAATATTCAAGGAAATGGGGCACCAAAGACGCAATAGCGAAAAAAACTCCAAATCACCTCAAAAGGGTGAAACACTACATCAACGTACATTTCTATCAAGCGTAACATCAGGCAGAGTCTGGCAAAGCGAACCTTTGAATATTAATTCAGCGAAGGTATCGGAAGATCGGGTATTCAAAACCATTATCTTCAATTTAGCACGACATCAAGACAGTTCAGTGATGAAAGTTTTGAATACCACCATTCGAGTGAGAACTGAAACAATTGGGCGATAACAGCGTGTTTAAACAGGGTAGGCACCGTTGTAAACTACCAGTGTGTACATCGGGAAGGTCTGGTGATTTCAGAACGTCATCCCCATCAGAGATGTGGAAAATATCTCAATTTATCTTCATCGAATAAGCGTCAGCGATTAAATGCCAAACCATTGAGTCAACACCAAAGATGAAGCATCAATGAATGATCGGTAAAGGTAAAGTGATTTGAAAAACATTTTAAACGTGCATCATAACATTCATTACATTGCGATTTGCGATTTGCAATCTGCGATATATGAAATGCGATGTGCGATTTGCGAAGTGCGATTGGCCAAATGCGAAAAGAGAAATGCGATGTGTGATTTGTGAACTACGATTTGCAAAAACATTTTAACATTCATTATAACATTCATAACATTGCGATTTACATCATTAAGAATACTTTGTCATATTTCGAGCATCTACTAATCTTTAGCATGTCCATTCCATTGCATTGCATGAATATGATAAAGAGGGACATCATGAACATGATTAACTAAGAGACAAAAAGCGTCTTTTCACACTCCGGAGGTAATCACGGAGGATTACAACATCATTTCCAGGCCGGAGTTAACCGGGAGGTCAAGCCAACCTCGAGAGATAACCACGAGTACGTTTAGAGGATAGCATAACCATCTCGAGAGATAACCACAGGAAAAACCGCTACAACTATGCTGGCGGAGATAACCTAGGAGGGCAAAATAGTCATTTTGCCAACTCAACTTCAACAAAGCAAATACACTCATGTCAACTCTTCGGCGGGAACCGGGAATGCTATTTTATTCGATCGGGCCCATCTTCCTAGAATAAAAAGGAAAATCCATGTCATTGCGTAACTCTCGACAAAAGAAGTCCGAAGATGGTCTTGTACACCTCATTCGGATGCTCGAATTGAAGTTCTACAAGTTCGAGCGGACATTACATTGCACGTGTGCACGTACTTCGAGACGATGGGACCCGCGAGGCCCCGATGCACCATGACCAGTAGCGCAGGTGTATGAGGCTCAGTAGGTACATTACTGCGACCATCGAGTTCTATATATGAAGCTTGGGCTGGCCATATTTGTAGAAAAAAGCGAGGAAGCCCTGTCCAATTTTATCTTGCTCTTTTTAAACACATGTTAGCCCACATACAGGTTATAAATTTACTGCGGGGAGCCGAGTGGTAGAAGTCTACTTTGGCATCCTTTGTAAGCCTTAATGCATTCATAAAGCTTTCTTCTCATATTATCACACCTTTGTGTACCGTTGAAAGTCGTGTGAGTGTTTTTTTGCGGACTTTGGTCCGTGGTTTTTATTTCCTATATATATATATATACTTATATATATATATATATATATTTTTATACGGACTAACATTATCGAGTTATGCCTCGATTAAGCCTGAACTTGATGCAGGAGGCGTTTATTGGCTTTTATATATATATATTATCGAGTTATTATGCCTGATTAAGCACAGACTTGTGGAGCTTTTATTGGCTTTTATATATATATATATATATATATATATATATATATATATATATATAATGTTGTCGGACATATCGATGAGCACAGATTCACATCCAGTCGTTTCGCTTATGTATATATATATATATATATATATATATTTTATTTACATTTGAGCACGAGTTTACTCGTGGCCTTTTTAAACTTTATTTACATTTTGTCTCCGCTTGGAGTTTACTTACGTGGCGGTTGATCGCTTTTTCTGACTTTATTTATATTTTAAATCCCCTTTGGAGTTTACTTGTGTAGTTGATCGCTTTATGACTTTATTTACATTTATATCCCACACATAGTTTACTTTTACAGTTGTGGTGGTTGATATATATATATATATATATATATATATTTACCGCTTTTATATATTTATATTTCGATCCCCATGGAGTTGCTTTCGTGGTGGTTGATCATGTGTATATATATATATATATATATATATATATATATATATATATATAGCTTTATATATATAAGCGCTTCTCGCTTTCCATACAAATTGCAAGATTATCATGTGAGTCTAGAAATCATGTGATCACATATTGAGTCATTGAATCTAGATTGAGTTCCATGATGGACATTTTTAGGCAGAAGCGGCTTGTACATTATTTTCTGATTGTCTCGAATTTCCGTGGATGGCTATCATGCCCATGAGGAGTTCGACACTGCTGTATATTATTTTCTTAAAGATGCTTCGCATCTCGAAAATAAAAGCAAAGAAGCCGAACATTTAATAATAAAATGGAAGTATCAAAGACCTCAATTACTATTGAGCACAGGGTTTGAAAAACCTTTTTTATAAAACCTCATTGCTATATCTGGTTAAAACTGAATTTTTCTATAAATTCAAACCCTTGTATATAGGTGCGAACGAGGTATAACACTACTTCCAAATAATTGCGCATTGATCTACACACACACACATTCATATAACAGTTTCTTTGAGAAGTGGCGGTCACCGTGGCAACACAGATGTCGGGAGGTGCCTAACACCTTCCCTCCGCATAACCAAGCCCCCGAACCCTTAATGAATCTCGATTTCACAGACCCATTTAGCAATGTCACATCACTGGGTCAATGTGCAAACCTTTTCGGTTGCGTTGGTGCAACCACTTAAATACACCAACTGGCGACTCTTAAAGTCAAATCGTCGACATTATACATGTCGGACCTTTTTCACTTGTTTTTTCAAACAAATCTCACATTAAAATGAGAACACCAAAGAACAAGTAACGAAAAGGGACATCAAAAAATCCCGACGTCGACAATTTGTGACAATATGATTAGATTATGTGCTGACTGCAAATAGCAGTACAATATGATATGATATGTTATTCTAATCGGATAAACGAGCTTATTAATGATAGGTTGATATATAAAAAATAAAACTAAGTTGCGTTTTGTAAGCAGCAAACCAGGCAAGTATCTAACCCTTTCCATTTATTTTATGCAATGGACAGGTGTAAGATAATATTTGAACAATTCTTTTTCATTGTTCAAATATCTCAACCTTTGTATATACTTATGCAATGATTCTGTATAAGTAAGTTATTAAATTATAATCTGTTTTACAAGTTCCTTAATTCTGTTATTGTAGATCAAGATATATATTTTGCTCGTTAATTGTTAAACATGGTTATACAAGTGTCCTCACTTGGATAATCATTTTATTTTATCACATGTTGATGCATACTTATCGGTGTCCAGTATGATACGTTGACTTAAATGTCGTCTAAGCTATTTGATCCGGCTAGACACAAACTTAAAAATGTTGTTCAACAAGATAGAACTTTATTGTTATCCAACCGAATTATTTTGGTTCGGATTCTAAACTGTTATGAACATCCCAAATATGGGAAACTTTTATGTGCCTAAGGCTGATATGTTGGACGAAAATATCGTTCTTGTATGTAGTATTGATTAATACAGGGCATAACGGGCTGATCACCCCCGTGCCCGTAAGTTATGACGATTTACAAATGAAGTTCTGTTTAACCTTTTCGAAAATAGAAAACAATGTTTATAGTCCGTCGACTGATCCTAATTTATAGTCAGTACGTAGTTTCAAAAATTTGAAATCGAAATGATATGTTGTTTATTATTGGTTCAGCTTACTTCACAAATGTTGATTCGTTGTAGAAGTATCGTTCACAGAAAACATTTAATCCTTTCAGCTAACTGTTATTGATTGCTATTACTTGTTGGGCACTTAAATGCTCATCCTTGCTTAATTTAAATGTTTTCAGCTAAGTGTGAACAACATGAAGGCTCTGCCAATAACAAGGGAAAAAGGAAAGTTGCTGATTAAGTTTGTGCTATCCTATGTAATAGTTTGATTGTATTAAGATAAGGATGATATATATTAACTATCATGTAATGTAAGGTATTAAAGGTTACGTACTTGGGATTGGAAAACTCTGATAATTATTTAAATTAAGTCTGATATTTATATTATTGTTATTATTATTAGTATTATTCTACTAATAGAAATGGTATCGTGAAGCACCGAGTTCGGGTTTCAAGTACCTGAATTTGGGGGCGTCACAGATCCATAGCATCAAAGTGGGTAAAAATCAAAGTTTTCAAAAACTGCCATGAACCGTAAAAAGTGGTCTGACAACCAAATGTCAGTGGCCCTAGATCTCTCTATGTTTATGATTTTTGATGTTTTATGTTTTAGATCTATAGTTTGATATGAGGTCTATGATCTGGAAGTGGAATCACAATCATTACATGTCTAGATTGCATGTTATTCTTGGTTAAAACCCGTTGACCGAGCATGACTGGGTGATTTCTAGGTAACCCAAAAAATCCTAAAATCGTGTCTGACAACGTTTTTCAAGCCTTATATCTATCAGGTGTTTTGAGATATGTTAATGTTGTTGTAACCAGATTGTAGCCTACTATATGGACTCTTGATCCATGCCTTTAGATCCTTTAATCAAGCAATAGATTGAATGGAGTGGCTGGTCAAAGTGACCTACTTGATCACGCTTTTTGTTTTCTGGAATTTCCAGAAAACGTATGACCAAGTTTTCTGACAGCCTTTGACCAGTTTAAATCTGAAGAATATGATGTTGTTGGACTGATCTGGTGATTTATATATGTTCCTTGACACGTGGACTATAGATTTGAACCTTAATAACAACCTATTGATGACTAGAACTTAGAAGAAATTGAGCTTGAAAGTAGCACCATGACACTGCCTGGGTTTCTGGGTTACCCAGAAAACCCAGATGGTGTCTAACAGTAACTTTGAAGGACCATATCTTGCCGATATGTTATGGTATGACATAGATGATGATTGATTCGTGTAGTGTTACATAAACACTACATGATCAATGTTTAACATGGCCCAGAAACACTTTGAGATGAGAATTAATCGTGGTCAAACTTGGCATGTTGAACACTGATTTGTCAGTGTTCTTGAGCCAAGGACACCTAAAACGACAGAAAGTGTCGCTATAGCATATAGCGACGGTTTTAAATAATTTTATTTTCCTAATTTTTAGAAAATAATTAAAAATAGAAATAAATTCTAAAAATTACCAAAAATAGTTTTAAAAATTATTTTAAATTATGAAAAATAACTTTTGATAATTTGGGATATTTTTTATTAATATTTATAATTATTTGAATATTAATGGTATTTAATTTATTTAAATAGTATATTAAATAAATAGAGAAAAATGATTTTAATATTATAAAAATCATTTTAAATAAGAATAAAGTGTTTAAAAATATTTTGAGTTATAAAAGGTAACTTTTAATATTTTTGGAGAATTTTTATTAATAATTTAATATTAATGATATTAGATTTATTTAATTATAATATTAAATAAATGAATTAAAAACATTTTATTAATTTAAAATCATTTAAAATGAGAAAAATATTTTTAAAATATTTTAAGTTATAATTAATGACTTTTAATATTTTGATAAGAATTTCATTAATATTTAAAAATTAATGGTGATGGTTTAAAAATAATTTTAATTAATTTTAAAAATCATTTAAATAGAATATTAGTGATTTAAAAATATTTTAAGTTATTATTAATAACTTTAATATTTTGACAAATGTATCATTAATATTTTAATATTATTAAATATTAATGATGATGGAATTAAATAAAGATTTAAATCATTTAAAAATGATTAGGTATTTGAAAAATTATTATAAATTATAATAATTATTAGAAAATTATTAAAAGCATCTGAAAAATATTATTAATGATAATTGACTTATCTAAAATAATATTGAAGCTTTGAGATCGAGTTTAATTGACAATACAAATGTTAAATTGTCGGATAGGGTGACTAGTGCTCCGAGAACAGACTGAATTCCAACCAGACCGAACTAATTAGACTTGATGAGTGTTTATATAGGTTATAAACACTGATTTTGCTATGTGGTGATGTGTCTAGGAGAAAGATTGACTGTGAATTATAGTAATGTGTGTTATAAATTATTGACTGATATTGTTGATTATAGGTCTTACGAACGTAGATAAGTATATTGTGTAGCAGTAATCAACGCGGAAGACATGTTTTCTTAACTCAATCTTGAGTTATATCTGTTAAATTATTATGGTGGTTAATTATTGTTGATTAGACCACGTCTGAGAATTATTGTTGATTATTCGAAGTTAGTGCATATTTATTAATTCAAATTAAATTAGTGATTCTAAAAATATACTTGGAGAATAACTGTTGTTGGATACTTACATTCATAGAAGCTATTATTGACAGTACAGATAATTTATGTATATTATCGAATTGTGTTGAGATATGTCTTAGCTAATTATTCTGGCTAGACGAACAATTGTTAGAACTAGATAGGTTCGAGAAGAGAATTCAATTATTATCGACAGATCGATGCCAATTATTTGGCTAGATCAAGAAAGTGATTTGATATTAAAATCATTATATTTCGTTGTTATAAATCAAACTCTGATTATAAGACTGAGAAGAACAACCTTTTATATAAAGGGAACCTTTTGGTCGTATATTCGGCCTTTGCATGCGTGTAAGTATTATGCATAATATAGGGTACAAGGAGTTGGCCACTCTAAGTACTTGCAGAGGAGTATGACTTAATCTTTATGGTTATCTGATACACCTTGGTATATCAAAGTATATCTTTGATAGTTACTCGAGAAGAGAAGTTCACGATCCTTTGTGATCACTCAGCATAACTCTGGAAAATATTTTCATCATGTTATTTGGGTATATCAAAGTAAATCTTTGATAGTTACTCGAGAAGATAATTTCAAGATTATTTGAGATCATTCAACTTAAACATTGGAAAATACTTCTAAATTATTATTCAATCAAATATTGTAGAAACTTTGAAAGTGTTGTACCCTTTCATTATTGAACTATTCTATTGCATAGGTTGTAAGGAGATTGGTTAGAGAAGAACAAATTGTTCAGCTATTTTAAAGTTCTCCGAAATTGGTGTCATTCTATCAAAATACATAGTTTTTTATTCTTGATTCTTATACATTCTTTGTATGTCTTAACTTGCGGGGCAAATTTGTTGCTCACCCTTGCTAAATAAAACTTTTCAGCTAGGGACGAAGTGGCAGGAGGTGCTATGAAGAACAAAGGCAAAGGCATAGTGATAGAGTAATTATGATTAACATTATTATTATGTTATGTTTGTAAACCCTTTTTGTATATCTAAAGGGTATATTTGTAATATGAAGGTTAGATAACCTGGGACGAATGTATTAACTATATCAGTTAATGTGGTGTAATATTCTATTCATCAATGAACATAGACAAGGGTTAGAACACTTGCCTTTAGCGTCTTCTACAGTTTTTATACTTTCCCTTTAAGTCTTTAAGGATTCTATAATACATGATCACATAACATACCACATTAGGTCATATATAATCAAGTATGTTTACTACTATATCTTACCCTTCTTCTCAATCTAATCATGCCTTAGATTGTTTAACATTGGTTACGATTTATCGCATTACATTATTCTTACGTTCAATTAATCTTTCTTCAACCTTTAGTCGTTAACTTAAGGTTATAAACATCCTTTAATGATTTTACTTTAGGTTGATTAATGTTATACTTCATCACTAATTAACTTCTAATTACTTTTGTGTTCATGAGCATTCTTCACCATCTCTTCTCTAATATTGGCGCTGCGGCGCCAGCTTTCCTTCTCGGGCTCGCACTGCGGCACGAGTTAGCAATGTTTAACTCCCGGACCTGGCATTGCGGTGCAATCCTCAGTGTTATTGGCCACGTTGAGGCGCCAATCTCCAGTAGGTTTTTGGCATGCTTGGTGCTACGGCGCCATCATTTATGCCTTGGTTGGCGCTGCGGCGCCAACTCTGTGCACCAGAAAAATTTGACAGACTTTTTATTAGCGAACTTCCCGGACTCCTAAATTGTTCATTTTAAGTCCGATTTGGCTCTTTCAAAATCCATTAGCTCACAAATCACATGAATTAAGTGTTTATATAAAAAATTTACATTTTCAAATCCGTTAACACGGAATTCACCGTTTAAGTCTATTTTAACAAAAACGATAAACATTCGTGAACGTTCATAGCTCGTTTCTTCGTTCTAAGTCAGAATTTGACCATTTTCGAGTCTACAACTCTAAAATGCAAACTTAGACTATTCTCCATCGAAAACTAACGTTTTCGAGTTTAATGCTAACTTTTGACTTCCATTCTGAGAATTTCACGATTTCAACGATTATCGTCTAATCTCGTAAATTCTGCCATAACTTTGTTATTTAAGATTATTACACCCTTCCAAATAGATTCATTCCTCAAACTAACATCTTAACCAAATATATTTCATTAATTAATACACATGACATATTCTTACATGTTCTTCATTAGTCCATAACTTAAATAAGTATAAATTACTTGTACATGGCTTATTAAGGTTTAGGTCCATCGATTAGTCATTCTTATCACTTCTTATCATACATGCTCCACAAATCAACACTTCTCTATCAAACTATAATTGAAGAAATGGAAGAGTAATGGTCTAGGATTCTTACCCTTGATGATCAAACTTTGTTCTTCTTCTTGAATTATGAAAGCTCTATCTTTTATTACTTTTTCTCTCAAGTGAATAAGCTATAAGTTGTTGGTGAAATTAGAACAAGACAAATGATCTACCAAACTTCTCTATTTATAGAATTTCCTAATTGAGGGTATTATGGTCAAAAGGTCATCCCACCTCCATAAACCACCTCCTTACTATTCCATTCTTGACCATCACACAACTTATCTCTTACTTGCTCACCATACATGGTCAACCATGACTCACCTATGGGGCCCACATGGGTTACCCCATGGGGTTTTCTTACCCATTTACCCATCGATTCGATCCACGGATCCAATTTTTACTTTGGGCTTTAGGTTTAATTAACTTGGGTCTAACGTTGGGCTTGCATTTCATACCATTGGGCCTTAACAAGATTACACTTAGTCTTTAACCATTCCTACACAAACCCTACAAATCTCTTGCAATAGGATTAAAGCGTTAACGTATGATCCTCATACTCTTTATGTATACTAGTTCGTATTATCTTTCGTCATACACGTTATACTACCTTTCATATATACAAGTATAATACCTCGTATCATACTTATATTTATGCCTCGTATAATACTTGCTATTATACGATCATCTTTTATTCAAATCCTTATGTTCCTTAACTTTCTAAAACTTAGTACGCAGGCGAAAAACTGTGTTTGCCATAACTGAAATATTATTACGTATTCAATCCTTCCTTATTATCCTATCGTTACATATTTCTCGGAAGTTCAAAAATAATTCCCGAGCAGATATCAGTGAATAGTGTTTTTTGAAAAATTTCTTAGAAAGCTTTTATTTTCGTCTTGGAAATTCAAATACTTTAATTCCTTCACGTAGCCAGAATACTATGATATTCTGACATATCTAGGTTATAGAATAACCTTCATCTTACTAACATATAATAATAACATATAATATAATTTTATTTATTATTTAATTAAAAAAATTATTTTACAATAAATATGAATTTCTCAGTCGTTACAATAATCGTGTTATCACCAATGGTCATGATCATGCCAACAACTATCCATCAATGCACTACGAGCCAATGATAACTTTTACCATATCATTTGTAACATTACGGGTTATGATTATTCCAAATAATCCTAGTCATAATCATACCAATCAACAGTCCATCTATGCACTACGAGCCAAATATGACTTTCATCCTAATATAAGCATGAGGATGATGACAATGATATCAGAATTCAATTAAATGAGAGCAATGATAAATTTTAAAGATTTTGTAATTTAATTTGTTCAGAATTCCATAATGTCCAAATTATCAACATAATATTGCTTTGTGGAGTAAAATTCAAGAATAATATTGTATTAAAAATGATTTGGACCAAAAAGAAATCAACTTTTGTCATGAATAGTAGCCCAGGTGAATAGTGCCTGAGTGAATAGTACTCCCGTGAATAGTACTTTAGGAATAGTACCCCGTGAATAGTAACCCATCATGAAAAGATTAAAAATTATTAAGAATGCTCAGAATAATATTTTTATGAAAAGATACTAGATGAAGCACAAATTTCAAGGATATTCTACTAACTTCACGGAGTATATAAGCAATACTTAACAAAATGAGTGTAGAAATCTGAATCTGAAACAAAATAATTTTACTTACATACTATAGAGTATGGAAGAAAATATTATTTCATACAAATATTGAAAAAAAAATATCACTTACCTTAAAAAGGAGAGTATTCTAACTGGTCTAGCGGGGATATTCTTGAAGAAAACTTAAACTGTTTTCTACACTCAAAGCTTCCTTAAACTCTAAAGAAATACGCTCAATATTATAGAAGAAGAATTCTCTGATTTTGGTGTGATTTTCAATTCTAAACTAAGCATCCTATTTATAGGAGAATGGAAGGATACTATTTGAATTTAGAAAATCACGGACTGTATAGTGGGGAAATCACGTGTGAAACTGATCGGCTGAATTTTTTTCTAATTTACTATGCAGGCACTATGCATAATAAAATATAATATATTCTATTTTTCTTAAAAAAACAAAACTTATTATAATATTAATAATAATAATACTCTCTCCCATCCAAGTAATCCCATTTCCCCCCCCCCTCCACCTGTGAACAAATAGTAATGTATATATATATATATATATATATATATATATATATATTATCATACTCATAACACACACAATTTTGAAAAATAGGTAAGTGGGGGTCCATATAATAAGTAAAATTTACAGCAAATACTTCATAAAAATCCCCTCTATTTATCTCAAATCACTTGGCTTCTCAAAACAAATTTTTAATAACATTCATTATTAATATTATAACTCACAATATTAACAACCAGATCATTCCCAGGAAGGAGGGAGTTTTTCGATAAGGATTTCTCCCTATTGGCGTGCAATTAGGTGACCAATCCCCTTTGCTCGACAGAACTTTCTAGACATCGTTAATAATGCAAATAATAATATGAATAACTTTGTCGTCTCAATTATTTATTTTAATAATATAAAATATTATGACAATAATTGAATCAATAACGTGAGATACTATGCAGCAATTACAGTGGTATTAATTGAACAAAACTGAGTGACTTCTCACGTAAGCATCAACTGTATAATACTGTGTGCTACTATGTAACCACACATATTACTGTACTTTTATCATCGGGTTATTCAATAGTTAACGGTAAAACTTCTACCGTTATATTTATAAAAAGTTACTTCTGTCGTGTTCTAACTTCGACAGTAATTTCGTTGTGGGGTCCACCAATAATTGTGCTGTCGTACGAATATTCCCTGATAAAACGAATATTCTCTGACCAATCGAATATTTTATAACAACTTACTTACTTTGCCAAATTTATAAATAGTACCCACAACTATAACATTATATCAAATCCACACCATTATATTAAAAAAAATATTTTGAGAAAATTAAATCTTTATTCATAAAAGTTGTGGTCTTACAATACAAGCTTTGATACTCTAAACAACATTTGTTCATATTATGTATCACATACATATTGGGTACCATAACCCAATCAACTTAGTCATATATTGACTTTCATTACTCAAAAAGAATTACACAAACTTTAGCATACTTAAGAACATTTCGTACAACATCAAGATATAAGATCACAGAACATAAAGGAACTGAAAGACTTGTATATCTCGTAGATTACCAATTACAACTTTTGTCCTTGTAAACTTCATACACAATATATGATCACGCCAACTATTAATCATAACAACACTTAGTAATCGTTATGTAACTCTACTATAAATTCCATAATCCTTCCTTTTAATCGACAAACAATGTTTAATTTAGTGTTTAAGTCCTGTTAGGGCTCCTCATTTTCCATTGTCTATTTACATTAAACTTCATTTTGTATCTCATTACGTTCCTCTTTAATTATCACTCAACATTTAGTTAAGTGATTAAATTTCACCTTCAACGTGCATTAAATGTATACAGGTTAATCAAATAATTAAATTAACCTTTATATCATTCTTTAAATTTCATTTTATACTTTTAATTGGGACTTAACATGTGGTTAAGTTCTTCATTTATGTCTCTATATCATCTTAGATGTTTATTAGGTTAACATAGACTAACTAAATTAACCTTTAAATCATACTTCAAAATTTCTTCTTTTAATTGATACTTAACATCAAGTTAAATATTTAAAGTCTCTCATTATACCTTATTAAGTGTATAATATTCATTAAAATTAATAATATTAACATCACTTTTAGCCAGGCTATTAAGCATTCCTCTTTAAGTCTGATCAAGGACTGGTGCTGCGACAACAAGTTTGTTCTTGAAAGCCAAGGCTTACTGTTAGCGCGTGACCCATTTTTTAGTTGATTGAGTTATGGTGCTTGGCACCAAAATGGCCTAGTGATTGGCATTGCGGCGCCCCTTAGTAGAACCAGAATCTGTAGTTTATGTTCTTCGCAATTTTTTGACCATTTCTTCTTCTGATCTTCATAACTCGAGTTATAATCGTCCAAATCAATCTGTTTTCGACTCTATGGACTCCCGACTCTTAGAACTAAAATATAATAGAAAATTAACATCTTCCAAAAACACCAACAACCGAATCTAATGACCCAATTTCAAAGTTCATACTAAATTTTCATGTTTTAACATGTTTAGCGTAATCAACCACTATGAATTCGTTATTCAACCAAATTGAATCATTCAAGTTGCAATGTTTTCTTTTTTCAGAACAATAGCACAATCCACAATCAATTTCATATTTTAGACACCGATTCATAGCTAATTTTAATCTCAAAGTAAGCAAAATGATATTTCAACAAAACTATAACTCCTCATCTTTAACAAGTTCTTATGATTATGATTACCCCAAAACCAATTATAGATTATACATAACAAATTATATATATCCAATAATATATATATTCACCACAATCAAATTTTCCAACTTAACATTCATAGAAAACTTACAAAACTCAAGAAAGCGTGAACTAAAGATTGTTACCTTTAATTTCTTCTTGGACTAGTTAGAAGATAGGAATTGCTTGATTAATCCTCTTCTTCTCCTTTGAATCCCCAGACTTACTCTAAAAGATTCACAAAGAACTTCTTTTTCTCTAAAGCTCTCTCTATTTTCTCTCTAGTTCTCTCTTCTCTACCTCTGCCTTTGCAAATAACGTAAAACACCAACCCTTATTGCAATTGAAAGTTACATACCAACGTATAATCTCAGCAGTTATAAAAACCAAAAGGCACAAGGCCTTGTTGACTTACCCAAATGAAACTCCTTTCTATTTATTCTTATAATTTTCTTATTATATGGTCCATTTGCCACACTGTAATAACCTGGGATTTCGAATAATCTGACTTTTTACGAATAAGTTTGTTTTATTTTAATTAATATTGATATTGATTATTAATATTGTGCTGTGTATCGGTGATACGAGTTTTGAGAATTAGTCAATTTGTGTATTGATTGAGAAATAAGAGTAGAGTTAGGCTTAACCGGGAATAGAAATCCTAACCCTAACTTCGGATAGGGCTTTGGTAGAAAATACAATTTTAATAATTGTGTTGATGAGTACGTGTTTGTACTGTATAGAGTTATTGATCAATGATTGATCGGATAGGGTTTAAAATTAGTAAACCGTAATAAAGGATTAGAAACCCTAATCTCATGTTTAGAAACCCTAACGTACAGTTAGGAACCCTAAATGAATGCTAAAAAAACCCTAATTTTAAATTTGGGAACCCTAAACCCTAATTAGGAAACCCTAATCCTAATTAGTAAGCCCTGATGTGATTGATAACCTCTAATATAATTAGGAAACACTAATTATATTTTTGTTATCTTAATTTTTCTATTTTAAAAACCCTAATTTGAAAATCTTAAAAACTAAAGTTGTAAAACCTAAGGATTAGAACCTTAGGGTGAAACCCTAAGGGTTTGGACAAATGTCTAGATTGCCATTAAAATTGCATGTTCAATGACCAAAACGCCTTTTTTATATTCTTTAATGAGCTAACTTGTAAATCTTGCCCAAATAAGAGTTGGTGACCAACTAATTTGACCTTGTGGCTTATAAACTCCAACAAAATCAGTCAAAGTCATTAGCCATTTGCTTTATATCATAATATATATAGATTGGAGAAAGAGAAAGTGCACTCATTTGGTCATTTTCCTCTAAAGCTCTCAACAACTCTCTCTCTCTCTCTCTCTCTCTCTCATTAAATCTCCGAATTTCTTAAGTGTCTCAGTCCAAGATACATCCCCTAGATCACCAAGATCAGTTAAGGAGATCTAAGATCAAAGATTTGAAACTAGAAGGTATAAAACCCCAAACCTACTTTGATCTTGTATGCTTAGTTATAATATGTGTTTATGTGTTTAGAATCTTGCTAATGGATGTTTTATGATGATCTATGATTATCTATCATAGATCCATAGCATCAAAGTGGGTAAATATCAAAGTTTTCAAAAACTATCATGAACCCTAAAAAGTGGTCTAACAACCAAATGTCAGTGGCCCTAGATCTTTCTATGTTTATGATTTTTGATGTTTTAGGTTTTAGATCTGTAGTTTGATATGAGGTTTGTGATCTGGAAGTGGAATCACAACCATTACATGTCTAAATTGCATGTTATTCTTGGCCAAAACCCGTTGACCGAGCATGACTGGGTGATTTCTAGGTAACCCAGAAATCCTAAAACCGTGTCTAACAACGTTTTTCAAGCATTATATCTGTCAGGTGTTTTGAGATATGATAATGTTGTTGTAACCAGTTTGTATCCTGCTATATGGACTCTTGATCCATGTCTTTAGATCCTTTAATCAAGTAATAGATCGAATGGAGTGGTTGGTCAAAGTGACCAACTCGATCACGCTTTTTGTTTTCTGGAATTTCTAAAAAACGTATGAACCAGTTTTCTAACAGCCTTTGACTAGTTTAAATCTATATAATATGATGTTGTTGGACTGATCTGGTGATTTATATATGTTCCTTGACATGTGGACTATAGATTTGAACCTTAATAACAACCTATTGATGACCAGAACTTAGAAGAAATTGAGCTTGAAAGTAGCACCGTGACACAACCTGGGTTTCTGGGTTACCCAAAAAACCCAGATGGTGTCTGGCAGTAACTTTGAAGGATCATATCTTGCTGATATGTTATGGTATGACATAGATGATGATTGATTCGTGTAGTATTACATAAACACTACATGATCAATGTTTAACATGGCCTAGAAACACTTTAAGATGAGAATTATTCGTGGTCAAACTTGGCATGTTGAACACTGACTTCTCAGTGTTCTTGAGCTAAGAACACCTAAAATGACAGAAAGTGTCACTATAGCATATAGCGACGGTTTTAAATAATTTTATTTTCCTAATTTCTGGAAAATAATTAAAATAGAAATAAATTCTAAAAATTATCAAAAATGGTTTGAGAAATTATTTTAAATTATGAAAAATAACTTTTGATAATTTGGGATATTTTTTATTAATATTTATAATTATTTTAATATTAATGGTATTTAATTTATTTAATTAGTATATTAAATAAATTAGAGAAAAATAATTTTAATATTATAAAAATCATTTTAAATAAGAATAAAGTGTTTAAAAATATTTTTAGTTATAAAATGTAAAATTTAATATTTTTGGAGAATTTTCATTAATAATTTAATATTAATGATATTAGATTTATTTAATTATAATATTAAATAAATGAATTAAAATGGTTTTATTTATTTAAAAATGAGAAAATGATTTAAAAATATTTGAAGTTATAATTAATGACTTTTAATATTTTGATAAAATTTCATTAATATTTAAATATGAATGGTGATGGTTTAAAAATGATTTTAATTATTTTAAAATCATTTAAATAGAATATTGGTGATTTAAAAATATTTTAAGTTATTATTAATAACTTTAATATTTTGAAAAATGTATCCTTAATATTTTAATATTATTAAATATTAATGATGATGGAATTAAATAGTATTTAAATCATTTAAAAATGATTCTAGTGTTTGAAAAATTATTATAAATTATAATAATTATTAGAAAATTATCAAAATATTATTAATGATTATTGACTTATCTAAAATAATATTGAAGCTTTGAGACAGAGTTTAATTGACAATACAAGTGTTAAATTGTCGGATAGGGTGACTATTACACCGAGAACGGATTGAAGTCCAACCAGACCGAACTAGTTAGAGTTGATGAGTGTTTATATAGGTTATAAACATTGATGTGGCTATGAAGTGATGTGTCTAGGAGAAAGATTGACTGTGAATTACAGTAATGTGTGTTATAAATTATTGTGCTAATTGTAAGACCGATATTGTTGATTATAGGTCTTACGAACGCAGATAAGTATATTGTATAGCAGTAATCAATGCGAAAGGCTAGTTTTCTTAACTCAACCTTGAATTATATCTGTTCAATTATTATGGTGGTTAATTGTTGTTGATTAGACCACGTCTGAGAATTATTGTTGATTATTCATAATTAGTTCATATTTATTAATTCAAATTAAATTAGTGATTTTGAAAATATACTTGGAGAATAACTGTTGTTGGATACTTACATTCATAGAAGCTATTATTGACAGTACAGATAATTCTTGTATATTGTCGAATTATGTTGAGATATGTCTTAGCTAATTATTGTGGCTAGATGAATAATTGTTAGAACTAGATAGGTTCGAGAAGAGAAATCAATTATTATTGACAGATCGATGCCAATTATTTTGGCTAGATTGAAAAAGTGATTAGATATTGAAATCATTATATTTCGTTGTTATAAATCAAACTCTGATTATAAGACTGAGAAGAATAACCTTTTATATAAAGGGAACCTTTTGGTCATATATTCGGCCTTTATGCGCATGTAAGTTGTAACGCCCCAGAAAATCGAACCTTTTGTAAATACTTTTAATAATGACTAAAATAATATTATTAATTATTAATATGTGTTAGTAAGATGAATGTCGTTCTATAACCTAGAAAAGTCAGAAAGTCGTAGTATTTTAACTACGTGGGAGAATTAAAGTGTTTGAATTTCTAAAATGAAAATAAAAGTTTTTCAAGAAATTTTTGAAAAACACTATTCATCAATTTCTGCTTGGTAATTATTTTTGAACTTCCGAGAAATACGTAACGTTATAATATCAATGTGAGATGGATTATGTAATAATAATCTAAGTATGGAAAACGTAATATTTCGCATGCGGACTTAATTTGAGAACGTTAAGGATTAAAGTCTAATGAAATGGAAGGGTGGATCTTGTATGAAGTGCAAGTCCAATAAACATTAAGGGGCAAGCCCAAGATATATTAATGATTAAGCTAAGTGTTGGTTTAATCAAAAGCCCAAAGTAACTTAATGCAAGCCCAATAGGAATATGCTAAGTTAATTAATTTAAGCCCAATGTAATGATCCAATTGGTTAGACATGATCCATGGAGCAACCAAGGTTAATATGGGTTGTCTTGCTGGGCAAGACCTTTGTGTGATAGCCAAGTACTTTAAGTAATGACAAAGTAAGATGTAAGACCCTGAATTTTATGAAATGAAAGTATTCAATTTTCTTGTAATTATTATTTTATTTCGTAAATGGTTAAATTGATAAAAGGTTAAAGTTAAGGGTGATATGTGAAAATTTTGCAAAATATGCAAGTTGTTCAAAAATATTCTTTTTGTCGGGAAATATTTGTATGACGGCACAATCATTGGTGGACCCCACAGCGGAAGTATTGTCATAGTAAGAAAACGACAGAATTATCTTTTTATAAAAATAACGGCGAAAGTATTACCATTAAAACTGTTGAACTACCCCCATTAGTAAAAAGTACGATGAATACGCGTGGTTGCATAGTAGCATACGGTATTGATTATTGATGCTTACGTAAGAAGTCACTCAGTTATACTTAATTATTGCTACAGTAATTGTTGCATCATATCTCTTATATTATTGATTCAATTATTGTCACAGTATCATCTGTATAATATGTTATATTATTAAATCAATAATTGAGATGACAAAGTTATTCATATTATTATTTTCAATATTGACAATGTCTAGAAGTTCTGTCAAGGAGAGGTTTGGTCACCTAATTGCACGTCAATAAGGAGAAATCCTTATCGGAAAGCCCCCTCTTTCCTGGGAACGACCGGTTGTTAAATATTGTGAGTTATAATATTAATGATGAATAAGTTCGTGTTGATTAAAGATGAAATTGGAAGTTCCATTGTGTGGGAATTATTAGTGTTAGTGGAAATAGACATTTATTTCGATTATAATTGATGTCTGGAGGTTATATTGACCAATCGGGTAATTCACCGGATAAATGAGCAATTAATTGCTATTAATTCACATGCTTATAACTATGTGTTCACATGTGTGTACTATTGATTCACATGATTTACTATTAGGGGAGTTAGTGCAAGATTGATAATACTTGCATGATTAAATTAAAAATGGAGGTATAGATGAAGGTACTATACTGTAATTATTTTTTTTCACATGTTTAGAACTATTGAGTCACATGATTTACTATTGATTCACATGATTTACTATTAGGGGATTTGCTGCAAGATTGATAATACTTGCATGACTAAATTAAAAATGGAGGTATAGATGAATGTACTATACTGTAATTGCTTTTTTTTCACATGTTTAGAACTATTGAGTCACGTGATTTACTATTGATTCACATGATTTACTATTAGGGGAGGTGGTGCAAGTTTGATAATACTTGGATGACTAAATTAAAAATGAAGGAAAAGAGGAAGGTATTATACTGTACTATTTTGAGCCCCAAAATGTGCAATTATCGAAACTATATTTTCCTATAAATAGAAGCTCATTCTTCCTTCATTTCTCACCAATTCACTAAGTCTCACAAGAGCAATAATTATAGAGAGAAATTATAGAGAGAAAGAAGAAGAGAAGTCTGCTACCTCACTATTCCAGTATCCAGTTTCTTCTAAGGTAAGGGGTATTATTTCTTTCGTATTCATGAAGAGAGTTATTTCTTTCAATATTCGTTAGGGTTGTTATTCCATTCTTTATTATTCTATTGGAATAATCTGTATGTGCGGTCTATCGCATGCCTGGTGAATTCTTCTGTTATTCCATTCTTTATTATTCTGTTGGAATAACTTCGTCACGCTGCAGGATCACCGCATGCATGGTGAATTCTTACATTATTCTATTCTTTATTATTACGTTGAATAACCTATCTACGTACGACTCTGGACTCTGCATGCATTGTGAATTCTTACATTATTCCATTCTTTATTATTACATTGGAATAACTGCTCACGCGGACTCAATGCGATGTGGTGAATGACCCTTCGTATTCATTCTTTATTAAATTATGGAAATGATGCATTTCACGTGGATTACCGCATGGCGGGTGAAAATCTATTTGCAATTTCGTATATTCTATTATACTCGTATAAGATATCATTTCTTTTGTAGTCGTCATGGAATATCATTTTCTTTGGTATTTTTCTTTTACGAGTTACTATTCATGGGTTATTATTCACCCGATTACTATTCACTCTAGTATTATTCACTCGGGTATTCGGGGAACTTTTTGTGTCGGAGTATTATTCACGGGTTACTATTCACCTGATTACTATTCACTCTAGTATCATTCTCTCGGGTATTCGGGACACTTTTCATGTTGGGGTACTATTCACGGGGTACTATTCTCAAAGTACTATTCACGGGGTACTATTCACCCAAAAAATATATTTCTTTTCTGTCCAAATTATTTTTTGTACATGAATATTATTCTTGAATTTTACTCTACAAAATAGTATCATGTTGACAATTTGGACGTTACTGATTTCTGGATAAATTAAATTATAAATCTTTAAAATTTATCCTTGAACTTGTTTTATTGAATTGTTATGTCATGGTCAACATCATCATGCTTATATTGTGATGAAAGTCATCTTTGGCTTACGTGCATAGATGGACTTGGTATGATTATGACCAGGGATTATTTAGTATAATCATGATTGTAATGTAATGAATGATGTGGTAAAAGTCCTCATTGGCCTGCAGTTCATTGATGAACGGTTGTTGGTCTGATTATGACTAGGGATTATTCGGTATAATCATGACCATTAATGATTACATGAATATCCTTGGTCGTGGTGCAGGGATGATTCAATTTTATTTATTAAGCTGAGTCTCAATGATAAAGTTGATGAAAAACTTTTTAAATCATAGAAGATAGTAGATTTTATGCTCTACTTGACTCTTCAAATGGATTGCTTATTTCGCTGCAGTTGTTGATCTAAAACTTGTTGTATATTATATTCTATCAGTTGTTATATTGTTGAAGGCTAAGGATAATTTATTCTGCATTATCTTAGTCATAATATTTCTTACTGGGCTAGTTGAGCTCTCTCCTCTTTCACCATTTTCTCTTCGTGAAATGAGAATATAGTTGGGACTAGAGTGGGGAGCAGTTAATGACGGACCAGATGGTTGTTTTAGTAGTCCTCACTACTCTATAAAATATTGTGACAATAAATGTAATGAGGACTCCATTGAGTGTGGATATTGTCTAGATGACAATATTCTTATTAAAACTCTTAGATTATGTTTTGTCGTATTTTACACGACTGTTGCATAATTAAGTTGTATTTGATTTATGTACCATGTTTCTGGTGACCTAAGATGGGTGATGTATACCCGTTTTGGGGGCGTCACAGTTGGTATCAAAGCTTAGGGATATGATCCCTGGCTGAGATGTGAGATAAGAACTAGGAGGGGAGAGATGGGGAATTCCTTCGCTAGTATGACCTACCTAAGTTTATTTGGTATTTAATTGGTCGGTCAGAGTATAGGGATAATATGTGATATGTTAATTAACCCTTATTTTGTGATAGTGTTTGAAAATAGCATCTGAAAATGTTGAGATTAGTAATGAAGCATATGAGACCGTTGAGTCACCAACGATCAATACCCAGGATAATGTGCAACAGGAAGACAATAATCATCAGGTAAACAACAACACCGTTCAGATGATGAACGATGAGATGTTCAGAGGCTTTATGCAATTCATGTAACATCAGGCGAGAGAGACTCCTATTCATAATGCAGGTGGAAATAATGGCAACCCACGGCTGGTCACTGCTAAGCAGTTCAAGGAGCTGGGACCACCGGAGTTTTTGGGAAAGCCAGAACCACTTAAGGCGGAGACGTGGATAAAGCAGATCACTAAGATATTTGATGTCTTGGGATGCTCCGAGGAGCAAAAGGTTCCCTTTGCCACCTTTATGTTGCGTGGAGAGACAGATTATTGGTGGGAATCTATAAAGCGCACCCAGCCTGACGCACTCAAGATATCTTGGGAGAAGTTCCAAGAGTTTTTCAACGATAAGTACTTTCCCGAAAAGATTATTCACATAAAGGTGGAATTCATCAAGTTGGAGCAAAATAATATGACTGTGTCGCAATACGAGGCTAAATTTGCGGAGTTATCCCGGTTTGCATCCCATTTGGTCAATAATGAGGAGCGAATGACGCGAATGTTTCTAAAAGGTTTGAAACCCGAAATACGTCAATACCTTATTTCTCACAAATTGTGTTTGTATTCAGATGTAGTGAATAGGGCTCAGTTATTGGAGCGCGATAATGAGTCAGTACAACCAAAAGTCAACGACCAACAACACGATAATAATCGTACCGGTGGCAACGGCCATCGAAACAATGATAACCATCATGTGGGAAATTATCATGCCAGAAATGGTAACCACTTCGGTGGTAATCATGGCCAAGATAATAGAAGTGAAAGTTTCAAGAAGAGGAGATTCAATAATAATGGAAAGACATCAGCACCAGCACCTGTTGTTAAGGAAGGAGAACGACCGTTGGTCGTATGTTACAAATACAGAGGGGAGGGACATATCAGTCCAAACTGCGTGATGCAGTCCAAAGCATGTTACAATTGTGGAAAAGAAGGTCACCTAGCCTGATTTTGTCGTGCACCAAAGTCAAGTCCAGCTGCGATGGTGGCACCAAAGGCGGATACGAACAAAACAAAGTTGGTGGTTTCAGGAAGAGCATTTTTCGTGGCTTCTCAAAAAGCGAGTGACCCGAACGAAGTTAGCACGGGTTAGTTAATTATAAATTCTTGCGAAGTCTATACCTTATTAGATACCGGTTCTACCCATTCTTTTATCTCTCTTGCTTGCGCTCAATGTTTAAATTTGACCCAGAGAAGTTAGACTTTGACTTATTGGTTGAAACTCCATTAGGAGAAACCTTCATTTCATGTGCTATCCAAGTCTTGGATGAGAGTCACAGTTTTTAAATGATATTTCTATCGTTAATAAATTTCTTGACGTATTCTTGAAGACTTCCTAGCCTACCCTAGAGCGTGAAATTGAATTTTGTATTGACCCCAGTACAAAACCCATTTCTAAAACCCTCAAGTATTTTTTTCACCCAAAACGAACGTAACATGCGCCAAAGATGTTGGCTTGAGCTGTTGAAGATTACAACTATACCATTCAATATCATTGTGGAAGAGCGAACGTGGTAGCTGACGCGTTGAGTAGAAGATCGCATGCGTTTACGAGTGCGATGTTGTTAACACAAAAACCCATTTTGTATAACTTACAAATGATGAAGATGGAGTTAAAGACTCTAGGGACCCACGTGAAGATAACGAATATACGAGTAGAATTGACTTTAATCGATAAAGTTAAAGCCACTCAAGCTACACACCCAAATCTGATGAATGTGAAAAAGAAGGTTCAAGAAGGCGTTATCTCAACCCTCGATTTAATTGGCCCATTTGAAATCCTCGATCGAGTAGGAACTGTGGCATATAGACTTGCCTTACCGCTAAGTATGTCGCGTGTTTATAATGTTTTTTCACGTATCGATGTTACATAAAAATGTGGAAGACCCGAACCACATTATTGAATTAGAACTAGACGAGATAGCAGAAGATTTAATGTATGAGGAGATACGTGTTAAAATCTTGGATAAGAATGATCATATTCGACACTCAAAGGTTATACCTCAAGAGTTAGAATTTGAAATGAAGTCAAGGTATCCTCACCTATTCGGCATACCAAGTACGTACGTAAATTTTGAGGGCAAAATTTCATAAGGAGGGGAGATTGTAAGACCCTGAATTTTATGAAATGAAAGTATTCAATTTTTTTATAATTATTATTTTATTTCGCAAATGGTTAAATTGATAAAAGGTTAAAGTTAAGGGTGATATGTGAAAATTTTGCAAAGTATGCAAGTTGTTATAAAATATTCTTTTTGTCGGAGAATATTCGTACGACGGCACAAACATTAGTGGACCCCACAACGGAAGTATTGTCATAGTAAGAAAATGACAGAATTATCTTTTTATAAAAATAATGGCGAAAGTGTTACCGTTAAAACTGTTGAACTACCTGGTAGTAAAAGTACAGTAATACACGTGGTTGCATAGTAGCACACGGTATTGATTATTGATGCTTACGTAAGAAGTCACTCAGTTATACTTAATTATTGCTACAGTAATTGCTGCATCATATCTCTTATATTATTAATTCAATTATTGTCATAATATCATCTGTATAATATGTTATATTATTAAATCAATAATTGAGATGACAAAGTTATTCATATTATTATTTGCAATATTGACAATGTCAGAAGTTACATCAATCGAGAGGTTTGGTCACCTAATTGCGGCATGATAAGGAGAAATCCTTATCGGAAAGCCCCCTCTTTCCTGGGAACGACCTGATTGTTAAATATTGTGAGTTATAATATTAATGATGAATAAGTTCGTGTTGATTAAAGATGAAATTGGAAGTTCCATTGTGTGGGAATTATTAGTGTTAGTGGAAATAGACATTTATTTCGATAATAATTGATGTCTGGAGGTTATATTGACCAATCGGGTAATTCACCGGATAAATGAGCAATTAATTGCTATTAATTCACATGCTTATAACTATGTATTCACATGTGTGTACTATTGATTCACATGATTTACTATTAGGGGAGTTGGTGCAAGATTGATAATACTTGCATGACTAAATTAAAAATGGAGGTATAAATGAAGGTACTATAGTGTAATTGTTTTTTTCACATGTGTAGAACTATTGAGTCACATGATTTACTATTGATTCACATGATTTACTATTAGGGGAGTTGGTGCAAGATTGATAATACTTGCATAACTAAATTAAAAATGGAGGTATAGATGAAGATACTATATTGTAATTATTTTTTTTTTCACATGTTTAGAACTATTGAGTCACATGATTTACTATTGATTCACATGATTTACTATTAGGGGAGGTGGTGCAAGTTTGATAATACTTGGATGACTAAATTAAAAATGAAGGAAAAGAGGAAGGTATTATACTGTACTATTTTGAGCCCCAAAATGTGCAATTATCGAAACTATATTTTTCTATAAATAGAAGCTCATTCTTCCTTCATTTCTCACCAATTCACTAAGTCTCACAAGAGCAATAATTATAGAGAGAAATTATAGAGAGAAAGAAGAAGAAAAGTCTGCTACCTCACTATTCCAGTATCAAGTTTCTTCTAAGGTAAGGGGTATTATTTCTTTTGTATTCATGAAGAGAGTTATTTCTTTCAATATTCGTAAGGGTTGTTATTCCATTCTTTATTATTCTATTGGAATAATCTGTATGTGCGGTCTATCGCATGCCTGGTGAATTCTTCTGTTATTCCATTCTTTATTATTCTATTGGAATAACCTGTCTACGCAGACTACCGCGTGCATGGTGAATTCTTCTGTTATTCTATTCTTTATTATTCTGTTGGAATAACCTATCTACACGGACTACCGCATGCATTGTGAATTCTTCTGTTATTCCATTCTTTATTATTCTGTTGGAATAACTTGTCTACGCGGACTACCGCATGCATGGTGAATGACCCTTCGTATTCATTCTTTATTAAATTGTGGAAATGATCTGTTTACGTGGATTACCGCATGGCGGGTGAAAATCTATTTGCAGTTTCGTATATTCTATTATACTCGTATAAGATATCATTTCTTTTGTAGTCATCATGGAATATCATTTTCTTTGGTATTTTTCTTTTACGAGTTACTATTCATGGGTTACTATTCACCCGATTACTATTCACTCTAGTATTATTCACTCGGGTATTCGGGGAACTTTTTGTGTCGGAGTATTATTCACGGGTTACTATTCACCTGATTACTATTCACTCTAGTATCATTCTCTCGGGTATTCGGGACACTTTTCATGTTGGGGTACTATTCACGGGGTACTATTCTCGAAGTACTATTCACGGGGTACTAATCACCCAAAAAATATATTTCTTTTTGTCCAAATTATTTTTGGTACATGAATATTATTCTTAAGTTTTACTCAACAAAATAGTATCATGTTGACAATTTGGACGTTACTGATTTCTGGATAAATTAAATTATAAATCTTTAAAATTTATCCTTGAACTTGTTTTATTGAATTGTTATGTCATGGTCAACATCCTCATGCTTATATTGTGATGAAAGTCATCTCTGGCTTACGTGAATAGATGGACTTGGTATGATTATGACCAGGGATTATTCGGTATAATCATGACCGTAATGTAACGAATGATGTGGTAAAAGTCCTCATTGGCCTATGGTTCATTGATGGAAGGTTGTTGGTATGATTATGACTAGGGATTATTCGGTATAATCATGACCATTGATGATTACATGAATATCCTTGGTCGTGGTGCAGGGATGATTCAATTTTATTTATTAAGCTGAGTCTCAGCGATAAAGTTGATGAAAAACTTTTTAAATCATAGAAGATAGAAGATTTTATGCTCTATTTGACTCTTCTAATGGATTGTTTATTCCGCTGCAGTTATTGATCCTTGTTGTCTATTATATTCTATTAGTTGTTATACTGTTGTAGGCTAAGGATAATTTATTCTGCATTATCTTAGTCATAATATTTCTTACTAGGCTAGTTGAGCTCACCCTTTCTTTCACTGTTCTCTTCAGGAAATGAGAATATAGTTGGGACGAGTCGGGAAACAGATTGACGGACCAGATGGTTGTTTTAGTAGTCCTCATTATTCTATAAAATAGTGTGACAATAAATGTAATGAGGACTCCATTGAGTGTGGATATTGTCTAGATGACAATATTCTAATTAAAACTCTTAGATTATGTTTTGTCGTATTTTACACGACTGTTGTATAATTAAGTTGTATTTGATTTATGTACCATATTTCTGGTGACCCAAGATGGGTGATGTATACCCGTTTTGGGGGCGTCACATAAGAGATAAGTGTTGTGCTTAGCAAGTAATGAATAGTAAGGAGGTTATTAAAGGAGGTGGGATATCCTAATGACTCTTATGCCCTCACTTTGGTTTTCCTATAAATAAAAGGCTAGGATTTTCATTTGTTGCTTGTTAATTTTCATTCAAAATTAAACAACTTAAGTGTTAGAGAGAA
Source organism: Panax quinquefolius (assembly GCA_020205615.1). Lineage (NCBI taxonomy): Eukaryota > Viridiplantae > Streptophyta > Magnoliopsida > Apiales > Araliaceae > Panax > Panax quinquefolius. The sequence continues at coordinate 78,935,796 of CM035155.1, forward strand.
TAAGCACTTATAAGCCAAAACTTCCTTTGCTAGATTTCCAAGAAGAGGAAGTTAGTCATCAAAGGTAAATGATCTTATGATCCTATATCCTTCCATCTCTACCATTGTAGGATGATAAGAAAAGTGTAATGAAATGAACATGTATGTTAAGAATACATAAGAATTGGATAAGCAATTAACTCAAGCCGAATAAGTAGTTTGAAACTAAATAAGTTTTGAAATTATGTTGAACATATATGAACTTGTCGTATATTTATATAAAAGAAGTTAGTATATTTGAAAAGATGTGAGAATGTTGATTAAAGGACTTAAATCTATAATAAGTCATAAGGAATGAAAATTTATAAGTTATGAAGTCATGAACTTATGAAGAATAAGTTAAAACCTAATTTGAAAATAAGTTGATGTAATAAGTAGTTTGAAATGTTTATTTGATGTTTATAATTCATTTAGAACGATGATCAAATTGTTAGCAATGAAGTTTCGCCGGAATTGACACAATTGGACGATAATCGTCGAATTCGTGAAATTCTCATAATGAAAGTCGTATTTTGTGTTTGAACTCGGAAATGTTGGTTTTCGATGGAGGCAAGTGATATTTGGCATTATAGAGTTGCGGGCTCAAAAATGACCGGATTCCGACTTTGAACGAAGAAACAAGTGTTCAACGTTCACGAACGTTTATCATTTTTATTAAAAATGAACTAATAGGTGAATTTTTAGCAACCAAAGTTAAATAGATAAAATTCTTGCATGAACGCGTAGAGTATGTAATGTATGAACCGTAGGCTCTTGAACGAGCCAATTCGGACTTATAACGAAGAAGTTATGAGTCCGGGAAATTCGCAAAGTTAAAATCATCAAAGTTATTCGAGGCACGAGAGTCAGGTATGCGGCCAACCCAAGGTTAAATGATGGCCATTGCATTTACTGCAAGACAATGTCTCAACCTACTAGAGTTTCAAGGCAAGATGATGTGACGTGTAGCATGTAGACTCGCTACTGGCAAAGACCGAAGTCCCGGTCTTTAACCTTTGTGAGAGTGGCCCCTAGAACGCAAGACTGAGAGAAGGGAGGGTGGCGCCAAGAACATGACCCTAGGGTTTTGACAGAGAATAAAGTTTACAAATATGAAATGAATGGTAACTCATTGGTAATGAACTAAAGAACTTAATGAAGCATTGTAAGGTATTGTTAAACCTTATTTATGTTGTCTAAAGGTTAAAGATAAACAATCAAACATAAATGTAATGTCAATGTAAACTATATCAGAAAGCCAGAATCAGTAATAACAAATCTAAACCATGATTAGATTGAGAAGAAGGGTAAGATATAGTAGTATACATACTTGATTATATATGACTAAATGTGGTACGTTATGTGATAATGTATTGTAGAGACTTAGAGACTTAAAGTGTACATGTTATAAATAGTAGCAGACGCTATAGGCAAGTATTTTAACCCTTGTTTCAGTTCAATCTGAACAAGTTTTGTGATTCATGTATCCTTACTCATGAATTAATGTATGATGAAGTCAGAGTCAATCCTTTCGGCTAGACTTAAGTTATGTTGGATTCTTATAATCTATCAAAGCATGGTGAATGTTTTACCAAACTAATATTGGTGTGGTTTTCAAACGAAGACTGAGTATGCTAAAAATGTTTTGTCGTCAAACGACAAGAACGTGAGGTTGCCACAACTTAAACGTACATATGTTTATTGAATATAGTGTTGATCAACATAGAGTACTATGGGATGATCACCCAGAAGTTCTAGTAAGAAATGTCGGACTTACGGACTTAGTGTCGGGATGTCCTTCTTTGAAATGCTCAAGGTCTTGGACCGGAATTGATGTTTTACTGAATATTATTGTTGTAAAACGTTTTAAAGGAAAAGAAGTGCTATTTTGAATTATCGATAGTACTTCGTAAATATTGTTCAGTTTTTGAAGATATACGATTCCTATGTTCAAGCATGTTGGTTATTAGAATTGTTGTACTTGCTGAGCTAGTCATGCTCACTCTTGCTTGAACCATATAAACACAACTAAGATCGAGTGGACCGAAGGTTCCAGCAAGGATAAGGGCAAGGCGAACACGAACCCGTAGAATACTTATGTAATAGTATAGGGTGAATGATTGTAATATATTTGATATTATGACAAGAACAAGTGTAAGGGTTATAAAGAACCTGGGAAATGTAAATATTATTTTGAATATAAAGAAGACATATTCGTTCTTTTGAGGCTTTTTAATTTAATGTATGTGTGAATGGTAGTACCATGTAGCACCATATGTCGGGTTAGAAGATACCCGGATTTTGGGGGTGTCACATAAGTATTATGAATAATATAGGGTACAAGGAGTTGGCCGCTCTAAGTACTTGCAGAGGGGTATGAATTAATCTTTATGGTTATCTGATACACCTAGGTATATCAAAGTATATCTTTGATAGTTACTCAAGAAGAGAAGTTCAAGATCCTTTGTGATCACTCAGTATAACTCTGGAAAATATTTCTATCCTGTTATTTGGGTATATCAAAGTAAATCTTTGATAGTTACTCGAGAAGATAATTTCAAGATTATTTGAGATCATTCAGCTTAAACTTTGGAGAATACTTCTAAATTATTATTCAATCGAATATTGTAGAAACTTTGAAAGTGTTGTACCCTTTCATAATTGAACTATTGTGTTTGTTATTCTTGATTCTTATACATTCTTTGTATGTCTTAACTTGCGGGGCAAATTTGTTGCTCACCCTTGCTAAATAAAACTTTTCAGCTAGGGACGAAGTGACAGGAGGTGCTGTGAAGAACAAAGGCAAAGGCATAGTGATAGAGTAATTATGATTAACATTATTATTATGTTATGTTTATAAACCCTTTTTGTATATCTAAAGTGTATGTTTGTAATATGAAGGTTAGATAACCTGGGACGAATGTATTAACTATATCAGTTAATGTGGTGTAATATTCTATTCATCAATGAATGGGTAGTTAGATGTTAATTATATTGTGGATCGTGAGCACCAACCTCGGGGGCCAGGTAACCCGAATTTGGGGGTGTCACACACACCTTTATTTAATTTAATTATTTAATCAATATAAACTCCACTTTAATTAAGAAATCATTAATCCTCCAATAATTATTTAATTAAATTAGAATACTACCATCACATTTGCGTACTAAATAACACACAAATTGTAAAATTCTTTATCATTAATTTATTTAATATCATCATACTTAAAAAAATTATTCTATAATAATTTTCATCGAATATTTACTTATTCCAACTAAAATATTTATTTTATTCGATAAATATTTTAACTATTTATGAAACTCACAATCGTATTACATTAACATATTACAATTATATGTAATAAATTACTCTCTTATTTTATTAAAACAAATATATTTACATCAATTCACTATTTAAATTAATATTACTCACATTATTTAGGAAATTAATTCATAATAATTCCATTGCCGACAAGGCATAATAATCAAATTATATTCTTCCATAATATAATTTTCAACTTAATTTAAATTAACCAATATTTATTTAGTTAATTTCTTTTTCCACCATATTACTTTACATAACTAATTTTTTTCACTTTCTTTAATCAACTATTAAATCTCATATCTATTTAATTTCTTCCCACTAAACCACATAACCCAAAATATATTCATCTCATAATAATAATTTTATTTATTAAATTCTTATTTAATAATTTTTGAAAATCTGGGTTGTCACACACTCTCCACATCGTTCTTTGCTAAGCGCAAATTGATCCCACCATGTAGTTGCATAACCAAAAAACTCTTGAACAGCAAGTTTCACCTTTCCACGCTCAGAATATGCATTATAGGCAAACTTTTGATTCATTTTTTTCTTCCATCTCAAATAAGCTTCTGGATCAATCCCTCCTTCAAAAGTATTCTTTCGAGACCAATAAGAACTTTCATAATCATAATCATAATCATACATATTTTCTGCAAAATAAAGGTTAGTAGATAAAGAAAATTTTCCTCACACAGTCCCTTAGGTGTTTTGCTCAAACAATATATCACACGATTAAGAAACGCTTGTGTATCACACAATTGGTTTTTAACCTCTATTGAGCTCACATTCTTGCCTTTTACCTATAATATTCTCTCTTATAGGATCTTTATGAATTCACTAAATAAATTCACATTTTTAAAATGAAATTCAAAAGTAACTTATCAAGAACAAATATAGAAGGTGTGATTGTCGAGATACCATAAAATATTCGGGTGATCGCCTTGTACTCTCCTTGTAAACCCTTAAAATTCTGATGTATGCATTCTATAAAAAGTTATGATGTCGCTTCATCAAAATTGATAATCAATGGAATGGGATGAACTTTTTGTTAGAATTTGATGATTTAATGGTGTGCTACAATTTGGTTAGCATAGTAGAAATAGAATCTGATAATTTTTCTTTGCTTTTATTTTTTTCTCACTAATTTTTTTTTGCAATATATATATTCAACAGAAAATTAAGATAAGTAACTAGCTAGAAAAGCTTAGCTCTGATACCAAATGATAGACTCCACGGTACGCTTGTGTGAGGTGGTCGTTACCTGGATCATTTCTAGCACAGTTGATAGAGTGGAACTCTCTCAACACCTCAGCCCAACGTCTATATTGAGACAAGAACATTGGTACAATCGATCAAGTAATGAAATATGCATTGAATGTGTGAAACCCCCAAATCCGAGTACTTCTTTCCCACAGAATTTGGTGTTCATTGTCTAATAACATCACATCTATCTACCCATACATAAAGGATATAAATAAAACTCACAGACTTAGCAATTAGATCCTCCCTTTAAAGGGTTACATAGTCTCAAATAAATCCCAAGTTATCCAACCTCTATAACATCATTGCGGAAACATCACATATTTAAATAAGTCTTATTATATAAATATTTTCAAATAAAACTAAAGAAGTATTCATCACTTGTTCATCGTGCCTTTGCCTTTACTAGTGGACGACTCATCAACTTTCTTAACTTTAACTGCAATGGTTATATATGCAAGAGTGAGAAAAAAAATGCTCACTAGAATAACAATAAATAACAAAGATATATGAATCATGATGTACAAACTCAACTAAATAATATAATCTTTTCTATCAAATATAATCAAGAACAGAAAGCTCAAAAGGAAACCTGACTTTTGAATCAAGAGTTAAAAACAAGATCAAAAGTAATCTGAGGGTCACAAGACTCAGAAAGAGTACATCGCAGCTGCGTCGTTCCTGTCCTTGTGTGACACCCCCAAATCTGGGTACTTCAATCCCACGTGATTTGGTGTTCACTTTCCAAACATTCAATTCTAACTACCCAAATTTAATAAAATTTAAGTAATAACACTTCCCATTAAAGGGTTATATAATTAAATTCGATAAATCCCAGGTTGTCTAACCTTAAATCATTCATCAAATGCAAAAAATTAATTAATTACATCACATAATTAAACCAAGTCTGAAAATATAAATCTCAATAAATTAACAAGTCTTCAACACTTATTCATCTTTCCTTTTCTTTTGCTAGTGGTTGGCTCATCAACCTTCTTAATTTTAGCTGCAATGGTTATATATATGCAAGAGTGAGCCAAACAAATGCTCTGTAAGACCCCGACTTTTATGAAATAAAAATCTAATTTAATTTATGATCATTATTCTAAAATTGTAAAATGTTAAATTGATAAATGGTCAAATAAACAATTAATCAGATAAATGAGCAAATAAAAGAAATAATTTTTAGCCATGTGGGCGGCTGCATGTTGGACTTATGAGGTGGGGGAACATGTGGGGAATGAAGAAGAAAAGAAGAAAAAGAAAGGAAGAAAAAGAGGAAATGGAAGAAGAAAAAAGAGATGGAAGAAAAGGAAAGAGGGGAAAGAAGAGAGGAGGAATAATAATAACACTCCACCCATTCTTCCCATTCATTCATCCTCTCAGATGAAACCAAAGAAAGAATAGAGAGAAAGAAAGAAGAACGAGAAGGAGAAGGAGAAGGAGAAGGAAAAATTAAAATGGTATTTTTTTTAAATCTTTGATTTATTATTAGATTTATGGATTTTATTAAAATTTCTGAATATTCGAGTTTATAATTAATTTGCCAGAAAAATTATTTGGGCTGAAATATTTTTACAGGAAGCTTATTATATCATCTTAGAATTTTTGTAAAATTTTGATGAATTATTGAAAAGCGTAAGTAATTATTATATTATTTTAAACTATTTATAGTTAATTTGAAAATAGAAGAAATTCATAGAAAATTCTATGAATGATAAAAAATTATGAAAGTTGGTGAAAAATCTTATAATATTATATAATAATTTCTTGGATTTTTGAAAAATTATTGAATAATAGAAATATTTATTGTATTTTTTAAGCTATGTATGGTTAGTTTAAAATAGAGGAAATTCATAGGAAATTCTATGAATGGTGGAAAATATTAATTTTTGCTAATATAATATTAATATTTATTATGTTTTAAGGATATAAAAGTATGTGGAGTTAATATTTCTATTTTGAAGCTGTTAAATGATGGTTTTTATAAAAAGAAATAATTATAGAAAATTGTCGGATAATCCAAAAAATGTGAAAAATACAGTAATACGCGTGATTCCACAGTAGTACATGATATTTGTGACACCCCCAAATTCAGGTACTTCATTTCCACAGGATTTGGTGCTCACTTATCAAAAACTATTACATCTACCTACCCATAATCAAAGGATTAAGACGTAATTTAAATAACATAAACAATAATCTTCCCCATTAAAGGGTTACATCATAATCTCAAAATAAATCACAGGTAATCTAACCTTAAAATTATTACATAAGTTTGTGGAATACATCATAAAACAAGTCTTTAACATTAAAACGTTTAAATAATTTCTCATAAGTCTTCATCACTTGGACATTTTGCCCTTTCCTTTGCTAGTAGATGGCTTATCAACTTTCTCCACTTTAGCTGCAGTGTTAAGTGCAAGAGTGAGCAAACAAATGCTCACTGATATAGAAAGTAGTAATGATAGCAACATGAGAGTGAACAACAAAAGCTGAATAATAAAGAACTTGTTCTACGAATCAAAATAGAAAACAAGTTCGAAATTTAATTATCTGAGGGTCTTAAGACCACGAACTATATCCCCGGTACTTAGGTATTATTACCCAACCTTAATGATCATTTAGACTATACTCGGAATTCTCTAACGTATTTAGGGGATCATCCCTTTGTACCATATATTGTGCACAAACATCTAAATGTTACACGTACAAAATCCCCTAGATTAGGGTTGTTCGTCTCAGTTTGAATTTAGAATTTTCGCACTAAAGAAAGTTTATTTTGGAACTAGCTTATCAGTTTTTCTAGAATTTTAGAACACTATTCAATTTCCATCAACAAAGGTTTAATACAAGAATGTATAACTGAACAAGGCTGTCAAAGTCAAAGATCGGATATCAACAATATATACTTGAATAAACATGATATACATGCAAAGTGCTATATCCAAAAGAGTTAGAACAATCTCATTTGAATCGATGTATTAGATCAATATATGCTTTGTATAATAATTAGGAAAGTGAAACTCTCTTGATGTAACGAATTAGGTTACAAGAGTTTTCACAAACATACTCAAGATAAACTAGGCTTGCTCAACTTTACAAGAATTTAAGAACTTGTACAATAACGATTTAGGAATGGGAACATGCATTCAATATGAAAAGAATGAAGTTAGAAAGCTTGCTCAATGTAAAGAGTTAAGGTTTAGGAACTTGCTCAATAATAACAAGGTAGAGTTAGAAAACTTGCCTTATATGTAAGCTACACAAGTGTAAAATAATCTCCAATTACCCTACATACATCATTGAAATTGCAACAATAATTAGTTGTATGAATATTAGCTTTATGGGTTTTAACCCATCATTTAGGTCATAACCCAAACTTAGCACCTAACCATGTAGGTTAACATGCTTAATAAATCTGAAATCTCATTACGATTTAACATAACTTAATCGTTCATTTCTAATTTTTGAAAACATCACTTTTAGTTTCATTTTATAACTTATTTAAACAATTATTTCAAATCTTTACACTTTTCATCACAACACATTACAATCTGTTATTATAGTTTTTATTATGCCTTAACGTCATTAACATGCTCGCTTAGCTAACATAAGTCTATTATACATGACCTGCAAATAAGCATACTTCATCTTGTCTCGGATCGAGGGTATGGTAAACATTGCCCATACTTAAGTTCAGGATCTGGCGCTTGCAATTTTTCAAGATTTTTTCTTAACCTTGCTAGCAATTCATGCTATGACAGACAGAGCAAGAGACGACGGTGAGAATGAGTCATTTTAGCCCAACTAACGCAAATTTCACCCACCAAACAGTGATAACAACAAGTAAAAATGATATAGAACTATCACAACCGTGTTTGTGAACATATTCCACCAATTAAAACAATTTAACAACAATTTAAGTTAGGTTAATTTCTCAAATTCCATGATTTTCATATAAAACTCAAATTTTGATATTTATCCCCAAAAATCCACACTGCGAATTCAATACATGGCCAATTCACCTCATTCAAATTATGTTATGCTCGATTCTTAATAAACTAACATATATAAGCGTCAATTTACAGTTTAACATCCAAATTGGCCACTAAAATTGACAATTACCCAAGCCATATGCAAAAATACACACACTGACATTATTTCTACTGTTAGAACGGAATTAGCATACAATTTCCTTGCTTAAACATAAACTCTAGCATTATATCACATATATCCACCATAATTTAGTTACACAACAACAATTTTGAAAGAATTAGAATTCATAGAATATAAACAAGCTTTGTCGTAAATAAATTATATATATATATATATATATATATATATATATATATATAATACAAAGGTTAGCTAAAATACCTTCAATATGCTTAATAATCCCTTGCTAAACACTAAAATTGCTTAGGTTTTCTCTCAATCTCTCAAGTTCTCTGTAAACCTTCTTCTCTCTCAATTCCTACGCTTTCTCTTTTTCTCTCAACTCTGCTCTTACAGTCTTAGGAGAAAAATAAGAGGTAAAAAGAAAATAAAGCGATATGGCTTAACTCTCCCGATCTCTATCGCTTAAAAACAATGCGCCTTCATCCGTTAAGTTAGACCAAAGGCCACAAGGCCTTGTTTGGCCACACACCAATTCCCCCAACTAGATTATTTTTATATTATTATATTATATAGTTATTTTGTGTCACACCTTAATTTAGTTAATTTAAATAACCTTAGTTTAATTAATTTAAATTAACTTATAATAATAATAAAAATCTTATTATCATTATACTTATAATTAATAAATAATTATATATCTAATTTAATTAATAAATTAGAAACATCACTTTATTTAATTTATTTACTTCCTTTAATATTAAACAATTCATTTAATTTAATTATTTCCTTAAATTAAATCCTTGAGGATAAAATTATCACTACTCAATTTAATTAACACTAATCAATTTAATAACTAAATTAATTCACCACAATTCATCAATTATTTATTTTCCTCAATAAATAAATTATTTAAAATATTTATTTAATTTAATAAATATTTAAATTAAATTACAAATTTCTCGATCGTTACAATATTCCTCAATAGCACGCAGTATTGTGCAATAATTCATATTATTGATTCTTACGTAAAAAGTCACTCAGTCTTTCATTTAATAATTGTCAAAGTAGTTATTGCATAGTAACTCATATTATTTAATATGATATAATTATACTAGTTAGAAGTATTGTGAGTCTATGTTAATAATTGTGAATAATGGTTCAAGGATTGAAAATGGTGTTAATTAAAAATAAGTATGATGTGCACATGTTTATTCAATTATTTTCTTTTTTACAAAAGTAAATTTAGCATGACTTGCCGACACTCTACTTTTTCTAAAGTAGTCTGGACCACAACTCAATTATTTTTAAAACGTGTACAAGTTGGTTTAATTTTCTCTATGGGACCATAAATTCCACTGCCATTATTATATACCTCATTTGGTTATTTTTTCAAAGCGGGTGTGCTAGTTGTTTACTAAATTTTTAGTATAAATAGGTTGCCCGATTGAGCAACTAAAGACACACCATCACTACACTAAAAATATAAAATTCTTTTACTACAATATTGTGAGTACTATAATATTGTGAGTATTTCTATTGAGTGTAATGTTACTCCAAGTGTAGATAAGGAATGCAAGCATTGTTTAAGTTGATCAATTTCACAGAAAACAGAATAAAGTCACATGCTAAGGTGAAGACAGGTGATGAAAGTTCTCTTTATCTTGGGTACAACAAATAACTATTGATGGGTATTACGGTAATAAAATTTTAATGATGGACTTTTAATTTGGAAGAGACAATAGACATTATGTTCTACTTGACTCTTCTAATGGATTGTTAATTCCGCTGCTATTATGGTTGAAATGTGACAAATGAGATTTTGTCATTTAATTTTTATATTTATTGAATTGAATAAATATTTTTCTGAGGATTCAATTATTAGATTAAATAATTAATTGATGAAGTTGTGGTAGATTAATTTAATTATATGTGTTATATTATTAAATTAATGTGGAGAATTCTATTATTCAAAGTATGTATTTATGTGAGCTTATTGAATTAAAAGAAATATTTAATAAGCCTAATATTATTTTAATTAATTAGAGAATTAATAATTTGACATAATTAATAAATGAGAAATTTAATTATGTGACTATGTGAATTAATGATAAATTATTATATTTTATTTAAAATAAATTAAATAAGATATTTGATTTATTATGTAAATGTGTGTGACATTATTAAACTATAGTATAAGAAGTTTATCAAATTAAATGGGAATGAGTTGTTATGAATAGCCAAGCAAGGCCTTAGTGGAGGTTGAGGGCAGTTAACCCATGATTGGTTAACTGACCACAACTGCGTCAGTTTATAAATTATATACGTATTCTTCTTTTATTTCATTTTTCTAAGTCTGATAAAAACTAGCCAGAAAGAAATTGAAAATTGTTGAGGGAAATTTGTGAGTGTGTGATTGAAGAAGTACCTGAGAAAGGATCATCACTACTAATCTATACTCTATACTTTGGGTAATCTCTTCAACCCAATTTCTATTTTACGTTATTAAAATTTTTATGAAAATGGCTTTGAAGTTTTGTTAAAATCTCTGTAATTGGAAATGGTAGTGATTATGTGGATATATATGTGATAATATGTTAACATAACATGTTTTTACTATATATTGTATATTTCCATAACATCGGTTTCATAAAAATATGTCGTATATTGTTGCTTCAAAATCACAGAGTAGAGAAATATGGCCATATGGCCATTACTCGCAAATTGAATATGTCAATCATATATTGTCCCATAAATTTTACACTTGTATATAATTATGCATGTTAAAATGAAGAAAACAAACTTCGAATGGACTGATTTAGTGTTATAACAAACCCGTAGTGCCAATCTTCATGTTTTGTTTTCAAAACTTTCAAGAACATCAAGAACAATAAAAATATATAATTTGATTCAAGTAATTATGTGTTTAAACTTGTTAAAATCAATCTGTAAAGGTTGGGTAATGATTATGTACGAATTCTAGTATGTGGGTATGTTAATTTAATGTATTTAATGACCATGTAATGATAATTTCGCTGGACTCTGTGTTCTTCGCGAACCGGAAATTCGAAAATTGGAGTTCTGTGCCGCGGTGCCAACCCCATGCTTTAAGTCCCGCGCCGCAGCGCCACTCTGCAGATTGCTCAGAAATGAAATGTTTTGATTTTTCATGTCCATGAATGTAATAGTAACCTAATCTATAGACTTATAATGAGATGTTAAAATAGGTTCTTAACATGTCAATAAGGCGTTTACATGTTGATTGAATTATTGAACGCATAGTTAGCTCATTATTCGTGTAGTGTGATATTATATGAATATAAGTGTGATAGTTTGACTAAGCATAGTCATAACCAGAGTAGACCAAAGAATAGACTTACGATGACTAGTTACGTTATAATTGACTGGTATTGTGAATATAAATGGTATGTAAGATTAAATCAAGGAACATGTATAATTAACATGTAATCTACGCACGAGGTAAGTTTCCCAACCCTACTCGTTATTGTTGATCAAGTTTATGAAAGTACATCAAATAAATTCTCGTTACTATTGATCAAGTTCAATTTGTTATATTTAAAATTATTAAAGTATGATTCTGCTATACAATACTTATTCTATATTGTTATTCGATTTAAACATCAGTTGTTGTTGAACTTTATCAGTCTAGCGACCCTTTTTGATTCGACTAGTCCATAGTTGATGAACATTCTAAATTTTAGAAACCTTGTTGAATTATCCAAACCAAACTTCCTTTGGTGCGGACTCTAATGTCAAACTGAGGTGAACAACCCGATTATAGGGGATTATTTACACTTTAGCATTAAGATATTGTGCACAGTATGGTACTAAGGGTTGATCCCCCTGAGTACGAGTGGAAGAGTCCATAGTCTTATGACTGTTAAAGGTTTCAAGTATAACCCTTGATAACCTAGGACATAGTTCAAGGTCTTACAACCCTCAGAAGTTTCTTTTGATTCTTGTTATTCATTCTTGATTCAAAAGTTGAGTTTTATTCCAGAATTCTTTGATTCATTTGCATGATATTATATTTTTGTTTCATTATTATACTTGTGGGAAATCGTGCTCACTCTTGCGTAATAATAACATTGCAGTTAAGAACGAAAGGTCCGACGAACCTTCTACCAGCAAAGGCAAGGGCAAGATTAACAAGTGATGAGGACTTATTACTTATGTGTTGATGTATTTATGTTTCAGACTTATGTAATGTTATTTAAGACTTTTGATTTGTTTATGTTTTCGCACAGATGTTTAAGGTTAGTTGACATGGGATTGTGTTTATTAGTCAGATGTTGTAACGCCATAAGGGAAGGATTTATTCCTATCTATTGCATGGTTTGCATTTTTTTGGATAGATAGGTAGATGATATTTGTACAGTGAACACCAAATGTCGTGGAATTGAAGTACTTGGATTTGGGGGTGTCACATGAAAACTTTTATCTTCTACCGTATGTTCTAAATATTTGATTTATTATTGATGAAGGCTATTAATAATGTAATTATCTTAAGTCATGATATTCTTTACTGGGTTATTTGTGCTCACCCTTTTATTTCATAATCCCTTTCAGGAAATAAAAGTGTAGCTGGGACTAGTAGGGAGAACATGGGTATAAAGTAGTGTTTCAAATTAGTTGAAATCCTAATCAAATTATGAAACGGTGTGGCATAATAATTATACTGAAAACTTAAAATGTTGGTGTCATATTTTATTCGTCATTTAATATTTAATTTTGGTAAACCAAATAATGTGATGCAAACTCGACTTTGAAAGCGTCAAAAAGGCACTCCATTAGAATGAGGACATAAATCTTCGCGTGTTCCTTTGGGGACTTGAAATATTTGCTGCTGTAGTTATATGGCATTGTAATAATTTGAGTATGAATATTGTTGTATTATATACGTAACAATATTTGTATTGAAACTCACAGTATATGTGTTGTCATATTTTGCACGACGGTTGTATAAATAAAGTTGTCAGTAGTGTATTTTTTGGCGACCCAAGATGGGTTACGTATACCTATTTGGGGGACGTCACATTCTCACTTAATTAAAACACAATAATTGGAAATGAATATGTTTAACTAAATTGAATAATATTCTATAGTATTGATAATCAAGAACTGATATTGAAATTCATCTGAGGGCCACAAGACCATGAACTATGTCTCAGGTTGTAGGTATTTCTACTTAACCTTTAACAGTCGTTAGACTATATGGACGTTCTTCTTGTACTTAGGGGGATCAGCCCTTCGTACCATGTATTGTGCACAAACATCTTAACGCTTTCGTGTAAATAATCCCCTATAATAGGGTTGTTCATCTCAGTTTAACATACGAGTCCGCACCAAAGGAAGTTCGGTTTGGATAAGTTTCAAGGGTAATTTAGAGTTCAACGTTCATCAACTAAGGATTAGTTGAATCAAAAGTTTAATGACAACGTAAAGGTTCAACAACAACGCAAGATAATGTAGTTATGAACCATTAATGAATATTGTAAAGCAACAAGCTCATGCTTTAAGAATATAGTTCAAAGCATTCAAAAGATATAATAAACCTTGCTCGAACAAAATGGTAAGCTAATGTTACAATTCCCAACAAGGAAACAAGATTAAAAACTTTGCTCAACAAATTTCAAGAACTTGCTTAAATAAAGTTAGGGTTAGAGAACTTGCTCAATGTAAAGAAGTAATGTTTAGGAACTTGTCTTGCGTGTAGGCTAAACAGTTATAACTCACGTTCCTAAATATCCTATACACATGTCATCATGACATAATTAGTTACCACATGTTCACGGTATATAACTGAACATCTATTTCATTTACAACCCTTTGGTATTAGGTTTAACCACATGATTAAACCACACTTTTAATGCAATATCACAAATCTTCAGTTATCACATAACTCATTAATTACTAATAATAATTTTCGTATTTGGTATTATAACACCACCATAATATGATTAATCACATTTTATAATCATAAGATCACACTATATTAACAATTATAAAATTGTATATTAAAAATCAAATTTTTGGGCTAAAGCGCTAACTAAGCGCCAGTAGCGCGCGCTTAATTTGAAGCGGGAACCATTAGAAGAACCTTTGGTGCGGCATCGCAAAGACCGCTTTATTTACTCATGTAAGGCAGGTGCTTTAAAGGTTCGCATGCTAGATATCAGCAGCATCGAGTGGCGCTGCAGTCATTCCGCTTTTTTTCTAAGCTGGCGTTATGACGCACAAGTACTTTGACACACAGACTTGCGGACAATGTTTGCAAAGAACACAAAATAAAGCCAAATTAGCCTAAAATCTCCTTTATAACAACAAATTTAGCACATATAAAGCACATAAACTTTACAGAAACATAAATTAATGTTTCTAACATGTTTCTAACCATATAAAGAGTATAAACATCAAATTAAAACCTTTAAATTTCATTGTTCTTGCTATTTCTTCACTCTTTGACATTCATAGCTAAATTAAATACTGTGAATCCGTTTTTTAACCAAAACAGTTAGTTTAAAACCCATTGTTTTTGTTTCTTCATGTATTTACACAATCAAAAATCAATTTACACTTTATATCATGAATTTAGTATCAATTTTGATTCTAAAATAAGCCATATCATATATACATATCTCGTATTTTTTTGTAAACATAATTTCTTCACATATATCATGTTTTCAAGGATTATCCTACTCTAAATCATATACCAAACATATAAAATAGTTTATATCAACAAATTAATATATATAAACCATATAATCAACAATTAATCATCCACATAAATTTTATAGAGAATTTTTCATATAAAAAAACTAAAGCTTTAGAAGGTAGGATTATACCTTTAATTGCTAGTTTAGCTAGAGAAGATGATAAAATCCTTCTTAGTTTGCTCAAGCTCACAGAGAAATTCTTTCTCTCTTTACTCTCTTTTCTCTTTATGTTTTCTCTTCTTTCTCTTCTCTGTTCTTTCTTTAGTATTAGGCTTAGACTTAATGTAAAATAAAAATAGACGTATACGCCAAATAAAACTGACAATAATAATAACCATAATAACCCTACTTATTACTTATCAGTTATGGTTTATTAAATTCAAAAGTCACTAAGGCTTGTTTGACAAAACTAATTTAAAATTAAAGACTTCAAATCCTTAAGCCTTATTTGGCAAAATTGAATTAAAACTATTTTAATTTATTTTAATAACTAATTTATTATATAATTTATTGTCACACTTTATTTAATTAAATTCCCATATTAAAATTTAATTAAATAAAAAGCTAATAACAACTTATTAAATCAAATTGCCACAAAATTATAATTTTCATTATAATTTTATTTCATAAATTAGCACATCACTTTTAATTACTAAACAACATTATAACAATTCATTTAATCATTATCAACTCTCTAATTTAATTATTAAATAAAATTAGAATATCATCACATAATAATTAATTCATCACTCTTTTAATTAAATTAACTTCAACATACAAAATTACCAAATATCAACTTACTTAACATATTACACTTAATCAAGTTAATTCTCATAACTCATGAATTATTTACTTAATTAATAAATAATCAAATTAAACAAATATTTATTTAACAATAAACACATCGACTAAAATATTTATTTAATAATAAATATTTGAAATTACATATAAAAATTCTAGATTGTTACATCTTTCCCTCCTTACAAGGATTCTGTCCCCAGAATCACCATTCAAACAATTCATTCGCCACATTCTTCCCTTATTACAAGGATTCTGTCCTTAGAATTGAAGACACAGATAAAACAAATAACTCAGGATAACTTTTCATCATCTTATCTTCGAGTTCCCATATAGCTTCCACGACACTGTGGATCCTCCATATCACCTTCACAGAAGGTATCATTTTATTCCTGAGAACTTGTTCTTTCCTTTCAACTATCTGGATAAGAATTTCCTCGTAAGACAAATCTTTATCAAAATTTAATGGTTCGTACTCGATCATATGTTTGTAATCAGGTTTATACGGTCGTAACACCGAGACATGAAAAACATTGTGAACATGTTCAAATTCTGGAGGTAGAGCTACCTCGTAAGACACTTCACCTACTTTTCACATCACCTCAAAGGGTCCAATAAACCTTGGGCTTAGCTTTCCTTTCTTACCAAATCGAATCTTGCCCTTCCAAGGAGAAATGTTTAGGAAAACAAAATTTCCAACATCAAATTCACGATTTTGTCTGTGTTGATCGGCATACTTCTTCTATTTGTCTTGAGTAGCTATCAATCTTTCCCTGATGATTTTGACAACCTCAGCGATCTGCTGTACCAGTTCCGGTCCTAACAGTTGACGTTCACCAACTTCATCCCAACATAGTGGAGTTCTACACTTTCTGTCATACAATGCTTCGTCAAGCGGTATGCCAATGCTTTCATGATAATTATTGTTTTAGGTGAATTCAGCCAACGGGAAGTGATCATCCCAGTTTCTTTTGAAATCCATGATATATGCTCTAAGCATATCTTCCAACATCTGGATTGTTCGTTTGTTTTGGTCGTTCGTTTGAGGATGGTACGCTGTACTCATTCTTAATTGTGTTCCCATGCATTCTTGTAGTCTCTTCCAAAAGTTTGACATAAATCGCGGATCTCTGTCTGACACAATTGACAATGGAACTCCATGTCTCGAAACGATCCCATGATGTACAACTTTGCCAACTGATCAAGATTGATTCTAATCTTTATCAGCAAAAAGTGTGCTGATTTCGTTAATCTATCCACTATCACCCAGATTACATCATACCCATTCTGAGTATTCATAAGAGCTACCACAAAATCCATTGTGATATGTTCCCACTTCCATTCTGGTATTTCCAATGGCTGAAGTAATCCACTTGGTCTTTGATGTTCAGCTTTGACTTTTTGGCATGTTAAGCATTTTGTGACACATTCTGCAACATTTCTTTTCATATCCGGCCACCAGAAATGCTGTCGTAAATCTTGATACATCTTCGTACTCCCCGGGTGAATTGAATACCACAAGTTATAAGCTTCAGTCAAGATTTTGTCATTAATTTCAGGTACTGATGGAACCTAGATTCTTCCCTCGTACCTCAGCAACCCCTCAGTATCGATCTTGAACATCATGTTACTACCTTCAGACATTTTTTTCTTGATTTTCTCGCATCATTCATCTTGTAGTTAATCGTTCTTTACCTTGTTCACTAAAGGTGGACTAGTTTTCATTTAGAACAATCTTTCATCTGATTTCTCCGTAAATTTTATTTTCAACTCTAGCTTTGCCATTGCTGAAATAAGCTCTTCCTGGGAAGTTAACAACATCAACTTCTCCCGACCCTTTCTACTCAAGGCAATGACAACCTCATTTTCTTTACACGGATGATAAAAGATTTCATAATCATAATCTTTTATCAGTTCTAACCATCGCCTCTGACGCATGTTCAAATCCTTCTGTGTGAAAATATACTTCAGACTTTTATGATCCATATATATCTCATAATTCTCCCCATAAAGATAGTGTCTCCGTATCTTCAGAGCAAATACCACCACAGCCAACTCTAAATCATGAGTCGGGTATCCTTTTTCATTGTTTTTTAGTTGACTTGAGGCATACATTACTTTGCCATTTTGCATAAGCACATAGCCTAGTCCCTTACGTGATGCATCACTATACACCATAAAGTTTCCTGTATTATCTGGTAATGATAACACAGGTGCCATGTGTAAGACCCCAACTTATTATTAATGAAATTTAATTTTCTCTATTTATTATTTTGAAATAGTAAGGGTTGATTTGATTAATGTGGATAGTTATGGGTAAAATACGCAAATATTTCAAAATAAGCAAGTGGTTATAAAATATTCATTATTGTCGGGGAATATTCGTTTGGTCGTGGAATATTCTTGCTGTCGAGGAATATTCGTACGACGACGCAGTCTTTTGTGGGCCCCATAACGGAAAGCGATTGGATGAAGAAAACGACAAATATAAGTTGTTTAAAAATAACGGCGTAGTTGTTACTGTTAATACTGTTAAAAATACTAAATTGGTTAAAACACGGTAGTAAGACACCAGATTGCACCAATTATTGATTCTTACGTAAGAAGGCACTACTCAATAATGGTTACTGAATTAATGCTCAAAGATTTTATTGATTTAATTATTCTTTGCGTTGATATTTTATATTCTTTGTTGTTTCAATAATTGTCATTACATGAAGATTTTTCATTATCGAAGCAATAATTCATATTATCTCGAATAATATTATTAGATAAAATTATTGGCAATGTCTAGAAAGTTCGTTTAAGGAGAGGTTTGGTCACCTAATTGCGCCAAGAAGAGGAGAAATTCTTATTGGAAAGCCCCTCTTCCAAGAACTCTCCGGTTATCAATGTTGTGATTACGTAATATTATTTGAGAATAATTAATTATTGATTCATATGATGAGGAAATTATTGATTTTATGTGGATATAGATAGAGAAAATTTTAATGTGACAATTATTGAAAATTGAAATTTTATCTTTTTTGATAAAATAATTATTTAAATATATTATTATATTTTAATAATATAATAATGATGATATTTTTACGATGAATGTGGAATATATGAGTATATGTGGAGGAGGAGTATTTTTGTTACCAAAAATATTTAAAGCATGTTTTATGTGTCGGTGGACCCCATTTCTTGATTTGAAATTTGATTATACCGTAAAATCGCCTGTTTGTGGATTTGGTCAATTTACTGCTTGGAATTTAGAAAAACTTTCTTACGTAAAGTTGTAGAGAATTGAATTTCCTATAAAAATCGCGAGTTTTGAATTTTCTAACAAAAGGACTATTTATTGTGAATTATTGAAGTTCCGAAGCTCCGAAATAATTGATTTTTGGAAGTTTAAAATATTTTAAATAACAAAAACGTTTTTTTCATTATGGTGTGTTACATGTGTGTTAAATGAGCTGAATTCAGTTCTTGGAAGGTTAGGCGAGGAAAATTTAATTTATATATTAATATTATATTAAATTTTCTGCTTTGGTGTTCTAAGCATTTTCCTATAAATAGGGTGCTTAGGTTAGAATTGAAAATTACACCAGAAACTGAAGTTTTCTCTCTCTATATTATTGAGCGTATTCTTGTGAGTATTTTGAGTATATTTTGAGTATTACTATACGGTGCAAGTTCAAGTCATAGCCTATATCCGGTGTTTCAGCTAGAAGTACTGATCTTTCGAGGTAAGGGATATTATTTTTTTTAATGATATTATTTATTCTAATATCATTATGCCGAAGTATTGATCTGAACTTTTTAATCAAATTTGGAACTTTTAGTATCGGGGTTACTATTCACGATACTGGTCTTATTCATATATCTGAGATTATTCACGAATACTAAGACTATTCATCGAAAAATGAAAATTTTCCTTTTCGTCCAAAATATCTATTCTGGATACTAGCTTTGATTGTATCCATATTTTGATCATTCTTGAATTTTACACCACTATGATTATTTTTGAGGTATTGTTGGACATGGATAAAACATAGTATTTAATCCTTAATCCTTAATCCTTGTCATTTTGTTTCAATTGGATTCGTTTCTTTTAAAATATTTTTCATCATCCTCGCCTTAAATGATGATATTATTGAATATCTTTGCCTCAGAGTGCAAAGATGAATGATTTCGATGAATATCTTTGCCCGCAAAGGCAAAGATCAACAAGTGTTTAGATGAACATGATTAATCGATGAATATCTTTGGCCGTAGAAAAGTAAAGATGAATATTTGATTCTAGATATATATTGATTGATGTTACTGGGGATAAAAGATAGACGATGAACTTTTAAATTCATACATAGAAGATAATAGTTTGCATTCTCTACTTAACTCTTCTAATGAATTATTATTTCCGCTGCGAATATTTATTTAAAACTTGTTGTCAATTATATTCTATTAGATTTTTCCCTGTTGAAGACTAACGATAATTTGTTGTATATTATCTTAGTCATAATATTCTTTACTGGGCTAGTTGAGCTCACCCTTTTCCTTTTTGTTCCATTTTTCTTCTCGGGGATGCGAGAATATAGCGAGTAATCTAGCAGTGGGGTATGGAATGAAGGTTCTAGAGAGAGTTGTTTAGTAGTCCTCACCATTTTTGTAAAATAATGTATCAATAAATGTGATGAAGATTTATTTGAGTATAGATATTGTCTAGAAGATAATATTTGTATTCAAACTGACAGTTTTACTGTTGTAATAATAAAGTTGTAGTTGTTTCTGTACCATGTATTGACAACTTAGAATGGGTGATGTATACCTATTTTGGGGGCGTCACACCATGCTTATCTTCTTTTTTAACTCCGAAAATCTCTCTTTGTACTTCTCCATCCAAACAAATTTTACGGCTTTCCTTGTCAAATTCGTTAATGGAGTGATAATCTTGGAAAAGTTCTGAATAAAACATCTGTAATAGCCTGCCAATCCCAAGAAACTCCTCACCTCTGATGGTGTTCTTGGTTGTTCCCAATTTATTATAGCTTTGACCTTTGATGCATCCTTTAAATCCCATCTTTGTCAATCACATGCCCAAGAAATTGCATGCATTATAGCCAGAATTCACACTTAAAAAATTTTGCGTACAACTTTTTCCTTCTTAGCATCTCCAATGCCAAATGTAGATGTTCCACATGTTCCTCTTGAGTTTTGGAGTACACCAGGATATCATCAATGAACAGCACCACAAACTTATCTAACAATGGTTTAAACACCCCGTTCATCAAATCCATGAATGCTGTAGGGGCATTAGTCAAACCAAAAGACAATACCAGAAACTCGTAATGTCCATATAGAGTTCTGAATGCCGTCTTCAGTAAATCCTCCTTTCTTACCTTTAGTTGATGATACCCACTTCTCAAATCTATCTTCGAGAAGTGTTTAGCCCCTTTCAGCTGATCAAACAAGTCATTTATTCTTGGCGACAAATATTTATTCATAATAGTGACTTTGTTTAATTCCCTATAATCAATGTAAAGACATATCGACCCATCCTTCTTTTTCACGAACAACACCAGTGCTCCCCACGTTGATACACTCGGCTGAATATATGTCTTGTATAGCAATTCTTATAATTGTACCATCAATTCTTTCATCTTTACCAGAGCCATCCTGTATGGTGCCTTCGATATCGGAGCATTCCCTGGTGCTAAATCGATAACGAACTCAATCTCTCTGTCAGGTGGAAGTCCTGGAAAATCATCAAGAAACATGTCCACAAAATCCCTAACAACTGGTATCTCCTCTAGTTTTACACCATTCTTCTGAGTATCGACTATGTAAGCTAAATATCCTACATATCCTTACCTCAATAACTGCTTAGCTTGCATAATCGTCAGACAACTCACTTTTCTAGGCGATTTGCTATAATAAAAAACTATCTTTGATGGAGTCATAAGGTTTACACATTTCTTTTGGTAATCAATTATCGCCTCATAATTGAATAGCCAATTCATTCCCAATATAACATCAAATTCCCCAAGTTTAATTGGGATTAAATCTACTATCATTACATTTCCCTTAATAATCACCCTACAATTTTATATACAAATCTAACAGGAATCACTTCCATATTTGCAATTTCTATATTCAAAGGGAAATTCAACTCTTCACTAGGCAATCCTAAACTCTTAGCAAATTCATCAAATATAAATGAACAAGTAGCACCTGAATCAAATAATACATAAGCATCTATATCATTGATTGGAATGATACCTGACACCACATATTTTGATTGCATAGTATCCTGCACAATCATGTTGAATGTTATGGTCGTGGGTCTGTTCGTCGACTTTGGCCCAGTAATTGCCAATGTACCTCCACTGCCACCTCCATTACTTCTAGTTTCCCATCCAGCTGTCTTCTTTGGGCACTCCCGAGCAAGATAATCCTTTGACCCGCAAATGAAACAAGCACCCTTCTTCGATTGAGAGTAATTCAGAGCAATGTGACCCTCCTAGCCATAGTTATAGCACACCTTCTTACCTCTCAAGAACACTCCAGTGTGATTCCTTCCGCAAGTAGCACACGTTTCAATTTTTCTCTTTTGTTGGCTACTCTGCTAACTTCCAGGACCTACACTCTCATTCCATTTCCTCTTTGGGTTATTATTCCCACCACTACTACCACCAATTTTACCTTCATTCTCATTTTTCTTCTTTTTCTGTTCTTGATTATATTTTGTTAAGGCATCGCTTCCACCTTCCGTGATAATTGCCTATTTAATCACTGATGCAAATTTCTTCAACAGAAACATAGAGACTCTGATATACAACCAGGGTTTAAATCCATGCTCAAACCTTCTGACATTGCGATCATCTGTGTTAACTTTATACGGCGCAAACCTTGCTAACTCATTGAATTTTGCCGCATACTCTGACACCGTCATTGTGCCCTACTTTAATTTTAGAAACTGGACCTCCATCTGATTCTGTTAACTCTCTAGAAAATAGGTCTTGAAAAATATTTCCTTAAACCTATTACATGTCATTACTCCCTGTAACCTCGAGTTTTGTTTTCCTGCCACCAGTAGCTGGCTTCTGCATTCAACATGAACGTTGCCAAAGTAGTCTTCTGATCTTCACCGACACATTAAAAGCCTTCTCTATTTCCATTATCTAGGTCTGTGCCTCAACTTGATTCATGGACCCACAAAATTCTGGTGATCCAACCGCCTTAAAATCTTTAAAGGTCGCTGCTTGGTTCTGTGGCTGATTCTGTAGTGCTCCCGTCAATAATGTCACCAACTGCTGAACTGGGTTAGCATTGGCGTTGTTGTTATTGGTAGAGCCTCAGGGGTTCGTTGTCGTAGTTGTAGTCTTCTTGGAGGCCTTTTCTGTTTAAAATACACTTATTAGATAGTTACGCAATTTCTTAAGTATTTTCTACTTAACTTGCACATCATAAATGATCATCACATAACACATAACGTCTTGAATAAATATTAACATTTTATTCATTCATAATCTTTTAAAGACATAGAAATGATCGCATCACTGCTATTTAAATCACTTTTCCTGAACATATAAAGTTTCAAGATAACATCATCATATCCCATTGGTCATATAACACTTGGGATTTACATCTTATTTACTATATAATTATTCATTCAATAATTACACTTCCTATTAAGACCTACTAAGACATTTCACAGCCTTACGGTGCTCCTGTTCCATGATACAAAACATCGTTCTATGATCTAACATATACCATGTAACTCCTTGAACTAAGTCAGATAGTATATGACTCGGTCTTGAGATCTATTTATCACAGCTTGGAAAACACAATCCATCTCTTCCATCTTGATCGTCTTTTCTTGTACCTCTCCCTCTGCTACCTCTGCACGCTAGGAAGCTTTCTCATACGCATCTTTAACTCTTGCTTTCTTGGCGAACTCTTTTTTCAGGTTATCCTTCAGTTTCACAACCTCCTCCATCAGCTGCTCCTTTTCCCCCTCTGGGTGAACCAGCTTCCATTCCACATTACCCAGACACTCGTCAAGTTATTGAATCTCGTCATCCTTCTATGTCATCAAAGTTTGATGTTCAGCTACTAGCTCATCCAATTCCCCGACTCTATCTTGAAGCTCAATGTTACGATCGTATACTTCGTCATACATTTGAGCTGTAATAGAGTTTGGTGGAAACTCTTCCTCCTCCTCATCTGTTTGTGGTAGCTCCACAGGGTCTTCATCAGTCTCTACCTCATCCTCATCATTTACTAATCCCTTCTGCTCAAACTCCGGGTATCCAACAACTGCAACCAACTGAGACGACTCCCTTGGCACTAGCTGTTCCTAGACTACTTGAACATCTTGAGGCTCCTCTCCTCTCTAGGCATTTGAGGTCCCTCCTCCCTAGCCTATTGGATTCTCCCAAATTAGCCATCCTGACAATAAAATTTTAAGTTTTTTAATTACTAACCGTCACTACTCGACACTCATGAGCACATAGGTTGCAATAACATAAACACATAGAGTGTTTTATTATTTCTTCCTTAAAACTCGATAATAGTTTATCACCACTATCTTTATCTTTATAATCTCCTATAAGGTTACTTCCTAAGGTTTTCCCCCCACCTAAGGTTCATAACCTAAAGTTTTGATACCAACTTGTGACACCCCCAAATCTGGGTACTTCAATTCCACATGATTTTCACTGTCCAAACAGTCAATTCTAATTACCCAAATTTAATAAAATTTAAGCAATAAAACTTCCCATTAAAGGGTTACATAATGAAATCCGATAAATCCCAAGTTGTCTAACCTTAAAATATTTATCAAATACGGAAAATTAATTAATTACATCACATAATTAAACCAAGTTTGAAAACATAAATCTCAATAAATTAACAAGTTTTCAACTCTTGTTCATCTTTCCTTTTCCTTTGCTAGTGGTTGGCTCATCAACCTTCTTAATTTTAGTTCAAGGGTAATTTAGAGTTCAACGTTTATCAACTAAGGATTAGTTGAATCAAAATTTTAATGACAATGTAAAAGTTCAACAACAACGCAAGATAAGGTAGTTACGAACCATTAATGAATATTGTAAAGCAACAAGCTCATGCTTTAAGAATATAGTTCAAAGCATTCAAAAGATATAATAAACCTTGCTAGAATAACATGGTAAGCTAAGGTTACATTCCCAACAAGGAAACAAGATTAAAAACTTTGCTCAACAAATTTCAAGAACTTGCTTAAATAAAGTTAGGTTTAGAGAACTTGCTCAATGTAAAGAAGTAAGGTTTAGGAACTTGCCTTGTGTGTAGGCTAAACAGTTATAACTCACATTCCCTAAATATCATATACACATGTCATCATGACATAATTAGTTACCACATGTTCACGGTACATAACGGAACATCTATTTCATTTACAACCCTTTGGTATTAGGTTTAACCACATGATTAAACCACACTTTTAATGCAATATCACAAATCTTCAGTTATCACATAACTCATTAATTACTAATAATAATTTTTATATTTGGTATTATAACAACACCACAATATGATTAATCATATTTTGTAGCCATAAGATCACACTATATTAACAATTATAAAATTGTATATTAAAAATCAAATTTATTGGCCAAACTACATAAATCAGCCGCAATAGTATTTCATTTGAACTAAGAACCGGCGTTGCGGTCTTTGGTGCAGCGTTCAGCCGCTTTTGTTTACTCACAGAATCGACGTTGCAAAGATTTTGTACTCATCAACATGCACTTAAGAATACCAGTAGCGCCCAAACTTCTTTATAGAATGGCGGCGTTGGCGCCATGCAACACTGATTGAACGTAGACAGTGTTCACGAAGAACAAAAAATAAAGCCAAATTGGCCTAAAAGCTCCTTTCTAACAACAAATTTAGCATATATAAAACACATAAACTTTACAGAAACATAAATTAATGTTTCTAACCATATAAACAGTATAAAAATCAAATTAAAACATTTAAATTTCATTGTTCTTGCTATTTCTTCACTCTTTGACATTCGTAATGAAATTAAATAGTGTGAATCCGTTTTTCAACCACAACAGTTAGTTTAAAACTCATTGTTTTTGTTTCTTCATGTATTTACATAATCAAAAATCAATTTACACTTTATATCATGAATTTAGTATCAATTTTGTTTTTAAAATAAGCCATATCATATATACGTATCTGTATTTTTTTTGTAAACACAATTTCTTCAAATATATCATATTTTCATGGATTATCCTACTCTAAATCATATACCAAACATATTAAAACATATTATATCAACAAATTAATATATACAAACCATATAATTAGCAATTAATCATCCACATAAATTTTACAAAGAACTTTTCATATAAAAAACTAAAACTTTAGAAGGTATGATTATACCTTTGATTGCTACTTTAGCTAGAGAAGATGATAGAATCCTTCTTAGTTTGCTCAAGCTCACAGACAAATTCTTTCTCTCATTTCTCTCTTTCCTCTCTGTGTTTTCTCTTCTTTATCTTTTATGTTCTTTGTTTAGTATTAGGCTTAGACTTAACGTAAAATAAAAACAGACGTATACGCCAAATAAAACTAACAATAATAATAACCATAATAACCCTACTTATTACTTATCAGTTATGTTTTTTTAAAAATTCAAAAGCCACTATAAGGCTTGTTTGGCAAAACCAATTTAAAATTAAAGACTTAAAATCCTTGAGCCTTGTTTGGCAAAACTGAATTAAAAATCTTTTACTGAATTTATTTTAATAACTCATTTATTATATAGTTTATTGTCACGCATTATTTAATTAAATTCCCATATTCAAATTTAAATAAATTAAATCTAATAACAACTTATTAAATCAAATTGCCACAAAATTATAATTTTTAATATAATTTTATTTAATAAATTAGCACATCACTTTTAATTACTAAACAATATTATAACAATTCATTTAATCATTATCAACTCTCTAATTCAATTATTAAATTAAATTAGAATATCATCACATAATAATTAATTCATCACTCTTTTGATTAAATTAACTTCAACATACAAAATTACCAAATATCAACTTACTTAACATATTACACTTAATCAAGTTAATTCCCACAACTCATGAATTATTTACTTAATTAATAAATAATCAAATTAAACAAATATTTATTTAACAATAAATATATCAACTAAAATATTTATTTAATAATAAATATTTAAAATTACATATACAAATTCTGGATTGTTACACTTGCTGCCAAATAAGAAGCATGATTGGTGGTAGCAGATGTAAACGATGCATCTGCCCGCTTCCCCGCTTCACCGCTTCAAAACCCAAAACTCATTTAATTTCACCATTCAATCAACAAATTAAGCATACCCAATTTCTACAAACTTTATAAAACAATAACCCACCACTTCTAGCATGATTTTAACACCACAAATTAAGAGAACAACCAAACTCAAAGATTTAAAACCATGTTCATGTTATTTTTTCCCCTAAATTCAACACATTTAGCGAATCATTACACTACAGATTCATTTCTTGACCAAATCACTCTATTTAACATGCATTCTTTTTTTATTTGAATGTATTAACGATAACAACTATCAATTAACAGATTGAATTATGATTCAAGTATCAATTTTAACTCTAAAATTAGCCTTTTTATACATATTCAACTAAAACCAATTCCATCTTGTAAAACATGATTACATATGAATTTAATACTCCAAAATCATTTATAAATGATATATAATAGATTATAAATCATCTACAACATACATAACAATTATCTAACCAATTCATCAACCAAAACTCCAATTTTTTCATGAAGAACTCAAAAACACTAAGACTAAAAAAAAAGAGTTATATTATTACCTTTAATCATTATTTATACTTTGTTAGGTGATAGAGAATTGTTTTGATAATCCCCTATTTTTTTCTTGATTCTCAGAACTCCCAACTTTCTCTCAATTTTTCTAAAGAGCTCTCTCTTTTCTCTACGTTTTCTTCCTCTATGCTCTCTATACTTAGGCTTAGGAAATATATTACGTCAAATAAAACTGATATATCATTATACATATAGTTATATCATAAGTTTAAGAAATTAACAACTTTGTCAGTTACAAAAATGTAAACATCTCAGCTGTTACAAAATTCAAACCACATGGCCATGGTTGGCAAAACTAAATTAAACCTCTTTTAATTTATTTTAATATTCCTTTTATAATATGATGATTTATTTGTCACATTCTTAACAAATTAATTTAATTAACTTCTTAAATCCATTAACATTTGACATATAATGTAAGACCCTAACTTTTTATGAATAAAGATTTAATTTTCTTTAAGTATTATTTTTGAATAATATGGTGTTGATTTGATATAATGCTTTAGTTATGGGTGAAATGTTCAAATTTTACAAAGTAAGCAAGTGGTCATAATATACTCGTTTTGTCGGGGAATATTCGTTATGGTCGGGGGATATTCTTTTTGTAAGGGAATATCCGTACGACGGCGCAATCATTGTGGACCACATAACGGAATAACTGTCAGATATAAAAAGCGATAGAAATTGTGACTCCCCAAAATAGGTATACATCACGCATTCTGAGTTGCCAAATACATGGTACAACATTCAAATATAACTTAATTATACAACTGTCGTGTAAAGTACAACAAAACATAAGTTGGGAGTTTCAACAAGAATATTGTCTTCTAGACAATATCCAAACTCAAATTCAATATCATTACAATTATTATCATACTATTTCACATAATAGTGAGGACTACTAATGCACCATCTCAGTCCATCACTCCGTTCCCCGACTAGACCCGACTATGTTCTCATTTCCTGAAGAGAACAATGAAAGCAAAAGGGTGAGCTCAACTAGCCCAGTAATAAATATTATGACTAAGATAATGCAGAATAAATTATCGTTAGCCTTCAATAGTGTTAAACTGATAAAATATAATAAATAACCAAGTTTAACTGCAGTGGAACAAGCAATCCATTAGAAGAGTCAAGTAGAGCATAATATCTACTATCTTCTATGATTTAACAAGTTTATCATCAATTTTATCGCTGAGACTCAGCTTAATAAATAATCTACATCACTGAATTATCCATGCACTATGGGCCAAGGATATTCATTAGTATCACAACCATGAATTATCCATGCACAACGGGCCAAGGATATTCGTGTTTTCACCAATGGTCATGATCATGCCAACAACTGTCCGTCAATGCACTACGGGCCAATGATGACTTTTACCACATCATTTGTAACAAAGACGTTAGTTACTATCTATAGAATAATCCTTGGTCATAATCATACCAATCAACAGTCCATCTATGCACTACGGGCCAAAGATGACTTTCATCACAATATAAGCATGCAGATGATGACAATTATATAAGAATTCAATTAAAAGAAATAAAAGAATAAATTTTTAAAGATTTATAATTTAATTTATCCAGAGTTCAATAATTTCCAAATTGTCAACATGATACTGCTTTGTGGAGTAAAATTCAAGAATAATATTGTACCAAAAATGATTTGGACAAAAAATAATAATTTTTATCATGAACAATTCCCCGAGTGAATAGTACCCGAGTGAATAGTACCCCGTGAATAGTATTTCGAGAATAGTACCCCGTGAATAGTACTCTGACATGAAAAAGTTAAAATTTATTAAGAATATTCAGAATAATATTTTCATGAAAAGATACTGGATGAAACGTAAATTTCAAGGATATTCTATTAATTTCATAGAGTATAGAAGCCAAAACTTAACAAAATGAGTATAGAATTCGGAATCTGAAACAAAATAATATTACTTACATAAGATAGAGTATGGAAGAAAATATTATTTCTTACGAGTATTGAACAAAAATAATATCCCTTTCCTTAAAAAGGAGATTATTTCAACTGGTATAACAGGGATATTATTGAAGAAATCTCTCATTGTTTTCTACACTCAAAGTTTCTTAAAACTCGAAAGAAATACACTCAATATTATAGAAGAAGAATTCTCTGATTTTGGTGTGATTTTCAATTCTAAAATAAGCATCCTATTTATAGGAGAATGGAAGGATACTATTTGAATTAGAAAATAATGGACTACACAAAGATCGAATCCCATGAAAATAAGCATCCGATTTTCAAAAATTTATAGGACTATTGCAAATACTATGAATAATAAAATGTAATATATTCTATTTTCATAAAAACAAAATTTATTATAATATATATATATATATATATATAATAATGGACTACATAAAACACGAATGCTTAAATTTATAAAAAAAATAAATAAATAAAATTAATGGGCGTTTTTATTAAAAAAAAAAAAAAAAAAAATAAAGTTGTTATAAATTATATAAAACATTTGTTATAAATATTTGTTTTATAAAACATTTTTTTTTCTACCAAAAAAAAAAAAAATGTTTTATAAAAAACAAATATTTTATAACTATTTTTATAATATACTAAAAATAAAACATTTGTTATAAAATATTTGTTTTATAAAACATTTTTTTTTTATTTTCGTAAAAAAAAAAAAAATGTTTTATAAAATAAATATTTTATATTTTATTTTATAAAATAATTAACAAAATTTTTATAAATATTTGTTTTTATATATATATATATATATATATATATATATTTTATAACAAAATGTTTTTATTTTATATTTATAACAAAAAAAAACATTTGTTATAAAATAAACAAACATTCTATATTTATAACAAAATAAAAACATTTGTTTTATAAAAACAAACATTCTATGGATTTTTTTTTTTTTTTTTGTGTGTAGAGGCCCCACCATTTGTAAGTTTCAAGAGGGCCTACTTGCTGGGATTTTTTTTTTTTTTTTTTTTTTTTTTTTTGTTTCATCACATGTTTGCATAAGCACTTATTTATAATTCAAAAAGGGTTTTAGTCCCATATATATATATATATTATATATATATATCATCATATATATATATATATATATATATATATATATATATATATATATATATACTTTCTATCGATTAATTTTAAAAATGTGTAAATGAAATCAAATAATACCCCAAAATTTACAACAAATATTTCATAAAAATCCCCTCAATATTTTTAACAACATTTATTCATCATTATTATAACTCGCAATATTAACAACCAGATCGTTCCCAAGAAAGAGGGGGCTTTTCGATAAGGATTTCTCCCTATTGGCGCGCAAGTAGGTGATCAAATCCCTTTCCTCGACAGAACTTTATAAACATTGTTAATTATGTAGATAATAATATGAATAACTTGTCATCTCAATTATTTTTTTAATAATATAAAAAATATTGACAATAATGGAATCAAATAATGTGAGATACTATGCAGCAATTACTGTAGCAATAATTGAACAAAATTGAGTAACTTCTCACGTAAGCATCAATAATCAATACTGTGTGCTACTATGCAACAACGCGTATTAATGTACTTTTATCACCGGGTATTTTAATAGTTAATGATAAAACTTCCATAGTTATTTTTATAAAAAGATATTTCTGTCATTTTCTATCTCCAACAATAATTCTGTTGTGGGGTCCACCAATGATTGTGCCGTCGTACTAATATTCCCTGTTAAAACGAATATTCCCTGACCAATCGAATAATTTATAACAACTTGCATACTTTGCAAAATTTATAAATATTACCCACAACTATTATATCAAATCCACACCATACTATTCAAAAATATATTTTGAGAAAAATTAATCTTTATTCATAAAAGTTGGAGTCTTACAACCTCCCCTTCTTATGAAATTTCGCCATCAAAATTGGTGTACGTACCTGGTATATCGAAGAGGTGAGGATACCTTTATTTCATTTCAGATTCTAACTCCCAGGTCATTTCCTCAACATCGTGGTTTCTCCATAAAACTTTGACTTGAGGTATAACCTTGGAGCGTAGAATATGTTCCTTCTTATCCAAGATTTTAACAGGTATCTCCTCATACATTAAATCTTCTGTTATTTTGTCTGGTTCTAACTCAATAATGTGGTTCGGGTCTTTCACATATTTACGTAACATGGATATGTTAAAAGCATTATGAACACAAGACATACTTTGCGGTAAAGCGAGTCTATATGCCACAATTCCTACTCGGTTAAGGATTTCAAATGGGCTAATGAATCGAGGATTTTGCTTTCCTCTCTTTCCAAATCTTGTAACTCTTTTCCATGGAGCAACACATAACAACACATGATCACCAACATTGAATTCCACGTTCCTTCGATGAAGATTATCATAACTCTTTTGTCGATCTTGTGAGGTGTTTATATGTTGCCAGATCATTTGGATCTTCTCCATAGTCACACGTACCAATTTCGGTCTCAACAACTTTGCTTCACCCAACTCGTCCCAGCATACTGGAGAATGACACTTGCGTCCACATAAAACCTTAAATGGAGTCATGCCAATACTTGCTTGATAACTGTTGTTGTAGGAGAATTCCACTAATGCAAGAACTTGTCCCAAAATTCCTTTGAAGTCAAGGACACAGAGTCTTAATAGATCCTCAAGAGTTTGAATAGTCCTCTCAGACTGTCCGTCCATTTGATAACGATATGCCGAACTAAATCATAAATCTATGCCCATAGCTTTTTACAAACAAACCCAAAATCGTGAGGTGAATCTTGGGTCTCGATCAAAAACTATGGATACTGGCATACCATGTAGTCTTACAATCTCATTTATATAAATACGAGCAAGAAGTTCAAGTAAATAAGTTTCTCATATAGGTAAGAAATGAGCAGACATGGTTAATCTATCAATAATAACCCAAATCGCATCTATACCTTGAGAAACCTTGGGAAGACCAATAACAAAATCCATGGTAATGTACTCCCACTTCCATTCTAAAATTTCAAGTGGTTGCAATGGACCTTTTGGCACTTGATGCTCCGCCTTGACGCATTGACAAGTTAGACACCTTGAGATAAACTCCGTGATCTCTCTTTTTATCTTGCTCCACCAAAATGTATGTCGAAGATCACGATACATTTTTGGTACTTCCTAGATGGATTACAAACGGTGTGTTGTGTGCCTCCATCATGATTTTATACTTTAAATCAAGGTTGTTAAGAATACAAAGTCTGGATTTGACTCAAAGTATTCCTCCTTCGTCGATTCTTGCTTCCGGAATAGCAACTTCTTGTATTTTCCTCTTCATACGCATCAGCTCTAGGTTTGTAGTTTGAGCAGCTTTAACTTTATCGATTAAATTCAGTTCTATTCATATATTTGTCATCATCACGTGGATCCCTGGAGTCTTTAACTCTATCCCCATCCTTTGCAAGTCATAGAAAATGGGCCTTTGCGTTAAAAATATCGCACTTGTACCCACATATGATCTTCTACTCAATGTGTCAGCTACCACGTTTGCTTTTCCAGGATGGTATTGAATGGTATGATCATAATCTTTCAACAGATCAAGCCAACGTCGTTCCCGCATGTTTAGTTCCTTTTGGGTGAAGAAATATTTAAGGCTTTTATGATCTGTATAGATCTCCACTTTCGCCCCATATAGGTAATGTCTCAAGATCTTTAATGCAAAAATGACTGCTACTAACTCTAGATCATGAGTAGGATAATTCCTCTCATATTCTTTGAGTTGTCATGAGGCATAGGCTATGACTTTCCCATGTTGCATGAGAACACATCCTAACCCTCTGCCTAAAGCATCACTGTAGATGACAAATCCCTCCGAACTAGATGGTATTGTCACAACAGGTGCTGAAATGAGTTTTCTCTTGAGTTCTTGAAAACTCTTCTCACATTCTTTGCTCCAACCGAATTTTGTATCTTTTCGAGTCAGCTGAGTTAATGGAGTAGGGATTCGAGAAAACCCTTATACGAATCTCCGATAATAACCAGCTAAGCCGAGAAAGCTACATACTTCAGTCACTGACTTAGGTTGCTCCCAGCTTTGAATTGCTTCAATCTTTGCCGGGTCAACATATATTCCATGATTTGACATCACGTGCCCAAGGAATGCTACTTCCTCAAGCCAAAACTCGCATTTCTTTAACTTGGCATATAGCTTGTTTTCACAAAGCTTTTGGAGTATCAGTCTCAAGTGTTGCTCATGATCTTCACAACTTTTGGAGTAAATGAGGATTTCATCAATAAAGACAACCACAAAATGATCCAAATATTCCTTGAATACTCGGTTCATCATATACATGAAAGCAGCAAGAGCATTAGTCAATCCAAAAGACTTGACTAGGAATTCATAATGCACGTACCGAGTTCAGAAAGCAGTCTTTGGAATATCATCAGTTTTAATCTTTAACTAATGATATCCGGAATGAAGATCGATCTTTAAAAAGAATTTAGTGCCTTGCAATTGGTCAAACATGTCATCAATGCGAGGCAACGGGTACCTATTTTTGATGGTGACATGGTTCAACTCCCGATAATCAATACAAAGTCGCATAATCCCATCTTTCTTCTTCACGAATAGAATAGGAGAACCCCATGGAGACGTACTAAGACGAATGAAACCGATGTCTAACAATTCCTGCAGTTGGGTTTTTAGCTCTTGAAGTTTAATAGGAGCCATTCGATATGGGGCTTTGGAAATGTGTTTTGTACTGGGTTCAAGGTCGATAAAAAATTTAATTTCATGCTCTGGGGGTAGGCCAACAAAGTTCTTCAGGGAATACGTCAGGAAATTTATTAACAATAGAAATATCTTTCAAATCTGAAATATTTTTGTTTAAATCTATGACATGAGCTAAGAAAGCTTGACATCTATTTTTTAATAAATGAATGGCTTTATGGATTAATATGATAATGACTGACTTTAGTGGCTTGGTTTCTTGAATTCGCATAATAGGTTGGTTAGGAATATGAAAACTAACAACCTTACGAAAATAATCAATTTTTGCATGATGATTGGTTAACCAATCAATCCCTGAAATCACATCAAATGCAAGTATTTTCAAAGAGATAAGATTGACAGATAACATGCGGTTACCGATTTGAATCAAACAAGACTTATAAAAAGTGGATGTA
Organism: Panax quinquefolius; assembly: GCA_020205615.1. Classification (NCBI taxonomy): domain Eukaryota; kingdom Viridiplantae; phylum Streptophyta; class Magnoliopsida; order Apiales; family Araliaceae; genus Panax; species Panax quinquefolius. The sequence continues at coordinate 78,971,138 of CM035155.1, forward strand.
ATGAATGTTTCTCCCAACGGAGTTTCAACAGATAAGTCAAAGTCTAATTTCTCCGGAGTTAAATTTAAACGTTGAGCGTAAGTAGGAGAAATAAAAGAATGGGTAGAACCGGTATCAAATAAGGTATAGACTTCGTAAGAGTTTATGATTAGCTTACCCATGATAACCTCGTTTGGGTTCCTCGCTTTTTGGGAGGTCACGACAAATGCTTTCCCTTGAAGTACCGGCTTTGACTTGTCTGGGATGACATTTGGTGTCACCATCCCAACTGAACTTGGCTTTACTACATGACAAAATCGAGCTAGGTGACATTCTCTTCTGCAATTATAACATGTTTTGGATTGCTGCATACAGTTTGGACTGATGTGTCCCTCCCCTCCGTATTTGAAGTATAAAATCGGTGGTCCTTCTCCTTCTTTAACAACTGTTGTTGTTGACGTCTTTCCATCATTATTGAATCTCCTTTTCTTGAAATTACCACTCCTATTATCTTGGCCATGATTACCACCGAAGTGGTTACCATTTCTGGCATGTTGATTCCCTCCACATTTATTGTCACCTCTTCGATGACTGCTACCACTGGTATTTTTGACTTGTTAGCTGCTCTTTCTTGGTTGGGTTGACTCATTATCGCGCTCTAATAATTGAGCCCTATTTACAACATCTGAATACAAACACAGTTTATAAAAAATGAGGTATTGACGTATTTTGGGTTTTAAACCTCGCAGAAACATTTGCGTCATTCTCTCCTCATTATCAACCAAATGGGATGCAAACCGAGACAACTCGGCAAACTTAGCCTCGTACTGTAACACAATCATATTGTTTTATTCCAACTTGATAAATTCCACCTCCTTTATGTGACGAATACTTTCGGGAAAGTACTTGTCGTTGAACAGTTCTTGAAACTTCTCCCAAGACATCTTCAATGCGGCAGGCTGAGTACGCTTTACAGATTCCCACTAGTAATCTGTTTCTCCTCGCAACATGAAGGTGGCAAAGGGAACCTTTTGCTCCTCGGAGCATCCCAAGACATCAAATATCTTTGTGATCTACTTTATCCACATCTCTGCCTTAAGTGGTTCTGGCTTTTCCAAAAACTCCGGTGGTCCCAGCTCCTTGAACTGCTTAGCGGTGACTGTAAGACCCCAACTTATTATTAATGAAATTTAATTTTCTCTATTTATTATTTTGAAATAGTAAGGGTTGATGTGATTAATGTGGATAGTTAGGGGTAAAATACGCAAATATTTCAAAATAAGCAAGTGGTTATAAAATATTCATTGTTGTCGGGGAATATTCGTTTGGTCGTGGAATATTACGTCTTTGTCGGGGAATATTCGTATTTATTAAGTATGACCATGTGTGGGCCCCATAACTGAAAGCGATTGGATGAAGAAAAGCGACAAATATAAGTTGGTTAAAAATAACAGCGTAGTTATTTACAGATTAATCTTTGTTAAAATACTAAATTGGTTAAAAACACAAGTAGCATTGCGGTATTGCACCAATTATTGATTCTTACGTGAAGAAGGCACTACTCAATAATGGTTACAGTAATTACTGTTCAGTATTTTATTGAGTTAATAATTGCTGCGTTGATATTTTATATTGCTGTTGTTTCAATAATTGTCATTACACAATATTTTTCATTATCGAAGCAATAATTCATATTATCTGAATAATATTATTAGATAACATTATTGGCAATGTCTAGAAAGTTACATACTAAGGAGAGGTTTGGTCACCTAATTGCGGCCAAAGAAGAAGAAATTCTTATTGGAAAGCCCCTCTTTTCTGAGAAGCGCACGGTTGTCAATATTGTGATTACGTAATATTATTTGTGAATAATTAATTATTGATTCATATGATAAGAAAAATATTGATTTTATGTGGATATAGATGGAGAAAATTTTTATTGTGACAATTGTTGAAAATTGAAATATTATCTTTTACGATAAAATAATTCATTTAAATATATTATTATATTTTAATAATATAATAAGGGTGATATTTTTACAACGAATGTGGGATATATGAGTATACGAGGAGGAAGAGTATTTTGTTGCAATAAATGTTTAAAACATGTTAAACATGTAAATTGGACCCCATTTATTCGGTGAAATTTGATTATAGCTTTGTAAAATCATCCGTTTGTGGATTTTGGTCAATTTCTATTTGGAATTTGGAAAACTTTTCTTACGCAAAGTTGTAGAGAATTGAATTTCCTATAAAAACACGCGAGATTGAATTTTCTGATGAAAGGGCTATTTATTATGAATTATTGAAGTTCAAGCTCAAAATAATTAATTTTGGAAGTTTTAATTATTTTATTATGAAAAACGTTTTTTGTCATTAAAGGTGGGTCTTGCATGTGATGTAAATGCTGAATTCAGATCCTTAAAAGTGGGCGTAGGAATTTGTAATATTAATATTAATATTTTATTAAATTTTTCGCTTTGGTGTTCTAAGCATTTTCCTATAAATAGGGTGCTTAGGTTAGAATTGAAAATCACATTTAAACTCAAGTTTTCTCTCTATATTATCGGCGTATTCTTGTGAGTATTTTGAGTATACTTTGAGTATTGTTAGAGGCGGTAATGTAAGTTCCTTCAAAGACTATACCCTAATTCCAATTTAGAAGTACTAATCTTTCGAGGTAAGGGATGTTATTTTCTTCTCAAATGATATTATTTCTTCAATATCATTATCTTTGAAATATTGGTTGGAACTTTTTATCAAATTTGGAACTTTTTCATGTCAAGGTTACTATTCATGAGTTACTATTCACGAGTTACTATTCATGAGTTACTATTCACGAGTTACTATTCACGAAAGTACTATTCTGGTGAAGCGTGAAGATGTTTTTGTGGAATTTCTATCTTTTGGTGTGAGAGTTACTATTCACGATATCGGCACTATTCAATAGAAAAAATAAAATTTCTTCTTTTTGTCCAAAATATCTATTCGGATACTAGCTTTGATTGTATCCATGTTTTGATCATTCTTGAATTTTACACCACTATGATTATTTTTGAGGTATTTTTGAACATGGATAAAACGAAATACTAATCCTTAATCCTTAATCCTTGTCATTTTGTTTCCTTTGGATTCGTTTCTTTAAAAAATATTTTCATCATCCTCGGTCTTAAATGATGATATTATTGAATATCTTTGGCACAGTAGTGCAAAAGATGAATGATTTCTGAAGAATATCTTTGGTAGTAGTGCGAGGATGAGCAGTGTTTAGATGAACATGAATTAATCGATGAATATCTTTGGCTGTAGTGCAAAGATGAATATTTGATTCCGGATGTATATTGATTGATGTTACGAGGATAAAAGATGAGCGATGAACTTTTAAATTCATACATAGAAGATAGTAGTTTGCATTCTCTACTTAACTCTTCTAATGAATTATTATTTCATTGTGAATATTGATTTAAAATTTGTTGTCTATTGTATTCTATTAGATTTTCCCTGTTGAAGACTAACGGTAATTTGTTGTATATTATCTTAGTCATAATATTCTTTCTTGAGCTAGTTGAGCTCACCCTTTTCCTTTTGTTCCATTTTTCTCGGAGGCGAGAATATAGCGAGTATGCAGTCTGGGTATGGAATGAAGGTTCTAGAGAGAGTTGTTTAGTAGTCCTCACCATTTTGTAAAATAATGTATCAATAAATATGATGAGGATTTATTTGAGTATAGATATTGTCAGAAGATAATATTTGTATTTAAACTCACGCTTTTATTGTTGTAATAATAAAGTTGTAGTTGTTTACATACCATGTATTGACAACTCGAATGGGTGATGTATACCTATTTTGGGGGCGCCACGGTTGGTATCGAGCTTAGGGATATGATCTCTCCAAGGAGATCGGGAATAGAACTAGGAGGGGAGGCGAGTAAATCCTTCGCTAGTGTGTCCTACCTAAGCTTATTTGTTAGTTGGTCAAGATATATAGGGATATTATGTGATATATTGATTTCCTTAATTAACCCTTGTTTTATGACGGTATTTGAGAATGTCATTGTGAATATTAACAATGGAGTAAATGAGACCGTGGAGATGCTTGTACTTACCAATGAGGAGAACGCACGTCTGTGAGTTGGCAATGTTCCTCCTGTGAACAACACCACTTAGTAGATGATGAACGAGGGGATGTTTAGAAGTTTTTGCAGTTCATGCAAAATCGACGGGGAGACTCATGTTCAAAATCTGAGGAGGAAATGATAGCAATTCACGGGTGGTCACACAATGCGATTCAAAGAGTTGGGACCACGAGAATCTCGGGAAAGCCGGATCCGATTAAAGGCGGAGGCGTGGGTCAAACAAATTACTAAGATATTCGATGTCTTGGGATGCACGGAGGAGAGCAGAAAGTTCCATTCGCTACTTTTATGTTCCGTATGGAAGGTGATTCTTGGTGGGAATGCGTGAAGCGTACCCATCCACCGCAGACTCAAGATGTCTTGGGAAGCGTTTGAGAACTATTTAATGACAAATACTTTCACGAAAGTGTTCGTCGCTATATGAAGGAAGTGGAGTTCATCGATTAGAGCAAAAAACATGGCGGTGTCTCAAGATGAGGCAAAGTTTGCAGAGTTATCCGGTTTGCACCTCATTTGGTGGAGAATGAGGGCATTATGACGCGGATGTTTCTTAGAGGTTTGAAACCCGACATACGTCAAGATATCTCATTTCTCATAAATTTTCTCTCTATTCGGATGTTGTAAGCGTGGCTCAATTATTAGAGCGAGATAACGAGTACGGTCGTTGAGGACCACAACCGAGGATCGTACCGGAGATAGCAATCAATGAATAATGATAACCGGCGGAGAAAAAGCAGATGGACAAAATGGTAACCACTCTGGTGGTAATCATGGCCATGAAAATAGAAGAAGCGAGTCGAGAGGAGATTTTAAAAGAGGAGATTTAACAACGACATGTGAAGACAGCAGTCTCTGTAAAGAATCTAGTTCTAAGGGAGAGAACGACCACCGGTCATTATATGCTACAAATGCGGAAAAGAGGGACATATCGGTCCAAACCGCCCACAACAGTTCAAGGTATGCTATAATTGTGGAAAGGAAGGACATATCGCTCGAGATTATACAATAGCTAAACCTAGTTCAATGGGACGGTGACTCAAAAGATCATCCCGAGAAAAGTCAAAGTCAACGATTTCGGGAAGAGCGTTTGTTGTGGATCGGTCAAAATGCGAGGAACCCAAACAAGGTGATCACGGGTAAGCTATTTATAAATTCTTGCGAAGTTTATACCTTACTTGATCTAGGTGCTACCCATTCATTTATCTCTCTCTGCATGTGCTCAACGCGTTTAAACTTGACTCAGGAGAAATTAGACTTTGACCTATCTGTGGAAACTCAGTTAGGAGAAACTTTCATCACATCCGACATCGTTTATAAATCTTGTTTGATTCAAGTTGGCACCATTACTTGTTGACCTTATCTCTTTAAAGATACTTGCTTTTGATGTGATTTTAGGGATTGATTGGTTAACTACTCATCATGCCAAAATTGATTGTTTTCGTAAGGTTGTTAGTTTTCATATTCTAACCAACTTTGTTATGCAATTCAAGCAACTAAACCATTAAAATCAATCATCATCATATCTAATCATAAAGCTATTCGTTTATTGAAAACGGATGTCAAGCTTTCTTAGCCCATGTTATGGATTTGAATAAAGACACGTCAAATTTGAATAATATTCTGTTGTTATTGACTTTCTGGCGTATTTCAGAAGAACTTCCGGTCTACCCCTTTAACGTGAAGTTGAATTCTTTATTGATCTTGAACACAGTACAAAGCCCATTTCTAAAACCCCATATCGAATGGCTCTATTGAACTTGAGGAGTTAAAATTCAACTATAGAATTTGGTACCTGAGCCTTTATCTGGTGACTTCCTTTGTGGAATGCACCGAAGCCAGACTCTCCGTAGGGGACACCATATTCGTGCGATAGTAAACTGATAGGTGTCATTGTAACGTGTTATCCAAGGTTGGGATATGAGTCACAGTTGAGAACAACCTAAGTCGGTAATCAAAATACATAGCTTTCTAGGCTTAGTTGGTTATTATCGGAGATTCGTTGAAGGATATTCTCGAATCGCTATTCCATTAACGCAGCTGACTCGTAGAGATACAAAATTCGAATGGAGCAAGGAATGTGGGAAGAGCTTCGAAGAACTCAAGAGGAGACTCATTTCAGCACATGTTCTGACCATGCCATCCTGGAAAAGCTTAACGTGGTAGCCGGACGTGTTGAGTAGAAGATCGTATACAAGTATGAGTACGATATTGTCAAAGACTCATTTCATTATAATTTACAAATAATAGAGATGGAGATGAAAACTCTAGTTACCCACGTGATGATATCTGAGTATAATCGACTTTAATCGATAAAGTTAAAGTCATTCAAGATACACTGTTTGGGTGATGAATTTGAAGAAGGAGGTGCAAGAAGTTGTTATTTCAAAAGCGAGAATCGGTGAGGTGAGGAAAGCTCAAACCTTCGATTTATTAATCCATTTGAAATTCTCGATCGAATAGGAACTGTGGCCTATAGACTCGTTTTACAGCCAAGTATGACACGTGTTCATAACGTTTTTCACGTATCGATGTTACGTAAATATGTGGACGACCCGAACCACGTCATTGAGTTAGAACCGGACGAGATAGCCGAAGACTTAACGTACGAGGAGGTACCTGTCAAGATCTTAGATAGGAAAGAACATGTCCTATGTACCGAGGTTATACCACAAGTTAAAGTTTTATGGAGAAACCATGCTATTGAGGAAATGACCTGGGAGTTGGAAATGGAAATGAAAGCGAGGTATTCTCATCTTTTCGAAACACCAGGTACGTATGTCAATTTCGAGGACGAAATTTCATAAGGAGGGGAGGTTGTAAGACCCCAACTTATTATTAATGAAATTTAATTTTCTCTATTTATTATTTTGAAATAGTAAGGGTTGATGTGATTAATGTGGATAGTTAGGGGTAAAATACGCAAATATTTCAAAATAAGCAAGTGGTTATAAAATATTCATTGTTGTCGGGGAATATTCGTTTGGTCGTGGAATATTAAATGTCTTTGTCGGGAAATATTAAATGCGGACAGTAGCGACCATGTGTGGGCCCCATAATGAAAAGCGATGGATGAAGAAAGCGACAAATATAAGTTGGTTAAAAATAGCACAGCGTGGTTATTCTCAGATTCATCTTGTTAAAATACTCTTTGGTTAAAACACACGGTGCTTTACGGTATTGCACCAATTATTGATTCTTACGTGAAGAAGGCACTACTCAATAATGGTTATGTAATTATTCTTATTCGATATTTTATTGAGTTAATAATTCTTTGCGTTGATATTTTATATTGTTGTTGTTTCAATAATTGTCATTACACAATATTTTTTTATTATCGAAGCAATAATTCATATTATCCGAATAATATTATTAGATAACATTATTGGCAATGTCTAGAAAGTTACATCTAAGGAGAGGTTTGGTCACCTAATTGCGGCGCCAAGAAGAAGAAATTCTTATTGGAAAGCCCCTCTTCTGAGGAGCGCACGGTTGTCAATATTGTGATTCTGTAATATTATTTGTGAATAATTAATTATTGATTCATATGATAAGAAAAATATTGATTTTATGTGGATATAGATGGAGAAAATTTTATTTTGACAATTGTTGAAAATTGAAATATTATCTTTTTACGATAAAATAATTCATTTAAATATATTATTATATTTTAATAATATAATAAGGGTGATATTTTTACAACGAATGTGGGATATATGAGTATCTGAGGAGGAAGAGTATTTTTGTTGCAATAAATGTTTAAAAATGATAAACATGTCGGTGGACCCCATTTATTGATTGAAATTTGATTATAGCTTTGTAAAATTAATAGTTTGTGGATTTTGGTCAATTTCTATTTGGAATTTGGAAAACCTTTCTTCCGCAAAGTTGTAGAGAATTGAATTTCCTATAAAAACATGCGAGATTCAAATTTTCTGATGAAAGGGCTATTTATTATGAATTATTGAAGTTCAAGCTCAAAATAATTAATTTTGGAAGTTTTAATTATTTTTATTATTAAAAACGTTTTTGTCATTAAAGGTGGGTCTTGCATGTGATGTAAATGCTGAATTCAGATCCTTAAAAGTGGGGCGAGGAATTTGTAATATTAATATTAATATTTTATTAAATTTTTCGACTTTGGTGTTCTAAGCATTTTCCTATAAATAGGGTGCTTAGGTTAGAATTGAAAATCACACGGCGAAGTTTTCTCTCTATATTATCGAGCATATTCTTGTGAGTATTTTGAGTATACTTTGAGTATTGTTAGGCGGTGTAAGTTCCTTGAAAGACTATATACAGGAATTCCATTTAGAAGTACTAATCTTTCGAGGTAAGGGATGTTATTTTCTTCTCAAATGATATTATTTCTTCAATATCATTATCTTTGAAATATTGGTTGGAACTTTTATCAAATTTGGAACTTTTTCATGTCGGGGTTACTATTCATGAGTTACTATTCATGAGTTACTATTCATGAGTTACTATTCACGATTCTTATTCACGAGTACTATTCATGAAGCGTGAAGATGTTTTTGTGGAATTTCTATCTTTTGGTGTCTGAGTTACTATTCACGATATCGGCACTATTCACATATCTGACACTATTCCTTTGAAAAATAAAATTTCTTCTTTTTGTCCAAAATATCTATTACGGATACTAGCTTTGATTGTATCCATGTTTTGGTCATTCTTGAATTTTACACCACTATGATTATTTTTGAGGTATTTTGATCATGGATAAAAACGAAGCACGAATCCTTAATCCTTAATCCATGTCATTTTGTTTCTTTGGATTCGTTTCTTTAAAAAATATTTTCATCATCCTTAGTCTTAAATGATGATATTATTGAATATCTTTGGCACAGTAGTGCAAAGATGAATGATTTCTGAAGAATATCTTTGGTAGTAGTGCAAGGATGAGCAGTGTTTAGATGAACATGACTAATGATGAATATCTTTGGCTGTAGTGCAAAGATGAATATTTGATTCGAGATGTATATTGATTGATGTTACAGGGGATAAAAGATAGAGCGATGAACTTTTAAATTCATACATAGAAGATAGTAGTTTGCATTCTCTACTTAACTCTTCTAATGAATTATTATTTCCATTTGCGAATATTGATTTAAAATTTGTTGTCTATTGTATTCTATTAGATTTTTCCTGTTGAAGACTAACGGTAATTTGTTGTATATTATCTTAGTCATAATATTCTTTCTTGAGCTAGTTGAGCTCACCCTTTTCCTTTTGTTCCATTTTTCTCGGGAGGCGAGAATATAGCGAGTACGAGTTGGGGGTATGAAATGAAGGTTCTAGAGAGAGTTGTTTAGTAGTCCTCACCATTTTTGTAAAATAATGTATCAATAAATATGATGAGGATTTATTTGAGTATAGATATTGTACAAGATAATATTTGTATTTAAACTCACGATTTCTTTGTTGTAATAATAAAGTTGTAGTTGTTTACGTATCGCCATCATGTATTGACAACTCAGAATGGGTGATGTATACCTATTTTGGGGGCGTCACAGTGACCATCCATGAGTTGCCAGTGTTTCCACCTGTATTATGGACAGGAGACTCTCTTGCCTGATGTTGCATGAATTGCAGAAAGCCTCTGAACATCCCTTCGTTCATCATTTGGTCGGTGTTGTTGTTTGCATGAGGATTGTTGCCTTCCTGATGCACATTGTCCTGGTTATTTATCTGTGGTGACTCAACGATCTCCTGTGCTCCATTGCTTATCTCAACATTTTTAGATGCCATTTTTAAATACTGCCACAAAACAAGGGTAATTGACATACGACATTTTATCTCTATATTCTGACCGACCAATTAAATAACAAATAATCTTAGGTAGGTCATACTAGTGAAGAAATTACCCGTCTCTCCCCTCCTAGTTCTAGTCTCACATCTCAGCCAGGGATCATATCCCTAAGCTTTGATACCAACTGTGAAGCCCCCAAAATAGGTATACATCACCCACTCTGAGTTGCCAAATACATGGTACAGAATTTAAATACAACTTAATTATACAACTGTCGTGTAAAGTATGACAAAACATAAGCTGGGAGTTTCAACAAGAATATTGTCTTCTAGACAATATCCAAACTCAAATTCAATATCATTACAATTATTATCACACTATTTCATAGAATGGTGAGGACTACTAATGCACCATCTCAGACCATCACTCCGTTCCCCGACTAGACCCGACTATGTTCTCATTTCCTGAAGAGAACAATGAAAGCAAAAGGGTGAGCTCAACTAGCCCAGTAATAAATATTATGACTAAGATAATGCAGAATAAATTATCGTTAGCCTTCAACAGTGTTAAACTGATAAAATATAATAAACATCAAGTTTAACTGCAGCGGAACAAGCAATCCATTAGAAGAGTCAAGTAGAGCATGATATCTACAATTTTCTATGATTTAAAAAGTTTATCATCAATTTTATCGCTGAGACTCGGCTTAATAAATAATCCACATCACTGAATTATCCATGCACTATGAGCCAATGATATTCATGAGTATCACAACCACGAATTATCCATGCACAACGGGCCAAGGATATTCGTGTTTTCACCAATGGTCATGATCATGCCAACAACTGTCCATCAATGCACTATGGGCCAATGATGACTTTTACCGCATCATTTGTAACATTACGGGTCATGACTATACCGAATAATCCCTAGTCATAATCATACCAATCAACAGTCCATCTATGCACTACCGACCAAAGATGAATTTCATCACAATATAAGCACGAGGATGATGACAATGATATAAGAATTCAATTAAAAGAAAGCAAAGAATAAATTTTTAAAGATTTATAATTTAATTTATCCAGAGTTCAATAATATCCAAATTATCAACATGATACTGCTTTGTGTAGTATAATTCAAGAATAATATTATACCAAAAATGATTTGGATTGAAAAAAATCAATTTTTTTTATCATGAATAGTACCCCGGGTGAATAATACCCCGTGAATAGTACTACGGGAATAGTAACCCGTGAATAGTACTCTTGCATTAAAAAGTTCAAATTTATCAAGAATGTTCATAATAATATTTTCATGAAAAGATAATGGATGAAACGCAAATTTCAAGGATATTCTACTAATTTCATGGAGTATAGAAGCCAAAACTTAACAAAATGAGTTAGAATTCAGAATTTGAAACGAAATAATATTACTTACATACTATAGAGTATGAAAAAAAAAATTATTTCTTACGAGTATTGAACAAAAATAATATCCCTTACCTTAAAAAGGAGAGTATTTTAACTGGTATAGCGGGGATATTCTTGAAGAAAACTTTCACTGTTTTCTACACTCAAAGCTTCCTAAAACACAAAAGAAATACTCTTAATATTATAGAAGAAGAATTCTCTGATTCTGGTGTGATTTTTAATTCTAAACTAAGCATCCTATTTATAGGAGAATGGAAGGAAACTATTTGAATTAGAAAATCACGAACTGCACAGTACTGATTCGACAGAAATTCATGGGCGAACTGATTTTCAAATTTTTTTACTTTGCAGACACTGTGCATAATAAAATATAATATATTCTATTTTTCATAAAAAACAAAAGTTATTGTAATATATATATATATATATATATATATATATATATATATATATACACACACACACACACACCAATTTCCCGTGAAAAAAATTCATCAGCTTTCCCCCTCAAAAGTCCTCCACATGTGGGCCCCCACCATATGTCATCATCACATGTGGGCCCCACTTTTTATATAATATATATATATATATATATATATATATATATATATATACACACACACTTTCTACCAATTAATTTGAAAAAAATATGCAAATGGGGTCCAAATAATACACCAAAATTTACAACAAATACTTCATAAAAATCCCCTCAATATTTTTAACAACATTTATTCATCATTATTATAACTCGCAATATTAACAAACAGATCGTTCCCAAGAAAGAAGGGCCTTTCCGATAAGGATTTCTCCCTATTGGCGGTTAATTAGGTGACCAAACCCCTTTCCGCGATAGAACTTTCTAGACATTGTTAATTATACAGATAATAATATAAATAACTTGTCATCTCAATTATTGATTTAATAATATATAAAATATTGACAATAATTGAATCAAATAACGTGAGATACTATGCAGCAATTACTGTAGCAATAATTGAACAAAACTGAGTGACTTCTCATGTAAGCATCAATAATCAATACTGTGTGCTACTATGCAACCACGCGTATTACTCTACTTTTATCACTGGGTATTTTAACAGTTAAAGGTAAAACTTCCGCATTTATTTTCATAAAAAGATATTTCTGTCATTTTCTAACTCCGACAATAATTCAGTTGTGGGGTTTAGGGCTTAGCAAAAAATGGATAAAACCGAAAAACTGAACTGAACCGAATTATTTTAACCGAATTTTTTCAGTTATTTGGTCATTTTTTATTATTTGGTTATATCCGATTTTATTTTCACTTTTCGGGTTCGGGTTTGGTTTTAGATTTTTGTTGTTCGGTTAAACCGAATAACTGAAATAATAAAATAATTTAAGTCTTAATTCTTAAAAGATCTCAGATAACCGCCTCTGGAGAGATAAGCAGAGACCGTCTAGAAGCTAAAGACGATTATACCCCTATAAATCAATCCATTCCTTCTTGTGAAGACCAAAATGCGGATCGACGTTCACCGCCGGACAAGACACTTGCATCTGAGATATTCGGGATGGGGAGCTCATTCATGGAGAGAACTTTAATCTTTTTGTTGCTATGTTTGCTTCAGAGATAATGGACCCAAAGATGGATTCAGAACCGCCTGGTGATGTTCAATGTATCATTGACATCATTGATCATCTTCTAGCATGTGAGGCAACTTGTCACTGGCGCAAACTATTTTCTCTTGCATCATTACTATATTACTATATTCTTATTACAGAGTCATTCGTGCAAGGTGCAACCTGCAATGCTATTGTTTTAATATTTCCATCTTCGATTTTGAGGCCTTCGCTGTGGACAGTGTTCGGTTATTACATGAATTATCGAATTTACAATTCGGTAATTCGGTAATTCGATATTCGATTATTCGGTTATTACCAAAATTCGGTTATTAGTTCGGATATTGAAAATAGGAATATTTCAGATTTCGGTTATAATCGAATAGCCTATTCGGTCCAGTTATAACCGAATGATCAGTCCTTAGTGGGGTCCACCAATGATTGTGTCGTCGTACTAATATTTCCTGTTAAAACGAATATTCCCCGACCAATCGAATATTTTATAACAACTTGCATACTTTGCAAAATTTATAAATATTACCCACAACTATTATATCAAATCCACACCATAATATTCAAAAATATATTTCGAGAAAAATTAATATTTATTCATAAAAGTTGGGGTCTTACAGAAATAATCTTTTTATAAAAAAAAATAACGGTAAAACTTTTACCATTAAAATGTTGAAATATCCGATGATAAAGTACAGTAATACGTGTGGTTGCACAGTGGCACACGGTATTGCACAGTATCTTTGATTATTGATTCTTACATAAGAAGTCACTCAATAATTGATACTGTAAAAATTGCACAGTCTTTCATATTATTGATGCAATAATTGCTATAGTGATAATTGAATAGTATTTTACATTATTGATTCAATAATTGTCATGACACCGTAACTCATATTATTGAAATGATATTATTAGATTACAGTATTGATAATATCTAGAAAGTTCTGTCAAGAAAAGGGGTTAGGTTATATAATTGCGCGCCGGTAAGGAGAAATTCTTATCGAAAAGTCCCCTCTTTCCTGGGAATGATTTGATTATCAGTATTGTGAATCTATAATATTAATTAGAAATAAAGATTGAAGAGTTGTAAATAATTGATGAATAAAATAAAAATTGTTGATAAGTAAATATTTGTTTAATTTGATATAAATGGAGGAGTTTTAGCATGAGATATTTGTTAAAAATTTGGCATATTTTGCTATGGAACCATAATTATCTTCTCTGATAAAATATTCATTCAAATATATTATTATAATAAATTATAATAGTATAAATTTATAATTTATAATTGTTTAAATAGTAAAATTATTATAATATATATATAAACATGTGAAATAAATGGGTGGAGGTGAGAAGTTTGCTTTTGAATTCTTCTTTTCAAAATAAGTGTGCTTCATGTTTTGAAAACTAAGATGTGTGGGTGTAAATTGTCAGAAGTGGTGTGCTACCACTTTCTTATAAATAGACTGCTTAGTTAACCAATGAAACACACCAGAATCAGAAAATTCTCTCTCTATAATATTGAGCGTATTTCTTGTAAGTATAAGGATATTTTTGAGTGTTGATATCATTGCAAGATTTCTTCAACATAATCTCTGTTATTCCAGTCAGAACTACTTTCCTACTAAGGTAAAGGATATTATTTTTTTTGAAAAGGATGTTATTTTCTTTCAATACTCGTAAATGATATTATTTCCTTCCATACTCGTAAGGGATATCATTTTCTTTCATACTCCATATCATGTAAGTGATATTATTTAATCTCGCATTCCTAAATTTAAACTTACTATGGTAACCATTGCTTCTATAATTCGTGAAATGATTAGAAATTTCTTAAGGATTGCGCTTCATCATCATTTCACTGGAATAGTGGTATGAAATTTCTTATTAAATTTTAATCTTTTCATATCTGGGTACTATTCATACGGTACTATTTATGGGCACTATCTGTACGATACTATTCACATGGTACTATTCATGAGTACTGTTCACAATAGAATTTAATTTCTTTTCTTTGTCCAAGTTATCTTTTATGAATCTTATTCTTGAAATTGAATCCATAATATGGTCTCACTTGATTCATTCTTTATGTCATTATCATAATTCAAAGACTCAAATTATGTTGAAAGTTATCTTTGGCCCGTAGTGCAAAGATGAACTGTTGATTGATATCTTTGGCCTGTAGTCCAAAGATGGACAGGTGTTTGGCATGATCATGACTACTGGTGATACAAACGATTATCTTTGGCCCGTAGTGCATAGATAATTCGTTAATTGGAAATAATTATTGATTGATGTTACAGGGATAAAATATTGATGATGGACTTAAAACTAATATGCACACAAGCCAATCATGTTTGATGATAAAGCATATACTTTGTAACAATCTTATTCATTTATTAATAAAAAATTTTAATTTATTAAAGGCTTTTAATTATCTATATGATGCTGCTTTATAATATATGATAGACCCATAGTTTTAAGCAATGCTTTTAGAATAATGATGATGATCATTCTAATAAGATCTAAATTCTTAGAAAGCTTAAAACTAAAATAGTTCCCAATCGTTGGATTACTAAATTGGGGATTAATGAATACGGATAGATTGGTACATACGTTGCTTGCTCATTGGATGAGGATGATTGATCTCATGATCATTTGTGTAGAGACACTAAAGCAAGTATGTAGGTGCTTATTAGAGAATAAGTTCACTGAACGTGGCTCGCTAAGGAATACCTAATGGAGTTTTACTTGCCTATCAATAGGGATTCCTGTAGTGATAGTAGTACATGTGATCTGTGGACTTGAGATCATCATAGTATCTTGTGTATGATGAGTTATACTTTGACTTATTCCTTAAGACCCTTAGGGTATATCAAAGGGTATGCTTGGATATAATAAGTTGTACATAGAGATAATGTATGATCAATAAAGAATCTACTTCTTCTAGTAAAAGAAGAGAAATGTCCTATGTGATTCGATAAATGACAACCCAGTAGTCCTTGGCCAAGGCAGAATGAAATTAGAAAGAAGTTTTTAATTTGCATTATTTGGTGTTGTGCACTTAAGAGTCGAAATACATATAATTAAATAAATTAGGACTTGACAGTAATTCCATATCTTATATTTAATTGGCATATTGTATGGTGGAAGGATTGAATTGTACAGTAACTATTTACTCAAAGGTTCTTTTATGATTAATGTTGAAATTTATATTATTTGGAAAGTCGTTAATCGCTAGGGAGGCTTATCCCTATTGTAGAATAAATATTATGTATTTAAATAAATTAATAGTTTAATTTATTTATTTAAATAAGATTAGAATTGTTTTAATTGATTTATTCGCAACCGGTTTAATATGAAGAACCTAAAGGGTCACACCATAAAAGGAAGAATAATTATTTAAGAAGTAAATAACATAATTGTAATAATAAGTTAAATATATTTAATTTAATCAATGGTGATGGAATAAGTTAAATAACATAATATTTATTATTTAATATTTTGGAAATATTAAGTATAAATTAATAAGAGAAGTCTTATTATTATTATTACTATTATTATTATTTAAGTCCTAAAGGAGTTTGGGAATTAATTAATAAAAGTACTCTCATATATCCCAATAAGATTAGGAGGCTAATTAATTAAAAGAGTTTAATTAATTATTCTTAATAAGATTGGGAGCCTAATTAATTAAAGGAGTTTAATTAATTACAATAAAACATAATTTCTTAATTGTTAAAGAGAGTTGCCTACATCTATAAATAAGAGGAGTCTTCTTATGAGTGTGTGGTTGTTGATTTTTTCACAACAGACGTAATTCTAATAGTTGGAAGAGTTCATCTTTTCTATGAGAGATAGAAAAATAGGGTTTTACCAAATACCCATCTTCTTGAATCTTTCTTCTTCCTTGGTGGATTACCTCTAGAGGCCAAACACTTGGGTGGCTAACGTTGATCAAATGAAGGAACCAAACCCGGTGGATTCAAGTTGAACGCGAAAATGATTTGG
This sequence comes from Panax quinquefolius, assembly GCA_020205615.1. Lineage (NCBI taxonomy): Eukaryota > Viridiplantae > Streptophyta > Magnoliopsida > Apiales > Araliaceae > Panax > Panax quinquefolius. The sequence goes on from CM035155.1 coordinate 78,988,077, forward strand.
AAGTGTACTTGTACCTGAGGAAGCTCGAATCTTCCTGGGTATGATTCTTGTTCTTTATCTTTTCATTTAATTAATAATTGTGCATAAAGGATGATCCGGGTATATGGTTTGTAAAATTTTAAAACTTTTTTTTTCCATGCTTCCGCTTATGTTGTGCAATTTGATTGCATTCATGAATATTACAAACCTAACAATGGTATCAGAACCAAACCTTTATGCGAATTATTAATTGTTCAGATTTTTTATATATGTTGAAATGTGTTTAGAACAATTTTTTGGGCATAATTATTGGTATAGAATCATGTTTTGGGGGAAAAACTGCATAATTCGCGAACTGAAAAAATGGATTTTGGAGATTAGCGCCACTCTCCAGAAATAAAAATATATATTTTTTATTTTTATTTTTATTAAGATAAAAGGTTTATTTTAATTAAAATTAAATTAAATATTTTTTCAGTAATTTTAAATTAAAAATAAAGGAGTTTATTATGATTTGGAATTGGATTAAAATAAAGTTGTTTATTTTAATTGGAATTGGATTTCACGTTTGTTTTAATAAAAAGAGTTTATTCAAAAGTTTTATATTAATTGGAATTAGATTCCACGTTTGTTTGTGTGACACTCCCAAATCTAGGTACTTCATTCCCACAAGATTTGGTTTTTACTATCTTTTCATTCATACAATCTACCCAAATAATAATAAAATTAAATCATAAATCCTCCCTTTAAATAGGGTTACATCATTAAATTCAAAAAAAAATATCCCAGGTTATCTAACCTTAACATCATATAAGTGCGGAATTAAAATTATTATATCACATCATTAAATAAAAGTCTATCATCATAACAATAAATGAAAATTACAAGTCTTCATCACTTATACATTTTTCTCTTTCCTTTGCTAGATGTAGGTTCATCTACCTTCTCAACTTTAGCTGCAATAATAATATTTATGCAAGAGTGAGCAAAACAATTTCTGACTAGATATAGCAATGAATCAACAAGATAATAATAACTGCCAATGAATAGACTCATCAAAATTGAATAGTACTCTATCAATGATAACCAAAGACTGGAATCAAAATATAGAATATATATCTGAGGGTCATAAGACCAGGAACTATGTCCACAGTTGCAAGTAATCTTTCAACTCGAACTTTAACAGTCATAAGACTATAAGGACTCCTCGTACTTAGGGGGATCAGCCCTTCGTACAATGTTTTGTCCATAAACATTTTAATGCTAAGCGTAAATTATCCCCTAATAATAGGGTTGTTCATCTCAGTATTTAGAGTACAAGTCCGCACCAAAGTAAGTTTGGTTTGGATACATTTCAAAGGTAATTTAGAATTTAACGGTCATCAACTAAGGATTAGTTGAATACAATATTGATAACGTCATGCTATGGAGTAATCATAACTGAATCTACATTGTAAATTAAGATCATGCTTTAGGAATAAACTAATAGCATAAACATCGAATAATCATAACGTACCTTGCTTGAACAATATTAAGCTAAGGCTATGATCTTATAAAATTAAAAATGAAATGACTGAACATACAATAACTGATAGCAAGCATAAAACTAAAACTTGCTCAACATGATAATAACTTGTGCATAGAAATTTTAAAATAAACAGCTCAATATTAGGGACGAGAGTTCAAGGAGTTATATCCATTATAAGGAAATAGAACTTAAGAAACTTGCTTGGTTATAAACAAGTTAGAATAACTCAATCATGATTAGAATACAAAACTTGCCTGGATAACATTAGAATTAGAGCTTGCTCAAATAAAGATTAAGAATAAAAGAATTTACTTAATCCATGCTTAGAAAAAGAACTTGCTCAATGTAAAAAGCTAAGTTTAGAAACTTGCTCAAAGAAAGTTTAAGCACTTGCACAATTATAAAAGTAGAGTTAGAGAACTTGCCTCGAGCGTAAGCTATAATATTAAACTTACGTTCACCTACACATAGGTTTAGAACCACAATATCTCTTAGACATACTAAAATACCATAGCATATGCATTTCTAGTTAGACTTGTTATTTCGGTACAAGTATTATGCTACCATACAAATATTAGAAATTACAAGTGTTAACCTTCACAACACCTGTTTACTATTCATCATGCTCACTAAGTCTAATATGCCACGTTCATTACTCACTAATCATTTGAAACTTTAAATTTACTAACCACATAACACAACTCAGTTTTAACCTTGTTGTTACATGTTTATCACACTAACACATCATTGGACCAAGGTATGTTGTTATCCCATAAGCTGCGATGGCAATGAAGTCACTATCCCAAACTGTGGGTATGGCGCGATTCGTCACACACGAACTGGGGCCGACCTGCAATTCATAGTGATTTTTAGCTTTTGCGGCAAGCGGCTACTTGAAATTATTGCAGTATGCATGTAACAAGCGAAATGACTTTGAACGATGGCAATTACTTTAACCCAACAAACACTAATTTCACCCACTAAACAGTAATATTAACATGTACAAATGATATAAAACCACCACAAACGTATTTGCTAACATATTCCTCAACATAGAACAATTTAACAACAATTATACTAGTTTAATTTCCTCAAATTCCATATTTTCATATAAAACTTCATTTTTTGAGTTCCTTCCCAAAAGTTAACACTGTAAACATAATTCCTGTCCAAATTGCTTCATTCAAATTACGTTATCTTCGTTTCTTAATGAACTAGCATAAAAAAGTTTCAATTTACAGTTTAGTATACGAATTGACCATCAAAATTGATACTTACACAAGCCACATAAGAAAATATTCATACAAACATACACTGTCATTATTTTTCTACTGTTATCCAAAATTAGCATGCAATTTCCTTGTTTAAACATAAACTCTAGCATTATATCACATATAACCACCATAATTTAGTTACATAACAACAATTTTGAAAGAATTAGAATTCATAGAACATAAACAAAATTGTGTCGTAACTATATATATATATATATATATATATATATATATATATACACACTAAGGTTATGTAAAAAAAATACCTTTTGTTGCTTAAGAAATCCTTGCTAATCAACTGCTAATTACTTTGAAAACTCAAAACTTCTTCACAATTCTCTCAAGCTTTCTCTCAGGCTTCTCTCTGAACTCTCAGACTTAGCAAATGGCCAAAACCCAACTGATATGCATAGTAATACAAAAATTGATATAACCTTAATACTACTACTAATTGTAATATCAGTTACAAACTAACGTATATATTATAAATATATTATATTTATTATTTTAATTTATTTTATTTATATTAATTAAAATTCAAAAATTAAAAATCCAAAAGCCACAAGACTTTGTTTGGCAAAACCCTTTAAATTTTAAAGACTTAATATACTTAAGCCTTGTTTGGCAAAAAACCATATTAAACTCCATTAATTTATTTTTTTATAAAAAATTAGTTTATAATTTATAATTACATCTTATTTATTTGGATTTCTATATCCAATATTAATCAAATAGATTAATTATACACACTATATTTTAAATAAATATACCATTTAATCAATTAACACAAAATTATAATTTTATTATAATTTTATTTAATAATTTAATATACCATTTAAATTATTAAATCAACTCAACAATATAACTTCTCACATTATATTACAACTCTCTAAATTATAAATTAATTTAATTTAGAACACTATCTAATAAATTTAGATTCATAAATATTTATTAACAACCATCACATCAATAAATATTTAATCAACAATAAACACCTCAAATAAATATTTAAAACTACAATTTAAAATTAGATTGTTACAATTTGAATAAAAGAGTTTATTCAAAAAGGTTTTATATTAACATATAGAATTAGATTCCATGTTTCCTTAAATAAAGGAGTTTATTTAGATATGGAATAAGATTTCATATTATTCAAAATAAAGGACTTTATTTGTGAATAGAAATGTAATCCATATTTTCTTAAATAAATGAGTTTATTTAGATATGAAATAAGATTTCATATTATTCAAAATAAAGGAGTTTATTTGTGAATGGAAAGAGAATCTGTGTTTCCTTAAATAAAAGAGTTTATTTAGATATGGAATAAGATTTCATATTATCCAAAATAAAAGAGTTTATTTTGACTTGAAATTGGATTCCATAATTAATTAAAATAAATGAGTTCATTTTGATTAAAGAATTTGATTAAAATAAAATAGTTTATTTTATTTAAAATTGGATAAATTAAATAAAAGAAGTTTATTTTGATTTAAATTTGGATTAAAATAAAAGAGTTTATTTTGATTCAAAATTAGATTTTATGCTAACTAAATTTGCTCATTAAATGATATCAATATATATATTGAATGTTTATTATTCATGAGATGAATGTTATTTATTGATGCATATGGTGATGTGTATGATAATAAATGAGATTGATTATGGACTATTGACCAATGTGATTGGATTTTTTTTAGTTAGATGCGTGAATGTATGAGTTTTATTAAATGGGGTATGCGTACCTCGTCTTCTCTAATTTTTCTGAATGTAAATTCTATCTCCCTCCTATGTACTTCCCCATTGACCACTGATCAAGGTTTCTATTTATTTTAAATAGTTTTGTAATAGGAATAGTTAGAATTAATTTTGAAGAATTGGAGATCAAGGAGCAAGGAGCGCTTGAAGACCCGTTTGTAATGAAGCCCGAGATTTAAATGTAATAGTTATATTTAAATTTAACTCTTGCACCATAGGTTTGACCTTTTGGTTCACTTGGTGGCTCTAGTGAACCAAACTAGAATAAAGTCCACAATTAATTCGGGTAGAATATAGTACTCTATATATGCATGTATATATATATATATATATATATATATATATATATATATATATATATATATGCAAATATGTTTCGCATGTTAATTAATATGATATATATATATATATATATATATATATATATATATATATGTGTGTGTGTGTGTGTGTGTGTGTGTGTGTGTGTGTGTGCATTAAGGTATACGCTGCAGCTAAACAAGATGAGACAAATAATAACAAACCCTCAAAGATTTTATATTAAGTCCTAAGCGTTCAAAGATATTTGGAATATCGAGCGTAAGCCTTTCTAGCATGATAAAAAATAATAGAGTATCAAATTAATTATTATAAGTTTGTTGTGTCACCACAATGCTTATCTTAATTTTTTGAGATGTTAATTTTATCACATTTGATGCTTATAAAGAAAATTGAACAATGTTATTTTGTTGTGTCACCACAAGGATAATGTTTTTCTTTTTTGAATATATGGAAGTACTAGGTTGGACTTAACTTAGATAATTTTGATTCGAATGTGCAACCACTTGATCAAAATAATCTAAGAGGCAAAATAAAAGGAGTTACATGATAATGTAATTGACAAGAGTTGTCTACCTATTTATTTATATATAATTTGTTGTGTCACCACAAGGCTATATACATTTGAAATAGAATCCTTATTCTCACTAGCAAATCTTTAATTAGATTTTGCCAAACTATATAAGTGAGGGTAATATAGTTTGATGAAAATAGTGGGAGATACCAATTTAAAATAAGACCTAATTTATTTTGGTAATTAATAAAAGAATGTATGATAAAATGTTGTTAATTATAAATTCATTTACAGAATTTTATAATGTCTAAAATTACTATCACTGCGTAGCATATTAGATGCTAAATTAACTGAACCGAATTAAATGGATTGGTTAAGGGAATTGAGAATTGTTCTCACGGCTAAAAAGCTATCTTATGTCCTTAATACGCCTATCCCTACAATGGTTGTAGACAATACCTCTGAGGAAGAGATTGTTGCTTTTAGAAAGTGACAAGATGATGCATAATTAGCTCAATGCATCATACTCGCATCCATGAGTTACCAGCTTCAGCGTCAGCATGAAACTATGGATGCTCTTACTATACTCCAGCACATCAAAAAGTTGATGGTGAAGAAAGTAGGACTGATAGATATCAGATATCTAAGGAGCTCTTTTGATCTAAAATAATCGATGACGGTACAGTACAGACACATATCCTCAACATGATTAATTTGATTGAATAATTAGGAAAACGAGTTTTGTCATGGATGAAGAGTTATGCCAAAATTTGAGCTTGCACTCACTCCTGGACTCCTTCTCACAATTGTTGTGAATTTTTCATATGAACAAGCTAAAGATCAGCCTCGCTGATTTGCTTAACATGTTAAAAAATGTTGAGTCACTTTCCAACCAAGAAAGACCAAGTCTTACTGATAAGGGTCAAAGGATCTTCTAAAAAAAAGAACGATTCAAAGAAGGTAAATAGAAATGCAAAAACAAAGGATAATAAGAACAAAACTGATATGGATAGCAAAGGAGTTTGTTTCCACTGCAATAAGCCTGGACACTGGAAAGGAAACTACGAGAAGTATCTTGTAGAGGCTAACCAGAAGAAGATTAGTGAAGTTTCGGTTATAAATATAGTTTTTGTTCATGATTGAAATAAATTTTTTCTTTAAGTCAAGGTTCTACTTGGGTATTTGATACCTGTTTTGGTTATCATAAATATAGATTTATGAAGGGACCAAGCAGAAGTAGATAGTTAAACAAAGATAAGTAATCCTATGTGTGGGAAATGAAGCAAAGGTTGCTGCATTAGCCATAGAAACTTATAGTTTAGCATTGCCTATGGGCAAATCTATTAAGTCAATAAGTTGTTATTGTATTCCAGTTCTCGTTAGAAACATTATTTTCATTTTGTTGTTGGACAATGAAATCTTTGGTATTATATTTAAGAACAATTGTTGTTCTATTTATAATAATAATGTTTTGTATAGAACTGGAATATCACTTAATGGAATTTGTATACTTAACTTATGTGAAAATAATTTTGCATATTGAGCAAACTATTATAAGAAAATGAGATGATCATTCAAAGAGTTGAATGTGTGTAGTTACTGAAATACATGTGTGAATTATTTGAAAGGTTCAAAGAATTCAAAAGTGAAACTAATTGGAAAAGTATTAAGATTCTTTGATTAGACCAAGGAATAAATACTTGTGCAATAAGTTTCTAGATCATCTCAAATGGGTTTCTCATAATGGACGCCTCCTGATACGCAATAATTAATTAATGTATTTGAAAGGAAAAATCGTACCTTGTTGGACATTGTGAGGTCCATAATGATTTTACCGATATTTCAGTATCCTACTGGGGTAATGTCCTAGAAATGACTGCATATCTACGAAAAGGTAACCTCAAAATCCGGCCACAAGACTCCATAAAAGTTATGGACGGGAAGGATTCCTAATTTTAAGTATGTTAAGGTAAGGGGTTGTCCAACTTATGTGAAAAGGTTTCAAAGGATAAGCTTGGGACAAGATTTGACAAGTGCAGATTTGTGGGACATCCTAAAGTAAGTTTAGGGTATATGTTCTATAATCTTACTTAGAAAAAGGTGTTTGTTGCGAAACATGTTGCCTTCTAAGATAAAGGTGCTTATCATTGAAGCGGCTAGTGGGAGGGTAATAGAATCTTGAAGAGTAAAAGAACCACAAAGCACTATAAATCAAATAATAGGAACCTATAGATAGACCTATTGTACCACAACTAAATCGTAAATCTGGAATAGTATCGAAGATACTTGGGAGGTATAGATTCATCATGGATGATGATGATGAGGTACGCATCATAAAGATGGTGATCCAGTTACATATGATGAGGTAAGACTTGTAAACACTCAAAGAAATAGATTGAAGCAAACTTCTCAAATATGGAACATTCGTTTTGATGAGATAATCAAAAGAGTTTGATTTTATCAAAAACAAGAATAAACCTAGTGTGTACAAAAGGGTCAGTGGGAGCGTCGTGACATTTCTAGTATTATATGTTGATATACTACGGATAAGGAATGACATACCAAAGCTATAATCAGTAAAGATAAAGTTGTCTAAATATTCGTCCATGAATGATTTGGGAAGAGTATCGTAATTGGGGATACAAATCTATATAGATAGATTTAAAAGGATGCTGAAGCTTAAGGAACGAGCGTATATTTATTTTATGCTAAAGTTTTTTAGCATGGCAAACTCCAAGAGATGTCTCATGTTGATGAGCCCTGGAGTGTATCTCTCTTAATAGTCCCCGTAGACTCCTAAAAAGAGAGATCACATGAGTGACAATCAGGTATACAATGAAATATACGAGACCTGATGTTGATAGGTGATAATTTGGAGAAGAACATTGTAAGACAGTGAAAAATATCTTAAAGTACTTAACCGGCACTAAGGATGTGATCATAGTTATGGTGGGTCTGAATTAAAACTAGAAGGCTTAACAGACTCAAGTTTTTTCAAATAGACCAAGACGACAAAAAATCCACTTTAAGGTAAAGAGTTACCTTGAACGATGGTACAGTGAATTGAAAAGGTTTCAAATAGCAAAGAGTTGTTGGTTTAGTGATAAAGACAAAGTATATAACTATAAATGAAGCTTCAAGTTGATTGTTTGGATGAAAAGTTCATTACATAACTAGGAATAGTTCTTAAGTTTCAACTTGGATCTAAACATGTGTTGTGGCACTTTCATTTGATTATAGAAATCATTGAAAGATGGGAAATCACTATAGAGATAGTGAACTCTCAAGAACAACATTACATATCCATTAACTAAAGCTTATCCAACAGCAAAATAATCATCATTTAGAGAAGAAGGGTATGAGATACCATGGCGATTGACTTTAGTACAAATGGGAGATTGAAAGTAGTATGCACACAAGCCAATCATGTTTGATGATAAAGCATATACTTTGTAACAATTATATTCATTTATTAATAAAAAGTATTAATTTATTAAATGCTTTTAATTATCTACATGATGCTGCTTTATAATATGTGATAAACCCATATTTTTAAACAATGCTTTTAGAATAATTATGATGATCATTCTAATGAGATCTAAATTCTTAGAAAGCTTAAAACTAAAATAGTTCCCAATCGTTGGATTACTAAATTGGGGATTAGTGAATCTGGATAGATTGGTACATACGTTGCTTGCGCATTTGATGAGGATGATTGATCTCATGATCATTTGTGTGGAGACACTAAAGCAAGTATGTAGGTGCTTATTAGAGAATACATTCACTGAACATGGCTCGCTAAAGAATACCTAATGGAGTTTTACTTGTCTGTCAATAGGAATTCCTATAGTGATAGTAGTACAAGTGATCCTTGGACTTGAGATCGTCATAGTATCTTTTGTACGACGAGTTATACTTTGACTTATTTCTTAAGACCCTTAGGGTATATCAAAGGGTATGCTTGGATATAATAAGTTGTACATGGAGATAATGTATGATCAATAAAGAATCTACTTCTTCTAGTAAAAGAAGAGAAATGTCCTATATGATTCGATAAATGACAATCCAGTAGTCCTTGGCCAAGGTAGAATAAAATTAGAAAGGAGTTTCTAATTTGCATTATTTGGTAATGTACATTTAAGAGTCGAAATACATATAATTAAATAAATTAAAACTTGACAACAATTCCATATCTTATATTTAATTGGGACATTGTATGGTGGAAGGATTGAATTATACGGTAACTATTTACTCAAAGATTCTTTTATGATTAATATTGAAATCTATATTATCTGGAAAGTCATTAATCGCTATGGAGGCTTATCCCTATTATAGAATAAATATTATATAGTTAAATAAATTAATAGTTTAATTTATTTATTTAAATTAATTAATAGCTATTTAATTATTCTAATTAATTTATTCACAAGGTTTAATATGGAGAACCTAAAGGTCACATGACATAAAAGAAGAATAATTATTTAAGAAGCAAATGGCATAATCTTAATAATAAGTTAAGTATATTTAATTTAATTTATGGTAATGGAATAAATTAAATAGCTTAATATTTATTATTTAATATTTTGAAAATATTAATTATAAATTAATAAGAGGATTCTATTATTATTATTACTATTATTATTATTTAATTTCTAAAGGAGTTTGAAAATTAATTAGTGAAAGTACTCTCATATATCCTAACAAGATTAGGAGGCTAATTAATTAAAAGAGTTTAATTAATAATTCCTAATAAGATTGAGAGCCTAATTAATTAAAGGAGTTTTATTAATTAAAATAAAACATAATTCCTTAATTGTTAAAGAGGGTTGCCTACATTTATAAATAAGAGGAGTCTTATTATTGGTGTGTGGTTGTTGACTTTTTCACAACAGGCGTAATTCTAATAGTTGAGAGAGTACACCCTTTCTATGAGAGACAGAAAAATAGGGTTTTGCCAAATATTCATCTTCTTGAATCTTTCTTCTTCCTTGATGGATCACCTCTAGAGGCCATACACTAGGGTGGCTAACATTGATCAAAGGAAATAACCAAACCCGGTGGATTCATGTGACGCCCCTAAATTCGGGTATCTTCCAACCCGACAGATGGTGCTACACGGTACTCATAACTGTACATTCATTCTATTGAAACAACATCAAAATGAGTGTATCAATGACATTCTTATTACATTGATAATAATAAATCCCGTTCCCAGGTTCTGAAACCATTACATTTTTTGTTCATCATAATATGATACATACAACTTACTAGTCTATTACAAGATAAATTAGTCATTCATCTTCGCCTTGCCTTTATCTCTTTTGGAACCCTCGGTTCGCTCGACCTTAGCTGTAATCATATGATTCAAGAAAGAAGTGAGCATAACTAGCTCAGCAAGTCTAACAATATATTATATAAATACCACTTCGAGAATCATATGATTATTCTTCATTAACTGAACAACAGTTATGAAGTACTATAAAACATTGAATATCACTTCTCATCTCATAAAACAATTCCGAAGTACATATAGTAGCTTGGAAAATTTTGAGTAGGTCCATAGACCATGAACATTCTCTTTAACGTTTATTCATGAAAAGGAAAACCTGGTACTAAGACCGTAAGTCCGACATTTCTTACGAGCACTTCTAGGTGATCAGCCTATAATACTCTATGTTGATCAACACTCATCCGTTAAACATATTTACGTTTAAGTTTTGGTAACCTCGCATGCCCATCGAATAATCGATGTAAAATACATTTGTTTATTCATACTCAGGCTTACCTTGAATTCGTACCAAATAATTGGCGTAGGATAGCATTATCAATTCTATATTGAAAGACATGTAAATAAATCAATCAATCTTTCAAGATTAGTCTAGCCGAGGTAAAACTGGCATCGACCCTTTCTTGAAAACCATTCATGCATCTCATAACATGAATCACTGCATCTCATAACATGAATTACTTTTCCTTTGATTCTTTACGGTCTTTACAACACATAACCACATAACATACCACATTAGGTTATGAATGAATATACATGGTTCCTAATGAATCTTACCCTTCTTCTCAATCTAATCATGTATTAGATTTGTTATTATTGGTTCCGACTTGCCGTTATAATTTACATCGTTCTTACCAACTTCTTTCTCTTCTATGTCTTAAGTGGAATTTACTTCATTAATACAACTCATTTCTAGTTAATCATCCTTCCTCACGGCTTACTAACGTTCTTACGTCATTAATCAAAACTCGATCGTCATTGGCTAAGTACACTTATTGCATATCGTTCTCTTTCTTATACTTTACGTTCTTTGTTTAAATATTTATTAAACAACATTAAATTACTAAAGTCATCACTATAAAAGCGATTTAGGAAGGGTCTTATCAGGTTCATTATGTAATTACATGTCCCATATTTATCTTACAAACCTTTGGGTTCACAATCAACTTGGTTAACAAAATTCCACTGTCGGCGCCGTGGCGCAACATCCCTTTACTATAGTGGCGTTGCGGCTCCACTCTTTAGTACCCAGCCCTATTGTAATGGCACTGCAGTGTGAGTAATATAACTGGAGTTGGCACTGCGGCGTGAAACTCCGATGGTATTTAACATGCTTGGTGTGTGTTGGCGCGCCTTATAAGGTCTTTGTGTGTCATTGTGGCGCGCAGACCTTAGTGCAGAAAATTTTGATGACATTTTTCTTACATAAACGAATTTCCCAGACTCCTAAATTGTTCATTTTAAGTCCGAATTGTCTCATTCAAAAGCCCTTAGCTCACAAATTATATACTCTACGTGTTCATGCAAGAATTTTCCATTTTCAACTTCGTTAACTCAAAAATTCACCTATTAGTTCATTTTAACAAAAATGATAAATGTTTGTGAACGTTCAACGCTCGTTTCTTCGTTCTAAGTCAGAATTCGGTCATTTTTGAGTCCGCAACTCTAGAATGCCAAATGAGACTATACTCCATCAAAAACTAACATTTCCAAACTCAACTTCAAAATTTGACTTCCATTTCGAGAATTTCAGGAATTCGATGATTATCGTCCAAACACGTGAATTCCGCCATAACTTCATTACTTATGATTTTTTCATCGTTTCAAATGGATTCTATCCATCGTACTAACATCTTAACATACAAAATCCATTAACTTATTTACATGATAAGTTATTACTTGTTCTTCATGAGTTTATATCTTATATAAACTACTTATGATTTCATTTCATACGACTTATCATGGTTTTAGTCTTCTAACCATCATCCTTACATCCTCTTATCATACCAACTTCATTCATGCAAACATATTACAATTTCTTACAAGTTCTTCCTTAGTTCATAACTTATATATGAACGAAGTGCTTATTCACAGCTTATTAAGACTTAAGTCCTTTGATTAATCATTCTTACTTCTTCTTAGCATACAAGTCCTAACATTACTCACTTCTCTAACAATTGAAGAGAAAGAGATTCATGGTTTAGGATCTTACCCTTGAAGATCACTTGATTAAGCTTTAATCTCCTTCTTGCTTCTTGAATTATAAAATATAGCTTTTCTAGCTTTTTCTCTCTAACCAATAAGTACTTATGATGTTAGATGAAATCAAACAACCAACAAATGAGCTATCATCCTTCTTATTTATAGAAATCTTAAAGTGAGGGCTTAATAGTCAATAAGCCATCCACCTCCTTAATCACCTCCTTACTATTCATTACTTAAGCACTAAGTTAACTTACTCATCACATTATTTGCTTGCTCACCACTTAACTTATCATTTACTTAGCCCTTAAGTTTATTTGCTCATCACTTATAAGCACTTTACTTAGCCATTAACCATAAGCACTTTACTTAGTCATTACTTAACTTATCCTTTGCTTAGCCACAAAGTACTTTACTTGGCCACCACTTTAGGTCACCCATGGTTTATCTTTACCCATTTGATCGATCCACGGATTCGGTTCTTACTTTGGGTTTTTAGCTTAATTAACTTAACTTATACTTTGGGCTTGCATTAAACAAACATTGGGCATGTTCATTAATTTATATTGGAATTATCCATTCCTACACTTGGGCTTTATCATAATTCCAATTGGACATTACAATTTCCTACACAATCCTATAAATCCAATACATTTGGCTTAAAGCCTTATAACGTATTATCTACGTATTATTCTCGTATTCTAACTCGTATACTTATTTATATACAACATATCATCACTCATACATACTAGTATAATACCTCGTATTATACTCATATTCAATACCTCGTACAATACCTACGTATTATACGATCATCGCTTTAATTTATTATACACATTTAAATTCCTTCTCGGAAATCACTTTCCTTAACCGTTAGGTTTTAAGTCCGCAAATGAGAACTTTGTTTGCAATAACTGAAATATTATTGGATATTCCATCTCGTCTTAGAATTCTATCATTATGCGTTTCTCGAAAGTTCAAAAATAATTCCCAAACAGAAATCAGTGAATAGTGTTTATACAGAAATTTCTCGGAAAACTTTTATTTTCAACTTGGAAATTTAAACACTTTAATTCTACCACGTGGCCAAAATCCTAACCACATTCGTACCTTCTAGGACATAGAACGACCTTCACATAGCTTACTCACATAAATAATCAATTAAATTTATTTAATCCATATAATCAAATAAAAATTTAATTCTCATAAAAATCCGATTTTCTCAAGCATTACATTCTTCCCCCCTTATAAGGATTCTATCCCCAGAATCTCACAACAACATATAACAAATGTGGAAAAAATTTCTTCATTTCAATCTTGAGTTCCCACGTTGCTCCTTCGGCATTGTGGTTCCTCCATTTCACCTTCACCGAAGGTATTATCTTATTTCTCATGACTTGTCCTTTCCTATCAATAATCTGAGTTGGAAGTTAAGCATTTACTAACACATTACGCTATCTCTCTTTTCATATTTGACTAACCCAAGTTCTATTGAAGGTCTTAATACATCACAGTACTACCTGGATGTATCGAGCACCTCGAACTATGACCTCACTCACTATTTTTCTTTTAACTTTAGAATAATTTGGAACTTAAATTCCTCCTTCAAAACAAGATTATAATTGGTCTTCTCTTCATCCTGCATCCTCTTCTTCATTTGCTTGCATCCCTCGTTACCTAGTTGTAATTCCTTGACTCGTTCCATTTTCGTGGATTGAGTCTACATTGTGAATAACATTTCTACCGATTCATTCTGTAATTTAACTTCTAACTCCATTCGCGCCATCTCCGTTATTAACTCATTTTGAGTCGTTAACATTGATAGCTTTTCCTTACCCTTCTTACTTAACACGTCGTCTACTACGCTTACCTTCCCTGTATGATATAACATGTCACAGTCGTGATCCTTTATCCCTTCTAATCACATTCTCTACCTCATATTCAACTCTTTCTGTGTGGAGATATATTTCAAACTCTTATAGTCCGTTTATATCTCACACTTCTTCCCGTATAAGTACTATCTTCAGATTTTTAATTCAAAAACTACAGCTGCCAATTCTAGATCATAAATAGCATAAACCTTCTCATAACCCTTTAACTGGCGTGATGCATACGCAATGACCTTGCCATGCTACAGGAGCACGCAACCTCGTCCTCTATGCGAAGCATCGCTATAAATTACAAAGTTCCTAGTATTATCTGATAAAGATAATACAGGTGCCTCACTTAACCTTCCTTTTTAGTTCTTGAAAACTATTTTTCTCACTTCTCATTCCCGTCATACTTATCAATAACAAATCTGTATATCTTTTAAGCTAAAATTCACACTTAGTGAATTTTGTATCCAACTTCTCCATCCGTAGTGTTTCCCACACTATCTTCAAATGTTCAGTGTGATCTTCTGACGTCTTAAAATAGACTAGAATATCACCAATGATCATTACGACACACTTGCCCAAATATTATTTGAACACTCTGTGACGCTAATGGTACTTTCAACCATAACACCTCACAAGAGTACTTATCAGCTTACCACGGACTTGCTTGACGCCCCTTACGGAAAAACCTAACTTCCGTACATTAGTCAACCCAAATGACATAACCAGAAACTCATAATAACCATAATGAGTTCTAAACATCGTCTTAGGTACCTCCTCCTTCCTTACTTTCAACCGATAATACCCCGTACACAAATCTATCTTAAAGAAATACTTTTCCCCTTTCAACTGATCACATAGATCATCGATCCTGGGCAATGAGTATTTATTCTTAACCGCTAATTTACTCCTCTTACGATAGTCGATACACAAATGTAACGACTCATCCTCTTCCTTAACATCCTCCTAGCTTGCGTCATGGTGAGACAACAAAAACATCTCGGTGTTTTATTACCATAAAATAGTACCTTGGGTTCTTTAGAAATCTAAAGATTCATACTTTTCCTCGACAAATTATTAAAGTTCTATAGTTAATTAACTCATTCATATCAAGAATTACTTCAAATTCTCTCAACCTTATCGGTACTTATCTACCGATACTTTATTACCTTCATTATCCATGAAACAATTCCCATGGATAAATTTAACTAGAATTATTTCCTCATTCTCTACCTTAACATTTAAAGGTATTTATAATCTTCTCAGGAATGAACTTAATCACTTAGCACATTCACATGCTATAAAAGAACAAGTAGCACTCCAATCAAACAACACATAAGCATTCATTGTATTGACTGGAATGATACCTGTTACTACATCCGTTGATGCAAACGCATCTTGGATCGTCATATTAAAAGTACGGGCCATAGGTCTACCCGACGATGGTGGTCCAGTAATGGCTAACTTACCACTACTAAAACCTTTACTTTCCTCTGACCCCTTCTTTGGGCAATTTCTTTCCATGTTGTCCAACGACCCACATACAAAATAGCCATGGTTTTTCTTAGGATTAGGACAATTGGGTGATATATGACCCTCCTATCCACAGTTATAACAAACTGATTTTCCCTTCAGACAGACTCCTAGATGATTCTTTCCACATGTCTTACATACTTCGATCCTACGCTTAGGATCCCCTTGTCCCACTCTAGTATTCCTGGAGTTAAAATTCTTTCTTTTTGGCATATTTCCACTACCACTGGCACTCTCTGCCTTGGTTCCTCCCTCTCCCTTGCTCTTATTCTTTTTCTCCTTGTGGTATTGGGTCAACGCCTCACTACCACCTTCTGCTATAATCGCTTTTTCCAGAATGGTCCCATATGAAGCACTCTAGAAAATAGAAATTCTACTATAGAGCCAGGGTTTTAGGCCCTGCTCAAACCTACGAGCCTTCCTCTCCTCAGTGTCCACTTGATGTGGAGCAAACCTTGCCAATTCATTGAATTTGGCCACGTACTAGGGAACCGTCATGTCCCCTTACTTAAGTTCTAAGAACTTAATCTCCATCCTCCCTTGCA
Source organism: Panax quinquefolius (assembly GCA_020205615.1). Taxonomy (NCBI): domain Eukaryota; kingdom Viridiplantae; phylum Streptophyta; class Magnoliopsida; order Apiales; family Araliaceae; genus Panax; species Panax quinquefolius. The sequence continues at coordinate 79,004,889 of CM035155.1, forward strand.
TGCTTATAGGGAAATAGTTCTCGAAAAAAACCTTCTTGAATTGTTCCCACGTTACCACATCTGTTCTAGCCCCACCCTGGTTAGCATCCCACCAGAAGTTGGCTTCTCCCTTCATCATGTAGGTCGAAAAGAAGTCTTTTGTGCCTCAGCTACGTTTGTAATAACAAACGCCTTCTCTATTTCTTTTACCCATGTATGGGCCTCTATTGGGTCCGTCGTTCATTTAAACTTCGGCGGACCTACGCTTTTAAACTATTTAAACGTAGTTGTTCTAGCTACCCTAGGTCCCGCGGGTGCTCTACCCCCGGTTTGATTAAATGTAGCCGTTAATAAATTAACAAACTCTTGCATAGGGTTGTTCTGACCCCCTTGATTATCATTATGTGACTCAGCCTCCTGCTTACTCTTCTCCGTGGCGGCATTTTCTGATTAAATAAATAAAATTTCATTATTATCTATTTACTTACTTAGTTATTATTCGCTAAACAACAACTCATACCATAACAAAGCATATTAAATGAAACCTCATTATATTCATATGCTCCTTCATAGTTTGAAACTATTTACATTTTTCTTCCATAGCCAAAAGCTATTACATTTCTATCCCACAATTAAACTTCACAAAAGTTGGGATTTACAAAAAGACTACCCTTTTATACAAAAGAGGGTTTTACGTCACTACACACATATTTACCGCTCTAGACTATTAATAATGTATAATTGCGTCCTCTTGTTTCTCATTCGCAAGAATCGACACAATATCCCGAATAATAGTATGTCAAGTTTGTCCCGACTCAATGGAATAACAAGCAACTTTCAGCTCGAAATCCTTATGACCACTCTCATGGATGTAAGACATCCGTGCTATTTTCTAGTCTCTTTCAACCAATTCCTTACAAAGCACATCGACCTCTTCCTTATAGTCCCTAGCCTTATTTGTCATAAGCACCTAATCATTGTGCTCTGACTCAAAATCTGCTTCTGCTGACTCCTTTGCTTCATGGAGATAACTAATCTCTTCATTCTGATTCTGAACAACTGTACTCAATTGCACATTCATGTCAAGCACTGCCAGATATAATGCTCTCATTACATCTGGAGATGTTGACTCTTAGGCAGGTACCACAGTATTAACCGATGTTACCACCATTTCTTCCTCCACATCGATCATCATATTAAGATATGATGTTATATCCATATCTCCCTCGGAGCAGTTCTCCTCAGAAAAGTACTCCTCTGGCTCTGACTCTTCTAAAATCACTAATGGTACCTCCACCACTGGCATAGGTACAGGCTCTACTCTGTTCACCATTTCTTCGCTCACCACGTGTATATCTCTATACATCAAGTTATCGATCGACATCTACAATAACACATAACATGTTGATTAATACATAATACACAATAGTATAAGCATAAATCACATTAAATTTATTTAGGATTAATTTCCATCTTTTAAATATTTCGATACTAAGTTTCCTCAATACCTTATTAACTCATTTGATTCGAGTTTACTTCTTTCGGACTTTTCCTTCCCTAACGAGGTTATTAGCCTAAGGTTCTTCCCCCCTTAATGCTTTGATACCAACCTGTGACGCCCCCAAATTTGGGTATCTTCCAACCCGACAGATGGTGCTACACGGTACTCATAACTGTACATTCATTCTATTGAAACAACATCAAAATGAGTGTATCAATGACATTCTTATTACATTGATAATAATAAATCTTGTTCCCAGGTTCTGAAATCGTTACATTCTTTGTTCATCGTATTATGATACATACAACTTACTAGTCTATTACAAGATAAACTAGTCATTCATCTTCTCCTTGCCTTTATCTCTACTGGAACCCTCGGTTCGCTCGACCTTAGCTGCAATCATATGATTCAAGCAAGAAGTGAGCATAACTAGCTCAGCAAGTCTAACAATATATTATATAAATACCACTTCGAGAATCATATGATTATTCTTCATTAACTGAACAATAGTTATGAATTACTATGAAACATTAAATAGCACTTCTCATCTCATAAAACAATTCCGAAATACATATAGTAGCTTGGAAAATTTTGAGTAGGTCCATAGACCATGAACATTCTCTTTAACATTTATTCATGAAAAGGGCAACCCAGTACTAAGACCGTAAGTCCGACATTTATTACGAGCACTTCTAGGTGATCAGCCTATAGTACTCAACGTTGATCAACACTAATCTGTTAAACGTGTTTATATTTAAGTTTTAACAACCTCGCGTGCCCATCGAATAATCGATGTAAAATACATTTGTTTATTCATACTCAGGCTTAGCTTGAATCCGTACCAAACAATTGGCGTATGATAGCGTTATCAATTCTATATTGAAAGACTTGAAAATAAATCAATCAATCTTTCAAGATTAGTCTAGCCGAGGTAAAACTGGCATCGGCCCTTTCTTTAAAACCATTCATGCATCTCATAACATGAATCACTGAAAACCTGGCTAACACGAAGGTTAGACAAGCGTTAAGAAAACTTGCCTTCAGCGTCTGCTACAGTAAAATTACTTTTCCTTTGAGTCTTTATGGTCTCTACAACACATAATTACATAACATACCACATTAGGTCATGAATGAACATACATGGTTCCTAATGAATCTTACCCTTCTTCTCAATCTAATCATGTATTAGATTTTTTATTATTGGTTCTGGCTTACCGTTATAATTTACATCGTTCTTACCAACTTCTTTCTCTTCTATGTCTTAAGTGGATTTACTTCATTAATACAACTCATTTCGAGTTAATCATCCTTCCTCACGGCTTACTAACGTTTTTACGTCATTAATTGAAACTCGATTGTCATTGGTTAAGTACACTTATTGCATACTGTTCTCTTTCTTATACTTTACGTTCTTCGTTTAAATATTTATTAAACAACATTATATTCCTAAAGTCATCACTATAAAAGCGATTTAGGAAGGGTCTTATCATGTTCATTAAGTAATTACATGTCCCATACTTGTCTTGCAAACCATTGGGTTTACAATCAACTTGGTCAACAAAATTCCATTGTCGGCGCTGTGTCGCGGCATCCCTTTTCTATAGTGGTCTTTGCTGCCACTCTTCTCTTGATATCCCGGACCTAGTGTACATGGTATTTGACGTGAGTAATATAATCTGGAGTTGGTATTTGTGTACGAAACTCCGATGGTGACAAACATGCTTGGCGTGCATGGCAAGTATGCCTTATAAGGTCTTATTCTTCATTTGCCATGGCATAAGACCTTAGTGCCAGAAATTTTTGACAGACTTCTTTCATAAACGAATTTCTCGGACTCCTAAATTGTTCATTTTAAGTTTGAATTGGCTCATTCAAAAGCCCTTAGCTCACAAATTACATACTTTACGTGTTCATGAAAGAATTTTCCATTTTCGACTTCGTTAACTCAAAAAATCACCTATTAGTTCATTTTAACGAAAATAATAAACGTTCGTGAACGTTCAACGCTCGTTTCTTTGTTCTAAGTCGGAATTCAGTCATTTTTGAGTCTACAACTCTAGAATGCCAAATAAGACTATACTCCATCAAAACCTAACGTTACCGAGCTCAACGTCAAAATTTGACTTCCATTCCGAGAATTTCACGAATTCGACGATTATCGTCCAAACTCATGAATTCCGCCATAACTTCGTTACTTATGATTTGTTCATCATTTCAAATGGATTCTATCCATCATACTAACATCTTAACATATAAAATCCATTAACTTATTTACATGATAAGTTATTACTTGTTCTTCATGCGTTTATAACTTATATAAACTACTTATGATTTCATTTCATACGACTTCATGGTTTTAGTCTTCTAACCATCATCCTTACATCCTCTTATCATACCAACTTCATTCATGCAAACATATTACAATTTCTTACAAGTTCTTCCTTAGTTCATAACTTATATATGAACGAAGTGCTTATTCACAACTTATTAAGACTTAAGTCCTTTGATTAATCATTCTTACTTCTTCTTAGTATACAAGTCCTAACACTACTCACTTCTCTAATAATAGAAGAGAAAGAGATTTATGGTTTAGGATCTTACCCTTGAAGATCACTTGATTAAGCTTTAATCTCTTTCTTGCTTCTTAAATTATAAAATCTAGCTTTTCTAGCTTTTTCTGTAAGACCCCAACTTATTATAAATAAAATTGAATTTTCTCTATTCATTATTCTAAATTAATAAGGAGTTAATTTCATATAATACTTTGGTTATGGGTGAAATGTGCAAATTTTACAAAATAAAGCAAGTGGTTATAAAATATTCATTGTTGTCGGGGAATATTCGTTTGGTCGTGGAATATTCTTGTTGTTGGGGAATATTCATACGACGGTGCAGTCATTTATGGGCCCCATAAATGAAAAACGGTTGGATGAAGGAAAATGAAAAAGTATGAGTTTTTATAAATAACGGCGTAATTATTACTGAATTAACCTTTGTTGGAATACACGGTGGTTAAAATACGTAATACTGCGTGGTTGCACAAGAATATTACCGGTATTGCACGCGATATTGTTGAATTATTGATTAAATGCGTGAAGGCACTACTCAATAATTGTTACATTAGTTACTGTTCAATATTTTATTTTATTGATTTAATAATTGTTGCGTTGAAATTTTATATTATTGTTGTTTCAATAATTATCACTGCACAGTATTTCCCATTATCAGATCAATAATTCATATTATTTTGATAATATTGTTAGATAACATTATTGGCAATGTCTAGAAAGTTCTATCAAGGAGAGGTTTGGTCACCTAATTGGGCCCCAGTAAGGAGAAATCCTTATCGGAAAGCCCTCTCTTTCCTAGGAACGGTCTGGTTGTCATAATTGTGATTCTGTAATATTATTTGTGAATAATTAATTATTAATTTATATGATAAGGAAATATTTATTTGATATGGATATAAATGATGGATTTATTTATTTATATAGTTATAAATGAAGGAATTAATGCTGAGGTGTTTTATCAGTATTTTGTTGGAGTGGAGGTATTAAAAATCACCCGTTTGTGGATTTCAGATATTTTCTGTTTGGAATTTGAAAAAACTCAAAGCTACAAAGTTGTAGAGAATTCGATTTCATGTGGAATGGATATAAAATTCGTATTTTTCTGATAAACGAGCAATTTTCTAAAAATTTCTGAAGTTTCAGAAAATAAAATAATCTTTATTAAATTATGGGTGGGAGCCACTCGTGTTATAAACATGTGGGCTGCTGGGATTTTTCAAGAATGGCATGCTTGGCATTTTCAAATGGTGGGTGGCGTAGAAAATTAAAAAGAAATAATATTATTTTATTATTTTAGTCTCCTATGACGTTCTAGCAATTTCCTATAAATAGACGCTTAGGTTAGAATTTAAAATCACACCAGAAACAAGTTTTCTTTCTCTTTAGATTATTGAGCGTATTTTTGTGAGTATTTTGATACTTTAAGAGTTGTTGTTCGGTACAAGTTTCATTCGGCTTTATATTCGATATTCCGATCAAAAGTACCGTTATTTTGAGGTAAGTGATGTTATTTTCTTTCGTAATGATGTTATTATTTCAATATCATTATACCGAAATATTGGTATGGATTTTATTGTGGAATTTCTACCTTTTTGTGTCGGGATTACTATTCACGTATACGACACTATTCACGTATACGATACTATTCACGAATACGACACTATTCACCAAAAAATGAAAATTTTCCTTTTTGTCCAAGATGTCTATTATGGTTACTATCTTTGATTGTATCCATGTTTGATCTTTATTTTTGAATTCTGCTTCACAATTGGTTATTATGAAGTATTATTGATCTTGGATAAACTGTTATATGAATCCCTAATATTTGTCCTTCTGTCTCACTAGATTCATTTTCTTTAAAATATTTTTCATCATCCTCAGTCTTAAATGATTATGTTATTGAATATCTTTGGCCTGTAGTGCAAAGATGAATGATTAATTGATGAATATCTTTGGCCCATAATGCAAAGATGAACAGGTGTTGAGATGAACATGACCAACTGGTGATACAAATGAATATCTTTGGCCTGTAGTGCAAAGATGAATATTTGATTAAATATGTATATTGATTGTTTTTACAGGGATAAAATATTGATGATGGACTTTTAAATCTTATAAGATAGTAGAATTCATTCTCTACGTGACTCTTCTAATGGATTGCTGTTTTCGCTGCATTTGTTGATCTAAAACTTGTTGTCTATTATATTCTATCAGATTTTTCCCTGTTGAGGACTAATGATAATTTTTTGTATATTATCTTAGTTATAATATTCTTTACTGGGCTAGTTGAGCTCACCATTTTCCTTTTGTTCCATCTTTCTTCTCAGGAGGTGAGAACATAACAGGATCTAGTCGGGGTATGGAGTGATGGTTCTAGAAAGTTGTTGTAGCAGTCCTCACTATTTTTGTAAAATAGTGAATGAATAATTGTAATGAGGACTTATTTAAGTGTGGATATTGTCTAGAAGACAATATTTGTATTTAAACTCACAGTATGTGTTGTCGTATTTTGCACAACAATTGTATTATTGAAGTTGTAGTTTGCTTTCTGTACCATATATTTGGCGACTCGGAATGGGTGTTGTATACCTATTTTGGGGGCGTCACAGTTGGTATCAAAGCTTAGAGATGTGGTCTTTGGCAGAGATCGGGGAATAGAACTAGGAGAGGAGAGACAGGTAAATTCTTTGCTAGTGTATCCTACCTAAGCTTATTTGTTGGTCGATCATAATATAGGGGTATTATGTGATATGTTAATTTGTTTAATTAACCCTTGTTTTATGACAGTTTTTAAGAATGGAAGCTGAGAGTGAGGAAGAAGAGGAACCTTAGGAGAATTTATTATAGGTATTTTATGATCAAAACGTAGAATTGCAAAATCGTATTCATGAGTTAGAAGAGCAGGCTGAAGAACAGCAAGCGGTCGTGGAGCAAAAGGATGCAACGATTCAAGCTTGTGTTATCCGATATGTGATGTTTGAACAGAAGAACTCTTTGGCAGAGTATAATATGATAAAGCTAGAATCTGAGCTGAAAGATGAAACAACTGAACGCGTGAGAATGAGTGGTGCATGGGTAAAAGCCGCACGACGCGTTGATATTGTGGAAAGAGATTGATGTCCGATCTAAGAAGGCTAAAATAGATGATATGTATTTCACTTTTTGGACAGCAATTGAGAGAACCCAACATCGAGTTTTGAATTACCCTGTACATTGCGCTCAACCCCAATTTGATATGGATCGAAGATTAATGATTCAAATCATGAAACAGGAGTACGATGAAGCAGTTGAGGGTGTAATATGCCCTATAGCGAAAGACAATTCTAGCAGTAATGATGACACCAAAGGCTGTCCCAGACAAGTCAAAATCGGTGGTTCAAGTGAGAGCGCCTTTCGTAAAAGCGAGTAACCGAACGAAGTTATCACGGGTTAGTTAATCATAAATTTTTGTGAAGTTTATACCTTGCTAGATACCAGTTCTACCCATTATTTTATCTCTCCTGCTTGTGCTCAACGTTTAAACTTGACTCCGGAGAAATTAGACTTTGATTTATCTGTTGAAACTCCGTTGGGTGAAACCTTCGTTACATCTACAGTTTATAAATCTTGCTTGATCCAAGTTGGCACAATCACATTACCTGTTGATCTTATTTCTTTAAAGATACTTGCTTTTGATGTGATTTTATGAATTGATTGGTTAATCACTCATCATGCCAAAATTGATTATTTTCGTAAGGTTGTTAGTTTTCATATTCCTAACCAACCTGTTATGCGAATTCAACCAACTAAACCACTAAAATTAGTCACTGTCATATCAAGCCATAAAGCTATTCGTTTATTGAAAAATGGATGTCAAGCTTTCTTAGCCCACGTTATGGATTTGAATAAAGACAAGTCAGATTTGGATAATATTTTTGTTGTTAGAGAATTTCCTGATGTATTTCCTGAAGAACTTCCTGGTCTACCCCCAGAACGTGATGTTGAATTGTTTATTAACCTTAAACCGGGTACAAAACTCATTTCTAAAACCCCATATCGAATGGCTCCTATTGAACTTCAGGAGTTAAAAGTCTAAATACAGGAGTTATTAGACATTTGTTTCATTCGTCCTAGTACATCTCCTTGGGGTGCTCCTATTTTATTTGTAAAGAAGAAAGACGGGAGTATGCGACTTTGTATTGACTACCGAGAATTGAACCATGTCACCATCAAGAATAGGTATCCCCTACCTTGCATTGATGACCTATTCGACCAGTTACAAGGAGCACAATTCTTTTCAAAGATCGATCTTCATTCTGGATATCATCAGTTGAAGATTAAAATTGAGGATATTCCAAAGACTGACTTCAGAACTCGGTACGGGCATTATGAATTCTTAGTCATGTCTTTTGGATTGACTAATGCTCCTGCTGTTTTCATGGATATGATGAACCGAGTATTTAAGGAATATTTGGATAAGTTCATTGTTGTCTTTATTGATGACATCCTCATCTATTCCAAAAGCCGTGAAGATCATGAGCACCATTTGAAGCTGATACCTAAAAGGCTTTGTGAAAACAAGCTTTATGCCAAGCTGAAGAAATGCGAGTTCTGGCTTGAGGAAGTAGCATTCCTTGGGCACGTGGTGTCAAAACATGGAGTATCTGTTGACCCGGCAAAGATTGAAGCAATACAAAGTCAGAGCAACCAAAGTTGGTGATCAAGTACACGACTTTACGGGCTTAGCATTTGGTTATTATCGGAGATTCGTGGAAGGATTTTCTCGAATCACTACTCTGTTAACTCAGTTGACTCGAAAAGATATAAAATTCGTATAGAGCGAGGAATGCGAGAAGAGTTTCCAAGAGCTCAAGAGAAGACTCATTTCGGCACCTGTTCTGGCAATATCATATGGGTCGGATGGATTTGTTATCTACAGCGATACTTTAGGAAAAGGGTTAGGATGTGTTCTCATGCAACATGGGAAAGTCATAGCCTATGCCTCGCGACAACTTAAAGAATATGAGAGGAATTGTCCTACTCATGATCTGGAGTTGGCAGGAGTCGTATTCACGTTGAAAATTTGGAGGCACTACTTGTATGGGGAGAAAATGGAGATTTATATGGACCATAAAAGCCTCAAATATTTCTTCACCCAAAAAGAACTCAACATGCGGCAACGACGTTAGCTTAAGCTGTTCAAAGATTACGATCACACTATTCAATATCATCCTGGAAAAGCGAACGTAGTAGCTAACGCATTGAGTAGAAGATCATATGCAAGTACGAGTGCGATATTGTCAACATAAAGGCCCATTTTGTATGACTTGCAAAGGATGGAGATAGAATTAAAAACTCCAGGGACCCACATGATGATGGCGAATATATGAGTAGAACTGACTTTAATCGATAAAGTTAAAGCTGCTCAAGCTAAGGACTTGGGGCTGATGCGTATGAAGAAGAAAGTGCAATAAGGAGCTATTCTAGAAGCAAGAATCGATGAAGAAGGAATACTTCGAGTCAACTCTAGACTTTACGTTCCTAACGATTCTGACTTGAAACATAGAATCATGATGGAGGCACACAACACCCCGTTTACAATCCATCCTGGGAGTACCAAAATGTATCATGATATTCAACATACATTTTGGTGTAACAACATGAAGAGAGAGATTGCGGAGTTTATCTCGAGGTGTTTAACTTGTCAACGTGTAAAGGCGGAGCATCAAGTACCAAAAGGTCCATTGCAAACACTTGAGATTCCGGAATGGAAGTGGGAACACATTACCATGGATTTCATTACGGGTCTTCCCAATGTTTTTCAAGGTATAGATGCGATTTGGGTTATTGTTGATAGATTAACCAAGTTTACTCATTTCTTGCCTAAACGTGAGACTTATTCCCTTGAACGTCTTGCTCGTATGTACTTGAATGAGATTGTGAGATTGCATGGCATGCCAGTATCCATAGTTTCGGATCGTGACCCAAGATTCACTTCACGATTTTGGGTTAGCTTGCAGAAAGCTATAGGAACGGATTTACGATTCAGTTCGGCATACCATCCTCAAACGGACGGACAATCAGAGAGGACTATTCAAACTCTTGAAGATCTATTAAGACTATGTGTCCAAGACTTCAAAGGGAGTTAGGATAAGTATTTACCAGTGGTGGAATTCTCCTACAACAACAGTTATCAAGCAAGTATAGGCATGGCTCCATTTGAGGAGTTGTATGGACGAAAGTGTGATTTTCAGTAAGCTGGGACGAGGTGGGTGAAGCAACTTTGTTGGGACCAAAATTGGTACGCATGACTATAGAAAAAATCCAAATGATTCGACAACATATTCAAACCTCACAGGATCGACGAAAGAGTTATGCTGATCTTCATGGAAAGGACATGGAATTTAATATTGGGGATCATGTATTGTTACGTGTTGCTCCATGGAAGGGAGTTACAAGATTTGGAAAGAGTGGAAAGCTCAATCCAAGATTTGTTGGTCCATTTGAGATTCTTGACCGAATAGGAAATGTGGCCTATAGACTTGTATTACCTCTAAACATGTCTCGTGTTCATAATGTTTTTCACATATCTATGCTTCATACATATGTGAAAGACCCGAATCACATTATTGAGTTAGAACCAGACGAGATAGCCGAAGATTTAACATACGAGGAGGTAACTGTTAAGATCTTGGATAGGAAAGAGCATGTCCTACACACCAAGGTTATACCACAAGTTAAGGTTTTGTGGAGGAACCATGCTATTGAAGAAATGACCTGGGAGTTGGAATCGGAAATGAAAGTGAGGTACCCTCACCTGTTCGAAACACCAGGTACGTACATCAATTTCGAGGACGAAATTTTATAAGGAGGGGAGGTTGTAAGACCCCAACTTATTATAAATAAAATTAAATTTTCTCTATTCATTATTCTAAATTAATAAGGTGTTAATTTGATATAATACTTTGGTTATGGGTGAAATATGAAAATTTTGCAAAATAAGCAAGTGGTTATAAAATATTCATTGTTGTTGGGGAATATTCGTTTAGTCGTGGAATATTCTTGTTGTTTGTCGGTAATATTAAATGCGATGGTATAAATGACCATTTGTGGGCCCCATAAACGGAAAACGGTTGGATGAAGGAAAACGACAAAGTATGAGTTTTTATAAATAACAGCGTAATTTTTACCTTTAACACTGTTGGAATACTTGGTGGTTAAAATACGATGTCTACGCGTGGTTACACAAAGAGGTATACACCAGATTGCACAAGATTGTTGAATTATTAATTGTGACGTAAGAAAGCACTACTCCATAATTATTACGGTGAGTTACTATTCAATATTTTATTTTATTGATTCAATAATTGATGCGTTGATATTTTATATTATTGTTGTTTCAATAATTGTCACTGCACAGTATTTCTCATTATCATATCAATAATTCATATTATTTGAATAATATTATTAGATAGCATTATTGGCAATGTCTAGAAAGTTCTGTCAAGGAGAGGTTTGGTCACCTAATTGCGCGCCAGTAAGGAGAAATCCTTATCGAAAAGCCCCCTCTTTCCTTGGAACGGCATGATTGTCATAATCCTTATCGGAAAGATATTTATGTCATTTTATAACTACGACAATACTTTTGTTGTGGGGTCCACCAATGATTATGCCGTCGTACGAATATTTCCTGTTAAAATGAATATTCCCCGAACAATCGAATATTCCCCGACACAACGAATATTTTATATCAACTTGCTTACTTTGCAAAATTTTCAAATATCACCCTTAACATTAACCTTTATCAATTTAACCATTTACTAAATAACATAATAATTATAAGAAAATTGAATACTTTTATTTCATAAAATTCAGGATCTCACAGAGCTGATGTGTATGAAGAAGAAAGTACAAGAATGTGTTATTCTAGAAGCAAGAATCGATGAAGAAGGAATATTTCGACTCAACTCCAAACTTTGTGTTCCTAACGACTCTGATTTGAAGTACAAAATAATGATGGAGGCACACAACACACCGTTTTCAATCCATCCTGGAAGTACCAAAATATACCGTGATCTTCGACATACATTTTGGTGGAGCAATATGAAGAGAGAGATCGTGGAGTTTATCTCAAGATGTTTAATTTGTCAACGTGTCAAGGCGGAGTATCAAGTACCCAAATGTCCATTGCAACCACTTGAGATTCTAGAATGGAAGTGGGAACACATTACCATGGATTTCATTACGGGTCTTCCCAATGTTTTTCAAGGTATAGATGCGATTTGGGTTATTGTTGATAGATTAACCAAGTCTGCTCATTTCTTGCCTATACATGAGACTTATTCCCTTGAACGTCTTGCTCGTATGTACTTGAATGAGATTGTGAGATTGCATGGCATGCCAGTATCCATAGTTTCAGATCGTGACCCAAGATTCACTTCACGATTTTGGGTTAGCTTGTAGAAAGCTATGGGCACAGATTTACGATTCAGTTCGGCATACCATCCTCAAACGAAAGGACAATCAGAGAAGACTATTCAAACTCTTGAAGATCTATTAAGACTATGTGTCCTAGACTTCAAAGGGACAACAGTTATCAAGCAAGTATAGGCATGGCTCCATTTGAGGCGTTATATAGAGCGAAAGTGTCATTCTCCAGTATGCTGGGAAGAGGTGGGTGAAGTAACTTTGTTGGGACTGGAATTGGTATGCATGACTACAGAAAAAATCCAAATGATTCGACAACGTATTCAAACCTCACAGGATCGACAAAAGAGTTATGTTGATCTTCATCGAAAGGACGTGGAATTTAATATTCGGGATCATGTATTGTTACGTGTTGCTCTATGGAAGGGAGTTACAAGATTTGGAAAGAGAGGAAAGCTCAATCCAAGATTTGTTGGTCCATTTGAGATTCTTGACCGAATAGGAAATGTGGCATACAGACTCGTATTACCTCCAAACATGTCTCGTGTTCATAATATTTTTCACATATCTATGCATCATAAATATGTGATGAGAATTCAATCACATTATTGAGTTAGAACTGACGAGATAGTAGAAGATTTAACGATACGAGGAGGTACCTGTTAAGATCTTGGATAGGAAAGAGCATGTCCTACGCACCAAGGTTATACCACAAGTTAAGGTTTTGTGGAGGAACCATGCTATTGAAGAAATGACCTGGGAGTTGGAATCGGAAATGAAAGCGAGATACCCTCACCTATTCGAAACACCAGGTACATACGTCAATTTCGAAGATGAAATTTTATAAAGAGGGGAGGTTGTAAGACCCCAACTTATTATAAATAAAATTGAATTTTCTCTATTCATTATTCTAAATTAATAAGGTGTTAATTTGATATAATACTTTGGTTATGGGTGAAATGTGCAAATTTTGCAAAATAAGCAAGTGGTTATAAAATATTCATTGTTATCGGGGGATATTCGTTTGGTCGTGGAATATTCTTGTTGTCGGGGAATATTCGTACGACGGCGCAGCCATTTGTGGGCCCCATAAATGGAAAATGGTTGGATGAAGGAAAACAACAAAGTATGAGTTTTTATAAATAACGGCTTCTTTCGGCTTTATATCCGATATTCCGATCAGAAGTACTGTTATTTTGAGGTAAGAGATGTTATTTTCTTTCGTAATGATGTTATTCTTTCAATATCATTATACCGAAATATTGGTATGGCTTTTATTATGGAATTTCTACCTTTTTGTGCCGGGGTTACTATTCACGTATACGGCACTATTCACGAATATGACACTATTCACCGAAAAATGAAAATTTTCCTTTTTGTCCAAGATGTCTATTATGGTTACTATCTTTAATTGTATCCATGTTTTGATCTTTATTTTTGAATTCTGCTTCACAATTGGTTATTATGAAGTATTATTGATCTTGGATAAACTGTTATACGAATCCCTAACATTTGTCCTTCTGTCTCACTAGATTCATTTTCTTTAAAATATTTTTCATCATCCTCAGTCTTAAATGATGATATTACTAAATATCTTTGGCCTGTAGTGCAAAGATGAATGATTAATTGATGAATATCTTTAGCCCGTAATGCAAAGATGAACAGGTGTTGAGATAAACATGACCAACTGGTGATACAAATGAATATCTTTGGCATGTAGTGCAAAGATGAATATTTGATTAAAGATGTATATTGATTGTTGTTACAAGTATAAAATATTGATGATGGACTTTTACATCTTAGAAGATAGTAGAATTCATTCTCTACGTGACTCTTCTAATGGATTGTTGTTTCCGCTGCATTTGTTGATCTAAAACTTGTTGTCTATTATATTCTATCAGATTTTTCCCTGTTGAGTACTAATGATAATTTGTTGTATATTATCTTCGTCATAATATTCTTTACTGGGCTAGTTGAGCTCACCCTTTTCCTTTTGTTCCATTTTTCTTCTTAGGAGGTGAGAACATAGCAGGATCTAGTCGGGGTATGGAGTGATGGTTCTAGAAAGTTGTTATAGCAGTCCTCACTATTTTTGTAAAATAGTGTATGAATAATTGTAATGAGGACTTATTTGAGTGTGGATATTGTCTAGAAGACAATATTTGTATTTAAACTCACAGTATGTGTTGTCGTATTTTGCACGATAATTGTATTATTGAAGTTGTAGTTTGCTTTCTGTACCATGTATTTGGCGACTCAGAATGGGTGTTGTATACCTGTTTTGGGGGCATCACATTTTCTCTCTAACCAGCAAGTACTTATGATGTTAGATGAAATGAAACAACCAACAAATGAGCTAGCATCCTTCTTGTTTATAGAAATCTCAAAGTGAGGGCTTAATAGTCAATAAGCCATCCACCACCTTAATCACCTCCTTACTATTCATTACTTAAGCACTAAGTTAACTTGCTCATCACATTATTTGCTTGCTCGCCTCTTAACTTATCCTTTACTTGGCCCTTAAGTTTATTTGTTCATCACTTATAAGCACTTTACTTAGCCATTAAGCATAAGAACTTTACTTGGCCATTACTTAACTTATCCTTTGCTTAGCCACCAAGTACTTTACTTGGCCACCACTTTAGGTTACCCATTGGATAGATCCACGGATTCGGTTCTTACTTTGGGCTTTTAGCTTAATTAACTTAACTTATACTTTGGGCTTGCATTAAACAAACATTGGCCTTGTTCATTAACTCATATTGGACTTATGCATTCCTACACATGGGCTTTATCATAATTCCAATTGGACATTACAATTTCCTACACAATCCTACAAATCTAATACATTTTTGCTTAAAGCCTTATAACATATTGTCTACGTATTATTCTCATATTCTAACCCATATACTTATTCATATACGATATACCATCACTCATACATACTAGTATAATACCTCGTATTATACTCGTATTCAATACCTCGTACAATACCTACGTATTATACGATCATCGCTTTAATTCATTATACACATTTAAATTCTTCTCGAAAATCACTTTCCCTAACCGTTATGTTTTAAGTCCGCAAGCGAAAATTTCATTTGCCATAACTGAAATATTATTGGATATTCCATCTCGTCTTAGAATTCTATCATTACGCATTTCTCGGAAGTTCAAAAATAATTCCCGAGCAGAAATTAGTGAATAGTGTTTTTACGGAAATTTCTCGAAAAACTTTTATTTTCATCTTAGAAATTTAAACACTTTAAATCTATCGCGTGGCTAAAATCCTAACCACATTCGCACCTTCTAGGTCATAGAATAACCTTCACATAGCTTACCCACATAAATAATCAATTGAATTTATTTAATCCACATAATCAAATAAAAATTTAATTATCATAAAAATCCAATTTTCTCTGGCATTACAATTCAAGTTGAATGCGAAAAGGATTTGGAGGTGAACTTGTACCTGAGGAAGCTCGAATCTTCAAGGATATGATTCTTGTTCTTTATCTTTTCGTTTAATTAATAATTGTGCCTAAAGGATGATCCAGGTATATGGTTTGTAAAATTTTTAAAAAAAAAATTTCCATGCTTTCGCTTATTTTGTGCAATTTGATTGCGTTCATGAATATTAAAAACCTAACAGGACTTTTAAATCATGGGAGATAGTAGACATCATGCTCTACTTGACTCTTCTAATTGATTGTTGTTTTCGCTGCAGTTGTTTTCGCTGCAGTTGTTGTCTATTGTATTGTATTAGATTTTTCCTTGTTGAGGACTAAGGATAATTTATTCTACATTATCTTACTCATAATATTCTTTACTGGACTAGTTGATCTCACCCTTTTCCTTTTTGTTCCATTGTTCTTCTCAGGAGGCGAGCATATAGCTAGTACTAGTCCGGAGGTGGAGTGATGATTCAAGATGGTTATTATAGCAGTCCTCACTATTATGTAAAATAGTGTATCAATAATTATAATGAGGACTTTATTTGAATTTAGATATTGTCTACAAGACAATATTTGTATTAAAACTCACATCACATGTGTTTTCATATTATACACGACGGTTGTATTATTAAAGTTTGTATTTGGTTTCTGTACCATGTACTTGGAGACTCAGAATGGGTTGTGTGGACCTATTTTGGGGGCGTCACAGTTGAAATCAGAGCTTAGGGATATGATCTCGAGTGGAGATCTAGGATTAGAACTAGGAGGGGAGAGATGAGTAAAACCTTCACTAGTTTATCCTATCTAAGCTTATTTGTTATTTGTTTGGTCGGTCAGAATATAGGGATAATATGTGGCATGTCAATTTCTTTAATTAACCCTTGTTTTGTGGCAGTATTTGAGAATAACATCTGAAAATTTTGAGATGAGCAATGGAGCACATGAGACCGTTGAGACATCGCTAATCAATAACTAGGATAATGTGCATCTGGAAGGCAATAATCCTCATGTAAACAACAACACATACCAAATGATGAACGATGGGATGTTTAGAAGCTTTCTACAATTCATACAAAACCAGACGAGAGAAACTCTTGTTCAAAATGCAGGTGGAAACAATGGTAACTCACAGCTTATCACTACCAAGCAATTCAAGGAGTTAGGACCACCGGAATTTTTGGGAAAGCCAAAGCCAATTAAGTTAGAGGCATGGATTAAGCAGATTACCAAGATATTTGATGTCTTAGGATGCACTGAAGATCAAAAGGTTCCCTTCGCCACCTTTATGTTGTGCGGAGAGGCAGATTACTGGAGGGAATCTGTAAAACGTACCCATCTATTCGCATTTAAGATATCTTGGGAGAAGTTCCAAGAATTATTCAACGACAAGTACTTTCTAAAAAGTATCCGTCATATGAAGGCAGTAGAATTCATCAAGCTGGAGCAGAACAATATGACTCTATCGCAATACGAGGCTAAGTTTGCGGAGATATCCTAGTTTGTATCTCATTTGGTAGATAATGAAGAGCGAATGATACGAATGTTTCGGAGAGGTTTGAAACCTGAAATTCGTCAACATCTTATCTCTCATAAACTTTTCTTGTATTCAGATGTAGTGAATATGGCTCAGTTATTGGAGCGGGATTATGAGTTAGCTCAACAAAAAGACAACAACCGGTAGCACAATAATAGTCATACCATTGGTAAAAATCATCGAAGCAGTGATAACTAACGTGCCAGAAATGATAACCACTTCGGTGGTAATCATGGCCAAGATAATAAGAGAGGTGAGTCAAGTGAAAATTTTAAAAAGAGAAGATTCAACAATGACGGGAAGACATCGGCAGCAGCACTGGCACCAATAACAAATTCTAGGGGAGGAGAATGACCGCCAGTTAGATGCTATAAATGCGGAGAGGAGGGACACATAATTCCAAACTGTTCACAACCTTCCAATGTGTGTTTCAGTTGTGGAAAAGACAGTAATATAACCCAATTTTGTCCAGTAGCGAAGTCAAGTTTAGCTAAGACGGTGGCACCAAAGGCGGCTACGAACAAAACAATGTCGATGGTTCGAGGGAGAGTGTTTGTCATAACATCCGAAAAGGCGAGGAACCCGAATGAAGTTATCACGGGTAAGCTAATTATAAACTCTTACAAAGTCTATACCTTATTAGATACCGGTCCTACCCATTCTTTTATTTCACCTGTTTGGGCTCAACGTTTGAACTTGACCCCCTAGAGATTAGACTTTGAATTATATGTTAAAACTCCGTTAGGAGAAACCTTCATTACATCCAATGTTTATAAATCTTTTTTGATTAGAATTGGCACCATCACATTACCTGTTGATCTCATCTCTTTGAAAATATTTGCATTTGATGTGATTTTAGGGAGGGTTTGGTTAACTACTCATCATACTAAATTTGATTGTTTTCATAAGGTAGTTAGTTTTCATATTCTTAACCAACCTGTTATGCGAATTCAAACAACCAAACCACTAAAGTCAATCACTGTTATATCAAGCCATAAAGGCATTCATTTATTGAAAAACGGATGTCAAGCTTTCTTAGCCCATGACATTAATTTAAACAAAAATACGTCAGATTTGAATAATATTTATGTTGTTAATGAATTTTCTGACTTATTTCCTGAAGAACTTCCTCGCCTACCCCCAGAGCATGATATCGAATTTTGTATTGACCTTGAACCCGGTACAAAACCCATTTGCAAAACCCCATATTGAATGACTCCTTTTAAACTTCAGGAGTTAAAAACCAAACTATAGTATTTGCTAGATATTGGTTTCATTCATCCTAGAACATCTCCTTTGGGTGCTCTTGTTTTATTCGTAAATAAGAAAGATGGGAGTATGCGACTTTGCATTGACTATCAGGAGTTGAACCATGTCACCATCAAAACTAGGTACCAACTACCTCGTATTAATGACTTGTTTGACCAGTTGCAAGGTGCTAAATTCTTCTCAAAGATCGATCTTCGTTCTAGATATCATCCGTTAAAGATTAAAACTAATGACATTCCAAAGACTACTTTCAGGACTCGGTACGGGCATTATGAATTCTTAGTCATGTCTTTTGGATTGACTAATGCTCCTGCGACCTTCATAGATATGATGAACCAAGTATTCAAGGAATATTTGGATCATTTTGTGGTTGTCCTTATTGATGACATCCTCATCTATTCTAAAAGTCATGAAGATCATGAGCAACACTTTAGCTTGATACTCTAAAAGCTTCGTGAAAACAAGCTATATGCCATATTGAAGAAATCTGAGTTCTGGCTTGAGGAAGTAGCATTCCTTGGGCACGTGGTATCGAAGTATGGAATATCAATTGACCCGACAAAGATTGAAGCAATAGAAAGTTGGGAGCAACCTAAGTCAGTAACCGAAGTACGTAGCTTTCTGGGCTTAGCTGGTTATTATCGGAGATTCGTGGAAGGATTTTCTCGAATCGGTACTCCATTACCTCAGCTGACTCGAAAAGATACAAAATTTGGATGGAGCGAGGAATGTGAGAAGAGCTTCCAAGAACTCAAGAGGAGACTCATTTTGGCACTTGTTTTGACAATACCATTAGGTTTGGAGGGATTTGTCATCTTCAGCGATGCTTCAGGCAGAGGTTTAGGATGTGTTCTCATGCAATATGGGAAAGTCATAGCCTATGCCTCATGACAACTCCAAGAATATGAGAGGAATTATTCTACTCATGATCTAGAGTTGGTAACAGTCATTTTTACGCTAAAGATCTGGAGGCACTACTTGTATGGGGAGAAAGTGGAGATCTATACAGATCATAAAAGCCTCAAATATTTCTTCACCCAAAAGGAACTCAACATGCACCAACGACGTTGGCTCGAGCTGTTGAAAGATTACGACCATACCATTCAATATCATCCTAGAAAAGCGAACGTGGTAGTTGACGCGTTGAGTAGAAGATCGTATGCGGGTACGATCAGGGGTGGATCCAGCCACAAAGTTCAGTGGGGTCAAATTCAAATATTTTTTTTTGTTAAAAATAAAAATTATAACTATATATATAATATATATTCAACACTTTTTCTATATATATATATATAATATATATATAATCATTTTTTTTTATAGAATCATTTTTTTTTATCAACAAATTTTTTTATTAAAAACCCAATATAGTAAAAATATTACAAATCCAAAAGAGTTGGATAAGGCCACATGGGATAAAGAAAACTAAGTAAATAGTCTTGGAGTTTTAACACCTTGTCTTTATCTTTGAGTTTTAATTTGGTGATAAAAAAAAAGGAAGCGAATGAAAACAAGAAGAGATAATGTCAATTTTGTAATAGAAGAGATTTTTTTTTTAAAGAAAAATGGTGTTTTTGAGTTTTAATTAGAAAAAAATATTAAAAAAATGAGTTTATTTCGAGTCAAAAATTTTCTTCTCATTTTTTTTCTACAACTAAAAAACTTTACAGGATATTAGTTAAAAAAGAAAAGAAAGTAGAAGAGATTATTTACTTTTTGAGCCAAATATTACACATGGAGAGAGGAATAAAAGAAGTAGTACAAAATTATCATTACTTTAAAAAGTCATTTATACAAAAAGAGGGTGGTGATGGGGTGTGTATTATTGGGAAAGAGAAGGAGCCAAGGAGGGCACAAAAAATTCAGTGGGGGCAAGTGCAACCCCCTGCCCCTAGGGTAGATCCGCCCATGGGTACGAGTGCGATATTGTTAACACAAAGACCCATTTTGTATGACTTACAAAGGATGGAGATAGAGTTAAAGGCTCCAAGTACCCACGTGATGATATCAAATATACAAGTAGAACCGACATTAGTAGATAAAGTTAAAGCTGCTCAAGTTACAGACCTGGAACTGATGTGTATGAAGAAGAAAGTAGAAGAAGGTGCTATTCCAGAAGTAAGAATCGACGAAGAAGGAATACTTTGAGTCAACTCCAAACTTTGTGTTCCTAACGACTCTAATTTGAAGTACAAAATCATGATGGAAGTACACAACACAACGTTTGTAATCTATCTTGGAAGTACCAAAATGTATCATGATCTTCAACATACATTTTGATGGAGCAATATGAAGAGAGAGATCGCAGAGTTCATCTCAAGGTTTTTAACTTGTCAACGTGTTACGGCGGAGCATCAAGTACCAAAAGGTAAATTGTAACCACTTGAAATTCTTGAATGAAAGTGGGAGCACATCAACATGGATTTCGTTACTGGTCTTCCCAAGGTTTCTCAAGGTATAGATGCAATTTGGGTCATTGTCGATAGATTAAACAAGTCTGCTCATTTCTTGCCTATACGAGAAACTTATTCACTTGAACGTCTTGCTCATATGTACATAAATGAGATTATGAGATTGTATGGTATGCCAGTATCCATAGTTTCTGATCGAGACCCAAGATTCACTTCATGATTTTGGGTCAGCTTGCAGAAAGCTATGGGCATTAATTTACAATTTAGTTCTGCATATAATCCTCAAACGGACGGGCAGTCAGAAAGGACTATTCAAACTCTTAAAGATCTATTGAGACTCTGTGTTCTAGACTTCAAAGGAAGTTGGGACAAGTATTTACCATTGGTGGAATTCTCCTACAACAATAGTTATCAAGAAAGTATAGGCATGGCTCCTTTCGAGGCGTTGTATGGATAAAAGTTTTGTTCTCCAGTATGCTGGGACGAGGTGGATGAAGCAACATTGTTGGGACCATAATTTGTATGCATGACTACGGAAAAGATTCAAATGATCCGGTAACATATACAAACCTCACAAGTTTGACAAAAGAGTTATCCTGATCTTCATCGAAGGGACGTGGAGTTCAATATTGGAGATCATGTATTGTTACGTGTTGCTCCATGGAAAGGAGTTACGAGATTTGAAAAGAGAGGAAAGCTCAACCCTCGGTTCATTGGTCCATTTCAAATCCTCGATCGGAGTAGGAACTGTGGCCTATAGACTTACCTTACCACCAAGTATGTCTCGTGTTCATAACGTTTTCCACATATCAATGCTACGTAAATATGTTAAAGACCCGAACCACATTATTGAATTAGAACTAGATGAGATAGCATAAGATTTAACGTATGAAGAGGTACCTGTTAAAATCTTTGATAAGAAGGAACATATTTTACGCTCAAAGGTTATACCTCAAGTCAAAATTTTATGGAGAAACCACGATATTGAGGAAATGACCTGGGAGTTAGAATCTGAAATGAAAATAAGGTATCCTCACCTTTTCGATATACCAGGTGCGTACATCAATTTCGAGCATGAAATTTCATAAGAAGCGGAGGTTGTAAGACCCCAACTTTTTATGAATAAAGATTTAATTTTCTTTAAGTATTATTTTTGAATAATAAGCTTTTTATTTGATATAATGCTTTAGATATGGGTGAAATGTGCAAATTTTGCAAAGTAAGCAAAGTGGTCATAAAATATTCAGTTTTTAGGAAATATTTATTTTTGTCGGGGGATATTCTTTTTGTCAGGGAATATCCATACGACGGCACAATCATTGGTGGACCACATATTGGAATAACTGTCGGATATACAAAGCGTCAGAAATAACATTTTAAAAAAAAAAAAATAAAGGCAAAACTTTTACCGTTAAAACTGTTGAAATACCCAGTGATAAAAGTATAGTAATATGCATAGTGGCACACAATATTGCACAGTATCTCTGATTATTGGTTCTTATGTAAGAAGTCACTCAATAATTGATATAGTAAAAATGAGACAGTCTTTCATATTATTGGTGCAATAATTGCTACAGTGATAATTGAATAGTATTTTACATTATTGATTCAATAATTGTCATGACACAATAACTCATATTATTGAAATGATATAATTATATAGCATTATTGATAATGTGTAGAAAGTTTTTTCGAGGAAAGGGGTTCGGTTATATAATTGTGCGCCAGTAAGAAGAAATCCTTATCGAAAAGCTCCCTCATTCCTGGGAACGATCTTGTTTGTTAGTTCCCACTAGGCACACAATAGATCTAGAAGGGGGGGTTGAATAGATCCTTTTTAATTTTCAAATACTTTTCCTATTTAATTTGGATTGCTAATAACTTAGCATATGACAAACATAAGAATCTTTTCAAGCACAGCAGAATAAGTAAAAAGATCCCCTCTATTGATATATTCATGAATATACGTGTACATTATTTGTAGAGTTAGTTTAGTTGTAAGAAATCAGTTCATACATAGCATTTATAACAGTTAGGTACATAATGTAAATGGCAGAAAGTAAATGACTGAATGTAAAAGACAGAAGGGATTTTAAGTGGTTCAGAGACTCAAGCTCCTAATCCACTCTTCTGCTTTAACTAGTAGGAATTCCACTAAGGAAGGGTAGCACACTGAATCACTAAGATTCCTTCAAGGCCAGCAGCCTGGAACTTTTGTTCAATAAGAACTCTTTAAGCCCAGCAGGCTTGGAACTCCTCTAGTTCCCTAGGAACTCTTAAAGCTCGGCAGACTTGGAACTTCATTTAGTCCCTCCAGATAAGGACCCCTCAGGCCCTGGCTACTTGTTGGTGTAGTTGTTATTGTTGGTGCCTTGCTACTAAGATGTCTTTAAGTTTGAACATCTTCTATACTTAGCAGCTTGTTGTGGTCCTCTTTATATTTTACGTAGAGTCTAGACCACTTCTTCTTTGGTGCAGCTGATCTTTAATCTATTCTGTTCGTCTTCATCTGATATCAGTTGTGCACCATCACCATTTAGGTTTGCTAAGTGTTTGAGCTTTTGGTAGACTTCATCTAACACTTAGCAATCCCTGAACCCTTCTTGAATGATTTGCAGACATGGTTCTACATCTGTTCTATTTCAGCTTTTGGTTCCTGGTTATTTGTAGAGTGGCTCTCAGGATTTTCTTTTTGCTCTGCCACTTTTCTGAGTGCTATCTTTTTGACCTTCTCAACTCTCAACTTAGCTTCCATCTTTAATGGCATTCTCATCCTTGTTGAGTGAAGATTTAGTCTTTTCAAGTCCTTATTCAGATCTGCTTCACTTCCACCTTCGTAGTCTCACTGCCACTGAGACTTGTTCTGTTCAGTTTTGGTGAACTCGTAGAGTCAACAGTATAGCATTCCAACAACTCAACAATCCTTTAACCCAGCAACTCTTGATCTTGAAGCTCTAGCTGATATATACTCCTTCTTAATTTTCCTGTTAGAATATATTCGTTGAAAGCTATATTTGAATTGCTTCGAAGATCTCAAGTTATTTGATGTACACTGCAGATGTTACATGACATCCCCTTTTTATATATTTCTAACACTACAGTCTACTGTTTCACCTACCCCGTCAGAGATGTAACTTTGGTGCCTCGGATAGGTAATCAACTTTATTTCTCCTTTCAGATTCCTCAATCAGAACATCAGGAGTTGTCATTTTTCATCGATGCTCTCAAACAACAATGTTCAAATATCAGTCTTTGGATTGAACCGTTGCCAATGCTTCAATCTTCAGATGACCGAAATCTACGATTCTAATGCATAATTTCTTGGACATGATCGTAGTGTGTCTTGTTGAATGTTGCTCATTGACTAATTGAGACAACACTATGATCCTAAAGAGTGTTCGTTGGGCCTTCAAAGTAGAACACCTCTTCCTTCAGTTGTGCAATGCTTCAACACTTCAGCTACTGCACTTGCTGACTTTCCTTAGTCAGTCGCTTTTACTAAAGTCTTCTTTTGATCTACTTGTAGAAGACTTCATCTTGAATGGCTTTACAACTCAATCTAAATGCTGATTGGGTTGGTGCTTAGATCTTCTGTTAGCTTGCATGCCATTCATTGAGTGCTCTCTAGTTTTCTTCAAGTGTGTAACTTTGCAGCTCAGACCAGAGGTTTCATGTAACAATCCAAGATTTTATTTTTTGTACTTTAAAATATTTATTAAATTAAATAAATATTTTTTTGATGTGGTTGTTGCTAGTAAATATTTGTGAAGTAAAGTTATTAGATAATATTCTAATTTAATTCAATAGTTAGAGATGGAATGCTATGTTTTAATTTAATAATTAAAATGGTATGTGAAATTATTAAATAAAATTATAATGAGATTATAATTTTGTGATATTTGTTTAAGTGGAAAATTTATATAAAATTTAGTATGTGTAATTAGTATGTTTAACTAATGTTGGATATGGAGATCCAAATAAATAATATGAGAGTATAAACTATAGTGTAAGGATTTATTAAAATAAATTAAATGGATTTACCCAAATAAGGCTTAAAATATTAAGTCTTTATTTTAAAGAGTTTTTGCCAAAAAAGCCTTATGGCTTTTCAATTTTGAATTTTAATTATAATAAATAAAATAAATAAATCAAAATAATAAATAAAATATATTTATAACTGATGAGCGTTAAGTTGTAACTATTATTTTTTTTAATATGCGTATTATGGCCTATCAATTTTATTTTACGCATACTATTAGTTGGTCTATACCGATATTAAGAGAAGAAAGAAGGAAATTTCAGAGAAACATGAGAGAGAATAGAGAGAGAGTTTGAGAGGAAGATTTCTGTGAAATTCAAAGAAATTCGTTGTGTGTTAGCAAGAATTACGGAACAACTGAAGGTATTTCCATAGCCTTAATATTATATATATATATATATATATATATATATATATATATATATATATTACAAAGATAAACTTCCGAGTTCTGTGAATTTAATTTCTTTGAACTATTGTTATATTAACTGAGTTGTTGCATTTGTGAATAATTATGATGTTTGTATTTAGACAAGAATTAGTATGTTAATTACGTTTAAAAGGAAGAAAAGTATTTACAATATATATTTATACACATGGCTTGTGAAAGTACTTGATTTGGTGGTTAATTTGTAAGCTAATCTGTAAATTGAGCCTTGAATATGCTAGTTCATTAAGAAACAAAGAGAACGTAGTTTGAATGAGTCAAATTGGTATAGAATTGTGATCACAGTGTGAATTTCTATGAAGGATGTCAAAATTAGAGTTTTTGTACAAAAACATGAAATTTAAGGATTTAAATTAGTTGAAGTTGTTTAATTGTTCTAAGTTGGTGAATATGTGAGGAATCATGTTTGTGTTAGTCCTATACCAATTGAATATGTTAAATTTACAGTTTTGTGGGTGAAATTTTTGTTAGTTGGGCTAAACAGAGCATTGTTATAAGTCTGCAGAATTGTAATGTGGTACCAAGTCAAGCATTTACTGTTGTCAATGTCAGCTGTAAGTAGCAATTGCTACTGTGATCCCAAGCCTATGTATATATAAGCAATTTGCACCATACCCTGATCAGAGACAGTGAAGTCTGTTACTTCTGCATACTTTGAACATCTATTGTAACCTAGTCTAATGATGTGTTAAGGTGACAAACATGTAATGAAGAGGTCAAAACAAAATCGTACCGTGTCATTAGAAATTTCAACGTTGTAAAATTTATCAAGTTAGGAAAGTTATATGTTATGATTTAGGACACATAATGAAGGGTGAATAAGTGTTGTGAAGTTAACAGTTATAATTTCTAAAATGTATATGGTAAAGTAACTTGTACTAAAATAATAAGTTTGACTTGAAGTGAGTGTTATTTTAGAAAGTGGATGTTAGTATATCTAATAATTATTGTGATTCTAATACTATGTGTAGGTGAACGTGAGTTATAAATTTATAGCTTACACACGAGGCAAGTTCCTTACTCTAAACCTTTATTGAGCAAGTTCTTTGTTCCTATATTTTATTTGGGCAAGCTAAAATCCTAACTTTATTCAAACAAGTTTTGAATTCTAATCATTATTGATTTATTCTAACTTGTTTATACTTAAGTAAGTTTCTTTAGTTCCACTCTTGTATAGTGAATAAGTTTTCTTAAATTCCAATTCCTAATATTGAACTATCTTATTTCAATTACTTTGCACAAGTTAGTATCATGTTGAGCAAGTTTTGTTTTTAGCTTGCTATCAGTTAATACATGTTCAGTAATTCCATTTCTTATTTAATATGATTATAACCTTAGCTTAATATTGTTCTAGCAAGGTTTATTATTTTATTCAATGCTTATGCTTTTAGTTATTTCCAAGTATGCTTACGATTCTTAAACATTTTACCTTAAACTGTTATTGATCACTCATAGTGTTGTTAAGTTTTGATGATTCAACTAATCCCTTAGTTGATGGTCGTGAAACCCTAAATTACCCTTAAAGCTTATCCAAACAAACTTTCTTTGGTGCGGACTTGTACTATAAAAACTGAGAAAACCATATATCAGGGGATTATTTTAAAGTTACGCAATGCCGTTAAAATATTTGCGCAATACATAGTACAAAAGGATGATCACCTGGAGTACGAGATGATGGTCCATATAGTCGTTTAGACTATTAAAGGTTACAGTAAAAACACCTATTAACCTAGGACATAGATGATGATTATAGTCTTTTAGACTGTTAAAGGTTAAAGTAGAAATACTTGATAACCTAGAGCATAGTTCATGGTCTTGTGACCCTCAGTTACATTTTGTATGTTGATATCAGTTTTTGATTATCGTTGACAGAGTATTATTCAACTCTAATGAGCTTATTCATTAGCAATTATTATGTTATTGTTATTCATTGCTATTCCAAGTGGGCATCTGTTTTGCTCACTCTTGCATAAATACAATTATTGCAACTAAAGTTGAGAAGATGGATGAACCTACCACTAGCAAGGGAAAAGGGAATATGAACAAGTGATGAAGACTTAAAATTTATTTATTGTCATAATGATAAACTTTATAGTTAATGATGTGATGTAATTAATTTATTTCCACACTTGATTGATGTAAAGGTTAGATAACCTAGGAGATTTTTGATTAATGATGTAACCCTTTTAATGGGAAGATTGATGGTTTAAATTTTATTATAATTGGGTAGTTAGATATGAATGAATGGAAAGTGAGCAACAAATCTTGTGGGAAAGAAGTACCCAAATTTGGGGAGTCACAGGTTGGTATCAAAGCTTTAGGTTATGAACCAGTAGGTGGGGAAAAGCCTTAAGAAGTAACCTTATAGAAGATTGAAAAGATAGTGGTGATGAACTCTTGTTGAGTTTTAAGGAAGAAGTAATAAAAAACTTTATGTGCTTATGTGATTATAACTTATGTGCTCATGAGTGTCGAGTAGTAATGATTAATAATTAAAACTTAAAATTTTGTTGTCAAGATGACTAACATAGGAGAATCCAGTTAGGCTAGGGAGGAAGGACCCCAAATGTCTAGAGATGAAGAGCCTCGAGATATTCAGGTGTTTTGGGAACAACTACTGCCACGGGAGTCATCTCCGTTGGTCGTAGTGGTTGAGCAAGAAGACTTACCTGATGGGGATGATGAGGTGGAGATAGATGAAGAGGACCCCGTTGAGATACTACAGTCGGATGGGGATGAGGATGACGAGGAGGAAGAGTTTTCACAAAACTCGATCGTTGCTCGTATGTACGATGAAGTACATGACCGTAATGTGGAACTGCATGATAGAGTTGAGGAGTTGGAAGAGATAGTAGTTGAATAGCAGACCTCAATGGTGCAGAAGGATGACGAGATCTGAGATTTAGATGGACGCTTAAGTAATGTCGAATGGAAGCCGATACACACTAAAAGAGAGAATGAGCAAATGGCAGAGGAGATCGCGGAGCTGAAGAATAAACTTAAAGAAGAGTCTACTAAGAGGGCATGAGCTGAAGACGCGTACGAGGAAGCTTCTCAATGAGCCGGGGTAGCAGAGAGAGAGGTACAAGTAAAGAAGATCAAGATGGAGGAGATGAATAACGTTTTCAATACCTTTAGAAATCGAGATCAAGACCGAGTAATGTACTATTAAATTTAGTTTGAGACGCTGCCATGGTACATGCTAGATCGCTGAACAATGTTTCTTATTATGGAAGAGGAGCGTTGTAAGGCTATGTAGCATTTTAGTAGGTCGTCATAGAAAATGTAATTATTGCGTGATTAATAAGTAAATAAGATGTAAAGTCCCGAACCAATGGGATATGATGATGATGATGTTATCCTAAAACTTTTGTAGTTCAGGAAAGTAATATAGATAGTAGGGATGCTATCATGGTTATGTTTTTAAAGATGATGAATAAATAAAAGTTACTATTTATTCAAGATATTGTGTGCTATGTGGTAATTTTGTGATGCGTAAGTTGAATATATAATATTTAAAAGATTGAATAGAATCTAATGAGAATATTTTAACAGAAAATGCCTCCAAGACGTCAACCAAGACAAAGGACTCCTGAGGGATCTACCAATGACAACAATTAGTAACATTACTAATGGGAGCATTGCATAATCAACTGTAGAATCAAGCTGTGACATTTAAAGATTTCAAGGCAGTTGGGCCACCAAAATTCAGTGGGTCCATGAATTCGATTGAGGCACAGACCTGGATTGTGAGAGCCCCAAATCCGGGTCCTAAATCACTACGGATCTGGTATAATCATTCTAAAACTATTGCGGAAGATATAAACATGAATTGTTTATACATTAAACATTACACACTATTCCACAAGGTTGAGTAACATTAACTTATACACAATTCATTATCCTAGCTGACATACAAAGATATTATCAGACATTACTGTTATAAATTTAGCTGCACACATAAACTAACATTGTAATTGTCTTTAACCTTTCATTGTATCCGCCGTATTCGCCTTAATCTATGATGTTTATCATGATATAGCAAGGGTGAGCATGAAGGTTGCCCAGCAAGTTTAAATTTATTTAAGGATATATCATGATTGAGAGAATTTGAATAATAAGTTGGCTATAATTCAACAATATAGTTGTGAATTAACATGAACAAACTTTTAACTGAACAAGTATTAAGCATGAACAAATATATCTGGACCGAACGGTAATGAAGGTGATCAGCCTTTCATAACTGACTTATACACGCAATATGTACATAGTACAATTCTATAATTCTTAGACATGGCAATCAACAATGATTAACCACAAGTACATTTGAATACAACAACTCAAAGTAGAGTTAAGAAAAACTTGCATGTTCAGTCGATTACTGTTACGCAATTTATTAAGATTTGTCTGAAGACCTAATATATAAATAATATCAATATACAAATTAGAATAATATCATCACAATATAATACTATTATATATATAATCATAGAATAACCGAAACACATAACACATAACCCTATCAGTCTACAAACACATAAGACTTAGTATCAGGTCTAACTATTTCAGTCTGACATGAACCCGACAAAATTCTAACATCCCGATGGTCTAGTCGGACAATTCTCGAGTTTAAGTTCAATTAAACTCTGCCTAAACACTTAACCATTATCTTAGATAATTTTATTATCAGTCAAAATAATTTTCATAGGCTTGTAATAATTTTCAGATAATTATTACCATTTATCATGATTTTTCAATCATTTATATCGTATTTATATTATATAAATATCACATTATTCTATTATCATTAATATTTATTTAATATTAAATATTAATGAAAATCATAATATAATAATATATTTATAATATATCAAAGTATTTTAATACTTTAAAATCATATTTATATGATTTTTAAACGATTAAATCCATTATCCGACAATTGATATTAGTATTAAAATACTAATATTCTTATGGCAAAATATCAAAAGTTATATTTTATAACTTAAAATAATTTTATAATACTTAAATCATTTTATATAATTTTTAAAACATTAATTCTATTTTTCCATAATTTATTTAATATATTCATTAAATAAATTAATTACCATTAATAATAAATTATTAATGAAATTCATCACATAATATTAAAAGTCATTAAAAAAATAACTTAAAATATTTTCTAACACCATAATATAATTTTTCAAGTATTAAAATCATTTTTAAATAATTTATTTAATATTATAATTAAATAAATTAAATATCATTTATATTCCAAAAATATTAATTATTTAAGAAATATACTCAAAATAATTAAAAACTAATTTTCACGCTTTAAAATAATTTTTCATAATTTATTATGTATTTTTAATAATTAAAAACTATTTATTTCAATTTATTTAATAAAAATAATTATTTTTCTAAGAAACTGTCGCTAAAGGGGCCCTATATCGACAGAACCGTCGCTATAGGTGTTCTTGAGCATTTTTCAGAATTCTTGTCTGTAACGACCGTTATATTCTATGTGTTATCAAGATGGTTGTCATTCTATAACTTATTGATATTGGAATGTCGTAGTATTTTAGTTACGTGAAGAAATTAAAGTGTTTGAATTTCTAAGACGAAAATGAAAGTTTTCCGAGAAATTTTCCGAAAAATACTATTCATCGGTATTTGCTCGGGAGTTATTTTTGAATTTTCGAGAAATACGTAATGATAGAATATTAAGGTAAGATGGATTATGTAATAATAATCTAGTTATGGAAAACGTAATATTTCGCTTGCGGACTTAAGTTATAAACGTTAAGAAAAGCGAAGTAGGAATGAGTAAAGTAATAATTGTACAATACTTTGGTATTGTGCAAAGGGATGAAAACAAGTGTAATACGAAGCATTATACGAGTTTGTATAAAGGATGAATTATCGTATATAAATTCTATATGAAATAGAATACGAGAATGATGCATAAACTATATGTGTATGTATTATGTAATATTAATGGACTTGTAAAGATTGGTTAGGATTTTGTACAAGCCCAAATCAATTAAGGTTAAGGCCCAATTATTGAATTAATAAGCAAGTGAGTGTTTGTTAAAGCAAAGCCCAAGGATTTATGTAATCCAAGCCCAAGCTAGAATCCATGAGTTGGCAAACCCATGGGGTAAACCATATTAATGTGGTAAATGTGTGGTTACCAAGTATTAAAAGTGGTGACCAAGTTAAGTGGTAACCAAGTTAAATGAGTAATGACCAAGCAAGAGATAGGTTTTGTGCCTTGCAAGTAATGAATAATAAGGAGGTGCAAAAGGAGGTGGGATGATGGAATTGACTAAATTGCCCTAACCTTAGGAATTCTATAAATAGTGAAGGTTGGCAAGTCATTTAATAGTTGTTCAAATAATCCAAACACTCTCTCTCAAAGTGCTTAATTGTTAGGAAGATTAAGTTGCAAATAAGCTACTTATATAAGAAGAAGAAGACTATTTACCAAAGACTTCAATTGTAAGACTCCTTCTCCAATTATCTCTATCTCTATCATGATAGGTTGATAAGAAAAGTTTGGATTAAGGAACATGAATGATAAAAAAGTAAGAAGTATGTGTAAGTAATGAGCTTAAGCCATATAAGTTGGTAATAAGTCATTTAAGCTAGCATAAGTTATAAACTTATGTGAAAGTATTATGAACTTGTAATAAGTTTATTAGTGAAGTAATATGGAAGAAAAAGAACTAGTATGATCATATGTATCAAGTATACATAAGTAAAGCTATATGTTGAGAACATATAGGTATGATGCTTGAGAAACTTTAATTATCATAAGTCATGAATGATAAGTTCATAAGTAGTTTATGATTTATCAAGTTATAAGCTTATGAAGAAATAAGTCAAAATCCAACCATGAGTATAAGTTGTTGGAATAAGTAGGTTAATATGTTCATATGACGAATGGAATTCATTTGTAATGTTGAACAAGTCATAAGAATGAAGATTTGCCGGAAATCGCACGATTAGACGATAATCGTCGAATTCGTTAAATTCCCGGATTAGAAGTCAAATTTTGAGTTTGAACTCGGAAATGTTATTTTCCATTGGAGACAAGTCATATTCATCATTTAAGAGTTGTGGACTCAAAAATGACCGGATTCCGACTTAGAACGAAGAAACAAGAGTTGAACGTTCACGAACGTTTATCGTTTTCGTTAAAAATGAACCAATAGGTGAATTTTTATCAAACGAAGTCAAATAGATGAAATTCTTATATGAACGCGTAGATTACATAATTTGTGAACTGTAGGCTTTTGAACGGGCCAATTCGGACTTATAGCGAAGGAGTTATGCGTCCGGGAAGTTTGCAAAATGTCAAAGACTGAATTTTTTTCTGGTGTGCGAGTTCAGCCATGGCGCCAACCCTAGACAAATTAGTCACGCCCAGCAATGAAAGCAAGTGTTTGAGCACACTGGAAACTCGCGCCGCAGCGTGAACCTTAGTACTGTTGGTGGCGCCGCAGCGCCATGTTTAGGACCATGACATACTGGAGAGTGGCGCCGCAGCGCGGCCCACTGAGTAAGGACTCGCGCCGTAGCGCCAAGTCCGGGACCTCTTCACTGTCAACTCACGCCACAGTATGCAAGGCATAGAGGGCAAGCAATATGTGCAGTGATTGACCCTAGACAAGTGATAGTAAAGAATGATTAAGAGTATGAAGAACAGAAAGGAAAGAATTCAAAATAAACTTGTATGGAAGTAACATTGGTAAAACATTGTTAAACCTTAAAGAGTAATGTGTAAAGGTTGATAATAACTTATCCAACTATGAATGCAAGTAAAATAATAAACGGGAATTGATAGTAAACAAATCTAATACATGATTAGATTGAGATGAAGGGTAAGATATAGTCATATACACACTGGATTATGTGACCTAATGTGAGGCATTATGTGATCATGTGTTGTAGAGACTTGAAAGATTCAATCGTAAAGTAATTATACTATAGAAGACGCTGAAGGCAAGTATTCTAACTCTTGTCTCAGTTCAATCTGAACAAGTTTTTGAAGTTCATGTATCCTTATGCATGAATTGAAGTACAATGAAGTTAAAGCCAAATCTTTTGGCTAGACTTAACATATTGAGTGGATTTTTGATAATCTATTCATCTGTTATCAAATGTTATTATCTTTTGTCAACTACTTGATATGGTTTTCAAAAGAAGACTGAAATGTTAAGAAAATGTTTTTGTCGGTTAAACGACAGGTACGTGTGGTTGCCAAATGATTAAACGTACATACGTTTAATAGATGTAGTGTTGATCAACATAGAGTACAATAGGCTGATCACCTAGAAGTGCTCATAAGTAATATCGGGCTTGCGGAATTAGTTCCGGGTTTTCCTTTTCAAAGAAAGAATGAATACTCGAGCTCTTTGACCGGAGTGAATGTTTTACTGAATATTATTCATTGTGAAACATTTTGAAAGAAAGATGAAGTGCTATTTTGAATTATCAGTAGTACTTCATAACTATTGTTCAGTTATCGAAGATATACGATTCATATGTATCAAGCATGTTGTTATTGAAATTGTTATACTTGCTGAGCTAGTTATGCTCACTCTTGCTTGAACCATATGAATGCAGCTAAGATTGAACTTCCCGAAGGATCGAAAAAGGATAAAGGAAAAGCTAAGGCAGATTATTAAGTTGTCTTATAATAGTATAGGTCTATTGTTGTAATATAATGAATATTATGACAAAGAACATTTGTAACGGGTATAGAACCTGGGAAATGTAAATATTATTTTAATATATAGACGTTATGTTCGTTCTTTGAGACTTTTCAATGGAATAAATGTATGAAAGTTTGTATAGTATAGAACCATCTGTCGGGTTGGAAGATACCTGGATTTGGGGGCGCTACATTGTCAGTCACTAAGTGGGCATGTTTGATTATTTATAGATCTTTGGTCATACTGTTTCTGGACTTCCAAAAGTGTTAGGATTGTAGTAATAATGTAATATTACAATCCCAATCAAGTTTTATGGCAATCCTACATCATAACAGAAAGATATAGGCCTCACAAATCTTGTCAGACATTATTCTTCAATTTCTGGGTTTTCCAGAAATTGAAGAACAGTCGAGGTGCTACCTTTGAGCCCTTGAATCCTTGATGTACAAGTTTACTTAATGTGTTATAAAGGTTCAAATATGTAGTGGATATGTCAATGTATGATTATAAAACATCATATCAACATAACAACATCCAAATCACAAGATTCAAGCTAGTCAAACTTTGCCAAAATTTTTTGCTGATGAAGATCTGGGTTTTCCAGAAAACATTCATGAGCCAGTCGGTCAAGTCTACTTTGACCAAAATTATCTATGATTCTATTAAGGATCTGGTCGATCTGAGGACATTAGTGTGTAGCCTACATACCAGTCTACAATATTTAACTAACAACAAGGCCAAAACACATAAAAGTTGCAAGATCAAGCGCCTGCAAAATGGTTGTCAGACCAAACTGGAAATTCTGGGTTTTCCAGATTCTAAGTTTTGTGCTCGGTCAACGCACTTTGACCGATCATATCTTGCAATATATACTTGATCTGAGCTTGATTCAAGTCTCAAATCAAAGCCCTAACATCAAAGAACAGATCTATAACATAACATACACCAAAAATCAAACACACACAGATTTAAGGCCTTTGACATATGGTTGTCATGCCATTTTTTAAACTTTTCCCAGATTTCTAAAAATGCTATTTTTGAGCACTTTGATGTTATGGATATGGGATTTAACAACCCAGATCACTAAATAACATCTTAATTCACATATCTAGCCAACAAATTACAACATATAACCTCAGATCATAAGATTTCTAGGTTTAGGGTTTTTATACCTTTCAATCTTGATCTTTGATTTTTGACTTTTGATTGCTGTTCTTGGCTTGATAAGAGGCTAACATAGCTTAACTCTCTCTCTCTCTCTCTCACTCTAGATTTTCGAAATGGATGATGGAGAATGACTAGGCAATAATGAGAAGTAAAGTAAGATTTTCTTTACTTTAAATCTTTGATCTATTTGATTCAATGTATCTAGTTGGCAAATGATGGCTGATATTTGACACATATCTAGGGCTAGAGCTAGGGTGGTTTACCAACTCAAGATCATGGCAAGATTTACAAGCTAAAAATAAAAGAATGTGACAAAAGAGTAAAATGGTCATTTTCCCTACAATTTTAATTCTAAAATTGTCATTTGATCCAACCCTTAGGGTTTGACCCTTAGGGTTAAAACATAAGGTTTCCAAAAGTCATTTTCTAGGATTTTCGAATTAGGTTTTCAAAAATAGAAAATTAGCATTTCTAAATTATAATTAGGATTCTATAAATATATTAAGATTTCCTAATGATGAAATTCAATCTTGCTAATTAGGATTATTATTTCCTAATTAAAATTGATAATTTAGCCATTAGGGTCGAAATTGTACATTAGGGTTTATAACCCAAGAATTAGGGTTTTAAATAGAAAATTAATCTTTCTAATTTTGAAATTAGGTTTCCTAATTAGATTAGGGTTTTCTAATTACTTGTAACTTGAAAATTAGGATTAATGTTTCCTAATTAACATTAAAATTATTACACTAAAAATTAGGTTTTTTCCTAATCATAAATTAGGGTTTCTAAACCAGAAATTAGGGTTTTCTAAATCAATTAGGGTTATCCCTAATTAGGTTATCATTAATAATGTTTAAACCTTATACCAACATTTGCATTTCCAAACTAGGGTTTTTAATTTCCGAATTAGGGTTTCAAATTTCTGGAACCAAAATTAGGGTTTCAGAACCGGTTTCTAGGGTTTCTTATCCATTGTTAGGGTTTTCTAACTGAACGCTGACGTTCTTAATATATACTTAGGGTTTAACACTAATAAAATTTATTTGGTCAAACCTTGACCCTTAACCACATTCTGAACACATAAATGACCATATACACAGAACATATTCACGTATACACTT
This sequence comes from Panax quinquefolius, assembly GCA_020205615.1. NCBI lineage: Eukaryota > Viridiplantae > Streptophyta > Magnoliopsida > Apiales > Araliaceae > Panax > Panax quinquefolius. The sequence goes on from CM035155.1 coordinate 79,041,509, forward strand.
AATCCTGAATAATTCACCTAAATTCTTCACAGAATTTTGAAATCCTCAAAATTCCTTCCCAAAAATATCAAACGCATACACATATTTTCTGTCTAGATTCTAATATTGAACCTTAAATCAATCAATTATGATTTTAAAAATTTTCTAAATTCTCAGGTTGTCACATGGATCATGGAAATAGAGAAATTTTTCGATGTGGCTAGAGTAGGTGAGAACCAGAAAATTGCTTTTGCAACATTTATGTCGAAAGCAGAGGCGAGTTATTGGTGGCAAACCAATAAAACTCGAGGAGTTCAAGCGGTAATGACTTGGGATAGGTTTAAGGAGATATTTTTCGAGACTTATTTCCCAGAGAGTTCGAAAAATCAAATGGAGGTGCAATTTTTAGTACTGAAGCGGGGATCAATGACGGTGGCGAAGTATGCCGCTAAATTTAATGAGTTGGCGAGGTTCGCGCCATATCAAGTCAACACAGATGAGCGTAAGGCTGTGAGGTTTGAACAAGGATTGAAACCCTGGTTGTACAGTTAAGTTTCCATGTTTCAACTGAAGACATTTTTAGCTGTACTTGAGAAAGCAATTCTCGCTGAGGGTGGAGGCGAGGCCGTAACAAAGTACAACCAAGAGCGGAGAAAGAAGAAGAATGGGGGTGAAGCTAAGAATAATGGCGGTAGTGGTGGAAATGGTAATAATAATTTGAAGTGAAAATGGAATGGAATTGTAGGTGCTGGAAACCAGCAGAAGAAGAAGTTTGAAGCATGTGCTACATGCGGGAGGTTTCACACGGGTATGTGCTTAAGGGGGAAATGAGTATGTTATAACTGTGGCCAGGAGGGTCACATTGCCCTAAATTGCAATCAACCCAAGAAGAATATTTGCTACACCTGCGGGTCAAAGGATCATTTTACTCACGAGTGTCCTAAGAAGAAATCTGGTGAGACTACTGGAAGCAAAGGAGGTAGCAGTGGAGGTACATTGACTATTGTGGGACCCACGTCTTCAAATAAGCCCATAACCAAAACCTTCAACATGACGGTGCAAGACGCGGTGCAATCAAAAGATGTCGTGTCAGGTATTATCCCAATCAATGATATAAATACATATGTATTATTTGATTCGGGTGCTACTTGCTCGTTTATATCTGATGAATTTTCTAAGAGGTTAGAATTACCTAAGGAAGAGTTGAATTTCCCTTTACAAATAGAAATTACGAAAAGGGAGGTAATTCATATTAGGTTCGTATACAAGAACTGTAGGGTGAATATTAAGGGGAATGTTATGACAGTAGATTTAATCCCGATAAAACTCAAAGAGTTTGATGTTATTTTGGGAATGGATTGGTTATTCAATTATGGAGCGATAATTTATTGCCAAAATGAAATGTATAAACCTTATGACTCCGTAAAAGGTAGTTTTCTATGGTAGCAAATCGCCTAGACAAGCGAGATGTCTGGTGATTATGCAGACCAAGGAGTTATTGAGTTAAGGCTGTGTTGGATACTTAGCTTACATAGTCGATACTCAGAAGAAGAAAAGGGTGAAACTGGAGGAGATACCAGTAGTTAGGGATTTTGTGGATGTGTTTCCGGAAGATTTTCCAGGACTTCTGTCTGACCGAGAGATCGAGTTTGTGATCGACTTAGCGCCAGGAATTGCTCCAATATCGAAGGCCCTGTACATAATGGCTCCGATAGAGATGAAGGAACTATTGGTGCAATTACAAGAACTTCTAGACAAGAAATATATTCAGCCTAGTGTATCACCGTGGGGAGCGCCAGTGTTATTTGTGAATAAGAAGGACGGATCAATGCGTCTTTACGAGCACATTAAGGTGATCAACCTATAGTACTTTATGTTGTACAACACTACTTTCTTTAAACGTATGTACGCTTAAGTTGTGGCAACCTCACGTGCCTGTTGTTTGACGACAAAACATTTGTTTAGCATACTCAATTTTCATTTGAAAACCATACCAAAATAGTTTGGCAAAACATTGACAATACTAAGATAGATTATAAGAAATCCAAAACATCTTAAGTCTAGCCGAAAGGATTGGCTTTGACTTCATCATACATCAATTCATGCGTAAGAATACATGAATCACAAAACTTGTCTAGATTAAACATGGACAGGGGTTAGAACACTTGCCTTTAGCGTCGGCTATTGTTATTACACTTTCCCTTTAAGTCTTTAAAGTCTTTACAATATATGATCACATACCGTAACACATTAGATCATATATAATCAATTATGGTTACTTCTATATCTTACCCTTCTTCTCAATCTAATCATGTTTTAGATTGTTATTTTCGGTTTCGGCTTATCACATTACATTGTTCTGACATTCAATTAATCTTTCATCGACCTTCAGTTGTACTACTTAAGGTCTTTAACATCATTTAAGGATGTTACTTCAAGTTCTTTAATGTATTACTCATCATCAATTAAACCCTACTTTCTTTTCAATTCATAATCATTCATTACTATGTGTGGTCAAGTGTTGGCGCTGCGACGCCAACTTCTTCTCTTTAAGCCTCGCGACGCCACTCTTCAATGGCTGAGGACCGGACTCGGAGCTGCGGCGCCACTCTTAGTTCTCTTGGCCGCGCCATAGTGTGAAACTACTGGTGGGTCGGGCAGCCTTTGCTTTCGATACAGCAGGTACCACCTTTTGGCCTTATGGTGTGGTCTTCATGGCCTTGACTTTGTGCACCAGATAATTTTGATAGTTTTTGAACTTTGCGAACTTACCGGACTCCAAATTTGATCATTTTAAGTCCGAATTGGCTTATTCAAAAGCCATTATCTCACAAATCACATACTCTACGTGTTCGTGCAAGAATTTTACATTTTCGACTTCGTTAACTCAAAATTGACCTTTGAGTTCATTTTTAATGAAAACGATAAACGTTCGTGAACGTTCAACGCTTGTTTCTTCGTTCTAAGTCAGAATTCGATAATTTTCAAGTCCACAACTCTATAATTCCAAATAAGACTTATCCCCATTGAAAACCAACATTTCCAAGCTCAATGTTAAAATTTGACTTCCATTCTGAGAATTTCACGATTTCGACGATTATCCTCCGAACTCGTGAATTTCGCCATAACTTCGTTACTTACGATTTGTTCATTATTTCAAATGTATTCTTTCCATCATACTAACATCTTAACATACATATTTCATTAACTTATTTACATGATAAGTTCTTACTTTTCTTCCTTAGTTCATAACTTATATGCTTATGATTTCACTTCACATGATTTATCAGGGTTTTAATCTTCTAACAACCATCCTTGCTTCTTCTTATCATACAAACTTCATTAATGTAAATATATGACAAGTTCTTCCTTAGTTCATAACTTATATATGAACGAATTGCTTATTCATGGCTTATTAAAACTTAAGTCCATTGATTAGCCATACTTAACACTTCTTAGCATACATGTTCCACTAATCAACACTTCTTTATCAAACTATAGTTGAAGAGATGGAAGAATAATGGTCTAGGAGTCTTACCCTTGATAATCAAACTTGGTTCTTCTTCTTGCTTTTTGAAATATGAAAGACTAAATTTTCTAACTTTTTCTCTCTAACCAATAAACACTTAATATGTTGGATGAAATTAACAAGTTAGAAATGATCCAACTCTCCTTCTATTTATAGGATTTCTAAGGTTAGGGTAGTTTAGTCAATAAACCATCCCACCTCCTTAATCAAACCTCCTTACTATTCATTACTTAATCTTCAAGTTTACTTGCTCATCACATCCTTTGCTTGGCCATCACAACTTTTGCTTGGCCACCAAGATCACCCATGTGATCAATGGGCCTACATGGGTTGCCTCATGGGTCATGCTTACCCATTGGATTCTTACTTTGGGCTTTAGGTTCAATTAGCTTGCTTATGATTTTGGTCTTGCATTAATCCACATTGGCTTATACAATAAAAAACATTTGGGCCTTAACCTTTAGTTAGCATTGGGCTTAATCATAATCTTAATTAGACTTTACACTTCCTACACAATCCTACAAGTCCAATAGATATGGCTTAAAGCCTTAAAATGTATTGTCTACGTATTAATCTCGTATTCCAACTCATATATTTATTCATCATATACGACATACCATCATTCATACATACTCGGATAATACTTCGTATCATACTCGTATTCATTACCTCGTATAATACCTACGTATTATACGATCATTGCTTTAACTAGTTAACGCTTTACTATTCCTAACGTTCTCGAATTAAGTCCGCAAACGAAAAACTACATTTTCCATACTTGAATTATTATTACATAATCCATCTCACCTCGATATTTTATCGTTACACATTTCTCGGAAGTTCAACAATAATTCCTGAGCAGAAATCAGTGAATAGTATTTTTCAAAAATTTCTCAGAAAACTTTTATTTTCGTCTTGGAAATTAAAACACTTTAATTCCTTCACATAGTCAAAATACTACCACATTCCGACGTATCTAGGCTATAGAACGACATTTATCTTGCTAACACATAATAATAACAAATAATATAATTTTATTCATTATTTAATTAAATAAAATTATTTTACAATAAAATCCGAATTTCTCGGTCGTTACAACATAAATTATAGAACCGATATCCGGGGATCGTAGTCGCGATAAAATGAACGCGTGGGATTGCTATGATTGTGATTCCTTAGACGTTGAGTGACGAGGATGATGTATAACATTTCAATGTTATGATGTCCTAATGAGAGTTAAGTGTGAAGCGTATAGACGCTGTGAACGCAACGCAGATGCGATGAACAATCAGTCTTAGCATACAACAAACCGTATGGCTTCGACATTAAGAAAGAGTAATGAATGTGGGGTTCATGTAATGGATAACGAAAGTAGTAAGTAAGATATGAAATATCAAGAAAGCCATAATGAACGATATCAAGATTAATGAAAGCCGAATGTGGGTCGAATAGAGAATGTTAGAATGAAATGTAAGCGTTAAACACTTTAACTGACGTGAGGGTTGAGTGTACGCGAATAGTAAATGGGCAGAACCTACACCCCGTGTATGGTTTGACCGTAGAGTAATGAAGACCAATGATTAAACTTGTGAACAATGAAGAACTGAATTAAAGACAATGACATTTAACATAAAGAAGTTGAGATAATGATTAACTTGGATGACATTTCGAGTCGATGAACTGGAAGTTATAAGATATGAATAAGGTAACATAAAATTATTAACGCTATGAATGCATAGTATTGACATTGAATGCTCGTTCTGAGTATACAAAAGACTGTATGACTTAGACGATAAAGAATGAATTCTGAGGTATGACATTTAGTTCCCAGAAAGCCATAAGGAATAAGAAATTAACTTAAAAAACATTATAGTTTTAATAGTTCGAATAAATTAAGATGAGTTTAGGTTGTATTACAATCGTAACCTTTGATGGTTGACATATGAGAGTTGGGCTAAACAATTCCTTCAGAGAGCGGAGGTATATACAAAACTGCCAACCGATTTAACTCACTATAAAAAATAGTGTAGATGAGATGGGAACTTGTTTGTTAGTTGTTTGTGGGAAACCACTTAGAGTACCATATGGACTACTAGTAGAGACACGTTGTGAGCTGAGTCCTAGGAGAGTTATAAAAAGAAGATAAGAATAAAAATCATCAAAGATGATGATCGTATGAGTAAGACATCTCTATTTGTCATGAAGCCATAAACCGGTAAAGAAAATTGGTCGCATAAACTTAGATTACAAGAACGCGAACCCTAAGAAGTAAAGTTAAGTAAACCAATGCGTAAAGTCAAATATATGACTAATTGGTGTATGTGCTATTTCCTTATGTGCTATACAAGTATTTGGAATAAGCAGTTCAGCATAAACTATAAGTTGTAGCTGTGCGTAAGGCAAGTTTCCTAACTTCATTCATATTTTAAATGAATGCTAGTTTCTTAAACTTTTCAGATGTTGAACTTGAGAAGTTCTGTCTATGTGCAAATGTGCGATATTTGTACAAAATGGTAGAACGTATGAGGCCTTGAGCCATAATTTGAACACTTCGGTGTTTCTATGAGATGAATTTTCTGTAATTAAACTGTTCAATATGAGAATGTTCTGTTTATACATGAATCATTATTGTTAAGTTTGTGCTAATGATTCTAGCCGGACAGGATGTGTATGAAAAAGGTAGAAGAATGAAAGTATTTTAAAGTGAATATGACTAATGTTTTAAAATGATAGGAATCAAGATTATTCCTATTATTCAAGCTACTTCATAACCTTTGTTCGGTTATTGAAGTTTTAAAAGAATGTTCAGATTCTTGAGGTTGTTTATTCAGTTGATATAACTTCCTAAGCAATTGAATGCTCACACTTGCTTTAAATAAAAACATTTTCAGCGAATGATGTTAGAAAGAACTTAAGGATCCCGTAAAGATCAAGCTGATCGGTATCTAGAAGAAGTGCCATTCAGTATATGAATGTGCATGAAGATCAAGCCAAGACTTGTTATGTAAAATAGTTTAATTAAACTATATATTAGTTTAATGAACTGTTATGTATCCTTGATGGCGGATAAAAGTCACTCGCGTAAGATGTAAAGAATAATGAAATTATCATTATTTGTAATAAACAAGGTTATAAGGTATTAGAACCTAGGATTTGAGAATGTATATTTTTATATTTAGCTATATAATGATGTATGTTTGCAAAGAAGTGGGATCGTGACGTACAGAATCCGAGTGTGAAAATAAAACAGATTTTGGGGCGTTACAGCATATGCTGTGACGCCCTCAAAATAGGTATACATCAACCCATCTTGAGTTGCCAAATACATGGTACAAAATTCAAATATAAACTAATAATACAGCAGTCGTGTAAAATACAACAACACATATGCTGTGAGTTTAAATACAAATATTGTCTTCTAGATAATATCCATTCTCAGAATAAGTCCTCATTACATTTATTATCACACTATTTAACAGAATCGTGAGGACTACTAGCTAATACTATCATATTCGGACCATCACTCCATTCCCCGACTCGTCCCGGCTACGTTCTCATTTCCTAAAGAGAACAGTGAAAGAAAGGGTGAGCTCAACTAGCCCAGCAAAAAATATTATAACTAAGATAATACAAAATAAATTATCATTAGCCTCCAACAATGTTAAACTAATAAAATACAATAGACATCAAGTTTAACTGCAGCGGATCAAGCAATCCATTAAAAGAGTCAACTAGAGAATAAAATCTACTATCTTTTATGTTTTAAAAAGTTTTTCATCACTTTTATCGTTGAGACTCAGCTTAATAAATAATCCACATCATCCCTGCACTACGGCCAAGGATATTCATTAGGGTCACGACCAAAAATTCCATGCACTACACGGCCAAGGACATTTGTGTATTCATCAATGGTAATGATCATGCCAACAACATCATCCATCAATGCATTACGCCAATGAGGACTTTTACCACATCACTTGTTACATTACGGTCATGATTACACCGAATAATCCCTGGTCATAATCATACCAAGTCCATCCATGCTCTACAGGCCATAGAAGACTTTAAAAAATATAAACATGAGGATGATGACAATGATATAAGAATTCAATAAAACAAGTTCAAGAATTAAGTTATTCAGGAACTAATAACGTCCAAATTGTCAACATGATACTTCGTTGTAAAGTAAAATTCAAGAATGCTCAGAAGAATATTTCCATAAAAAGATATTGGATGAAGCGCAAATATCACGGATATTCCACTAATTTCATGGAGTATAGAAGTCAAAATTTTAACCAACTGAGAATAATAAGGAATGGAATAACAACAGAAATCACCATGCATGCGGTAGATTGCGCATAGGCAAAGTTATTCCAACAGAATAATAATAACGGAACCAGTCGGTGAAAATCACGGCGATGAGATGTTCCAACAGAATAATAAAGAATGGAATAACAACAAAAATCACCATACATGCGGTACTTTGCATAGACAGGTTATTCTAACAGAATAATAAATATGAGAATAATAAAAAGACGGAACCAGTCGGTGTAAAATACCAATGATGAGGATATTCCAGAATAATAATAAAGCGCGGAACCGGTGTCGTAAAGCCTGAAGCAGGATGTTGTTCAGCGGAATAATAAAGATGAATAATAGAAGAATGTCACAAAGTATAGGGTATTATATCGATATATCGAGTTATTCCAATGTAATAATAAGGAATGGAATAACAGAAGTTCTCTTCATGAATACAAAAGAATAATATCCCTTACCGTAAAAGAAACTGGATATAAGAGTAGGGAAGTAGCAGAATATTTTTCTATAATTTCTCTATAATTTCTCTCTCAGGAGTTTCAGTGAATTTGTAAGAAATAATAAAGGAATGAGCTTCTATTTATAGAAGAATGGAAGGGTACTGTGCAAGGATGAATTAATATACGTATCAAGGTTTTGATATCACCAATGCAAAAAGTCAATTAACTAACCAATAATATTACAACAAAAATTAAAATATAATACATATATATAAACACATGTTTTCAACTTATATATATCAATATTATATATACACCACTTAATTTTTCTCCGCCATAACCAACATCAATCCCCCACCCACCCAATAATCAAATTCACTACACTCTTACACATCACTATCACATTACCACTTTTCCACCATTTTCCACTCACACACACATCACACACCTATCACTTTCACATATCACTTTCTCCCACCATATACTCAATACATACATATACTTCCATACTTATACTCTTCCATTTCCAAAATCATTTTCCCAACACATATAGGCCCCACATGTGGCCCCCACAAGTGGGCCCCACCTTTAAAATAATTTTCTACCGATTATTTTGAAAATGGGTAAATAGGGGTCCATAAAATAAGCAAAACTTCATAAAAATCACCTTAATAATTTTAACAACATTTATCATCTTTATTACAATTCATTTATATTAATCGACCGTGTCGTTCCTCCGGAAGAGGGCTTTCCAATAAAGATTTATCCCTATTGGCGCGCAATTAGGTGACCAAACCTCTCCTTGGCAGAACTTCTAGACATCGTTAATATTGCAATTTATAATATTAATAACTCTGTCATTTCAATTATTGATTTAATAATATATAAAATATCGACAATAATTGAATCAAATAACGTGAGATACTATGCAACAATTATTATAGTAATAATTGAACAAAACTGAGTGACTTCTCACGTAAGCATTAATAATCAATACCATGTGCTACTATGCAACCACGCGTATTACTGTACTTTTACTACCGAGTAGTTCAACAGTATTTACGGTAAAACTTCCGCCGTTATTTTCAATAAAATATTTTTGTCATTTTCTCAATCCGACAATAATTCCGTTGTGGGGTCCACCAATGATTTTACCGTCGTATGGATATTTCCCGACACAGAATATTCCCCGACCAATCGAATATTATATGACAACTTGCATACTTTGCAAAATTTTCAAATACTACCCACAACTATAACAATATATCAAATCCATACCATAATATTAAAAAAATATTTCGAAAAAAATTAAATATTTTTTCATAAAATCTGGGGTCTCACATATGCTATTTACATCAACTCTCCCAAAATAAAAGAAATTTTAGGACTATATCATCATATCCCATTATTTATATCATTATTTGGGATTTACATATTATTTATTGCATAGTTATTCACATACTTATTATTCTTCCTATCAAGACCTACTAAGACGTCGCATAGCTTCTTTGCGCTCTTCCTCCAAGATATGGAACATCGTCCTATGATCTAACATATAACATGACAAGTCTTTGAACTGAACCGGATAGTAGATGACTCGGTCCTGAGCTCTATCAATCGCAGTATAAAAAACGTAGACCATCTCATCCATCTTAGCCTTCTTTTCCTAAACCTCTTATTCAGTTACATCTGCATGCTGGGAAGCCTTCTCATAAGCATCTTCAGCTCTCGTTCGCTTGGCAGACTCTTCTATCAGGTCATCATTCATCTTCTCAACCTCAACCAACAGCTGCTCCTTGTGTAACGCCCCGAAATTTGGTCTATCTTCACACCCAGATTCCGTACGTCATGAGTACATCATTCATCCAAACATACATCATTATATAATGAAATATAACAACATACATTCTAAATTCCCAGGTTCTCAAACCTTATAACTCCTTTTATTACAAATAACGATAATTACATTATTCTTTACATCTTACACGAGTGACTTTCATCCGCCACTAAGGATACATAATAGTTCATTTAACTAATCTAAAGTTCATTTAACTTATTTTATATTACAAGTCTTCGCTCGATCTTCTTGCTCATTCACAAATTGAATGGCACTGCATCTGGATACCAGTCAGCTTGATCTTTACGGGATCCTTAAGTTCTTCTAACATCGTTTGCTAAAAAATGTTTTTCATTTAAAGCAAGTGTGAGCATTCAATTGCTCAGCAAGTCATAGCAGTTAAACAAACAACTTCAAGAGTTTAAACATTCCTTTAAAACTTCAATAACCGAACAAAGGTTATGAATCAGCTTTATAATAATAGGAATAATCTCGATTCCTATCACTTTAAAACAATATTCACTTTCATTTTAAAATACTTTCACTCTTCAACCTTTTTTATACACATTCAGTTTGGCTAGAATCATTAGCACAAATTTAACAATAACAGATTATGTATAAACAGAGCATTCTCTAATTGAACAGTTAAATCATAGAACAGTTCATCTCATAGAAACACCAAAGTATTTCACATTGTGGCACAAGGCCTCATACGTTCTACCACCTTGTACATATATCACACCTTCGCACATAGACAGAACTTCTCAAGTTCAATATCTAAGAAGTTTTAGAAACTAGCATTCATTTAAAATATGAATGAAGTTAGGAAAGTTGCCTTACGCCCAGCTACAGCTTACACTGAACTGCTCATTTCAATTCCTATGTAGCACATAAGAAAAACAACACATACACCAATTAGTCATGTATATTTGACTTATGCATTGGTTTGCTTAACTTTACTTCTTAGGGTTCGCTTTCTTGCAACCTAAGTTTACGCGACCACTTTCACTACCGTTCTACGGCTTCATAACATACGGAGATATCTTACTTATACGTTCATCATCTTTGATGTTTTACATTCTTATCTTCTTCTTATAACTTCTCTAGGACTCAGCATACATCGCTTCTCTGCTAGCAATCCATATGGTACTCTGAGTGGTTTCCCACAAACAACCAACAAACAAGTTCCCGTCTCATCTACACTACCCATAATAGTGAGTTAGATCGGTTGCCAGTTTTGTATATACCTTTACTCTCTGAAGGAATTGTTAAGCCCAGCTCCCATATGTCAACCATCAAAGGTTACAATTGCACCACAACCTAACTTATCTTAACTTATCCGAAGTATTAACTATAATGTTCGTTAAGTCAATTTCTTATTTCTTTTAGCTTTCTGATAACTAAATGCCATACCTCAGGATTCATTCTTATCCGACTCACATTCGGCTTTCATTAATCTTCTTACCGTTCGCTACGGCTTCCTTAATACCCTTCGTTATTCTTCTTTAATGTCGAAGCCATACGGTTCGCAGTATGCTAAGATCGGTCATTTAACGCAATTGTGTTGCGTTCACAGCGTCTATATGCTTTACACTTATTTCTCATTACCATAACATAACATCAAAATGTTATTCATTACCTTCGTCAATCAACGTCTAAGGAATCACCATCATAGCAATCCCTCACATTCGTTTATCGCAACTACGGTCCCCGGATATCGGTTTCGTAACCCGCGTTCACCTTCTTTTAATCTCATTTAATCTTTTCGTTCAACCTTCATTAAAGGTTTAAAACACTTGATTAAGGGTTACATTAGTTGAACATTATGTTCTTTAAATTCCCTTACGTTTCCCTCAAGAGTTGAGCAGTTAAAATCTCTTCTCTGGCTTTTTTTTCCTACTAACTTGGCTGCGCTATTTCCACTCTCCTTTTTATCTCTCGCGTGCTGTGGCGTGAGTTTTCAAGATCACAGCTTCGCTTCTGATGCATTTGCAGCCAAGCCCTAACCCTAGAAAATTTCTCTAAGTGTTAAATCCAATTTGAGACGCTTACTTCTCGCTTTCATAACTTATTCGTTATAACTCAGAACGAGGCCATTCTAAAGTCATTCCCTTCCTTATCTTACGTACTTCAATACCCTTTAGACAGAACTTCATTCAGAATCTGTTAATGTGCCATTCAATTGGCTTAATCTTCACCCTTTGTTCATTTTATGTTTTTAACGCTCTTTGTTTGTTTGCCCGTAATTCAGTCATCCGAACTCGGAATTCATTCATTCTAGAGTCCATAACTCACATTTCCTATGTTATCTTACATTATTATGAAACCCTACACATTTGGGTTGATTTACTAACTTTCTCATTCTCGTTCGTCTTTTACAAAATCTTTGCCATAACTTCGTTATAGCTCAGCTTTAATCCGTTCTTCATGAACGTTTCTACCGTTCCTAACCAAGCAATAAGCATCTAACTTATACACAATGTTTTTTAAACTTGTCCATCAACAACAATTATCCTACGATGGTTTTAAATTTGTCCATCAACAACATTCTTCGTGTTCTTCGCTTGTTCTTCGTGTTCTTCGTTCGTTCTTCATTTTTAATCCATACTTTGATTATGATTTCACTTTTTCTTGGAATTCGATGTTATAAAACACCATTCCTTACTTATTTCAGCTACTCACTCATATAATCCACTCGGATCGTTCTAATTCATTATGAATCGTATACTTCCTTAAGAAATTTATAAACTAAACTTTAAATTCTTATTTCTTCATTTTCTCATGATTTCAACCATATGAAATCATTCTTACATCTTTTACTTCATATTCTCATTAAACTATGTTTTAACATAGAAAAATTCATTAAAAGTTCAGTTTTCAAATTACCTCTCTTCTTTAATCTTCCTCCGTTGGACAAAGTGTGCACTCAGACAAGCTTTTCTTCTTCTTTTTCCTCTTCTTTCTCCCATTCAAACTCTCTCTCTCTCTCTCTCTCTCTCTCTCTCTCTCAAAGTGTAGGATTTTCAAAATCCTAAACAATTGATTTAAGCTTCCTATTTACAGAAAACCAAGGCTAGGGATATTTTAGTAATTTTGCCCCCACCCCAAACCTACTTACTATTCATGACTTAAGCACTAAGTTTACTTAGTCCTTAAGTTTACTTAGCCCTTAAGTTTACTATTTCCACCTCCTTAGTTAACCTCCTTATTATTCACAAAACTTAGCCTGTAAGTTTCGTGGTTCCATTTTTCGGTTTTGTTCAACAGTTTTAAAAACTGCAATTCTCCGAATCCAAATATTTTTGGATATTTCGTCTTTCCTTTACCGATTAACTTTTACGTATTCTTCGAATTTCTAAAAAACTGAAAAACACTTTTTGGTGTCAAGCGTTTTCCTTCATGTTTTCCCCTAACGTAGTCAAACGAGTGAAAAGTACATAACAATACTTTTTGTCATTTTTTTTCGTCTGATTTTTGCACGTTTTTTGAGAAAAACTTTTATCGGATTACTTAACTTTTCACGACATATTATCGTCAAATCTTTTGAACCGAACTCTCGGAAAGGCTTAGGTTATTTAAACCCTAACCCTTAGGTTTCGTCAGGTGAACAGTGCTTATTTCGTCTTTTTCTCCGAAAAATTTTATTTTTGTCTTGAAAAATCTTACTCGTTCAATCTAGCTCATAGCCAGAATCCTCCCGATTAATAATCATCCTAGGTTCTAGAACGATTAATAAACACAGTACAAAATATTATTAATATAATTTATTTTATTAATAACTAATTCTTTAAACTTAAATTTTGGACGATCTGAATTTCCGAGTCGTTACACTATTCCCCTCTTATAAAAATGCTGTCCTCGAAATTTCTTAAAAACCACACCCATACCCGGGTCATCACATTCACCCCTTCTTCGCAGAATTTCATCCTCGAAATTTTAGCCTACCCCTCTTTTCAGCTTCTCTTCAAAGAAGTTCTTATCTTTCAAACATTCTCTCACCTTCACAACTTATCCAGAATTATGAAGTAGAATGAACAACGAGGAATATAAGAATCCCTTTAAAATATTTCATACTTTTGCTGAGGGGTCAAATTGACCATGAACTCTTACTAGGTTTAACAGCATTACGTCGTAACCTTTCTTTCCACGGTCAGTTTACAATCACCAAGAAGGTAAACTATCTCCTTCATACGTAGGCGATCAACCCATTGTATAACCCCATTTCAGGGTGTGTTCACCTTAGACTAAATTATTAGATTCCGCACCAAAACAATTTTGATTGGCACAACTTCTTCAAAGAAAGCTCAATTTTCTTTTAAACATGACATACTATTCGTCTTAGCCAAATTAAGTAGCTTAAACCATATCAATAAATTGGATATCAACTTGAAACATTCGTATAGTCAACTCAATTGACATCGACTACTTCTTTAAATTCTTTTTCAATACATCAAAACGTTTTATGACGTCATGATATTGTACTTTTCACAGTACGTTGAGGACTTCGTCAGTTTGTGACTTCGTCATTATACATCATACTATAGCGGGTTGTTGTTCCTAAGATCACATCCAACACTAAGTTCAATTATAGTAATAACTCCATCCTTTTACCATTCTTGCATCGAATGCACGAATGATATAAAATTCATTTTGATATTTCAAATCAATTTCTGTCTAGCCGAAACAATTAGCATGGATATACCAAGAATATTTCTTTAAAATCCATTGGTTCCAAAAGTTGAACCAATTCTTTCATTTTCAAAATGCGCACACATAAGCATGATTTTAATAAAGTTTGAAATCTAGCATAACTAGATGACTTGGAATATCTTATTCTCTATCTTCCTTCATTGTCTTACTTGCGACAATACTTACTCTTCTCTAACACCTTCAATACTAAGCCTAGTGAAAATACCTTATTTTCAATCTAAACATCCCTATACCTTAGTATAGTCCATCAACTTACCACACATTATGAGTTCAGGAACTTTTCACAATAATATGAGTTTAAGAACTATCCCAGACAGACCATAGTGTCCATTCGCTGAGAAATTCAAAAACATACCATATTATTATGAGTCACGAGCTTACAATAAGTATGAGTTTCATGAACTCGCACCTACATTATCGTTCTCTATCTATCAAGTATATACATGAGAAAAGATTCACCTTCTCATCATATACATCTTGATAGTGCGACCAATTCCAATGATTATCACTGTAATAAGCTAAGCGGTTGTTACACCGAGCACAAACCTTTGCCCATAACAAAGGTTCATATAACTCAGCTATCACATGAGTCCTCAATTAAAATTTTATAACTTCTAATTTTCTTTTTACTTAATACAAATTTTCTTTAATTCGTATGATATCCTTCATAACTCAAACTGAGTTCTTCTTCCCGTACTACTTTGTAGTACCATTGATTTATAGCATTAGCTATAAATCATTCACCGTTTAACAGCTCATCTGTTACTACGATTTACTATGATCACGGGGTGATCTTAATATCCTTCTCTCTACGATTATAGTCTTAGGTACTCATACCTAAGATTTATAACCTATCAGCTCTGATACCAACCTGTAACGCCACGAAATCCAGTCTATCTTCACACCCGGATTCCGTACGTCACGAGTACATCATTCATCCAAATATACATCATTATATACTAAAATATAACAACATACATTCTAAATTCCCAATTTCTCAAACCTTATAACTCCTTTCATTACAAATAACGATAATTACATTATTCTTTACATCTTATACGAGTGACTTTCATCCGCCACTAAGGATACATAATAGTTCATTTAACTAATCTAAAGTTCATTTAACTTATTTTATATTACAAGTCTTCGTTTGATCTTCTCGCTCATTCACATACTAAATGGCACTGCATCTGGATACCAGTCAGCTTGATCTTTACGGGATCCTTAAGGTCTTCTAACATCGTTTGCTGAAAATATTTTTTATTTAAACCAAGTGTGAGCATTCAATTGCTCAGCAAGTCATAGCAGTTGAACAAACAACTTCAAGAGTTTAAACATTCCTTTAGAACTTCAATAACTAAACAAAGGTTATGAAGAAGCTTGAATAATAGGAATAATCTCGATTCCTATCACTTTAAAACAATATTCACTTTCATTTTAAAATACTTTCATTCTTCTAACTTTTTCATACACATTCTGTCTGGCTAGAATCATTAGCACGGACTTAACGATAATGGATTATGTATAAATAGAGCATTCTCTTATTGAACAGTTAAATCATAGAACAATTCATCTCATAGAAACACCGAAGTGTTCACATTGTGGCATAAGGCCTCATACGTTCTACCACCTTGTACAAATATCACACATTCGCACATAGACTGAACTTCTCAAGTTCAACATCTGAGAAGTTTTAGAAACTAGCATTCATTTAAAATATGAATGAAGTTACGAAACTTGCCTTACGCCCAGCTACAGCTTGCGCTGAACTACTCATTTCAATTCATATGTAGCACATAAGAAAAATAACACATACACCAATTAGTGAT
The DNA here is from genome assembly GCA_020205615.1 of Panax quinquefolius. Lineage (NCBI taxonomy): Eukaryota > Viridiplantae > Streptophyta > Magnoliopsida > Apiales > Araliaceae > Panax > Panax quinquefolius. The sequence goes on from CM035155.1 coordinate 79,058,150, forward strand.
AAGTAGGTTTTATACCTACTTATCCTGTATCTGTTACTTGAATTAGTTGCTTAATCTCATGTTTCTTAGTTACTTTTCATGCATTTTGTGTTCGTTTTGTAGATTATTCGTTTGGGAGTTGTGATCGCAAAGAATTGGTATGAAATCGCAAAGAAAAGAATTCTGGACATCGTTTGGGCTTTCATGTTTATTTCATGTTTTTCACTTGGAACTTGGATTATATTGTATAGCTTCTTCTTAGCTTTCCGGAACATCTTGAATCATTCTAATCGGAGTTCGGATGCAAGAGTTATGATCTTTGTACCAACGGACGTTGAACTTCACTATTTTGGGTGGCCATTTGCATAGTAGTCACTTCCATCCCAATTTCGACCTTCCTCCTTTCGTTATTTCTCAATTCTCAAAGAATGAAAGTTGTAGAGATCGTCGATAGCTTCGATTTGATAGGTGACAGGCCCCATAACTCCTCCCGGATCAGACGTTATGGCCGTTTTTCCAGAGGACACTGTGGTAGAAAATGGACCCCCGCCGAGGCGGGTATACCAGCTTGAAAACAGAAAGGACCCCCGCCGGGGAGGGGGTATGCATAGAAAAGCCATTTTTTGCCCAAATTTGAATTGGAGAAGGATTTTTTCGATCCGATTGACTCAAAGACTTCCAAGAGGACTTAAAGACAGATAAAAAGGCTTATAAAAGGAGGAGAATCACAAGGATTAGAGGAGGGATTTAGATTAGAAAAAGAAGTAGGATTCCATTAGATTAGATTAGAATAGATTAAGACCAAAACTCTAGTTCTTATGAGATTTGGAGATTGAAGGAACTTGGAGACCATTGAAGATTCAAAGTAGGAGCAAGGAGAGAGCATCAAATCTACAGACAATAGATTCTATCTTCTTATCTTCTTCTATCATTGTCTTTTAATGTGTATTCAATTATGGATTCTTAGTTTTAATTCAATAATCATGAACTAATTCTTTGTTTGAGATTACAATGGATCTTATTATGTAATTTATTTTAATATGTTTCACTATCAATTATTATGTTCTATTGTGAGGATTGTCTATTGTGATTTGAACTAAATTTTTTAATTGATTGGCCATCAATTACCGTGATAATCTATATGAACTCGAGAGATGAAATTTAGATTTAGATCTGATCATGATAGCATGTGTTTGTGATTTCTGCATAGATGAAATTCATGATTCGTGTTTAGGATAGAGATATGCATTTACGCCATATATAACCTTATAGAGAACTTGTGCTTTAAATCCTTTTTAATTGTAATTCACATAGAGATATAGTGGATTAGTTAATTAGGGTGTCTTGCTTAATTCTATCATCTGTGGATTTAAGTGAGTATGGGTATTATGCATCGAGAGGTGGTTTTATCTACTTTAGTGTTCTTGATTAACAATTCACGATAGAGAATAATTGATGGGAAGCGTGTTAACTTAAATGAAGCAATAAGTGAAGTTGTGACCTTAAATCTCCGTAATCTTAATTTAACTAGTGGAATTTAATAATAGTTTAATTATATAATTTGAAATTCATTCGTTTAAATAAGATTGAGTTTGTAACGCCCCAGATAATCGAACATTTTGTAAATACTTTTATTAATGAATAAAATAATAATATTTATTATTATTATGTTCTAGTAAGATGAATGTCGTTCTATAACCTAGAAACGTCGAAATGTCGTAGTATTTTAACTACGTGGGAGAATTAAAGTGTTTGAATTTCTAAAACGAAAATAAATGTTTTTCGAGAAATTTTCTAAAAAACACTATTCATCGATTTACGCTCAAGAATTATTTTTGAACTTCCGAGAAATACGTAACGTTACAATATCAAGGTGAGATGGATTATGTAATATTAATTTAAGTATGGAAAATGTAATATTTCGCATGCGGACTTAGTTGGAGAACGTTAGGAATATTAAGCGTTAAGAATAGAATGTATTGATTGTATGATACGAAGTATTATACGAGTACGTATGAAGAATGGAATAACGTATGTTACAAATTAATATACGAACTAGAAGACGAGAATTATACGTATAGTATATATGTCAAGGTTTTTAATTAAATGAATGGACTTGTAGGATTGTGTAACAATTAATAGTTCAATAAGAATTGAATGTGCAAGCCCAAGGTAACTTAATACAAGCCCAAAGGTTTGAGTTAAGCTAAGTGGATTAAAGCCCAAATTATAATCCATTGGATAATTAGGATCCATGGTGCAACCCATGGGTAGACTTGATGGGCAAGAACTTTGTGTAATGCCCAAGTGTTTGTGATGATCAAGTACTTTATGTAGCTAGCAAGTTTACTTAGGGCCAAAGCAATGAATAGTAAGGAGGTTAGATTAAGGAGGTGGAAGGCCTAAATGACCATTCTACCCTAACTTTGCCAAGCTTATAAATAAAGAGCTCCACAATTCAATTGTTGCTTGATTAAATTTCATCCAACTTCTATCAAGTTAAGTGCTTAAGTGTTAGAGAGAGTAATTCAATCAACCTTTGTGAGATTTTCAAGGAAGAGAAGTACAAGTTCTTCAAAGGTAAGACTCTAGTCTAATACATATTCATCTATATCATTATAGGGTGATAAGAGATGTAACGATCCGAATTTTCAAATTATAATTTAAATATTTATTGAGTTATATAAATATTATTTGAGGTGTTTATTGTTAAATAAATATTTTATTTATGTGATGGTGGATGAATCTAAAGGTATTAGAGAATTTTCTAAATTAAAGTTAAGTTATAATTTAGAGGTTTGTATTATTAACATGAGGTGTTATATTGTTGTGTTAATTTGATAATTTAGATGGTATATTAAATTATTAAATAAAATTATAATGAAAATTATAATTTGGTGATATTTGCTAAAATGCTATATTTAATTAAAATATAGTATGTGATAATAATATGTGATTATAAGTTATAAACTAAAGTGTTTATTAAAATAAATTAAAAAGGGTTTAATTTAGTTTTTGCCAAACAAGGCTTAATATATTAATTCTTTAAAATTTAAAGGGTTTTTGCCAAACAAGCCTTATGGCTTTTGAAATTTCTAGTTTTTGAAATAAAATAAAATAAATAAAATAATTAAAATAATAAATATAAAATATTTATAATATGAGCATTTATTTTGTAACTGCCATTTTATTAAGTTGGCATATTAAGGTCTGGCAGTTTTATTTGTGCGCATTGTTATCAGTTGGTTTACGCATTCTTGTTTGCAAAGTTTGAGAGTACTGAGTTTGTGAGAGTTGAGGAACTTGAGAGTGAATTGGAGAGGAGCCTTAAGAATTTTTACAGCAAATTCAGTGTGTTTAGCAAGAATTTCTGTCAAGCAACAAAAGGTATGTTCATAACTATGATAATATATATGTATATGTCTACATATCTGATCTACGGCAAAGTTTTGTTATACTCTATGAATTATTTTTTCTGAATTGTTGTTATGTAACTAAGTTATGGTGGTTATACATGCTTATAATGATTAGATATTGTGTTTAAACCAATATTGCATGTTAATTTCGGATATTAGTAGACATTTTTGACAATATATGTATTTTTCCATATGTTCATGAAAAGTATCAATTTTAGTGGCCAATTCGTATGAGAAATTGTAAATTGAAGTTTGTATATGGTAGTTCATTGAGATACGAACGTAACGTAGTTTGAATGGAGTAACTTGGTCAAGTAATGAAATCACGATGATGATTTTTAGGATGAATGTCAAGAAAATTGAGTTTTGATGAAAAACATGAAAATTGAGAAATTAAAATAGCTTTAGTTGTTGTTAAATTGTGCTAAGTGATTGAATAGGTGAGCAATCATGTTTATAATAGTTGTATAATTATTTTACGTGTTATTATCACTGTTTGGTGGGTGAAATTTATGTTTTTTGGGCTAAAGTCGGCTACTGTTCATTAGCCTTCTCTGCGTCTGTCTGAACAAACATGCAATTTACCTTGCTGGATTCTTGTACGGCCCAGCCTCTGTATGGTAAAATTGCCGCCATACCACGGTTTGTGATTCCGCTCTCTTCAATTCTGCGAGACTTGGGATAGCGTCATAACATGGTCTGAAATTTTGTTAGCATGTTAAATGAGTAATGTTAAGGTTAACATAACATAGTGAAATGTGGTTAGTAATTCGAACGTTGTAAAAGTTGGTAAACTATGAAAGGAATGTTTTGATTTATTAAGCATGAAAAATAGTGAATAGGTGTTGCGAAGTAAAACATTTAGAGTTTCTGAAATGTGAATGGTAATGAACATGTTATGATATGTTAGCATGTCTAATAGGTGTTATGGTTCTAAAATTATGTGTAGGTGATCGTGAGTTTAACTTTATAGCTTACACTCAAGGCAAGTTTTCTAACTCTATACTTACATTGAGCAAGTTTTCTAACTCTATATTTACATTGAGCAAGTTTCTAAACTTCTCTTTTTACATTGAGCAAGCCTTTTATCCTTACATTTATGTTGAGCTAGTTCTTACTTTAAAGTTTCGTTAAACGAACTATTGTATTCTTAATCATGATTTTAACAATCTAGCTATGACATTATTTTATTCAAACAAGTTTGAAGTCCAATACTTATTGATGCATTCTAACTTGTTTATTGTTAGACAAGTTTCATTATTGTTATTCGAATATTATGAATGTAGCTTTCTTGAATTCTAATTTCAAATGTTGAATTATTATAGTTCATTTACTTAACACAAGTCATTCTCATGATAAGTAAGCTTTATTTTCAGCTTGCTATTACTTAATGTTTATTCAATAATTCATAGTCCTAGCTTAATTTTATTCAAGCAAGGTTTATTATTGTCATTCAATACTTATGCTTTGTAGTTGTTTCTAAGCATGAGATCAATTATAGTCAGTTCGCTTACACTTATTCATTGTTTCATATTATGTTATTATTGATCAATTGTTGTATTATCAAACACTATTGATTCAACTAGTCCTCTAGTTGATGTTAATTAAACTTCAAATTACCCTTGAAAGCTTATCCAAACCAAACTTTCTTTGGTGCGGACTTGTACTCTAAATACAATGATGAACAACCCTATTATTATTAGGGGATAACTTACGCGTAGCATTAAAATGTTTGTGCATAATACATTGTACGAAGGGCTGATCCCCCTAAGTACGAGGAGTCCTTATAGTCTTATGACTGTTAAAGTTGGAGTTGAAAGATTACTCGCAACTGTGGACATAACTCATGGTCTTATGACCCTCAGTTATGTTTATTCCATATTTTGGATTCCAGTTTCTGATTTTCATTGTTAGAGTACTATTCAGTCTTGATGAGCCTATTATTGGCAGATATTATTATTATACTCTTGTCGATACATTGTTATATTCAGTGAGTAATTGTTTTGCTCACTCTTGCATATTTATAAACTCATTGCAGCTAAAGTGGAGAAGGTAGATGAACCTTCAACTAGCAAAGGAAAGGGAAAATTGTACAAGTGATGCTGATTTGTACTTTTATTTATTATGATGATCTTAGACTTTATTTTAATGATGTAATGAAATAAATTAATTTCGCTTTTGAATGATGTTTAAAGGTTAGATAACCTGGGATGTTTTTGAACTTAATGATGTAACCCTATTTAAAGGGAGGTTTTATGATTCCAATGTTAATTTATTTTGGTAGATAGTATGAATGTTTGAATAGTGAGCACCAAATCTTATGGGAATGAAGTACCTAGATTTGGGGGTATCACAGGTTGGTATCAAAGCTTTAGGTTATGAACCTTAGGTGGGGGAAAAGCCTTAGGAAGTAACCTTTGAAAAGATAGTGATGATAAACTCTTATCGAGTTTTAGAAAAGAGAAAGTAATAAAACACTTATGTGCTTATGTGATAGTAATCTTTGTGCTCGTGAGTGTCGAGTATTAATGATTAGTAATTAAAACTTAAACTTTGGTTGACAGGATGACTAATGTATGAGGATCCAGTCAGGCTAGAGAGGAGGAGCCTCGAGATATTCAGGTGATTTGGGAACAACTACTGCCACGGGAAACAGTTCCATCGGTCACAGTAGTTGAGCAGGAGAGAGTCCCTGATGATGATGATGAGATAGAGACGGATGAGGAGGATCCCGTGGAGCTGCCACAGTCAGATGAGGAGGACAAGGAGGAAGAGCTTCCACTTAATTCGATAGCTTCCCGTATGTATGACGAGGTGTATGATCACAATGTGGAACTTCAAGATACCATCGAGGAGTTACGAGAGATAGTAGCTGAATAATAGACCTCGATGGCACAGAAAGAAGACGAGATCCAGGATCGAGAAGAACGACTGAATAACGTTGAAGAGAAGTTGATCCACACAGAAGGGGAAAACGAGAAAATGATGGAGAAGATTGCAGAACTGGAGAATAAGCTGAAAGAAGAATCTACAAAAAGGGCAAGAGCCGAAGACGCGTACAGTGAAGCTTATCAACGAGCCAGAATAGTAAAGAGTGATGCACAAGCAAAGAGGAGAAAGATGGAAGAGATGAACAATGTATTCAACACCGTGGTCAATCGAGCTCAAGATAGAGTCATGGGTTATCCGATTCAGTTTGAGACGCTACCATCATACGTATTGGATCGCCAAACAATGTTTTGAATTATGGAGGAAGAGCGTCGTAAGGCTACGCAATATCTTAGTAGAACGTTGTAGAGAATGTAATTGATAGGTGGTGTGAAAATAAATGAAATGTAAATGTCGGGTATATTATAACCAATGGGATAAATGATGATGATGTTATCCTGCAACTGTTATAGTTAAGGAAAGTTTATAGTTCAGGAAAGTAATATAAATAGCAGTGATGCTATTCTTTTGATGTTTTTTTTATGATAAATGAATAAAAGTTATTGTTTAATTCAAAGCGTTATGTGTTACATGATAAACTTTTATGATGTGCAACCTAAGTATATAATACTTAAAAAGGTTGAATAAAAGCTAATGGGTGTATTTTAACAGAAAATGGCCTCAAGACGTCAACCACCACGACGGAGAACCACTGAGGAAAAAAACAACAACAATGTGGAAGGAAACCCGGTTCAGCAGCTAGTGACATTACTGACGGGTGCTTTGCAAAATCAACCTCAGAATCAAGGTACTACGTTTAAGGACTTCAAGGCGGTTGGACCACCAGAATTCCATGGGTCCATGAATCTAGTTGAAGCACAGACCTGGATCATGGAAATCGAGAAGGTTTTTGATGTGGCTAGGGTAGATGAGAATCAGAAGACTGCTTTTGCAATGTTTATGTTGAAAGCGGAGGCTATCTATTGGTGGCAGGCCAACAAAACTCGGGAAGGACCAGGAGTGATGACCTGGGATAGGTTTAAGGAGCTGTTCTTTGAGACTTATTTCTCAGAGAATTCGAAGAGTCAGCTAGAGGTTCAGTTTTTGGAGTTGAAGTAAGGAACAATGTCGGTGTCTGAGTATGCCGCAAGGTTCAACGAGTTGGCAAGGTTTGCGCCATATCAAGTCAGCACAGACGAGCGCAAGGTGAAGAGGTTCGAGCAGGGATTGAAACCATGGTTGTACAGTAGGGTTTCCCTGTTCCAATTAAAGACATTTGCAGCAGTGATGGAGAAGGCGATTCTCACTGAAAGTGCAGGCGAGACAGTAACAAAACATAATCAAGAGTAGAGAAAGAAGAAAGGTGAAGGTGAAGCTAAGAGTGGTGGTAGTAACGGCAAAAATGGCAACAACAACCTGAAGAGGAAGTGGAATACGAACGGGGGAGCTAGAAATCAGCAAAGAAACCAGCAAAATAAGAAGTTCGAAGCATGTGCTACGTGCGGAAAGTTTCACAAGGGAGTGTGTTTGTTGGGGAAACGAGTATGCTTCAATTGTGGCTAGGAGGGTCACATCGCCCCAAATTGTACTCAAGCTAAAAAGAATGTGTGCTTCACGTGCGGATCCAAGGATCACTTTGCTCGTGAATGCCCTAAGAAGAGATCTGGTGAGGTAAATGGGAGCGAAGGAAATGCTAGTGGAGGAGCATTGGCTATTGCTGGACCAACATCAACAAATAAGCCCACGGCCAGAACCTTCAACATGACGGTGTAGGACGCGGTGCAATCAAAAGATGTCGTGTCGGGTATTATCCTAATCAATAATATAGATGCATATGTATTATTTGATTCGGGTGCTACTTGCTCGTTTATATCTGATGAATTTGCTAAGAAGTTAGAAATACCTTGTGAAGAGTTGAAATTCCCTTTAAACATAGAAATTTTGAATAGGGAAGTGATTCCAGTTAGGTTCGTATACAAGAACTGTAGGGTGAACATTAAGGGGAATGTTATGAAAGTAGATTTAATTCCTATAAAACTCGGAGAGTTTTATATTATTTTGGGAATGGATTGGCTATTCAATTATGGAGCGGTAATTGACTGCCAAACGAAGTGTGTAAACTTTATGACTCTGTCAAGGGTAGTTTTTCATGGTAGCAAATCGCCTAGACAAATTAAAATGTCTGACGATGATGCAGGCCAAAAAGTTATTGAGTCAGGGCTGTGTAGGGTATTTAGCTTACATAGTCGATACTCAAAAAGAGAATGGTGTAAAGATGGAGGAAATACCAGTAGTTAGGGAGTTCGTGGACGTGTTTCCGGAGGATTTTCCAGGACTTCCACCTGACCGAGATATCGAATTCGTGATCGACTTAGCGCCAGGAACCGCTCCGATATCGAAGGCCCCGTACAGAATGGCTCCGGTAGAAATGAATGAATTAATGGTGCAACTGCAAGAACTGTTAGATAAGAAGTATATTCAACCAAGTGTGTCACCGTGGGGAGCACCGGTGTTATTCGTGAAGAAGAAGGATGGGTTGATGCGTCTTTGCATTGACTATAGGGAATTGAACAAAGTCACTATTAAGAACAAGTATCCATTGCCAAGAATAGATGACTTGTTTGATCAATTGAAGGGTGCTAGATATTTCTCGAAAATAGATTTGAGAAGTGGGTATCATCAATTGAAGGTAAGGAAGGAGGATGTACCGAAGACAGCATTCCGAAATCGATATGGACATTACGAATTTTTAGTGATGTCATTTGGTTTGACAAACGCACCTGCAGCATTCATGGATTTGATGAACAGGGTGTTTAAACCATTTTTGGACAAGTTTGTGGTGGTATTTATCGATGATATTTTGGTGTACTCCAAAACTCAAGAGGAACACGTGGAACACTTACGTCTGACGTTGGAGACGTTAAGAAAAGAAAAGTTGTACGCAAAATTCTCTAAATGTGAATTTTGGCTAGAACTTGTACAATTTCTTGGGCATGTAATTGATAAGGATGGGATTTCCGTAGATCCATCAAAAGTTGAAGCTGTGATAAATTGGGAACAACCAAGAACTTCATCAGAAGTGAGAAGTTTCTTGGGATTGGTAGGCATGTATAGACGGTTTATCCAGTATTTTTCCAAGGTTGCCACTCTATTGACAAATTTGACAAGAAAATCTGTAAAATTTGTTTGGACGGAAAAGTGTGAAGAAAGTTTTCAAAAATTGAAGAAAAAGTTAAGTGTGGCACCTGTGTTGTCGTTACCAGATAATACAGGAAACTTTATGGTGTATAGTGATGCGTCACACAAAGGATTGGGTTGTGTCCTTATGCAGAACGGCAAGGTTATTGTGTATGCATCAAGGCAACTAAAAGACTACGAGAAAGGGTATCCGACTAATGATTTAGAGTTGGCGGCGGTTGTGTTCGCACTGAAGATATGGAGGCACTATCTCTACGGAGAGTAATGTGAGATCTACATAGACCATAAAAGTCTGAAGTATATATTCACAGAAAGACTTGAACATGCGTCAAAGGAGATGGATGGAATTGATAAAGGATTACGATTGTGAGATCTTTTATCATCCAGGCAAAGCAAATGTGGTTGCAGATGCCTTGAGTAGGAAAGGTAGAGAAAAGTTGATGTTATTAACTGATAAGGAGGAGCTCATTTCAGCAATGGCAAGGCTAGAGCTAGAAATCAAATTTCTAGAAGAATCCAAAGAAAAATTATTCCAGATGGAAGCTAGTCCAAATTTGGTGGACAAAGTGAAAAACGCTCAGGTACAGGATGAAGAATTCAAGAAAATAAAGCAAAGTATAGTCGAGGGTAAAGAAGTAAAGTACCAGGTCGATACTGCGGGAATGCTAAAATTCGAGGGACGAATTTGGATTCCAGCAATTCAGGATATTAAAGAAGAAATCTTGACAGAAGCACATAGCTCAAAATATTCAGTTTATCCGGGAAGTACGAAAATGTATCAAGATTTGCGGCGTCATTTTTGGTGGCCGAACATGAAAAGAGATGTTGCAGAGTGCGTTGCAGAGTGCGTTGCAAAGTGCTTGACATGTCAGAAAGTAAAGGCAGAGCATCAACGACCAAGCGAATTACTTCAACCATTGGAGATACCGGAATGGAAATGGGAGCATATTACAATGGATTTTGTAGTAGGTCTTCTAACGACTCAGAAAGGATACGATGCAATATGGGTGATAGTGGACAGATTGACAAAATCTGCACACTTTTTGCCAATAAAGATTAGATTTAAACTTGATTAGTTGGTGAAATTATACATTAAGGAGATCGTCTCAAGACATGGAATTCCAGTATCAATTGTGTCTGACAAAGATCCGAGATTCACATCAAATTTCTGGAAGAGACTACAAGAATGCATGGGAACGCAATTGAAGATGAGCAAAGCGTATCATCCACAAACCGATGGGCAAAGCGAAAGAACGATCCAGACACTTGAAGATATGCTCAGAGCGTGCATCATGGATTTTAAAGGAAACTGGGATGACCATCTACCGTTGGTGGAATTTTCATACAACAACAGTTACCACACAAGCATTGGTATGCCGCCATACGAGGCGTTATCTGTAGAAAAGTGCGAACTCCATTATCTTTGGGATGAAGTTGGAGAACGAGCAATCGTTAGGGCCAGAAGCGGGTTCAACAGATCGTGAAGTTGTCAAACTCATCAGAGCAAGACTAGTAGCTGCTCAAGATCGACAGAAAAAGTATGCTGATCAACACAGGCAGAATCGTGAATTTGAAGCAGGGAATTTTGTATTCCTGAAAGTTTCTCCTTGGAAGGGGAAAATTCATTTCGGTAAGAAAGGCAAGCTCAGCCCGAGGTTCATTGGACCTTTTGAGATTCTACAAAAAGTGGGGGAGGTGGCTTATGAGGTAGCTTTACCTCCAGAGTTAGAGTATGTGCGCAATGTTTTTCATGTGTCGGTATTATGACCTTATAAACACGATTACAAGCATGAGATCGAGTATAAGACGTTGCAATTCAGTAAAGATTTGTCTTATGAAGATATTCTTATCCAGATAGTCGACAGGAGAGAACAAGTGCTCAGGAATAAAGTGATACCTTCTGTGAAGGTGATATGGAGGAACCACAATGTCGAAGAGGCTACGTGGGAACTCGAAGCTGATATGATGAAGAATTACCCTGAGCTATTTGTTTAGTCTGTGTCTTCGATTCTGGGGACAGAATCTTTGTAAGTAGGGGAGAATGTGACGATTTGATTGTTTGAATTGTGATTCTGGGGACAGAATCCTTGTAAGGAGGGAAGGATGTAACGATCCGAATTTTCAAATTGTAATTTAAATATTTATTGAGTTATGTAAATATTATTTGAGGTGTTTATTGTTAAATAAATATTTTATTTATGTGATGGTGGATGAATCTAAAGGTATTAGAGAATTTTCTAAATTAAGTTAAGTTATAATTTAGAGGTTTGTATTATTACCATGAGGTGTTATATTGTTGTGTTAATTTGATAATTTAGATGGTATATTAAATTATTAAATAAAGTTATAATGAAAATTATAATTTGGTGATATTTGCTAAAATGCTATATTTAATTAAAATATAGTATGTGATAATAATATGTGATTATAAGTTATAAATTAAAGTGTTTATTAAAATATATTAAAAAGGGTTTAATTTAGTTTTTGCCAAACAAGGCTTAATATATTAATTCTTTAAAATTTAAAGGGTTTTTGCCAAACAAGCCTTATGGCTTTTGAAATTTCTAGATTTTGAAATAAAATAAAATAAATAAAATAATTAAAATAATAAATATAAAATATTTATAATATGAGCGTTTGTTTTGTAACTGCCATTTTATTAAGTTGGCATATTAAGGTCTGGCAGTTTTACTTGTGCGCATTGTTATCAGTTGGTTTACGCATTCTTGTTTGCAAAGTTTGAGAGTATTGAGTTTGTGAGAGTTGAGAGAACTTGAGAGAGAATTGGAGAGGAGCCTTAAGAATTTTCACAACAAATTCAGTGTGTTTAGCAAGAATTTCTGTCAAGCAACAAAAGGTATGTCCATAACTATGATAATATATATGTATATGTCTACATATGTGATCTACGGCAAAGTTTTGTTATACTCTATGAATTATTTTTTCTGAATTGTTGTTATGTAACTAAGTTATGGTGGTTATACATGCTTATAATGATTAGATATTGTGTTTAAACCAAAATTACATGTAACTAAGGATGGAGATAGAAGTGAAGTTTCCAAGTGAATTGGGGTAGATACCTTTTGCGATGGAGATGCAATCTACCATCGTAGAGAGAATCAAGGAGGTGCAGCTCGGAACTGATGAGTGTGATCGAGTAAAGGAGCGGTTAACCAAAGAAAAAGAGTATAAGTGCAGTCTTGATAACGAGGGGTTATTAAGATTTGAAGGAAGAATTTGGGTTCCGAATGAGACGGAATTAAAGGAGCAGGTTCTACAAGAGGCTCATAGTTCAATGTTTTTGATTCATCCTGGTAGCACTAAGATGTATCAAGATCTTCGATAGAGTTTCTGGTGGTCAAACATGAAGAGAGAGATAGCCGATTATGTGAGTAGGTGCTTGACTTGTCAGAGAGTTAAGGTCGAACATCAACGACCAAGTGGCTTGCTACAGTCATTGGAAATTCCAAAGTGGAAATGGGAGAATATCACGATGGATTTTATGGTAGGACTTCCGACTACTCAGAAAGGGTATGATGCAATTTGGGTAATAGTGGACCGGTTGACGAAGTCGGCTCACTTTTTGCCAATAAGGGTCAAGTATAAATTAGACCAATTAGCTAGACTTTATATTAAGGAAATAATTTCTAGACATGGAGCACCCAAGATCGATTGTGTCGATCGCGGACCCACGATTCACATCAAACTTTGGAGGAGTCTACAAGAGCGGTTGGGAACGCGATTGAAGTCGAAGTACGACATATCATCCATGTAATCGATGGACGAGCGAGAGATAAATTCAGACGTTAGAAGATATGTTAAGATCTTGGGTCATGGATTTCAAAGGTAGTTGGGATGATCATCTACCATTAGTAGAGTTTGCGTATAAAAATAGTTATCATGCAAGCATAGGTATGCCGCCTTCTAAGCTTTATATGGAAGAAAGTGCGAGAACACCATTGTATTGGGATAAAGTGGGAGAACGTTTGAATGCTAGGACTGAATTAAGTGCGCAAAATGGAGAAAATCAAACATTTTGTAAAAACTTTTAATAATGAATAAAATAAGATTATTTATTATTATTATGTGCTAGTAAGATGAATGTCGTTCTATAACCTAGAAACATCGAGACATCGTAGTATTTTAACTACGTGGGAGAATTAAAGTGTTTGAATTTCTAAAACAAAAATAAAAGTTTTCCGAGAAATTTTCTAAAAAACACTATTCATCGATTTACGCTCAAGAATTATTTTTGAACTTTCGAGAAATACGTAACGTTACAATATCAAGGTGAGATGGATTATGTAATAATAATCTAAGTATGGAAAATGTAATATTTCGCATGCGGACTTAGTTAGAGAACGTTAGGAATATTAAGCGTTAAGAATAGAATGTATTGATTGTATGATACGAAGTATTATACGAGTACGTATGAAGAATGGAATAACGTATGTTACGAATTAAAATACGAACTAGAAGACGAGAATTATATGTATAGTATATATGTCAAGGTTTTAAATTAAATGAATGGACTTGTAGGATTGTGTAACAATTGATAGTCCAATAAGAATTGAATGTGCAAGCCCAAGGTAACTTAATACAAGCCCAAAGGTTTGAGTTAAGCTAAGTGGATTAAAGCCCAAATTATAATCCATTGGATAATTAGGATCCATGGTGCAACCCATGGGTAGACTTGATGGGCAAGAACTTTGTGTAATGCCCAAGTGTTGTGATGATCAAGTACTTTATGTAGCTAGCAAGTTTACTTAGGGCCAAAGTAATGAATAGTAAGGAGGTTAGATTAAGGAGGTGGAAGGCCTAAATGACCATTCTACCCTAACTTTACTAAGCTTATAAATATAGAGCTCCACAATTCAATTGTTGCTTGTTTAAATTTCATCCAACTTCTATCAAGTTAAATGCTTAAGTGTTAGAGAGAATAAGTCAATCAACCTTTGTGAGATTTTCAAGGAAGAGAAGTACAAGTTCTTCAAGGGTAAGACTCTAGTCTAATACATCTTCATCTCTATCATTATAGGGTGATAAGAGAAGTGTAATTTAATGGACATGTATGCTAAGAACATGTAAGAATTGATTAAGCAAGGGACTTAAGCTGAATAAGTTATGAATAAGTAACTTGAACCTAAATAAGTTATGAACTTATGATGAACTTGTAATATGTTTGTCATATGAAGTTAGTATATTGGATATGATGTGAAAACATTGATTAAAGGACTTAATCCATAATAAGTCATAAGGAATAGAAATTATATTTTATAAGTTGATTAAGTCATTAACTTATGAAGAATAAGTCAAAACCTAATTTGAAAATAAGTTAATGTAATAAGTATTTTGAAATGTTCATATGATGGTAAAATTAATTTAGAACCATGATCATATCATTAGTAATGAAGATTTGCCATAATTCACACGATTAGATGTTAAGCGTCAAATTCGTGAAATTCTCGGAATGGAAGTTATATTTTGTGTTTGAACTCGAGAACGTTAGTTTTCGATGGAGTCAAGTCATATTTTGTATTATAGAGTTGCGAACTTGAAAAGGACTAGATTCCGACTTAGAATGAAGAAACGAGCGTTGAACGTTCACGAACGTTTATTATTTTCGTTAAAAATGAACTAATAGGTGATATTTTAGCAAACAAAGTCAAATAGATAAAATTCTTTCATGAACGCATAGAGTATGTAATTTGTGAATCGTAGGCTCTTGAACGTGCCAATTCGGACTTATAACGAAGAAGTTATGCATCTGGGAGTTTCACAAAAATTTCTAAAGCTGTAAATTTTCTAAGGCACAGAGTTGAAAAGTTGGCCATTCCAAGGTTAAAAGAGAAGCCAAAATGGTAGCATGTAGTCAAAAACAATGTCTGAAACTCACTTTTAAACTTTAGCATAAGCAGTATACGATATATGAAGAGCAAGGACTCACGCCAGAGGCATGCAGTCCGGTCTATACCATCGTTAACTTCAACATGCACAATGTACGATTGAGAGAGTAAAGTGTGGCATGCATGGCTGATCCTAGGTTTAAACAGAGCAAGAATGTTTACAAGTATAGAATGAAAGATAACTCATAAGTAATGAACTAAGATGTAATTGTAACATTGTTAAGGCATTGTTAGACAGTTAATGTATGATGATTAAAGGTTGATAATCAATTGAAGATGAACGTAATAAGAATGACGTAATGAAAAGCCAGAACCAATAATAACAAATCTAAGTTATAATTAGATTGAGAAGAAGGGTAAGATACATTAGGGACTGTGTATAATCATTCATGACCTAATGTGTTATGTGATATTATCATTACTGTAGAGATTCAAAGGCTTAAACTAAAGTGTACGTGTGATAAACAATAAGCAGACGCTAAAGGCAAGTACTCTAACCCTTGTTCCAGTTCAATCTGGACAAGCTTTGTGATTCATGCATTCTTACGCATAAATTGATGTATGATGAAGTCAACGCCAATTCTTTTGGCTAGACTTACATTATGTTTCTATCAAAGCATGTACAATGTTTACCAAGTTATATTGGTGTGGTTTTCAATCGAAGACTGAGTATGCTAAAAATGTTTTGTCGTCATATGACAGGCACGTGAGGTTGCCACAACTTAAACGTACACACGTTTAATGAATGTAGTGTTGATCAACATAGAGTACTATAGGCTGATCACCTACAAGTGCTCGTAAGAAATGTCGGACTAACGGACTTAGTGCCGGGATGTCCTTTTTCAAAGAACTTATGATATGCTCAAGGTCTTGGACCGGAATTGATGTTTTACTAAATGTTGTTGTTGTAGAACGTTTTGAATGAAAAGATGTGCTATTTTAAATTACTAATAGTACTTCGTAACAATTGTTCAGTTATTGAAGATATACGATTCCTATGTTTCAAGCATGTTGTTTATTAGAAATGTTGTACTTGCTGAGCTAGTCATGCTCACTCTTGCTTGAACCATATGAACACAAAACTAAGATCGAATCTGATCAAGGCTCAAAGAAGGATAAGGGAATAGCGAAGACAAACCCGTAGAATACTTTTGTAATAGTATAGGATGAACGATTGTAATATATTTGATATTATGACAAGAACAAGTGAAAGGGTTATAAAGAACCTGGGGAATGTAAATATTATTTTAATATATAGAAGACATATTCGTTCTTTTGAGGCATTTCAATTGAATGTATGTATGAATGGTAGTACCGTGTAGCACCATCTGTCGGGTTGGAAGAGACCCGAATTTGGGGGCGTCACAGGTTGGTATCAAAGCAATAGGTTATAAAACTTAAGGGGGGGAAATAAAAACCTTAAGTCATAACCTTAAGAGGAGTCAAAGAAGTATAAGAATAAAATAACCTTATAAAAATGCATTATGATTATGTTATGTGTTTTTATTATTCTACTGACGTGTACTAATCAACTTAATTGTTTTGTGTAGATGTCGGGGAGTAAATGGAATGCGATTAGATGTACATGCAAGTTAGTGAAGAATCGGTTAACTAAGTAGAGGTTATACCGAACCCCATAGCAGCAAAGTCCAAAGTTGTTGTGATTGAGTCTGGAGACTCAGAGGATCCTGACCTCATGTCAGTATTCGATGGTATAATAGAGGAAGAGGTGGAGGTGGTGTCCTTCAACCCGGTAGCTATAGCACCAGAGATGGCTCCCGGGGAGTCGATGATGTCATTGTTTATGTCAGTGTTAGATAGAAATATCTATTACTATTAGGAGGTTAAGGAGCTGAAAGCAGAGCTCCAGATGGTTATAGAAGATAAGACGGACGTGGAGTCCATGTGGGAGCAGGAACATAACGAGAGGATTTTGGCCAAGGACAAAGTCCACGAGTTGAAGCATGAGGTCTTTGAGCTCAAGGAGGAGCTAAAGACCAAACGGTAGAAGTTATGGAGAATGTCCTATATCCATAGGAGTTCTCACACAGATTTCCAGCAACAGGTAGCTGGTTATCCTATAGAGGTGGGGCAGACGCGGCATACTATCAACCGTGATATTATTGTCGGTCTTGCCAAGGCAGATTTTGACAATGCCTTAAGGCAAATGTAATCTAGTAATAGCTAGAGTAATTTAAGTATGTAAATATTTTGTACTTAGTAGTGACGTAAAGCCCTCTTTTGTATAGAAAAGGGTAGTCTTTTGTAAATCCCAAATTTTGGAAAGCAATAGCGGGATAGTATTGTAATCAGCTTAGGCTGTGTAATAAAACGATGTAGTATTATACTACAAGGAATGAATAAATATAAGCCTTTTTATGGGAAAACAATGAGTAATGGATGTTTAAGTTATTGTTTAATATCGAATAATAACTAAATAATAAGAAGGAAATAATAACGCAATGTGTTGTTTATTGTATCAGCAAAATGCCGCCAAGAAGAGTGCAAGAAAACCAAGGCGCTAATGCAAACCAACCGGAGGGAGGTCCGATTAATCCAATGCAACAGTTTGTTAATTTAATAACAGCCACATTTAATAGAACTGGGGCTAATATCCCCGTAAATCTAGGAGTAGCACGGGCTACTACCTTTAAGGATTTCAAGAGTGTGGGTCCGCCGGAGTTCAAAGGAACTTCGGACCCTATTGAAGCCCAAACGTGGGTGAAGGAAATAGAGAAGGCATTTGTGATAGCAAATGTCGATGAGGCCTAGAAGGTTGCCTTTTCAACCTATATGATGAAGGGAGAGGCCAACTTTTGGTGGGAGGCCAATCAGGCCAGAGCGGATTTAGGGAACGTAATGTGGGTGAGGTTCAAGGAGATATTCTTCGAGAACTACTTTCCCACAAGCATGCAAGGGAGGATGGAGATGAGGTTTTTAGATTTGAAACAAGGGGACATGACAGTTCCCCAATATGCTGTCAATTTTAATGAACTGGTAAGGTTCACTCCACACCAAGTGGACACCGAGGTAAGGAAGGCGCGACGGTTCGAGTAGGGCTTGAAACCCTGGCTCTATAACCGTGTGTCTGTATTCCAGAGCACTATTTTTGGGACTCTTTTAGAGAAGGAGATAATCGCCGAGGGTGGTAGTGAGGCATTGAGCCAGTACCACAAAGAAAAGAAAAATAAAGGGAAGATTGACAGGGGAGTAAAGGTCGAAGGAGCTAGTGGTAGTGGCGAGGGACAGAAGAGGAAGGCGTTCAACTCTGAGAATATCGAAGTGAAGCAGGGTGACCCAAAGAGAAGGATGGAGGCCTACAAGACCTGTGGGAAGACTCATTTAGGAGTCTGTCTCAAGGGGAAGGCCGTGTGTTATAATTGTGGACAAGAGGGGCACATTGCGCCTAACTGTCCCAGTCCGAAGAAGAATTATGGGTGCTTTGTGTGTGGGTCAACTGACCACATGGCAAAGAGCTTTCCGAAGAAGGGAATGGACGGGAACCGGGGCACCAATAGCGGGAAGTTAGCTATTGGGAGTCCAGCGCAGCCGGGTAGGCCGATGGGCCGTAACTTTAATATGACAGTCCAAGATGCATTTGCATCGGGGGACGTTATCGCAAGTATTATTCTGATCAATGACATAAATGCTTACGTGTTGTTTGATTCGGGTGCTACTTGTTCATTCATAGCTTGTGATTTTTCTAAACGATTAGAATTACTTCCCAAAAAGTTGCCTATACCTTTAAATATTAAGGTAGCAAACGAAGAGATAATTCCTATTGAAGATATTCATAGGAGTTATTGCGTAGACATACGAGGTTGTAAGTTATCGGTAGATTTGATACCGATAAAGTTAGGAGAATTCGACGTAATTCTCAGGATGGATTGGTTAGTAAACCATGGGGCAATTATAGATTGTCAAAAGAAATGTGTGAATATTAGAAATTTAAGACAACCTCAGAAGTAGTATTTTATGGTAATAGATCACCGGGACGTTCGTGTTGTCTAACCATGACACATACGAGGAAATTATTGAGGAAAGAGTGTGTAGGTTATTTATGTCATGTTGTTGATACCCAGAGAGTGGCAGCAACCATGGAACAAATACCTATAGTGAGTGAATTCATGAATGTATTTCGAGTGAAGCTTTGGGTATTCCACGGATAAGAGACTGAGTTCGTAATAGACATTGTGCCAAGAGCGGCACCAATTTCTAGGGCACTGTATCGTACGGCGCCAGTGGAGATGAAGGAGTTGATGGTGCAGTTATAAGAACTATTGGATAGGAAGTACATATAATTGAGTGTTTTGTCGTGGGGAGCACCGGTACTGTTTGTCAAAAAGAAGAACGGATCGTTAAGACTTTGTATCGACTATAGAGAGTTGAACAAGTTAACGATAAAGAATAAATACTCATTGCCCAGGATCGATGATCTTTTTGATCAGTTGAAAGGGGCTAAGTATTTTTCTAAAGTAGATTTAAGAACGGGGTATCATCAGTTGAAGGTTAGGAAAGAGGATGTGTCAAAGACAGCATTTAGGACTTGTTATGGTCATTACGAGTTTCTTGTGATGTCATTTGGGTTGACTAATACACCAGCTGCATTTATGGATATGATGAACAGAGTGTTCAAACAATATTTGGACAAGTTTGTCGTGGTGTTTATTGATGATATTCTAGTCTACTTTAAGACGCCAGAAGATCATGATGAACACCTAAGATTAGTGTTGGATACACTAAGGAAGGAGAAGTTGTATGCGAAATTCACGAAGTGTGAATTTTGGCTAGAGAAGGTGCAGCTTTTAGGTCATGTCATTGATCAAGAAGGGATTTTAGTAGATCCAATGAAGGTGGAAGCTGTGATGAATTGGGAACAACAGAAATCGCTAACTGAGGTACGGAGTTTCCTAGGGTTAGCGGGTTAATATCAGAGATTTATCCAGGATTTTTCGAAGATAGCTACTCCGTTGACTAACTTGACAAGGAAGACAGTGAAATACGTGTGGACTGATAAGTGCGAAGACAGTTTTCAAGAACTGAAGAAGAGATTGAGTGAAGCATCTGTTTTGTCATTATCCGATGACACAGGGAATTTTGTAGTTTATAGCGATGCTTCGCATAGAGGACTTGGTTGCGTGCTCATGTAGCATGGCAAGGTCATTGCGTATACATCTAGGCAGTTGAAGGATTATGAGAAAGTTTACCCTACTCATGATCTGGAACTCGGCGCAGTAGTTTTTGCTCTAAAGATAGGGCGACATTATCTTTATGGAGAAAAATGTGAGATATACACGGACCTTAAGAGTCTAAAATATATCTTCACACAGAAGGAGTTGAATATGTGGCAGAGGAGATGGCTGGAGTTGATAAAGGATTACGACTGTGAAATCCTATATCACCCTGGAAAAGCCAATGTAGTTACAGACGCTTTTAAGTAGAAAGGTGGTAAAAGGAAAAGTTGTCTATGTTAACTACTCAAACCGGGTTAATAATGAGAGATGGCTAGGATGGAGATAGAAG
The DNA here is from genome assembly GCA_020205615.1 of Panax quinquefolius. NCBI lineage: Eukaryota > Viridiplantae > Streptophyta > Magnoliopsida > Apiales > Araliaceae > Panax > Panax quinquefolius. Next base: position 79,079,100 of record CM035155.1, read on the forward strand.
TGAAGTTGCCAAGTGAATTGGGGCAGATACTTTTTTTGCGAGAGATGCAATCTACCATCGTAGAGAGAGAATCAAGGAGGTGCAACTCAGAGGCGATGAGTGTGATCGAGTAAAGGAGCGGTTAACAATTGAAAAAAGAGACTAAGTACAGTCTTGATAACGAGGGGTTATTAAGATTTGAAGGAAGAATTTGGGTTTCGAATGAGACGGAATTAAAGGAGCAGGTTCTACAAGAGGCTCGAAGTTCAAGGTTTTTATTCATCCTGGTAGCACTAAGATGTATCAAGATCTTGACGAGTTTACGGTGGTCGAACATGAAGAGAGAGATAGCCGAGTATGTGAGTAGGTGCTTGACTTGTCGAGAGTTTAAGTAGAACATCAAGCGATCAAGTGGTTTTTACTACGGTCATTGGAAATTCCGAGTGGAAATGGGAGAATATCACGATGGATTTTGTGGTAGGACTTCCTACTACTCGAGAAAGGGTATGATGCAATTTGGGTAATAATGGACCGGTTGAGCGTGAAAGTCGGCTCACTTTTTGCCAATAAGGGTCAAGTATAACTTTTAGACTTAGAATTAGCTAGACTTTATATTAAGGAAATAATTTCTAGACATGGAGCACCAGTATCGATTGTGTCAGATCGTGACCCACGATTCACATCAAACTTTTGGAGGAGTCTACAAGAGCAGTTGGGAACGCAGTTGAAGCTGAGTACAACATATCATCCACAGACCGATGGACAGAGCGAGAGAACAATTCAGATGTTAGAAGATATGTTAAGATCTTGCGTCATGGATTTCAAAGGTAGTTGGGATGATCATCTTCCATTAGTAGAGTTTGCGTATAACAATAGTTATCATGCAAGCATAGGTATGCCGCCTTACGAACCTTTATATGGAAGAAATTGCAGAACACCATTGTATTGGGATGAAGTGGGAGAACGCCGAATGCTAGGACCTCAATTAGTGCAGCAAACAGCGGACATTGTTAAACTAATACAAATGTGTTTAGTAGTAGCTCAAGACAGACAAAAGAAGTTTACTGATTCGCATCGAGAAAATAGAAAATTCGAAGTAGGCTCTTACGTCTTTCTGAAGGTATCTCCCTGAAAAAGAAACATACGCTTTGGAAAGAAGGGAAAATTAAGTCCGAGGTTTATAGGACCTTTTGAAGTGTTAAAACGGGTAGGTGAGGTAGCTTATATGGTAGCATTACCTCCAGACATAGAACGAATACATAACGTGTTTCACGTATCGGTATTGCGTCCTTATAAGCCGGATTATAAGCACGTAATAGAATATGAGCATATTCATATCAAGAAGGACTTAACGTATGAAGAGATGCCGATTCAAATCATTGATAGAAAAGAACAAGTTCTGCGGAATAAAGTTATACCTTCGGTAAAGGTGTTATGGAAGAACCACGATGCAGAAGAAGTAACGTGGAAACTTGAAGAAAAGATGAAAAAGAATTACCCTCAATTATTTGTGTAATTTCTTTTGTATATAGCGAGATTCTGGGGACAGAATCCTTATAAGGGGGAGAGAGTGTAACGCCCCAGAAAATCGAACATTTTGTAAATACTTTTAATAATGAATAAAATAATATTATTTATTATTAGTATGTGCTAGTAAGATGAATGTCGTTCTATAACCTAGAAACATCGAGACGTCGTAGTATTTTAACTACGTGGGAGAATTAAAGTGTTTGAATTTCTAAAACGAAAATAAAAGTTTTCCGAGAAATTTTTGAAAAACACTATTCATCGATTTACGCTCGAAAATTATTTTTGAACTTCCAAGAAATACGTAACGTTACAATATCAAGGTGAGATGGATTATGTAATAATAATCTAAGTATGGAAAATGTAATATTTCGCATGCGGACTTAGTTGGAGAACGTTAGGAATATTAAGCGTTAAGAATAGAATGTATTGATTATATGATACGAAGTATTATACGAGTATGTATGAAGAATGGAATAACGTTTGTTACGAATTAATATACGAACAAGAAGACGAGAATTATACGTATAGTATATATGTCAAGGTTTTTAATTAAATGAATGGACTTGTAGGATTGTGTAACAATTGATAGTCCAATAAGAATTGAATGTGCAAGCCCAAGGTAACTTAATACAAGCCCAAAGGTTTGAGTTAAGCTAAGTGGATTAAAGCTCAAATTATAATCCATTGGATAATTAGGATCCATGGTGCAACCCATGGGTAGACTTGATGGGCAAGAACTTTGTGTAATGCCCAACTGTTGTGATGATCAAGTACTTTATGTAGCTAGCAAGTTTACTTAGGGACAAAGCAATGAATAGTAAGGAGGTTGGATTAAGGAGGTGGAAGGCCTAAATGACCATTCTACCCTAACTTTGCCAAACTTATAAATAGAGAGCTCCACAATTCAATTGTTGCTTGATTAAATTTCATCCAACTTCTATCAAGTTAAATGCTTAAGTGTTAGAGAGAATAAGTCAAGTATAAGTCAATCAACCTTTGTGAGATTTTCAAGGAAGAGAAGTACAAGTTCTTCAAGGGTAAGACTCTAGTCTAATACATCTTCATCTCTATCATTATAGGGTGATAAGAGAAGTGTAATTTAATGGACATGTATGCTAAGAACATGTAAGAATTGATTAACCAAGGGACTTAAGCCAAATAAGTTATGAATAAGTAACTTGATCCTCAATAAGATATGAACTTATGATGAACTTGTAATATGTTTATCATATGAAGTTAGTATGCTGGATATGATGTGAAAACATTGATTAAAGGACTTAAATCCTTAATAAGTTATAAGGAATGGAAATTGTATTTTATACGTTAATTTGGTCATTAACTTATGAAGAATAAGTCAAAACCTAATTTGAAAATAAGTTAATGTAATAAGTAGTTTGAAATGTCCATATGATGGTAGAATTCATTTACAACCATGATCATATCATTAGTAATGAAGATTTGTCGGAATTCACACGATTGGACGTTAAGCGTCGAATTCGAGAAATTCTCGGAATGGAAGTCGTATTTTGTGTTTGAACCCTGGAACGTTAGTTTTCGATGGAGTCAAGTCATATTTAGTATTATAGAGTTGCAGACTCAAAAATGACCGGATTCGACTTAGAACGAAGAAACGAGTGTTAAACGTTCACGAACGTTTATTGTTTTCGTTAAAAATGAACTAATAGGTGATATTTTAGAAAACGAAGTCAAATAGATAAAATTCTTGCATGAACACATAGATTATGTAATTTGTGAACCGTAGGCTCTTGAACGAACCAATTCGGACTTATAACAAAGAAGTTATGCGTCCGAGAGTTTCACAAAAATTTCTAAAGCTGTAAATTTTCTAAATACTGAGAGTTGGGCGCCATGACGCCAACCCAAGGCCAAAAAAGACGGGCTAGCCATGACACTGAACGATGTCTCGAACCTACTTAAACTTTCGTGTCGCAGATGCGACATGAAGAAACAAGGTCTCAAGCACTTGGCAGCCGAAAGTCCCAGTCTGTACTAATCGTTAACTCTCTCGCAGCGGCGTGATCGAGAGAATAAAGTGTGGCGCCGCAGCACCAATCCTAGGGTTCCGATAGACTAGAATGTTTACAAGTATAGAATGAAAGATAACTCATAAGTAATGAATTAAGATGTAATTATAACATTGTTAAGGCATTGTTAGACACTTAATGTATGATGATTAAAGGTTGATAATCAATTGAAGATGAACGTAATAAGAACGACGTAATGAAAAGCCGGAACCAATAATAACAAATCTAAGTTATAATTAGATTGAGAAGAAGGGTAAGATACGTTAGGGACTGTGTATAAGCATTCATGACCTAATGTGTTATGTGATATTATCATTACTGTAGAGACTCAAAGACTTAAACTAAAGTGTACGTGTGATAAACAATAAGTAGACGCTAAAGGCAAGTACTCAAACCCTTGTTCCAGTTCAATCTGGACAAGCTTTGTGATTCAAGTATTCTTACGCATGAATTGATTTATGATGAAGTTAACGCCAATTCCTTTGGCTAGACTTACATTATGTTTCTATCAAAGCATGTACAATGTTTACCAAGTTATATTGGTGTGGTTTTCAATTGAAGACTGAGTATGCTAAAAATATTTTGTCGTCATACGACAGGCATGAGAGGTTGCCACAACTTAAATGTACACATGTTTAATGAATGTAGTGTTGATCAACATAGAGTACTATAGGCTGATCACCTACAAGTGCTCGTAAGAAATGTCGGACTTATGGACTTAGTGCCAGGATGTCCTTTTTCAAAGAACTTATGATATGCTCAAGGTCTTGGACCGGAATTGATGTTTTACTAAATTTTGTTGTTGTAAAACGTTTTGAATGAAAAGAAGTGATATTTTGAATTACCAATAGTACTTAGTAACTATTGTTCAATTATTAAAGATATATGATTCCTATGTTTCAAGCATGTTGTTTATTAGAAATGTTGTACTTGCTGAGCTAGTCATGCTCACTCTTGCTTGAACCATATGAGCACAGCTAAGATCGAACGGACCGAATGCTCCAGCAAGGATAAGGGCTAAGCGAAGACGAACCCGTAGAATACTTTTGTAATAGTATAGGATGAACGATTGTAATATATTTGATATTATGACAAGAACAAGTGAAAGGGTTATAAAGAACCTTGGGAATGTAAATATTATTTTAATATATAGAAGACATATTCGTTCTTTTGAGGCATTTTAATTGAATGTATGTATGAATGGTAGTACCGTGTAGCACCATCTGTCGGGTTGGAAGAGACCCGAATTTGGGGGCGTCACAGAGTTGGTTATGGGTTAGTACTTGGTGATTTTTATTAAATAATTCCTTATGGGAACGATATTCTACTTTCACTTTATTACTTGTTGACCATGTATACTTGTGTGTTGTGCGTAATTAGATTTTACCCAACAAGTTTTTGGCGCCATTGCCAGGGAATTAGTTTAATATTTTTTACCAATATTAATTTCAATCAAATTAGTCTTAATTTAAATATTTTTATTTTTAGTTTTAATTCTCTTCCTATATTTCTCTCTTTTCAGGTACCATTGGATGACTTTGCGTATCAATGGCCATACACGAACATGACTCAACCAAGGGAAGCGGGGATTGATGGTCTCAATGCATTTTATGCATAATCATCGCAGCTTGAGACACTTTCGAGGAGGTTGGACATTATTTCAGCCCAATGTAATCGAAGGATAGTAGTTACTTGCAATTATTGTGCTGGCAATCACCCGAGTAATCAATGCACCATCGGCCTTGGGTCGCAGACAAGATGGTGGTAACTACCTCAACAACTATTCTTATCCCAGTTATTATCAAGTTTGGGGGTATCACCTAGATTCTTCATGGAGCTATAATTATTAAGATCAATACTCTACTCTAAATCCAACATACACCCCGAAATTCTCATATCAATCTCCATTAAAAGAAGAAAAGTCAAAGTTGGAGGAATTACTGTCAAAGGTCATAGCAAACCAAGAGGAGAGGATTATGAGTCAAGAAATATCGAGCCACAATTTTCAGCACCAGATGGAACAACTCATCACCATTTTAACTCATTGTCCTCAATACATAGATTCCAAAACTGAGACAGATAATTCGAGATTGGAGGAATTGTTATCCAAGTTTATAGCATCAAATGAGGAAAGAAGGATTAATCAAGAAAAGTCAATTCAGAATCTTCAGAATAAGATCGATCTAATGTTCAAAGCCTTAAACAACTATCCTCAAATAAATTGGTGCTATGATGAGGATTCCGAGATTGATGAAGTGCCCGAACTAAATATACAACTGGATGAGCTACAAGACGTTGAAAAAGAGGAGACACGAGGGGATAATGAAAACAAGGTCAGTGAAGAACTAATTATGAGAACCAACGATGATGAGCCGATATTATTTATGCCTCAAGTGCCTTCTCCACCAAAGTTCAAAAATCTGGTTAGATTTGCAAAACCTTGTCTGATTGGTAGTCATGTCGTCGGCAAAGCTCCTGGAGACGTAAGAGCGAGTACAACTTCGAAGCCATGGAGTCCTCATTACATTTATTGTCACATTATTTAACAGAATAGTGAGGACTACTAATGCTATCATCTGGACCGTCACTCCGTTCCCCGACTAGTCCCCGACTAATAATGGAACCTAGTCATGCGTAATATGCATGCATGTGATGTTCCAAATGTAATAATAAAGAATGGAATAATGAGAAGAATTTTACCATGTATGCAGATTCAGACAGACAAAAGTTATTCCAACATAATAATAAAGAATGGAATAACAAAAGAATTTCACCATATATACGGTAGTCCACATATACAGGTTATTCTAACAGAATAATAAGGGATAGAATAACAATAGCTCTCTTCATGAATACGAAAGAAATAATACTTCTTACCTTAGAAAGAAACTGGATACTGGAGTAGTGAAGTAGCAGAATACTTTTCTTTTTTCTCTCTATAGTTTCTTTCTCTAGAGTTTCAGTGAATTCATAAGAAATAATGAAGGAATGAGCTTCTATTTATAGGAGAATGGACTGAATAGTAACTAATTTATGAACGGTCCAGATTGATTTACTTTTAAATGGACGGTCCATATTGATTTATTATGCAGAACACTATGCATCACTATACATAATAAAATATAATATATTCTAATTATTGTCTAATAAAATAATTAACTTTATAAAAGTATTCTATTTTATATAAAAAGATTTTACTATGCATAATAGAATATAATATATTCTATTTATAGTCTAATAAAACAAATAACTTTATAAAAGTATTCATTTTATATAAAAAGCTTTTCATTTTATTACATTAATAATACTAATAAAACAAAATTTATATATATATATATAAACTTCCGTAATTTCATAAAAAGACAACTCAATATATTTAACAATATTTATCATTATTATTATAATTCACAATATTAATCGACTGATCGTTCCTGTGAAAGAGGGCTTTTCAATAAGGATTTCTCCCTATCATGCCGCAATTAGGTGACCAAACCTCTCCTTGGCAGAACTTCTAGACATCGTTAATATTGCAAATAATAATATTAATAACTTCGTCGTTAATATTCTATTTATAGTCTAATAAAACAAATAACTTTATAAAAGTATTCTATTTTATATAAAAAGCTTTTCTGTTTTATTATATTAATAATACTAATAAAACAAAATTTATATAATATATATATATATATATAAACTTATGTGACTTCATAAAAAGACACCTCAAGGATGTCTCCCTATTGGCGTGCAATTAGGTAACCAAACCTCTCTATGGCAGAACTTCTAGACATCGTTAATTTTGCAAATAATAATATTAATAACTTTGTCGTCTCAATTATTGATTTAATAATATATAAAATATCGATAATAATTGAATCAAATAACGTGAGATACTATGCAATAATTACTGCAGTAATAATTGAACAAAACTGAGTGACTTCTCATGTAAGCATTAATAATCAATATCGTGTGCTACTATGCAACCACGCGTATTAATGTACTTTTACTACCGAGTAGTTCAACAGCTTTTAATTCGTAAAGCTTCACCGTTATTTTCATAAAAATATTTTTGTCGTTTTCTCAATCCGATAATAATTCCGTTGTTGGGTCCACTAATGATTGTATCGTTGCATTTGGATATTCCCCGACAAAAAAGAATATTCCCGACCAATCGAATATTATACAATAACTTGCATACTTTTCAAAATTTATAAATATTACCCACAACTATAACATTATCCCAAATCCACACCATAATTTTAAAAAAAGAATCGAGAAAATTAAATCTTTATTCGTAAAATTTGGGATTTTACAATCTCCCCTCCTTATGAAATTTTGCCCTCAAAATTTACGTACGTACTTGGTATGCCGAACAAATAAGGACACTTCGTCAGATTCTAACTCTTGAGATATAACCTTTGAGCGTAAAATATATTTCAAGATTTTTAACAGGTACATCTTCATATATTAAATCTTCTGTTATCTCGTCCGGTTCTAAATTAATAATGTGGTTGGGGTCATCCACATATTTACGTAACATCGATACGATAAAAACGTTATGAACACGCGACATACTTGGCGGTAAAATGAGTCTATAAGCCACAGTTCCTACTCGATCGAGGATTTTAAATGGGCCAATTAAATCGATGGTTGAGATTTCCTCTCTTCGTCGATTCTTGCTTCTAGAATAACGCCCTCTTGAACCTTCTTCTTCACATTCATCAGATTTGAGTCTGTAGCTTGAGCGACTTTAATTTTATCGATTAAAGTCGATTCTAATCATATATTCATTATCTTCATGTGGGTCCCTAGAGTCTTTAACTCTATCTTCATCATTTGTAAGTTATACAAAATGGGTCTTTGTGTTAACAACATCGCACTCATAAACGCATACGATCTTCTACTCAACGCGTCAGCTACCACGTTCGCTCTTCCATGGTGATATTGAATAGTCATAACCTTCAATAGCTCGAGCCATCGTCTTTGGCGCATTATACGTTCGTTTTGGGTGAAGAAATACTTGAGGGTTTTAGAAATGGGTTTTGTACTGGGGTCAATACAAAATTTGATTTCACGCTCTAGGGGTAGGTGTAAGACCCCAACTTATTATAAATAAAATTAAATTTTCCTCTATTCATTATTCTAAATTAAAAAGGGTTAATGTGATATAATGCTTTGGTTGGGTGAAATGCAAATTTACAAAATAAGCAAGTGGTTATAAAATATTCTTTTGTTTGGGGAATATTATCGTGGAATATTCTTTTTTATCGGGAATATCCGCATTTATGCAGTAATCAATTGTGGGCTCCATAACGGAATAACTGTCGGATGAATAAAATGATAAAGTTTGAGTTTTTATAAATAACGGTGTAATTATTACCGTTAACACTGTTAGGTTACCTCGTGGTTAAAATACAATAATACGCTGGTGGCACAAAGAAGATACCAGATTGCACAAAGATTGTTGAATTATTGATTTGCACGTAAGAAGGCACTACTCAATAATTGTTACGTGAGTTATCGCTCAATATTTTATTTTATTGATTCAATAATTGTTGCGTTGATAGTTTATATTATTGTTGTTTCAATAATTGTCACCGCATTTGATATTTTCCATTATCGGATCAATAATTCATATTATTTGAATAATATTATTAGATAGCATTATTGGCAATGTCTATAAAGTTCTATCAAGGAGAGGTTTGGTCACCTAATCATGCCACAAGAAGGAGAAATCCTTTTCGAAAGCCCCTCTTTCCCCGCGAGCTACCTGGTCATTATAATTGTGATTCTATAATATTATTTGTGAATAATTAATTATTAATTTATATGATAAGAAAATATTTATTTGATGTGGATAGAAATGATGGATTTATTTATGTGGTTATAAATGAAGGAATTAATGTTGAGGTGTTTTATTAGTATTTTGTCAGAATGGAGGAATTAAAAATCATCCGTTTGTGGATTTCGGATATTTTCTGTTTGGAATTTGGAAAAACTCAAAGCTACAAAGTTGTAGAGAATTCGATTTCAGCTAGAATGGACATAAAATTTGTATTTTTCTGATAAAAGGGTTATTTTCTATGAATTATTGAAGTTTCAGAAAATAAAATAATTTTTATTAAATTATGGGTGGGACCCACTTATGTTATAAACATGTGGGCTGCTGAATTTTCTTCCTAGATGGCTGGTGGTGGCTTGGTTGGTGAAGGTTGGCATGGAAGAAGAAAAAGCAAATTATTATATTATTATTTTATTATTTTAGTCTCTTATGACATTCTAGCATTTTCCTATAAATAGGTGCTTAGGTTAGAATTGAAAATCACACCAGAAACAAGTTTTCTTTCTCTCTAGATTATCGAGCGTATTTTTGTGAGTATTTATATACTTTGAGAGTTGTTGTTTGGTACAAGCTTCCTTCGGCTTTATATATGATATTCATCGGAAACTGCAGTTATTTTGAGGTAAGGGATGTTATTTTCTTTCAAAATGATATTATTTTCTTCAATATCATTATGCCAAAATATTGGTTTGAACTTTTTAATCAAATTTGGAGCTTTTTGTGTTGGGGTTACTATTCATGTATACTAAGACTATTCACGATACTGAGACTAGTCATTAATCACTGAAACTATTCATTAAAAATGAAAATTTTCCTTTTGTCCAAGATGTCTATTCGGCTACTATCTTTGATTGTATCCATGTTTTGATCGTTATTTTTGAATTCTGCTTCACAATTGATTATTATGAAGTATTATTAATCTTGGATAAACTGTTATACGAATCCCTAATAATTGTCCTTCTGTCTCACTGGATTCATTTTCTTTAAAGTATTTTTCATCATCCTCAGTCTTAAATGATGATATTACTGAATATCTTTGTCCTGTAGTGCAAAGATGAATGATTAACTGATGGATATCTTTGGCCCATAGTGCAAAGATGAGCAGTGTTGAGATGAACATGACCAACTGGTGATATTAAAATGAATATCTTTGGCCTCAGTAGAAAAAAGATGAATATTTGATTAAAGATGTATATTGATTGTTGTTACAGGGATAAAATATTGATGATGAACTTTTAAATCTTAGAAGATAGTAGAATTCATTCTCTACGTGACTCTTCTAATGGATTGTTGTTTCCTCTACAGAATATTGATCTAAAACTTGTTGTCTATTATATTCTATCAGATTTTTCCCTGTTGAAGACTAATGATAATTTGTTGTATATTATCTTAGTCGTAATATTCTTTACTGGGCTAGTTGAGCTCACCCTTTTCCTTTTTGTTCCATTTTTCTCAAGAGGTGAGAACATAGCAGGATCGAGTCGGGGTATGGAGTAATGGTTCTAGAAAGATGTTTTAGCAGTCCTCACTATTTCTGTAAAATAGTGTATGAATAATTGTAATGAGGACTTATTTGAGTGTTGATATTGTCTAGAAGACAATAATTGTATTTAAACTCACAGTATGTGTTGTCGTATTTTGCACGAAAATTGTATTATTGAAGTTGTAGTTTGCTTTCTATACCATATATTTGGCGACTCAGAATGGGTGTTGTATACCTATTTTGGGGGCGTCATAGTAGTCTAAAAAGTCTTCAAGAATACGTCAGGAAATTTATTAATAATAGAAATATCATTCACAACTATGACTCTCATCCAAGACTTGGATAACACGTCACATTGATACCTATCAACTTGTCATCTTTATTCACAACGTCCCCTACGGAAAGTCTGGCTTCGGTGCATTCCACACAAGGAAGTCAACAACGAAAGGACCATGGCTCTTTACTTATGACTTGATATGACAATGATTTACTTTAGTGGTTTGGTTGCTTGAATTCGCATAACAGGTTGGTTAGGAATATGAAAGCTAACAACCTTATGAAAAGCTTGATGAGTAGTTAACCAATCGATTCCTAAAATCACATCAAAGGCAAGTATTTTCAAAGAGATAAGATCGGCAAGTAACGTGAAAGTGTCGATTTGAATCAAACAAGATTTATAAACAGTGGATGTAACGAAGGTTTCTACTAACGAAATTTTAACCAATAAGTCAAAGTCTAGCTTCTATGTGGTCAAATTTAAACATTGAGCGCAATCAAGAGAGATAAAAGAATGGGTAGAACCGGTATCTAATAAGGTATTGACTTCACAAGAATTTATAATTAACTAACATATGCTAACTTTGTTCAGGTTACTCGCTTTTTGAGAAGTCACGAAAAATGCTCTTCCTGAAACCACTGACTTTGTTTTGTCTGTATCTGCCTTTGGTGCCACCATCCCAGCTGGATTTGACTTTGGTGCATGACAAAATCGGGTTAGGTGACCTTCTCTTCCACAATTGTAACACGTTTTGGACAACATCGGGCAGGTTGGACTGATGTGTCCCTCCCCTCCGCATTTGAAGCATATGATAGGTGGTCGTTCTCCTTCCTTAACAACGGGTGATGGTGCTGACGTCTTTCCATCATTATTGAATCTCCTCTTCTTGAAATGTCCATTCTTATTGTTTTGGCCATGATTACCACCGAAGTGGTTACCATTTCTGGCATGTTGATTCCCTCAGGCTTATTGTCACCACTTCGATGACTGCTATCACTAGTATTATCATTTTGTCGGCTGCTCTCTTTTGGTTGGGTTGACTCATTATCGTGCTCCAATAACTGAGCCCTATTAACAACATCTGAATACAAACACAGTTTATGAAAGATAAGATATTGACGTATCTCGGGTTTCAAACCTCTTAGAAACATTGCCGGCATTCTCTCCTTATTGTCAACCAAATGGGACGCAAATCGAGATAACCATGCAAACTTGGCTTCCTACTGCGACATGATCATGTTGTTTTGCTCTAGCTTGATGAACTCTACCTCTTTCATGTGAAGAATTCTTTCGGGAAAGTACTTGTCGTTGAACAATTCTTGGAACTTCTCCCAAGTAATCTTCAGTGCGGCAGGTTGAGTACGCTTTACAGATTCCCACCAGTAATCTGCCTCTGCTCGCAACATGAAGGTGGCAAAGGGAACCTTTTGCTCCTTCGAGCATCCTAAGACATCAAATATCTTGCAGATCTACTTTATCCACGTCTCCGCCTTAAGTGGTTTTGGCTCTCTATAAAACTCCGGTGGTCCCAGTTCCTTGAACTGCTTAGCGGAGACCGTCCGAGAGTTGCCAGTGTTTCCACCTACATTTTGGACAGGAGCCACTCTCGCCTGATGTTTCATGAATTGCATAAAGCCTCTGAACATTCCATCGTTTATCATTTGATCAGTGTTGTTGTTTACATGAGGATTGTCGCCTTCCTGATGCACATTATCCTGATTATTGATCTGTGGTGACTCAACGGTCTCCTGTGCTCCATTGCTATTCTCATCATTCTCGGATGTCATTTTCAAATACTGCCACAAAACAAGGGTTAATTAACATATCACATATTATCTCTATACTCTGACCGACCAATTAAATACCAAATAAACTTAGGTAGGTCATACTAGCGAAAGAATTCCACGTCTCTCCCCTCCTAGTTCTTATCTCACATCTCACCTGGGGATCATATCCCTAAGCTTTGATATTAACTGTGACGCCCCCAAAATAGGTATACATCACCCATCTTGAGTCGCCAAATACATGGTACAAAATTCAAATACAACTTAATTATACAACAGTCGTGTAAAATACGACAAAACATAATCTAAGAGTTTTAATAAGAATACTATCATCTAGACAATATCCACACTCAATGGAGTCCTCATTACATTTATTATCACACTATTTAACAGAATAGTGAGGACTACTAAAGCTATCATCTAGACCGTCACTCCGTTCCATGACTAGTCCCGGCTATGTTCTCATTTCCTTAAGAGAACAATGAAAGCAAAAGGGTGAGCTCAACTAGCCCAGTAAGAAATATTATAACTAAGATAATGCAAAATAAATTATCGTTAGCCTACAACAGTGTTAAACTGACACAATATAACAAACATCAAGTTTAATTGCAGCGGAACAAGGAATCCATTAGAGGAGTCAAGTAGAGAATAAAATCTAATATCTTCTATGATTTAAAAGGTTTTTCATCACTTTTATCGCTGAGACTCAGCTTAATAAATAATCCACATCATCGAATCACCCCTGCACTACAGCCAAGGATATTCTTTAGTAACACTACCACAAATTATCCATGCACTACGGGCCAAGGATATTTGTGTATTCATTAATGGTCATGATCATGCCAACAACTGTCCATCAATGCACTGCAGGCTAATGAGGACTTTTACCACATCATTTGTAACATTACGGTCATGATTATACCGAATGATCCCTCGTCATAATTATACCAAGTCCATCTATGCACTACAGGCCATAGATGACTTTAATATAAACATGAGGATGATGACAATGATATAGGAATTCAATAAAACAAGTTCAAAAAAAGATTTATAATCTAATTTATATAGAAATCAATTATGTCCAAATTGTCAACATGATACTTCTTTGTAGAGTAAAATTCAAGATTGCTCAGAAAAATATTTCAATGAAAAGATACTGGATGAAGGGAAAATATCAAGGATATTTCTCTAATTTCATGGAGTATAAAAGCCAAAACTTTAACCAACTGAGTAAATAAAGAATGGAATAACAAAAGAATTCACCAGGCATGCGATGTAATCGCATATGCACGAGTTATTCCAATAGAATAATAAATAATGGAACTAGGTCATGCGTAAACGCACGCAATGTGATATTCCAACAGAATAATAAAGAATGGAATAATGAAGAATTTCACCATGTATGCAGTGCTTGCAGCATGAAAGGTTATTCCAATAGAATAATAAATAATGGAACCGGTCACGCGTAAACGCACGCATGACGAGGATATTCCAATGTAATAATAAATAATGGAACTAGGTCATGCTTAAACGTTACGCATGGATATTCTAATGTAATAATAAATAATGGAATAAATGAAGACTTCACCGGGCATGCGATACAATCGCATGCACAAAGTTATTCCAATAGAATAATAAATAATGGAACCAGTCATGCGTAATATGCACAAGCAGGATGTTCCAAGAATAATAAAGTGGAATAATGTAAGAATTTCACCATGTGCAGATTGCAGATGCATAACGGAGTTATTCCAATATAATAATAAAGAATGGAATAATAGAAAATTTTCACCATGTATACGGTAGTCCACGTATACAGGTTATTCCAACAGGATAATAAGGGATGGAATAACAATAACTCTTTTCATGAATACGAAAGAAATAATACCCCTTACCTTATAAAGAAACTGGATACTGGAGTAGTGAAGTAGCAGAATACTTTTCTTCTTTCTCTCAATAGTTTCTCTCTCTAGAGTTTCTGTGAATTCGTAAGAAATAATGAAGGATTGAGCTTCTACTTATAGGAGAATGGACTGAATAGTAACTAATTCATGAACGGTCCAAATTGATTTACTTTTAAATGGACGGTCCATATTGATTTACTATGTAGAACACTATGCAGGCACTATGCAGCACTATGCATAACAAAATATAATATATTCTAATTATTGTCTAATAAAATAATTAACTTTATAAAAGTATTCTGTTTTATATAAAAAGATTTTACTATGCAAAACACTGTGCATAATATAATATAATATATTCTATTTATAGTCTAATAAAACAAATAACTTTATAAAAGTATTCTGTTTTATATAAAACGTTTTTCTATTTTATTACATTAATAATACTAATAAAACAAAATTTATATATATATATATATATATAAACTTCCGTGACTTCATAAAAAGACACCTCAATATATTTAACAACATTTATCATCATTATTATAATTCACAATATTAATCGACTGTGTCATTCCCGGGAGAGAGGGCTTTTATAATAAGTATTTCTCCCTATTGCCGAGCAATTAGGGGACCAAACCTCTCCTTGGCAGAACTTTTAGACATCGTTAATATTGCAAATAATAATATTAATAACTTCGTCGTCTCAATTATTGATTTAATAATATATAAAATATCGACAATAATTGAATCAAATAACGTGAGATACTATGCAACAATTCTCGCAAAGAATAATTAAACAAAAGCGAAAGTGACTTCTCACGTAAGCATCAATAATCAATACTGGTGTACTACTATGCAACCACGCGTAGACATCGTACTTTTACTACCGAGTAGTTCAATAGTTTTAACGGTAAAAGCTTCCGCCGTTATATTCATACAAATATTTTGTCATTTTCTCAATCAAACAATAATTACATTGTGTGGGGTCCACTAATGATTGTATCGTCGCATCGGATATTCCCGACAAAAAGAATATTCCCCACCAATCGAATATTATACAACAACTTGCATACTTTTCAAAATTTATAAATATTACCCACAACTATAACATATCTCAAATCCACACAATAATTTTAAAAAAAAATTCGAGAAAATTAAATTTTTATTCGTAAAATTTGGGATTTTACACAGACAAAGTCAGGCTGAAAGGCTATAATTCAAGCGCTAACTGGGAGGCAACCCAGGAAGTTTAATATTTATATGCTTTACTAGATTATTTAGTAGATATGAATTAATTTTCTTATTAAGTTCTCTTACCAATCCAAGTGTTATTCTAATCCATGTTGTCTCTCTTAATTGCAGGTATTGGAGGTTCAATGGACAGGTAAAAGATTATGAAAAGGTTATTCAAGTCAAATTCAAGTGTGGTGCCCAATTTGTTCCATGTGCCTAATATATTCTCCAAATTTAGCGGACAAGGAGGAGGATTGCTATATTTTCAGGGAAGTCCTCTGCTTTACTTTTTTCTATTTCAGCCATTGAGGACAATGTCTAGTTTAAGTTTGGAGGCATTTTAGTGTCGTATCGCATATAGTTAATTATTTACATTGTAGTTCATATAGTTACATTTAGTTTTTGCATTCAATTTTAAAAAAAAAAATTGAAAAATTGCAAATTTTCAAAAGTAGTAGTTAGTTTACCATGTTTATATAGCATTTAGTACATCTTGCATGAGTCCAACTGTTTGATATTTACAGTTTCTTTTGTCCAATGATGAGATTGGAATTGGGTAGACAGATATATTACTGAATATTAGAGCTTTAATGTGATTTCATATTATGAATTGAGTCTTTTTCTGTTTAAAACTGGTATAATAAGGATAGCACAGTAAGAATAACTTATTGATTGATTGAGTTTAAATTGATAAATAATGGGACTCTAAAGGATAATGCTAGTTTGAATGAAAGAATGACAAGAATAAGTAGTGATGGCTAAAGTTAGACAAGAACCTAAGTTTGTGGAAATATTTGGGGTATATAAGCTATATTGTAAAAAAAAGAAAAAAGAAAAAAAAGTATGAATAAACACCGTGGCGTGCTTGTCTAGTTTTGTGGCCTTTGTTACTTGAGTAAGTAAGCCCGAGGGGATTGTCTTTACACCTAATACCTGGTCTTAATGGTCCAGAGTCGTTATCGAAAAGCTCGTTAAGGTAGCATTGAAAAGCCTAAGGGAATAAGGTATTGCATAGCTATGTGTATATAAACCTAAAAAAAATGAATAAAACAGGAAATAAGAGCAAAAAGCCCCCGTAGATGAAAATAAAGCATAAGTATCCCATGTTGACCCTCGATATTGGTAATTTTTTGATTTTAGTTGGATCTAGCTTGTTTTTAGATTTCTTGAGTTTACACGGTATGATGCCTTCGAAGAGACTTGTTATGTGTTAAATTTGATTTTATATCAGTTAACATTGTTGTGGAGCACACACAAACTATACAAGTAATAACAGTTTAAGATTTGATGAGTGATAGGAATTATTGATTTGTTTTGATATAATATATTATCATGTTTACTTAATTTCTCTAAGTTCGGTTGAATAGACTTGTTTCTATCATTACTGCTGGATTCGTAGGCATGTAGATTAGTTGCATTGTATAGCATTGTTGTTTTGTGTTTTTGCTTGAGGACAAGCAAAGGTTTAAGTTTGGGGGTATTTGATAAGTAGGTTTTATACATACTTATCCGGTATCTATTACTTGAATTAGTTGCTTAATCTTATGTTTCTTAGTTACTTTTCATGCATTTTGTGTTCGTTTTGTAGATTATACGCTTGGGAGCTGTGATCGCAAAGAATTAGTATGAAATCACAAAGAAAAGCAATCCGGACATCGTTTAGGCTTTCATGTTTATTTCATGTTTTTTGCTTGGAACTTGGATTATATTGTAAAGCTTCTTCTTAGCTTTCTGGAACATCTTAAATCATTCTAATCGGAGTTCGGATGCAAGAGTTATGATCTTTGTACCAACGGACGTTGAACTTCACTATTTTGGGTGGCCATTTGCATAGTAGTCACTTCCAGCCCAATTTAGACCTTTATTTGTTCTTTATTTCTCAATTCTCAAAGAATGAAAGTTGTAGAGATCGTCGATAGCTTCGATTTGATAGGTGGCAGACCCCATAACTCCTCCCGGATCAAACGTTATGGCCGTTTTACCAGAGGACACTGTGGTAGAAAATGGACCCCCATCGGGACTGGCTTTTCCTTAACAAAACCCCCACCGGGGCGGGTATACCAGCTGGAAAATAGAAAGGACCCCCATCGAGGCGGGCCCTTTTAGTGTATAAACCTCCCCCCCCCCCCATCCCCTGGGACGGGGGTATGCGCAAAAAAGCCATTTTTTGCCTGAATTTGAGTTGGAGAAGGATTTTTTTGATCCGATTGACTCAAGACCTTCCAAGATGACTTAAAGATAGATAAAAAGGATTATAAAATGAGGAGAATCACAAGGATTAGAGGAGGGATTTAGATTAGAAAAAGAAGGAGGATTCCATTAGATTAGATTAGAATAGATTAAGACCAAAACTCTAGTTCTTATGAGATTTGGAGATTGAAGCAACTTGGAGACCATTGAAGATTCAAAGTAGGAGCAAGGAGAGAGCATCAAATCTACAGACAATAGATTCTATCTTCTTATCTTCTTCTATCATTGTCTTTTAATGTGTACTCAATTATGGATTCTTAGTTTTAATTCAATAATCATGAACTAATTCTTTGTTTGAGATTACAATGGATATTATTATGTAATTTATTTTAATATGATTCACTATCAATTATTATGTTATATTGTGAGGATTGTCTATTATGATTTGGACTTAATTATTTAATTGATTGGCCATCAATTACCGTGATAATCTATATGAACTCGAGAGATGAAATTTAGATTTAGATCTTATCATGATAGCATGTGTTTGTAATTTCTGCATAGATGGAATTCATGATTCGTGTTTAGGATAGAGATATGCATTTACGCTATATGTAATCTTATAGAGAACTTGTGCTTTAAATCCTTTTTAATTGTAATTCACATAGAGATATAGTGGATTAGTTAAGTAGGGTGTCTTGCTTAATTCTATCATCTGTGGATTTAAGTGAGTATGGGTATTATACATCGAGAGGTAGTTTTATCTGCTTTAGTGTTCTTGATTAACAATTCACGATAGAGAATAATTGATGAGAAGCGTGTTAACTTAAATGAAGCAATAAGTGAAGTTGTGACCTTAAATCTCCATAATCTTAATTTA
Source organism: Panax quinquefolius (assembly GCA_020205615.1). Lineage (NCBI taxonomy): Eukaryota > Viridiplantae > Streptophyta > Magnoliopsida > Apiales > Araliaceae > Panax > Panax quinquefolius. Next base: position 79,098,247 of record CM035155.1, read on the forward strand.
ACTAGTGGAATGTAATAGTAGTTTAATTATATAATTTGAAATTCATTCATTTAAATAAGATTGAGTTGGTTACGGGATAGTACTTGGTGATTTTATTAAATAATTCCTTGTGGGAACGATACTATACTTTAACTTTATTACTTGTTGACCACGTATACTTGCGTGTTGTGCGTAATTAGATTTTACCCAACATTTAGCCCAGCTCCCATATGTCAACCATCAAAGGTTACGATTTCACCACAACCAAACTTATCTTAACTTATCCAAACTATTAACTATAATGTTCATTAAGTCAATTTCTTATTTCTTATGGCTTTCTGATAACTAAATGTCATACCTCAAGATTCATTCTTATCTGACTCACATTCGGCTTTCATTAATCTTCTTACCGTTCACTACGGCTTTCTTAATACCTTTCGTTATTCTTCCTTAATGTTGAAGCAATACGGTTCGCGGTATGCTAAGACCGGTCATTCAACGCAACTGCGTTGTGTTCACAGCGTCCATACATTTTACAATTATTTCTCATTACCACAACATAACATCGAAATGTAATTCATTACCCTCGTCAATCAACATCTAAGGAATCACCATCATAGCAATCCCTCACGTTCGTTTATCGCGACTACGGTCCCCGAATATCGGTTCTGTAACCCGCGTTCACCTTCTTTTAATCTCATTTAATCTTTTCGTTCAACCGTCATTAAAGGTTTTAAACACTTGATTAAGGGTTACATTAGTTGAACATTATGTTATTTATCATCCCTTACGTTTCCCCCAAGAGTTGAGCAGTTAAAAGCTCTTTTTTGGCTTTTTCCCTACACTGGCGCTGCGACGCCACTCTCCCTTTATCTCTAGCGTCACTGGCGAAGTTTGCAGAAAGACTGCTTCCGGTATGGCATCGCAAAGACCACCTTATAAGGCACGGTCGGCGTGGCGGCACCAAGCCCTAAACCTAGAAAATTTCTCTAAGTGTTAAATCCAATTTGAGACGCTTACTTCCCACTTTCATAACTTATTCGTTATAACTCAGAACGAGGTCGTTCCAAAGCCATTCTCTTCCTTATCTTACGTACTTCAATACCACTCAGACAGAACTTTTTTCTGAATCCATTAACATGTCATTCAATTGGCTTAATCTTCACTCTTCGTTCATTTTACATTTTTAACGCTCTTTGTTTATTTGTCTGTAATTCGGTCATCCAAACTCGGAATTCTTTCGTTATTGAGTCCACAACTCACGTTTCCTACGTTCTCTTACATTATTATGAAACCCTACACATTCAGGTTCATTTACTAACTTTCTAATTCTCGTTCATCTTTTACGAAATTTTTGCCATAATTCGTTATAGCTCAGTTTTAATTCGTTCTTCATGAATGTTTCTACCGTTCCTAACCAAGCAATAAGCATCTAACTTATACACGATGGTTTTAAAATTGTCCATCAACAACAATTATCCTACGATAGTTTTAAATTTGTCCATCAATAACGTTCTTCGTGTTCTTCGCGTGTTCTTCGTGTTCTTCATTTGTTCTTCATTTTTAATCCATACTTTGATTATGATTCCACTTTTTCTTAGAATTCGATGTTATAAAACACCATTCCTTACTTATTTCACCTACTCATTCATATAATCCACTCGGATCGTTCTAATTCATTATGAATCGTATACTTCCTTAAGAAATTTATAATCTAAACTTCAAATTCTTATTTCTTCATTTTCTAATTATTTCAACCATATGAAATCATTCTTACATCTTTTACTTCATATTCTAATTAAACTATGTTTTAACATAGAAAAATTCATTATAAGTTTAGTTTTCGGATTACCTCTCTTCTTTAATCTTCCTCCGTTGGACAAAGCGTGCACTCGGGCAATCTTTTCTTCTTCTTTTTCCTCTTCTTTCTCCCATCTGAACTCTCTCTCTCTCTCTCTCAAAGTGTAGGATTTTCAAAATCCTAAACAATTGATTTAAGCTTCCTATTTATAGAAAACCAAGGCTAGGGGTATTTTAGTCATTTTGCCCCCCAAACCTCCTTACTATTCATGACTTAAGCACTAAGTTTACTTAGCCCTTAAGTTTACTATATTTACCTCCTTAGTTAACCTCCTTACTATTCACGAAACTTAGCCTGTAAGTTTCGTGATTCCTTCTTTCGGTTTCGTCCGACAGTTTTAAAAACTGCGATTCTCAGAATCCAAATATATTTGGATATTTCGTCTTTCCTTTACCTATTAACTTTTACGTATTCTTCGGATTTCCGAAAAACTAAAAAACACTTTTTGGTGTCAAGCATTTCCTTCACGTTTTCCCCTAACGTAGTTAAATGAGTGAAAAGTACATAACAGTAATTTTCGTCATTTTTATTTCGTCTGATTTCTGCATGTTTTTCGAGAAAAACTTTATCGGCTTACTTAACTTTTTACGACATATTATCGTCAAATCTTTCGACGGAATGTCATTTCGACATACTGAACTCTCTAAAAGGCTTAGGTTATTCAAACCCTAACCTTTAGGTTTCGTAGGGTGAATAGTGCGTATTTCGTCTTTTTCCCAATAAATATTTTTGTTCCCAGAAAAATTTTATTTTTGTCTTGAAAATTCTTACTCGTTCAGTCTAGCTCGTAGCCAGAATCCTCCCGATTAATAATCATCCTAGGTTCTAGAACGATTAATAAACACATAGCACAAAATATTATTAATAAAATTTATTTTATTAATAACTAATTCTTTAAACTTAAATTCTGGACGATCCAAATTTCTGGGTGGTTACACTCTTCCCCTCTTATAATAATTTCATCCTCGGAATTTCTTAAAAACCACACCCATACCAGGTCATCACACCTTGTGACTCTCTGTCTGAACCAGCTTCCACTCCACGTTTCTAAGACATTCATCAAGATCCTGGATTGCGTCATCTTTCTGTTCTATAGTGGTTTTATGTTCATCTTCCAGCTCCTCCAACTCCTTGACTATGACGACCCCAAAATCGAGACCAACTTAACCCAATATTAAGGACAATATTAATATAGACTTTGTGCATTCACTACTATCTCGAATCATCTGAACATCATGAAAAGATGAAATAACAGTCAAAAATACAGAAAATTAAAATTTTTCTTTCTTCTTTCCTATGTTCCCTGAATCCCAACCTTTATGATCCCTTCTATTATCAAAGTAAATGAACTATGAAAGTTCCAGTACCAATGCTTATCTTCTTTATATATTAATGTTCTACTTACAAATATTCACCATAAAACATATTTATTTCAAAACAAACATCTCCATTTATTAAAGTTTTCATAATTTATACATTTGAATTCTAGTACATATTACCATCTAAGTTTCAAAAAAAATAGCATTCTCTTGCACCCCATCTTTTCCATGTCATCCAAATAGCAAGTATTGTTGCACTATATCGCTAACATGCAAAAAGTTTGTTTTTACAAGGTTGAGCCAACAGCTCATCAAATCTAGCAGTTTTCAAGCCGCACATAGCACATAAGTTTCATGCTCAGCATATATCTCAATTTAAATCAAATATAAGTTACACATGCCTGATATATCACGTACCACAAATTAAGTTCCATAACTCAACCACATATAGTCATAATTTGACTTTCGAGATTCATATACACATCATATTTAATATCGCATGCTCATTGCAATATAGTTTATAGACAATTCATATCAAATTCATATAGCAAATAGGAACTGAAAGACTTACATGTCGCGTAATTTATAACTTACATCTATCTACGCTTCGTGAATCCTACACATATTCAAGTATACATTCATGCACACATTAGTTATTCATTCCATGCCAACTTAGTTCATATTTAGTTTAATGTACTACCTTAGTTTACGAGTTTACATTACAAACCCATAAGCAATTAATTTTTCTTATCCTTTATAACATTAGTTTCTCTTGCTATCCTTTAGTGATATTTAATTTATACTATATTTGAAATAATCAAATAGTGTTCTTGTCATTCCTTTAAAATTTAAGAGATTTGACTACATATGCCTCTAAGTTTAGTGTATGAACAAAAATCATCTTGAAGGATCTGCAACACAGCACGATCGCGCTGCCTTTTATGTCTGAGAGTGGCACGGCCGGACTACTACCCTTTAGGCCAGAACTGAGTTATACAAACTATGTCCAACCCATGCTGTAACGACCCCAAAATTCATACAATTTAATTCTCGACTTCGACCGTTAACAATACATTCAACCTCTAATTTTACATCATTAAACGATAATACAACCATAGAAATTTGCGAAATAATTAAAATTTTCTATTACAATTAAAATTTTCTATTACAAATTATTCTCGTTCTCAAAATTTTCAACCTTTACATCTAAATATCTCAGAATCATTGTAATACTACAAGAGTTTACATCGTAAAATGATATTACAATTCAACATTAATACATTATTCGAAACCTTAAACATGGTTCAAATAATAATAACTCAACCCAAGTATATAAATCTTCAAGTTCACATCTGATTCATATCTTTCAAGTAGCACATAACCTTACCTTAAATCTTTAACCTGCAAAAGTGGTTATTTGCAAGGTTTAGCTCGACAGCCCAACAAAATCTAACAGTTTTCATGCATCACCTAGCACATAATAACATGCTCAACATATATCTCATAAACATTTGACTAACATAACATACATGTTGCATTTCATATAACAAGTACAAAGATTAAGTTCCTTACTCAATCAACATTCATTATTCAATCAACGTAGTCATAAATTGACTTTAACGTTTCATACTTTCAATATATATAGAACACATCATGCTCTTTGCAACAAATATTTAAAATAGTTCATCATCAAGTACACATAATAAATAGGAACTGAAAGACTTGTCTTGATCGTTCTTTACCAATAACAGCTTATAGTTATCTATACTTCATGTGCCTTACACAATTATATAATCATACACATCAACTATTAGTCACATAGCAATGCATAATAGTTGTAATATAAACTTTACTCTACCTCCCATACCCCTTCCTATTAATCAATACACAATGTTCAATTTGATTGTGTTAACTTTCGACTTATATCTCACTATATTTTATACTCGAAGTTCATTCAAGTGTTTAAGTATTGCTAGGAATCATTATTGGTTTTATATTAAACCCATTTCATATCTTATAATATTCATTTCATTTGACTTAAAACACTCTTTACGTTCATTAACATTTATCACGACGTTTCGACGTTTATTCGTCACACGCCCAATTTGTCTCTCTTGTGTGTGGTTAGTATGAGTATACAACTTATCTAATATATCATTTATTAATGTTAAGCATCATTATATTTCATAATATTCATGTTTTGTAACTTACAACAACATCTTTTATCGTAAGAAGCACTACACTTGCATACGTCCATACCCGACGCCCTCCATTTGCCCTCGAAAACACAACAGTCCTAAAGATGACTATTTTTACCCATGTTCCCGATATCAACTTGAAACACTTACAGAAAAAAGTTATAGGTCTACTCGTCCTCGTTCCGAAACATCTTGAATCGCATCAATCGGAGTTTATATGAAAACGTTATGCTCATTTTAGTAAAACATGTTTGGTTGGTTTTTTTTTTCAATATTCGGCTAGGCAGACTACCCCCCCCCCCCACTGGGGCAGGGATTTTTGTACTGGGGGGCCCGTCGGGGTGGGGGTCCCTTCTACGTGTTTGCGATTTTTGATCTAGAACAATACAGAAAGCCAAATTAGGCCTACAAACTCCTTTCTAACAACCATACTAACCTACCCAAGGTGTAATATGTTTATAGAAACATAAACTAATGTTTTTAACACATTTCTAACCACATAAACAACATAAACATCAAGATTACAACCTTTAATTTCACTATTTCTCTTATTTCCTCTTCTTTTTACATTCATAGAAAAATTCTTCACTGTGAATTCGTTTTACATCCGTTTTGATTCGTTCAACTTGGGTTGTTTTCGTTTTTCAACATACTAACAATATCTATCATCAATTTCAGATTCTATCCATCAATTTTGACGCCAACATAAGTTAAAATATACATATGCCATCAAAACCCAAGTTTTTCATCTTTAACATATTCTTATGATTTTGATTACTCTAGAAACAATTAAAGAGACTATATATACTAGATTATACACCCATACACACACACACACACACACACACATATATATATATATATATAACATCTCTTCAAATCACCCAACCAAAATAGCTTTTTAAGTGAAGAACTTGAGAAACTATAAATTAGAATTTTAGAACTAGATGAATACCTTTGATTCTTCTTAAACTTGATTAGATGATGAGAAACCTTCTTCTTCTTCCTTGATTCCTCCAAGCTTCTTCTCAAAGCTCTCTAACTCTCTTCTCCAACACTCTGTTTTCTTTATTCTTAGGCTTTAGGAATAAAACACGTACATCCATATAACTGATATAAACATAATGTGTATGCATTATGGCCTCATCAGTTACAATAACAAAGGGTCACTAAGCTATGTTTGGCTAGCACCCAAAATCTCCTTTTTCATTTTTTAGCAATCTTTCTTATCATATGATACCCTTGTCACACCCATTAACTATTTGAATTGAATTAATCTCAATTCATTAATTAATCCAATTAAACCTTACTAATAAAATTATAACTTCTATTTAGCCAATATAATTATAATTTTATTTAACAATCATTAATCCTCTAATTTAATTACTTAATTAAATTAGAAAATCACCACCACATTAACATAATAATTATGCATAAATTATAAAATTATCTATCATCAATTTATTTAATATCATCATACTTAAATAAATTATTCCATAATAATTTTCATTGAATATTTATTTTAATCCATAAATATTTTAACTAAAATACTTATTTTACTTGATAAATATTTTAATTATTTACGATCTCACAATCGTAACATATTACATTTATATGTAACATACATTACTCACTAATATCATAATAAAAAATTTATTTATTAAATTCTTGTTTTAATAATTTTCAAAAATTCGAGTTGTCACATCCTTCCCTCCTTATAAGGATTCCATCCTCGGAATCACCGAAACCCTACCTTACCCAGGTTTTCATCAAATCTCTTCGTTGAATAACTTCCACACATTACCTTAATATAGGTTTTATATTTCCTACTCCCACCATTCTTGATAATAAATTCTTGTAAGTTTTATTTATTAACTTTCATTTGAACTCGATTATATTTTGAGTATTATATATTCTTTGATCCGTTCATTATCTTTCTCTAAGGATCATTACCATAAACACTATGGATATTACATTCACCCTTTCTTCTAAGAATTTCGTCCTCAAAATTTTATCTATTAATCTTTATTCATTCAATCTATCAAAATAGATTTTACGTTAATACTTTATTCATTCATTGGGTTCTATAACCACTTCTTTCCACAAAGATCTTTCTTCAATTATTAAACTTTTCTATTAAAAGTTTTATATTATTCTTTCATAACTCATCTCCTTCTCATTTCAAAATTTCTTTTCTCACTTATTTAATATATTCATCATTCAATGTCGCATTCTACGACTTACTTCTTTCTAAAGGAATATCATCCTTACCACATTCGCCTTTTAGAATAGCAAGAATCTTCCACAATTGCTTAATAAGTGGGAAGAAGTATGAATAACTCAGGAATTTAAAAGATTCCAAATCATGTTGAGGGGTCACAAGACCTTGAACTACGTCCAAGGTTATAAGTACTCTTTCAACTTAAACCTTAACCGTCATTAGACTATAGGGACTCCCGTACTTAGGGTGTTAAGCCCTTCGTACCATGTATTATGCACAAACATCTAAACGCATCGTGTAAAAATAATTACCCCATAATAGGGTTGTTCTTCTCAGTTTTTAGAGATGTAACTGAGGGTCACAAGACCACGAACTATGTCCATGGTTACAAGTAATCTTTCAACTTTAACCTTAACAGTAATACTGTAGGGACTCCCCGTACTTAGGGTGATCAGCCCTTCGTACCATGTATTGTGCACAAACATCTAAATGCCTACGCGTAATCCCCTGTAAAAGGGTTGTTCATCTCAACTTTTCAACATCTGAATCCGCACCAAAATAATTTGGTTTGCCATAACTTCTCAAGAAATCCTTGAATTTCATGAACATCTTTCAATATTTGTCTTGCTGAATCAAATAGCATAGACTTCTACAATAATTCTAACATCAATCGAAATATACATATATATATATATATATATATTCTCATATCTTAAAGAAATCTCAAAAATCTTTTTATGGCGTCATGATTATGACGTTGTCATACTATATCTCACCATAGTGGGCTGACGATCATATGATCACATCCAACAACAGGTTCCATTGCATTGATGACTCCATCGTTATCATATCACCCGATACATATAGTTAAAATATATTTTGAAAATTTAAAAATCATTTTTTTTCTAGCCGAAATAAACAGCATAGATATGTGAATAATAGCACTGTTTTAAAAATTCTTTAGTTCACTAGTGTGATCCAACATTTTTTCAAAAAATCAAAAGTACAACCATCGGCACGAAGTCAATAAATCTCGAAAGTCTAGCATAGCTAGTAGATTTAGAATATCTAATTTTCTCCATCAATTTCAATCTTTATACTAAATATTCTTGTATTTCAACTTACCATCCTCCTATACCCCTAGTATAGTTCATCAAACTTACCGCACATTGGAAGTTCAGGAACTTGCCACAATAATATGAGTTTAAGAACTTATCCTAGTCAGACCATAGGCGTCCATTCGCTGAGGGGTTCAAAACATACCATATTATTATGAGTCATTTAACTTACCATATATGCATTAGTTTTAAGAACCACACCTAATCCTAATAATATTTGACTAATCTTAATAGTTTCTAACTATCAAATATACACATGAGAAAAGAATCACCTTTCATATACATTGATAGCGCGACACCGACATTCCAATGATTATCAATGTTATAACCTGAGCGCAAGCACAAAACCCTCGCCCATACAAAGGTTTGTACAGCTCAGCTATCACCTAAGTCCTTAATTGAAATCCCTCCTAACTCTATCTTACTCATAACTTATTTTTAACTTTCCCTTTGGATACGAATTCCTTGTATAACATTATCTATAACTCCTCATGAGTTTATCTCGTACTATATCATAGTACATTATCTTCATAGCATCAAGCTATAATTATTCAAACATTACAGACCATCTTTCTTTTATAACTTAAATAGATCACGTCGTGATCTTATTCTATAATCATCTCCCGTAAAATTCTTTTCTTAACTCGTGATCGTTTCATTTTACGATCCTCTTTCTTTCCTTTTTCATCATTTACAATTTCATTTATGCTTTTAATCTTCCAGACTTTGTCTATTCATCATTATTCGTTATCTTAGCTATTGGAGTTAGGCAACTCCCATTTCTTATCTTTATATCTCTTCAAGATTCTTCTTTGAATTCTTTTGTTTATATAACAATTCTTCCTTTAAGAATTTCTAACTTCATTTACATTGCTCAACATTTCATTTGAGTTCCACATTTTCATCATACGTATCCATTTTCTATACTTGATACACATCGAGTCTCTAATAGTTTCAATATGGTACGCTGAGTGGTTTCTCATAAACAACCAATAAACTAGGTTCCGAGTTGCTAGTTCGTATATACCTCCGCTCTATGAAGGAATCGTTTAGCCCAGATACCATACATCAACTATTAAAGAGTACAATTGTACCATACTTAAATATAACTTTTTATTCATAACTTCTTTATCATTCTCTTTTTATAGACTTTGTCTATTTATTATCACCTTACATCCTTATTATTGGAGTTGGGTAACCACACATTCATATTCCTTATAACTCTATGAGATTCTTCTTTGAATCCTCTCACGCATGCTTTAATCCTTTCTTTAGAAATTTCTTAAATTACTTTCACCTCTTTTCTCTGAGCTTATTCTTTCATTATTTGCACCTCTTTTCTCTAAGGTTATAGCCTAAGGTACTCTTACCTAAGGTTTCTAACCTATCAGCTTTGATACCAATTGTAACGACCCCAAAATTCATATAATTTAATTCTCAACTTCGGTTGTTAATAATACATTCAACCTCTAATTTTACATCATTAAACGATAATACAACCATTGAAATTTGCGAAATAATTAAAATTTTCTAATACAAACTATTCTCGTTCCCAGAACTTTCAACCTTTACATCTAAATATCTCAGAATCATTGTAATACTATAAGAGATTATATCGCAAAACGATATTATGATTCAACATTAATACATTATCCAAAACCTTAAACATGGTTCAAATAATAATAACTTAGCCCAAGTATATAAATCTTCAAGTATCACATCTGATTCATATCGTTCAAGTAGCAGATAACCTTACCTTAAATCTTTAACCTGTAAAAGTGGTTATTTGCAAGGTTGAGCTCGACAGCCCAGCAAAATCTAACAGTTTTCATGCATCACATAGCACATACTAACATGCTCAACATATATCTTATAAACATTTGACTAACATAACATACATGCTGCATTTCATATAACAAGTACAAAGATTGAGTTCCTTACTCAATCAACATTCATTATTCAAACAATGTAGTCATAAATTGACTTTAACATTTTATACTTTCAATATATATAGAACACATCATGCTCTTTGCAACAAATATTTAAAACAGTTCATCATCAAGTTCACATAACAAATAGGAACTGAAAGACTTTCCTTGATCGTTGTTTACCAATAACAGTTTAACAGCTTACAGTTATCTGCACTTCATGTGCCCTAAACAATTATATAATTATGCACATCAACTATTAGTCATATAGCAACACATAATAGTTGTAATGTAAACTTTACTCTACCTCCCATAACCCTTCTTATTAATTAATACACAATGTTCAATTTGATTGTGTTAACTTTCGACTTATATCTCACTATATTTCATACTCGAAGTTCATTCAAGTGTTTAAGTATTGCTAGGAATAATTATTGGTTTTATATTAAACTCATTTCATATCTTATAATATTCATTTCATTTGACTTAAAACACTCTTTACGTTCATTAACATTTATCACGGCATTTCGACGTTTATTCGTCACACGGCCAATTTATCTCTCTTGTGTGTGCTTAGTATGCGTATACAACTTATCTAATATATCATTTATTAATGTTAAGAATCATTATACTTCATAATATTTATGTTTAATAACTTAGAACAACATCTTTTATCGTCAGAAGCACTAAACTTGCATACGTGCATGCCCGACGCCTTCCAATTGCCCCCGAAAGCACTATAATTGCATACGTGCATGCCCAACGTTCCGGAACATCTTGAATCGCATCAATCGGAGTTTGTATAAAAACGTTATGCTCATTTTAGTAAAACATGTCAGGTCAGTTTTTTCCCAAAATTCAGCTAGGTAGACTACCCAACCCCCCCCCCCCCCGGGCCGAGGCTGGGGTTTTTGTACTAGGGGACCCACCAGGGTGAACACTACAGAAAGCCAAATTAGGCCTACAAACTCCTTTCTAACAACCATACTAACCTACCCAAGGTGTAATATGTTTACAAAACATAAACTAATGTTTCTAAAACGTTTCTAACCACATAAACAACATAAACATCAAGATTACAACCTTTAATTTCACTATTTCTCTTATTTACTCTTCTTTTGACATTCATATCAAAATTCTTCACTGTGAATTCGTTTTACATCCGTTTTGACTCGTTCAACTTGGGTTGTTTCCATTTTTCAACAGACTAACAATATCTATCATCAATTTCAGATTCTATCCATTAATTTTGACTCCAACATAAGTTCAAATATATATATGCCATCAAAATCAAAGTTTTTTATCTTTAACATATTCTTATGATTTTGATTACTCTAGAACCAATGGAAGAGACTATATATACTAGATTATACACCCATACACATATATATACAACATCTCTTTAAATCACCCAACCAAAATAGCTTTTTAAGTGAAGAACTTGAGAAACTATAAATTGGAATTTTAGAACTAGATGAATACCTTTGATTCTTCTTAAACTTGATTAGATGATGAGAAACCTTCTTCTTCCTTGATTCCTCCAAGCTTCTTCTCAAAGCTCTCTAACTCTCTTCTCCAATACTCTGTTTTCTTTATTCTTAGGCTTTAGGAACAAAACACATACATCCATATAACTAATATAAACATAATGTGTATGCATTATGGCCTCATCAATTACAATAACAAAGGGTCACTAAGCCATGTTTGGCTAGCACCCAAAATCTCATTTTTGCATTTTTTTTTAGCATTCTTTCTTATCATATGATACTCTTGTCACACCCATTAACTATTTGAATTGAATTAATCTCGATTCATTAATAAATCCAATTAAACCTTAGATAGTCAACATATCACCCAATTACAAGACTTTGGTATCTACAAACAAATTTAAGTTCTCTATGTTTATCTTTTGTTTAAGTATCTTAGTTTTGTATTGAAAACTATATTTAGTTTATGCTTTATTTAGTCAATTGATGCATAAGTTAACTTCTTGACCATTTTAGATATTATTCCATGCATATAAATTCTATAAGATTTGGAAACAAAAACCAAGTTAGGTTCTTCTATCGTTTTCAAACTTCTTTGGTTTTCCTTCAAAAACTTTTATTAAACCAAACTAATGCAACACACTACTATCAAGGCTATCACGGACAACCTATTTGATACACTTAGAAGCATATAAGATGCTTCTACACATGTGAAGAACTTCAGCACACCAAGAAAATATTTTGGAAACATTGCAGGCCAGCGCGGTCGTGCTGGTCTTTAGCCTTGGAAGTGGCGCAACCGTACCACTTCGGGACAACATATGTTCTAAGCTTTTTAATTGCAGAGCTTAGGATTCCAACTATCTTTCTATAGATTCCCTATTACACTATGTACTGCAACATATTCTGAGATTTACCAAATTAATATTATCACAGTTCATTCTCATAAATCATAGAATTTTACTAATTCTTATTGTTTTAGAATAACTTCTCTTGGACAATTCAATAGTCAACATGTAGGCATACGTTTCAAATTTGATTACCATAGAATGTTGTGACGCCCCCAAAATCCCTACATTCCCTCTAGCAGATTTGTTGCTCACGTAAATATTCTATAAGATAATAATCTCTATCAATCCAAGATTCACAGTATTCATAACAGAAAGTAGTTTTCGTCAGAAAAATTACTATGATGAATATTATCACTCGGATGTATAGATTTATAATCTTACAGATATTTCCTTCTTATCAATAATTCCTATTCATCAGACATTCACAGTACTAATGAAAAGATTGTTCTTGGAATCGAGGGGTGCAACCTCAGTGCTTACAGAACTCACTAGATCATTGAATACCTTTATTCAGATAATCAGTTCATATTAATATTGTACTTGATTTCTAACTTTTCTTCAAAAAAATGAAAGCTAAATAATTCACATTAAGAACTTAATACATAAATCCAAATTTAAATTATTACATTCAATTCTAACATAAATAAACTTAAACTATTACAAAAAAATTTTAACCACAATAATGAACACTTGCACTTCCAGGAATGTTAGTCACAGTTCCAAAGGAAAATAATATTTGCAAGGGATGAGCTTGCTCAACAAGTTTAAACAATTTGTATTCAATAATCACACTATGACTGAAATAGATGAACATACAGTTCAGAAGTTTTTCCATGTATATATTGAGGTTTATCTGCCAAACCCTGCACATTACGAGTTTTTGTCACTCATATAGACTTAGCAACCCGAGTTGATTCGTTCAATCAAACATTCTAGGAGTATGCATATCATCCTATCTAAATAACCCTCGGCCAATGCTATAAATGTCGGTCATAAAACCCCGGTCAGTGTATATCTGCCGGTCATAATAGTATCAGTATATATTTGTATCAAACACCACTAGTTTATCACAGTCTTTGATTTGATATCAAATCAAATACATTTTATGCAAATAACAGTTCATATGTCTTGGTTATGCTTGAACAAGAAGCAATAACCATTTTTAATATCAGATATTATGAATAACATTTGAAACAAGTTCATGTGACATCAATGTAACAATTACATTTAATATAAAAATTAAATGTTGTTGGAAAACTTGCCTGCTTGAAGAATAACTATTTAATGCTTTTCGAATTGTCTACACAACCTAAATGTGTCTAATCAATCTATTAGTGTCTGCGTTGTATTCGATGTTTATTCAGTGTTTTACAGCTTTATCTCTTCACCAATCTCACCACATTACTTTACTGTCGTAGCGTTCAACATTTAACTTAATGGAATAGAATTTCTATAAACCACACCACAACAATATTATTTATACTCAATTAAATACTCGACCTTCATTAATTTATTTATTAATAATATTTCAACATTCTCGGGTATTACATCCTCCCCCCTTATAAAAATTTCGTCCTCGGAATTGGTACAAGGTTACACAAATAGATGGGGGTAGTCCCTTTGCATCCTATCTTCTAATTCCCACGTGACCTCCTCGGCGTCGTGGTTTCTCCAAAGTACTTTACAGAAGATATAATTTTATTTCGTAATGTCTGTTACTTCCTATCTAATATCTGGACAGGAATTTCTTCATGCGCTAAATTCTTCTCCACTTGAATGGGCTCGTAGGAAATCATGTGTTTGTAGTCAAGCTTGTACGGACGTAACACGAAAATGTGAAACATGTTATGGATGTGTTCTAACTCGGGTGGTGTAATAACCTGATATTTTCTATATAATTAAATCAAAAATTTTGCGTATAATTTTTTTTTTATTTTAAAAGGTAGGAATACGTGCAAGGTAAAATATATGTATATATATGATAAATAAAATTTATTTATTACATGAATAATTCAAATAATTTTATTTTAGAATTATTGACCATTATAAACTATATTCTTATAATAATTGATTTTATAGTAAAAATATTTTTTTATTATTTATTTTCCATGAAAATATGATTATTATATTATTGAATAATATATGGAATGATTATTAGAATTATTATAATAAATATTTTATTATAAGAATTTATTTTAGATTAATTAAGTTAATTATGTTAACTTAATGAATAATAGTATATATGTAAGATAAATCAAATATGGAATCCAAACCCTAAATTTGGGTTTTGATCAAGGAATGAGAATAATAATATAATATTATTTATATTTCAGTCCTATAAAAATGTACTGTATGTGTATATTGATAATAGTTGGTCAATTATGGTACAGTATTAGAAAATCTTATCAATGTTGTGTTAAACCCTAGTATAGATCTGATAAACCCTATTTTGAAACTCAAATACGAGTTTAAGGCTATTCGGTAACTGTGTTATGTGATACTATATGTGTACTTTAGAAATTTATTGTTAATTAGGGAAACTCTAACTGATATTTAGAAACCCTAATTAACTGGAAATCCTAATTTCTAAATTAGTAAGCCTAATTATTAAACTAGAACCTTAACTGTTAAAATATACAGCTAACTGTTCATTAGGGAAACCCTAATTATTATTTAGGAAACCCTAATTGCAAATTGATAACCCTAATTATAGAAATTAAGAATTTTAAATGCTAAAACAAAAACCCTAATTGTTAATTGTAAACCCTAATTGCTAATTTGGCACGCTTAATGATAATTAGTAAAACCTAAACTTAATTTTCAAGTCTATGTAATTAGGAAACCTAAATTAATTAAGAAACCTTAATTTTATATTTTTAGAAACTAAAATTTTTATTTTAAAGCTATATTAGAAATTCTACAAATTCTTTGTGCCAAACCTAATAAGGGTTAGTCAAGATTAATTTATTGCCATTAAAATCATAAGAAAAATGACTAAATTGCCCTTTTACACATTCTTTATTAGCTTACTTGTGTATCTTGCCAATATTGGAGTTGTTCAACAACTCTAGATTATCCCACATGCTAAAATATATACACATCAGCCTTATATCTCAGCAAAATACATTGTATGCAAGTCATATATGAGATTAAAGAGGGAGAAAAGTGCTCATATTTACTCATTTGTGCTCATAAACTTCACCAAGACCATCTTTCTCTAAAACCCATGAAATCCTTTGGCATTTCAGTCCCCAAAACCAGCCCCACTAACACCCAAAACAAAATCAGTAGCCAAGAATCAGAATTTGATCATAGTGAGGTATAAACCCTAACTTAGATTCTGATCTTGATTGATATGTTAAAGGTTGTGATTTTATGTTTAAATGTGTAGTAGGTAGTGTCTATAAGTGATCCGGGTTGGCACATGTTAGATCCATAACATCTAAGTGAACGAATTTGAAGTTTTTAAGAATCTGGAAAAATTTCAAAATGTTGTCTGACAATGAATGCCAGACCTTCTAGATCTCAGCATGTTTATTGTTTTGGTGTTTTAAATGTTTGATCTTATTATATGCTGTGAGATCTGTGTTCTGGAACTTGTATTAAGACCAGATCATGCATAGATTATCAGATATTCGTGGTCAAAGGTCGTTGACGGCGCTTACGATCGGACAATTTGGTAAACGTAAAGCGCCCGTAAAGGCGACAAGATATTCATGTGTCTTGATCATGCATGTGACGCCCCCAAAAAAGGTATACATCACCCATCTTGAGTCACCAAATACAAGGTACATAAATCAAATACAAACTTAATTATACAACTGTCGGGTAATATACGACAAAACATAGCTGAGAGTTTAAACAAGAATATTGCCTTCTTAGACAATATCCACTCTCAATGGAGTCCTCATTACAATTATTATCACACTATTTCACAGAATAGTGAGGACTACTAAAACAACCATCTAGACCGTCAATCCGTTCCTCGACTCGTCCCATCTATATTCTCATTTCCTAAAGAGAACAGTGAAAGAAAGGGTGAGCTCAACTAGCTAGCCCAGTAAGAAATATTATGACTAAGATAATACAGAATAAATTATCTTTAGCCTTCAACATTATAACAACTAATTGAATATAATAGACAACAAGTTTTAGATCAACAACTGCAGCGGAATAAGCAATCCATTAGAAGAGTCAAGTAGAGCATAAAATCTACTATCTTTTATGATTTAAAAAGTTTTTCAACAATTTTATCGCTGAGACTCAGCTTAATAAATAAAATCAAATCATCCCTGCATCACGGCCAAGGATATTCATGTAATCATCAATGGTCATGATTATACCGAATAATCCCTGGTCATAATCATACCAACAACTGTCCATCAATGAACTACAGACCAATGAGGACTTTCACCACATCATTCGTCACATTACGGTCATGATTATACCGAATAATCCTTGGTCATAATCATACCAAGTCCATCTATGCATGTAAGCCAAAGATGACTTTCATCACAATATAAGCATGAGGATGATGACAATGACATAATAATTCAATAAAACAAGTTCAAGGATAAATTTTAAAGATTTATAATTTAATTTATCCGTAAATCAATAACGTCTAAATTATCGACATGATCTTCGCTTTGTAGAGTAAAATTCAAGAATAATATTCATGTACCAAAAATAATTTGGACAGAAAAGAAATATATTTTTTGGGTGAATAGTACCCTGTGAATAGTACTTCAGGAATAGTACCCCGTGAATAGTACCCCGATACGAAAAGTTTTCGAATACCCGAGTCAATGATACTAGAGTGAATAGTAATCGGGTGAATAGTAACTCGTGAATAGTATTTCAGCATAAAAAGTGCCCCGAATACCCGAGTGAATAATACTAGAGTGAATAGTAACCCGTGAATAGTAACTCGTAAAAGAAAATACCAAAAAAAAATGATATTCCTTGACGAGTACAAAAGAAATGATATCTCATACGAGTATAATAGAATATATGAAACTGCAAATGGATTTGCACCCACCATGTGGTAATCCACGTAGACAGATCATTTCCATAATTTAATAATGAATGAATACGAAAGGTCATTCACCATACATGCGGTAGTCCGCGTAGACAGGTTATTCCAATAGAATAATAAAGAATGGAATAACAGAAGAATTCACCATGCATGCGGTGAGTCGCGATAGACAAAGTTATTCCAAAGAATAATAAAATGGAATAACAAAAGAATTCACCGGGCATGCGATAGGCCGCGAGATGAGTTATTCCAACGAATAATAAAGAATGAATAACAAAAGAATTCACCAGGCATGCGATAGACCGCACAAACAAAGTTATTCAATAGAATAATAAAGAATAGAATAATGAGAAGAATTCACTGTGCATGCGATAGAATCAAGATGCATACGAGTTATTCCAGCGTAATAATAAAGAATGGAATAACAAAAGAATTCACCATACATGCGATAGTCCGCGTAGACAGGTTATGTAAGACCCCAACTTATTATAAATAAAATTGAATTTTCCTCTATTCATTATTCTAAATTAATAAGGTGATTTGATATAATGCTTTGGTTATGGGTGAAATGTGAAAATTTTACAAAATAAGCAAGTGGTTGTAAAATATTCATTTTATCGGGGAATATTCGTTTGGTCGTAGAATATTCTTTTTATCGGGGACTATTCATACGACGGCGCAGCCATTTGTGGGCCTGATAACGGAAAATGGTTGGATGAAGGAAAACGACAAAGTATGAGTTTTTATAAAAAATGGCGTAATTATTATCGTTAACACTGTTGAAATACCTGGTGGTTAAAATCTGAGAATATGTGGTGGTCAAGCGATAGCACACAGTATTAATTAGACAAATATTTTTTAAATTATTGATCCTTACGTAAGAAGGCACTACTCAATAATTTTTACGATTAGTCTTGCTCAATATTGTATTTTATTGATTCAATAATTCTTTGCGTTGATATTTTATATTATTGTTATTTCAATAATTGTCACTGCACAGTATTTCCCATTATCAGATCAATAATTCATATTATTTGAATAATATTATTAGATAAGAATTATTGGCAATGTCTAGAAAGTTCTGTCAAGGAGAGGTTTGGTCACCTAATTGCGCGCCAGTAAAGAGAGATCCTTATTAGAAAGCCCCCGCTTTCCTAGGAACGGCCTGGTTGTCATAATTGTGATTCTATAATATTATTTACGAATAATTAATTATTAATTTATATGATAAGGAAACATTTATTTGATGCGGATATAAATGATTGATTTATTTATGTGGTTATAAATGAAGGAATTAATGTTGAGGTTTTTTATCAGTATTTTTGTCGGAATGGAGGTATTAAAAATCAAACCAGTGTTCTTGAGATATATCGCGTGAGTTATAATTTCTAATCCGACCGTTGGATCGTTGTGATTTTTTGGATATGTTATACATATATAAGTTGAGTATATGTCCATAAATTTTGAACCGTTAAAAATGAACATATGATTTGTTATGAATTTTAAGAGGTGACTGGTTCAGAAATTGTTGAAGTTTTAGAATTTATCATTTTGGTGGAAAATTCTAGAATTGGTGGGCCCCACTTTTGGTTGGTGAGAAATGTGCTCAAACTGAATTTCAAATGTGGTGGGTGGCAATAGTAGCAGATAAAGCCATTAGGTAGCAAGTCAAGTCTGCTTCGGCGTGCTAATAATTTCCTATAAATAGAGGGCTAAATTAGAATTAAAATCACACCAGAAACATAAGCTTTCTCTCTTTCTCTCTCTATATTATCAAGCGTATTTTGTGAGTATTTAGATACTTTGAGAGTTACTATTCAGTACAAGTTTCATTCATCATCATATCCGACATTTCATTCTGAAGTACTGTTTCTTTGAGGTAAGGGATGTTATTTTTTTTCGTAATGATGTTATTCTTTCAATATCATTATATCGAAATATGGGTATGGATTTTATTGTGGAATTTCTACCTTTTTGTGTCGGAGTTACTATTCACATATACGGCACTATTCACGTATACGGCACTATTCACGTATACATCACTATTCACAAATATGGCACTATTTACCAAAAAATGAAATTTTCTTCTTTTTGTCCAAGATGTCTATTATGGTTACTATCTTTGATTGTATCCATGGTTTGATCTTTATTTTTAAATTCTGCTTCACAATTGATTATTATGAAGTATTATTGATCTTGGATAAACTGTAATACGAATCCCGAATATTTGTCCTTCTGTTTCACTGGATTCGTTCTCTAAAATATTTTTCATCATCCTCAGTCCTTAAATGTTGATATTACTGAATATCTTTGGCCTGTAGTGCAAAGATGAATGATTAACTGATGAATATCTTTGGCCCGTAGTGCAAAGATGAACAGGTGTTGAGATGAACATAACCGACTGGTGATACAAATGAATATCATTGGCCTGTAGTGCAAAGATGAATATTTGATTAAAGATGTATATTGATTTTTTGTTACAGGGATAAAATATTGATGATGGACTTTTAAATCTTAGAAGATAGTAGAACTTATTCTCTACGTGACTCTTCTAATGGATTGTTATTTCCGCTGCATATGTTGATCTAAAACTTGTTGTCTATTATATTTTATCAGATTTTTCCCTGTTGAAGACTAATGATAAATTGTTGTATATTATTTTAGTCATAATATTCTTTACTGGGCTAGTTGAGCTCACCATTTTTCTTTTTGTTCCATTTTTCTTCTCAGGAGGTGAGAACATAGCAGGATCTAGTCGGGGTATGGAGTGATGGTTCTAGAAAGATGTTTTAGCAGTCCTCACTATTTCTGTAAAATAGTGTATAAATAATTGTAATGAGGACTTATTTGAGTGTGGATATTGTCTAGAAGACAATATTTGTATTTAAACTCACAGTATGTGTTGTCGTATTTTGCATGACAATTGTATTATTGAAGTTGTAGTTTGCTTTCTGTACCATGTATTTGGCTACTCAGAATGGGTGTTGTATACCTATTTTGGGGGCGTCACAGTTGGTATCAAAGCTTAGGGATATGGTCTCTGGCGAAGATTGGGGAATAGAACTAGGAGGGGAGAGATGAGTAAATCCTTCCCTAGTGTGTCCTATCTAAGCTTATTCGTTGGTCGGTCATAATATAGGGATATTATGTGATATGTTAATTTATTTAATTAACCCTTATTTTATGGTAGTATTTAAGAATGGCTGCTGAGAACATTAACAATGGAGTGTATGAGACTGTGGAACAACCTTTAGTTACAAACCAGGAGAACGTGCAACAGGAAGGCAATATTCCTCCTATAAACAACGCTACCGAGCAAATGATGAATGATGGAATGTTTAGGAGCTTTTTGCAGTTCATGCAAAATCAGACGAGGGAGACTCGTGTATAAAATACGGGTGGAAGTGATGATAGCGCGCTTGATGCATCATGACCAAGTAGTTCAAGGAGTTGGGACCACCATATTTCTGGGGAAAGCCCGATCCGATTAAGGCGGAAACATGGGTCAAGAAAATTACCAAGATATTCGATGTCTTGGGATGCACGGAGGAACAAAAGGTTCCATTCGCCACCTTTATGTTCCATGGTGAGGCAGATTACTGGTGGGAATCTGTGAAGCGTACCCAACCAGCCGCACTCAACATGTCTTGGGAAAGATTTCAGAAACTGTTCAATGACAAGTACTTTCCTGAAAGTATTCGTCATATGAAGGAGGTAGAGTTTATTAGACTGGAACAGAACAGTATGACGGTGTCTCAGTACGAGGCGAAGTTCGCGGTGTTATCCAGATTTGCACCTCATTTGGTAGAGAATGAGGAACGTATGACGTGGATGTTTCTAAGAGGTCTAAAACCCGAGATTCGTCAATACCTTATCTCTCATAAATTTTCTCTGTATTCAGATGTTGTCAACAGGGCTCAATTATTAGAGAGAGATAGTGAGTATGTTCAACCGAGGGACCACAACCAGGGTCATACCGGTGACAGCAGTCATCAAAGCGATGATAACCAGGGAGGAGGGAAAAATACGGACAAAGGCGGTAACTAATCGTGGCCATGATAATAGGAGAGGTGAGTCAAGTGGAAATTTTAGAAAGAGGAGATTCAACAATGCTGGGAAGATATAAATAGCAACACCAGCACCAACAACAAATTCTAGGGGAGGAGAACGACCGCCAGTTAGGTGTTATAAATGCGGGAAAGAGGGACATATCAGCCCACAACAATCCAAGGTATGTTTTAACTGTGGAAAGGAGGGACATATAGCTCGAGACTATTCTGTAGCAAAACCAAGTTCAGCAGGGATAGTGACTCCAAAGGCTGTCCTGGATAAGTCAAAATCAGCGGTTCCTGGAAGAGCGTTTGTCGTGACTGGCCAAAATGCCAGAAACCCGAACGAGATGATCACGGGTAAGCTAATCTTGAATTCTTACGAAGTTTATACCTTGTTAGATACCGGTTCTACCCATTCTTTTATCTCTCCTACTTGTGCTCAACGTTTAAACTTGACTCCGGAGAAATTAGACTTTGACTTATCTGTTGAAACTTCGTTGGGTGAAACCTTCGTTACATCGACAGTTTATAAATCTTGCTTAATCCAAGTTGGCACAATCACATTACCTATTAATCTTATTTCTTTAAAGATACTTGCTTTTGATGTAATTTTAGGGATTGATTGGTTAACCACTCATCATGCAAAAATTGATTATTTTCGTAAGGTTGTTAGTTTTCATATTCCTAACCAACCTGTTATACGAATTCAAAAAACTAAACCACTAAAATCAATCACTGTCATATCAAGCCATAAAGCCTTTCGTTTATTGAAAAACGGATGTCAAGCTTTCTTAGCCCATGTTATGGATTTGAACAGAGACAACTCAGATTTGGATAATATTTCTGTTGTTAGAGAATTTCCTGATATATTTCCTGAAGAACTTCCCGGTCTACCCCCAGGACGTGATGTTGAATTCTTTATTGACCTTGAACCGGGTACAAAACCCATTTCTAAAACCCCATATCGAATGGCTCATATTGAACTTCAAGAGTTAAAAGTATAACTACAGGAGTTATTAGACATCGATTTCATTCGTCCTAGTACATCTCCTTGGGGTGCTCCTGTTTTATTCGTAAAGAAGAAAGACAGGAGTATGCGACTTTGTATTGACTACCGAGAATTAAACCATGTCACCATCAAGAATAGGTATCCGCTACCTCGCATTGATAACCTGTTCGACCAGTTGCAAGGACCACAATTCTTTTTAAAGATTGACCTTCATTCTGGATATCATTCTGAAGATTAAAATTGAGGATATTCCAAAGACTGCCTTCAGAACTCGGTACGGGTATTATTTATTCTTAGTTATGTCTTTTGGATTGACTAATGCTCCTGCTGCTTTCATGGATATGATGAACCGTGTATTCAAGGAATATTTGGATTAGTTCGTTGTTGTCTTTATTGATGACATCCTCATCTATTCCAAAAGTCGTGAAGATTATGAGCACCATTTGAAGCTAATATTTGAAAGGCTTCGTGAAAACAAGCTATATGCCAAGCTGAAGAAATGCGAGTTCTGGCTTGAGGAAGTAGCATTCCTTGGGCACGTGGTGTCAAAATATGGAGTATCTGTTGACCCGGCAAAGATTGAAGCAATACAAAGTCGGGAGCAACCAAAGTCGG
The DNA here is from genome assembly GCA_020205615.1 of Panax quinquefolius. Lineage (NCBI taxonomy): Eukaryota > Viridiplantae > Streptophyta > Magnoliopsida > Apiales > Araliaceae > Panax > Panax quinquefolius. Next base: position 79,121,920 of record CM035155.1, read on the forward strand.
TGACCAAAGTGCGTAGCTTTCTGGGCTTAGCTAGTTATTATCGGAGATTCGTGGAAAGATTTTCTCGAATCGCTACTCCGTTAACTCAGTTGACTGGAAGGAGAAAAAAATTATATTGAGCGAAGAATACGAGAAGAGTTTCCAGGAGCTCAAGAGGAGACTCATTTCGGCACCTGTTCTGGCAATACCATCTGGTTTGGATGGATTTGTTATCTATAGTGATGCTTCAGGAAAAGGGTTAGGATGTGTTCTCATGCAACATTGGAAAGTCATAGCCTATGCCTCACGATAACTCAAAGAATATGAGAAGAATTATCCTACTCATGATCTAGAATTGGCAGCAGTCATTTTCGCGTTGAAAATCAGGAGACACTACCTGTATGGGGAAAAAGTGGAGATCTATACGGATCATAAAAGCCTAAAATATTTCTTCACCCAAAAGGAACTCAACATGCGGTAACGACGTTGGCTCGAGCTGTTGAAAGATTACGATCATACCATTCAATAACATCCTGGAAAAGCAAACGTAATAGCTGACGCATTGAGTAGAAGATCGTATGCGGGTATGAGTGCGATGTTGTTAACACAAAGACCCATTTTGTACGATTTACAAAGGATGGAGATCGAGTTAAAGACTCCAGAGACCCACATAAAGATGGCGAATATACAAGTAGAACCGACTTTAATCGATAAAGTTAAAGCTACTCAAGCTACGAACTTGGGGCTGATGCATATGAAGAAGAAAGTGCAAGAAGGTGTTATTCCAGAAGCAAGAATCGATGAAGAAGGAATACTTTGAGTCAACTCTAGACTTTGCGTTCCTAACGATTCTGACTTGAAGCATAGAATCATGATGGAGGCACACAACACCCCATTTGCAATCCATCTTGGGAGTACCAAAATGTATCATGATCTCCGACATACATTTTGGTGGAACAATATGAAGAGAGAGATCGCAAAGTTTATCTCGAGATGTTTAACTTGTCAACATGTAAAGGCGGAGCATCAAGTGCCAAAGGGTCCATTGCAACCACTTGAGATTCCGAAATGGAAGTGGGAACACATTACTATGGATTTTGTTATGGGTCTTCCCAAGGTTTCTCAAGGCATAGATGCGATTTGGGTTATTGTTGATAGATTAACCAAGTCTGCTAATTTCTTGCCTATATGTGAGACTTATTCCCTTGAACGTCTTGCTCGTATATACGTAAATGAGATTGTGAGATTGCATGGCATGCCAGTATTCATAGTTTCGGATCGTGACCCAGGATTCACTTCACGATTTTGGGTTAGCTTGCAGAAAGCTATGGGCACGGATTTACGATTCAGTTCGGCATACCATCCTCAAACGGACGAACAATGGGAAAGGACTATTTAGAACCTTGAAGATCTATTAAGACTATGTGTCCTAGATTTCAAAGGAAGTTGGGATAAGTACTTGCCACTGGTAGAATTCTCCTACAATAATAGTTATCAAGCAAGTATCCATTTGAGGCGTTGTATGGACGAAAGTGTCGTTCTCCAGTATGTTGGGATGAGGTAGGTGAAGCAACTTTGTTGGGACCGGAATTGGTACGCATGACTATAGAAAAGATTCAAATGATTCGACAACATATTCAAACCTTATAGGATCGACAAAAGAGTTATGCTGATCTTCATCGAAAGGACGTGGAATTTAATATTGGGGATCATGTATTGTTACGTGTTGCTCCATGGAAGGGAGTTACACGATTTGGGAAGAGAGGAAAGCTCAATCCACAATTTATTGGTCTATTTCAAATTCTTGACCGAGTAGGAAATGTGACCTATAGACTCGCGTTACCTCCAAGCATGTCTCGTGTTCATAATGTTTTTCACATATCTATGCTTCGCAAATATGTGAAAGACCCGAACCACATTATTAAGTTAGAACCAGATGAGATAGCCGAAGATTTAACATACGAGGAGGTACCTGTTAAGATCTTGGATAGGAAAGAGCATGTCTTACGCACCAAGGTTATACCACAAGTCAAGGTTTTGTGGAGAAACCATACTATTGAAGAAATGATCTGGGAGTTAGAATCGGAAATGAAAGTGAGGTAACCTCACCTGTTCGAAACACCAGGTACGTACATCAATTTCGAGGACGAAATTGTATAAGGAGGGAGGTTGTAAGACCCCAACTTATTATAAATAAAATTAAATTTTCCTCTATTGATTATTCTAAATTAATAAGGTGTTAATTTGATATAATGCTTTGGTTATGGGTGAAATGTGAAAATTTTACAAAATAAGCAAGTGGTTGTAAAATATTCATTTTGTTGGGGAATATTCGTTTGGTCGTGGAATATTCTTTTTATCGGGGAATATTATACGACGGTGCAGCCATTTGTGGGCCCGATAACGAAAAACGGTTGGATGAAGGAAAATGATAAAGTATGAGTTTTTATAAATAACAGTGTAAGTGTTACCGTTAACACTGTTGGAATACCTGGTGGTTAAAATACTGATGTCTGTGGTTGGTTGCCGCGATAGCTTTACGGTATTATACGATATTTTTGAATTATTGATCCTTACGTGAGAAGGCACTACTCAATAATTTATTACGATAATTCTTGTTTAATATTTTATTTATTGATTCAATAATTGTTGCGTTGATATTTTATATTATTGTTGTTTCAATAATTGTCACTGCACAGTATTTCCCATTATCAGATCAATAATTCATATTATTTGAATAATATTATTAGATAAGCATTATTGGCAATGTCTAGAAATTTCTGTCAATGAGAGGTTTGGTCACCTAATTACGTGCCAGTAAGGAGAAATCCTTATTGGAAAGCCCCCTCTTTCCTAGGAACGGCTTGGTTGTCATAATTGTGATTCTATAATATTATTTACGAATAATTAATTATTGATTTATATGATAAGGAAATATTTATTTGATGCGGATATAAATGATGCATTTATTTATGTGGTTATAAATGAAGGAATTAATGTTGAGGTTTTTTATCAGTATTTTTGTTGGAATGGAGGTATTAAAAATCAAACCAGTGTTCTTAAGATATATTGTGTGAGTTATAATTTTTAATCCGACCGTTGGATCGTTGTGATTTTTGGATATGTTATGCATATATAAGTTGAGTATATGTCCACAAATTTTGAACCGTTAAAAATAATATATGATTTGTTATGAATTTTAAGAGGTGACTGGTTCAGAAATTGTTGAAGTTTCGGAATTTATCATTTTGGTGGAAAATTCTAGAATTGGTGGGCCCCACTTTTGGAAGGTGAGAAATGTGCTCAAATTAAATTTTAAATGTGGTGGGTGACAATAGTAGCACGTAAAGCCATCAGGTAGCAGGTCAAGTCTGCTTCGGCGTGCTAACAATTTCCTATAAATAGAGGGCTAAGTTAGAATTGAAAATCACACGTAAACATAATTTTCTCTCTTTTTCTCTCTATATTATCGAGCATATTTTGTGAGTATTTAGATACTTTGAGAGTTACTATTCAGTACAAGTTTCATTCAAAGATCATGTCAGATATTTCATTTTGAAATCATTGTTTCTTTTTGAGGTAAGGGATGTTATTTTTTTTCGTAATGATGTTATTCTTTCAATATCATTATATCGAAATATGGGTATGGATTTTATTGTGAAATTTCTACCTTTTTGTGTCGGAGTTACTATTCACATATACAGCACTATTCACGTATACAGCACTATTCACAAATATGGCATTATTTACCAAAAAATGAAATTTTCTTCTTTTTGTCCAAGATGTCTATTATGGTTACTATCTTTGATTGTATCCATGTTTTGATCTTTATTTTTTAATTCTGCTTCACAATTGATTATTATGAAGTATTATTGATCTTGGATAAACTGTAATACGAATCTCAAATATTTGTCCTTCTGTCTCACTGGATTCGTTCTCTAAAATATTTTTCATCATCCTTAGTCCTTAAATGTTGATATTACTGAATATATTTGGCCTGTAGTGCAAAGATGAATGATTAACTGATGAATATCTTTGGCCCATAGTGCAAAGATGAACAGGTGTTGAGATGAACATTACCGACTGGTGATACAAATGAATATCTTTGGTCTGTAGTGCAAAGATGAATATTTGATTAAAGTTGTATATTGATTTTTTGTTACAGGGATAAAATATTGATGATGGACTTTTAAATCTTAGAAGATAGTAGAACTCATTCTCTACGTGACTCTTCTAATGGATTGTTGTTTCCGCTTTATATGTTGATCTAAAACTTGTTGTCTATTATATTTTATCAGATTTTTTCCTATTGAAGACTAATGATAATTTGTTGTATATTATCTTAGTCATAATATTCTTTACTGGGCTAGTTGAGCTCGCCCTTTTCCTTTTTGTTCTATTTTTCTTCTCAAGAGGTGAGAACATAGCAGGATCTAGTCGGGGTATGGAGTGATGGTTCTAGAAAGATATTTTAGCAGTCCTCACTATTTCTGTAAAATAGTGTATGAATAATTGTAATGAGGACTTATTTGAGTGTGGATATTGTCTAGTAGACAATATTTGTATTTAAACTCAAGACAATAGTGTATTTTGCACGATAATTGTATTATTGAAGTTGTAGTTTGCTTTCTCTACCATGTATTTGGCGACTCGGAATGGGTGTTGTATACCTATTTTGGGGGCATCACGGGTTATTTCAACAAAATAATAAAGAATGGAATAACAAACCTTACGAGTTATGAAAGAAAATAACTTTCTTCATGAATACGAAAGAAATAATACCCCTTACCTTAGAAGAAAACTGGATACTGGAATAGTGAGGTAGCAAACTTCTCTTCTTCTTTCTCTCTATAATTTCTCTCTATAATAATTGCTCTTGTGAGACTTAGTGAATTGGTGAGAATGAAAGAAGAATGAGCTTCTATTTATAGAAAAATATAGTTTCGATAATTGAACGTTTTGGGGCTTAAAATATTACAGTATAATACCTTCCTCTTTTTTTCATTTTTAATTTAGTCCTGCAAGTATTAACAAACTTGCACCACCTCCCATTATAGTAAATCATGTGAATTAATAGTTCATTCATGTGACTCAATAGTATAATCATGTGAAAAAACTAATTACAGTATAGTACCTTCAACTATACCTCCATTTTTAATTTAGTCATGCAAGTATTATCAATCTTGCACCAACTCCCCTAATAGTAAATCATGTGAATCAATAGTACACACATGTGAACACATAGTTATAAGCATTTGAATTAATAGCAATTAATTGCTCATTTATTTGGTGAATTACCCAATTGGTCAATATAACCTCCAGACATCAATTATTATCGAAATAAATGTCGATTTCCACTAACACTAATAATTCTCACACAATGGAACTATCAATTTCATCTTTAATCAACACGAATTTATTCATCATTAATATTATAACTCTGATATTTAACAAACGAGGTTGTTCCCGGAAAGAGGGGCTTTCCAGATAAGGATTTCTCCCTATTGGTAGCGCAATTAGATGACCAAACCTCTCTTTAACAAAACTTCTAGACATTGTTAATATTGCAAATAATAATATGAATAACTTTGTCGTCTCAATTATTGATTTAATAATATAACATATTATACGAGGATGATCCGTGACAATAATTGAATCAATAATATGAGAGATATGATCAAAGCCAATTCTTGTAGCAATAATTGAGTATAAGCGGTGAGTTCTCACGTAAGCATCAATAATCAATACCGTGTGCTACTATGCAACCACAGCGTATTCTTGTATTTTTTTACTAGGGTAGTTTAACAGTTTTAATGGTAACACTTTTGCCGTTATTTTTATAAAAAGATAATTATGTCATTTTCTAACTACGACAATACTTCCGTTGTGGGGTCCACCAATGATTGTGTCGTCGTACGAATATTCCCTGTTAAAACGAATATTCCTCGACCAATCGAATATTATATAACCACTTGCTTACTTTGCAAAATTTTCACATATCACCCTTAACTTTAATCTTTTATCAATTTAACCATTTACGAAATAAAATAATAATTATAAGAAAATTGAATACTTTCATTTCATAAAATTCGAGGTCTTACAATCTCCCCTCCTTATGAAATTTTGCCCTCGAAATTTACGTGACATTACACGGTATCTAGAAGAGGTGAGGATACCTATAAATCGATTCTAACTCTTGAGGTATAACCTTTGAGCGTAGAATATGATCCTTCTTATCCAAGATTTTAACACGTATCTCCTCATACGTTAAATCTTCTGCTATCTCGTCTAGTTCCAATTCAATAATGAGGTTCGAGTCATCCACATATTTACGTAAAATCGATACGAAAAAAACGTTATAAACACGTGACATACTTGGCGGTAAAACGAGTCTATAGGCCATAGTTCCTACTCGATAGAGGATTTCAAATGGGCCAATTAAATCGAGGGTTGAGATTTTCTCTCTTCATCGACTCTTGCTTCTAGAATAACGCCTTCTTGAACCTTCTTCTTCGTTTTCATCAACTCCGGGTCTGAATCTTGAATGGCTTTTAAATTTATTGATTAAAGTCGATTCTACTCGTATATTTGATATCACCACATGGGTCCTTAGAATCTTTAACTCTATCTTCATCATTTGTAAGTTATAAGGAATGGGTTTTTGTTTTAACAACATCGCACTCGTTAACACATACGATCTTCTACTCAACGCGTCAGCTACCACATTTGCTTTTTCCACGATAATATTGAATGGTATAGTCGTAATCTTCAACAGCTCGAGCCAACATCTTTAGCGCATTATACTTTCATTTTGGTTGAAGAAATATTTAAGGGTTGAAGAAATAGGTTTTGTACTAGGGTCAATACAAAATTCGATTTCACGCTCTGGGGTAGGCCAGGAAGTTCGTCGAGAATACGTTAGGAAATTTATTAACGATAGAAATATCATTTAAAAACTGTGACTCTCATCCAAGACTTGGATATCACATGAAATGAAGGTTTCTCCTAACGGAGTTTCAACCGATAAGTCAAAGTCTAATTTCTCCGAGTCAAATTTAAGCGTTGAGCGCAAGCAAAGAGATAAAAGAATGGGTAGAAGCAGGTATCTAATAAGGTATAGACTTTGAGAATTTATAATTAACTAACCGGTGCTAACTTCGTTTCGGGTTACTCGCTTTTTGAGAAGTTACAAAAACGCGTTCTTCTGAAACCATCGACTTTGTTTTTGTCAGTATCCGCCTTTGGTGCCACCGTCCCAAATTGGACTTGATTTATTATATAGACAAAAATCGAGCTATGTGAATAATCTTTTCCATAACTAAAACATACCTTGGAAGGCTGTGAACAGTTTGGACTTATGTGTCCCTCCTCTCTGCATCTGTAGCATCTAACTGGCGGTTGTTCTCCTCCCTTAGAATTTGTTACTGGTGTTGGTGCTGCTGCTGCCAACGTCTTCCCATCATTGTTAAATCTTCTTTTCTTGAATTTTCCACTTGAATCATTTCTTCTATTATCTTGGTCTTGATTACCACCGAAGTGGTTACCATTTCTTGCCTGATAATTTCCTTCACGATGGTTGTCGTTGTTCCGATGGCCGTTGCCACCGGTATAATTATTATAGTGTTGTTGCTCGTTATATTTTGGTTGGGCTGGCCCATTATCGCGCTCCAATAACTGAGCCCTATTCACCACATCTGAATATAAACAAAGTTTGTGAGAAATGAGGCATTGACGTATATCGGGTTTCAAACCTCTTAGAAACATTCGCGTCATTCGCTCCTCATTATCGACCAAATGGGATGCAAACCAGGATAACTCTGCAAATTTAGCCTCGTATTGCGACACAGTCATATTTTTTTGCTCCAACTTAATAAACTCTACCTCCTTCATGTAACGAATACTTTCTGTAAAGTACTTGTCGTTGAATAATTCTTGGAACTTCTCCCAAGACATCTTCAGTGCGGCAGGCTGAGTACATTTTATAGATTCCCAGCAATAATATGCCTCTTCACGCAACATAAAGGTGTCAGAGAGAACCTTTTGCTCCTCGGAGCATCCCAGGACATCAAATATCATGGTGATCTTCTTTAACCACGTCTCCGCCTTAAGTGGTTCTAGCTTTCCCAAAAACTTCTGCGGTCCCAGCTCCTTGAACTGCTTAGCGGTGACCATCCGAAAGTTGTCAGTGTTTCCACCTGTATTTTGAACAGGAGTCTCTCTCACCTGATGTTGCATGAATTGCATAAAGCCTCAGAACATCCCATCGTTCATCATTTGATCGGTGTTGTTGTTTACCTGAGGATTATTGTCTTCCTGTTGCACATTATCCTGGGTATTGATCGTTGGTGACTCAATGGTCTCATGTGCTTCATTATTGATCTCAACATTTTCAGATGCCATTCTCAAACACTGTCACAAAACAAGGGTTAATTGACATGTCACATATTATCCCTATACTCTGACAGACCAATTAAATACCAAATAAACTTAAGTAGGTCATACTAGCGAAGGAATTCCCCGTCTCTCCCCTCCTAGTTCTTATCTCTCATCTCAGCCAGGGATCATATCCCTAAGCTTTGATACCAACTGTGATGCCCCCAAAATAGGTATACATCACCCATCTTGAGTCGCCAAATGCATGGTACATAAATCAACTACAAACTTAAGTATACAACTGTCGGGTAATATACGACAAAACATAGCTGAGAGTTTAAACAAGAATATTGCCTTCTTAGACAATATTCACTCTCAATGGAGTCCTCATTATAATTATTATCACAATATTTCACAGAATAGTGAGGACTACTAAAACAACCATCTAAACCGTCAATCCGTTCCTCGACTCATCCCATCTACATTCTCATTTCCTAAAGAGAACAGTGAAAGAAAGGGTGAGCTCAACTAACTAGCCCAGTAAGAAATATTATGACTAAGATAATGCAGAATAAATTATCTTTAGCCTTCAACATTATGACAACTGATTGAATATAATAGACAACAAGTTTTAGATCAACAACTGCAGCGGAATAAGCAATCCATTAGAAGAGTCAAGTAGAGCATAAAATCTACTATCTTTTATGATTTAAAAAGTTTTTCAACAATTTTATCGCTGAGACTCAGCTTAATAAATAAAATCAAATCATCCCTGCATCACGGCCAAGGATATTCATGTAATCATCAATGGTCATGATTATACCGAATAATCCCTGGTCATAATCATACCAAGTCCATCTATGCACTTAAGCCAAAGATGACTTTCATCACAATATAAGCATGAGGATGATGACAATGATATAATAATTCAATAAAACAAGTTCAAGGATAAATTTTAAAGATTTATAATTTAATTTATCCAGAAATTAATAACGTCTAAATTGTCAACATGATACTCCTTTGTAGAGTAAAATTCAAGAATAATATTCATGTACCAAAAATAATTTGGACAGAAAAGAAATATATTTTTCGGGTGAATAGTACCCTGTGAATACGGGAATAGTACCCCGTGAATAGTACTCCGACACGAAAAATGTCCCGAATACCCTAGTCAATGATACTAGAGTGAATAGTGTTGGAAGAATACATATTGTGATTTGATGTTTAATGTAAATGCTCATGATTATGTGTAAAGTCCTTCCAGGAATATATGTACAAGGACTTAGTAATAGATCAAAATTGTTAGGTTGATCTTAGCCTTTAATGCTCACTTGTATAGATAAAGAGATCAAATATATTAGGTTGATCTATGGCTAGAAAGAAATAGATAGGCCTTGAAGAGAATCTGAGTCTATCCGGCTGATCAATAGAAAGTAGAAGCTAAGGCAGGATCGTAGTGCTGAGATGATCATAGTGCATTTGCCTTGAAGGAGCTCTTCAAAATCGTAGAGTGGTCCAAACATTTGCCGAAGCTAACTCAGAGATCGTAGTGTGCTCTCGGAAACATTGAGTCTGCAAGACGAGCAAGTGATGATCGTCGTGTGAAAAGATCGTAGTGTGCAAATCCTTGCGAGAAATCGTAGTGTTCTCTTAAGAGCAAGCACCAATATGACAAGACACTACGTTATGGATAGTAGAGTGTCATCTACCTTGTGTCAGAAGCATCAAGCCCTACCTTTTGTTTGAAGATAAATTCCAACAAATATGGAATGGGTTTTAAATGTTGAAGCACTCACTAGTCCCAACGGTACAAAAGATATCCTTAGTATTGATCAAAAGGAACGTATTCAAGAAGCTAAGAAAAAGACCATTGGGCAGAGGAAAACACCTTTTCAGGTGTTAGGTGAGAAAGCAGTCTGATATGTCAGTGGGCCAGAGTGAAATTCAGAAGATGTGCAGAAAAGTCTCCATCAAAGTTCAGAAAGGTCAAACACATTTAATGCTTCTTCAAAAGGCTTCAACGGATAGATTTCAAGATCACATATATACAGAACACAAACAGATGAGTAAAGAAGAGAAGCAAGTATTGAACAAAAATGTGCAAGAACACTAAACGCTCAACTCTACGATCTGAGAAAAAGAGAAAGCTTGCTCAGCTACTCAGTTCTTTTAAACAAGTGCTTAATAGCACCTGAGTAGCACCAATCACGATCTCAACAACAACCAATCAACTGAAGTGAAAAGTTCCAAGTCTGAAGGACTTGAAGAGTTCTAAGTGAACTATAAAGAACCAAGTCTGCTGGACTTGAAGAGTTCAAGAGTGAACTAAGAAGTGCCTATACTGCTGGTCTAGAAGGAATCTGTGAGATTCAAGAAGTGTAATAGACATCCTTAGTGGATTTTCTACTCAAGGAGTAGAAGAGTGGATTCGGAGCTTTTAGTGCTCTGAACCATTTAAAACTATTGTGTCCATTATAACTGCTATAACTGTTATAACTGCCTCACTCTCATTAATTCAAGATATCTCAAAGAAGGTTTATCATATACTCATTCTATTGTGCATTAATCACAATCATACTAACGAGTTTAAAAGAAAAGTTTTTAATTATCTATTCAACCCCCCTTCTAGATATCTATTGTGCCTCCAGGAACTAACAAATAGTAATCAGGTGAATAGTAACCCATGAATCGTAACTCGTGAATAGAACTCCAGTACAAAAAGTGCCCCGAATACCCGAGTGAATAATACTAGAGTGAATAGTAATCAGGTGAATAGTAACCCGTGAATAGTAACTCGTAAAAGAAAAATACCAAAGAAAATGATATTCCATGACGAGTACAAAAGAAATAATATCTCATACGAGTATAATAGAATATACGAAACTGCAAATGGATTTTCACCCGTCATGCGGTAATCCACGTAGACAGATCATTTCCACAATTTAATAAAGAATGAATACGAAAGGTCATTCACCATGCATGCGGTAGTCCGCGTAGACAGGTTATTCCAACAGAATAATAAAGAATGGAATAATAGAAGAATTCACCATCCATGCGGTAGTCCGCGTAGACAGGTTATTCTACATAATAATAAAGAATGGAATAACAAAAGAATTCACCAGGCATGCGATAGACCGCACAGACAGATTATTCCAATAGAATAATAAAGAATGGAATAACAAAAGAATTCACCAGGCATGCGATAGACCGCACAGACAGGTTATTCCAACAGAATAATAAAGAATGGAATAACAAAAGAATTCACTATGCATGCGGTAGTCCGCGTAGACAGGTTATTCCAACAAAATAATAAAGAATGGAATAACAACCCTTACGAGTATTGAAAGAAAATAACTCTCTTCATGAATACGAAAGAAATAATACCCCTTACCTTAGAAGATAACTGGATACTGAAATAGTGAGGTAGTAGACTTCTCTTCTTCTTTCTCTCTATAATTTCTCTTTAAAATAATTGCTCTTATAAGACTTAGTGAATTGGTGAGAATGAAAGAAAAATGAGCTTCTATTTATAGGAAAATATAGTTTCGATAATTGCACATTTTGGGGCTCGAAATATTACAGTATAATACCTTCTTCTTTTTCTTCATTTTTTATTTAGTCCTGCAAGTATTATCAAACTTGCACCACCTCCCCTAATAGAAAATCATGTGAATTAATAGTTCATTCATGTGACTTAATAGTATAATCATGTGAAAAAACTAATTACATTATACTACCTTCAACTATACCTCCATTTTTAATTTAGTCATACAAGTATTATCAATCTTGCACCAACTCCCCTAATAGTAAATCATGTGAATCAATATTACACCCATGTGAACACATAGTTATAAGCATTTGAATTAATAGCAATTAATTGCTCATTTATCCGGTGAATTACCCGATTGGTCAATATAACCTCCAGACATCAATTATTATCGAAATAAATGTCAATTTCCACTAACACTAATAATTTCCAAACAATGGAACTATCAATTTCATCTTTAATTAACACGAACTTATTCAACATTAATATTATAACTCACAATATTTAACAACCAGGTCGTCCCAGGAAAGAGGGGGCTTTCCGATAAGGATTTCTCCCTATTGGCGCGCAATTAGATGACCAAACCTCTCTTTGACAGAACTTCTAGACATTGTCAATATTGTAAATAATAATATGAATAACTTTGTCGTCTCAATTATTGATTTAATAATATAACATATTATGCAGATGATACTGTGATAATAATTGAATCAATAATATGAGAGATATGATGCAACAATTACTATAGCAATAATTAAGTATAACTAAGTGACTTCTCACGTAAGCATCAATAATCAATCACTGTGTGCTACTATGCAACCACGCCAGACATTCTACATTACTTTACTACCGGGTAGTTCAGCGGTTTTAACGGTAACACTTTCTCCGTTATTTTTATAAAAATATAATTCGTCATTTTCTAACTAAACAATACTTCCGTTGTGGGGTCCACTAATGATTGTCTTGTCGCATTTAATATTCCCCGTTAAAATGAATATTTCCCGACCAATCGAATATTATATAACCACTTTCTTACTTTGCAAAATTTTTATATATCACCCTTAACTTTAACCTTTTATCAATTTAACCATTTACAAAATAAAATAATAATTATTAGAAATTTGAATACTTTCATTTCATAAAATTCGGGGTCTTACATTGCAGGTGGTTGTTGTGTTGTTCTTGTTGTTGTAATAGAATTGTAGTATGTTATATGAACTTCAAGATTATGCCTTTAGATCACTAAAACATCAAATAGATTTAACACAGTGGCCGGTCAAAGTAGGCCAGATGATCACGACTTGTGTTTTCTGGGTAACCCATAAAACTAAAGACTGTGATCTTTGACATGGTTTGACCGGCATGGATCTTGATCTTGTAATGTTGTTAGATTGATTTTATGTGCTAGATATCTTCCTTGTCATGTTGGCTACACACTAGATCCATTATAACACAGAAATGTTACACGGATTGCAAGTTGTGGAAGCCCAAAAGTGACTCGTCGAACTGTTCTTCATTTATGGGTAACCCAGAAATAAAGAACAGCTCTGACAGCCACAACTTCATCATTAATTCTTCATTTTGGTTAACTTCATCAATAATTCTTGTTTTCTTAGTTTAAAAACAATTTTCAAAAACCTCCCATCTTTATTTTCTACCAAAATAATAGAATAAATATAAAACAAATCACTCTCTGTGGGATCGATCCTTACTTACTACTGTGCTAATTATTTGAATTTGTAAAGTGAAAGTGAGGTTAATTTAGGAGTGTAAACGACAGCTCCCAGATTCGTCCGATAGTTTTAAAAACTATGATTCTCAAAAACCAAATATTTTTGGATATTTCGTCTTTCCTTTACCGATTAACTTTTACGTATTCTTCGGAACTCTGAAAAACTAAATAATACTTTTTAAGGAAAGCATTTTCATCATTTTTATTTCGTCCGATTTATGCACTATTTTCGAGAAAAACTTTTATCGACTTACTTAACTTTTCACGATATAATATCGGCAAATCTTTCGACGAAATTTCATTTCGACATACCGAACTCTAAGAAAGGCTTAGGTTATTCAAACCCTAACCCTTAGGATTTCGTAGAGTGAATAGTGCCTATTTCTTCTTTTTCTTTAGAAATATTTTTGTTCCCGAAAAAATTTTATTTTCGTCTTGAAAATTCTTACTCGTTCAGTCTAGCTCGTAGCCAGAATCCTCCCATATTATAATCATCCTAGGTTATAGAACGATTAATATACACATAGCACATAATATTATTAATAAAAATTCATTTTATTAATAACTAATTCTTTAAATCTTAAATTCTGGACAATCCAATTTTTTGGGTTGTCACATTCTTCCTCCCTTATAAAAATTTCATCCTCAGAATTTCTTAAAATCACACCCATACCTAGGTCATCACATTCACCTCTTCTTCATAGAATTTCATCCTCAAAATATTTTTTAACCTACCCTGATTCTCAACTTCTCTTCAAAGAAGTTCTTATCTTTCAAACATTCCCTCACCTTCATAACTTATCAAGAATTATGAAGTAGAATGAACAACGAGGAATATATGAATTCCTTTAAAACATTTCATACTTTTGCTGAGGGGTAAAATTGACCATGAACTCTTACTAGGTTTAACAGCATAACGACGTAACCCTTCTTTCACGGTCAGTTTACAATCACCCAGAAGGTAAACTACCTCTTTCATACGTAGGCGATCAACCCATTGTATAACCCTATTTCGGGGTGTGTTCACCTCAGACTTAATTATTAGATTCCGCACCAAAATAATTTGCTTTGGCACAACTTCTTTAAAGAAAGCTCGATTTTCTTTTAAACATGACATACCATTTGTCTTAGCCAAATCAAGTAGCTTAGACCATACCAATAAATTGGATATCAACTTGAAACATTCGTTTAGTCAAATCAATTGACATCGACTACCCTTTAAATTCCTTTCGTAATGCGTCAAAACATTGTATGACGTCATGATATCGTACTTTTCACAGTACGTTAAGGACTTTGTTAGTTTATGACTTCGTCACTATACATCATACCATAGTGGGTTGTTGATCCTAAGATCACATCCAACACTAGGTTCAATTGCATTAATAACTCCATCCTTTTACCATCCTTGCAAAAAATGCACTGATGATATAAATTTTATTTTGATATTTTAAATCAATTTCTGTCTAGCCGAAACAATTAGCATAAACATACCAAGAATAGTTCTTTTAAAATCCATTGGTTCCAAAAGTTGAACCAATTCTTTCCTTTTCAAAACGCGCACACATAAGCATGATTTCAATAAAGTTCAAAATCTAGCATAGCTAGATAACTTGGAATATCCTATTTCTCAATCTTCCTTCATTGTCTTACTTACGACAATACTTAATCTTCTCTAGCACCTTCAATTTCTAAGCCTACTAAAAATAACTTGTTTTCAGTCTAAACATTTCTATACCTTAGTATAGTCCATCAACTTACCACACTTTATATGTTTAGGAACTTTCCACAACCATATGTGTTTAAGAACTTATCTTCGCAATATGTAATCCAAGAACAAATCAAGGATTATCCATATGCTTAGGGCTCAGAAACATAGCATATAACCATGAGTCACAAACTTTTCATAAGTATGAGTTTCAAGAACTCGTACCTAACTTATCATTCTCTACATATCAAGCATATACATGAGAAAAGATTCACCTTCTCGTCATATACATATTGATAGCGCGACATATTCCAATTATTATCACTGTAATAAGCTAAGCAGTCACAAACCCTTTCCCATTCAAAGGTTCGTACCACTCCGCTATCACATGAGTCCTCAATTGAAATCTTACAACTTCTAACTTTTCTCTTTACTTAATATGAATTTTCTTTAATTCGTATGCTATCCTTTACAACTCAATCTGAGTTCTTCTTCCCATACTAATTAATAGTACCATTCATTTATGGCATTAGCTATAAATCATTCATCGTTTAACAGATTATCTGTTATTACGATTCATTATGATCACGTGGTGATCTTCTTCCTTAATCGTTTAACTCAACGATCTTCTTATCCTTTTCTCTACAATTATAGCCTTAGGTACTCATACCTAAGGTTTATAACCTATCAGCTCTTATACCAACTTGTCACACCCCAAAATCATGTCTATCTTCACACACGAATTCCGTGCGTCATGAGTACATCATTCTTCCAAACATACATCATTATATAGTGAAATATAATAACGTACATTCTTAATTCCCAGGTTCTAATACCTTATAACATTGTTCATTACAAATAATGATAATTACATTATTCTTTATCTCTTACAAGAGTGACTTTCAACCGCCACCAAGGATACATAACAGTTTATTAAACTATTCTACAGTTTAATTAACATTATTCTATATTACAAGTCTTCGCTTGATCTTCACACTCATTCATCTAATGAATAACACTTCTTCTGGATACCGATCAGCTTGATCTTTACGGGATCCTTAGATTCTTCTACTCGTGCGCTAAATATGTTTTTCATTTAAAGCAAGTGTGAGCATTCAATTGCCCAGCAAGTCATAGCAGTTGAACAAACAACTTCAAGAATTCAAACATTCCTTTAGAACTTCGATAATCGAACTAAGATTATAAAGCAGCTTGAATAATAAGAATAATCTCGATTCCTATCATTTTAAAACATTAGTCTCATTCACTTTGAAATACTTCCATTCCTCTACCTTTCTCCATACACATTCTGTCTGGCTAGAATCAATAGCACAGACTTAACAATAACGGTTCATGTATAAATAGAACATTCTCTTATTGAACAGTTCATCTCATAGAAACACCGAAGTGTTCAAATTGTGGCGCAAGGCCTCATACGTTCTACCACCTTGTACAAATATCACACATTCGCACATAGACAGAACTTCTCAAGTCAACATCTGAGAATTTTAAGAAACTAACATTCATTAAGAATATGAATGAAGTTAGGAAACTTGCCATACGCACAGCTACAGCTTACGCTGAACTGCTCATTCCAATTCCTATATAACACATAAGGAAATAACATATACACCAATTAATCATATACTTGACTTATGCATTGGTTTAAGCTTAACTTTACTTCTTTGGGTTCGCGTTCTTTCAATCTAAGTTTACGCGACAACTTCCTTTACTGGTTTATGGCTTTATGACATACGGAGATGTCTTACTCATACGTTTATCATTTTTAATGATTTGCATTCTTATCTTCTTCTTTTAACTCCTCTAGGACTCAGCACACAACGTGTCTCTGCTAGTAGTCCATATGGTACTCTAAGAGGGTTCCCACAAACAACCAACAAACAAGTTCCCGTCTCATCTACATTGTCTTTCACAGTGAGTTAGATCGGTTGACAGTTTCGTATATACCTTCGCTCTCTGAAGGAATTGTTTAGCCCAGCTCCCATATGCCAACCATCAAATATTACGATTACACCACAACCTAACCTTATCTTAACTTATCCGAACCATTAAACTATAAAGATCATTAAGTCAATTTCTTATTCCTTATGACTTTCTGGCAAATAAATGTCATACCTCAGGATTCATTCTTATCGTCTAAGTCATACAGTCCTTTGTATACTCAGAATGATCATTCATGTTAATCATTAACTCGGCTTCTTTACATTAAACGTACTTGTCTTTAATTCAGTTCTTAACCGTTCACAAGTTTAATCATTGGTCTTCATTATCCTACGGTCAAACCATACACGGGGTGTAGGTTCTGCCCGTTTAATATTCGCGTACACTTAACCTTCACGTTGGTTAACGTGTTTAACGATTACATTTCATTCTAACATTCTCTATCCAACTCCCATTCGACTTTCATTAATCTTATTACCGTTCGTTACGACTTTCTTGATAACTCATATCTTACTTAATACTTTTGTTATCCATTACATAAACCCTACGTTCATTACATATTCTTAATGTGAAAGTCATACCATTCGTTGTATGCTAAGACCGATCGTTCATCGCAACAGTGTTGCGTTCATCTTCTTTGTCTTTAAATCTCATTTAATCTTTTTGTTCAACCTTTACTAAAGGTTTAAATCACTTGTTTAAGTGTTACATTCGATGAACTATATGTTCTTTATCTTTTATTTTACTTTCCCCCAGAGTTGAGCAATTAAAAGCTCTTCTCTAGGCTTGGTTATGCACCAGCGCTGCTGTAACGCCCCCAAAATAGGTCCATTCCATCCAACCCATTCTGAGTCGCCAAATATATGGTACGGAAAACAACTACAACTTTATTACAATAATTATCGTGCAAAATACAACAACACATATGCTGTGAGTTTGGATACAAATATATACCAACTGTAGCACGTCACAATGACACCTTAAATAAAGGTATAGTCAAAAACTGTTTTAGAAATTAGAATCTTTAGGAAGTGCTCAAGGAAACCTTCGTACATGGGAGGCCATGCTTTTAGGTTATGGTAGATATCATATGGCCACAGAATTATCCTTGGTTGACCCAATAGACCCCAAAGAAAAACGAGAAGATTACTATCATATTCTTCCCAATGGTGAGTCTTCTCTTGACATATCATTATCTCCATTATCTCTAATTGGGTATTATACTCCAAACAAACACCAAGATTATATAGGTAGTGCTTCTAAATATACTCAGCAAGTGGATGAGCACAACCATGTCTTATGATGACACGAGGTTGTATGTTATTAGACATCTTGTATCATAGTGGCAAAACACCCTTTCAAGTTAAATTCACCTCACCGTAAACATCTATAGACCACCATTCTATTCCCTCGCTATCCCTCGCTCGACCCAGCTACACTTTTATTACCTGAAAGGAATTGTGAAACAAAAGGGTGAGCACAACTAGCTCAAGAAAGAATATTATGACTAAAGATAAATAAATTATCAATAGTCTTCATCGTAATAAATCGTAGATTTAGAACATATGGTAGATGATAAAACTTTTCAACCATAGTAGTAGCAAATGAATGAGCAATCCATTAGAAGAGTCAAATAGACCATAAAATCTATTATCTTCTCCATGTTAAAAGTCCACCAACAATGTTTTATCCTGTAACATCAATCAACAATTCTCGCCCACAATCACATGTATAACTCATAATCATAATTGTAGTTCTAAATTCCTCTTCTTATCCAGACGAAGATAATTTTATCACCGTCTTTACTCAAACATCAAAGATCATGGTTATACCAAATCACAGTTCTGTTCATAATCATACTAATAAATTCATCTTTGCACCACGGGCCAAAGATATTCATCAACAGATTCATCTTTACACTACTGTGGTTAAAGATATTCAAACAATGGGTCATCTTTGCATTTACGAGCCAAAGATATTCATCAATAATTCATCTTTTGCACTACAAAGCAAAGATATTCAACAACAAAAGTCATCTTTACATTACGAGCAAAAAGATATTCATCAATAATTCATCTTTTGCACAAAGCTAAGATATTCATCAACAAGTCATCTTTTGCACTACGAGCCAAAGATATTCATATATCAAAGAAATACATAATCATTTCGAAGTTATATAACAATAATTATAACCACGTTGATCAATTCACCTTTGCACTTAAGCTAAAAATATTCAATTATAAATTCAATGGTCATGATCATACCAATTCAACAATTCAACTTTTGCACCATCGCCAAAGAGAACCTATAGTCACGATCATACCAATATCTACTCATCTTTACACTCAAGTCAAAGAGAAATATCATCATTAGGGTTATAAGAATGTTATATAAAAACAATATAATCAAAACATGGTTTTAATTTCAAGAGTAAGATTCATAAATCAACGATAATTTGGTCGGAGAAGAAACCAATTTTTCGTGAATAAGTACCCGTGATTCATGACATAAGTATCGAGATCGTGCTTAAGAAACCTCGACAATTTAAAAGATAAAGTTTCATAATAAAATTCATATCCATATTTATAACACCTTAATCCAAATGTTATAAATCACTTAGAAATCTCATAATCTAATATTATTAATATTACAACAATATTTTAATTATTTCTTAAACTTATAAATAATTTAATCAAATTATTTACACTTTAATAATTAATGCATTTAATCATCTAAAATGCCAAACTCATAAGATTTCATCATCATTAACCAAAACCCTCATAAAAAATCAGATATACCTCATATATGATTCTCAAGCCAATAAATCATATTTTTCAATTTTCTTACTTCACATAATATATTTAATTCATTTACTCATAACTAGAATATTTTCATGAAAAATACCGAATCAGTTCCAAAAATATTTATTTTCTGGGATTTAGAATAGCATAGTCTCATATTGAACATATATTTTTCTAAAATTTAAAAATTCATTTACTATTTTTTATTTGGCCAAAACCACCGAATATTTAAACATTTATCATAAATTATACTTTTATCCAAAAATTCTAAAATTTTACGGTATACTTGATATTATATAGATGTACTCCCAATAAAAATTTCATCAATTTTGGAGTTAATCACAAGGAGTTATAAGCAATTACTTTTAAAATAGTTTTTTCTCATAAAATCCATAACTCCTAATCTATATATCCAAAAATTGCCGATTTTGGACACAATCTACAAAACTCATCAAAATATCATTTCAATTTTTTCCAGAATTTTTGAAGGTCCGAAAAAATAAAAAACTGAAAAACATAATCACCCTTAAAAATCCCTTACTATCCCTTACCTCAAAAGAGCAGTACTGGAATGTCGGATATAACGCTGAACGAACTTGCACCGTATAGTAACACTCAAGATATCTAAATACTCACAAAAATACGCTCGATAATATAGAGAGAAAAACTTCAGTTTCTGGTGTGATTTTCAATTATAACCTAAGCACCCTATTTATAGGAAAATGCTTAGAACACCAAAGTAGAAAATTTCATATAATATTAATATAAATTTAATAAATTCTCTACGCCCATCTAGACAATCTGATCTCAGCCATCAACACGTGTTAAAGATTCCCATAAACATTTAAAAAACGTTTTTCTTATTTAAATTATTTTAAACTTCCAAAAATCAATTATTTCGGAGTTTCGGAACTTCAATAATTCATAATAAATAGCCATTTTATCAGAAAATTCGAATCTCGCAACTTTTTATAGGAAATTCAATTCTCTACAACTTTGCAAAAGAAAGTTTTTCCAAATTCCAAACAGAAATTGACCGAAATCCACAACCAAGGCGATTTTATTGTGTTATAATCAAATTTGAAATTAATAATTGTGTCCACCAACACACAAAATATGTGATAAATATTTAATGCCACAAAAATACTCTTCCTCCTCATATACTCATATATCCCACATTCATTATAAAAATATCACCGTTAATATATTATTAAAATAATATATTTAAATGAATTATTTTATCAGAAAAAGATAAAATATTAATTTTCAACAATTGTCACTTTAAAAATTTTCTCTATCTATATCCACATAAAATGAATATTTTCCTTATCATATTAATCAATAATTAATTATTCACAAATAATATTACGTAATCACAATAATGACAACCAGGTAGTTCCCAGGAAAGAGGGGGCTTTCCAATAAAGATTTCTCCTTCTTTGGCGTAATTAGGTGACCAAACCTCTCCTTAGATGTAACTTTCTAGACATTGCCAATAATGTTTTCTAATAATATTATTCAGATAATATGAATTATTTCTTCGATAATGGAAAATACTATGTAGTGACAATTATTAAAACAATAAAGAATATAAAATATCAATGCAAAGAATTATTGAATCAATAAAAAATATCGAATAGTAATTATCGTAATAATTATTAAGTAGTGCCTTCTTACGTAAGAGTCAATAATTCAAAATATCATGCAATACCGTGTGCTGCTCTTGTGCAACAACGCGTATTATTTTTACTTTTTACCCACCGGGTATTCCAACAAATGTTAATCTGTGAATAATTATTACTTTGTTATTTATAAAACTCCCTTTTGTCGTTTTCTTCATCCAAGCAGTTATTCTCATTATGGGGCCCATAAATGGTCGTGCCATTGCATTTAATATTCCCAAGACGAGAAAGAATATTCCAAGACCAAACGAATATTCCCAAACAATAATGAATATTTTATAACCACTTGCTTATTTTGAAAAATTATATATATCACCCTTAACTTTAACTTTTATCAATTTAACCATTTCTTGAATAGTAATTATAAGAAAAATTGAATACTTTTATTTCATAAAATTGGGGCCTTACAATCTCCCTCCTTATGAAATTTCGCCCCTAAATTTACGCACACGGTATTTCAAAGAGTTGAGAATACCTTGCTTTCATTTCAGATTCTATCTCCCCTGTCATCATGATTTCTCCATTGCTCATCTCCTGTATTTCAGATATCATTCTAGAATACAGCTTCAAAACAAGGGTTAATTTAACAAATTAACATATCACATAATATCCCGATATTATGACTGACCAACAAATAAGCTTAGGTAGGACACACTAGCGAAGGATTTACTCATCTTTCCCCTCCTAGTTCTAATCCCGATCTCCGCCAGAGATCATATCCCTAAGCTCTGATACCAAATGTAACGCCCCCAAAATAGGTCCATTCCATCCAACCCATTCTGAGTTGCCAAATATATGGTACGAAAAACAACTACAACTTTATTACAACAATTGTCGTGCAAAATACAACAACACATATCTTTGTGAGTTTGGATACAAATATATACCAATCAGAAGACGTCACAATGACACCTTACATAAAGGTATAGTCAAAACTGCTTTTAGAAATTAGAAACTTTGGGAAGTGCTCAAGGAAACCTTCGTACATGGGAGGCCATGCTTTTAGGTTATGGTAGATATCATATGGCCACGTAATTATCCTTGGTCAACCTAATAGACCCCAAAGAAAAACGAGAAGATTACTATCATATTCTTCCCAATGGTGAGTCTTCTCTTGACATATCATTATCTCCACTATCTCTAATTGGGTATTATACTCCAAACAAACACCAAGATTATATAGGTAGTACTTGTAAATATACTCAGCAAGTGGATGAGCACAACCATGTCTTATGATGACACGAGGTTGTATGTCATTAGACATCTTGTATGATAGTGGCAAAACACCCTTCCAAGTTAAATTCACCTCACCCTCAACATCTATAGACCACCATTCTATTCCTCGCTATCCCCGCTCAACCCAACTACACTTTTATTACACGAAAGGAATTGTGAAACAAAAGGGTGAGCACAACTAGTTCAATAAAAAGAATATTATGACTAAAGATAAATAAATTATCAATAGTCTTCATCAAGAATAAATCGTAGATTTAGAACATATGGTAGATGATAAAACTTTCCAACCATAGTTGCGTAAATGAATGAGCAATCCATTAGAAGAGTCAAATAGACCATAAAATCTATTATCTTCTCCATGTTAAAAGTCCACCAACAATGTTTTATCCCCGTAACATCAATCAACAATTCACATCCACAATCACATGTATAACTCATAATCATAATTGTAGTTCTAAATTCCTCTTCTTATCCAGATTTAAGATAATTTCATCATTGTCTTTACCCGAAACATCAAAGATCATGGTTATACCAAATCACAGCCTGCTCATAATCATACTAATAAATTCATCTTTGCACCACGGGCCAAAGATATTCATCAACAGATTCATCTTTACACTACAAAGCTAAAGATATTCAACAACAGTCATCTTTTGTATTACGAGCCAAAGATATTCATCAATAATTCATCTTTGCACTACTGGACTAAAGATATTCAACAACAGTCATCTTTGCATTACGAGCAAAAAGATATTCATCAATAATTCATCTTTGCACCATGTGCTAAGATATTCATCAACAAGTCATCTTTGCACTACGAGCCAAAGATATTCATATATCAAAGAAATACATAATCATTTCAGAAGTTATATAACAATAATTATAACCACGTTGATCAATTCACCTTTGCACTTAAGCTAAAAATATTCAATTTTAAATTCAATGGTCATGATCATACCAGTCAACAATTCAACTTTTGCACTACTGGCCAAAGAGAACCTATAGTCACGATCATACCAATATCTACTCATCTTTACACTCAAGTCAAAGAGAAATATCATCATTAGGGTTATAAGAATGTTATATAAAAACAATATAATCAAAACATGGTTTTAATTTCAAGAGTAAGATTCATAAATCAACGATAATTTGGTCAGAGAAGAAACCAATTTGTCGTGAATAGTACCCCGTATTCGTACATAGTACCGTATACGTGCTTAGTAACCTCGACACGACAAGATAAAGTTTCATAATAAAATTCATATCCATATTTATAACACCTTAATCCAAATGTTATAAATCACTTAGAAATCTCATAATCTAATATTATTAATATTACAACAATATTTTAATCATTTCTTAAACTTATAAATAATTTAATCCAATTATTTACACTTTAATAATTAATGCATTTAATCATCTAAAAATGCCAAACTCATAAGATTTCATCATCATTAACCAAAACCCTCATAAAAAAATCAGATATACCTCTATATATATGATTCTCAAGCCAATAAATCATATTTTCCAATTTTCTTACTTCACATAATATATTTAATTCATTTACTCATAACTAGAACATTTTCATGAAAAATACCAAATCAGTTCAAAAAAATATTTATTTTCCGGGATTTAGAATAACATAGTCTCATATTGAATATATATTTTTCTCGAAATTTTAAAAATTCATTTACTATTTTTTATTTGGCCAAAACCACCGAATATTTAAACATTTATCATAAATTATACTTTTATCCAAAAATTCTAAAATTTACACGGTATACTGATATTATATAGATGTACTCCCAATAAAAATTTTATCAATTTTGGAGTTAATCACAAGGAGTTATAAGCAATTACTTTTAAAATAGTCTTTTCTCATAAAATCCATAACTCTAATCTATACATCCAAAAATCGCCATTTTTGGACACAATCTAAAACTCATCAAAATATCATTTCAAATTTTCCAGAATTTTTGAAGGTCCGGAAAAATACAAAACTGAAAAACATAATCACCCTTAAAAATCCCTTTACTATCCCTTACCTCAAAAAAAGCAAAGATCTTTGGAATGTCGGATATAATTTGAACGAACTTGCACCGTATATAGCAACGCTCAAGATATCTAAATACTCACAAAAATACGCTCGATAATATATAGAGAGAAAACTTCAGTTTCTGGTGTGATTTTCAATTATAACCTAAGCACCCTATTTATAGGAAAATGTTTAGAACACCAAAGTAGAAAATTTAATATAATATTAATATATATTTAATAAATTTCTACGCCCATCTAGACAATCTGATCCTCAGCCATCAACACGTGTTAAAGATGCCCACAAACATTTAAAAACGTTTTTCTTATTTAAATTATTTTAAACTTCCAAAAATCAATTATTTCGGAGTTTCGGAACTTCAATAATTCATAATAAATAGCTATTTTATCAGAAAATTTGAATCTCTCAATTTTTTATAGGAAATTCAATTCTCTACAACTTTGCAGAAGAAAGTTTTTTCAAATTCCAAACAGAAATTGACCGAAATCCACAAACGGGCGATTTTACAGGCTATAATCAAATTTCGATCAATAATTGTGTCCACCAACACACAAAATATGTGTTAAACATTTAATGCCACAAAAATATTCTTCCTCCTTATATACTTATATATCCCACATTCATTAAAAAAAATAACTCCGTTAATATATTATTAAAATAATATATTTAAATGAATTATTTTATCAGAAAAAGATAAAATATTAATTTTCAACAATTGTCATTTTAAAATTTTCTCCATCTATATCCACATAAAATGAATATTTTCCTTATCATATTAATTAATAATTAATTATTCACAAATAATAATATTATGTAATCACAATAATGACAACTGTGCAGTTCCCGTGAAAGAGGGGCTTTCCAATAAAGATTTCTCCTTACTGGCGCGTAATTAGGTGACCAAACCTCTCCTTAGACAGAACTTTCTAGACATTGCCAATAATGTTTTCTAATAATATTATTCAGATAATATGAATTATTTCTTCGATAATGGAAAATACTATGTAGTGACAATTATTAAAACAACAGTAATATAAAATATCAATGCGCAATTATTGAATCAATAAAATATATGAATAGTAATTATCGTAATAATTATTGAGTAGTGCCTTTTACGTAAGAGTCAATAATTCAAAAATAATGCATGTAATACAGGTGTCACTCTTTGTGCAACAACGCGTATTTACTTTACTTTACCTAAGGGTATTCCAACAAAGTGTTAATCTCGTAATAATTACGTTGTTATTTATAAAAACTCCCTTTTGTCGCTTTTTTCTTCATCCGACGCTTATTACATTATGGGGCCCTAAATGGTGCAAGGTGGGGTGCATACAAATATTCCCTACGTAAAAAGAATATTCCACGACCAAACGAATATTCCCCGACAATAATGAATATTTTATAACCACTTGCTTATTTTGAAAAAATTATATATGTCACCCTTAACTTTAACTTTTAACAATTTAACCATTTTCTGAATAGTAATTATAAGAAAAATTGAATACTTTTATTTCATAAAATTCGGGGCCTTACAATCTCCCCTCCTTATGAAATTTCGTCCCCGAAATTTACGTACCTGGTATTTCAAAGAGTTGAGAATACCTTGCTTTCATTTTGATTCTATCTCCCACATCACGATTTCTCCATTGCTCATCTCCCGTATTTGAGATATCATTCTAGAATCTGACTTCAAAACAAGGGTTAATTTAACAAATTAATATATCACATAATATCCCGATATTATGACGACCAACAAATAAGCTTAGGTAGGACACACTAGCGAAGGATTTACTCATCTTTCCCTCCTAGTTCTAATCCCGATCTCCGCCGGAGATCATATCCTAAGCTCGATACCAAATGTAACGCCCCAAAATAGGTCCATTCCATCCAACCCATTTCGAGTTGCCAAATATATGGTACGAAAAACAACTACAACTTTATTACAACAATTGTCGTGCAAAATACAACAACACATATCTTTGTGAGTTTGGATACAAATATATACCAATCAGAGTACGTCACAATGACACCTTACATAAAGGTATAGTCAAAAAGCTGTTTTAGAAATTAGAAACTTTGGGAAGTGCTCAAGGAAACCTTCGCATATGGGAGGCCATGCTTTTAGGTTATGGTAGATATCATATGGCCACGCGAATTATCCTTGGTTGACCTAATAGACCCTAAAGAAAAGCGAGAAGATTACTATCATATTCTTCCCAATGGTGAGTCTTCTCTTGACATATCATTATCTCCACTATCTCTAATTGGGTATTATACTCCAAACAAACACCAAGATTATATAGGTAGTACTTGTAAATATACTCGAAAGAAGTGGATGAGCACAACCATGTCTTATGATGACACGAGGTTGTATGTCATTAGACATCTTGTATGATAGTGGCAAAACACCCTTCCAAATTAAATTCACCTCACCCTCAACATCTATAGACCACCATTCTATTCCTCGCTATCCCCGCTCAACCCAAATGACTACACTTTTATTACCGAAAGGAATTGTGAAACAAAAGGGTGAGCACAACTAGTTCAATAAAGAATATTATGACTAAAGATAAATAAATTATCAATAGTCTTCATCAAGAATAAATCGTCGGAGATTTAGAACATATGGTAGATGATAAAACTTTCCAACCATAGTTGCAAATGAATGAGCAATCCATTAGAAAGTCGAATAGACCATAAAATCTATTATCTTCTCCATGTTAAAAGTCCACCAACAATGTTTTATCCTGTAACATCAATCAACAATTCACATCCACAATCACATGTATAACTCATAATCATAATTGTAGTTCTAAATTCTCTTCTTATCCGGGACGAAGATAATTTCATCATTGTCTTTACGAAACATCAAAGATCATGGTTATACCAAATCACGGTTCTGCTCATAATCATACTTAATAAATTCATCTTTGCACCACGGGCCAAAGATATTCATCAACAGATTCATCTTTACACTACGAAAGCTAAAGATATTCAACAACAAGGTCATCTTTGTATTACGAGCCAAAGATATTCATCAATAATTCATCTTTGCACCATGACTAAAGATATTCAACAACAGTCATCTTTGCATTCTGAGCAAAAGATATTCATCAATAATTCATCTTTGCACTACAAAAGCTAAGATATTCATCAACAAGTCATCTTTGCACTCACGAGCCAAAGATATTCATATATCAAAGAAATACATAATCATTTTGAAGTTATATAACAATAATTATAACCATGTTGATCAATTCACCTTTGCACTTAAGCTAAAAATATTCAATTTTAAATTCAATGGTCATGATCATACCAGTCAACAATTCAACTTTTGCACTACTGGCCAAAGAGAACCTATAGTCACGATCATACCAATATCTACTCATCTTTACACTCAAGTCAAAGAGAAATATCATCATTAGGGTTATAAGAATGTTATATAAAAACAATATAATCAAAACATGGTTTTAATTTCAAGAGTAAGATTCATAAATCAACGATAATTTGGTCAGAGAAGAAACCAATTTGTCGTGAATAGTACCCCGTGTTACATAGTAATCGTAGTATCGTGCTTAAAGTAACCTCGACACGGCACAAGATAAAGTTTCATAATAAAATTCATATCCATATTTATAACACCTTAATCCAAATGTTATAAATCACTTAGAAATCTCATAATCTAATATTATTAATATTACAACAATATTTTAATCATTTCTTAAACTTATAAATAATTTAATCCAATTATTTAACACTTTAATAATTAATGCATTTAATCATCTAAAAATGCCAAACTCATAAGATTTCATCATCATTAACCAAAACCCTCATAAAAAATCGCATATACCTCATATATGATTCTCAAGCCAATAAATCATATTTTCCAATTTTCTTAATTCACATAATATATTTAATTCATTTACTCATAACTAGAACATTTTCATGAAAAATACCAAATCAGTTCTAAAAATATTTATTTTTTGGGATTTAGAATAACATAGTCTCATATTGAACATATATTTTTTCTCGAAATTTTAAAAATTCATTTACTATTTTTTATTTGGCCAAAACCACGAATATTTAAACATTTATCATAAATTATACTTTTATCCAAAAATTCTAAAATTTTACGGTATACTGATATTATATAAATGTACTCTCAATAAAAATTTTATCAATTTTGGAGTTAATCACAAGGAGTTATAAGCAATTACTTTTAAAATAGTCTTTTCTCATAAAATTCATAACTCCTAATCTATACATCCAAAAATCGCCATTTTTGGACACAATCTACAAAACTCATCAAAATATCATTTCAAATTTTTCCAGAATTTTTGAAGGTCCGGAAAAAATACAAAACTGAAAAACATAATCACCCTTAAAAATCCCTTACTATCCCTTACCTCAAAAGAGCAGTACTGGAATGTCGGATATAACGTTGAACGAACTTGCACCGTATAGCAACGCTCAAGATATCTAAATACTCACAAAAATACGCTCGATAATATATAGAGAGAAAACTTCAGTTTCTGGTGTGATTTTCAATTATAACCTAAGCACCCTATTTATAGGAAAATGTTTAGAACACCAAAGTAGAAAATTTAATATAATATTAATATATATTTAATAAATTCTCTACACCCATCTAGACAATCTGATCTCAGCCATCAACACGTGTTAAAGATGCCCACAAACATTTAAAAATGTTTTTCTTATTTAAATTATTTTAAACTTCCAAAAATCAATTATTTCGGAGTTTCGGAACTTCAATAATTCATAATAAATAGCTATTTTATCAGAAAATTTGAATCTCTCAATTTTTTATAGGAAATTCAATTCTCTACAACTTTGAAGAAGAAAGTTTTTTCAAATTCCAAATGAAATTGACCGAAATCCACAAAGCAGGCGATTTTACAAATTTATAATCAAATTTCGATGA
This sequence comes from Panax quinquefolius, assembly GCA_020205615.1. NCBI lineage: Eukaryota > Viridiplantae > Streptophyta > Magnoliopsida > Apiales > Araliaceae > Panax > Panax quinquefolius. The sequence continues at coordinate 79,151,935 of CM035155.1, forward strand.
ATAATTGTGTCCACCAACACACAAAATATGTGTTAAACATTTAATGCCACAAAAATATTCTTCCTCCTTATATACTTATATATCCCACATTCATTAAAAAAAAATAACTCCGTTAATATATTATTAAAATAATATATTTAAATGAATTATTTTATCGAGAAAAAAGATAAAATATTAATTTTCAACAATTGTCACTTTAAAATTTTCTCCATCTATATCCACATAAAATGAATATTTTCCTTATCATATTAATTAATAATTAATTATTCACAAATAATATTACAGAATCACAATAATGACAACTGAGGCGGTTCGAGAAAGAGGGGCTTTCAATAAAGATTTCTCCTTCTTCGCGGCGTAATTAGGTGACCAAACCTCTCCTTAGACAGAACTTTCTAGACATTGCCAATAATGTTTTCTAATAATATTATTCAGATAATATGAATTATTTCTTCGATAATGGAAAATACTATGTAGTGACAATTATTAAAACAACAGTAATATAAAATATCAATGCAGCAATTATTGAATCAATAAAATACTGAATAGTAATTACTGTAACAATTATTGAGTAGTGCCTTCTTACGTAAGAGTCAATAATTCAAAAATACTGTGCAATACAGTGTGCTACTGTGCAACAACGCGTATTACTTTACTTTACCTACCGGGTATTCCAACAGTGTTAACGGTAACAATTACGTTGTTATTTATAAAAACTCCCTTTTGTCGTTTTCTTCATCAAGCAGTTATTACATTATGGGCCCACAAATGCATTTGCATTTGCCGTCGTCACGAATATTCCAAACGGAAAAGAATATTCCACGACCAAACGAATATTCCCCGACAATAATGAATATTTTATAACCACTTGCTTATTTTGAAAAATTATATATATCACCCTTAACTTTAACTTTTATCAATTTAACCATTTACTGAATAGTAATTATAAGAAAAATTGAATACTTTTATTTCATAAAATTCGGGGCCTTACAGCTGCGATGTCGGTTCCCTTCTTAATCCTCGTGACCGCAGATTGCCACTCTCTGATGTTGGACTTCTGGGTAGGTATTTGTGGTGCCACCCTCCTTCTTTCTCGCATTTGCCAGCCACTCTCTATGATACCTCTTTACCCGAAAAAGGCCTGCAGTGCCGCTTTACAAGGCATGATCACGGCCATGATGGCAGAGCCCTAAACTCAAAAAAAATTTCTAAGTGTTGGAAAATGTTTGAGACGCTTACTTCATAATCTCATAACTTATTCGTTATAACTCGAAACTCGTTTGTTCTTGAGTTCACAACTCACATTTCCTACGTTCTCTTACATTCTTATGAAACCCTACACGTTCAAGTTCATTTACTAACCTTTTAATTCTCGTTCCTCTTTTAGGAAATTTTCGTCATAACTTCGTCATAGCTAAGTTTAATCCATTTTTCATGAACGTTTCTACCGTTCCTAACCAAGAAATAAGTAACTAACTTATATGTGATGGTTTTAAACTTGTCCATCAACAACAAATTATACTACGATGGTTTTAAATTTGTCCATCAACAACATTCTTCGCGTTATTCGCATGTTCTTCGCGTTATTCGTGTTCTTCATTAGTTCTTCATTTTTAATCCATACTTTGATAATGATTTCACTTTTTCTTGGAATTTAATGTTATAAAACACCATTCGTTATTAATTTCACGGAATCGTTCATATGATTCATTCTAATCGTTCAAATTTATTACAAAACTTATACTTCCTTAAGAAATTTATAAACTAAACTTCTATTTCTTATTTCTTCGTTTTCTCATGATTTCAACCATATGAAAATCATTCTTAACATCTGTTACTTCTATTCTCATTAATTTATGTTTTAAACATATAAAACCTAAAGAAAATTATATAGAAGTTAGGTTTTGAATTACCTTTCTTCTTTAATCTCCTTCCGTCGGACAAAGTTTACTCACGAGCCAACTTTTCCTCTTCCTTTTCCTCTTCTTCCTCATCCAAACTCTCTCTCTCACTCTCTCTCAAATGTTGGTGAATTTCAAAAATCACCAACAAATAAAATTTAGTTCTCCTTTTATAGATTTTCTAAGCCAAGGGCAAAATAGTCATTTCGCTCCTAAATTACTATTCACACCTCCTTACTCCACCTCCTTACTATTCACGAAGCTTCCCTTGGAAGTTTCGTGATTCCATCTTTCGGGATTAATCTGGCAGTTTTAAAAACTGTAATTTTCGGAATCCAAATATTTTTAGATATTTCGTCTTTCCTTTACCGATTAACTTTTACGCATTCTTCGGATCTCCAAAAAACTAAAAACACTTTTTAATGGTAAGTGTTTTCCTGCACGTTTTTCCCTAACATAGTTAAACGAATGAAAAGTACATAACAGTACTTTTCGTCATTTTTATTTTGTCCAATTTCTGCACATTTTTTGAGAAAATCTTTTATCATCTTACTTAACTTTTCACGATATAATATCGTCAAATCTTTCGATGGAATGTCATTTCGACATAATGAACTCTCAGAAAGGCTTAGGTTATTCAAACCCTAACCCTTAGGATTTTGTCGAGTGAATAGTGCCTATTTCGTCTTTTTCCTCAAAAATATTTTTTTTTCCCGGAAAAATTTTATTTTCGTCTTGAAAATTCTTACTCATTCAGTCCAGCTCGTAGTCAGAATCCTCCCGTATTATAATCATCCTAGGTTATAGAACGATTAATAAACATATAGCACATAATATTATTAATAAAAATTCATTTTATTAATAACTAAATCTTTAAATCTTAAATTCTGGACAATCCGATTTTCTGGGTTGTCACAGGAAAGCTCAATCCTCGATTCATTGGCCCATTTGAAATCTTTGATCGAGTAAGAACTTTGGCCTATAGACTCGCCTTACCGCCAAATGTAACGCCCGAGAAAATCGAATTTTTATGAGAATTAAATTTTTATTTGATTATGTGAATTAAATGAATTTAATTGATTGTTTATGTGAGTAAGTTATTTGAAGGTCGTTTTATGACCTAGAATGTGCGGACGTGGTTAGGATTTTGGCTATGTGGTAGTATTAAAGTGTTTAAATTTCTAAGATGAAAATAAAAGTTTTCTGAGAAATTTTTGTAAAAACACTATTCATCAGTTTTTTGTTTGGGAATTATTTTTGAACTTCCAAAAAACGCGTAATGATAGAATTCTAAGACGAGACGGAATATCCAATAATAATTCACATATGGCAAACGAAGTTTTTTGCCTGCAGACTAAATTCGAAAACGTTAGGAAAAGTAAAGCGTTAATGAGTAAACGATGATTGTATGATACGTAAGTATTGTACAAGATAATGAATATGAGTATGATACAAGGTATTATACGAGTATAGTATGAAGATTAATACGACGTATAATACGAATATCGTACGAATACTATACGAAGAGAATACAAGAACTGAACGCATAGAATACGATTAGTCTTAATAGATTTTGAGTTCATGGACTTTGTGGAATCCAATTGGACTTGGATTATGCCAAGCCCAATGTTAAGTAAAGTTAAGCCCAAGATAGGCCCAAAATGATTTATGCTAAGGCCCAAATTAAGAAACTAAACCGCGGATCAAACAGATGAGTCACCGGATAGTTAAACCCCATGGGGCTACCCATGGGTGACCCAAAGTGTGGCCAAGTAAAGTGCATTTACTTTGTGGCTTAGTAAATAAATAGTAAGGTGGTTACTAGAAAGGAGGTGGGGTGGTTTTATGTCCAAAATACCCTAACCTTAAATTTCCTATAAATAGAAGGAGTTGTTAGATCATTTGTAACTTGTTATTTCACCAACAACTTATAACTTAATTAGTAGAGAGAAAAAGTAAGAAAAGTTAGTCTTGAATAATCCAAGAAGGAAGAAGGAGAATTTAGCAAGAGAACTTCAAGGGTAAGCAATCCTAAACCATGACTCTTCATCTCTTCATTTGATAGAGGAGTGAGTAGTGGTAGAACATGCTTGTTAGGGAGTGATAAGGATGGTTGTTAATGGATAAAACCTTAATAAACCATGAAAGCAAAATCATAAGTATAAGAGCTATAAACCATTGAAATTCATTGAATAATTGGTTTATGTTGTTGTTGATGGACAAGTTTAAAACCATCATAGGTTATGTGCATCTTGATTGGTTAGGATGTAGATGATGCATCAATGGAGTTGTTCCACATTATTTGGCGTATAGAACATGAGTAACGAAGTTATGGCAACATTTCTGAGATTAGGCGTTAAACATTGAAAATGTAGAAATCTCAGATTAGTAGTCGAAAGTTGTCGTGTAACTCAGAAACCTTGGTTTTCTATGGCATAACGTAGCATAACGTATTTAAGAGTTGTGGACTCAAGATTCGTCTAAATTCGACTTAGAACGAAGAAACGAGCTATGAACATTCACGAACGTTTATCGTTTTCGTAAAAATGGACATAAAAGGTGAATTCGGTGTTAACAGATTCAAAAATGTAAAATTATTACATGAACACTTAGAGCATGTGATTTGTGAGCTAATGGTTTTTGAACGAGCCAATTCGGACTTAAAATGAACAAGTTATGAGTCCGGGAAGTTCATCAAACAAAAAGTCTACAAAATTTTTCTGAGGCTCAGGGTCCGTGCCGCAACACGACCTAGAGAGTTATGGTCGGCGTTGCAGCGCGAGGCCAGAAGCTGAGATATTGGGAAGTGGTGCCACAGCGTGACCCCTAGTACTGAGAGTGGCACCGCAGCGCCAAGTCTAGGGTTGGTGTACTGGAAACCCTGCCGCAAGACGACAGTATTGTATGTGAAGTCAAGGCCGCAAAGACCAAAGACTATGAGGTAGCCAGTAAGAAAAGTTTTTGAATGTAAAATGAAATAGAGTTGATTGAAGGTGAATTAAATCCTTAATAAACTTGAAGTAACATCATTAAATGATGTTTATAACTTTAAGTTAACGACTAAAGGTTGAAGAAAGATTAATTAACGTAAGAACAATGTAATGTGATAAACCGTAACCAATGATAACAAATCTAATGAACAATGAGATTGAGAAGAAGGGTAAGATACATTAGTAACCTTACATGATTGTGTATGACCTAATGTGGTATGTTATATGGTTATGTATTGTAGAGACTGTAAAGACCAAGAATTGTTGAATATTTATTTGACGACGCTTGAAGGCAAGTTTTCTTAACACTTGTCTAACCTTCGTGTTAGCCGAGTTTCTATGATTCATGTTATGAAATGTATGAATTGTTTTACGAAAGGGTCGATGCCAGTTTTAACTCGGCTAGACTAATCTTAAAAGATTGATTGATTTATTTACAAGTCTTTCAATATAGAATTGATAACGCTATCATACGCCAATTGTTTGGTACGAATAAAAGGTAAGCCTAAGTATGAATAAAAAAATGTATTTTACATCGATTATTCGATGGGCACGCGAGGTTGCTAAAACTTAAACGTAAATATGTTTAACGGATGAGTGTTGATCAACATAGAGTACTATAGGCTGATCACCTAGAAGTGATCGTAAGAAATATCAGACTTATGGTCTTAGTACCGGGTTGTCCTTTTTCATGAATAAAAACTAAAGAGAATGTTCATGGTCTTTTGACCTACTCAGAAATTCTAAGCTACTATATGTACTTCAAAATTATTTTATGAGATGAGAAGTGCTATTCAATGTTTCATAGTACTTCATAACTATTGTTCAGTTATTAAAAAATAATCATATGATTCTCGAAGTGGTATTTATATAATATATTGTTACACTTGCTAAGCTAGTTATGCTCACTTCTTGCTTGAATTATATGATTGCAGCTAAGGTCAATCGAACCGAGAGTTCTAGTAAAGATAAAGGCAAGGCGAAGATGAATGATTAGTTTATCCTGTAATCGACTAGTATGTTTGTATGAATTATATTATGACAAACAAAGAATGTAACGGTTTCAAAACCTGGGAAAGGGATTTATTATTATTGTTATAATAAGAATATTGTTAATACACTCATTTTGAGGTTGTTTCAATGGAATGAATGTATAGTTATGAGTACCGTGTAGCACCATCTGTCGGGTTGGAAGATACCCGGATTTGGGGGTGTCACAAGTTGTTATCAAAGCATTAGGTTATAAAACTTAAGGGGGGAGAACCTTAGGCTAATAACCTTATTAGAAAGGGTGAAGTCTGAAGGAAGTAAACTCGAGTCGAATGAGTTAATAAGGTATTGAGGAAACTCAGTACCGAAAGATTTAAAAGATGGAAATTAACCCTAAATAAATTAAATGTGATTTATGCTTATACTATTGTGTATTAGGTACTAATCAACATATTATGTGTTATTATAGATGTCCATCGATAGCTTCATGTATAGGGATATGTTGGTTGATGTGGATGGGGAGATGGAGGTAGCATCGTTTAATACAGTGGTACCAGCACTAGAGCCAACACCTCCAGAGGCAATGAGGGCATTGTATCTGGCAGTGCTTGACCAGAATGTGCAACTGCGCACTATTGTGCAAAACCAGAGGAAGGAGATTGGTGATCTCCATGAAGCTAAGGTGTCTGCAGAAGCAGATTTTAAGAATGAGCATGATGAGAAGGTGCTCATGAAGGACAAGGCGACGGATTATAAGAATGAGGTCGTTGAGCTTCGTAAAGAACTGGGGGAGAAGGACCAGAAAATAGCATGGATGTCTTACATCCATGAGAGTGCTCATAAGAATTTCAAGTTGAAAATTTATTGTTATTCCATTGAGTCGGGACCAACTCGACATACTATTAGTTAGGATATTGTGGCGATTCTTGCGAATGAGAAACACGAGGATGATGTTATGCATTATTAGAAGTCTAGAGTGATAAATATGTGTGTAGTGACGCAAAACCCTCTTTAATATAAAAGGGTAGTCTTTTTGTAAATCCCAACTTTTGTGAAGTTCAATTGCGGGATAGAAATGTAATAGCTTTTGGCTATAGAAACAAATTGTAAATAGTTTTAAACTATGAAGAAGCATATGAATATAATGAAGTTTTTATTTAATATGCTTTGTTGAGGTATGAGTTATTTTTTGACTAGCAATAACTAAGTAAGCAAATAAGTAATAATGAAGTTTTATTTATTTAATCAAAAAATGCTGCCAAGAAGAAGACAATGTAATCAGGAGGCTGAGTCCCATAACGATAACCAGGGGGGTAAGAACGACCCAATGCAAGAGTTCGTTAATTTATTAACGGCTGTATTTAATCAAATCGGGGGGAAAGCACCCGTAGTCCCTAGGGCAGTCAGAATGACTACCTTTAAGGAATTTAAAAGTGTAGGTTCGCCGGAGTTCAAAGGAACTACGGACCTAATTGAGGCCCAGACATGGGTAAAGGGAATAGAGAAGGCGTTTGTTATTAAAAACATGGGGAAGGCACAAAAGACTTCTTTTGCGACCTATATGATGAAGGGAGAAGCTAACTTCTGGTGGGAGGCTCACCATGGGGCTAGAACAGATGCGGTAACGTGGGAACAGTTCAAGAAGGTTTTCTTCGAGAAATATTTCCCTACAAGCATGTAGGGGAGGATGGAGATTAAGTTCTTAGAACTTAAGCAAGGGGACATGACAGTTCCCCAGTACGCGGCCAAATTCAATGAATTGGCAAGATTTGCTCCACACCAAGTGGACACTGAGGAGAGGAAGGCTCGTAGGTTTGAGCAGGGCCTGAAATCCCGGCTCTATAGTAGGATTTCTGTTTTCCATAGTGCCTCATATGGGACCATTCTGGAGAAAGTAATCATCGTGGAGGGTGGTAGTGAGGCTTTGAGCTAATACCACAAGGAGAGGAAAAATAAGAGTAGAGGAGAGGGAGGACCCAAGGTCGAAGGAGCTAGTGGCAGTGGAAGTCTTCCCAAGAGGAAGAATTTTAACTCTGGGAATACTGGGGTGGAACAAGGGGATGCTAAGCGTAGGATCAAAGCATGCAAGACATGTGGAAAGACTCATCTAGGAGTCTATCTGAAGGGGAAATCGATTTGTTATAACTGTGGACATGAGAGTCATATATCACCCAATTGTCATAATCATAAGAAAAACCATGGTTATTTTGTTTGTTGGTCGATGGACCACATGGCAAGAAATTGCCCAAAGAAGGGGTCTGAGGAAAGTAAGGGTGCTAGTAGTGGTAAGTTAGCCATTACTGGACCACCATCGTCTGGTAGACCTATGATCCATACTTTTAATATGACTTTCCAAGATGCGGTTGCATCAGCGGATGTAGTAAACAAGTATCACTCCAGTCAATAAAATGAATGCTTATGTGCTATTTGATTCGGATGCTACTTATTATTTTATAGCATGTGAATTTACTAAGTGATTAGGTTCATTTCCGAAAGGATTATAAATACCTTTAAACGTTAAGGTAGAGAATGAGGAAATAACTCTCGTTGAATATATTCATGGGAATTGTTTCATAGATAATAGAGGTAATAAGGTATCGGTAGATAAGTACCGATAAGGTTGAAAGAATTTAAAGTAATTCTTGGTATGAATTGGGTTAATTAACCATAGAACTTTAATAGATTGTCATAGGAAAAGTGTGAACCTTTGGATTTCTAAGGAACCCAAGGTAGTGTTCTACAGTAATAAATCACCAAGACGCTCTTGTTGTCTAACTAGGACGTAAGCTAGGAGGATGTTGAGCAAGAGGTGTATAGGATACCTGTGCCAGGTTGTGGACACCCAGAGAGTGGGAGCACCGGTATTGTTTGTAGAGAAAAAGGATGAGTCGTTACGATTGTGTATCCACTATTGTGAGTGGAGTAAGTTAATAATAAAGAATAAATACTCATTGCCCAGGATCGATGATCTATTTGATCAATTGAAAGGGGCAAAGTATTTTTCTAAGATAGATTTGTGTACGGGGTATCGTCGGTTGAAAGTAAGGAAGAAGGAGGTACCTAAGACGACGTTCAGAACTCCTTATGGTTATTATGAGTTTTTGGTTATGTCATTTGGGTTGACTGATCCACTGAAGCTAGGCTTTTCGTAAGGGGCGCCGAGCAAGTCGGTGGCAAATTGATAGGTACTCTTGTGAGGTGTTATTGTTGAAAGTACCATTAGCGTAACAGAGTATTCAAATAATATTTGGGCAAGGTTGTCGTAATGATCATTGGTGATATTCTAGTCTATTCTAAGACATTAAAAGATCACGCTGAACATTTGAAGATAGTGTGGGAAACATTACGGAGGGGGAAATTGGATACGGAATTCACTAAGTGTGAATTTTGGCTTAAAAGATATACAGATTTTAGGACATGTTATTGATAAGTATGTTGGGAATGAAAAGTGAGAAAATAGTTTTCAGGAACTAAAAAAAAAGAAGGTTAAGTGAGGCACCTATATTATCTTTATCAGATGATACGAGGAACTTTGTAATTTATAGTGATGCTTCGCATAGAGGATGGAGTTGCGTGCTCATGTAACATGATAAGGTTATTGCGTATGTGTCATGTCAGTTAAAGGATTATGAGAAGGTCTATCCTACTCATGATCTAGAATTGGTAGCTGTAGTTTTTGAATTAAGAATATGGAGATATTATTTTATATGGGGATAAGTGTGAGATATACACGGACTATAAGAGTCTGAAATATATCTTCACACAGAAGGAGTTGTATATGAGATAGAGAAGGTGGTTAGAATTGATAAAGGATCGCGACTGTGATATCTTATATCATCCGGGAAAGTTAAATGTAGTAATAAACGTGTTAAGTAGGAAGGGTAGGGAAAAGCTATCAATGTTAACAACTCAGAATGAGTTAATAACGGAGATGGCAAGAATGAAGTTAGCAGTTAAATAACAGAATGAAGCGGTAGAAATGTTATTCACAATGTAGAATCAATCCACGAAAATGGAACAAGTTAAGAAAGTACAATTAGGTAACGAGGAGTGCAAGCGAATGAAAAAAAGGATGAATGATGAAGAGAAGACCAAGTATAATCTTGTTTTGAAGGAGGAATTTAAGTACCAAATAATTCTAAAGTTAAAAGAAAAATAGTGAGTGAGGCCGTAGTTCGAGGTGCTCGATACATCCAGGTAGTACTGAGATGTATTAAGACCTTTGACAAAACCTTGGTTGGCCAAATATGAAAAGTGAGATAGCGTAATATGTTAGTAAATGCTTAACTTCCAATTCAGATTATTGATAGGAAGGAACAAGTCTTGAGAAATAAGATAATACCTTCGGTGAAGGTAATTTAGAGGAACCACAATGTCGAAGAAGCAACATGGGAACTCGAGATTAAAATGAAGGAAAATTTTACTCATTTATTTATGTAATTATAGCGAGATTCTGGGGACAGAATCCTTATAAGGGGGGAGAATGTAACGCCCGAGAAAATTGGATTTTTATGTGAATTAAATTTTTATTTGATTATGTGAATTATTTATGTGAGTAAGCTATTTGAAGGTCGTTCTATGACCAAGAATGTGCGGATGTGGTTAGGATTCTGGCTATATGGTAGAATTAAAGTGTTTGAATTTCCAAGACGAAAATAAAAGTTATTTGAGAAATTTTCGTAAAAACATTATTCATTGGTTTTTTGCTCGAAAATTATTTTTTAACTTTCGAAAAATGCATAATGATAGAATTCTAAGACGAGATGGAATATCCAATAATAATTCACATATGGCAAATGAAGTTTTTCACTGCGGACTAAATTCGAGAACGTTAGGGAAAGTAAAGCGTTAATGAGTAAACGATAATCGTATGATACGTAAGTATTGTACAAGATAATGAATACGAGTATAGTATGAAGATTAATACGACATATAATATGAATATCATACAAATACTATACGAAGAGAATACGAGAAATGAACGCATAGAATACGATTAGTCTTAATGGATTTTGAGTTCATGGACTTTGTGGAATCCAATTGGACTTGGATTATGTCAAGCCCAATGTTAAATAAAGTCAAGCCCAAGATAGGCCCAAAATAATTTATGCTAAGGCCCAAATTAAGAAACTAAACTGCAGATTGAACCGATGGGTCATCGGATGGTTAAAACCCATGGGGCAACCTGTTAGTTCCTAGTAGGCACATAATAGATCTAGAAGCGGGGTTGAATAGATCCTTTTTAATTTCAAATACTTTTCCTGTTTATTTTGTATTGCTAATGAATTAGCATTCGACAAACATAAGAATCTTTTCAAGCATAGCGGAATAAGTAAAATATCCCCTTCATTGATATATTCATAATCATACATATATTGTTCTTAGAGTTAGTTAAGTGGTAAGCAGTTAATACATACATAACAGTTATAGTAGTTAAGTACATAATGTAAATGACATAAAGTAAATGACACAAGGGATTTTAAGTGGTTCAGAGACTCAAGCTCTTAATCTACTCTTCTGCTTTCAACTAGCAGGATTTCCACTAAGGAAGGGAAGCACCCTGAATCACTAAGATTCCTTCAAGGCCAACAGCCTTGGAACTTCAGTTCACTTAGAACTCTTCAAGCCCAGTAGGCTTGCAACTCCTATAGTTCCCTAGGAACTCTTCAAGCCCAACAGGCTTGAAACTTCATTTAGTCCCTCCGGACAAAGACCCCTCAGGCCCTGGCTACTTGTTGTTGATTGTTGTTGTTGTTGGTGCCTTGATGCTAAGATGTCTTTAATCTTGAACATCTTTTGTACTTAGCAGCTTAGCGTGGTCCTCTTTGCATTCTACTTCGAGTCTGGACTACATCTTCTCTGGTGCAGCTGATCTTCATTCTTTTCTACTCATCTTCATCCGATGTCAGCTGTGCACCATCACCATCTGGATTTGCTAAGTCTTTGAGCTTTTGGTAGACCTCGTCTGGCACTTAGCAATCCCTGAACCCTTCTTGAATGTTTTGCAGACATGATTCTGCATCTGTTCTTTTTTAGCTTTTGGTTTATGGTGAACTGTAGAGTGGATCTCTTGATCTTCTTTGTACTCTGCCACTTTTCTGAATGCTATCTTCTTGGCCTTCTCGGCTCTCAGCTTAACTGCCATCTTCAGGGGCATTCTCATCTTTGTTGAGTGAATCTTTAGTCTATTCGAGTCCTTCTTTAAGGTTGCTTCACTTCCACCTTTTTAGTCTCACTGTCACTGAGACTTATTCTGTTTAGTTCTAGTGGAACTCGTAGAATCAACAATAGCATTCCAACAACTCAATGATTCTGTAACTTTTGCAAAATTTGACCCTTGAAGCTCTGGCTTATTTATACTCCAACCCAATCTTCCTGTTGGGATATAGCCGTTGAAAGTTATTTGAATTACTTCGCAGATCTCGAGTTATTTGGTGCAGACTGCAGATGTGACATGACATCCCCTTTTTCATCTTTCTGACACTGCAGTCTACTGTTTCACCTACCCCGTCAGAGATGTCACTTTGATGCCTCGAGTAGGTAATATTCTTTATTTCTTCTTTCTGACTTCTCGATTAGAGCATCAAAGATTATCCTTTTGCATCGATGCTCTCAACTAGCAATATTCAAATATCAGTCTTCAGTTAGAACCGTTGCCAATGCTTCAATCTTTAGATGACAGAACTCTACAATTCTGATGCCTATGTTCTTGGACCTAATCGTAGTGTCATGTTGAATGTTTCTCATCTACCGATTGAGACAACACTACGATCCAGAAGAGTGTTCATTGGATCTTCAATGTAGAACACTTCTTTTTTCATTTGTACAGTGCTTCAATACTTCTGTTTGCCTTGACTGATCTCAGGAACTGATAGCTTGACTCCTAGTTCTGGTCTCTTCTGAATAGCAAGACACCTCAGATTTGTGGCATGCCCAGCTTGCTTTCTCCTTGTGATCTCCCGTTCACTTATCATCATTGGACTAACCCATGCTTAATCACTTGAGCCTTGTTCTTCATAAACCAATCAGTATCTCTGTGTACACTTCATCAGTTCCTTCTTTAGCTCGGCAAACACTACGATCCTGGTTGACCCCAAGATCGTTGCCTTTTGTTCATTTGACAGCAACTGCTCTTGTTGATTTTTCCTTAGTTAGACACTTTTGCTGAAGTCTTCTTTTGATCTACTTGTAAAAGACTTCATCTTGAATGACTATACAACTCAATCTGGATGCTAATTAGGTTGCTTCTTAGATCTTCTGTTATCTTGCTAGCCATCCGTTGAGTGCACTCTGGTTCACTTCAGGTGAAATATATCTTTGCAGCTCTGACCAGAGGCTTCATCCTTTGGATATTCTGGGAGTGCTCATTTGTTGAGAATCGTGTTTACTCTACGATTATCTCTCTTCATTGTGAGCACTTTTGTTAAAGCCTTAGTTCTGCACTCTACGATTCAGCTTTGGTTGTGCAGACACTATAACTCCGAGATTAGATCTTGACACTCTACGATTTTTGTCTTTATGCTTGTTGTCTTCATCTGATCTTGCTCGACTACGATCTCTGCCTCTGATGTGATCAGTAGACTCTACGACTCCGAGTGTGGTCTACAATTCTTGACTTGGCTTCGGCAGATACTCGGTCGGCTCGTAGACAGGCTGTCTCTAATTCTCGAATTCTTCAGGAAACTCCTTTTTCTTCATGTCCTTCAGACTAGGGTTTCTTTTGTACTGCATAATCTTTTAGCTTTTTCAGTGTCGATCTCTTTCAGGCTTTTCAGATCTCGGTTAAGAAGGCCTAAGCATTGATTGATGTCAGAAGAATTTAGCTTCAGAATCTGACCTTTGACCTTGGTAGAGAGGGTTTCAGAGTTTATGGATGCATTTGAGTATAACTCTTTAACTAGTTCATCATATATTCGAGTGTTTGCCTCAAGACATTCTGAGAATCCAGCCTTCTTCACGAGTTCAAGAATATCTCTGAACTTCTTCTTGGATTTCTCAAACGTCTTGGTTCCGAGCTGAATGCCAGTGATTACTCGCCAATCTGTCATTTGAAGAGTTCAAAGGATATGGGTATTTGTTTTTAGGAGAGTTTATGAAAGATAGTTGAGTGTGATTTGGGCAAGGCTCTAGAGGGTTGATTGATTTAGGTTGTGAAGAGGATTCTAGGGTTTGAAAAAGAGAGGGAGAGAGGTTTGATAGCTTCTGATAACTGTTTGGAGATTTTGAATTTGTCTTTATGACAGTTTCTTCTGACTCTGCATGAGCTATGATGTGTCAGCCTGTCATTGGTTGCACGATGCCCAGTAAGAAACCATAACTCCCCATAAACTTTTTAGTTTCATATTTCTTTTGAGAAAATAGGCATTACTGACGTGGATTAACCGTTGACCTTTTCAGTACGTAGAGTAGCTTGATGAGTTTGCTTGTGGACTCTACGGTTTTCTTTGTCGACTTAAAGATTGTCTTCTGAGGGAGGCTTCAGTAGATGATTTGACACTGATCCTCATCTTGAGGTTGCATGGCTTAACCACTGATGTACCCCAAGATAGTTTGGGCACTAAAGTTCTGAGGTGAGTCTGCAAGATGTCTTTCCAAACTATATTTGTACTTATCTCCACATAATCTGAGTAGTTGAGCATGTGTCTAGTTCTTCTACGCTCCTCATGAGCCAGTGTATCCTCTGGGAAGATTGTGATCGTCGAGCCTACTCTACGATCATTGAGGTTACATTAAGATCGTTGAGTTCACTTCAAAATCTACTCCACGATTATTGTATGTCCTGGTTCTTGAGATGAACTAGACTAAGCATTCCTTCTTGGTTAAGGTAGCCCAGGAAGGGCCAACCTCTTAGAGTGAACTAACGGTTAGGTTTATCCCTGAGGCGCTTTCCAGATGAAAAACTTTTGAAGTGATTAGCACTGATATCTCATTTGATCTTTTCTACTGGGGAGTTCTTCAATCAACTCTAGACATTTGCATTGGCTGTAATCGTGGTGTCTTTCTGCTCTCAGACTGCGATTTGATGGTTGATCGTAGTCACTCCACATTTTTGAGTTAGGTGACTGACAGGATTATTAGTAGTACGTTTTGAAACGTTCCTGCTTGACTATGGATATTCATTTGGTTCATCAGCCTCAAAGTTTTGGGACTCTGTGACTAGTACATTGCTTCATAGTGTATCTCTAATATCTTTAGCTCTGCTGTTCTTTAGCAGATCATTGCCCCCCAGAGTTGATATTATCTTCTCAATGAAGTGTGATTTCTTCTTCTTCATGTGCATTAGAGGGCAGCCTTGTATATCTCCTTTTGACTGGAATCATCACTATCAATTAACTCTCCTTATATCATAGACGTGGATATCTTCAGGACTAATCACTTTACGATCATTTGACAGCACTACGAACGTAGTCTTCCTTGTTAGTTTATACTTGTGGAGTTCTGCTTCCGTAATGAGTTCCTTATGATTAATGCTTGATGATCCTCTGATGTGAACTTCCTTGAGGATTCTTCTCATGTGATATGCTTCATATGATTGAGCATATAAGACCCTTTTCATCCTAGGTTGAATGGTCTGCTTCAATATAGAGATCAGCAGCCATGTGATCTTCATTCATGTTAGCTCAGCAAATCTTCAAGGATAGGCTTTGACAAATAGGAATTTTATCAGAATCATTTCTGAACTGTCTTAAGCCTTCTGTTGGTTGAATCTTCTTGACTGAAGTCTTTTTCTTCATCATTCCTTAGTGTGGTCAAATAGACCAAGTACATGCAGTTTAGATAAATTTTTATTTTGGTACCCATGGTTAAATGGGTCCTGCTAGATCAGCTTTCAAAATCCATGTTCCTCATATATTTGAAATTTCATCATATTGATCACCAACAATCATATTCATACATGTATCCAATTTAGATATTACATTTTAAGATGCATGATGATGAGTGTGTATAAGATTAACCATTTTAACAAGACACTCTTTTTCTTTGATGGTTTTATCATTTGCTTGGTTATGTTCATAGAGTTTAAATGTTCACAAAGTGAGATTCAACTCTAACACTTATTTGTATCTGGTTGATTCATGGAGGTGATCAGTTTCTATGAATCTTCAAGATACTCTTATAAAACTTATCATACTCTATGTTTTATCAAAAACTTAGAACATAGGTTTGTACATACATACTAACCCATCAGCAAAGATTTCTCCACTTAAAATTAATCAAACCTTGGTATGCTTATGACCTATTTCAGATTTCTTTCAAGATGTTATCTTCAACCTAAAACTTGGATGAAGAGAAAGTTTGTTAGCATTTGAGTTTCCAACTTCAGTGTACTTTATCTCTTCTCCTTTTTAGGTAGAGTATGGCCTCTTGATAGAATACAGTTATAGTGCATAAGGTGATGCAATATGATGTACACATTTATACTAATGAGGAACCGTACCTTTATATTGTCAGTTTCTTGACAGTCATTTATCTTGATATACTGAGGTTAGGCATTGATGTGCATACTTTTTCCTTCACTTCTGACAGCTTGTTGTTCTAGTCGTCCTTTGATCAATCAGTCATAGTCTTGAAGATGTAGGCTCAGAGAATCTTGACATCTTTAGTTCTTTGACAACCTTGAGTCCTCAGGGTTCATATCCAGCTGTTGGTTGGCCAAATATAGATTTGAGAGACTATTCTTTCTTCTCTGAATGAGTACTTCTTAGCATATATGGCCTTTTCATCTTTCGGTCTGGTGAATGCTTGACTCTTTGTTGTTAGTGCCTCTTGAGCTCCCATATCTGCTCTTCAGACTACAAGATTGACTATGGGAAAGGATTGGTCTTGTTGTTATAGCATTTAAGAACATGGACCAATCTGAGCAGCTTCAGGTGTATATACACATTTACCTGTACACAATATTTCCAACTTGTGAGCTCATCTGTATTTACAAGTGACTTAGTACTAAACTAAATTTAGAGCAATGTTTGTGCCTAGGATCAGACTCAAAGCGATTAGCTTTTGAATGTAGTATGAGAACCTCCTCTGATACCAATTGTTAGTTCCCAGTAGGCACACAATAGATCTAGAAGGGAGGGTTGAATAAATCCTTTTTAATTTCAAAAACTTTTCCTGTTTATTTTGTATTTCTAATGAATTAGCATTTGACAAACATAAGAATCTTTTCAAGTACAGCGGAATAAGTAAAATATCCCCTTCATTGATATATTCATAATCATATATACATTGTTCTTAAAGTTAGTTAAGTGGTAAGCAGTTAATACATACATAATAGTTATAGCGTTAAGTACATAATGTAAATGACATAAAGTAAATGACACAAGGGATTTTAAATGGTTCAGAGACTCAAGCTCCTAATCCACTCTTCTGTTTTCAACTAGCAGGATTTCCACTAAGGAAGGGCAGCACCCTTAATCACTAAGATTCCTTCAAGGTCAGCAGCCTTTAAACTTTATTTCACTTAGAACTCTTCAAGCCAAGCAGGCTTGGAACTCCTATAGTTCCCTAGGAACTCTTCAAGTCCAGCAGGCTTGGAACTTCATTTAGTCCCTCCGGACAAGGACCCCTCAAGCCCTGGCTACTTGTTATTGATTGTTGTTGTTGTTGTTGGTGCCTTGCTGCTAAGATGTCTTTAATCTTGAACATCTTTTATACTTAGTAGCTTGGCGTGGTCCTCTTTGCATTCTGCTTTGAGTCTGGACCACATCTTCTCTGGTGCAGCTGATCTTCATTCTTTTATGCTCATCTTCATCCGATGTTAGTTGTGCACCATCACCATCTGGATTTTTTAACTCTCTGAAATTTTGGTAGACTTCGTCTGGCACTTAGCAATCCCTGAACCCTTCTTGAATGTTTTGCAGACATGATTTTGCATCTGTTCTTTTTCAGCTTTTGGTACATGGTGAACTGTAGAGTGGCTCTCTTGATCTTCTTTGTACCCTGCCACTTTTCTGAACGCTATCTTCTTGGCCTTCTCGGCTCTTAGCTTAGGTGCCATCTTCAATGGCATTCTCATCTTTGTTGAGTGAAGCTTTAGTCTGTTCGAGTCCTTCTTCAAGGTTGCTTCACTTCCACCTTTTTAGTCTCACTATCACTAAGACTTGTTCTGTTTAGTTCTGGTGGAACTCGTAGAGTCAACAATAGCATTCCAATAACTCAACGATTCTATAACTTTTGCAACATTTGATCCTTGAAGCTCTGGCTTATTTATACTCCTACCCAATCTTCCCGTTGGGATATAGCCGTTGAAAGTTATTTGAATTACTTTGCAGATCTCGAGTTATTTGGTGCAGACTGCAGATGTGATATGACATCCCCTTTTTCATCTTTCTGACACTACAGTCTACTGTTTCACTACCCCATCAGAGATGTCACTTTGATGCCTCGGGCAGGTAATCTTCTTTATTTCTTCTTTCTGACTTCTCGATTAAAGCATCAAAGATTGTCCTTTTGCATCGATGCTCTCAACTAGCAATATTCAAATATCAGTCTTCAGTTAGAACCGTTGCCAATGCTTCAATCTTTAGATGACAGAACTCTACAATTCTGATGCCTATGTTCTTGGACCTAATCGTAGTGTCATGTTGAATGTTTCTCATCTACCGATTGAGACAACACTACGATCCAGAAGAGTGTTCATTGGATCTTCAATGTAGAACACTTCTTTTTTTCATTTTCTGGTGCTTCAATACTTCTGTTTGCCTTGACTGATCTCAGGAACTGATAGCTTGACTCCTAGTTCTGGTCTCTTCTGAATAGCAAGACACCTCAGATTTGTGGCATGCCCAGCTCGCTTTCTCCTTGTGATCTCTCGTTTACTTATCATCAATGGACTAACCCATGCTTAATCACTTGAGCCTTATTCTTCATAAACCAACAAGTATCTCTGTGTACACTTCATCAGTTCCTTCTTTAGCTTGGCAAACACTATGATCCTGGTTGACCCCAAGATCGTTGTCTTTTGTTCATTTGACAGCAACTGCTCTTGTTGATTTTTCCTTAGTTAGACACTTTTGCTGAAGTCTTCTTTTGATCTACTTGTAAAAGACTTCATCTTGAATGACTATACAACTCAATCTGGATGCTGATTAGGTTGCTTCTTAGATCTTCTGTTATCTTGCTAGCCATCCATTGAGTGCACTCTGGTTCACTTCAGGTGAAATATATCTTTGCAGCTCTGACCAGAGGCTTCATCCTTTGGATATTTTGGGAGTGCTCATTTGTTGAGAATCGTGTTTACTCTATGATTCTCTCTCTTCATTGTGAGCACTTTTGTTGAAGCCTTAGTTCTGCACTCTACGATTCAGCTTTGGTTGTGCAGACACTACAACTCCGAGATTAGATCTTGACACTCTACGATTTTTATCTTTATGCTTGTTGTCTTCATCTG
Source organism: Panax quinquefolius (assembly GCA_020205615.1). Taxonomy (NCBI): domain Eukaryota; kingdom Viridiplantae; phylum Streptophyta; class Magnoliopsida; order Apiales; family Araliaceae; genus Panax; species Panax quinquefolius. The sequence goes on from CM035155.1 coordinate 79,171,206, forward strand.
ATCTTGCTCGACTACGATCTCTGCCTCTGATGTGATCAATAGACTCTACGACTCTGAGTGTGGTCTATGATTCTTGACTTGGCTTGGCAGAGATACTTCGGTCGAGACGTGCCGTGAGCATTTATCTCTCGATTACGAACATGACATCCTCCGCAGACTATAGCTCCAAGGATGTTCTTCTCGACATACTACGATCCTTCCTCGTCTCTCCTGGCAGTCTACGAACTCCGAGATCTACTATCTTACAAACTACGATTTTGCCTTGATAGCTCTTGAGTTTTCCTTGACTCTCCTGGTAGACTACGATTTCTGGTGCAGTGCTCGACGATCAGACAAGCCTATCTATTATATTTTAAGATCAACCTAACAAGCTTGATCTTTCTATATTTATAGTCCTTGTACATCATTTCTTTTTAAGGACTTTACAAAGCTGTTTTGCTTATGTAGGATCAACCTAACATATTTGATCAATTCATTCTAAGTCCTAGTACATATGTTCCTATTATCTATTAAAGGAATTTACAGCTTTTCTTAATGCAAGCATACTTGCATATTCATTCATTTATATCATAATCAAATCATACATAAGTAGGAATATCATTCACATGCTTATTCCTAACACAACCCATGGGTGACCCAAAGTGGTGGCCAAGTAAAATGCATTTACTTGGTGGCTAAGTAAATGAATAATAAGGAGGTTAATAGAAAGGAGGTGGGGTTATTTTATGTCCAAAATACCCTAACCTTGAATTTCCTATAAATAGAAGGAGTTGTTAAATCATTTATAACTTGTTATTTCACCAAAAACTTATAACTTATTTAGTAGAGAGAAAAAGTAAGAAAAGTTTGTCTTGAATAATCCAAGAAGGAAGAATAAGAATTTAGCAAGAGAACTTCAAGGGTAAGCAATCCTAAACCATAACTCTTCATCTCTTCATTTGATAGAGGAGTGAGTAGTGGTAGAACATGCTTGTTAGGGAGTGATAAGGATGGTTGTTAATGGATGAAACCTTAATAAACCATGAAAGTGAAATCATAAGTATAAAAGCTATAAACCATTTAAATTCATTGAAGAATTGGTTTATGTTGTTGTTGATGGACAATTTTAAAACAATCATAGGTTATGTGCATCTTGATTGGTTAGGATGTAGATGATGTGTAACGCCCCGAAATCCGGTCTATCTTCACACCCGGATTCTGTTCGTCACGATCCCATCTTCTTCCAAACATACATCATTATATACTGAAATATAACAATATATACTCTCAAATCCCAGGTTCTAGAAACCTTATAACCTATTTCATTATAAATAATTATAAATACATTATTCATTTCATCTTACAAGAGTGACTTTTATCCGCCACCAAGGAAACATAACAGTTCTTCAAACTAATCTAAAGTTCATTTAACTTATTATATATTACAAGTTTTCGCTCGATCTTCTCTCTCGTCCACATTTTGAATGGCACTTCATCTGGATACCGTCAACTTGATCTTTATGGGATCCTTAAATTCTTCTAACATCATTCGCTGAAAATGTTTTTCATTTAAAGCAATTATGAGCATTCAATTGCCCAGCAAGTCATAACAGTTGAACAAACATCTTCAAGAATTCAAACTTTCTTTTAAGACTTCAATAACCGAACAAAGGTTATGAAGCAGCTTGAATAATAGGAATAATCTCGATTGTCATGTATATTTGACTTATGCATTAGTTTGCTTAACTTTACTTCTTAGGGTTCGCGTTCTTGTAACCTAAGTTTACGCGACCACTTTCATTATCGTTCTACGGCTTCATGACATTCGGAGATGTCTTACTTTTACGTTCATCATCTTTGATGTTTTACATCTTATCTTCTTCTTATAACTTCTCTAAGACCCAGCACACATCGCTTCTCTGCTAGTAGTCCATATGGTACTCTTAGTGGTTTCCCACAAACAACCAATAAACAAGTTCCCGTCTCATCCACACTGCCCACACAGTGAGTTAGATCGGTTGCCAGTTTTGTATATACCTTCGCTCTCTGAAGGAATTGTTTAGCCCAGCTCCCATATGTCAACCATCAAAGGTTACGATTGTACGATAACTTAACTTATCTTAACTTATATGAACTATTAAACTATATGATCGTTAAGTCAATTTCTTATTCCTTACGGCTCTCTGGAAACTATATGCCATACCTTAGGATTCATTCTTTATCGTCTAAGTCATACAGTCTTTTGTATACTCAGAGCGATCATTCAACTTAATCATTACTCAGCTTCGTTACGTTAATGTCATTGTCTTTAATTCAGTCTTTTACCATTCATGGTTTAATCATTGATCTTCATCATCTTACGGTCAAACCAAACACGGGGTGTAGGTTCTATCCGTTTAATATTTATGTACCCTCAACCTTCATGTCGGTTAAAGCGTTCAATGCTTACATTTTATTCTAACGTTCTCATCTGATTCACAATTGGCTTCCATTAATCTTTTTACCGTTCATTACGACTTTCTTGTTACCATTGTTATCTTACTTAATACTTTTGTTATCCATTACCTGAACCCCATGCTCATTACTCTTTCTTAATGTCGAAGCCATACTATTTGTTGTATGCTAAGACTACTTGCAACTGCGTTACGTTTAAGTTTATGTTTATTCTCTTCTTGATCTTTAATCTCTTTTGACCATTTCGTTCAACCTGTACTAAAGGTTTAATTCACTTGTTTAAGTGTTATATTAGTTGAACATTATGTTCTTTATCTTCCCGTACGTTTCCCCCAAGAGTTGAGCAGTTAAAAGCTCTTCTCTGGCTTTTCCCTACACTGGCGTTGCGGCGCCACTCTCCCTTCTATCTAACTTATACGCGATGGTTTTAAACTTGTCCATCAACAACAAATATAATACGATGGTTTTAAATTTGTCCATCAACAACGTTCTTCGTGTTCTTCGCGTGTTCTTCATTCGTTCTTCATTTTAATCGATATTTTGGATTACTATTTCACTTTTTATTGGAATTTGATGTTATAGATAATCATTCCTTACTTATTACACCTACTTATTAATATAATCCACTCGGATCGTTCTAATTCATTACAAATCTTATACTTCCTTAAGAAATTTATTTACTAAACTTCAAATTCTTACTTTCTTTATTTCTCATGATTTCAACCATATGAAATCATCCCTAACATCATATACTTCTTATTCTCATTAAGTTATGTTTTAAACATATAAAACTTAAAGAAAATCTAACATAGAAGTTAGGTTTTAATACCTTTCCTCTTTATTTTTCTTCTACTAGACAAAACCGACGATTTGCTAGCTTTTCTATTTCACGAACATTTTTAATCCGATCAATCATGCTCATGCTCTTCTTTCTCCCTCTCCATCCGAATCCTCTCTCTCTCTCTCTCTAGTGTCGGATTTTCAAAATCTCATTTAAATGAAATCTAGATTCCTATTTATAGATTTTCCAAAGCTAGGGAAAAATAGTCATTTCACCCCTAACCTCCTTACTATTCACACCTCCTTACTATTCATGACTTAAGTGTTAAGTTAACTTAGCCCTTAAGTCTACTTAGCCTTTAAGTTACGTGGTTTCGGCTTTCGGGTTTTCGTCTGACAGTTTTAAAAACTGCGATTCTCGGAATCCAAATATTTTTGGATATTTCATCTTTCCTTTACTGATTAACTTTTACGTATTCTTCGGATTTCTAAAAAATTGAAAAACACTTTTTGGCGTTAAGTGTTTTCCTTCACGTTTTACTCCTAACGTAGTTAAACGAGTGAAAAGTAAACAGCAGTACTTTTCGTCATTTTTTATTTCGTCCGATTTCTGCACGTTTTTCCATAAAAACTTTTATCGACTTACTTAACTTTTCATGATATATTATCATCAAATCTTTTGACGGAATGTCATTTCGACGTACCGAAGTCTCGAAAAGGCTTAGATTATTCAAACCCTAACCCTTAGGTTTCGTCGGGTGAATAGTGTCTATTTCGTCTTTTTCCCCAGAAATATTTTTGTTCCCGGAAAATTTTCATTTTCGTCTTGAAAATTCTTAATTGCTTAGTCTAGCTTGTAGCTAGAATCCTCCCGACTTATAATCATCCTAGGTTCTAGAACGATTAATAAACACATAGCACATAATATTACAAATAAAAATTAATTTTATTAATAACTAATTCTTTAAACTTAAATTCTGGAAAATCCAAATTTTCGGGTCGTTACATGATGAATCAATGGAGTTTTTCCATTTGATTTGGCATATAGAACACGAGTAACGAAGTTATGGCGAAATTTCTGAGATTAGGCGTTAAACGTTGAAAACGTAGAAATCTCAGATTAGTAGTTGAAAGTTGTCGTGTAACTCAGAAACCTTGGTTTTCGATGACATAACGTAGCATAACGTATTTGAGAGTCGTGGACTCAAGATTCGTCGAAATCCGACTTAGAACAAAGAAACGAGCTATGAACGTTAACGAACGTTTATCATTTTCGTAAAAATGGACTTAAAAGGTGAATTCCGTGTTAACGGATTCAAAAATGTAAAATTCTTACATGAACACTTGGAGCATGTGATTTGTAAGCTAATGGCTTTTGAAAGAACCAATTCGGACTTAAAATGAACAAGTTATGAGCCCGGGAAGTTCATCAAACAAAAAGTCTGCAAAAAATTTCTGAGGCTCAGGGTCCAAGCGCGCACAAGTAACCCGTAGAGTTATGGTCGTGACTGCAAAGACGAGGCCGTAAGTCGAGATTTGGGAAGTGGCGCCTTATTTCGACCCATAGTACTGAGAGTTGCGTCGCAACGCCAAATCTAGGGTTGGTGTACTGCAATCCCGTGCCGCAGCGCAAGTGTTGTATGTGAAGCTGGAGCTGGAGCGCCAGCACTATGAGGTAGCTAGTAAGAAAAGTTTTTGAATGTAAAATGAAAGAGAGTTGATTGAAGGTGAATTAAATCCTTAATAAACTTAAAGTAACATCATTAAATGATGTTTATAACCTTAAGTTAATGACTAAAGGTTGAAGAAAGATTAATTGAATGTAAGAACAATGTAATGCGATAAACCTGTTAGATTTGTAATATTCATGAACGCAATCAAATTGCACAAAATAAGAAAAGGCATGGAAAATCAGAGTTTTAAAATTTTACAAACCATATACCCGGATCACCCTTTATGCACAATTATTAATTAAACAAAAATATGAAGAACAAGAATCATACCCTTGAAGATTCGAGCTTCCTCAGGTACAAGTTCACATCCAATCCTTTTCATGTTCAACTTGAATCCACCAGGTTTGATTCTTTCCTTTGATCAACGTTAGCCACCCAAGTGTTTGGCCTCTAGAGGTGATCCACCAAGGAAGAAGAAAGATTCAAGAATATGGGTATTTGGCAAAACTCTAGTTTTTCTATCTCCATAGAAAAGGGTGTACTCTCCCAACTATTGGAATTACGTATTCACATCTTTTGTGAAAGTGTCAACCACCTCACCCATAATAAGACTCCTCTTATTTATAGATGTGGGCAACCCTCCTTAACAATTAAGGAATTAGGTTTTATTTTAATTAATTAAATTCCTTTAATTAATTAGGCTCTCAATCTTATTAGGAATAATTAATTAAACTCTCTTAATTAATTAGCCTCCTAATACTATTAGGAATATATGAGAGTACTTTTATTAATTAATTCCCAAACTCCTTTAGAAATTAAATAATAATAATAAGACTCCTCTTATTAATTTATATTTAATATTTCTAAAATATTAAATAATAAATATTAAGCTATTTAATTTATTCTATCACCATAAATTAAATTAAATATACTTAACTTATTATTACGATTATGCCATTTGCTTCTTAAATAATTATTCTTCCTTTTATGGTGTAACCCTTTAGGTTCTCCATATTAAACCGGTTGTGAATAAATCAATTAAAACAATTCTAATCTTATTTAAATAAATAAATTAAACTATTAATTTATTTAAATAAATAATATTTATTCTACAATAGGGATAAGTCTCCCTAGCGATTAACGACTTTTCAGATAATATAGATTTCAACATTAATCATAAAAGAACCTTTGAGTAAATAGTTATCGTACAATTCAATCCTTCCACCATACAATGTCCCAATTAAATATAAGACATGGAATTACTGTCAAGTCTTATTTTATTTAATTATATGTATTTTGACTCTTAAATGCACAACTCCAAATAATACAAATTAGAAACTTCTTTCTAATTTCATTCTGCCTTGGCCAAGGACTACTGGGTTGTCATTTATCAAATCACATAGGGCATTTCTCTTCTTTTACTAGAAGTGGTAGATTCTTTATTAATCATATATTATCTTTATGTACAACTTGTTATACCCAAGCATACCCTTTAATATACCCTAAGGGTCTTAAGGAATAAGTCAAAGTATAACTCATCATACACAAGATACTATGATGATCTCAAGTCCAAAGATCACTTGTACTACTATCACTACAGGAATTCCTATTGACAGGCAAGTAAAACTACATTAGGTATTCCTTAGAGAGCCACGTTCGATGAACTTATTCTCTAATAAGCACCTACATACTTGTTTTAGTGTCTCAACACAAATGATCATGAGATCGATCATCCTCATCCAATGAGCAAGCAACGTATGTATCAATCTATCCGGATTCACTAATCCCCAATTTTGTAATCCAATGATTGTGAACTATTTTAGTTTTAAGCTTTCTAAGAATTTAGATCTCATTAGAATAATCATCATCATTATTCTAAAAGCATTGCTTAAAACTATGGGTTTATCACATATTATAAAACAGCATCATATAGATAATTAAAAGTCATTAATAAATTAATACTTTTTATTAATAAATGAATAAGAATGTTACAAAGTATATGTTTTATCATCAAACATGATTGGCTTGTGTGCATACTACTTTCAATCTCCCACTTGCACTAAAGCCAATCGCCATGGTATCTCATACCCTTTTTCTTTAAGTGACGATTATCCTGCTGTTGGATAAGCTTTAGTTAATAGATATGTAATATTATTCTTTAAAGTTCACTATCTCTATAGTGATTTCTCATCTTTCAATGATTCCTATAATCAAATGAAAGTGCCACAACACATGTTTAGATCCAAGATGAGACTTAGAACTATTCCTAGTTCTGTAATGAACTTTTCATCCAAACAATCAACTTGCAGCTTCATTTATAGCTATATACTTTATCTTTATCTATTTGAAACCTTTCCAATTCACTGCATCACCATTCAAAGTAATGCTTTACCTTAAAGTGGATTTTCTGTCGTCTTGGTCTGTCTGAAAAACTTGAGTCTGTTAAGCCCTCTAGTTTTAATTTAGACCCACCATAAATTTTAGTCACATCCTTAGTGCCGGTTAAGTACTTTAAGATATTTTTCACTATCTTACAGTGATCTTCTCCAGAATATGACCGATCAACATATCAGGCCTCGTATATTTTATTGTATACATGATTGTCACTCATGCAATCTCTCTTTTCAGGAGTCTATGGGGACTATTAAGAGAGATACACTCCATAGCTCATCAACATGAGACATCTCTTGGAGTTTGCCATGCTAAACGACTTTAGCATCAAATGAATATACGTTCCTTGGGTTAAGTCGAGCATCCTCTTAAATCTATCTATATAGATTTTATCCCCAATTAAGATACTCTTCCCAAATCATTCATGGAGGAATGTTTAGACAACTTTATCTTTACTTATTATAGCATTAGTATTTCATTCCTTATCCATAGTATATCAACATATAATATTAGGAATGTCACGACGCTCCCACTGACCCTTTTGTACACACTAGGTTCATTCTTATTTTTGATAAAATCAAACTCTTTTGATTGTCTCATCAAAAAGAATGTTCCATATTTGAGAAGCTTGCTTCAATCCATTTCTCTGAGTGTCTACAACTCTTACAGCATTGTATGTAACTGGATCATCATCTTCTATGATATGTACCTCATCATCATCATCTATGATGAATCCATACCTCCCAGGTATCTTCGGTACTATTCCAGATTTACGATTGGGTTGTGGTACAATATGTCTATCTAAAAGTTCCTCTTATTTGACTTATTGTGTTTTGTGGTTCTTAAACTCTTCAAGATCTATTATCCTCCAACTAGCCCCTTCAATGATAAATATCTTTATCTTAGAAGTCAGTGTGTTTCACAACAAACACCTTTTGCTAAGTAGGATTATAGAACATATACCCCTTATGTACTTACTTTAGGATATCCCACAAACTTACTTTAGGATATCCCACAAATATGTACTTGTCAAATCTTGTCTCAAGCTTATCCTTTGAAACCTTTTCACATAAGTTGGACAACCCCATATCTTAACATACTTAAAATTAGGAATCCTTTTTGTCCATACCTTTTATGGAGTTTTTGTGGCCGGATTTTGAGGTTGCCTTTTTCGTAGATATGCAGCCATTTCTAGGACATTATCCCAGAAGGATACTGGAATGTCGGTAAAATCATTATGGACCGCACCATGTCCAACAAGGTATGATTTTTCCTTTCAGATATATCAATCAATTATTGCGTATCAGGAGGCGTCCATTGTGAGAAAACCATTTGAGATGATCTAGAAACTCATTGCAGAATTATTCCCTCCTTGATCCGATCAAAGAATCCTAATACTTTGCCAATTTGTTTCATTTCTGAATTCTTTGAACCTTTCAAATAATTCACAATTGTATTTCAGCAAATACACATATTCAACTTTTTGAACGATCATCTCCTTTTCTTATACTAGTTTGTTCAATTTGCAAAATAATTTTTATGTAAGTCAAGTACATAAAATCCATTAAGTAATATTTTAGTTCTATACAAAACATTATTATTATTATAAATAGAACAACAATTGTTCTTAAATATAATACAAAAGATTTTATTGTCCAACAATAAAATGGAAATAATGTTTCCAACGAGAACTGGAATATAATAACAACTTATTAACTTAATAGACTTACCCGTTGGCTATGCTAAACTATAAGTTCCTATGACTGATGCAGCAACCTTTGCTTCATTTCAACATATAGGATTACTTATCTCTTGTTTAGCTTTCTACTTCTGCTTGGTCCCTTCATAAATCTATATTTATGATAACCAAAGCCGGTATCCAATATCCAAGTAGAACCTTGACTTAAAGAAAAATTTATTTCAATCATGAACAAAAACCATATTTATAATCGAAGCTTCACTAAGCTTATTCTGGTTAGCCACTACAAGATACTTCTTGTAGTTTCCTTTCATGTGTCCAGACTTATTGCAGTGGAAGCAAACTCCTTTGCTATCCGTATCAGTTTGTTCTTATTATCCTTTGTTTTTGCCTTTCTATTTACCTTCTTTGAATCGTTCTTCTTTTCAGAAGATCCTTTGGCCCCTACCAGTAAGACTTGGTCTTTCTTGGTTGGAAAGTGACTCTCAATATTTTTCAACATGTTAAGTTAATCAGCTGAGCTGATATCTAGCTTGTTCATATGAAAAATTCACAACAAATGTAAGAAGGAGTCCGGGAGTAACTACAAGATCAAATCTTGTCTCAACTCTCCATCCATGACAAAACCTTTTGTCCTTATTGTTCAATCAAATTAAATATGACATGTGTCTGTACTATAGTGTCGTTGGTCATTCTAGATCGGAAGAGCTCCTTAGATATCTGATATCTATTAGTCCTACTTTCCTCACCATCAACTACTTGATGTGCAAGAATATAGTAAGAGCATCCATAGTTTCATGCTGACGCTGAAGCTTGTTACTCATGAAGGCAAGCATGATGCATTGAGCCAACTATGCATCATCTTGTCACTTTCTAAAATTAGCAATCTCTTCGTCAGAGGCATTATCTGCAACCATTGCAGGGATAGGCATATTAAGGACATAAGATAGCTTTTCAGCTGTGAGAACTATTCTCAAATTCCTTAACCAATCCGTTTAATTCGGTCTGGTTAAATAGCATCTAATATGCTTCTCAGTGATAGTAATTTAGACATTGTAAAATTCTCTAAATGAATTTGTAATTAACAACATTTTAGCATACATTCTTTTATTAATTACCAAAATAAATTAGGTCTTATTTTAAATTGGTATCTCCCACTATTTTTATCAAACTATATTACCCTCACTTATATAGTTCGGCAAAATCTAATTAAAGATTTGCTAGTGAGAATAAGGATCCCATTTCAAATGTATATAGCCTTGTGGTGACACAACAAACTATATATAAATAAATAGGTAGACAACTCTTGTCAATTACATCAACTATGCAACTCCTTGTATTTTGCCTCTTAGACTATTTTGATCAAGTGGTGGCACATCCGAATCAAAATTATCCAAGTTAAGTCCAACCTAGCACTTCATATATTCAAAAAAGAAAAATATTGTCCTTGTGGTGACACAACAAAACAACATTGTTCAATTTTCTTTATAAGCATCAAATATGATAAAATTAACATCTCAAAGAATTAAGATAAGCCTTGTGGTGACACAACAAACTTATAATAATTAATTGATACTCTATTATTTTTATCATGCTAGAAGGCGACGTTCAATATTCCAAATATCTTTGAACGCTTAGGACTTAATATAAAAAAAATTATTATTAATTTATCTCATCTTGTTTAGCGCACATGCACATATATATATAAAATACTCGTCATATTAATTATGTTTACATAATATAATATATATATATATAGTATAAGCATGCACACATAGAATACTATATTCTACTTGGATTGATTGTGGACTTTATTCTAGTTTGGTTCACTAGAGCCACCAAGTGAACCAAGAGGTCAAACCTAGGGTGCAAGATTTAAATTTAAATATAACTATTACATTTAAATCCTAGGCTCCATTGCAAACGGGTCTTCAAGCGCTCCTTGCTTATTGATCTCCAATTCTTCAAAATTAATTCTAACTATTCCTATTACAAAACTATTTAAAATAAATAGAAACCTTGATCAGCAGTCAATGGGACGTACATAGGAGGGAGATAGAATTTACATTAAGAAAAATTTAGAGAAGACAAAGTACACAGACCCCATTTAATAAAACTCATACATTAATGCATCCAACTAAAATAAAATCCAATTACATTAGTCAATAGTCCATAATCAATCCCATTTATTATCATACACATGACCATATGCATCAATAAATAACATTCATCTCATGAACAATAAACATTCTGTAATGCCCCAGAAATTTTGGATTTTTGAGAATTAAATTTTTATTTTTATTATGTGGATTAAATGAATTTAATTAATTATTTATGGGAGTAAGCTAATTGAAGGTCGTTCTATGACCTAGATATATCGAAACGTCGTAGTATTTTGGCTACGTGATAGAATTAAAGTGTTTGAATTTCCAAGACGAAAATAAAAACTTTCCGAGAAATTTTCTGAAAAACACTATTCACGCATTTTTGCTCGGGAATTATTTTTGAACTTCCGAGAAATACGTAATGATAGAATATCAAGGTGAGATGGAATATCTAATAATATTTCAGTTATGGCAAACGCAATTTTTCACCTGCGGACTTAAAACCTAACGATTAAGGAAAAAGGGAATTCCGAGAAGGAAGTTAAATGCGTAGGATGAATTAAAGCAAGGATTGTATAATACGTAAGTATTATACGAGGTAATGGATATAAGTATAATATGAGGTATTATACGAGCATGTATGAATGATGGAATGACGTATATTGAATAAGCATACGAGTTAGAATATGAGATGAATATGTAAATTATACGTTATGAGGCTTTAAGCCAAATATAATGGACTTGTAGGATTGTGTAGAACATTGTAAAGTCCAATAAGAATTGATAAAGTCCAAGTATAAGTTAAGCTAAAAGCCCAAAGTATGAACTTATGGGTTATTGGATGGTTTAAACCCATGGGTGATCCAAAGTAATGAGCAAGTAATTAATGTGATAAGCAAGTAAAGTGCTTATGTGTGGTGAACAAGTAAAAGTTGTGATCAACAAGCAAAGGATAAGCTAGGTGATTAACAAGTAAACTTAAAGGTTAAGTTATGTGATTAACAAGTATACTTAATGGTTAAGTATATGTGATGCTCAAGTATTGGATAGATGTTGTGATGGCTAAGCAAAGAGTGTGGAGGCCAAGTAACTTATTTGGTGAGCAAGTAAACTTAGGGTTTAAGTAAAGGAATAGTATGGAGGTTTAGTAAGGAGGTGGAGTGGTCTTATGACCATTATACCCTAACCTAGCAAGTCCTATAAATAGCAAGCTTGGATTTCATTATTCCTTGTTTTAAAAAATTCATCCAACAACTTCTCTTAGAGAGCAACTTATTGGTTAGAGAGAATAAGCACTTGTAAGTCAAACTTTTATAGTGAGATTTTCAAGAAGCAAGAAGCAAGAAGAAGAACAAAGCTTAGTCAAGTGATTATCAAGGGTAAGAACTTTAACCATGAATCTCTTTCTCTTCCATTGTTAGAGAGGTGGGTAGTGGTAGAACATGTATGCTAAGGAATGATTGATGAATGGACTTAAGCCGTATAAGTCATGAATAAGTAATTCAAACTTAATTAAGCTGTGAATTTATGAAGAGTTTATATGAACTACTCATATGTTTACCTTAAGAAGATGATATGATAAGGAGGTGTGAAAATGGTGGTTAAAAGACTTAATCTATAATAAGTCATGAGGAAGGAAGTCATAAGTAGTTTATACTTTTATAAGTTATAAACTCATAAGGAACAAGTAATAACTTATCATGTTTATAAGTTAATGAAGTATATATGTCAAGATGTTAGTATGAAGGATTAAATCCATTTAAAACGATGAACAAATCATAAGAAATGAAGTTAAGGTGGAATTCATGAGTTTAGACGATAATCGCCGAATTCGTGAAAATCTCAGAATGGAAGTTGAATTTTGATATTAATCTTGGAAACATTGGTTTTCAATGGAGACAAGTCTTATTTGGCATTATAGAGTTGCAGACTCGAAAATGACCGAATTCTGACTTAGAACGAAGAAACGAGCGTTGAACGTTCACGAACGTTTATCGTTTTCGTTAAAATGGACTAATAGGTGAATTTTTAGCAAACGAAGTCAATTAGATAAAATTCTTACATGAACGTGTAGAGCATGTAATTTGTGAACCGTAGGCTTTTGAACGAGCTAATTCAGACTTATAGCGAAGAAGTTATGCGTACGGGAAGTTCACAAAATTTCAAAAGCTGTAAATTTTTCTAAGGCACAGAGTTAGCGCCGCGGTGCCAACCCAAGGCCAAATAGTGGCACCACAGTGCCAAGCACAGTGTCATCATCTACTTCTAACTCTCGCCATGTAAGAGATAAAAAGTTAAGAGTGAAAGCGGCATATTTCAGTCCAGTTTTGACAAACAAGAAGGTTTACAAGTATATAAAGAAAGATAACTCATTAGTAATGAAATAAACTATTAATATAACATTGTTAAGGCATTGTTAGACACTTAATGTATGATGATTAAAGGTTAATAATCAATTGAAAGATGAATGTAATGAGAACAACGTAATGTGCTAAACCGACTGTAGAAATTTGTTGACCATGTTGATTATGAATCCAATGGTTTGCAATACCAGTATAGATTATGTAATTACTTAATGAACATGATAAGACCTTTCCTAAATCACTGTTATAGTGATGACTTTAGGAATTTAATGTTGTTTAATGAGTAGTGAAATGACGAACGTAAAGTATAGAGAACGTGAACAATATTCAATAATGATAAGGCCTATAACGTTAAGAGTTACAACTAAAAGTTGTTAAGTAATACGTGAACGTAAACGGAATGCAATAAATTGTACTTAATAAATGACGATCGAGTTTCGATTAACGTATGGATGTTAGTAAGCCGTTAGGAAGGATGATTAACTCAAAACGAGTTGGATTAATGAAGTAAATCTACATAAGACATAGAAGAGAAAGAAGTTGGTAAGAATAATGTAAAAAATAATGGCAAGCCGGAACCAATAGTAACAAATCTAACATATGATTAGATTGAGAAGAAGGGTAAGATTCATTAGGAACCATGTATGTTCATTCATGACCTAATGTGGTATGTTATGTGGTTATGTATTGTAGAGACTGTAAAGACTGAAAGGAAAAGTTATTTTTACTGTAGCAGACGCTGAAGGCAAGTTTTTCTTAAATGCTTGTCTAACCTTCGTGTTAGCCAAGTTTTCTGCGATTCATGTTATAAGATGCATGAATGATTTTAAAGAAAGGGTCGATGCCAGTTTTAACTCGGCTAGACTAATCTTGAAGATTGATTAATTTATTTACAAGTCTTTCAATATAGAATTGTTAACGCTATCCTACGCCAATTGTTTGGTACGGATTCAAGGTAAGCTTGGGTTTGAATAAACAAATGTATTTTCATCGATTATTCGATGGGCACGCGAGGTTGCCAAAACTTAAACGTAAACATGTTTAAAGAATGTAGTGTTGATCAACATAGAGTAATATGGGCTGATCACCCAGAAGTGCTCGTAAGATATATCGGACTTACGGACTTAGTCTTGGGTTGTCCTTTTCAAAGAAATTATAGAATCGCTTTCATGGTCTTGAGCGAAATTATGTTTTCTTGAATATTGTTATTGTAAAACGCGTTTTGAAGGAAAAAGAAGTGCTATTTTGAATTATCGATAGTACTTCGTAACTATTGTTCGATTCATCAAGATATAAGATTCCTATGCTTCAAGCATGTTGTTTAAAAAAATTATTGTACTCTTTGAGCTTGTTATGCTCACTCTTGTGAACCATATGAATGCAAAGAAGGACCGAACGAACCAAGGATCGACGAGGATAGAGGCAAGACGAAAGTGAACGATTAGTTTACCTTGTAATAAACTAGTAAGTTGTATATATTATAGAATGATGAACAAAGAATGTAATGGTTTTAGAACACAGGAACGGGATGTAATATTATTAATGTAATAAGTATGTCGTTGATACACACATTTTGATGTCGTTTCAATAGAATGAATGTACGATTATAGAAAAGTGTAGCACCATCATCGGGTTGGAAGAAGATACGGATTTGATTGTGCGTCACACATTCAATATATATATTGATATCATTTAATGGGCAAATTTTGTTAGCATAAAATCCAATTTTGAATCAAAATAAACTCTTTATTTAAATCCAAATTTAAATCAAAATAAACCTCTTTATTTTAATTAATTATATAATCCAATTCCTTGTCAAAATAAACTCCTTTATTTTGGATAATATGAAATCTTATTCCATATCTAAATAAACTCTTTTATTTAAGGAAATGCGGATTTTCTTTCCTATTTACAAATAAACTCTTTTATTTTGAATAATATGAAATCTTATTCCATATCTAAATAAACTCCTTTATTTAAGAAAATACTGATTCTATTTCCTATTCACAAATAAACTCCTTTATTTTGAATAATATGAAATATTATTTTATATCTAAATAAACTCCTTTATTTAATGAAATATGGAATTCAATTTCAACTCCAATTAGTTATCATGGAATCCAATTCCAACTCTAATTAGTTAGCATGAAATCTAATTTTAAAATTAAAAAAATAAATTTTTATTAAAATTTATTTATTTTAATTAAAATAATTAAAATATATATATATATATATTAACAGTATATATATATATATATCACATATATATATATATATTAATCAGTATATATGTATATATCATATAATATGTACTAACTTTACAGGATTCACATATATATAATATATACTAACTTTACAAGATTCATCTTAATAATCAGTACATATACGATTAAGAGATTCGTGAATCACGGAATTTCATAAGCAGATATCCCAAATTAGATTAAGGCCTTTCTTCTTTTTTTTTTTCTTTTTTCTTTTTTTTAAAATTTTATACAACAAACTATGCCCAATTAAATTGTTCTAAACATATATCAATATACATATCAAATTAAAACAATTCATAACTCACATAAAGGTTTGGCTTTGATACCACTGTTAGGTTTGTAATATTCATGAACGCAATCAAATTGCACAAAATAAGCAGAAGCATGAAAAATCATAGTTTTAAAATTATACAAACCATATACCCGGATCACCCTTTATACACAATTATTAATTAAACGAAAATATGAAGAACAAGAATCATACCCTTGAAGATTCGAGCTTCCTCAGGTACAAGTTCACCTCCAATTCTTTTCGTGTTCAACTTGAATCCACCGGGTTTGGTTCTTTCCTTTGATCAACGTTAACCACCAAGTGTTTGGCCTCTAGAGGTGATCCACCAAGGAAGAAGAAAGATTCAAGAAGATGGGTATTTAGCAAAACCCTAGTTTTTCTATCTCCATAGAAAATGGTGTACTCTCCCAACTATTAGAATTACGTATTCACATCTTTTGTGAGAGTGTCAACCACCTCATCCATAATAAGACTCCTCTTATTTATAGATGTGGGCAACCCTCCTTAACAATTAAGGAATGTGGTTTTATTTTAATTAATTAAATTCCTTTAATTAATTATGCTCCCAATCTTATTAGGAATAATTAATTAAACTCTTTTAATTAATTAGCCTCCTAATACTATTAGGAATATATGAGAGTAGTTTTATTAATTAATTCCCAAACTCCTTTAAGAATTAATTAATAATAATAAGACTCCTCTTATTAATTTATATTTAATATTTCTAAAATATTAAATAATAAATATTAAGCTATTTAATTTATTCTATCACCATAGATTAAATTAAATATACTTAACTTATTATTATGATGTTCATTTGCTTCTTAAATAATTATTCTTCTTTTTATGGTGTGACCCTTTAGGTTCTCCATATTAAACTAGTTGTGAATAAATCAATTAAAACAATTCTAATCTTATTTAAATAAATAAATTAAACTATTAATTTATTTAAATAAATAATATTTATTCTACAATAGGGACAAGCCTCCCTAGAGATTAATGATTTTCCAGATAATATAGATTTCAACATTAATCATAAAAGAACCTTTGAGTAAATAGTTACCGTATAATTCAATCCTTCCACCATACAATGTCTCAATTAAATATAAGACATGAAATTACTGCCAAATCTTATTTTATTTAATTATATGTATTTCGACTCTTAAATGCACAACTCCAAATAATACAAATTAGAAACTCCTTTCTAATTTCATTCTGCCTTGGCCAAGGACTACTAGGTTGTCATTTACCCGGATCATCCTTTATGCACAATTATTAATTAAACGAAAAGAATAAGAATAAGAATTATACCCTTGAAGATTTGAGCTTCCTAATGTACAAGTTCACCTCTAAATCCTTTTGCGTTCACATTGAATCCGCCGGGTTTGGTTTCTTCATTTGATCAACGTTAGCCACCCAAGTGTTTGGCCTCTAGAGGTGATCCACCAAGGAAGAAAAAAGATTCAAGAAGATGGGTGTTTGGCAAAACCCTAGTTTTCTATCTCTCATAGAAAAAGAGCGTACTCTCTCAACTATTGAAATTACGTATCTCCTTGATATCTGATATAAGAGTCCTTTTATAAAGATATCAGTTAACCCTTCTAATCTGATTAGAAAATAGGGTGTTATTTAATTAATTAAATTCCTTTAATTAATTAAGCTCCCTAATCTTATTAGGGATAATTAATTAATTTTTTTTAATTAATTTAACCTCCTAATCTTATTAGGAATATATGAGAGTAGTTTTATTAATTAATTCCCAAACTCCTTTAGGAATTAAATAATAATAATAATAATAATAATAATAATAATAATAATAATAATAAGACTCCCTTATTAATTTATATTTAATATTTCTAAAATATTAAATAATAATATTAAGCTATTTAATTTATTCTATCACCATAGATTAAATTAAATATACTTAAATTATTATTACGATTATGCCATTAACTTCTTAAATAATTATTCTTCCTTTTATGGTGTTACCCTTTAGGTTCTCCATATTGGTTGTGAATAAATTAATTAGAACAATTCTAATCTTATTTAAATAAATAAATTAAACTATTAATTTATTTAAATAAATAATATTTATTCTCTGAATAGGATAAGCCTCCCTAGCGATTAACGACTTTTCAGATAATATAGATTTCAACATTAATCATAAAAGAACCTTTGAGTAACTAGTTACCGTACAATTCAATCCTTCCACCATACAATGTCCCAACCAAATATAAAACATGGAATTACAGTCAAATCTTATTTTATTTAATTATATGTATTTCGACTCTTAAATGCACAACACCAAATAATGTAAATTAAAAACTCATTTCTAATCTCATTCTGCCTTGGCCAAGGACTACTGGGTTGTCATTTATCGAATCACATAGGACATTTCTCTTCTTTTACTAGAAGTAGTAGATTCTTTATTGATCATACATTATCTCCATATACGACTTATTATACCCAAGCATAATTCAAAGTATAATTCATCATACACAAGATACTATGATCATCTCAAGTCTAAGGATCACTTGTACTACTATCACTACAAGAATTCCTATTGACAGGCAAGTAAAACTTCGTTAGTTATTCCTTAGCGAGCCACGTTAAGTGAACTTATTCTCTAATAAGCACCTACATACTTGTTTTAGTGTCTCCACACAAATGATTATGAGATTAATTATCCTCATCCAATGAGCAAGCAACATATGTATGGCTCCCTAATCTCTTTTCAGGAGTCTATGGGGACTATTAAGAGAGATTCACTCTATGGCTCATCAACATGAGACATCTCTTGGAGTTTGCCATGCTAAACAACTTTAGCATCAAATGAATATACGTTCCTTGGGTTAAGTCGAGCATCCTATTGAATCTATATATATATATATATAGATTTGTATCCCCAATTAAGATACTCTTTCCAAATCATTCATGGATGAATGTTTAGACAACTTTATGTCTACTGATTGTAGCATTAGTATGTCATTCCTTATCCGTAATATATCAACATATAATACTAGGAATATCACGACGCTCCCACTGACCCTTTTGTACACACTAGGTTCATTCTTATTTTTGATAAAATCAAATTCTTTTGATTGTCTCATCAAAACGAATTTAAAATATTTGAGAAGCTTTTTTTTAATCCATTTCTCTGAGTGTCTACAACTCTTACATCATCGTATGTAACTGGATCATCATCTTCTATGATGCCTACCTCATCGTCATCATCTATGATGAATCCATACCTCCTAGGTATCTTCGATAATATTCCAGGTTTACGATTCAGTTATGGTACAATAGGTCTATCTACAGGTTCTTCTTATTTGACTTATAGTATTTTGTGGTTCTTGAACTCTTCAAGATTCTATTATCCTCCCACTAGCCCCTTTAATGATAAACACCTTTATCTTAGAAGGTAGCGTGTTTCGCAACAAATACCTTTTTGCTTAGTAGAATTATAGAACATATACCCTAAACTAACTTTAGGATATCCCACAAATCTGTACTTGTCAAATCTTGTCCCAAGCTTATCCTTTGAAACTTTTTCACATAAGTTGGACAACCCCTTATCTTAACATACTTAAGATTAGGAATCCTCCTTGTCTATAACTTTTATGGATCCTTGGGGCTGGATTTTGAGGTTACCTTTTCGTAAATATGCAGCCATTTCTAGGACATTACCCCAGAAGGATACTGAAATGTCGGTAAAATCATTATGGACCTCACCATGTCCAACAAGGTACGATTTTTCCTTTCAGATACATCAATCAATTATTCCGTATCAGGAGGCATCCATTATAAGAAAACCATTTAAGATGATCCAGAAACTCATTGCACAATTATTCCTTCCTTGATCCGATCAAAGAATCCTAATACTTTGCCAATTTGTTTCATTTTTGAATTCTTTGAACCTTTCAACTAATTCACAATTGTACTTCAGCAAATACACACATTCAACTTTTTGAATGATCATCTCCTTTTTCTTATACTAGTTTGTTCAATTTGCAAAATAATTTTTTTTTACGTAAATCATGTTTACAAAATCCATTAAGTAATATTCCAGTTCTATACAAAACATTATTATTATAAATACAACAACAATTGTTCTTAAATATAATACCAAAGATTTCATTGTCCAACAACAAAATTGGAAATAATGCTTCTAACGAGAACTGGAATACAATAACAACTTATTGACTTAATAGACTTGCACGTAGGCAATGCTAAACTATAAGTTTCTATGGCTAATACAGCAACCTTTGCTTCATTTTACACACATAGGATTACTTATCTTTGTTTAGCTTTCTACTTCTGCTTGGTCCCTTCATAAATCTATATTTATGATAACCAAAGTCGGTATCCAATACCCAAGTAGAACCTTGACTTAAAGAAAAATTTATTTTAAATCATTAACAAAATTGTAATTGTAATCGAAACTTCACTAAGCTTCTTTTGGTTAGCCTCTATAAGATGCTTCTTGCAGTTTCTTTCCTGTGTCCAGGCTTATTGAAGTGGAAGCAAACTCCTTTGCTATCCGTATCAGTTTTGTTCTTATTATCCTTTGTTTTTGCCTTTCTATTTACCTTCTTTGAATCGTTCTTCTTTTCAGAAGATCCTTTGGCCCCTACCAGTAAGACTTGGTCTTTCTTGGTTAGAAAGTGACTCTCAATATTTTTCAACATGTTAAGCAAATCAGCGGAGCTGATATCTAGCTTGTTCATATGAAAAATTCACAACAAATGTAAGAAGGGGTCCGGGAGTAACTGCAAGATCAAATCTTGTCTCAACTCTCCATCCATGACAAAACCTTTTGTCCTTATTGTTCAATCAAATTAAATATGACATGTGTCTGTACTATAGTGTCGTTGGTCATTCTAGATCAGAAGAGCTCCTTAGATATCTGATATCTATTAGTCCTACTTTCCTCACCATCAACTACTTGATGTGCAGGAATATAGTAAGAGCATCCATAGTTTCATGTTGACGCTGAAGCTTGTTACTCATGAATGTGAGCATGATGCATTGAGCCAACTATGCATCATCTTGCCACTTTCTAAAATTAGCAATCTCTTCGTCAGAGGCATTGTCTGCAACCATTATAGGGATAAGCATATTAAGGACATAAGATAGCTTTTCAGCTGTGAGAACTATTCTCAAATTCCTTAACCAATCCGTTTAATTCGGTCCGGTTAAATAGCATCTAATATGCTTCGCAGTGATGGTAATTTAGACATTGTAAAATTCTGTAAATGAATTTATAATTAACAACATTTTAGCATACATTCTTTTATTAATTACCAAAATAAATTAGGTCTTGTTTTAAATTGGTATCTTCCACTATTTTCTTCAAACTATATTACCCTCAATATATATAGTTCGGCAATATCTAATTAAAGAATGCTAGTGAGAATAAGGATCACTTTTCAAATGTATATAGCCTTGTATGTGCACAACAAACTATATATAAATAAATAGGTAGACAACTCTTGTCAATTACATCAACTATGTAACTCCTTGTATTTTGCCTCTTAAATCATAATGATCAAGTGTGTGCACATCCGAACTAAAATGATTTAAGTTAAGTCAGGCCCAGTATTTTCATATAAGTGAAGAGAAAACTACAGCCCTTGTGTGTGCACAACAAAGCAGTAATGTTCAATTCCTTATAAACATCATATATAATAAAAATAACATCTTAAATATTTAATACTTGCCTTGTGTGTGCACAACAAACTCATATTAAATATTCAATACTCTATTGTTTCTATCATGCTGTAGAAAATGACGTTCGATATTCCAAATATCTTTGAACGTTATAACTTAATATAAAATATTTGAGGGTTTGTTATTAATTTGTCTTATCTTGTTTAATGCATTTATTATATATATATATAAAATACGCGTCATATTAATTAACATGCAAAGCATGTTTGCATAATATATAATATATATAGTATAAGCATGACAATATAGAATATTATATTCTACCTGGATTAATTATGGACTTTTATTCTAGTTTAGTTCACTAGAGCTACCAAGTGAACCAAAAGGTCAAACCCTAGGGGTGAAAGAATTAATATTTAAATATAACTATTACATTTAAACCCGGGCTCCATTACAAACGGGTCTTCAAGCGCTCCTTATTCCTTGATCTCCAATTCTTCAGAATTAATTCTAACTATTCCTATTACAAAACTATTTAAAATAAATAAAAACCTTGATCAACCGTCAAGGGGAAGTACATAGGAGGAAGATAGAATTTACATTAAGAAAAAATTAGAGAAGACGAGGTACGTAGACCCCATTTAATAAAACCCTTACATTCATGCATCCAACTAAAATAAAATCCAATCACATTGGTCAATAGTCCATAATCAATCCTATTTATTATCATACACATCTACATATGTTTCAATAAATAAATTCATCTCATGAATAATAATCATTCAATATATATATTTGTGACGCCCCCAAAATAGGTATACATCACCCATCTTGAGTCGTCAAATACATGGTACAGAATACAAATACAATCTTAAATATACAACAAGAGCTGTGAGTTTTAATACAAATATTATCTTCTAGACAATATCCACTCTCAGAATAAGTTCTCATTACAATTATTATCACACTATTTCATAGAATAGTGAGGACTACTAATGCTTTCATCTGTACCATCACTCCGCTCCCCGACTAGTCCCTGCTACGTTCTCATTTCCTGAAAAGAACAGTGAAAGAAAGGGTGAGCTCAACTAGCCTAGTAAGAAATATTATGACTAAGATAATGCAGGATAAATTATCATTAGCCTTCAATAATATTAAACCGATAAAATACAATAGACAACAAGTTTAATCGGTTGAAATAAGCAATCCATTAAAAGAGTTAAGTAGAGAATAAAATCTACTATCTTTTATGATTTAAAAGTTTTTCATCACTTTTATCGCCGAGACTCAAACTTAATAAATAATCCACATCATCCCCGCACTACTACCAAGGATATTCATTAGTATCACGACCACAAATTATCCATGCACTCACGGGCCAAGGATATTCGTGTATTCATTAATGGTCATGATCATGCCAACAATCGTCCATCAATGCACTACGGCCAACGAGGACTTTTACCACATCATTTGTAACATTACGGTCATGATTATACCGAATGATCCTTGGTCATAATCATACCAAGTCCATCTATGCACTACAGGCCACAGATGACTTGAAATAAAATAAAAACATGAGGATGATGACAATGATATAAGAATTCAATAAAACAAGTTCAAGAATTAATTTATTCAGGAACTAATAACGTCCAAATTGTCAACATGATACTTCTTTGTAGAGTAAAATTCAAGAATGCTCAGAAGAATATTTCCATGAAAAGATACTGGATGAAGCGCAAATATTAAGGATATTCCACCAATTTCATGGAGTATAGAAGTCAAAACTTTAACCTACAGAGTATAATAAAGAATATATGAAACTGCAAATGGATTTTCGTCCGCCATGCGGTAATCCACGTAAACAGATCATTTCCACAATTTAATAAGAAATGAATACAAAGGATCATTCACCATGCATGTGGTAATCCACATAGACAAAGTTATTCGGTGAGAATAATAAAAATGGAATAAAAGAAGGATTCACCATGCATGCGATAGAAATCGCATACATATAGTTATTCAATGTAATAATAAATAATGGAACCAGATTAAGGCGTAAATACTACGTAATATGTGATATTTCACGTAATAATAAATACGGAATAATAAATAATGGAACCAGTGGTCCGTAAAACGCATGCATGTGATATTTCGACAAAATAATAAATACGGAATAATAAATAATAGAATCAGTCCCACGTAACGCACAAAACAGGATATTTCGATAGAATAATAAAGAATGGAATAACAATGTAATTTCACCATGTATCACGGTGATTGCGATAAACAAAAGTTATTCCAACAAAATAATAAAGAAGCGTAACCGTGTCAAAGCTAAATTAAGACCGAAGCGACTGATATTTCAATGTAATAATAAAGAATGGAATAATAGAAGAATTTCACCATGTATGCGGATCAGCATAAACAAAGTTATTCCAACACAATAATAAGGAATGGAATAATAGAAGAATTTCACCATGTATGTAGTACTTCGCATAGACAGGTTATTCCAAGATAATAATAAGGAATGGAATAACAGAATAACTTCACCAAGTTTAGGGTAGTCCACGTATACAGGTTATTCCAACAGAATAATAAAGAATGGAATAATAGAAGTTCTCTTCATGAATATGAAAAAAATAATACCCCTTACCATTAAAGAAACTGGATATCGAAGTAGTGAAGTAGCAGAAAACTCTTCTTCTTTCTCTCTATGATTTCTCTCTCTGGAGTTTCAGTGAATTCGTAAGAAATAATGAAGGAATGAGCTTCTATTTATAGGAGAATGGATTGAATAGTAACTAATTCATGATCGGCCCAGATTGATTTACTTTTTAAGCAGACTATCCATATTAAAACTTAAAGCAACGGTCCATACTGATTCACTATTAAAACTTTAAACCAGCGATCCATATTGATTTACTATTAAAACTTTAATCCAGAGATCCATATTGATTTACTATTATAAATTCAACCAACGGTCTGAAAAATTAGCACATCTCCTCATAGAATAATATTGTACCCAAAAATAATTTGGACCGAAAAGAAATATATTGTTCGGGTGAATAGTAACTCGTGAATAGTACTCCAACACAAAAAGTGTCCCGAATACCCGATTGAAATATAACCTCCAAACATCAATTATCATCGAAATAGATGTCGATTTCTACTAACACAAATAATCTCAACATAATGAAACTATCAAATTCATCTTTAATCAACACGAACATATTCATCTTTAATATTATAACTCACAATATTTAACAACCAGGTTGTTCCCAGGAAAGAGGGGCTTTCCAATAAGGATTTCTCCTTATTGGCGCGTAATTAGGTGACCAAACCTCTCCTTGACAGAACTTCTAGACATTGTAAATATTGCAATTTAATAATATGAATAACTTTGTCATCTCAATTATTGATTTAATAACATATAAAATATCGACAATAATTGAATCAAATAACGTGAGTTACTATGCAACAATTACTGTAGCAATAATTGAACCAAACTGAGTGACTTCTCACGTAAACATCAATAATTAATACCATGTGCTACTATGCAACCACGCGTATTATTGTACTTTTACTACCGAGTAGTTCAACCGTATCAACGGTAAAATTTCCGTCGTTATTATCATAAAAATATTTTTGTCATTTTCTCAATCCGACAATAATTCTGTTGTGGGGTCCACCAATGATTGTGTCGTCGTACGAATATTCCCCGACATAAAGATTATTCCCCAACCAATCGAATATAATATCACAACTTGCATACTTTGCAAAATTTATAAATATTACCCACAACTATAACATTATATTAAATCCACACCATAATATTCAAAAAAAAATCGAGAAATTTAAATCTTTATTCATAAAATTTAGGATTTTACAATCTCCCCTCCTTATGAAATTTTGCCCTCAAAATTTACGTATTACCTGGTATGCCGAACAGATGAAGACACTTCGTCTGATTCTAACTCTTGAGGTATAACCTTTGAGTGTTGAATACATTCCAGGATTTTAACAGGTACATCTTCATACGTTAAATTATCCACTATCTCGTCCTGTTCTAAATCAATAATGTTGTTCGAGTCGTCCACATATTTACGTAACATCGATATGTGAAAAACTTTATGAACACGTGACCTATTTGGCGGTAAAACGAGTCTATAGGCCATAGTTCCTACTCGATCGAGGATTTCAAATGGGCCAATTAAATCGAGGATTGAGATTTCCTCTCTTCATCGATTCTTGCTTCTAGAATAACACCCTCTTGAACCTTCTTTTTCGTGTTCATCAGCTCCGGGTCTGTAGCTTGAGCGACTTTAACTTTATCGATTAAAGTCGATTCTACTCATATATTCATTATCTTCACATAGGCTCGTATATTCACACTCGTATGCGTCTTCTACTCAACGCGTCAGCTACCACGTTCACTTTTCCACGATAGTATTGAATGGTACGATCATAATCTTCAACAGCTCGAGCCAACGTCTTTGGCGCATGTTATGTTCGTTTTAGTTGAAGAAATATTTAAGGTTGTAGAAATGGGGTTTTGTACTGGGGTCAATATAAAATTCGATTTCACGCTCTAGGGGTAGGCTAAGAAGTCTTCAAGAATACGTCAGGAAATTTATTAACAATAGAAATATCATTTAAAACTGTGACTCTCATCCATAACTTGGATAGTACGTCACATTGATACCTATCAACTTGCCATCGTCATTCACGACGTCGCCTACAGAAAGTTTGGCTTCAGTGCATTCCACACAAGGAAGTCAACAACGAAAGGATCGGGCCTCTTTAATTATGGCTTGATATGACAATTATTGACTTTAGTGGTTTGGTTGCTTGAATTCGCATAACAGGTTGGTTAGGAATATGAAAGCTAACAACCTTACGAAAAATATGATGAGTAGTTAACCAATCGATTTCTAAAATAACATCAAAGGCAAGTATTTTCAAAGAGATAAGATCGACAGGTAACGTGAAAGTGTCAATTTGAATCAACAAGATTTATAAACAGTGGAGGTAACGAAGGTTTCTACTAACAAAGTTTCAACCAATAAGTCAAAGTCTAACTTCTCCAGAGTTAAATTTAAACGTTGAGTGCATGCAAGAGAGATAAAAGAATGGGTAGAACCGGTATCTAATAAGGTATAGACTTTGTAAGAATTTATAATTAACTAACCCGTGCTAACTTCGTTCGGGTTACTCTCTTTTTGAGAAGTCACAAAAAATGCTCTTCCTGAAACCACTGACTTTTTTTTGTCCGTATCCGCCTTTGGTGCCACCGTCCCAGCTGGATTTGTCTTCGGTGAATGACAAAATCGGGCTAGGTGACCTTCTCTTCCAAAATTATAACATGCTTTGGACGGCATCGCGCAGTTTGGACTGATGTGTCCCTCCCCTCCACATTTGAAGCATATGATAGGTGGTCGTTCTCCTTCCTTAACAATGGGTGCTGGTGCTGATGTCTTTCTATCATTGTTGAATCTTCTCTTCTTGAAATATCCATTCTTATTGTTTTGGCCATGATTACCACCGAAGTGATTAACATTTCTGGCATGCTGATTCCCTCCACGCTTATTGTCACCGTTTCGATGACTGCTATCACTAGTATTATCATTTTGTCGGCTTCTCTCTTTTGGTTGGGTTGACTCATTATCGCGTTCCAATAACTGAGCCCTATTAACAACATCTGAATACAAACACAGTTTATGAGAGATAAGATATTGACATATCTCAGGTTTCAAACCTCTTTGAAACATTCGCGTCATTCTCTCCTCATTATCAACCAAATGGGATGCAAATCGGGACAACTCGGCAAACTTGGCTTCGTAGTGCGATACGGTCATGTTGTTTTGCTCCAGTTTAATGAACTCTACCTCTTTCATGTGATGAATACTTTCGGGAAAGTACTTGTCGTTGAACAGTTCTTGGAACTTTTCCCAAGTCATCTTCAATGCGGCAGGTTGAGTACGCTTTACAGATTCCCACCAATAATCTGCCTCTGCTCGCAACATGAAGGTGGCAAAGGGAACCTTTTGCTCCTCAGAGCATCCCAAGACATCAAATATTTTGCAGATCTGCTTTATCCACATCTCCGCCTTAAGTGGTTTTGGCTCTCCAAAAAACTCCGGTGGTCCCAGTTCTTTGAACTGCTTAGCGGTGACCGTCCGAGAGTTGCTAGTGTTTCCACCTGCATTTTGGATAAGAGCCACTCTTACCTGATGTTGCATGAATTGCATAAAGCCTCTGAACATTCCATCGTTCATCATCTAGAAAGTGTTGTTTTTTGCCTGAGGATTATCGCCTTCCTGATGCACATTATCCTGTTTATTGGTATGTGGAGACTCAACGGTCTCCTGTGCTCCATTGATGTTCTCAGCATTCTAGGATGCCATTTTCAAATACTGCCGCACAACAAGGGTTAATTAACATATCACATATTATACCTATACTCTGACCAACCAATTAAATAACAAATAAACTTAGGCAAGTCATACTAGCGAAGGAATTCCCCGTCTCTCCCCTTCTAGTTCTTGTCTCACATCTTAGCCAGGGATCATATCCCTAAGCTTTGATACCAACTGTGACGCCCCCAAAATAGGTATACATCATCCATCTTGAGTCGCCAAATACATGATAAGAATACAAATACAATCTTAAATATACAACAAGAGCTGTGAGTTTTAATACAAATATTATCTTCTAGACAATATCCACTCTCAGAATAAGTCCTCATTACAATTATTATCACACTATTTCATAGAATAGTGAGGACTACTAATGCTTTCATTTGTACCATCACTCCGTTCCCCGACTAGTCCCTGCTACGTTCTCATTTTCAAGAGAAACAAAGTGAAAGAAAGGGTGACCTCAACTAGCCCAAAGAAGAAATATTATGACTAAGATAATGCGGGATAAATTATCATTAGCCTTCAACAATGTTAAACCGATAAAATACAATAGACAACAAGTTTAATCTGCAGTTTTGAATAAGCAATCCATTAAAAGAGTCAAGTAGAGAATAAAATCTAATATCTTTTATGATTTAAAAAGTTTTTCATCACTTTTATCGCTGAGACTCAACTTAATAAATAATCCACATCATCCCCGCACTACGGCCAAGGATATTCATTAGTATCACGACCACAAATTATCCATGGACTTCACGGCCAAGGATATTCGTGTATTCATCAATGGTCATGATCATGCCAACAACTCGGCCCATCAATGCACTACGGGCCAATGAGGACTTTACCACATCATTTGTAATATTACTACATGATTATAAGAATGATCCCCGGTCATAATCATACCAAGTCCATCTATGCACTACTGAAGCCACAAATGACTTGAAATAAAATATAAACATGAGGATGATGACAATGATATAAGAATTCAATAAAGCAAGTTCAAGAATTAATTTATCCAGAACTAATAACGCCCAAATTGTCAACATGATACTTCTTTTGTAGAGTAAAATTCAAGAATGCTCGGAAGAATATTTCCATGAAAAGATTTGGATGAAGCGTAAATATTAAGGATATTCCACCAATTTCATGGAGTATAGAAGTCAAAACTTTAACCTCATCGAGTATAATAAAGAATATATGAAACCGCAAATGGATTTTTACCGCCATGTGGTAATCCACGTATCTGAGATCATTTCCACAATTTAATAAGAAATGAATACAAAGGATCATTCACCATGCATGTGGTAATCCACATGTATGTGTTATTCCAATGTAATAATAAAAATGGAATAATGTAGGATTCACCATGCATGCGATAGATAGACCGCATGCATGAGTTATTCCCAATATAATAATAAATAATGGAACCAGTCCCCCAGAAGAACGCATTGTGATGTGATATTCCCACGTAATAATAAATACGGAATAATAAATAATTGAACCAGTCCCACAGAACGCGCGCATGTGATATATTCGATAGAATAATAAAGAATGGAATAATAACAAAATTTCACCATGTATGCGGTATTTCAGATAAACAAAGTTATTCAATGAGAATAATAAAGAACGGAACCAGTCAAAGTAAATTTTGCATTTACAGGATATTCCAGCAGAATAATAAAGAATGGAATAATAGAAGAATTTCACCATGTATGCGGTATTGCGATAAACAAAGTTATTCCAACATAATAATAAGGAATGGAATAATAGAAGAATTTCACCATGTATGCAGTACTTCGCATAGACAAGTTATTCCAACATAATAATAACGAATGGAATAACAGAAAATTTTCACTAAGTATAGGGTAGTCCACGTATACAGGTTATTCCAATAGAATAATAAAGAATGGAATAACAGAAGTTCTCTTCATGAATATGAAAAAAAATAATACCCCTTACCGTTAAAGAAACTGGATATCGAAGTAGTGAAGTGGCAGAAAACTCTTCTTCTTTCTCTCTATAATTTCTCTCTCTAGAGTTTCAGTGAATTCGTAAGAAATAATGAAGGAATGAGCTTCTATTTATAGGTGAATAGATTGAATAGTAACTAATTCATGAACGGTCCAGATTAATTTACTTTTAAATGGACGGTCCATATTAAAACTTAAAGCAACGGTCCATACTGATTCACTATTAAAACTTTAAACCAGCGATCCATATTGATTTACTATTAAAACTTTAAACCAGCAATCCATATTGATTTACTATTATAAATTCAACCAACGGTCTGAAAAATTAGCAAATCTCCTCATGGAATAATATTGTACCCAAAAATAATTTGGACCGAAAAGAAATATATTATTCGGGTGAATAATAACTTGTGAATAGTAACTCGTAAATAGTAACTCGTGAATAGTAACTCGTGAATAGTAACTCGTGAATAGTACTCCGACACGAAAAGTGTCCCGAATACCCGATTGAACAATATAACCTCCAGACATCAATTATCATCGAAATATATGTCGATTTCTACTAACACAAATAATCCTAACATAATAAAACTATCAAATTCATCTTTAATCAACACGAACTTACTCATCATTAATTTTATAACTCACAATATTTAACAATCAAGTTGTTCCCAGGAAAGAGGGGGCTTTCCAATAAGGATTTCTACCTATTGGCGCGCAATTAGGTGACCAAACCTCTCCTTGACAAAACTTCTAGACATTGTAAATATTGCAATTTAATAATATGAATAACTTTGTC
Organism: Panax quinquefolius; assembly: GCA_020205615.1. Taxonomy (NCBI): domain Eukaryota; kingdom Viridiplantae; phylum Streptophyta; class Magnoliopsida; order Apiales; family Araliaceae; genus Panax; species Panax quinquefolius. The sequence continues at coordinate 79,202,064 of CM035155.1, forward strand.
GTCTCAATTATTGATTTAATAACATATAAAATATCGACAATAATTGAATCAAATAACGTGAGATACTATGCAACAATTACTGTAGCAATAATTGAACAAAACTGAGTAACTTCTCACGTAAACATCAATAATTAATATCGTGTGCTACTATACAATCACGCGTATTACTATACTTTTACTATCGAGTAGTTCAACAGTATTAACGATAAAACTTCCGTCGTTATTTTCATAAAAATATTTTTGTCATTTTCTCAATCCGACAATAATTCTGTTGTGGGTTCCACCAATGATTGTGTCGTCGTACGAATATTTCTCGACATAAAAAATATTCCCCGACCAATCGAATATAATATAACAACTTATATACTTTGTAAAGTTTATAAATATTACCCTCAACTATAACATTATATTAAATCCACACCATAATATTCAAAAAAAAATTAAGAAATTTAAATCTTTATTCGTAAAATTTGGGATTTTACAATATTGATATCATTTAATGGGCAAATTTAGTTAGTATAAAATCTAATTTTGAATCAAAATAAATTCATTTATTTTAATCCAAATTTAAATCAAAATAAACCTCTTTAATTTTAATTTAACCAATTTTGGATAAAATAAATTATTTTATTTTAATCAAAATAAACTCATTTATTTTAATTAATTATGGAATCCAATTCCAAGTAAAAAAAACTCATTTATTAAAGGAAACATTTAATTCTCTTTTCTATTCATAAATAAACCCCTTTATTTTGAATAATATGAAATCTTATTCCATATCTAAATAAACTCATTTATTTAAGGAAATACTGATTCTTTTTCTATTCACAAATAAACTCCTTTATTTTGAATAACATGAAACCTTATTTCATATCTAAATAAACTTCTTTATTTAAGGAAACATGGAATCCAATTTCAACTCTAATTAGTTATCATGGAATCCAATTCCAACTCTAATTAGTTAGCATGAAATTTAATTTTAAAATTAAAATAAACTTTTATTTTAATATTAAAATAAACTTTTATTTTAAGATTAAAATAATTTTTATTTTAATTATAAAATAATAAGAATAATATATATATATATATATAACCGTCGTTAATGGTATATTATATATTATATATAAAATTACTAACCATACGTCAGTTAATATATAGAAGTGATAATCACATGTAACCTTTTAAAAAGTATCACTTGTAATAAATGATTCATGTGATCCATTCCATGATTCTGGGACAAGGAAATCATGAATATGTAACTTCATAATATATATATATATATATAACAAGGATCATGAGCATACCCCTTATCTAACTCACCCAAGTTTACCCACCTTTAGCGACGGATCCGACGATGGTTCGATCATACAACTGTCGTCTATACTTTTAGCGACGGACAACATATAGCGTCGATAAAAGTATAGACGACGGTTGTATGACCAAACCGTCGTCGGATCCGTCGCTAAATATGGGTGAGTTCGGGTGAGTTAGATAAGGGGTATGCTCTTGATCCGAACCGTATATATATATATATATATATATATATATATATATATATATATATATATATATTATATAACCATTCCATGATTCTGGGACAAGGAAATCCAATGATCCATATATATATAATCTGCTCCGAAAAAATAAACGGACTCAGCTATAAACTGCTCCAAAAGGGAAAAAAATCGATAGCGATTTTTTTTTTAACAGGTTTCGCAAATTAATTTTTTTTTTTTAAATAAATTTTATACAACAAATTATGCCCAATTAAATTGTTCTAAACACATATCAATATACATATTAAATCAAAACAATTAATAATTTGCATAAAGGTTTAGCTCTGATGCCACAGTTAGGTTTGTAATATACATGAACGCAATCAAATTGCACAAAATAAGCGAAAACGTGTAAAAATTGGGTTTTAAAATTTTACAGACTATATACCCGGATCATCCTTTATGCACAATTATTAATTAAACGAAAAGAAGAAGAATAAGAATTATACCCTTGAAGATTCGAGCTTCCTCAGGTACAAGTTCACCTCCAAATCCTTTTGCGTTCAACTTGAATTCGCCAGGTTTGGTTCCTTCCTTTGATCAACGTTAGCCACCCAAGTGTTTGACCTCTAAAGGTGATCCACCAAGGAAGAAGAAATATTCAAGAAGATAAGTGTTTGGCAAAACCCTAATTTTCTATCTCTCATAGAAAAAGAGCGTACTCTCCCAACTATTGGAATTACGTATCTCTTTGATATCTGATATAAGACTCCTCTTATAAAGATATCAGTTAACCCTTCTAATCTAATTAGAAAATAGGGTGTTATTTAATTAATTAAGCTCCCTAATCTTATTAGGGATAATTAATTAAAGTTTTTTAATTAATTTAACCTCCTAATCTTATTAGGAATATATGAGAGTACTTTTATTAATTAATTCCCAAACTCCTTTAGGAATTAAATAACAACAATAATAATAATAATAATAATAATAATAATAATAATAATAAGACTCCTCTTATTAATTTATATTTAATATTTCCAAAATATTAAATAATAAATATTAAGCTATTTAATTTATTCTATCACCATAAATTAAATTAAATATACTTAACTTATTATTATGATTATGTCATTAACTTCTTAAATAATTATTCTTTCTTTTATGGTGTGACCCTTTAGGTTCTCCATATTAAACCTAGGTTGTGAATAAATCAATTAAAACAATTCTAATCTTATTTAAATAAATAAATTAAACTATTAATTTATTTAAATAAATAATATTTATTCTACAATAAGGATAAGCCTCCCTAGCGATTAACGAATTTCCAGATAATATAGATTTCAACATTAATCATAAAAGAACCTTTGAGTAAATAGTTACCGTACAATTCAATCCTTCCACCATACAATGTCTCAATCAAATATAAGACATGGAAAAACTGTCAAGTCTTATTTTATTTAATTATATGTATTTCGACTCTTAAATGCACAACACCAAATAATACAAATTAGAAACTCCTTTCTAATTTCATTTTGCCTTGGTCAAGGATTACTGGGTTATCATTTATCGAATCACATATGACATTTCTCTTCATTTACTAGAAGTAGTAGATTCTTTATTGATCATACATTATCTCCATGTACAACTTATTATACCCAAGCATACCCTTTGATATACCCTAAGGGTCTTAAAGAATAAGTCAAAGTATAATTCATCATACACAAGATACTATGATCATCTCAAGTCTAAGGATCACTTGTACTACTATCACTACAGGAATTTCTATTGACAGGCAAGTAAAACTCCGTTAGTTATTCCTTAGTGAGCCACGTTCAGTGAACTTATTCTCTAATAAGCACCTACATACTTGTTTTAGTGTCTCCACACAAATGATTATGAGATCAATTATCCTCATCCAATGAGCAAGCAACGTATGTATGGCTCCCTAATCTCTTTTCGGGAGTCTATGGGGACTATTAAGAGAGATTCACTCCATGGCTCATCAACATGAGACATCTCTTGGAGTTTGCCATGCTAAACAACTTTAGCATCAAATGAATATACGTTCCTTGGGTTAAGTCGAGCATCCTATTGAATCTATATATATATATATATATATATATATATATATATATATATATATATATATATATAGATTTGTATCCCCAATTAAGATACTCTTTCCAAATCATTCATGGATGAATGTTAAGACAACTTTATGTCTACTGATTGTAGCATTAGTATGTCATTCCTTATCCGTAATATATCAACATATAATACTAGGAATATCACGACGCTCCCACTGACCCTTTTGTACACACTAGGTTCATTCTTATTTTTGATAAAATCAAACTCTTTTGATTGTCTCATCAAAACGAATGTAAAATATTTGAGAAGCTTTCTTTAATCCATTTCTCTGAGTGTCTACAACTCTTACATCATCGTATGTAACTGGATCATCATCTTCTATGATGCCTACCTCATCGTCATCATCTATGATAAATCCATTCCTCCTAGGTATCTTCGGTACTATTCTAGGTTTACGATTCAGTTGTGGTACAATAGGTCTATCTACAGGTTCTTCTTATTTGACTTATAGTATTTTGTGGTTCTTGAACTCTTCAAGATTCTATTATCCTCCCACTAGCCCCTTTAATGATAAACACCTTTATCTTAGAAGGTAGCGTGTTTCACAACAAATACCTTTTTGCTTAGTAGAATTATAGAACATATACCCTAAACTAACTTTAGGATATCCCACAAATCTGTACTTGTCAAATTCTATCCCAAGCTTATCCTTTGAAACTTTTTCACATAAGTTGGACAACCCCTTATCTTAACATACTTAAGATTAAGAATCCTCCTTGTCCATAACTTTTATGGAGCCTTGGGGCTGGATTTTGAGGTTACCTTTTCGTAAATATGAAGCCATTTCTAGGACATTACCCCAGAAGGATACTGAAATGTCGGTAAAATCATTATGGACCTCACCATGTCCAACAAGGTACGATTTTTCCTTTCAGATACATCAATCAATTATTCCGTATCAGGAGGCATCCATTATAAGAAAACCATTTAAGATGATCCAGAAACTCATTGCACAATTATTCCTTCCTTGATCCGATCAAAGAATCCTAATACTTTGCCAATTTGTTTCATTTTTGAATTCTTTGAACCTTTCAACTAATTCACAATTGTACTTCAAACAAATACACACATTCAACTTTTGAATGATCATCTCCTTTTCTTATACTAGTTTGTTCAATTTGCAAAATAATTTTTTTTACGTAAGTCATGTTTACAAAATCCATTAAGTAATATTCCAGTTCTATACAAAACATTATTATTATAAATACAACAACAATTGTTCTTAAATATAATACCAAAGATTTTATTGTCCAACAACAAAATTGGAAATAATGCTTCTAACGAGAACTGGAATACAATAACAACTTATTGACTTAATAGACTTGCACGTAGGCAATGCTAAACTATAAGTTTCTATGGCTAATACAGCAACCTTTGCTTCATTTTACACACATAGGATTACTTATCTTTGTTTAGCTTTCTACTGCTTGGTCCCTTCATAAATCTATATTTATGATAACCAAAGTCGGTATCCATTACCCAAGTAGAACCTTGACTTAAAGAAAAATTTATTTTAAATCATTAACAAAATTGTAATTGTAATCGAAACTTCACTAAGCTTCTTTTGGTTAGCCTCTATAAGATGCTTCTTGCAGTTTCTTTCCAGTGTCCAGGCTTATTGAAGTGGAAGCAAACTCCTTTGCTATCCGTATTAGTTTTGTTCTTATTATCCTTTGTTTTTGCCTTTCTATTTACCTTCTTTGAATCGTTCTTCTTTTCAGAAGATCCTTTGGCCCCTACCAGTAAGACTTGGTCTTTCTTGGTTGGAAAGTGACTCTTAATATTTTTCAACATGTTAAGCAAATCAGCGGAGCTGATATCTAGCTGGTTCATATGAAAAATTCACAACAAATGTAAGAAGTGGTCCGGGAGTAACTACAAGATCAAATCCTTTCTCAACTCTCCATTCATGTAAAAACCTTTTGTCCTTATTGTTCAATCCAATTAAATATGACATGTGTCTGTACTATAGTGTCGTTGGTCATTCTAGATCGGAAGAGCTCCTTAGATATCTGATATCTATTAGTCCTACTTTCCTCACCATCAACTACTTGATGTGCAGGAATATAGTAAGAGCATCCATAGTTTCATGTTGACGCTGAAGCTTGTTACTCATGAATGTGAGCATGATGAATTGAGCCAACTATGCATCATCTTGCCACTTTCTAAAATTAGCAATCTCTTCGTCAGAGGCATTATCTGCAACCATTGCAGGGATAGGCATATTAAGGACATAAGATAGCTTTTCAGCCGTGAGAACTATTCTCAAATTCCTTAACCAATCCGTTTAATTCGGTCCAGTTAAATAGCATCTAATATGCTTCGCAGTGATGGTAATTTAGACATTGTAAAATTCTGTAAATGAATTTGTAATTAACAATATTTTAGCATACATTCTTTTATTAATTACCAAAATAAATTAGGTCTTGTTTAAAATTGGTATCTTCCACTATTTTCTTCAAACTATATTACCCTCAATATATATAGTTCGGCAATATCTAATTAAAGATATGCTAGTGAGAATAAGGATCACTTTTTAAATGTATATAGCCTTGTGTGTGCACAACAAACTATATATAAATAAATAGGTAGACAACACTTGTCAATTACATCAACTATGTAACTCCTTGTATTTTGCCTCTTAAATCATAATGATCAAGTGTGTGCACCTCCGAACTAAAATGATTTAAGTTAAGTCAGGCCCAACATTTCCATATAAGTGGAGAGAAAACTACAGCTCTTGTGTGTGTACAACAAAGCAGTAATGTTCAATTCCTTATAAACATCATATGTAATAAAAACAACATCTTAAATATTTAATACTTGCCTTGTGTGTGCACAACAAACTCATATTAAATATTCAATACTCTATTGTTTCTATCATGCTAGAAGGCGACGTTCGATATTCCAAATATCTTTGAACGTTATAACTTAATATAAAATATTTGAGGGGTTTGTTATTAATTTGTCTTATCTTGTTTAGCGCGCATGCACATATATATATAAAATACGCGTCATATTAATTAACATGCAAAGCATGTTTGCATAATATATAATATATATAGTATAAGCATGACAATATAGAATATTATATTCTACCTGGATTAATTATGGACTTTTATTCTAGTTTGGTTCACTAGAGCTACCAAGTGAACCAAAAGGTCAAACCCTAGGGGTGAAAGAATTAATATTTAAATATAACTATTACATTTAAACCCGGGCTCCATTACAAACGGGTCTTCAAGCGCTCCTTATTCCTTGATCTCCAATTCTTCAGAATTAATTCTAACTATTCCTATTACAAAACTATTTAAAATAAATAAAAACCTTGATCAACAGTCAAGGGGAAGTACATAGGAGGAAGATAGAATTTACATTAAGAAAAAATTAGAGAAGGCAGTCTTGAGACCCCATTTAATAAAACCCTTACATTCATGCATCCAACTAAAATAAAATCCAATCACATTGGTCAATAGTCCATAATCAATCCTATTTATTATCATACACATCTACATATGTATCAATAAATAAATTCATCTCATGAATAATAATCATTCAATATATATATTTGTGACGCCCCCAAAATAGGTATATATCACCCATCTTGAGTCGCCAAATAAATGGTACAGAATACAAATACAATCTTAAATATACAACAAGAGCTGTGAGTTTTAATACAAATATTGTCTTCTAGACAATATCACTCTCGTAATAAGTCCTCATTATAATTATTATCACACTATTTCATAGAATAGTGAGGACTACTAATGCTATCATCCGGACCATCACTCCGTTCCCCCGACTAGTCCTCGCTACGTTCTCATTTCACGAAGAGAAACGGTGAAAGAAAAGGTGAGCTCAACTAGCCCAAGAAGAAATATTATGACTAAGATAATGCGGGATAAATTATCATTAGCCTTCAACAATGTTAAACCGATAAAATGCAATAGACAACAAGTTTAAGCTGCGAATGAATAAGCAATCCATTAAAAGAGTCAAGTAGAGAATAAAATCTACTATCTTTTATGATTTAAAAAGTTTTCATCACTTTTATCGGCGAGACTCGACTTAATAAATAATCCACATCATCCCGCACTACTACTGACGAGGATATTCATTAGTATCACGACCACAAATTATCCATGCACTACGGGCGAGGATATTCGTGTATTCATCAATGGTCATGATCATGCCAACAAGCGTCCATCAATGCACTATGTGCCAATGAGGACTTTTACCACATCATTTGTAACATTACGGTCATGATTATACCGAATGATCCTCGTCATAATCATACCAAGTCCATCTATGCACTTTCTGATACACAGATGACTTTGAAATAAAATATAAACATGAGGATGATGACAATGATATAAGAATTCAATAAAACAAGGTCAAGAATTAATTTATCTAGGAACTAATAACGTCCAAATTGTCAACATGATACTTCTTTTGTAGAGTAAAATTCAAGAAATGCTCGGAAGAATGTTTCCATAAAAGATCTTTGGATGAAGCGCAAATATTAAGGATATTCCACCAATTTCATGGAGTATAGAAGTCAAAACTTTAACCTCTCGAGTATAATAAAGAATATATGAAGCGCAAATGGATTTTTACGCGCCATGCGCAGTAATCCACGATATCTGAGATCATTTCCACAATTTAATAAGAAATGAATACAAAGGATCATTCACCACGCGTGTGGTAATCCATGAGGCAGAGTTATTCAACAGAATAATAAAAAATGGAATAATGAAGGATTCACCATGCATGCGATAGAGACCGCATAGATATGAGTTATTCCCAGCGAGAATAATAAATAATGGAACCGAAGTCCCGTAAGAATGCACGAGATAAGATATTAAGCGGAATAATAAATACGGAATAATAAATAATGGAACCAGGTCCGGCATAAACGCACAGACAGGATATTTCTACAGAATAATAAATACGGAATAATAAATAATGGAACCAGGTCCGGCGTAAATGCACAGACAGGATATTCCGATAGAATAATAAAGAATGGAATAACAACGAGAATTTCACCGTATATATGGTACTTAGCATAAACAAAGTTATTCAACGAATAATAAAAGCGGAAACGTGTCAAAGTCGAGGCGAAATTACGCGCAAGCGAGGATATTTCAACAGAATAATAAAGAATGGAATAATAGAAGAATTTCACCATGTATGCGGTACTTCGCATAAACAGGATATTCCAACATAATAATAGGGAATGGAATAATAGAAGAATTTCACCATGTATGCGATTGCAGCATGACAGAGTTATTCAACATAATAATAAGGAATGGAATAACAGAATAATTTCACCAAGTTTAGGGTAGTCCACGCATACAAGTTATTCCAACAGAATAATAAAGAATGGAATAACAGAAGTTCTCTTCATGAATATTAAAAAAATAATACCCCTTACCATTAAAGAAACTGGATATCGAAGTAGTGAAGTAGCAGAAAACTCTTCTTCTTTCTCTCTATAATTTCTCTCTCTAGAGTTTCAGTGAATTCATAAGAAATAATGAAGGAATGAGCTTCTATTTATAGGAGAATGGATTGAATAGTAACTAATTCATGAACGGTCTAGATTGATTTTCTTTTAAATGGACGGTCCATATTAAAACTTAAAGCAACGGTCCATACTGATTCACTATTAAAACTTTAAACCAGTGATCCATATTGATTTACTATTAAAACTTTAAACCAGCGATCCATATTGATTTACTATTATAAATTCAACCAACGGTCTGAAAAATTAGCACATCTCCTCATAAAATAATATTGTACCCAGAAATAATCTGGACCGAAAAGAAATATATTGGTCGGGTGAATAGTAACTCGTGAATAGTAAATCGTGAATAGTACTCCAACACAAAAAGTGTCCCGAATACTAGATTGAAATATAACCTCCAGACATCAATTATCTTCGAAATAGATGTCGATTTCTACTAACACAAATAATCCAAACATAATGAAACTATCAAATTCATCTTTAATCAACACGAACTTATTCATCATTAATATTATAACTCACAATATTTAACAACCAGGTTGTTCCCAGGAAAGAGGGGGCTTTCCAATAAGGATTTCTCCCTATTGGCGCACAATTAGGTGACCAAACCTCTCCTTGACAGAACTTCTAGACATTGTAAATATTGTAATTTAATAATATGAATAACTTTGTCGTCTCAATTATTAATTTAATAACATATAAAATATCGACAATAATTGAATCAAATAACGTGAGATACTATGCAACAATTACTGTAGCAATAATTGAACCAAATTGAGTGACTTCTCACGTAAACATCAATAATTAATAATGTGTGCTACTATGCAACCACGCGTATTATCTTTCTTTTACTACCGAGTAGTTCAACCGTATCAACGGTAAAACTTCCGTCGTTATTTTTATAAAAATATTTTTGTCGTTTTCTCAATCCGACAATAATTCTGTTGTGGGGTCCACCAATGATTGTCATGAGTAAATGCGAATATTCCCTGACATAAAGAATATTCCCCGACCAATCGAATATAATATCACAACTTGCATTCTTTGCAAAATTTATAAATATTACCCACAACTATAACATTATATTAAATCCACACCATAATATTCAAAAAAAAAAATTGAGAAATTTAAATCTTTATTCGTAAAATTTGGGATTTTAAAATCTCCCCTCCTTATGAAATTTCACCCTCAAAATTTACGTACGTGTCTGGTATGCCGAACAGATGAAGACACTTCGTCCGATTCTAACTCTTGAGGTATAACCTTTGAGTGTTGAATACATTCCAGAATTTTAACAAGTACATCTTCATACGTTAAATTATCCGTTATCTCGTCCGGTTCTAAATCAATAATGTGGTTCGAGTCGTCCACATATTTACGTAACATCGATATGTGAAAAACGTTATGAACACGTGACCTGTTTGGCGGTAAAACGAGTCTATAGGCCATAGTTCCTACTCGATCGAGGATTTCAAATGGGCCAATTAAATCGAGGATTGAGATTTCCTCTCTTCATCGATTCTTGCTTCTAGAATAACGCCCTCTTGAACCTTCTTTTTCGTGTTCATCAGCTCTGGGTCTGTAGCTTAAGCGACTTTAACTTTATCGATTAAAGTCGATTCTACTCGTATATTCGTTATCTTCACATAGGCTCGTATATTCGCACTCGTATGCGTCTTCTACTCAACGCGTCAGCTACCACGTTCACTTTTCCAAGATAGTATTGAATGGTACGATCGTAATCTTCAACAGCTCGAGCCAACGTCTTTGGCGCATGTTATGTTCGTTTTAGTTGAAGAAATATTTAAGGTTTTAGAAATGGGGTTTTATACTGGGGTCAATACAAAATTCGATTTCACGCTCTAGGGGTAGGCTAAGAAGTCTTCAAGAATACGTCAGGAAATTTATTAACAATAGAAATATCATTTAAAACTGTGACTCTCATCCATAACTTGGATAGTACGTCACATTGATACCTATCAACTTGCCATCGTCATTCACGACGTCGCCTACAGAAAGTTTAGCTTCGGTTCATTCCACACAAGGAAGTCAACAACGAAAGGATCGGGCCTCTTTAATTATGGCTTGATATGACAATGATTGACTTTAGTGGTTTGGTTGCTTGAATTCGCATAACAGGTTGGTTAGGAATATGAAAGCTAACAACCTTACGAAAAACATGATGAGTAGTTAACCAATCGATTTCTAAAATCACATCAAAGGCAAGTATTTTCAAAGAGATAAGATCGATAGGTAATGTGAAAGTGTCAATTTGAATCAACAAGATTTATAAACAGTGGAGGTAACGAAAGTTTCTACTAACGAAGTTTCAACCAATAAGTCAAAGTCTAACTTCTCCAGAGTTAAATTTAAACGTTGAGCGCATGCAAGAGAGATAAAAGAATGGGTAGAACCGGTATCTAATAAGGTATAGACTTTGTAAGAATTTATAATTAACTAACCCGTGCTAACTTCGTTCGGGTTACTCTCTTTTTGAGAAGTCACAAAAAATGCTCTTCCTGAAGGTTTTGACTTTTTTTTTTGTCCAGATATCGCCTTTGGTGCCACCGTCCCGGTGGATTTGTCTTTGGTGAGCGACAAAATCGGCTAGGTGACCTCTCTTCCATAATTATAACATGCTTTTGACTGACATCGCTAGTTTTGGTGATGTGTCCCTCCCCTCCACATTTGAAGCATATGATAGGTGGTCGTTCTCCTTCCTTAATAATGGGTGCTGGTGCTGACGTCTTTCTATCATTGTTGAATCTTCCCTTCTTGAAATATCCATTCTTATTGTTTTGGCCATGATTACCACCGAAGTGATTAACATTTCTGGCATGTTGCTTCCCTCCACGCTTATTGTCATCGTTTCGATGACTGCTATCACTAGTATTATCATTTTGTCGGCTTCTCTCTTTTGGTTGGGTTGACTCATTATCGCGTTCCAATAACTGAGCCCTATTAACAACATCTGAATACAAACACAGTTTATGAGAGATAAGATATTGACATATCTCAGGTTTCAAACCTCTTAGAAACATTCGCGTCATTCTCTCCTCATTATCAACCAAATGGGACGCAAACCGGGACAACTCGGCAAACTTGGCTTCGTAGTGCAATACGGTCATATTGTTTTGCTCCAGTTTAATGAACTCTACCTCTTTCATATGATGAATACTTTTGGGAAAGTACTTATCGTTGAACAGTTCTTGGAACTTTTCCCAAGTCATCTTTAGTGTGTGGAGCGAGTTGATCGCTTTACTGATTCCCACCGATGTCTGCCGCCTCTGCCACAACATGAAGGTGGCAAAGGAACCTTTTGCTCCTCAGAGCATCCCAAGACATCAAATATTTTGCAGATCTACTTTATCCACATCTCCGCCTTAAGTGGTTTTGGCTCTCCAAAAAACTCCGGTGGTCCCAGTTCCTTGAACTGCTTAGCGGTGACCGTCCGAGAGTTGCCAGTGTTTCCACCTGCATTTTGGATAGGAGCCACTCTTACCTGATGTTGCATGAATTGCATAAAGCCTCTGAACATTCCATCGTTCATCATCTGGTCAGTGTTGTTGTTTGCCTGAGGATTATCGCCTTCCTGATGCACATTATCCTGTTTATTGGTATGTGGAGACTCAACGGTCTCCTGTGCTCCATTGATGTTCTCAACATTCTAGGATGCCATTTTCAAATACTGCCGCAAAATAAGGGTTAATTAACATATCACATATTATACCTATACTCTGACCAACCAATTAAATAACAAATAAACTTAGGCAAGTCATACTAGCAAAGGAATTCCCCGTCTCTCCCCTCCTAGTTCTTGTCTCACATCTTAGCCAGGGATCATATCCCTAAGCTTTGATACCAACTGTGATGCCCCCAAAATAGGTATACATCACCCATCTTGAGTCGCCAAATACATGGTACAGAATACAAATACAATCTTAAATATACAACAAGAGCTGTGAGTTTTAATACAAATATTGTCTTCTAGACAATATCCACTCTCAGAATAAGTCCTCATTACAATTATTATCACACTATTTCATAGAATAGTGAGGACTACTAATGCTTTCATCTGGACCATCACTTCGTTCCCCGACTAGTCCCTGCTACGTTCTCATTTTCTGAAGAGAACAGTGAAAGAAAGGGTGAGCTCAACTAGCCCAGTAAGAAATATTATGACTAAGATAATGCAGGATAAATTATCATTAACCTTCAACAATGTTAAACTGATAAAATACAATAGACAACAAGTTTAACTGCAGCGGAATAAGCAATCCCTTAAAAGAGTCAAGTAGAGAATAAAATCTACTATCTTTTATGATTTAAAAAGTTTTTCATCACTTTTATCATTTGAGACTCGACAATAAATAATCCACATCATCCCCCGCACTACTACCGAGGATATTCATTAGTATCACGACCACAAATTATCCATGCACTACGGGCCAAGGATATTGGTGTATTCATCAATGGTCATGATCATGCCAACAACTGTCCATCAATGTACTACTGGCCAATGAGGACTTTTACCACATCATTTGTAATATTACGGTCATGATTATACTCGAATGATCCCTGGTCATAATCACACCAAGTCCATCTATGCACTATTGGCCACAGATGACTTGAAATAAAATATAAACATGAGGATGATGACAATGATATAAGAATTCAATAAAATAAGTTCAAGAATTAATTTATCCAGGAACTAATAACGTCCAAATTGTCAACATGATACTTCTTTGTAGAGTAAAATTCAAGAATGCTCAGAAGAATATTTCCATGAAAAGATACTGGATGAAGCGCAAATATTAAGGATATTCCACCAATTTCATGGAGTATAGAAGTCAAAACTTTAACCTACTGAGTATAATAAAGAATATATGAAACTGCAAATGGATTTTCGCCCGCCATGCGGTAATCCACGTATACAGATCATTTCCACAATTTAATAAGAAATGAATACAAAGGATCATTCACCGTGCGTGTGGTAATCCACATGTAGGCGAGTTATTCCAATGAATAATAAAGAATGGAATAATGAAGGATTCACCATGCATGCGATAGAGACCGCATGACGAGTTATTCCCAACAAAATAATAAATAATGGAACCGGTCCCGGTAAACGCACGCAGACGGGATATTCGGCGAGAATAATAAATACGGAATAATAAATAATGGAACGTAAAGGCGAAGCGCTTACAGACGGGATATTACGATAGAATAATAAAGAATGTAATAACAACGAGAATTTCACCATGTATGCGGTATTGCGATAAGCAAAAGTTATTCTAACGAGAATAATAAAGAACGGAACCGGTCGAAAAATTTACACCAAGCGAGGATATTCCAATGAGAATAATAAAGAATGGAATAATAGAAGAATTTCACCATGTATGCGGTGCCAGATAAACATGTTATTCAACATAATAATAGGGAATGGAATAATAGAAGAATTTCACCATGTATGCGAAGATTAGACAGTACAAAGTTATTCCAACATAATAATAAGGAATGGAATAACAGAAGAATTTCACTAAGTATAGGGTAGTCCACGTATACAGGTTATTCCAACAGAATAATAAAGAATGGAATAACAGAAGTTCTCTTCATGAATATGAAAAAAAATAATACCCCTTACCGTTAAAGAAACTGGATATCGAAGTAGTGAAGTAGCAGAAAACTCTTCTTCTTTCTCTCTATAATTTCTCTCTCTAGAGTTTCACTGAATTCGTAAGAAATAATGAAGGAATGAGCTTCTATTTATAGGAGAATGGATTGAATAGTAACAAATTCATAAACGGTCCAGATTGATTTACTTTTAAATGAACGGTCCATATTAAAACTTAAAGCAACGGTCCATACTGATTCACTATTAAAACTTTAAACCAGCGATCCATATTGATTTACTATTAAAACTTTAAACCAACAATCCATATTGATTTACTATTATAAATTCAACCAATGGTCTGAAAAATTAGCACATCTCCTCATGGAATTATATTGTACCCAAAAATAATTTGGATCGAAAAAAAATATATTGTTCGGGTGAATAGTAACTCGTGAATAGTAACTCGTAAATAGTAACTCGTGAATAGTAACTCATGAAAAGTAACTCATGAATAGTAACTCGTGAATAGTACTCCGACATGAAAAGTGTCCCGAATACCCGATTGAACAATATAACCTCCAGACATCAATTATTATCGAAATAGATGTCGATTTCTACAAACACAAATAATCCCAACATAATAAAACTATCAAATTCATCTTTAATCAACACGAACTTACTCATCATTAATATTATAACTCACAATATTTAACAACCAGGTTGTTCCCAGGAAAGATGGGGCTTTCCAATAAGGATTTCTCCCTATTGGCGCGCAATTAGGTGACCAAACCTCTCCTTGACAAAACTTCTAGACATTGTAAATATTGCAATTTAATAATATGAATAACTTTGTCATCTCAATTATTGATTTAATAACATATAAAATATCGACAATAATTGAATCAAATTACGTGAGATACTATGCAACAATTACTGTAGCAATAATTGAACCAAACTGAGTGACTTCTCACGTAAACATCAATAATTAATACTGTGTGCTACTATGCAACCACGCGTATTATCGTTCTTTTACTACCGAGTAGTTCAACCGTATCAATGGTAAAACTTCCGTCGTTATTTTCATAAAAATATTTTTGTCATTTTCTCAATCCGACAATAATTCTGTTGTGGGGTCCACCAATGATTGTGTCGTCGTACGAATATTCCTCGACATAAATAATATTCCCCGACCAATCGAATATAATATAACAACTTACATACTTTGTAAAATTTATAAATATTACCCTCAACTATAACATTATATTAAATCCATACCATAATATTCAAAAAAAAATTTGAGAAATTGAAATCTTTATTCGTAAAATTTGGGATTTTACAATATTGATATCATTTAATGGGCAAATTTAGTTAGTATAAAATCTAATTTTGAATCAAAATAAATTCATTTATTTTAATCCAAATTTAAATCAAAATAAACCTCTTTAATTTTAATTTAACTAATTTTGGATAAAATAAATTATTTTATTTTAATCAAAATAAACTCATTTATTTTAATTAATTATGGAATTCAATTCCAAGTAAAAAAAACTCATTTATTAAAGGAAACACGAATTCACTTTCCTATTCATAAATAAAACCCTTTATTTTGAATAATATGAAATCTTATTCCATATCTAAATAAACTCATTTATTTAAGGAAATCTGATTCTCTTTCCTATTCACAAATAAACTCCTTTATTTTTGAATAACATGAAATCTTGTTTCATATCTAAATAAACTCCTTTATTTAAGGAAACATGAAATCCAATTTCAACTCTAATTAGTTATCATGGAATCCAATTCCAACTCTAATTAGTTAGCATGAAATTTTATTTTAATATTAAAATAAACTTTTTATTTTAAGATTAAAATAATTTTTATTTTAATTATAAAATAATAAGAATATATATATATATATATATATAACCGTCGTTAATGGTATATTATATATTATATATAAAATTACTAACCATACGTCGATTAATATATAGAAGTGATAATCACATGTAACCTTTTAAAAAGTATCACTTGTAATAAATGATTCATGTGATCCATTCCATGATTCGGGACAAAGAAATCATGAATATGTAACTTCATATATATATATATATATATATATATATATATATATATATATATATATGAGGAGGATCGTGGCATACCCTTATCTAACTCACCCAAGCTCACCCACCTTTAGCGATTTAATCCGTGATGGTTGATTAAATATAAGCGTAAATCATACTTTTAGCGACGGACAACATATAAGCGTCGATAAAAGTATAGGCGGCGGTTGTATGACCAAACCAAAATCGTGGATCCGTCGCTAAAGATGGGTGAGTTCGTGAGTTAGATAAAAAATACGCTTCTGATCCGACAATATATATATATATATATATATATATATATATATATATATATATATATATTATAACCATTCCATGATTTTGGGACAAGGAAATCCAATGATCCATATATATATAATCTGCTCCTAAAAAATAAACGGACTCAGCTATAAACTGCTCCAAAAGGGAAAAAAATTCGATAGCGATTTTTTTTTTAACAGGTTTCGCAAATCAATTTTTTTTTAAATAAATTTTATACAACAAATTATGCCCAATTAAATTGTTCCAAACACATATCAATATACATATTAAATCAAAACAATTAATAATTCGCATAAAGGTTTGGCTCTGATGCCACTGTTAGGTTTGTAATATACATGAACGCAATAAAATTGCACAAAATAAGCGAAAACGTGTAAAAATTGGGTTTTAAAATTTTACAAACCATATACCTGGATCATCCTTTATGCACAATTATTAATTAAACGAAAAGAAGAAGAATAAGAATTATACCCTTGAAGATTCGAGCTTCCTCGGGTACAAGTTCACCTCCAAATCCTTTTGCGTTCAACTTGAATCCGGCGGGTTTGGTTCCTTCCTTTGATCAACGTTAGTCACCCAAGTGTTTGGCCTCAGATGGTGATCCACCAAGGAAGAAGAAATATTCAAGAAAATGAGTGTTTGGCAAAACCCTAATTTTCTATCTCGTAAAAAAAGCGTACTCTCCCAACTATTGGAATTACGTATCTCTTTGATATCGATATAAGACTCCTCTTATAAAGATATCGATTAACCCTTCTAATCTAATTAGAAAATAGGGTGTTATTTAATTAATTAAGCTCCCTAATCATATTAGGAATAATTAATTAATTTTTTTAATTAATTTAACCTCTAATCTTATTAGGAATATATGAGAGTACTTTTATTAATTAATTCCCAAACTCCTTTAGGAATTAAATAATAATAATAATAATAATAAGACTCCTCTTATTAATTTATATTTAATATTTCCAAAATATTAAATAATAAATATTAAGCTATTTAATTTATTCTATCACCATAAATTAAATTAAATATACTTAACTTATTATTATGATTATGTCATTAACTTCTTAATAATTATTCTTTCTTTTATGGTGTGACCCTTTAGGTTCTCCATATTAAACCTAGGTTGTGAATAAATCAATTAAAACAATTCTAATCTTATTTAAATAAATAAATTAAACTATTAATTTATTTAAATAAATAATATTTATTCTACAATAAGTATAAGCCTCCCTAGCGATTAACAATTTCCGGATAATATAGATTTCAACATTAATCATAAAAGAACCTTTGAGTAAATAGTTCTTATGTACAATTCAATCCTTCCACCATCTGATGTCTCGATCAAATATAAGACATGGAATTACTGTCAAGTCATATTTTATTTAATTATATGTATTTTGATTCTTAAATGCACAACACCAAATAATACAAATTAGAAACTCCTTTCTAATTTCATTCTGCCTTGGTCAAGGACTACTGGGTTATCATTTATCGAATCACATAAGACATTTCTCTTCTTTTACTAGAAGTGGTAGATTCTTTATTGATCATACATTATCTCCATGTACGACTTATTATACCCAAGCATACCCTTTGATATACCCTAAGGGTCTTAAGGAATAAGTCAAAGTATAATTCATCATACACAAGATACTATGATGATCTCAAGTCTAAGGATCACTTGTACTACTATCACTACCGGAATTCCTATTGATAGGCAAGTAAAACTCCATTAAGTATTCTTTAGCGAGCCACGTTCAGTGAACTTATTCTCTAATAAGCACCTACATACTTGCTTTAGTGTCTCCACGCAAATGATCATGAGATCAATCATCCTCATCCAATGACCAAGCAACGTATGTACCAATCTATCCGGATTCAGTAATCCCCAATTTAGTAATCCAACGATTGGGAACTATTTTAGTTTTAAGCTTTCTAAGAATTTAGATCTCATTAGAATGATCATCGCCATTATTCTAAAAGTATTGCTTAAAACTATGGGTTTATCACATATTATAAAACAGCATCATGTAGATAATTAAAAACTTTTAATAAATTAATACTTTTTATTAATAAATGAGTTAGATTGTTACAAAGTATATGCTTTATCATCAAACATGATTGTCTTGTGTGCATACTACTTTCAAATCCGTAACCAATGATAACAAATCTAATGAACAATTAGATTGAGAAGAACGGTAAGATACATTAGTAACCTTACATGACTGTGTATGGCCTAATGTGGTATGTTATGTGGTTATGTATTGTAGAGACTGTAAAGACCAAGAATTGTTGAATATTTATTTGAAGACGCTTGAAGGCAAGTTTTCTTAACACTTGTCTAACCTTCATGTTAGTCGAGTTTTCTGTGATTCATGTTATGAAATGTATAAATTGTTTTACGAAAGGGTCGATGTCAGTTTTAACTCGGCTAGACTAATCTTAAAAGATTGATTGATTTATTTACAAGTCTTTCAATATAGAATTGATAACGCTATATTCTACGCTGCTTGATTGTTTGTATGCGGATTCAAGGTAAGCCTGAGTATGAATAAACAAATGTATTTTACATCGATTATTCGATGGGCACGCGAGGTTGCCAAAACTTAAATGTAAATACGTTTAACGGATGAGTGTTGATCAACATAGAGTACTATAGACTGATCACCTAGAAGTGATCGTAAGAAATATAGAACTTATGGTCTTAGTACCGGGTTGTCCTTTTTCATGAATAAAAACTAAAGAGAATGTTCATGGTCTTTTGACCTACTCAGAAATTCTAAGCTACTATATGTACTTCAAAATTGTTTTATGAGATGAGAAGTGTTATTCAATGTTTCATAGTACTTCATAACTATTGTTCAGTTATTAAAGAATCATATGATTCTCGAAGTGGTATTTATTTAATATATTGTTAGACTTGTTGAGCTAGTTATGCTCACTTCTTGCTTGAATTATATGGTTGCAGCTAAGGTCGAGCGAACCGAGAGTTCTAGTAAAGATAAAGGCAAGGCGAAGATGAATGATTAGTTTATCCTGTAATAGACTAGTATGTTTGTATGAATTATATTATGACGAACAAAGAATATAACGGTTTCAGAACCTGGGAAAGGGATTTATTATTATTATTATTATTATTGTAACAAAAATGTTGTTAATACACTCATTTTGATGTTGTTTCAATGGAATGAATGTATAGTTATGAGTACCGTGTAGCACCATCTGTCGGGTTGGAAGATACCCGAATTTGGGGGCGTCACATCAAATATGTCTTGTGTTCATAACGTTTTTTATATATCTATGTTATGTAAATATGTGGAAGACCCGAACCACATTATTGAATTAGAACTAGACAAGATAGCGGAAGATTTAACGTATGAAGAGGTACCTGTTAAAATCTTGGATAAGAAGGAACATATTCTATGCTCAAAGGTTATACCTCAAGTCAAAGTTTTGTGGAGAAACCACAATATTGAGTAAATGACCCGGGAGTTAGAATCTAAAATAAAAACAAAGTATCCTCACATCTTCGTCATACCAGGTACGTACACCAATTTCGAGGATAAAATTTCATAAGAAGGGGAGGTTGTAAGACCCCAACTTTTATGAATAAAGATTAATTTTCTCTAAATGTTATTTTGAATTATAAGGTGTGGATTTGATATAATGTTATAGCTGTGGGTAATATTTACAAATTTTGTAAATTATACAAGTTGTCATAGAATATTCATTTTATCAGGAGAATATTCGTACGACAACACAATCATTGGTGGACCCCACAACGAAATTCTTCGTCGAGGAGTTAGAAAAGGCGGTAATAACTTTTATATAAAATAACAACAAAAGTTTTACTGTTAAGCTGTTGAAATACCCCGGTGATAAAAAGTACGATGTCTGGCGTGGTTGCATAGTAGCACACGGTTGATTGTATCGTATATTTGATTATTGATGCTTACGTGAGAAGTCACTCGGTTTTATTCAATTATTGCCACGATAATTCTTTGATAAGTATCTCATATTATTGATTGATTATTGTCACGTTATTATCTGCACAATATTTTATATTATTAAATCAATAATTGAGACGAAAAAGTTATTCATATTATTATTTTTATTATTGACAATGTCTAGAAAGTTCTGTCGAGGAAAGGGATTTGGTCACCTAATTGTGCGCCAATAAGGAGAAGTCCTTATCGGAAAGTCCTCTCTTTCCTGGGAATGATCTGGTTGTTAATATTATGAGTTATAATATTAATGATGAAAAAATATTATTAAAAATGTGTTTAGTAAAGCCAAGTGAATTGCGATAAATAGAGAGATTTTTTATGAAGTATTTGTTATAAATTTGGCTTATTATATGGACCCCCACTTATCCATTTTTCAAAATCGTCGATAGAAAGTTATCTCAGTTTTGTTTTTTATATATATATATATATATATATATATATTATATAAGTTTTGTTTTTTATATAAAATAGAATGTATTATATTTAATTGTTTGCATAGTACTGCACTGCATAGTGTTGTATAGTGCAGCATAGTAAAATTAATTTTTTTTAAAAAGTTTTAGTCGAACGTCCGTGATTTTCAATTACTGTTCACCCTGATTTTCTAATTTAAATAGTATCCTGTCATTCTCCTATAAATAGGATGCTTAGTTTAGAATTGAAAATCACACCAGAATCAGAGAATTCTTCTTCTATAAAATTGAGCGTATTTCTTTTGAGTTTAAGGAAGCTTTGAGTGTAGAAAACAGTATAAGTTTTCTTCAAGAATATCCCCGCCCTACTAGTCAGAAATACTCTCATTTTAAGGTAAGAGATATTATTTTGTTCAGTATTCGTAAGAAATAATATTTTCTTCCATACTCTGTAGTATGTAAGTAATATTATTTCATTTCATATTCCTAATTCTACACTCATGTTGATAAGTATTGCTTCTATACTCCTTGAAATTAGTAGAATATCCTTAAAATTTGCGCTTCATCTAGTATTTTTTTACGAAAATATTTTTCTGAACATTCTTGTTAATTTTTAATCTTTTCTTGCCGGGGTACTATTCTCGAAGTACTATTCACGGGGTACTATTCACTCGGATAGTATTCACCCGGAGTATTATTCATGATAAAAATTAAATTTTGTTTGTCCAAATTATTTTTAATACAATATTATTCTTAAATTTTACTCCATAAAGCAGTATCATGCTGACAATTTGGATATTCTTGAACTTTGGATAAATTGAATTAGAAATCTATAAAATTTATCCTTGCTATCATTTAATTGAATTCTTATATCATTGTCATCATCCTCATGTTTATATTGTGATGAAAGTCATCTTTGACCCGTCGTGCATAGATGGACTATTGATTGGTATGATTATGACCAGGAATTATGTATCGGTATAATCATGACCTGTAATGTTATAAATGATGTGGTAAAAGTCTTCATTAGCTCGTAGTGCATTGATGGACAGTTGTTGGCATAATCATGACCACTGGTGATAATAACGAATATCATTGGTCCGTAGTGCATGGATGATTCGTGGATGTGATACTAATGAATATCCTTGGCCTGTAGTGTATGGATAATTCGATGATGTGGATTATTTATTGAGCTGTGTTACAATGATAAAATATTGACGATGAACTTTTAAATCATAGAAGATAGTAGATATCATGCTCTATTTGACTCTTCTAATGGATTGCTTGTTCCGCTGCAGTTAAACTTGTTATTTATTGTATTCTATCAGTTTTATACTGTTGAAGGCTAACGATAATTTATTCTGCATTATCTTAGTCATTATATTCTTTACTGGGCTAGTTGAGCTCATCCTTTGCTTTCATTGTTCTCTTCAGGAAATGAGAATATAGCATGGACTAGTCGGGGAATGGAGTGATGGTCCGAGATGGTGGCCATAGTAGTCCTCACTATTCTATAAAATAGTGTGATAATAATTGTAATGAGGACTCCATTTGAGTTTGAATATTGTCTATGAGACAATATTCGTGTTAAATCTCTTAGCTACGTTTTTGTCGTATTGTATAAATGAAGTTTGTATTTAAATTATGTACCATGTATTTGGCGACTCAGAATAGATTGTGTATACCTATTTTGGGGTGTCACATACTGCCACTCACATATCATAAATGGTTGTACATAACAATTAATTAATCAATAATGTTAATTTAAATAATAATAATAATAAAATGATAATTAGTCCACTTAATTATTTCTTTATTCATTTAATTAAACAATTACTTAATCCATCATTATGTCACACTAGACATATCACATAAGCTTAAATTAAGTTTTTCATCATTTCTATCACTTTACTTACTCATCACACATTTAACTAAATTTAAATTGAATTCCCACTTTTCATGACACACATAACTATAAATGTATTTCAACATAAATATTCAAACATTCTAAATATTAATATTATTATTATTTATAAAATTCACGGGTATTACAGCCACGCTGGTCAGGCTGCGTCGATTCTCAATCCTTTGACTCAACATGCATGTCTGGACGTGATCCACTTGATCCGATATCTTTACTTCGACCACATTGATGAGCATATGATAATTTCAACCATCTTGGAGCATGTCGTCAAACCATTCTCAATCTACATTGCTTACACCAAACCCATAATACCTTTTTTGAACTTTTTAGTTCGGCCTGTCTTCACGGGTCCAACGGGCATTTATACCAGATCCGAACCATAACCTCCATTTGAATTCAAACTAGACATGTGCTCATCAACATTTCTCTTTTAAGAATGAGACTATTAAAATAGAATTAAGGTTTAATACATTAACAATGTATAATTGTATATACAAGCGGTATTAAAATTATAATACCTATTTAATGAATTATATGTGCTTAATAAAATTATTTTAATAATATATCATAATCTTAACACCACGCATACATGCACCATTATTATATCAAATTTTTACTCAAAATTTCAAAATTATGCATTTGAACTCGCTTATCTACAAAATCACAACCCCAAGAAGAAAAAAAGATCCCAAAAGATATTAACACTACATTAGCCAATAAAATAATAATAATAAAAAATTAAAATGTAAACAATTATTACATCTGTTCTAAATTTTTTGTTCTTCGAAATGCTAACAATTAATACTCCATCCGTTTCTTAATATAATTCGTTTTAGAAAAATATTTTTGTTCCTAAATATAAGTCGTTTGGGAATTTCAAGTAAGCATTAATTGCTTAGTTTCCAATATTACCCCAAGTAATAAATATAACTTTGGTTCTCTCACTATTTTTTACCCTATAAATAGCACAATCTTTTTCCAATACAAGGGTAATATAGACAATTGATGACATTTTAATGCTTTACAATCATTTTCTTAATACTTGTGCACAACTCTAAAACGACCTATATTAAGGAA
The DNA here is from genome assembly GCA_020205615.1 of Panax quinquefolius. Lineage (NCBI taxonomy): Eukaryota > Viridiplantae > Streptophyta > Magnoliopsida > Apiales > Araliaceae > Panax > Panax quinquefolius. Next base: position 79,226,663 of record CM035155.1, read on the forward strand.
CGGAGGGAGTACCACCTAGCGTACAAAATTTAATCTTAGAAGTTAAACTACAAATGACCTAGTCTATATACATGCTATGAATATTAAATAAAAATACAATCAGAAAGCAAAAAATATAACACAACAACAATTTACATAAAAAATTTATTATCAAACACAAGAAAAAACATAATAAAAACACGTTAATAAAAAAAATTGAATAAAATAAATACAAAACAAATATACTTATTGGGTGTCAAGATTCAAAGTCGAGGAAAATAACCCATATCATCCCTAAGCAGTCACTTGGTGAAAAAATAAGTATTGAAGCAATGACAAACAGGAGGTGAGTTTGAAAGCAGTCATCCTTTTAAAGAAAGTGTAATAACTTACCGTTTATGTCCATAACACTGATATTTAATTAAAAAAATAAAATAAAATAAAAATTCACTCTTTATAATTCTCACTTTCTAGAATTTAATTAATAACATTTTTATTTTTACTTTCTATTATTTCCTAACGTAACTTAAGTGAATCATTTCTTAATAACTAAACATAAGGAGGAGAGTGACCATGCTCAATATTTTATTCCCATTCCATTTATTACTTCATTCTATTTCGTCGTTCATTCCTTTTCATCCGAGATAGAGATTGGAAACCAAACACAACGTAAGAGAGTTAATCATGTGCGCCTCACATGGTATATTATCCTGGGCAAATGCGTCAAACAAAAGCATCTTCTACGTTTTCTTCTCGTAGTCCAAAACTGCTGATGTCATGTGCAATATCAATGCAGCACGTGCTACTTTTTCTAGAAAGCACAATCTTTTCAAAGGCATAATTATTCATTAAAGACAGCTTTCCGCCAGCAAAAATTCGCAGTGTTAGAGCAGTTATTCTAAATTCACTTTCACCGCCATTTTCTCCTGGACCTTTTTATATGCCCGAACCACCACTATCATATATTCTCTTCTTTTATTTCCTCTTAACAAAATATCTGACATAAACATTAATTCGTTGTATAGCTGATAGAGTTTGATCCGGCGATCCGTAGAGAAAACATGGAGGCTATAAAAAAGCAAGCCAGCAAACTGAGGGAACAAGTAGCCAAGCAACAGCAGGTTCATATTCCTATTTTGTGTCAACTATGTCAAATGGTTGATTTGATTTTGGGTTTAATTTGAAAGAGAAACTTTTTGAATTTTGAATTTATGTTGTTATTATTTTTGAATTTTTGTGTGAATTTATGCTATGTTTACCTTCATTTGTTTGGTAGTATGATTGTACTTAACCTAGGATTTCATTTGACAATCATTTATACTACAAATGATGATGGGGAATCGGTTAATTTCAGTTTTAATAGTACTCCCAACTATGGAATTTGAACTTGGGGCTTAAGAGTGTGAGTAAGGAAACCGTACCAGGTTAGGGTTTTGTGTTGGCCTAGGAGGACAGAAATTCACAAAGAGTACGGTCTTGATTTAGTGGTTGAAGAGGGGAGAAGAACAGGTAAGCAATTGCTCGAGTAACACGTGGCAGAACTCTTAAGATTCAAGAGCCTTCTTTAATATTGAAATGAAGGGGGTATTTATAGAGTTTCCTGAAAAATGGTCACGTGCCTGGCACATGTCTAGGTCTTGTGCATGGCATGTGATTTCAGCAGAAATTCCAGAAATACCCTTAGTTACTTAAGTAATGCCTAAATCATCCTGTCCTTCTAGCCACCAATCCAATCCCTCAATCAATTCCAAAATTTAAATCTGAAAACTTATCAATCAGGGCATTAGTTGCAACAATTAATAATATATATAAATTATTCATAATTCGTAAATGAAGATGCATAATAGAATACTTGACAATACTTGATGAAGGCACATTCTTCCTCCCCAGGGTATTCTTGGCACGGAAGACATTGTCGTTGAAGTGTATCTGCTTCTTTCTTCATTTCGGGCCAATAATTCCATTGGCATTGCAACCTTCGATACAATCCAATATCTGCCAATCCGCAGTTTTCTTCATGTACCTGATATAAAATCCTATTTGCTTCATCCCTCCCCAAGCATCTTGTCAAAACACCATCTGCTTCTTTATGATATAATACTCTTTTAATGATGCAATATTTCAAGCTCCGTCGGTGATATGTTCACTTCCTTTGTTTGTAATTGATGAGAGATGGCATGTCTCCAATCTTCTGTCAAATCTTTGGGGAATAATTTCAGCACCGTGGTTGGGAGGATCCTTTTGATTACCTTCACATCCAAGTCTTCTCCTTTGACATACACTTTAGATGCTACTGTGGCTAATGCATCGTTGTTCTGCTTGCATTTTGTACTCTCAAGACGTACTCAATCACTACCTTCTTGAAGACTTCCATCACTTTTTTGTGCTCTGATTCGGTATGGTGCAAGATAGGTTCCTTTACTGCGAATTGACCTCTTATTTGTTGAACTATCAGATTTGAATCTCCATTTACTTTGAGGCACTTGGCTCCTAATTCTCTAGCCGCTAATAATCCCAATATGAATGCCTCATATTCTGCTTCATTGTTCGTGCAAGGGAAATCCAGTTTGTATGACAGGGCCACTTCCTTTCCTTCCTTGGTAGTTAATACCGCACCTGCTCCTCCTTTTCCTTCTGTGGATGACCCGTCAAAGGCCAAGTTCCACCACTCCGAATCTTCATCCACCATGTCAATTTTTTCTATTCTCCTCGTGGAAGATCCTCTGAGGGAGGTTCATATTCTCCATGCGGAAACTGAGCGAGCAGGTCTGCTAATGCCTGACATCTAATTGCCTTCGGTGTTACACACTTGATGTCATATTCTGAAAGGATCCATCTTGCAGGTCTTCCTACCAACGCTCGCCTAGTTAGCAATGTCGATCGGGTCAGTTCTCATTGCAAGTTTCACTTCGTGTGCCAAAAAATAATGACGCATTTTCTGTGCGACAAACACCAGTGCTAGACAATGTCTCTCCAACTGTGAGTACTTGGTTTCTGGTCCTCTGATTATTCGGCTGATGTAGTACACATGCTTTTCTTCCCCATCTACCTCTTGTGTGATCAATTCTCCTACAGACTTTGCGGTAGATGTGATATACAGCTGCAATGGTATTCCTCTCTGTGGTACTACCATCGATTTCGCCGAGGCCAAAATTTCTTTTACTTTCACAAAGGCTTGTTGCTGATCCTGCCCCAGTCCCATTCTGTCTTTTCCTTTAGCAACTTTTTCCAAAATGTTACGTGACTTCTGCTAATGCTGGCATGAATCTCCTCATGAAACTTTCCCTACAAAGCTCTTCAACTGTTTTTGCGTTTTTGGTGGGGGTATATCTGTAATAGCCTTTGCCTTGTTTGGGTCTACCTCCAAACCTTTGTTGTGCACCAAGAAGCCCAAAAATTTTCCAGCTGTCATCCCAAAGGCGCACTTTTTTGGATTCATCTTTAACTTATACATTCGACAACGTTCAAACACCTTTCTTAAATCCTCTATGTGGGTTGTCTCCTTTTAGATTTCACCACTATATCATCCACGTAGTCCTCCGCAATGTCATGAATCATGTCATGAAAGATGGCGTGCATTGACCTTTGGTAAGTTGCTCCCGCATTCTTAAACCGGAATGGCATTACTACATAGTAGAAATTCCCAAACGGGGTACGGAAGGCTGTCATCTCAGCATCCTCTATTGACATCTTTATCTGATTGTAGCCTACGAGCCCATTCATGAATGACATCATCTCATGATTGGCTGTTGCATCCACCAAAGTGTCTATATTAGGTAGCGGATACATGTCTTTTGGGCACGCCTTGTTCAAGTCTCTGAAATCCACGCATATTCATGAATCGCCCATTAGATTTCTTCTTTTGGTACTATCTTTGGATACTACTATTTGGATGTTGAATTGGTTTAATGAATCCTACATCTAACAACTTCTTTATCTATTCTTTTATTTGTGTTTCAACTTCTGGTGCATAGGTGCGAGGCGCTTGCTTCACTGGTTTAGCTCCCGGGCTTAAGTTCAGATTATGCTCTACCAACTCCTTGTCAATTCCGGGCATCTCATTATAGTTCGAAGCAACCACATCTCCATATCCTCGTAGTAGCTTCACCAGCTCTTTCTTTTGGTTGGCGTTCAGCTCCTTGTTAATGTAAGTCGGCTTTGGCGTTCCTTCTCCTGTTGCCAGTTTAACTTCCTCTAATTCATTTTGCTGAGGTTTTGGTCGGTCCTCGAAACATTCCGGAGCTGGTTCCACCTTCTGCTGCATGATTTCTTCCTTTTTGTTGCTACTGGAGTGGGGGGCCCCTCCCGAGCTCTCGAGTTTGGGTGTACCTTGAGCTCCTCCCCTCAGACCGTCATGTTTAAACACTATCTTTCCATCTGGTTTGATTACTCTTTTCCACTTTGTCTTCTGTTCTTTTCTTTTATTTACTTTGTCAGCTTCCGATTGGGCTATTCGTTTGGCATTGATTATATTTCGGGCATCCTCCGAGTCTGCTGCCCGCTTCCTTGGGTCTTTTTCTTCTTTCTCTATATCTACTAATACAGGTTTCTTATTTTTGAAACATTCACCTTTTCTAAGATATGCTTCTTTTCCTTTTTCACAGGCACAAACTTGTCCTCTTGTACCTCCTCCCAGCTTACTAGCTTAGAGAATCAGGCAATATGGTTTTCTCCTTCTTCGGCGACATCATCGAAAAAAGCTGCTTCGGTGATATGTGCCTCCTCCGGCCCAAAAGGGTTCCTTGTTGCTGGTACCTTAACCTCCTTGCCTTTCCAAATTGCCTTCATGCACTGGTGAAAAACTGATGGTACCACCCCATAATCATTCTACCAAGCTCTTCCTAGCAACACATGATATGCTGCGTCAACCTCTGCTACATGGACCATCATAGGTCCTCGGATTTTTCCCACTTGCATATCCACCTTGATGTATACGAGGGTTCTCGTGCTTTGATTAACGAACCCCGTGATGTTTGTCTTTTCCTTCACGATCTTCTTTTCTGGCATACCTAATTGTTTAAAGACGGTGTAGGGCATGATATTTACATATGCTCCATTATCGATGAACGCTCTCCACACTTCTATGCCATTACTTATTGCTGTCACATATAGTGGTCTATTATGTGGGTATCTCACCTCTCTATCAGCCTTAGAGAAAGTGATTTTGTTCTCTTCCTCTTCTACCGTCTTCACAAACCCTTTGCTGACTGCCATGCAAGTCTCTTGTGCTTCAGCAGCTTTGATGATTGCCTTAGTCGCTTTTGTCCTTGCTTCTTTGGTCAATCCGATCTGATCGAAAAATTTCCTGAACTTAGCTCCATTCATCAACGCGGTCACCTGCAGACCTGGATCAGAATCGTCCTCCATCATATCTGTGTTCTCCATCATCTCCACTTCTCTTCCTTCTGGTGATTCACTATGAGTAATAGTGTTGCATGTTTCTTTCCCCTTGTGGTTAGGAAGTGGCTTGTCCAGCACGTTGTTTCCTCCTTCCAGTTCGATTTCTCCTGCCGCCAATTTCTCATGGTATATCCTTCGTAGACTGTAGACTTTCTGAGGGGTTGTAATGTATTATTGCGCTGTCGGTGTATATGGTAAGGAGATCTGCTGGTGTACACTGACATCATACAAAGCTTGCATTGCTTGTACTTGTTGGCTTGTTTGTTGGGCGTGGCTCGGCATAGTCGGTATCTGCACTTGTGAAAATGCTGGGAGTGTGGTGGGAATGATGGCTGGTTGAGGCTGGCTGGTTTCCACTCTGGGTTGTGGTACATCACCACTGTTTTGGGGCTCTAAATGGATGATTGGAATCGGTTGACTCTCCGTCGCTGGAGGCACATTCTGATTTTCCTTGTTGACATCCACTCCTGCTCGTTCTACCGGCGAACTTCCTGGAAACATAGCTTTGGAGGTTGGAATCTGCATTAATTGCTGATGAAAATTTCCCATCTCTTCCTGTTGCTTCCGCATTTCTGACATCATAGCCATCATCATCCCTTGTCCTTCTCTTGACTCCTTTAAGGCCTTGAGCATCTTCAACTGCACAGCATTCGTGGTTATTTGTTCTCCACTTGCTTCCTCACCTTGTCTTCATGTGCCCATCTGCCTGACATTGGTTTGTTGTTGATCAGCCATATGTGGTGATGTTGAACTTTCTTCAGAAGCTTCTTCTACGATGGGTTGATCGAGATCCAGATTCGTGCCTTGGAAATGTTGATTTGTTTGCCTCGAAACCGGATCCGGTGAAGTAATGCTAGATGTTGGTGAAACTCTTCCTATAGTTCTCCCGCTTCGAGTCCTGGCATACCCTTCACGAATTCTATACCTCCTCAGCAAAGTCGCCAAATAAATGTGAGTAAGGAAACCGTACCTTACTAGGGTTAGGGTTTTGTGTTGGCCGAGGAGAGAAATCCACAAAGAGTACGGTCTTGATTGAGTGGTTGAAGAGGGGAGAAGAATAGGTAAGCAATTTCTCGAGTAACACGTGGCAGAACTCTTAGGATTCAAGAGCCTTCTTCAAAGTCTTCAGTTTAGAGAGAATCAAAAGTCCCCTTCTATTGAAATGAAGGGGGTATTTATAGTTTCCTGGAAAATGGTCACGTGCCTAGCACATGTCTAGGTCTTGTGCATGGCATGTGATTTCAGCAGAAATTCCAGAAATACCCTTAGTTACTTAAGTAATGCCTAAATCATCTTGTCCTTCTAGCCACCAATCCAATCCCTCAATCAATTCCCAAAATGAGTCGTCTCCAAGAGCCTTCTGCCTCGGGACACGTGGAGACTTCTCCCGGTTCATTTAATTCTTTAGATCACACGTGAGCCCTAATTTTATATTTGGGCTCACAAAGAGCAATTCAGCTCCTATATCACTTCCCAAACAGGAAAAAAAGGAAAATAAAAGGGCTATTTATTCCCCTCTTGTGTCTAGTTTTCTTCGTTTTATGAACACGGATAATAGAGAATGAATGATCTGTCTATATCTCTATTTTCATTTTTTTTCTTATTCTGCGACTCATGAGTCTAATCGGGATTCTTAATATTTTTAGTATACTCCTTTCAAAAATGTGGGTAATTAACAATCTTGAAATATGACTTCATTTAATTTCAAATGATAAATGACTCATAAAGCTTTTTCCATTACAAATCTTTGAACTTCTGAAGGGTCAAATGACCCCTTCCATATTCACATAATTGGATGTATCTATCTAAGCTACTTGTTTAAAAGGCAAACCTTTAGGTTTACTTTGTCCATGCTGATTTGCTTAATGCAACTTGAAATTATTAGAGGAAGTGTGCTTGCTAGGTGGTGGAAACTAAATCATGTAGTGTAGGATTTTAAATTACTGGGTGTATTAAATGATGGAAGGAACACAAGCATGATCTATACTTTTAATGAAATAATAGGACAGGAAAAGAAGTGGCTTAATATTTTCAGATACTTTTGCCATTAGTTTAACGTCGTTATAGTTATAAGAGTCAACAACTCCTTTATTACTCGAAAGAAAACAATTGTTCTAAAAGTCCTAGATCCAATTAATCCCGGCCTAGGCTCTAGGTAGTCCTCTACCGCCTAGGTCCACTTAATCCCTACCTAGGCGAAATCAGACATCTACCGCATCGATTTAATAAAGGCTCTGATCTGAAGCTCTACAATATTTAAATGAATTTGCTAATCCTAAAATAGTTTTTTTGGGTAATTTTTCATGTAAAATTTTAAAGGATTGCATCTTATGCTTTATATAGTACAACAAGTATATGTGATATCAAAATAAATAAATGAGTTCGCCTAAGAAAAACGCCTAAGCGGCCTAGGCACTGAGTGCTTCCTTTGCCGCCTAGATCCGCCTAGGGTTTTGTAGAACACTGAAAAAACACATAAAAGCAAACCCCTTATCATCTTCTAAGGGACATAGTTATCTTCTTAGATTCCTGTGGTCCTCTTCTATTGGAGTTTTTCATGGTTTCACTATTTCAGATTTTTATAGGGACTGGAGCTTTTGTAGGTTTAGTTTTATATTTTTTTTTAATTTTCTTTTGTTTGTCCAGTTGTTTTTTAATTTTATTCTAATTGTGATATTCAATGTTGTCCAATTAATCAGATCCTCTTTTCTCAATATTTGATGTAGTATTGGTACCACAAACCCAACTTTAAGAATTCAGCTTCTTTTTCATCAGACTCGCATCCTTTATATGCAGGCTGTTTTACGACACCTGGGTAAAGAAGCTGCAATATTTGATGATGCTGAACTTCAGTGTCACCAAAATCTACAAAATTTATACAATTCTACTAGGGAAGCTAAGGTAAAGTCATAAAGACCTTGCCAAGTGTGCTCGATATAGATTAAGTTTGTTGACTATTCGATATATCATATACGAATTTTGTGATGCAATTTTAACATCTTAGAAGAGATTTTATTATGTGAAAAATTCTTAAATTCATGATTTTGCAGCATTTTCAAAGGGATATTGTTCGCGGGGTTGAAGGTTTTGTTTCAACAAGCAAAAAGCAACTGGAAATAGGTGAGTGTGGTTCTGCTTCTTCAGATATATTTCTTATAAATCATTGATAAAACTTTTTACCCTGAATTTTTTAGCTAGAAAGTTGGCCGGAAACTGTTGCAAATATGGGACGGAGACTCAAAGTGGTGGTTCTCCACTTGCAAGAACTGCTCTTCAATTTGGTACTGTACATGGTTCAATAGAAAATGAAAAGGAAACTATGCTTGGGATCTTTGTTGATCAGGTTATATTCCTTCCTGTTTCATGCATGTGAGAAACAATGTTGATCTTGCACTGTCATAATATAGCTTAGGAGGAGCCATTGCTTGAAACTAAATATATTTGTCATTTGCTTTGATGTAATTTTACGAGCCAACCTAGAAATTAACATGTCAGCCATTGCTTGAAACTAAAAATATTTACCATTTACTTTGATGTAATTTTAGGAGCCAACATAGAAATTAACATGTCTAGTGTTATGTTGCTAAAATTTCTTGAAGTATCATAAGCTTTGTGGACGTTGCTTAATACTTGTGCTAGTGACATATTCCAAAACTGCATGTCAACATCTATTTGTGCCACCCCACGTACCTAGCACCCAGGGTGTGTTTCCTCTTTCTCTTTTAGGTTGCACCTTGTCACAAGCTTTGTCAAGAACACAAAGGGGTGCCATGCCAGGAAAACTCTTTCCATTGTGAGATAAAAGTAAAATAAAGTGATGTCCATTGTTCTATCGAGATAAAGACTGGAGAATTAACCGAGAGAAACAATCAGAGTATGGACAATCCCTGAGAGCTGTTTCAACGAGAAGAACTGCACTAGATTCAGTGAGGGTAAATGTTTAAAAACAAAAAAAATCTCCAATTTGATTATCAGTTTCTTAGATGGGTACTTGGCTTCTCCATTTGTGTGCGAGTTGGTTGATCCTGAAAAAATCTAAATCAGTGTGGATCAAATGTTCAACGATAAGGTGGATTAAATTGCCTAAGATATCCATAAAAAAAATACAGAAAATTGGGATAGGTTGGATACCGTATGGAGAGTATCTCCATATAAGGATTTGGTCTGCGCACTTTCAACGGGGGCAGAGCGTTTATTAATTTGTTTGAGAACTTTTAGTGTCCAGTTTTAGAGTATCATTCCTCCTAACTTGAAAATATGTGTGTATCCTTGTAGGTTTCTGAGCCATTACGATTATCAATAACAGGAGCTCCATTGGAGGATGCTCGTCACTTGACTCATCGTTATGAGAGACTCCGGCAAGAGGTTGAAGCTCAGGTATTATTGAAGTCAATTCAGGTGTATTTTGTGCTGTGTTAAGTTTACTAAGTTGTTTCTTTCTTCTTATTTCTAATTATTCTTTCAATAGAAAGCTGAAGTAATTAGGCGTCAAGCAAGATGCAAAGATCCTTCTGTAGACAGTGCCATAAAACTTAAAAATGCAGAAGCAAGACTGACCGAGCATAGAGCTTCTATGGCAGTACTTCAGAGAGAAGCAACTGCTGCTATGTTGTCAGTGGAGGATCAGCAGCAACAGTTGACTTTCCAAAAGCTTCTTACCATGGTATTAAAATCTAGTCATAGATTTATGTATTCTTGTGGGCAGTATAATGCTGAAGCTGAGTTCGTGCGATCTGGGTGCTTGCATGAGCACACACTCCTTGCTGCCTAGTGCCTGCTGTGGACTTGCATGCTGCTGTGTGCTAGATGCAGCATCTGCTGGCTTACTGGCATACGGGACTGCCCTGCTGGGCGCCAATGCTTTTGCCTTGCACGAATGAGCCAATCTTGGGCTTGCTTGGCACTCTTGGCTCTTGTCACAGGGCTGCCATACATCATGGCATGTATGTGCAGCCGACCTGTTCGACAATTCCACTCAGGTTCATTTCTTCCCACAGGAGCCTATCGTAGCCATATCTTAAGTGGAAAATATCAGTAATGTCTTCATAGTGCTCATTTTTAGGCAGAAATTTTAGCTCGTCTTTTGCAAAAATTTGCTTTTTTGTCTAAACTTTACTTAAGATTTCTCGAATGAATTACTCGTTTGCTTGGGATATTGGTTTTCTTTATACCACACGTTTTACATTAAATTTGTATTAGGTTGAAGAAATATATATATATATATATATATATATATATATATATATATATATATATATATATATATATCGGTGAGGGCTCCCTTACTTTGTTAAAATGCGATTTTTTTTTTTTGATTTTTTTTGGTTTTTTTTTAAAACTAAAAATGGTTTAATATTTTATGGAATCGAATTTTTCCATAATCTGATATTTTAGGCGTGATTTGGATACCTATGCAAAAAAATATATGCGATACTGCATAAACCGTATATACATTTTTTGTTATACGTATCAAATCACATCCAAAACATCAGATTATGAAAAAATTTCAATTCCATAAAATTTTAAACTTTTTTTAGTTGTTTTTAAAAAAACAAAAAAAAAAAAAAAAAGTCCTGATTTTAAGAAAAGCTAAGGGCTCTTACAGAACTTACCGGATATATATATATATATATATATATATATATATATATATATCTTATATATATATATAAGCATTTATGTATTACAGTAGAGCTATGATGACGGGTTTTTGGGCTATCGACGTCGAATAGCTATGGTGACGGGTGAAACAAATCACTATAGCCCAAAAAATCGTCGCATATAATGTAATACATATGTGTGTATATATATTTATATATATATATATATATATATATATATATATATACGGAAAGGTTCTCCAACGGACTGGTCCGTTGTGGAAAGGTAATCTAATGCATGTTTAACTAAGATTGGCTAAGGTTACTTAATAAAATGACGTAGTTTCGTATAAAATTTAAAATTATGGATTTACGTCGTTTTGTTAAGTTGCCATAGCTAAGCTTGGCTAAGGTAAATGTCCGGACTCCCGGACCATAACAAAATTCGGACCTTTTTTTTTTTTTTTTTTTTTTAAAACAACTAAAAAAATAAATAAATTTATGGAACTTGAATTTTTACATAATACAGTGTTTTGGGTGTGATTTGGATACATCAGTTCCATAATTTTTTTTTTTTTTAGTTTAAAAAAAAAAGCAAAAAAATAAAAAATAAAAAAAGGGTCCGGATTTTCTCCCATCTGGGAGGTCCGGACCTAATCAATTCTCTATGTATATATACATATATGTGTATATTGTGGTAAGGCATCTTCATAGTTGATCAGGGTACATACAAAATTGGACCTTTTAGCAATGTAATTATGACATATGTAGTCAAGGATAAACTAAGATCTGTGGGCTGATTCATACTCTCGTTTCTAATTTTAGAAAATTATCTTTAGCATTTAATCTTCTGCACTTATAGAAAGAATGAATAAATTAAGAGAACAAGCATTTAACTTTGTACAACTTATCAATCACATGAAAATCGTCATCAATAAATGTGCACGTATGCCAGATAAGAATACTAGTATGCTAGTATTTAACAATTCTATCATTTTATTGACCAAATAAGTCATGAAATCAAGTGTGGACACAGATATGGGGGAGTGGGGGCTACAGGCCCAAGGAGTTTTCTACGAAGATTTTTTTTTAATTTTTAATACAAGATGTTAGGGAATTATTAAAAATCATTAAAGTGTAAGATTTCTAAAGTTTTGGGGGAAATATAAATTAAAAATTACGGACTTAATTAAATTGATAGTAATGGATTGAAAAAAAATATTGTTTTCATCAAAGCTAACAATTACTTCTGTTGGCATGGTTATCTTCAGATAGTTTTTGCTAATAATAGGAACGTACTACTTAAGTTTTCTATGTGGTACACTTTATTATATGCTGGAGTATTATGGGAAGAAATCTTATTTTTGGTAGGAGTATTATTTTGGAAGTGTTCTATTTTAAATAGCTAGAAAAAATTTGTAGGTACTCTATAATTAGTCGTATGTTTAGTTGTTAAAGGGTAGCACAATCAAAAGTCATGTAGCATCCTAAGAGTTGAGAGAGGGTGTGAGTTAGTTTTGTGTTTGTATGAGGGGATGATTTTTGCAGTTTTTATATTCCGTGCAAAAAGTTGTATTGTGAATGAGAGGGTTTTGCAGCTTTTAGTCCGTGCAAAAAGTTTGTGTCGTAGTATTGTGGAACCTCAAGTTTTAAGGCGTAAAACTTGGGTGGATTATTGTAAGCCCATTGTATTGATATAGTTGAGATTCGGAGTTTGGCCAATGGATTTTCACATTAAGTATCATGTTTTATCTCTCTTTATTTTATTGTATGATTTTTGTGTTGACTTAATTCTCAACAAGTGGTATCAAAGGTAGGTTGATTAGATTCAAGGTAGAGGGAATTAACTAATGTATGAGTGTGACAAATAAAGAGTATAGATTGAAGGAGCTAAATTTGAGATTTTTCAATCATGGAGGATCACCATTTGAAGGAGCTGAATTTAAGATTTTGCAATTATGGAGGATTATCGTTGCAATCGCTAGATGATGAAGATGATGTAGATGCTGATGATAATGCTATTGAAGAAGATGATAATGTTAAAGAAGATGATGATGGTGAGTTGATGCTGATGACATGACAGATGCAGATGATACAAATGTTACAAATGATGCGGTATGATGCGGATAATGCAGATGTGGTGGATAATGCAGATAATGAGGATAACGAGGATAATGCAAACAGTGCAGATAATGCGGATGATGGTGGCGACTACGACAACGGTGACAATGACAAATATGAAGTTGAATTATTTGGGGATTCAAGTCGAGGGAGACATTGTTGGGTTACTCCTCGAATCCTATTTAGAAAATAATTGTTATTATGGTATGGAAGGTGTCTTATTTTTAATAGGATATTTATTATATGTTAGAGCCCTATTACGGGAATGAATCTTATTTTTGGTAGGAATATTATTTTAGAAGTGTTCTATTTTGAATAGGAAGAAGAAATTTGTAGGTACTCTATAAATAGTGTCTTATGTTTAGTTTTTTGAAGGGTAGCACAACCAAAAGTCATGTAGCATCTAAAAGTTGAAAGAGGGTGTGAGTGAGTTTTGTGTTTGTGTGAAGGAGTGCGTTTTTGCATCTTTTAGTCCGAACAAAAAGTTGTGTTGTGGTATTGTGGAACCTCAAGTTTTAAGGCGTAAAACTTGGGAGGATTATTGTAAGCTCATTATATTGATATAGTGGAGATTCGGAGTTTGGCCGGTAGTTTTTCCCTTTAAGGGTTTTCCCAATTAAGTATCGTGTTGTTTTATCTCTCTTTATTTTATTGTATGGTTTGCGTTGACTTAATTCCCAATGACTTACTTGCCTCTGGATTTAAGATTGTGAAGCTATAATTCCTAGATTTAGTCAGTGCAGTTTGTTCATTTCAAGTTAATAGATTTTGTTAGTCAACAGACTTTATTTTCAAATTTGAAACAGCATGTCTTAAGGTATGCCTATGTCCTATTTGTACTTTTATGTCTGCATTTATTCGATTGTAAAGTTGAAATAGCTGAAACAGTTGGAGTGTGTCTTGTTTTGTTCTCCTAGGAATCTGCATTTAATGAGTCCTTTATTCTTTCTTCTCTTTTAATAATTTAAAAATTATTGTTATGGTGCCTCACTTTAGTTCAACTCACAGGTGGATGCTGAGAGATCTTATCATCTATATGCTTTTGATATTTTAGAGGAGCTACATGCTAAGGTCCGTATTCTTTCCATATTATAAAACCTCATCCTTGTAGTTAGGTTTATTCACATTCATTCTGTGTCCATTCCGTGAAAGACTTAGTCTTTGTTTGGAGCTTGTATGCCACTGAATCTAACTTTAGAGCTAGTACGCATTTAGATGGATCAGATGGGATCATCTTAATCTATTTCATATTTCTTCACTAATTTCTTAGTTTATGAGAGAGATGGTGATGGCCTTACAAATTTGTTACTATTGGAGTTAGATGATCCTGGAGATTCAACTAAATGAGTCATCATGGAAACCAACTTCTTTTGAGGGAGACGTGGATGTTCCACTTGCACATAAAGATACTACTTTAAGTGGATCTAATGGTCAGGCAACTGAAAATGAGAGTGATTCCTATTTTATTGCAAAGGTGAGGCTTTTGAACTTTGAACTGTTAAAGAGTACCCATTTGTATATGGTAGTTACTTCTTCATTGGGATTGTGTTTTTAAACATGTAATGTTCAATAATTGCAAGAAACTGTAGCTTTTCAATTTGCACTCAATTATTTTATGTTTAATATATTGTTTTAGCACATTTATGACCTTTCTCTATGCTATTAACTTCTATGGTTGAATTTGTAGCCCATTTTCTAGTATGTTCAAGAAGTTCCGAACCTTATCTAGATTCTTTTAAACATTTATCTATAATTATATTATGCTGTCACATCCTCAGTTCTGTTATATTGGTATTTGCTTATTTTACAGTAGAGGAACCACATGTTACATATTATTACTTTCGTATTACGTTTAGAAGTAACGTACTACTGTATTGATAGAAATGACTTAAACTATGTCAGAGATAGTTGTATGAGTCTTTAATAAGATTAAAGTTAGAGTTGAGAACTATATATGGGTTTTTATGCTAAATCAAAAGTTTTGAAGCAACTATGCATATCATAACCTGGGGACAAATGTACTCTCTCTGGGACCAAAGAGTCATTCTCCTCCAAAAATGAGTGTCAAAGTGAAAGGAGCTAGTTTGCTGTGAACTACAATACTTACTCTGCTCCAAAACATAACATCAATATTTATGTTTTGAAGTCAATTTGCGATATTTTCAAATTCAAAATTGATAAGAATTTATTTGGTTTTTAGATGATACAATTATGAAAATTGTAAAATATCTAAAATGAACTATCGGTTACAAGATTTATATTTTTCAAAAAGTTCAATGAATCACATTAATTTTGAATTTGATAATATCTCAAAATGACTTTGAAAAATCAAATTTGATCTTATATTTTGGAATTATTTCCTAAAAAAGTGTTGGCCGAATATTAAAATCACTTAAATGGACCCATCCCTCTCCCTTTTAACTCATAGCAACTCAACAGTGCCTTTTAATACCAAACTAGTTGAGATATTACTGAAAATGAAACCGTAAAAGTAGAAAGACAGAAAATTAAAGTACAGAAAGAGATGAAAATGAAAACAAGTTAAAAAATAAATAATAATATAATAAAAATACATGGAAATAAATAAGTTAATTGCAAAAAATAAAAATAAAAGCCTTCCTCATATATAATAGAACATGCATCTATATAGTAAAAGGTTAAAAAGGAAACAAGGGAGGGAAAACAAAGGTTAATCTTCCTTGAATATTCTCATTTCTGATTCTATTCAGCCTTGTATGGCTACACATTCACCTTAACATTATCTTCTTTGCAACTTCCATGTCATGCTCATGTTGCTTTTTGGTTTCCCAGCTTTAAGCTCCATATAGCTTGCTGGCCTCATTGTGGTTCTATAGAATTTTCCCTTCAACTTAGTTGGGATTTTATTATTACCAAAAATGGCTGATGTATGACGCTACTTCACCCAACCTGCTCTAATCCTATGGCTTACATCCTCATCAACTACTTTTTTATGCAATATTAATCCCAAGTATTTAAATACTCCCGAGTGTACGCAGATATTTACAATGGATGCATCTCTTCTCCTTGCATTATTGAGCTCAAACTCCATATATTATGTCTTACTTTGATTTGAATAAAATCCCTTATACTCCAATGTACTTCTCCATAACTTCAACTTAGCACTATTACTTACCCTAATCTCATTGATTAACTCAATATTATCAGCAAATAACATAAACCATGGAACTTCATCTTGAATGTGTTTTGTCAGCTCATCCATACCAACACAAAAAGATAAAGTGCTTTAAGGTCGAACCTTAATGTGAACCAACTATGATTGAGAAATCGCTAGACGTGCCATCACAAATCTTCACATAGGTAGACCAATCCCTCTATCTTCATTACGAAAATAATGTAAAGTAACTTCCACTTCTACTTCCCATTTTCCTTCCCTTCTCTTCCCTTCCCTTCCAATTATGTCAAACATAATGGCAGAACTGAGTCACCCCTTCCTTGGGGATACCTTCCCTCACCTTACCATTCCTCTTCTGAATGAATTTTAAGTAACCAAATGTTGAATTCCCTAGGCACATAAACTGGAACTTGGGGTCAGTTTTATGTATAGGCCTTGATGAGGGTAGGATCTCTATCGTTGCTACGCAATTAAAGAGAATACTCCTTTGGAGTGTGAATGTTATAGTATTGCTCCAACAAATCACTATTTTGAGATCAAAGACAACAAAAAATATGATTTCATTTAAAAAATGTTCTAAAATTAGTTAGGTAAATTGAAGGGGATCCTAGCGCTAGTCGCTT
Source organism: Panax quinquefolius (assembly GCA_020205615.1). NCBI lineage: Eukaryota > Viridiplantae > Streptophyta > Magnoliopsida > Apiales > Araliaceae > Panax > Panax quinquefolius. The sequence continues at coordinate 79,243,540 of CM035155.1, forward strand.
TTTTCTAGGTGGACTAGGCATTTTTTAGGTGGTCTCATTTATTTATTTTTCTATTATATATACTTGATATGCTATACAAAACATATAATAGATGTAATTTTTTTTAATTTTACATGAAACATTACCAAAAAACAATCTTTTAAGGCACAAATTCATTTTAAGAATTATAGAGCTTCAAATTAAAGGTCGATTCTTTCTAAAGTGGAGAACAGACATCCAACCAAATTGAGGTGGAGAGAACGCTTTAGTGCTAAAGCGAGGATTAATCGGACCTAGATTTTTAGAACATTATTTACGAACATAAGATCTCCTTGCAAGGACAATGCCAATATGACGTTTCAATAGGTTGATTGATGAGGATTACAAGTCAAGAATAAAGCAAAGAATTTTTATATTTATTATTTAGAGTTTTTGTTACGTTTAATGTAAGAGTAATTGATGTAATTTATTTATTAGTGGTGATTTAGGACGTTAATTAGTGTTAGAAATTATTAACAAGAGTATTTTAGTCGTTTAGTACTTTTATTATTCCCCAAGTAATAATAGGTTTTGAGTCTATTTAAATAGTGATGTAATCTTCACAAGTCATTAAGACTACAAATTATTGATATTGAAGTTGATTATTATCATTCCCGTAGTGTTGATTTATGGAGTTGATTTACTAATGATACCCAAGTGATTTAAACATTGAGTTTAAATCCTAGTTTATTTTTCCGTTAGTTCTTCATTAATTCTTCATCCTATATTCGTGTTACATCATTTTTGGTATTAGAGCTTAAGATTTCTCCGTTAGTTTCTTAATTTTTGGCAGATCTTCGGTTTTCAAAAAAAATTTAAAAATTTTACTGTTCAATGATGGGGATCGCAAGTCAAGAGCAAAGAAAATTTTTAATATTTATTATTTAGAGTTTTTATTATGTTTATTGTAAAAGTAATTAATGTGATTTATGTATTTTATTTATTAGTGGAGATTTAGGACATTTATTAGTGATTAGGAATTATTAATATTTGCTAAGGGTATTTTAGTTGTTTAGTACTTTTATTATTCCCCAAGTAATATTAAGGTTTTGAGTCTCTTTAAATAGTTATGTAATCCCCATAAGACTACCACAAGACTACACATACTATTGATTGAAGTAGGAAACTGTATATTTTGATTTGATGTTTAAAGTAAATGCTCATGATTTTATGTAAAGTCATTCAAGGAATATATGCACAAGGACTTGGTGATAGATCAAATCTGTTAGGTTGATCTAAGCCTTTAATGTTTATCATTCTGTAAATGAATGTATTTATGAGGAGATCAAAGATGTTAGGTTGATCTATGTCTTGAGATTTAATAGATAGGCTTCAACAAAATCGTAGTCTATTGAGCTGATCGAGAGTTTGCAGAAGCCAATGCAGAATCGTAGAGCATCAAGGATCGTAGTGTGTCTGCCTTGAAGGGCCTCTCCGGAAATCATAGAATGGTCCAAACGTTTGCCGAGCCAACTCAGAGATCGTAGTGTGCTCTCGAAAACGTAGTCTGCAAGACAAGCAAGTGAAGATCGTAGTGTGCTAGGTCCTTAAGAGAAATCGTAGTGTTCTTGTTTGCTAAGTATCGGATCAAGCATCAAGGTGGCAAGACACCACGATCAGAATCGTACAGCATCATATGTATGTCAGAAGCATCAAGCCTTGCCCATTTGTTTAAAGATAAATCCCAACAAATGTGGAATGGGTTATAAACGTTAAAGTCCTCACCAGTCCCAATGACACAAAAGATATCCTTAGTATACAACAAAGAAACGTATTGAAGAAGCTAAGGAAAGTACCGTGGTCGAGGAAAACACCTTTTTCGGTGTTAGGTGAGATGGCATCTCTTTGTGTCGATGGGCAGAATACTAATCGGAAGATGTGTGAGAAAAGTCTCCATCAAAGTTCAGAAATGTCAAACGCATTTAATGCTTCAACGGATACATTTCAAGGATCACATATATGCAAAACATTTGCAGATGAAAGCAAGCAAGCATTGAACAAAACGCTGAAGAACACTCAACTCTCAACTCTACGATCTGAAAAAGAAAGCTTGCTCAGCTACTCAGTTCTTTCGAACAAGAGCTTAACGGCAACTGAGTAGCACCAATCAAGAACTTATCAACTACCAACCAAGTGAAGTAAGAAGTTTCAAGTCAGAAAAACTTGAAGAGTTCTAAGTGAACTGTGAAGAACCAAGTCTGCTGAACTTGAAGAGTTCAAAAGTGAACTAAGAAGTGCCCAGACTGCTGGTCCAGAAGGAATCTGAGATTCAGAAAGTGTAAAAGATATCCTTAGTGGATTTCCTACTCGAGGAGTAGAAGAGTGGATTAGGAGCTTTAAGTGCTGTGACCCACTTAAAACTGTTGTGTCTATTACATTTTTGCCATAACTGCTATAACTGTTATAACTACCTCACTCTCATTAACTCACCATATCTAAGAGGGAGTTCAAACAAATCTTAATTCCGCTGTATTTGAATCATTAACAAAACTAACAAAGGATTTCGAGAAGAATTTTAAATATCTATTCAAACCCCCTTCTAGATAACTATTGTGTCTCCGGGAACTAACAAAGTTGATTATTATCAATCTTACCGTATATATATTTTATCCATCTTAGTGTTAATTCGTGGAGTTGATACACTTGAGAGACCCTAGTGATTTTAATGTAGAGTTTAAATCTTAGTTTGTTTTTCCATAGCTTTCCATTATTTTTTTTAATCTCAAATCTGTCCTGCATCATTGATGTTGCACCAGAACAACTGGGACAAGAATCGGAACTGAAGAACTAGCATATTCACTTATAGATGCAACTATAGGACATGTAGGATCAAATGTACCGCAGTAAAGGAATAAGTTCTCCACTACTAAAACTGGAGTAATACATTTATTAGCATGTTAGTTAATAAAAAACATTAAGGTCCTAGGAAGGATATTAGATGGTTCAACTTTATGAACGTGCAGAGAAGAATGCTCAGTGCATGAACCAGAATATGGCACCCTTTTTAGAAGCAATCCTGAGATGAACATCAACAGAAGGATTATATACTGCGTTGAGATGAACATGAGAATGAGCTGAGCAAAAGAATCAACAGAATTAACAAGATGGGAATTAAATGACAAAGGAAAAAGGTCTATTGGCACCACATGAATATCACACACTATTTAATAACTATTACATATAATTGCTTATTTAGTAAGTAGTAACTAGCTGACAACTACTCTTAAAGCAAGAGTTTGATGCACTACAATTTTACTAATTCTTATTACTTCTTCAGCTCCAGCTTATACTCTGATCAGAAATGTTTCAGGTTTTTATTGGGGTGACGAAAAGGATGGGAGGGGTATCCTCCCTATTCAAGAGGAAACACAACTTGCTATTTGTTCATCTTTATGCCAGAATCTAGTAGAATTCACTAAGGGAACACTTAATCTTCAGCCAATAGGGGAGGTATTAAAACTATAAAATGGGCCCAAGTCTAGCATATGAATACATCAAACTCTTTAACTCAAAACCAATTGACAATGAGTAGAGTTGACCTTATTCATTATATATTAGACATGCTATTTCAAGTTATTCAATGTGGGACAAGATATATACACACTGCCCCCTCACGTGTAACCCGGGTTGGACATGTGTATGATGAATATAGAATCCCGCAAGACAAGTCCAAAGAAGAAATGGCACTATAGCCTTTGAATAGCTAGTAAACCACGTTCAACTTTTTGGCCAATTGAGCAGATAAATGGTTATTTTTTTACCCTTAAGAAGTGGACTGCAAGTGTGGTAAGAGTGAAAGATAAGAAGAGTGTTTAGGTAGCCCAAAGATAAATTCACTCTGATACTATGTTGGAATTATAAAATGGGCCCAAGTCTAGCATATAAAGATATCAAGCTCTGGAATTCAAAATCAATTGGTAAGTGGAGTTGGCTCTACTCATTGTATACTAGACATGCTATTTCAATGTATTCGATATGGGACATGATATGTACTCTTGTGGAGACTTGGGTTGATATATCAATGCTTAGGGGAAGAAGATGAGGATAGTAGTGGTTCTCTCGGTTTGTTGCAAGAAGAACGAGAGTGAGCTGACTAACTTTAGCAGCTTCAGTCATCTGTCAGTTACGAGAATGAGATTAGGGATAGGAAAGGATGCTTAGAATGAAGCCCACAGTGGTGCTTAGAATGACTTCATATTCATCTTTCTTTTGAGAAGCAATGGGATTCGAGAATTACGACTAGTATGAGACGTTTTTGATGACTTTATTAGGGTTTGTAAAATATTGTGCTCTCTAATGTGTAGTTTGCCTGATATCAGTCTGAGGGTCGTCATGTGGCTACTCATAAATTATTTCTTGTTTACAATGAGTGGGAGGAAGTGTTTGTTCCAAATGTTCTTCCTCGTATGATATCTCATAATTTCCCTATTGTTTTGGAGTTAGGTCCAGTGAAGTTGGGTCCTACCCCTTCTAGGTTTGAGAATTTTTTTCTCTCATTTCCAATATTCAAGAATCTTGTGGCGCAATGGTGGAGGGATTGACAAGTTAAGGAGTGGGTGGGGTTTTTTTATGCTAAAGCTTATGTTTGTTAAGGATAAGTTGAAAGTGTAGAACAAGGATGTTTTTGGGAACTTTCGTTTGACTAATCTTTTGAGGGAGGTGGGTGAGATTGATAGGTTGGAGAGTGGAGGGGTTTTTACTCTTTCTATGTAGTAGGCTAACAAACATGTTGCATTGAATGAGTACTATGAAGAATTAACTATGAGGGAGGTCAGTTGGAGGCAAAAAGCGGGGTTTAAGTGGGTTAGGGGGGAGATTGTAAGTCTAAGTTGTTTCATAAGATGGCTAATGGTAGGAGGATGAATTTTATTAAAGATATAAAGGGAGATTCAGGAGAGATTTTGAGTAACAATGGGTTTGTTGCGGATGCTATCTCTTCCTTTTGCAATTCGTTTGTTGAACTTGTGTCAAAAAGTTTTAAGTTCTTCAAGAGCCTTTTTCCACTTTTTGAGGTAGGATTACTTTGATTAAAGCATTTTTTTTCTATATTCTGATTAATTTTCTTCCTCTTCTTTAAGATTTCAGCGGGAGTCACAAACTCCCTACATATTATGTGTCGTTTCCTTTGGTCCGGGGCAAGGCAGGATTGGAAAGGTCATATAGTTAGTTGGGAGAAGGTGTCCCAGTCGAGGGAGTGGGGTTAAGGCCTTGGACACCTGATATGTAAGATCCTGTCTTTAGTTGTTATGTAGTTGTGGCAGTTACCCTTATAATCTACTTCTCTCTGGCATAAAGTGATTCAAAGTAAGTATTAGCCACCTTTGGAATGGGTGAATTGCTAATTCATGTGCCTCTTCAATAAGTCACTCAAGTCCCTGGAATTTTATCCCTTAGGGTTATGCATCTTTTGATTATGTACTTTTGGTTGTGTATCCTCGTTTATAACATTTCATCTCTCCAAAATGCGCCAGTGGTTAGATTTCTTTCGATTAGCATAGATTATATGTTTTTGACCTTTCATTTCTTTCATTGAATGATTGTGGAGCGATTGATTTGGCTTTCCTCTTAATTTATTCGTGTTCATTATCCGTTTATTTTGACAAGTGTCTTTGGAATATTGATTTATTTAATAGACTTATCTTGTAGTCATTTTTTTGGTTGGTCTTAATCGAGTGAATAGATTTCTTTTGGCTAATTATATTTGGAAATCAAAAGCTCGTTTTAAATTTAAAGCTTTTATTCGGGCTTTGGTACTTGATAGGTTTTTCCAATTTTGGTATTGACAATTTACGTGCAAGTATATATGATTAACAATTAATATAATGGTAAATAGAGTATCGATCTCAGGAGGAATTTTACTAATAATAACCAAATACTAATTTTATATCATTTCAATTTTAGTTAAACAAATGATTTAAGATTATGAAACTAATTATTTAAAATTAAGACTAAATTACTAAGCAAAGATTGATACCAGATTTAAATGATAAGATTATAACTTCCCCCAATGCCTCGTCTAAATTTCTTTTCTCTTTTCAATTAATTAATAATAACAAGTCGTTAACTGAGAATTAAAAGTTATTTATAAAACCTCTTCTGATGGTTAAATAAAAATATTTCTTCTAATTAAATCACTATATTTCTATGTGAAATAATTTAGTACAGATTCGTTAAGTTCAAATTCTCGCAAGGGTTACATGCGACATATAGGTATATTCATATCCTATACACAAATAATGTTATTCAATCCAAAGAAGAATAATCTAGACGCATGTTATCATGTTCAGGTCTAAACCCTAAAATTCATCTTCCAATTTCATTTAAGTTATCAAATTAATTGTTGGTCAAATAATTATAACATGAAGCTTCTAGGACAACACATCTTACACAACTACATATGTGAAAAGAATCACCTTTTCGACATATATAAAAAAACACAGCACAAACTGAGTTCTCAACAATTATCAATATAGTAAACTAAGTGTCTCCCCACCAAAAACTAATGAATTAGTTTCTCGTCTCATCTACACTGTCTTGACAGTGAGCTAGATCGGTTTTCTAACTCATCTTAAACCTCTACCCATATAAAGGAGTTGTTTAACTCAGTTACTATAAGTTAACACATGATTGTACATACACCTTAAACTCAATTACCATCTTAACATTTGATTAAGTTAAAGAAACTTGCACAGAATAATATGTTGTACAAGTTAGGAAACTTTCCTTGAGCGTTGCTTACAACTTACGTTATATCGCATCTCAAAAGCCCTATATATCACACAAGGACAACATACCAATTAGTCATATATTGACCCTCATATTTGTTTAATTTTAACTTTAACCCATTTCGTAATTTACGATGCTCGGGTTTTATAACTCGAAGCAACGTATCCACTCTTATACACCCCGATATATTCTTCTCTTAACTTCGTTCATAGCTGAGACTTTACTATCAAAGTCCCTTTTAATGATCTTACTATTTTCATTTCCATTTCGTTTTATATGATTCACGTTTGTATTATAATTTAAGCAACCACACTCCAAAAGTATTCCCCCGCTTGTGGTGTTTAAGAACGTCCCAACTACCATACTCGTCCTTCATGATGATTTAACTTTTCCTTTGTTCATACTTCTTAATGTTCCTTTGGTAATAAAATCGAAACATTACGCTAAACCACGTCTATAAGATGTCGGGTAACGTGAAACACTCAAGATTCCTCCAAAATTTGAGTATTTACATCGCATGTGAAACACTTCTCTAAAATTCCTCCAAAATTTGAGTATTTTAAAACTCATCAAAAACAACTATCCCGGCTTTGGCATGGATGGCGAATAGACATTTGATTAAAATTAAGCATGAAGCAACATCCAACATAAACATTGGCTAAATCAAATAATTAATAAAATAATTATTTTGGGAAAATATTACAAGGTTATTCGGATACCGCCATTTCGACCGAAACCGAATATTGAATAATAATCGGATATAAGAAATTCAAAAAAAAAACCGCCAAAATAATTCGGTTAAAATGGTTGATTCGGGACGGTAGTTCGGTTTTAAATGAACTACTGCCATGGCGCCTAAATGAACTAGAAACCGATCTTTGCGGTGCCGATCCGGATTTTCAGTTTTAAATTTCTAAGTGTTGTGCAATGCTTCCCACACCTACTTCAGCACCTCGTAACTTTCTCACCCGACATCAAAATGAGTCCGTTCTGGAGGCTTTTTCTTGCTCTTACTACACGCTACAAATCCCCCTGGACTGAAATTTTTTATGGATTCTCTAACAAGCCTTTAAACTTTGTCAAAAGTCCTTTGTTGAGCTAATTTTCAACTTAATATTCTTTACGCTTATTTTTAGTAAATTCGTAACTTACTCATTCGAAACCCGAATGAGCTCGTTCTTGAGCATACAACTCACTTTTATTGCACGCCACACAACTTCGAGAAAAACAGTCTTCAAAAGTGTTAGCTACCATAAAGATACTAAACTAAGTTTTCAACTTATAACGTCCTTTACTAAAATTTTTGCCATAATTTCATTATAACACATTTTTACTCCGTTTCACTTGGAATAATTCTGTAACTCATACGAGTACGTTTCTTCCCTCCTGGAATTCAACTATTAGCTTACGAACTATAATTTCAACTAGTCCGATAAACAACAATTTACAAAATTTTCATAATTTCTTTGTTCGATTCATTTCTTTAGCTACGTTTTCACTTTCTATTCATTTTACTGGTGATTTCACTAATCTCATCCTTATTAGTCCGGATCCTTCATGATACATCTCATAACAACAACCACCAACAAAGCAATGTATAATCATAAAACTTAAAAGTTGTTTTTAAAGGTTAAGGTTTCAAGTTATTTTCATACATATTAGCATGGTTAAATGTATAACCAATGTCTTACACCATCTTATACTTCCATTTTCTATAAGCTATGTAATTCTACATATAAAACTTAAAAGAATGGATTAAAGCTAGGATTTATTACCTTTCTCAGTTCTTCTTCTTTCTAATTTGAACAAGTATGAAAGCTTGCTCTCTTCTTTTTTACGAAAGCTACTTGCTAGCTTTTCTCTCCCTTTTTCCTTCAATTTTCGAACTCTCTCCCTTCCTCTCTCAAATTCTCTAGAGTTTCTTCTCTTGGATTTGTGAATTGGTAGGAAATGAAGAAGAATGGCTTGCTATTTATAGGAAGTTTAAGACTTAGGGCAAATTTTAACGACCGAGAAATTTGGATCCTTGTAAAATAATTTTATTTAATAAAATAATATTATTTGTTATTATTATCTGTTATTAAGATGAATGTCGTTCTATAACCTAGAAACGTCGTAGTATTTTAACTACGTGAAGGAATTAAAGTGTTTAAATTTTCAAGATGAAAATAAAAGTTTTTCGAAATTTTTTCCGAAAAACACTATTCATAGATTTCCACTCGGGAATTATTTTTGAACATCCGAGAAATACGTAACGTTATAATATCGAGGTGAGATGGATTATGTAATAATAATCTAAGTATGGAAAACGTAATATTTTGCATGCGGACTTAAATTAAGAACGTTAAGGATTAAAGACAAAATGAATGGAATGGTGGATCTTGTATGAAGTACAAGTCCAATATGCATTAAGGGACAAGTCCAAGATGTATTAATGATTAAGCTAAGTGTTGGTTTATATAAAGCCCAAATTGATTAATGCAAGCCCAAAGATAAGTTAAGTAATTTAATACCTAAGCCCAATTAATGATTCATTGGGTAAAGCATGATCCATGGAGCAATCCATGTTGATATGGGTTAAACTTGGTGACCAAGTACTTTATGTGATGGCCAAACAATGGATATGTTTTGTGATGTCCAAGTAATTAGTGTGGCAAGCAAGTATACTTAGTTGATAAGTAAGTGACTAGTAAGGAGGTGACTTAAGGAGGTGGATGTTCTAATGTCCATAATGCCCTAACCTTAGATGCTCTATAAATAGCAAGCTCACAATTTATTTGTTGGTTGTTAGTTTTCATCCAACATTAAACAACTTATTGGTTAGAGAGAATAAGCACTTTTAAGTCAAAACATCCATTGTTAGATTTTCCAAGAAGAAGAAAGCTAGTCATCAAAGGTAAATGATCTTATGATCTTATATCTTCCATCTCTATCATTGTAGGGTGATGAGAGAAGTGTAGTCTAATAAGCATGTATGATAAGAACATATAAGGATTGAATAATCAATGGACTTAAGCCGTATAAGTCATGAATAAGTAAGATAAACCTAAATAAATTATGAACTTATGATGAACTTGTCATATGTTTGCCATATGAAGTTAGTATGTTTGATAAGATGTGAGAATGTTGATTAAAGGACTTAAATCAATAATAAGTCATAAGGAATGGAATCTAAAAAGTTATAATTTGTTAAGTCATGAACTTATGGAGAATAAGCCAAAACCTAACTTGAAAATAAGTTGTAATATATAAGTTAAAATGTTTATAGAATGAATTGAATCCATTTAGAACGATGATCAAATCGTTAGTAATGAAGTTTTGCCGGAATTCACACGATTGGACGATAATCGTCGAATTTTGTGTTTGAACTCGGAAACGTTGTTTTTCAATGGAGACAAGTCATATTTGGCATTATAGAGTTGTGGACTCGAAAAATGACCGGATTTCGACTTAGAACGAAGAAACAAGCGTTGAACGTTCACGGACGTTTATCGTTTTCCTTAAAAATGAATTAATAGGTGAATTTTGAGTAAACGAAGTCAAATAGATAAATTTCGTGTATGAACGCGTAGAGTATGTAATTTGTGAACCGTAGGCTCTTGAACGAGCCAATTCGACTTATAACGAAGAAATTGCGAGCCCGGAAATCTCACAAAGTTGAAAATCTGTCAAATTTTTCTGAGGCACAGAGTCCGTGCAGCAGCATGACTCGAGTTGCTTAGAGGTCTCAGGCCACAACATGAGGCCGAGGCATCACACATTGTTAATCAGTGCTGCAATACGCCATAATAAAGAGGACTTCAGCGGCCAATAGCTGAAGTTCGGGTCTTAGCTTCAGTTTTTCTACTTAACAACAAGGGGTGAAGAAGAGGGAGTTAGCCAGAGCCGCCAAAATTTTAGGGGTTTACATAGAGAGGATTGCTTATGAAGATAAAAGGAAAGGCAATGAAGTAATACAAACTTAATAAGAATAATGAAACAGTATTAAGACATTGTTGAACCTTAAGTATGATCAATTAAGGTTAAAGTGAGTCAATTGTATGTGAATGTAAGAACGACGTAACGAAAAGTCGGAACCAATAATAACAAATCTAAGTCATGTTTAGATTGAGAGGAAGGGTAAGATTCATTAGGAACCGTGTATGTTCATTCATGACCTAATGTGTTATGTGATGTTATCATTTACTGTAGAGACTTAAAAGACTTAACGTGAACGTGTTATAACTGTAGCAGACGCTGAAGGCAAGTATTTTAACCCTTGTTTCAGTTCAATCTGAACAAGCTTTGTAATTCATGTTTTCTTATAGATGAAGTATTGTATGATGAAGTCAAAGCCAACTCTTTCGGCTAGACTTATATTATGTTTCTATCAAAGCATGGTCAATGTTTACCAAGTTATATTGGTGTGGTTTTCAAATGAAGATTGAGTATGCTAAAAATGTTTTGTCGTCAAACGACAGGCACGTGAGGTTGCCACAACTTAAACGTACATACGCTTAATAAATGTAGTGTCGATCAACATAGAGTACTATAGTCGATCACATAGACGTGTTTTCGAAGAAATGTCGGACTTACGGACTTAGTGCCGGATGTCCTTTTCAAAGAATTTATGAAATGCTCAAGGTCTTGGACCGGAATTGATGTTTTATCAATATTGTTGTTGTAAACGTTTTGAATGAAAAAAAGAAGTGTTATTTTGAATTATCGATAGTACTTCATAACTATTGTTCAGTTATTGAAGATATATGATTCCTATGTTTCAAGTATGTTGTTTATTAGAATTGTTATACTTGCTGAGCTAGTCATGCTCACTCTTGCTTGAACTATATGAACACATCTAAGATCGAACGGACCGAAGGCGGCAAGGATAAGGGCAAGGCGAAAGACGAACCCGTAGAATACTTATGTAATAGTATAGGGTGAATGATTGTAATATATTTGATATTATGACAAGAACAAATGTAATGGTTATAAAGAACCTGGGGAATGTTAATATTATTTTGAATATATAGAAGACATACTCGTTCTATTGAGGCTTTTCAATTGAATGTATGTGTGAATGGTAGTACCGTGTAGCACCGTGTAGCACCATCTGTCGGGTTGGAAGATACCCGGATTTGGGGGCGTCACAAAAATGGTCATTTAGCTTACTGATACAATCCTGACGAGGCTCGCATCAAACAACAATGACTCAATTCAAGTTCTGAGAGTTCATCAAGTAATTTTAAATAATTGGGCTTGATCTCGGATTGACATGCAGAAGATTACAAATCACTTGATATTTTAATTGGATTCATAGCAGCCACGAATTATTAAGCATACACAGCAGTCTTGCATTTGAAGTAATGGAGGCTTGTTAACATATATAATGTGGGCCTTTCAAGTCTTATCACTAATATCATGTGGGTGATTTAATTATTCAAATTCAGCAAGTTAAGGACCCTTCATTCTCATCCGTACTAACATGCAAAGTGGGCCACGGATCCTAACATATTCAGCATTAAAACGTGGGCATCATGGGAAACTAAATCAAAATATTAAATGGGCCAATTAAGGAATCAGTAACTTGTTTCAAACTTCCCAAACTTCATATGGGCCTATCATAATTGATATCGGATTCATGTGTACACAGATTATTCATGCAAATAAATTCGATAATGTCCCAAGTCAGGAAGGAATTTTAGTTGCTTCACGTGGCAAGAAGAGTCCGAACGCGGTAAGGTTTATCGGAAGGATTCTTTTGGATTTCTAGAAATTAGTTTTTGATTAGGATTTATTATTAGTTAAGATTTACTTTCTAAATAGGTTTCTATTGTTTTATAGAAATAGGGATTTCTATTCTCAATTGGTTTGTAATTCCTATTAGGATTAGAGTTTTTGTAACTAGTATAAATAAGGGTTACATCTATTGTAATTGACATTTCAGATTATTATTCACTACAATTAGTGAGTTTATTCTCCTTTGGTTCTTTGAGGACTCACGAATTATTCATGGTTTGTCTATGAATGTTCAATTTGACTTATCATACCAAAATACATAGTTGTGTGTGGCGTCTTCTACTGCATCAATCGTCGATTGTACCGAGATTACCTCTTACATATAAACGAGGGGTCAAGGTGTCATTGATGTTCCATTCAACGCAACTTCCTTGCGCGATCGATTGTACCAAGGTTCTCGTCTCTTTATAGGCGTTGGGTTACGGTGTCATGAGCGTTCCACCTTACGACTTTGCTAGAAACGATCCGGGTAACGACCACCTCACGCAAGCGTGCCGTGGAGTCTATCACTTACTAAATATCTACCAAGACTTAGCTCCTAAGTTTGCTCCTTAGCTTCTCCCATAAGTTTCTTTAACCTAAACCACCTAACTAAGCATGGTTAATTGGTGTGGGATGGGATTGCAAGCTTACTTGCTAAGCTTCCTCCTTCCGTTGGTCCATTCACTTAGTTTGATTACTTTAACCAATTAGTTAGCCGCAATATTTACCTTTGACTTTCGCATTCTTACCGTATAAATTTCATATTATACGCGTATTTTACTTCGTTAACTTTCCAAAATTCGTTACATAGACTAAAAACTGTGTTTTTCATTTTCAAAATTTATTAGATATTTCGTCTTCCCTCGCCATATTAACATTAGCGTGTTTTTCAAAAAATCAAAAAAACGCAAAAGCGTTTTCGGGTGAATAGTGTTTTTATGTTTTTTTCTCGAAATTTTTTTATTTTCTTATACGAATCTCAAACTCGTAATTTCTAACACACATTCTAGGTCATAATAAGACCTTTAAACACAACACAAGATATTATCAATAAAAAACTTATTTTATTAAATAATTATTTTTAATTCTAATTACAAGACTATCTGATTTCTCGGGTCGTCACATTCTTCCTCCTTATAAGGATTCCGTCTCCGGAATCACTGCTACAAAATTAAATCAAAATATAGATGACTTCTTCTTACAACCTTTATCTAAGGTATTATCCTATTTATACATAAATTTAGTAAGTGTTAATTTACCAATGCTTTTTCCCTTACTTGTACTTCCTACCTTCGTCTGTTTCTTGGACAATGTCTTGCTTGATGATCTTTTAATCTACAATTAAAACATACACCTTTCTTTGGATTGGGGAAATCAGGAGAGATGTCCCTCTTGCTCACAGTTATAACATATCTTCTTAGCTTTCCTACATATCCCATATGATACTTTCTGCAATTCTCACAAGCTTGACCCTTTTTCTTCAGGTCTCGTTGCTTATCTTCAGAACTATTACTCCACTTTCGCTTGCAACTTCCCTCAACTTTATCTCTTTCTTCCTCTCTTACTTTGTCTATCTTGACTAAAATGACCTAATGCGTTATTTCCTCCCTCGGCTATCATAATCTTCTCTAAAATCATTTTGAATGAATCTATCTGAAACATCGATAACTTCTCATAAAGCAAAGGTTTCAAACCTGCTTAAACCTACGTGCCTTTCTCTCCTCAGTGTCCACTTGATGTGAATCAAACCTCGCCAGTTCGTTACACTTGACAGCATACTGGGTACCAACATGTCCCCTTGCTTCAACTCTAAGAATTTCATCTCCATTATACTCTGCATACCCTTATGGAAATAGTTGTCGAAGAACAACTCCTTGAACCGTTCCCATGCTACTACACCTTCTCCAGTTCTATTCTGGTTGGCCTCCCGCTAGAAGTTAGCTTAACCTTTTAACATATAGGTAGCAAAAACCATTTTTTGGTCCTCTTCTACCTTTGCGATAATAAATGTCTTCTCAATTTCTTTTATCCAAGATTGAGTCTCTATAGGCTCGGTGGTCCCCTTGAACTCAGGCGGTCTCACGCTCTTAAAATCCTTAAAACTTGCCATCGGCACAGCTTGCGGATTATTATTTACTCTGACGGGGTTTTTATTTATAGCCCCTAGTAGAAGATCCACAAACTGTTGCATATTTTTTGCTTCATCTCCATTCTCATTCTATGCCCCTTCTTTGATCACTTTGATCTCTTTCCGACGGCATTGTTTTGTATAATAAAATATATTATTCTCATCCTTCATTTTAAAGCATCATTATTAATGCAAAAATTTACTTATCATTTGTTCTTTTGTTTGAAATTATCTTGTCCTAAAACTCCCGTTCCACATTAATTTTTCCTTATATATATATATATTTGTGCTTTCCTGTATAAGGTGGATATGGATTGGACTTTCATGAAAGGAATAATGTGCTTGGTTCCCCTGTTGGTCCTTCTTCCTGTTTTACTGTTCTCTTCTTTCTTATCCTTTTATTTCTCTAATATATATATTGTTAGAAGATATTGCATGATTGTAGTTTCCATAATCAGGGTGTACATATTACTGTAATTTAGGAATTTTCATAACTGTAATTAGGATACAATTAGGATTGTGTATATATATATATATATATATCAACCTATGTATTAGAGAATTTCAATTCAATAATAATAAACTATTCAATTTCATCACGGTATCATAGCATGGTCTTTAACATCCAAGTTCTTCCTTAGTCTTGCTTTTCTTATTTTTTTCTCCCATAACATACAAGTTCTTCCTTGGTCTTCTCGTTGCTTTTCTTATTTTTTCTTAGAAACCTAGTTGAACGAATTTGTAAGAAGGAATTGAGACCATAATTGGATTACGCAAAGTCAGGCTACCACCATAGGAGCTTCCAACCTCTGACCCACTGCCACACGCGTAGCAGGCCAACGCCACGCGCCACTGTCAGCCGGCGTGTGTGCCGTCTCTGATAATTGTCTAACGACTTGGCTTTTTCCACAGTGTTCGTCTCTCCCCCCACTTGCTATCTACAGTGGTATTCATGTGTTTGGTTTAGGTTTACAGACTTTATTTCCTTCAGTTGGTTTCGTTGGCGACGTGATACTGCAACTTGTTTTCCTTCAGTTGGTTTCGTTGTTTCCTTTAGTTGTTTTGATACTGGTACTCTTCTCTTGCATATACTATGTGTCACAATACAATGCACTTTTTCTTTGATATCCTTTTGGAAGGTTTATTCTCCTAGGATATATAGTGTTTCTATCTGTTATATGGCGGAACAAAGTGGTGTTAGTAGTGGGATTCATAAGTGTAGCATGGAACGACAAGCTGTTAGAAGCCATACTCTTAATTCAACATTTGTTCTAAGTCCCTTCAAATTGGATGGAACCAACTATTTGGCATGATCTCAAACATGGTGCATGTCAATTGAGGCCAATCGTATGCAACACTTCATCAATGGAACAACCAGTATGCCTGAGAAACCAGGTATGGCCCAAGAAGAATGGAAATTTGATACTTCCATGGTGAAAACGTGAATTTTTAATTCCATGGAACCTAGTATGCGGAGTAGTTACATGTTCTTCACTACCTATGAGCTTTAGGAGGCTCTCTCTCAAACTTTCTCTATTTTTGGTGATATGTCTAAGGCATATGATATTTGTAAAAGAATTCGTGAGCTAAGTCAAGAGGAGATGACTGTGGCTCAGTATTTTGCAGAAATTAATGCTCTTTGGCAAGAGCTTGATCATTACCGGGTTTTTTTAGCCAAATGTCTGGAAGATGCAACTGCTTATCAAAAGTTTGTTAGTGAAGATAGAGTTGTGGATTTCTTGGCAGGTTTGAATATAGAATTTGATCAAGTTTGAGCACAATTGATTGGTCAGACACTTTTTCCATTACTGCGAGAGGCTCGTGCTAGAGTCGAACAAGAGGAAAGTAGGCGTCGGGTGATTGTTCTAAATTCAAATTCTGTTGACTGATCAGTCATGGTTTCGTATCCTAAGTTTGGCTCCACCATTCAGTCTCCTGTTGAGAAGGAATCCTGTGAATGTGATTACTGTGGGGAAAAGAACCATACTAAGGATTGTTGTTTCAAGCTTCAAGGACGTCCTAAAGGGCGAGGGGGACGGTTTGGTAGTGGTCGTGGATATGGATCTCAGTTTTATGCGACTACTACAACACTTCCTGTTGATGCATCAAGTGCTTCAAGCACTACTACTGCACTCACTCATGAGGAAATCTAAGCTTTTCGGAAATTCAATTCCAAATCTACTTCTCATTATGCTCATCCAAGTATACATTCTTGTGCTTTTACTGTTTCATCAACTTGCTCTGGTTGGATCATTGACACATGTGCTTCTGAGCATATGACCGGATCCTCCACCCTTTTTACTTCATATACGCCTTGTTCTGGAAAAGACAAGGTTTGCGTAGCTGATGGTTCCCTCTTTTATCTGTGGGAGAGGCTCTATAGTTTGTACTCCTTCATTGACATTATCATCTGTTCTCTATATTCCCTCATTTACTGCAAATTTGTTATCTGTTCAACGTCTTTCTGAATCCTTAATCGCTCAAAGAACCTTTTCCCATCTCATCAGGTTTTTCGGACTTGGTGACAAGGTAAGATCGGCGATGGTAGTGCAGTTAGTAGTCTCTATTATTTAGATGTTCCCTCGTCAAATATGTTCCATACTCATGTTCTTCACTCTACTTCTAACTCCAACCTGACCTCTCTCCATCAATGACATCGACGTTTGAGACATCTTTTTCAGTATTAAAGTCTTTATTTCCATCTTTAGTTAAGCAATGTAATAAAATTCAGTTTTTGTGTGAACTATGTGAATTGAGTAAACACATGTTTTAGCTATTAATAGTTGACATTCTGAATCTTTTGCTATTATACATACTGATGTGTGGAGACCCTCTTGGGTTGTTTCCCGTTCTAGTTATAGATGGTTTGTTAGTTTTATTGATCGTTATTCTCGTGTCACTTGGATTTATCGTCGGCGTTCCAAAAATGAGGTGTTTGATTGTTTCCAGGAATTTCATAAAATGATTCAAACCCAATTTGAAGCTAAAGTCAAAATTCTCCATAGTGATAATGGTCGTGAATATATTAATAATAATGTTTTTGCATCTTATCTCTCTCAGCATGGCATTATTCTTCAAACCTCCTGTGTCAAAACTCCAGAACAAAATGGAGTAGCAGAAAGAAAGAATCGACACTTACTAGAGGTAGCCCGCACTCTTATGTTCACAATGAACACCCCTAAATTTCTATGGGGAGATCTTTGCTTACATCACAATTAAAATATTTAATTTATTTTATAAATATTTTTAATAATTTGATTTATGATAAATCGACTTCCTTTTAGAATTCTTAGAATTCTTGGGAACAAAAGTCCAGTGTCTTTTCTCCAACATGGAACAAGTCATTCGCCTCAAGTTTTTGGTTGTGTGTGCTATGTTCATGATAAATCTCCCACTTGGGGAAAATTAGATCCCAAGTTTTTTCGGTGTGTTTTCATTGGTTATTTTCCAACTCAAAAAGGTTATTTGTCACTTGGGATGTAACTTTTTGGGAATTGGAACTTTTTTATTCTTCTTCACCTTCTCTTTAGGGGGAGGATGTTATTGATGAGGAGAAGCTTCCTCTTGAGGCTGACATTTCAAGCCTTACTATACCATCTTCTCCTGTTCTTGTTATTATATCATCTTCTCCTGTTCCTGTGGTTGTTTCTGATAATTCTACACAGGGGGAGTTACATAATGAGCCCGAGTTGAGAACCTATGTTCGAAGAGGCAAGAATAAGGTGACCATTTCTACACCACTACACCAACCCTGCTCAGAACGTAGTCTTGATAATGCTAATGGTGAGAATCCTAATCCTACTTGTTCTTTTGATATATTGACGTTCCTATTGCTATTAGAAAATGGGTTAGAGCTTGTACTCAATATCCTATTTCTAATTTCTTAGCATATGATAAATTATCTGTATCCTATCACTCCTTTGTTTCTTTCTTATCTTCAATATCTGTTCCTCAGGGATGGAGAGAAGCAATTAGTGATGAGAATTGAAAACAGGCTATGATAGAGGAGATGAATGCCCTGAAAAAGAATGATTCATGGGAACTAGTTTTCTTCCTTACGGGAAAAAACCAATTGGTTGCACATGGGTATATATAGTCAAACAGAAGTCAGATGGAACAGTTGAGTGAATCAAAGTCAGGCTAGTTGTAAAAGGGTATACTCAAACTCATAGAATTGATTACCAGGAGACATTTGCTCCTGTGGCAAAGATGAACTCTACCATAATTTCATGTGCAACAAACTTTAGCTGGGATATTCAGCAATTGGATGTGAAAAATGCGTTCCTTCATACCGACTTGGAGGAGGAAGTATACATGGAAATACCTTCTGGTTTTGCTTCATCTGTCACTAAGGGTAAGGTGTGTAAACTGCGAAAGGCTTTATATTTTTTGAAGCATTCTCCCGAGCCTGGTTTGATAGATTCCATAAGGCAATGATAAAATTTGGATATAAGCAGAGTCGAGCAGATCATACTCTTTGTCAAACAGATAAAAGGTAAGACTACCATTTTTATCGTTTATGTTGATGACATTTTGGTGACAGGGGATCATAGAGAAGAGATAGTTAGTCTCAAAGCGAATCTCGCCAAATAGTTTGAAATTAAAGATCTTGGTCCTTTGAAATATTTCCTTGGTATTAAAGTTGCAAGATCTTCCAATGGGATGTTTCTATCTCAAAGGAAGTATGTCCTTGATCTTTTAACAGAAATTGGCTTGTTGGGATGTAAACCTGCTGATTCTCCTATTGAAGTTAATCATCATCTAATAGGTGGCACAGTACCTACAGTTGATAGAGAAATATATCAACGTTTGGTGGGACGATTGATATACCTTTCTCATACTAGACCTGATATATCTTATGCTGTGGGAATAGTGAGTCAGTATATGCATGAGCCTCGACATTGTCATATGGAAACCGTTTACAGAATTCTGAGGTATCTCAAGTCTGCTCCTGGAAAAGGTTTATTGTTCACACCACATGGTCACATGAGAGTTCATGCTTTTTCGGACTCGGATTGGGCTGGCTCTATAGAGGATCATCGTTCTACGTCAGGTTATTGTTCATTTGTTGGAGATAATCTTGTTACTTGCGCAGTAAGAAATAGTCCGTGGTGCAAGATCCACTTAAGAGGCTGAATATCGAGCTATCGCTTTGGGTATATGTGAACTAATGTGCTTTCGAACCTTGCTAGAAGATTTGGGTGTTACAACTAAAATGCCTATGCAGTTATTTTGTGATAATAAGACAACCATTAGTATTGCAAACGACCCAGTACAACACGATAGAACAAAGCACATTGAGATTGACACACTTTATCAAAGAAAAGTTAACTAGTGGTCTTATTTGCTGATCTTTCGTCAAAACAGAAATCAACTTGTTTATATTTTGACCGGTATGCGAGACATCTATACACCAACTTGAGGGGGAGTGTTAGAAGATATTGCATGATTGTATTTTCCATAATCAGGGTGTACACATTACTGTAATTTAGGAATTTTCATAACTGTAATTAGGATACTTGTGTATATATATATTAACTTATGTAATAGAGAATTTCAATTCAATAATAATAAACTATTCAGTCTCATCATATATATATATATATATATATATATATTTACCCTTAGTTTCCTGTATTAGGTGGATATGGGTTGGACTTTCATGGAAGGAATAATGTGTTTGGTTCCCCTCGTGATCCTCCCTCCTATTTTACTGTTCTCTTCTTTCTTATCCTGTATTTCTCTCTCTAATCTCTCTCTTTGCTTTCGGTTCTGCATCACCTGAATTCATTCAGTCAACTCCGATAAAACAAAAGATCGTTAGAGAATGGGGGAAACAGCTATTATCATGCTTAAGACTAGGTACATTGTATCTTTAGGATTGCCTTTAACCTAAAGGTGGACCTGGGCTGAGTTTGTCGAATGAAGCTAAACTTTAGATAAAAGAGTATGCAATGTCAAGTAGAGGTAGTAGTAGCTCATAGTGTCCAGTTCTGTTTTAAGCTATTGATGATGTGGGGTGCAATTGGGATGAGGTAATGAGAGCATCATAAACAGATTAAGTTTAGAAACTTTATAAAATCAGTTTGGTTTGCTTAAAATTTGATTTTTACTATTTGAACATTTTTGCTTGCCAAGCACTTTAGTTATGGCCTCTGGCATTTGAAGAGAGAGTGTTGATCAAACAGTAAGCCACCAAGCAGAATGTAACCTTGGAAACTGGAAACACCTTAACTCGAGTCTTGGCTGAGGAGCAAACTTTGGTTCTGATTGTGGCAGAAGCTAGTTATGTCAGATAGTCAATTCCCAGCTTTCAGTAAGAGAACTAATATTCTTTCTGTGATGAAAAAAAATAAATTTTGTAAGCATTGATGTATTGCATTTAATGTTGTTTTTTATTTTTGGGTTATATTGTGTTGAATTTCCAAGTCCAAGAACTTTGTTTTCTCCGAGTTCTTTTTCGCTAAAATTTTTTACACGTTTACGATACAGGTTATACACTCATTTGATGCTCAAACAGATGGTGAGCTAAGTCTAGCAGTTGATGATTATGTTGCAGTTTACCAGGTACTCTTGTCCCTGCTGCCAATGAAATTTTCTTCTGGTTACGATGATTACCAAAGTATAAACTGTTATATATATATATATATATATATATATATATATGTATCTCTAACTATTTATATTTTTTATTACCTTCATGCATGGTTAAACTGTTTGACAAGTTCAGTTTCTGGACAACATGAATAAAGAAAAGTTTCTGATTTAACAGGGAGACCTTTAACCTTGTCTGGAGTTCTAGACTTTCTGATTTAGGAAAACATGATTTGGATTATGATTGACAATGTTTATTGATGTACCATGATTTTTTCTAAAATTAAAAACGCTTACTTCAGTAAGTTTTGGAGTCTTGATTCGTGCATGAAGCAGTACAATGACCAAGAAGTGTGTGTTTTTTGAAAACCAATAGTTACCACCAGGTCCTTGATAGTGTGTGTTTTCTTTAAAGTTCTATTCTGTCTACATTGTAACAAGGCCATGAAGGCATGGATGCTTAAGATGTTTATAGAGTATAATTCATGACAAAGCGCTTTCGAGTGTGGGTAAGCATTGTGGTACAGATCCTATTTAAATATGCCTATCCTACATGGGTCAGAGGGTTGTAAACTAGGACGATTTTGGTCGCTGGATTTTTTCCATGTAGGATGCATCTTCTAGGTTCTATTTCCTTATTTCAAGATCTTATGACATGGAAATCTCTGATTTGCTAGGTTGCATGGACTCAAATGGAGTGTCTGGTCAAACATAGGCAATCCTCAATTTTGCTAGTTGTTTATACTAAAATGAAGTGTCCAACTCCCATACTCTTGTTGGAGTGTAGAGTGTCGACACGGGTACTTCAGAGAAAAGTGTAGAGTTTATGTAACATAGCTACTTTGTGCTTGTAGGTAAGTGTGCGTTGCAGGGTGCAGGCGAATTTTTTTTTTGCATTGCACATGGTCTATATTTGGTTCAGTATGTAACTATATTTAGGATTAAATTAGGTTTCTAATTTTGAAATCTTAGAATTATGGGGAATTTTTTAGTCTAAGGTCGACTCGGTTATTTGAGTATTTTTGGTATGTAGTTTCCTAGTACAAGTTAATAATTAGGTAGGTTGTGTTGTCCTTTATTGGTTATATATTAGGGTTTCTGGGTTATATTAGGGGGTTTTCTTACTCCTACATAAGTATTTTAATCTCTGCAAGTTTAAGGGAGTTGAGTAATTTCAGAATTAAGTTATATAATTTTGGCTTTGCGCCGTTGTAGGCTGAATGAAGATCAGAGGTCCTTGATGAGATATCTCTTGAGATACCTTAGATGATGGAAACTTGGCAATATTTGGGAAAGTTGGATATTTATAACTAGGATTTTAACCCGTGCCTTGTGAATGCGAGGTAGAGTTATTTTACTGGGTAACTGTCAGAGTGGGTGACAGTGAGTGGACATCACCACCACTGGTAGTGATTTGTCATGTCGTGGTGCAGCCACTCTGCTAGAAGCTAAGACTGAGGGAGAGTTGAAGAAGAGGGTTGACAGCAGGAATGGTTTTCTGTTGAGGAATTTTTTTTTGTTTTTTATGAAAATGATGTTTAGGCATATGTCTCTGGCACGCAACTGGATCACTAGTTTCCCAAATTTTGATTCTGTTATTTTATCTGTTTCTTTGTGCTTATTTTTCTGAACAGGTTGCTCCTAATGGATGGTCTGAAGGTAAATGCATGGGTAAAGCTGGATGGTTTCCCTCGGCCTATGTGGAAAGACAGGATAAAGCTCTAGTAAGTAAAATAGAAGCAATTTCTTCACCATAAATGCCACATTTTGTTCCTAAGCTACTTTTACGAGGGTCTATATTTGTAAATTTTATCTAGGGAAGAAGTGGTTTGTTTTGATTCTTTACTCTGATATAATAAAAATCATTCTCTCTTTTTTCGGGCAATTTTCCCTTGTACAGTAAACTAGGTTGCATATTAATGTTATTATTGTAGCTATAAAGCTTTTTCACCAATGGCTGCCAAAAAAAATTCCCCATGGAATCAATATGAAATTCATTTTTAACAGTATAATTATGTATTGCTAACAAACAATACTTGTGAGAAATTCCTTGGTTATCATTATTTGTAGTGGGTTGGCTTGTGCTGTCACCTTGAATCTTCGATTCAAAGAATATGGGTTATTATTGATTTTTCTATGAATGGTTTCTCCGTCGTCAGCTTAATTGGTTATACCCAAGAGTTGCTCAATCAATTGTGATGGGTATATGTGATGAATTAATTTTTTCTTATACGTCTGTCATTTTCTCTTTGTTAATGCCATCTATGATAGTCAATCGATGAATCAAAAACTATAATTTTCTCTTTGTTAGTGTCATCTATAATGATAGTCGATAGATGAATCAAAAATCTTAAATTTAATACTCCCTTCATTACTATTTTAGGTAGTTTCAAGTTAAATGTCTATTTACCTTAATGATCAATTTTTTTTTTTATCATAATTTGCTATAATAATACCCTTTATTATTAATTGTTATTACCTTATATTCTATGACATATTTATGAAAGATAACTAGTTAATATCTAAAAATTATATAATTAAATGAGAATTTAAATATGAATAATTTTATCATTTTATTTTTTCTTAATATGCGTAAAAAGTTTATGGGACGGAGGGAGTATATTCTTTCGGTCGGTATTTGTGCTAATCTCCTGTTTTTTGCAAAAATTGAACCTTATAACATTTCATTTAGCTTAATTGTTATGTAGGGGTTATATATGAAGTCTTACTAGTGTCCTAACTATTATTCTTCCCTATTACAAAAAACTAACCCCAAGATTGGAAAATACTCCGTAATTCTTTCATTTTTTACTATTTGTTACTTTCTGAATAAGAGATGCTGTAAGCATATACCATTTGGAACGGATAGCGGTACTATGATTTTTCCCTAGTAAAAAAAAAAATAGTGTGTTTGACAAATAAAAAATACTTAAACAAGTAAAAAATAAATTGTTTCATATTACTTTTTTTTTAATTATTTATTTTAAATGTAAATTATTAAAATAAATATTTTGAGAAGTAAAGATGGGTAATTGATGAAATTACTAAAAGAAATAGTGATAATTTAGTAATATTCTTGGTCAAATTTGATTACTAGATTTGATAAATAACTTCTGATTATTTTTAATTTAATATAAAAAGTGATTATAAATTGTTTTAAAATTATATTATGACATTCTCTTGCTTCTTAAAATTAATTATAAATAGATTTAACTATTTATAAGCGATTTTGTTGGGAAGTTCCAAAGTCGATGTTTATTTTAGTGATGAGAAATATAATTATAATTCTTAATCTTGATTGTCTGACAGGAACAAAGTCATTTTCAGAAGAATTCAATCAACTTAGTTCGGATAATGCTCTAGTCTTTTTATTATTTTAGGATAAAAGGTTCTATCCGAATTAATATCCTTTTCATAGGTTGTATGTATATTATTTTTATACGTCTATCTTCATCTTAAATGTACTATTTTTTTTTTGTTTTATTTTATTTTAAAAATATATTAAATATCTTCATGCTACGTCGTTCCAAAAAAGTATTCTACTCGTTATTTACATTTCGTTCGATAAAATATACTTTTTTTTTTGTAAAACAGTTATTAATACACGCGCGCATATATGTCGATGCTGGGATTTTTCATTTCTAAAAAGAATCTTGCCTTTCTATTATTTTTAATTTGATTAAGGTCTAATAATTATAAGGGTGATTTTTGAGAAAAACTAACTTAAATATCGACGAGATTTTGAAAGGCTGATTTTAATGTAGGGCCAATTAGACAGTCACGAGATTTTAAGATTTGATTATTTGAATAAATGAAAAGGCTCATTATGTGGCTCCATAAAATTGGTCCGAAATTGAAATTCATAAATTTCGGAGGTTTGCTTAAGTCAGAGAAGGTGCTGGACACTTCCTGACTTTCGTGAAGACTCAGTTACCGTTTTCCTAATATTTTTTTAAAGATTAAGTGTGAAATGTGTGTTGTGCTTATATGATTTTGAAGGAAATTTTAACTGAAATTGAATCGAAGATAACTTAATGATGGACTCTACGACACGTTTGCGTGAGGCGGTCGTCGCCCGAATCATTTTTAGTAAAAAAATTTGGGTGAATTATTTGCAACACCTTAACCCAT
Organism: Panax quinquefolius; assembly: GCA_020205615.1. Classification (NCBI taxonomy): domain Eukaryota; kingdom Viridiplantae; phylum Streptophyta; class Magnoliopsida; order Apiales; family Araliaceae; genus Panax; species Panax quinquefolius. The sequence goes on from CM035155.1 coordinate 79,268,897, forward strand.
TGTCTATATGTAGACGATAATCTTGGTACAATTGCTCGCGTTTGGAAGTATGCGTTGAATGGACACAATCGACACCTTGATCCCTTGCTTATATCGAAGTGATAATCTCGGTACAATCGACGATTGATGCAGTAGAAAACGCTACACACAACTATGTATTGTTGTATGATAAGTCAAATTAAATCTCAAAAAAGAACTAAAAAAATAACTTGGGAATTCTTCAAAAAATCAAAAGTAGAGAATAGTCTATATGATAAAATCTAAATTTATTGAATGTTAATGTGAATTACATCCATAAGCCTTTAATAGTAGTAATTGAAACCTCAGATTCCCAATAAGAAATTACAATTGATTTGGAATCAAAATCTAATCTATAAGCTATTGACGCCGGAAATATTTTATCTCCCTTGTCCTAAGTATTTTTTATCCTTTATGTTTTCTATGTGATTTTGTTTGATTTGAAGGGTGAGATTTTCAGGAAAAGATCGACATATAATGTTGATGATTTGAAAATATTTGATTTTATTGGTCCGAAATAGACAGAGCCGCCAGTTGGTACGAGTTTAAATGGTTGTACCAACTCAACCGAGTTTTAAAAGGTTTTGCAATATGGCCCAATTATTGGACTCTGTTTAATTGGTCTTGGAAACCGAGATTTCATAGAGTTCGGAGGCTTGATTAAGCGGGGGGAAGGTGTTAGGCACCCCCCGACTTCCGTGAAAATACGGTTACCGCTCTTTTTGTTCCCTAATTTGTTTGTATATGTGTTTGTGTCTGCGTGTGTTGCAGTTAATTGGGCCCAAGTGCTTTATTTGGAAGTAGTGCTATGTCTCTTTTGCACCTATATACAAAGGGTTTGACTTATTGAAAAGTTCAATTTTAAGCAAAGAATATAAAAGTGATGTTTTGAAAACAGGTTTTCAAACCCTTATGCTCACATAGTAATTAAGCCCTTTGATACTTCTATTTTATTCTTTATTCGACTTATTCTGATTTTATTCTCGAGATGCGAAACATCTTAGACAAAATAATATATATATATATATAGTGTTGGGCTCCTTATGGGCATGAAAGCCATCAAAGTATGCCCGAGCACCACACAAGATTTTCACTATTACAGGGACCTTAAATCCGGATAACCGTTTTAAGGTCCTATATTTATGATAAGTGGGTTTTATATCTACGAATCGACTCTTAATCCAAGCTTAAACGATGTAAATTCCTTGTTTTTATGTTTTGTTTTTACTTGTTTAGTGTTTAGGTGTGGTGGATTGGCAATTGGACTAAAAGAGGGAAATTATAGCAAAATGTGGCAAGTTTAGAGCTAAAATGGACAACTAACAGATTACTAGCCAGCCGGGGCGGACTTTCCCATATACAAAACCCTCGCCGGGGCAGGGGGGGGGGGAGGGGTGCAAATCAGTTAACAGTCTACATGCCACATGAAGTGGCTCCTTACACAAAAAAACCCGTATGGAGTACTGAGAGAAGTGCAGTGTCCTGTTCTTTGTGGAATGTTGCAATAACGTAAAGAATAGTCATTGGTTCAGATTGGAACTCATTTTTGGCGAAGAATTAAAGTCAGAATACATGTCTTGGTTGTATTAGTAACAATTAACAACAAGATTGATCACACAAGCAATTGAACAACATTGAAGACAAATTATTCTGAGCAAGAGCATTGTACAGAAGATTTTGAAGGAATTTCACGATAATTGCAGATTGAGGCTAAAGAGAAGGGTGTTCTTGATTAATAAACTGGGATAGTGAAATAAACGGGAATAAAGGGTAATAATCAGAGTGAAGCTTAGGGTGAAGTTGTAAGCCTAATTCTCCAATACTTGTTTGAAATTTTAGTTTTTAAGATTTGTGATTGTTTTTGTGATTTTAGTTTTTTTTTTAATATATTTAGTTTTTATAATTATAATTCTTAAATTGGATAGTTTATTAAAATTTGGATTAATAGGAAGCTAATAATTGTGAGGGTTAATTTCTTACTAATCTCTGTGGGAACGATACTCTACTTACTATTATATTACTTGTTGACCACGTATACTTACGTGTTATGCATAATTAGATTTTACCCATCAAATTACAGGTACAGAGATTTGCAAGCTAGCATTTACAACTTAAACAAGTCTATTTTCGGAACCGGATCTAGATCCATTGATTGAATCATCAACCCTTTGTAGTTCCTAAGCTCACATGAATATTTAAAGCTTGCACAATGAATATACTGAAATAAAATGCATATTTAACTCTAGACGTCGCAAAACAAGAGATCCATCAGTTAAATCCTTGCATGCGCGTAGCCAAAGCTTCATGCTTACTTTAGATACAGATCTAGGGCCGTGTGGTTGCTAGATATTTACAAACTAGAAAGAAAACTAGATTTGAATAAATCTTAGCCATTATATATCAACGGTTCTAGTTTCACAACTTTTGAACCGGTTAAAAGTTAGATATGGCTAGATTTAGATAAATCTAGTCAGCAAACTTTGAATATTGCATATTTACATCAAATAAATGGTTAAAACTGATATTTGATCACAATGATTAACTATATATATATATATATATGTATGTATTAAAGCAAGAAAAACAGCAGATTTGAATGGATCTTACAGTTAAGCACAATAATGGCTATCGAACGGCTTTTGGCACCTCTAAACTCGTTTTCCACCGGTTAAAACTTGATATGTTGTAGTATATATGTATATGTGTGTTTACGAAGAAGATTTACAAAGATTGAACGGAAGAAAAGCTGTCTTTCGCTCTCAAATGGCCTGATTTCTCTCTCCCGGACCCTTCTCTTTCTCTTCTCTCTTCTTTCTCTCTTCTCCAACAAGTTGATGGGGGCTGATATATATAGACCCAGGCTTCTGCAGGTATACCTGCGGATTCCGCGAGTATACCTGTTGAAGGACCCAGTGGGTCTTGTTGCCTCGAAGTACGTGCAATCTCAATTGACGTGTAGTCCGTTAAAACGCTTATAACTTGCAATCCGGAAAGATCCTTAGACTTGAGATCATCATGGTATCTTATATATAATGATTTATACTTTGAGTGTGATGCCCCCAAATATGGGTATCTTCCAACCCGACATATGGTGCTATACGGTACTACAGTTCACACATACATTCAATTGAAATGCCTCAAAAGAATGAATATGTCTTATATATATATATATATATATATATATATATATATATATATATATATACTCCAAACAATATTCTCTTCCTAGGTTCTTTATAACCAATACATAAGTTCTTTGTCATAATATTAAATACATTACAACATTAAACCTATACTATTACATAAACAGTTCAACGGTTTGCCTTAGCCTTCCCTTTATCTTTATCGGATCCTTCGGTCTGTTCGATCTTAGCTGTATTCATATAGTTCAAGCAAGAGTGAGCATAACTAGCTTAGCAAGTACAATAATTCCATTTAAACGACATGCTTGAAATATACAAATCATATATCTTCAATAACTGAACAATAGTTATGAAGTACTATCGATAATTCAAAATAGCACTTCTCTTTTCTTTAAAACATTTTACAATGACAACATTCAGTAAAACATCAATTTCGGTCCAAGACCTTGAGCATTTCATACTTTCTTTGAAAAGGACAACTCGACACTAAGTCTGTAAGTCCGACATTACTTACGAGCACGTCTAGGTGATCAGCCTATAGTTCTCTATGTTGATCAACACTACATTCTTTTAAACGTATGTACGTTTAAGTTGTGGCAACCTCACGTGCCTATCGTTTGATGACAAAACATTTGTTTAGCATACTCAGTCTTCATTTGAAAACCATACCAACATAGTTTGGCAAAACATTGACAATACCTTGATAGATTATAAGAAATCCAACATATCGTAAGTTTAGCCGAAAGAATTGGCTTCGACTTTATCTTACATCAATTCATGCGTAAGAATACATGAATCACAAAGCTTGTCTAGATTGAACATAGACAAGGGTTAGAACACTTACCTTCAGTGTCTGCTACTGCTATTACACTTTCTCTTTAAGTCTTTAAGGTCTCTACAATATATTATCACATAACGTAACACATTAGGTCATGAATAAACATACATGGTTCCTAATGAATCTTACCCTTCTTCTCAATCTAATCATGTATTAGATTTGTTACTATTGGTTACGGCTTGCCGTTATAATTTACATCGTTCTTACGTTCACGTTCGATTGATTATCTTCAACCTTTAGTTATCATACTTAAGGTTTAACAATGTCTTAAACAATGTTACATTAAGTTTTAGTTCCTTACTAATCAATTAACTTTCTTTCTTTACTTATAAACTTTCCTTACTGTGTATGATCTAGTGCTGGCGCTGCGACACTAACTTCTCTTCCTTGTGTCGCGTATACTGTATGTAAGTTAACGATGGTCGTGGTCCTAGCCTCACCGCATTGCGGTGCGAGTCCTGTTTATTGGTCGTACTTGCTACACTCTTCGATGGCTAAAGTCCCGACTGGCCATGCAAGACGAAATATAGTGCTAACTACCGCGCTACGGCGTGACTCTGTAGTAGGTCTGGCCATGGCGAAGTATAGCAGCCACTTTTTAATTTTTGGTCAATGGCATGCCATGCCGACCACATGCACACCTGATTCTTAACAGTTTTGTTTTACACAACGAACTTCCCGGACTCCAAATTTGATCATTTTAAGTCCGAATTGGCTCATTCAAAAGCCATTAGCTCACAAATCACATAATCTATGTGTTCATGCAAGAATTTTACATTTTTGACTTCGTTAACTCAAAATTCACCTTTGAGTTCATTTTTAACGAAAACGATAAACGTTCAACGCTAGTTTCTTCGTTCTAAGTCAGAATTCGATCATTTTCGAGTCCGCAACTCTATAATGCCAAATATGACTTATTCCCATTGAAAACCAACGTTTTCGAGCTCAATGTCAAAATTTGACTTCCATTCTGAGAATTTCACGATTTCGACAATTATCGTCCGAACTCGTGAATTTCGCCATAACTTCATTACTTATGATTTGTTCATCGTTTCAAATGGATTTTATCCATCATACTAACATCTTAACATACACATTTCATTAACCTATTTACATGATAAGTGTAAGACCCTGAATTTTATGAAATAAAAGTATTCAATTTTTCTTATAATTATTATTCAGTAAATGGTTAAATTGATAAAAGTTCAAAGTTAAGGGTGATATATGTAAAATTTTCAAAATACGCAAGTGGTTATAAAATACTCATTTTTTCGGGGAATATTCGTTTGGTCGTGGAATATTCTTGTTGTCGGGGAATATTAAACGCATTTGGTAGCTTGATCATTTATGGGCCCCATAATGTAATAAGCTGTCGATGAAGAAAACGACAAGTTTGAGTTTTTATAAATAACGGCGTAGTAGTTACTGTTAACACTATTGGAATACCCGGTGGTTAAAATACAGTAATATGCATGGTTGCATAGTAGCACACAGTATTACACAATATTTTTGAATTATTAATTCTTACGTAAGAAGGCACTACTCAATAATTATTACAGTAATTACTGTTCAATATTCTATTTTATTGATTCAATAATTGCTGTGTTGATATTTTATATTATTGTTGTTTCAATAATTATCACTGCACAGTATTTCCTATTATCAGATCAATAATTCATATTATTTGAATAATATTATTAGATAGAATTATTGGCAATGTCTAGAAAGTTCTGTCAATGAGAGGTTTGGTCACCTAATTGCGCGCTAGTAAGGTAAAATCCTTATTGAAAGCCCCTCTTTCCGGAAGCCGCTGGTCATTATAATTGTGATTCTATAATATTATTTGTGAATAATTAATTATTGATTTATATGATAAGGAAATATTTATTTGATGCGGATATAAATGATGGATTTATTTACGTGGTTATAAATGAAGGAATTAATGTTGAGGTATTTTATTAGTATTTTTGTCGGAAAGGAGGTATTAAAAATCAAACCAGTGTTCTTGTGATATATTGCGTGAGTTATAATTTTTAATCCAACCGTTGGATCGTTGTGATTTTTGGATATTTTATACATATATAAGTTGAGTATATGTCCACAAATTTTAACCGTTAAAAATGAACGTATAAATTGTTATGAATTTTAAGAGGTGACTGGTTCAGAAATTGTTGAAGTTTCGGAATTTATCATTTTGGTGGAAAATTCTAGAATGCGTGGGCCCCACCTATGGTTGGTGAAAAAATGTGCTGAAATTCTAATTCAAATGTGGTGGGTGGAAATAGTAGCAGGTAAAGCCATCAAGTAGCAGGTCAAGTCTGCTTCGGCGTGCTAACATTTTCCTATAAATAGAGTGCTGAGTTAGAATTGAAAATCACACCAGAAACATAAGCTTTCTCTCTCTATATTATCAAGTGTATTTTATGAGTATTTAGATATTTTGAGAGTTGCTATTCAGTACAAGTTTCATTCAAGCATCATATCCGACATTTCATTCTGAAGTACTGTTTCTTTGAGGTAAGGGATTGTAAGGGATTTTAAGGGTTATTATGTTTATTATGTTTTGTAATTTTTTGACCTTCAAAAATTATAGAAAAATTTGAAATGATAATTTGATGAGTTTTCTTGATTGTGTCCAAAAATGGCGATTTTTGGATGTATAGATTAGGAGTTATGGATTTTATGAGAAAATACTATTTTAAAAGTAAACGCTTATAAATCCTTGTGGTTAACTCCAAAATTGTTAAAATTTTTATTGGGAGTACATCTATATAACATTAGTATATCCTATAAATTTCGGAATTTTTGGACAAAAGTATAATTTATGATAAATGTCTAAATATTCGGCGGTTTTGGCCATATGAAAAATAGTAAATGAATTTTAAAAATTTCGAGAAAAATATATGTTCAATATGGGACTATGTTCTGCTAAATATCAGAAAAGAAATATTTTTGGAACTGATTTGGTATTTTTTATGAAAATAGACTAGTTATGAATAAATGAATTAAATATGTTATGTAAAGTAAGAAAAGTGGAAAATAGGATTTTGTGGCTTGAGAATCCTATATAAGCTATATGTCGATTTTTGACGAGGGTTTTGGTTATTGGTGATGAAATCTTATAAGTTTGGCATTTTAGGATAATTAAATGCATTAATTAGTAAAGTGTAAACAATTAAAATAAATTGTTTATAAATTTTAGAAATGATTAAAATAATGTGGTAGTATTAATAATATTAGATTATGAGATTATTAAGTGATTTATAATATTTGGATTAAGGTGTTATGAAATCATTGATTTATGAATCTTACTCTTGAGATTAAATCTATATGTTGATTATATTATTTTTATTATCATATATAACATTCTTATAACCCTAATGATGATATTTCTTTTTGACTTGAGTATAAAGATGGGTAGATTATTGGTATGATCGTGACTATGGGTTCTCTTTGGCCAGTAGTGCACAGATGAATTGTTGACTGGTATGATCATGACCATTGAATTTATAATTGAATATTTTTAGCTTAAGTGCAAAGGTGAATTGATCAACATGGTTATAATTTTGGTTTATATAAATTCTGAAATGATTATGTATTTCTTTGAGATATGAATATTTTTGGCCCGTAGTGCAAAGATGACCTGTTATTAAATATCTTTGGCCCGTAGTGCAAAGATGACTTGTGTTAAATATCTTTGGCCCGTAGTGCAAAGATGAACTTATTAGTATGATTATGAACAGGAACTGTGATTTGGTAATTTGGTATAACCATGATCTTTGATGTTTCAGGTAAAGACAGGTGATGAAAATTATCTTCATCCTGGGTGCGAAGAGGAATTTAGAATCATAATTATGATTATGAGTTATTCATATGATTGTAGAAAGGAATTGTTGATTGATGTTACAAGGATAAAATATTATTGGTGGACTTTTAACATGGAGAAGATAATAGATCTTATGGTCTATTTGACTCTTCTAATGGATTGCTCGTTCCGCTGCAACTATGGTTGAAAAGTTTTATCATCTACCATATGTTCTAAATCTCTGATTTATTACTGATGAAGGCTATTGATAATTTAATTATCTTAGTCATGATATTCTTTACTGGGCTAGTTGTGCTCACCCTTTTGCTTCACAATTCCTTTCAGGTAATAAGAGTGTAGCTGGGTCGAGCGGGGATAACAAGGAAATAGTGTGATGCTCCGAGACTGTCGAAGTTTCTCAATACATTATAAAACGGCATGACATGCAATATATAATTATATTGAGGACCTAAGATGTATGTGTCATATTTTATACGTCACTTAATAATTGATTTAGTTGAACAACAATAGGGTGATGAGAACCCGACCTTGAAAGCGTCAAAAGTGCATATAGCGTTATAATGAACGAACAAATCTTCTCGTGTCCTTTGGAGACTTGAAATATTTCTTCTTTGTACTTTATATGGCATGTAATAATTTGAGTATGAATATTTTCATATTATATACGTTACAATATTTGTATTGAAACTCACAGTATATATGTCGTTGTATTTTGCACGACAGTTGTAGTAATAAAGTTGTAGTTGTTTTCTGTACCATGTATTTGGCGACTCAGAATAGGTTGGGTGTTGTATACCTATTTTGGGGGCGTCACAATAAGTTATTACTTGTTCTTCATGAGTTTATAACTTATAAAAGTATAACTACTTATAATTTCACTTCACATGTTTTATCATGATTTTAATCTTCTAACCACCATCTTTGCTTCTTCTTATCATACAAACTTTGTAACGACCCCAAAATTCATACAATTTAATTCTCGACTTCGGTCGTTAATAATACATTCAACCTCTAATTTTACATCATTAAACGATAATACATCCATTAAAATTTGCAGAATAATTAAAATTTTCTATTACAAACTATCCTTTTTCCTAAAACCTTCAACCTTTACATCTAAATATCTCAGAATCATTTTAATACTATAATAGTTTACATCGCAAAACGATATTACAATTCAACATTAATACATTATTCGGAACCTTAAACATGGTTCAAATAATAATAACACAACCAAAGTGTATAAATCTTCAAGTATCACATCTGATTCATGTCTTTCAAGTAACACATAACTTTACCTTGAATCTTGAACCTGCAAATGTGGTTATTTGCAAGGTTGAGATCGACAGCCCAACAAAATCTAACAGTTTTCATGCATCACATAACATATAATAACATGCTCAACATATAACAGACATGCTACAGTTCATATAACAAGTATAAAGATTGAGTCCTTACTCAATCAACATGCTTTAATATATCAACATAGTCATAAATTGACTTTAACATTTCATACTTTCAACATATATATAACACATCATGCTCTTTGCAATAAAGATTTAAAACAGTTAATAATCAAGTTCACATAGCAAATAGGACCGAAAGATTTTCGATTAAGTAGTTTATGAACTACGACTTAATCGCTTAACGCTTATCTCGCACTTCGTATTATTCTATTGAGTTATATAATCATGGATTCACATCCATTAGTCATATATTTCATACATTCTTAATATAATAGTAACGTTACATTGTTTCCTAACTAGGTTTGTAAAACCTTCATTTCATTTTCTCATCATACTCTTAGAATAGCTAGGCATGTATAAGTATACCTTAACCATCCGTACTTGACATCAAATAGGCTGTGATATATTTTTAAGTTCACATTCAAATTACTTAGCTCCATAATGATTTATTTCAATCAATAAGGCTTAACAACTTTCTTTAACTAGATTTGATGTTATAAGCTTTTAAACCATATATTTGTACTAATAAGCCTCTAATAGCATGCTCACATGTATATATCTCATTTACATGGACATAGCATAATTCATACTTTAAAAAATGCTTAATAACTTATGTCATGCTTGACTAGTTGAGTGCACATATCATTCATGTTTTAATACTTAGTTTACAAAAGATAATGGAGTTTGTCTTTGAAATCATTTTATCATTAATGATGTAGTATAGCACATATAAGACAACTTTTAAGAACTCTTATCATAAGTAACTAAGTCATGATAACGTCTTCTCAAGTTCAAAACCTACCTCATGTAGCATTTATGCACCTTGGTTCTATCATATTAAGTTTCTCTTGAAAACTTTTCTAACACAAGGTCTAACAAGTTTTATCATGAACAAGACACTATAAACACCATATCATGCTCATTTATATTTGAACTCAATCATGTATATAAACCACTAAGTTCAGAACTTATAGAACATAAGTTTCCACAAGGTTTTTTTTTTTAAAATCTTTAAGTTTCTTTTCAAAACACATACTAAGTCATGCCAATACTTTCTATTATGAGCAAGGAAATTTTATATGTCATGTATTATATCATGCATTTTTATGTTACATCACTTAGAATAACATATTCCATCGTCGGGAGCACTATACTTGCGTATGTGCTCGATTGACGCCCTCTGACCGCCTCCGAATACGTAATAGTCACAAAGATGACTCTTTTTACCCTTCATAAAGACCTCAAATTAAAAAACTTAAAAAACAAAAGTTGTAGGTCTATTCATCCTCGTTCCGGATCATCTTGAATCTCCTCAATCGAAGTTCGTATGAAAACGTTATGGCTATTTTAGTAAAACATGTCCTCTCAATTTTTTTTCTTCCAAAATTGGCTAGGCAAACTACTCCTCTGCCGGGGCGGGGGTCCCTTCTGCTAACTTGCGAATTTTGATCCCGAACACTATATAAAGTCAAATTAGGCTTACAAACTCCTTTCTAATCATCATAACATGAGTTATACTCATCCAAATGAGTTCATTTTCGATTCTATGGGTTTGTAACCCATAAAACTACAACATACCAAATACCCAAAAATTAACATACACATTAACTAACCCAAATATGAATTTAAAGCTCATGTTCATACTAATTTTCATGTTTTGACAATTTAGCGAATTCATTCACTACGAATTCGTTTCTCAACTATTTCGATTCGTTCAACTTTCGTTGTTTTTGTTTCTTCACATACTAACATAATCCAACATCAATTTACAGATTATAACACATTAGACATAAAATTTTGTACTTTCTTAAGCCATTTTCATACATAACCACTGTTATTTCAATTTCATCCTACAAACCAATTTCTTGTAACATAATCATCAAATAGCACTCACAAATGATGATTAACAGATTATAAACTACATACATACATGTATAACTCCCATGTGATAAGCAATTTATAGAAGATGATCATAAGAATTCAAACTGTAAACATTAGAAGTAAAGTATACCTTCAAACCCTAGTTGTAAGCTTAGCAAGAGATGATGAACTCTCCTTCCTCTTGGCAAAATCATAGAAAACTCTATATCTCTCTTCAAAACCTCTGTATTTCCTCTCTTCCTCACCAAGCTCAGTACTAGCCTTAGGAAAAAGAACGTGTAACATATATAATCGACTTCTCTCCCCAACGCGTATGTCGGTGAAGAAAAAATAAAAAGGCGTCAGTTATAATAAACCAAAAGCCATAAGGTTGCATTTGGTTACACACAATTTCTCCCATACTAGATTATTTTAATAATATTATATTATATAGTTTTTATTTGCTACACCTGTAACCAATTTACATAACTTACAATGATAATGATAATTTTTATTATAATTTTTATGATGATTAATAAATAATCATATATCTAATTTAATTAATAAATTAGACTTAAACATCGCTTTATTTAATTTACTTATTTTCTTTAATATTAAACAACTCATTTAATTTAATTAATTTATTAAATTAAATCTTCAAATAATAAAATTTACCTTTACTTTAACTTAATTATCATACACACGTAACTAAATTATTATACCACAATTTCATAAATTATTTATTTTCTCAATAAATAAATTATTTAAAATATTTACTCAAATTAATAAATATTTAAGATTAATTATAAAATTTATTTACTTCCTTCAATAGTTAACTCAATTATTAAACCTCACTTTCCCAACATATGAATATATATTTCTCTTCACACCAGATCAGATATTTCAAAATATATAACACGTATATATACATACTATGACACCCCCAAATCCGGGTCCCAAATCACCACGGATCTGGTACAATCATTTTATAACTATTGCAGAAGATATAAACATAAATTGTTTATATAATAAACTTTACACACTATTCTCCAAGGTCGAGTAACCTTAACTTATACACAATTCATTATTCTATCTGACATACAAAGATATTATCATATTATGCTGTTACAAATTAAGCCGCACACATAAACTTAAAGCTGGAACTGTCTTTAACCTTTCCTTGTATCCAACTCATTCACCTTAATCTGCAATATTTTATCATGATATAGCAAGGGTGAGCATAAGTTTGACCATCAAGTATAAATTTATTTGAGAATATATCATGATTGAAAGAGTCTGAATAATAAGCTGGCTATAATTCAACAACATAGTTGTGAATTAGCACGAACAAACTTTTGACTGAACAAGTATTGAACATGAACAAATATATCTAGACTGAATGGTAATGAAGGTGATCAACCTTTCATACCTGTTTAATACATGCAATATGTACAGAGTACAATTTAACAATTCTTAGACATGGCAATCAGTAATGATTAACCATAAGTACATTTGAATGAAACAACTCGAGTTCGAGTTAAGGAAAACTTGCATGTTCGGTCGATTACTGTTACACAATCTATTAAGCTTTGTCTGAAGGCCTAATATATAAATAATATCGATATACAAATTAGAATAATATCATCACAATATTTAAAATAACCTAAACACATTATCACATAATCCTATCTGTTTATAACACACATAATACCTAACCTCAAGTTAAACTTTTATAGTCCGAGTCGAGTTCGACCCAATTATGACATCCCGACGGCTTAGTCGGATAAATATTGAGTTTAAGCTCAATTAAACTCTGTCTAACACTTAATAATTATCTTAGATAATTATATTATTAGTCAAAACATTTTTCACTAGCTCGTAATAATTTTTAAATAATTATTATCATTTATCTTGATTTTTAATCATTAAAATCGTATTTATATGATTTAAATACCACAATATTCTAAAATCATTAATATTTATTTAATATTAAATACTAATGAAATACATGTCATAATATTATAACATATTTATAATATCTCAAAGTATTTTTAATACTTTATTATTTCCTTTAAATGTTTTAAAGTAATTAAAAATATTATTCAATAATCATTATTAATATAAATACCACATTATTCTCTTTATCATTAATATTTATTTAATATCAAATATTAATGAAAATCATAACATAATATTATAATATATTTATATTATATCAAAGTATTTTAATACACGAAAATCATATTTATATGATTTTAAACACTTAAATCCATCCGATAATTGCTTTTAATATTAAAATATTAATATTTTCATGAGAAAATAGCAAAAGTTATATTTTATAACTTCAAATATTTTTATAACACTTAAATCATTTTTATATGATTTTAGATCATTAATTCTATTTTTCCATAATTTATTTAATATATTCATTAAATAAATCAATTACCATTAATATTAATTTATTAATAAAATTCATCACAAAATATCAAAAGTTATTAAAAATAACTTAAAATATTTTCTAAAACCATAAAATAATTTTTCATGATTTTTCAAGTATTAAAATCATTTTTAACTAATTTATTTAATATTATAATTAAATAAATTAAATACCATTATATTCCAAAATATTAAATATTTATGAAATATATTCAAAATAATTAAAAACTATTTTTCAGGCTTTAAAATAATTTTTCATAATTTATTATGTATTTTAATAATTTAAAACTATTTTTTCTAATTATTAATAAATTAATTCATTTTCTGAAAATAATTATCGCTAAAGGGCCCTATAGCGACGAAACTGTCGTTATAGGTGTTCTTGAGCTGATCTTGAACCTTCATATCAGTAACTAAGGGGCTTGGTTTGACCAGTTTTTAATCTATGATCCTAATGTTTTCTGGGCAGATAATGATATCAATCATGTATTATAAGTATAATACTACAATTAAAATCAAGTTGCATGGTCATTATACAACAGATCAGAGAGATTTAAGCCTCATAAATCTTGTCAGACACTGTTCTTTAATTTCTGGGTTTTCCAGAAATTGAAGAACTGTCGAGGTGCCACATTTGAGCCTTTGAATCCTTTATGTCCAGGCTTTCTAAGTATGTTTTATTGGTTTAGTCATGAAGTAGGGATGCCAAAGTACATGAATACAATCTTAAACCAGTTTATCATCAACACATTAAAGAGATCTAGGGCGGTCAAACTTTGACAGAAAATGTGTTATTAAGAAATCTGGGTTATCCAGATTTGTACAAAAGTTGGTGGTCAATGCAGGTTTGAACCACAATATCTTGAATCCTATACATGATCTGGTTATTCTAACGACTTGTATGTGTAGTTCACATACCAGTCTACAATATAACAACAACAGCTTGGCCAAACTAACAACCAACAGCAAGATTCATGGCCTTAAAAAAACTTGTCAGACGTAATTTGGAATTCTGTGCTGCCTAGATTTCAGTTTTCGTGGTCGGTCAACGCCTTTTGAACGCTTTCAACTTTTAATCTACACTTGATCTGGACTTGATTCAAATTCTAGATCAAAGTCCTTACAACATACTACAAGTACAAACTCTTAAAACACATAAACAATTAACAGGAAAGGATCTATGAGCCCTGACATTCGCCTGTCAGGCCATGTTTTAGGGTTCATAGATCAGTTCTAAAATCTTTAATTTTGAGCATCAAAATGATATGGATCTAAGTTTTAGCTACCCAGATCATCAAATGACATCCTCTAACATAACTTATAACAAAAATTACAGCATCTAACATAGAACACATGGACTTCAAATTTAGGGTTTTTATACTTTAAAACTTTGATTCTGATTTTTGATTCTTGGTTGCTGATCAAGGCTTGCTAAGACATGATGTTAGCTTTGGTTCACACTCTCTCTCTTACTCTAAAATTTTGAATTTTTAGAGAGAGAAGGGTCTTGGTTGCTTTGCTAAATAAAGTAAGAGATTATCTTACTTTTTAATTTCTAAGCTTTGGTGTAATGTATATGTTTGGTTTGTAATATTCATGAACGCAATCATATTGTATAAAAGTGCAGAAGCGTGTAAAATCAGAGTTTAAAAATTTTTACAAACCATATACCCGGATCACCCTTTATGCATAATTATTAATTAAACGAAAAGATAAAGAATAAAATCATACCCTTGAAGATCGAAGCCTCGTACAAGTTCACCTCCAAATCCTTTCGCGCTCAACTTGAATCCACCGGGTTTGGTTCCTTCCTTTGATCAACGTTAGCCACCCATATGTTTGGCCTCTAGAGGTGATCCACCAAGGAATAATAATGATTCAAGAAGAAGGGGTATTGGCTCAAACCCTAGTTTTTTCTATCTCTATAGAAAAGGGCGTACTCTCCAACAAATTGGAATTATGTCGTATGTTGTAAAAGTCAACAACACTTTTCACCCATAATAAGACTCCTCTTATTAATAGATGTGGGCAACCCACCTTAACAATTAAGGAATTGGGTTTTATTTAATTAATTAAATTCTTTTAATTAATTAAGCTCCCTAATCTTATTAGGGATAATTAATTAAAACTCCTTTAACTAATTTTTCTTCCTAATCCAATTAGGAATAAATGAGAGTACTTATATTAAATTAATTCCTAAACTCTTTTAGAAATTAAAATAATAATAATTGTAATAATATTAATAAGACTCCTCTTATTAATTTATATTTAATATTTCTAAAATATTAAATAATAAATATTAAGCTATTTAATTTATTCTATCACCATAGATTAAATTAAATATACATAACATATTATTACGATTATGCCATTAACTTCTTAAATAATTATTCTTCCTTTTATGGTGTGACCCTTTAGGTTCTCCATATTAAACCGGTTGTGAATAAATCAATTAGAACAATTTAATCTTATTTAAATAAATAAATTAAATAATTAATTTATTTAAATAAATAATATTTATTCTACAATAGGGATAAGCCTCCCTAATGATCAACGACTTTCCGGATAATATAGATTTCAACATTAATCATAAAAGAACCTTTGAGTAAATAGTTACCGTGACAATTCAATCCTTCCACCATACAATGTCCCAATTAAATATATAAGCATATGGAATTACATCACAAGTCTTATTTTATTTAATTATATGTATTTCGATCCTTAAATGCACAACTCCAAATAATGCAAATTAGAAACTCCTTTCTAATTTCATTCATATGGCCAAGGACAACTGGGTTGTCATTCATCGAATCACATAGGACATTTCTCTTCTTTTATTAGAAGTGGTAGATTCTTTATTGATCATACATTATCTCCATGTACAACTTATTATACCCAAGCATACCCTTTGATATACCCTAAGGGTCTTAAGGAATAAGTCAAAGTATAACTCATCATACACAAGATACTATGATGATCTCAAGTCCAAGGATCACTTGTCTTACTATCACTACTGAGAATTCCTATGACGACAGCAAATAAAACTCCATTAGGTATTCCTTAGCGAGCCAACGTTCAAAGTGAAATTATTCTCTAATAAGCACCTACATACTTGCTTTAGTGTCTCCACACAAATAATCATGAGATCAATCATCCTCATCCAATGAAGCAAGTTAACGTATGTACCAATCTATCCGGATTCACTAATCCCCAATTTAGTAATCCAATGATTGGGAACTATTTTAGTTTTAAGCTTTCTAAGAATTTAGATCTCATTAGAATGATCATCATCATTATTCTAAAAGCATTGCTTAAAACTATGGGTTTATCACATATTATAAAACAGCATCATGTAGATAATTAAAAGCCTTTAATAAATTAATACTTTTTATTAATAAATGAATAAGATTGTTACAAAGTATATGCTTTATCATCAAACATGATTGGCTTGTGTGCATATTACTTTCAGTATAAGGATAATATATGGGCTGATTGCTGAGATTTGTAGCACATGCTAGGGCTAGGGTTGGTGAACAACTCACCTAAGGTCAAAATCTACACACCAACTCATTAAAGAATTGCAAAAAGGGCATTATAGTCATTTTGTCCAACATTTTAATGGCAAATTTATAACATATACAAACCCTTAGGGTTTGACCCTTAGGGTTTAACCCTTAGAGTAAAACCTTAGGTCTTAAAAATTAATTTTCTAGAATTTTCTAATTTGATTTTAAATTAGAAAATTATAATTTATAAATTATAATTAGGGCTTCCTAATTATATTATAATTTCAAATCACACTAGGACTACAAAAATTTAGGATTAATATTTCCTAATTACAATTTGCTAATTTAGCAATTTAGGTCATAATTGCACCTTAGGGTTTATAACCCAAGAATTAGGGTTTTAAATAATCTTTCTAATTTAGAAATTAGGTTTCATAATTAAATTAGGATTTTCTAATTACTTATAACTTGATAATTAAGATTAATGTTTCCTAATTAACATTAAAATTATTAAATTAACAATTAGGTTTTTTCTAATTATAAATTAGGGTTTCTAATCCAAAAATTAGGGTTTTTAATTTATGAATTAGGGTTTTTTTAACTAATTTGTTAGGTTTTGCCCTAATTAAGACAGCAATTAATTACACTTAAGTATTTGAGTTCTTAATTTAGGGTTTTCGTAATTCTCAGAACAGAAATTAGGGTATCCAGAACCGATTTTAGGGTTTCTTATCATTCGTTAGGGTTTTCTAACTGAACGTTGACGTTCTACAATAATATTAGGGTTTGACACTGATAAAATTTATATGGTCAACCCTTGACCCTTAACCACATTCTGTACACATATAATACCATATTCACAGAACACATACACTTATATACTCAATCATGAATAATTCACTAAAATCTTATACCTCATTACCAGACTATCACTTACAGTCTACCAAATTATTCAAGTCTTGTCCAAAAATTTTGAAATCCTTAAAATTCCTTTACAAAGCTGCCAATTTCATACACTTATTTTCTGTCTAGGTTTCAATGTTGAACCTTAAATTAATCAATTATGATTTTAAAATTTTTTTAAATTCTCGCGTTGTCACATTCACCCCTTCTTCTAAGAATTTTGTCCCCGAAATTCACCTTTCAACTTACACCATACTGCTTACACCATTCATACACATCAACACATGCTACCCAATACACCACTCACAAGAGTAAAAATTTTCAAATTGTGCTGAGGAGTCATATATACAATTATCTTTCATTTTTGCAAAGGTTTTATGGAAATTCATCCGAAAACCATCATAACTTACGGACATAGAGGGTAATTAGCTTGGTATGCCCTGTGCATCGCCATTCATCGCTTTGGTCTCGATCTGCTTTCATCAACGCCATAGGCACAAAAATTTTACCTCAGTCTTATTGGATTCCGCACCAAAAAAATTTGGTTCGGGAAATTTCTTTCAATGAACACTTAGAGTTTTCATAACATTAGTCTAGCTGAATCGAATAGCATAGACTTATATCAATAATTCAATTCAATCGAATTATTTAGGTGTAGCCAAACCCTTTTGGTAAATTAAAATTTTTTTTTGAAAATATTTTTGAGAATGATGTCATGATACCGTACTGTATTAACAGTTCGTTTGAGGATGCCGTCATCGTATGACTTTGTCATAACACATCATACAATAGTGGAACAATGACTTTAGATCAAATTCACACTAAGTATTTCTGTATTTACAACTCCATCAACTTTTTATCATCTCTGCACCAGGTTACATGGTACATGAGTGATAAATAAAATATATTTTGATATTTCAAATCATTTGCGTCTAGCCGAAATAAGTAGCATAGACTATACTTTAGACCGTTCCAAAAATTATTACGAGTCTATATTTTTTTTTTAAAAAGCACATAGTGCGTATTTAGCTTGATGTCAAAATTTTGAAGTCTAGCATAGCTAGGAGTTTTGGAAAACTTATGTCTTCACTAATGATCAGTTGCTTAGTAATCTATCTATTCCCAGTTCGTCAAACCACACTTATGAGTTCAGGAACTTTCCACAATTATATGAGTTTAAGAACTTGTCCTAGTAAGACCTTTGACGTCCATTCGCTGAGGGGTTCATAAACATTTCATATAACCATGAGTCACGAACATACCATAAGTATGAGTTTTAAGAACTCATACTTAACCTTATATTCTCTACCTATAACCTATCTATCTGTATATACATGAGAAATGAATCACCCTCTTAACATGCATATAGCAAATAGAGCGACACAGACATTTCAATGATTATCAGTACCAGAAACTAAGTGGTTTTTACACCAAGTACAATTCTCCGCCCATATAAAGAATCATACAACTCTGCTGCTGACATGAGTCCTCAATTGAAATCCCCACCTAATCTTAACTCCCTTCTCAATGCGAATTTCATTTAATCCGTATTCATAATCCTTTCATGAATCTGTACCAATTAATAGTACAACTATCACATAGCAATCTTTGCTGTAAACTTTTTAATCATTCGTTTGATCCTTCTCCATACTATAACCTTATCAGATCACGGAGTGATCTCATCGTATATATTATGATTCATTTATATATTATAATCATTTTGTTTTATGATCTCCTATCCCTGCACCTTTAGTCCTTTAGACTATATCTATTAATCACTATTGTTCAACTTTATTATCAGAGTTAGGGAACTCTATATCTTATAACTCTCTGAGATTCGTCTTTGAATCTTACCGACCAACTAACTCTATTTGAGATAGTACTTATCCTAATCACTGCGGTTATTAATCTCAGGTATTCCTATCTAAGGTTCATAACCAACAGCTTTGATACCAATTGTGACACCCCCCAAATCCGGGTCCCAAATCACCACGGATTTGGTACAATCATTCTATAACTATTGCGAAAGATATAAACATAAATTGTTTATACAATAAACTTTACACACTATTCCCCAAGGTCGAGTAACCTTAACTTATACACAATTCATTATTCTATCTGACATACAAAGATATTATCATACTATGCTGTTACAAATTAAGCCGCACACATAAACTTAAAGCTGGAACTGTCTTTAAACTTTCCTTGTATCCAACGCATTCGCCTTAATCTGCAATGTTTTATCATGATATAGCAAGGGTGAGCATAAGTTTGCCCAGCAAGTAAAAATTTATTTGAGGATATATCATGATTGAAAGAGTCTGAATAATAAGCTGGCTATAATTCAACAATATAGTTGTGAATTAGCACGAACAAACTTTTGAATGAATAAGTATTGAACATGAACAAATATATCTAGACCGAATGGTAATGAAGGTGATCAGCCTTTCATACCTGTTTAATACATTCAATATGTACAGAGTATAATTTAACAATTCTTAGACATGGCAATCAGTAATGATTAACCATAAGTACATTTGAATGAAACAACTCGAGTTCGAGTTAAGGAAAACTTGCATGTTCGGTCGATTACTGTTACACAATCTATTAAGCTTTGTCTGAAGGCCTAATATATAAATAATATCGATATACAAATTAGAATAATATCATCACAATATTTAAAATAACCTAAACACATTATCACATAATCCTATCCGTTTATAACACATATAATACCTAATCTCAAGTTAAACTTTTACAGTCCGAGTCGAGTTCGGCCCAATTATGACATCCCGACGGCTTAGTCGGATAAATATCGAGTTTAAGCTCAATTAAACTCTTTCTAACACTTAATAATTATCTTAGATAATTATATTATTAGTCAAAATATTTTTCACTAGCTCGTAATAATTTTTAAATAATTATTATCATTTATCTTGATTTTTCAATCATTAAAACCGTATTTATATGATTTAAATACCATAATATTCTAATATCATTAATATTTATTTAATATTAAATACTAATGAAATACATGTTATAATATTATAACATATTTATAATATCTCAAAGTATTTTTAATACTTTATTATTTCCTTTAAATGTTTTTAAAGTAACTAAAACATTATTCAATAACTCATTATTAATATAAATACCACATTATTCTCTTTATCATTAATATTTATTTAATATCAAATATTAATGAAAATCATAACATAATATTATAATATATTTATATTATATCAAAGTATTTTTAATACACGAAAATCATATTTATATGATTTTAAACACTTAAACCCATTATCCGATAATTGCTTTTAATATTAAAATATTAATATTTTCATGAAAAAATATCAAAAGTTATATTTTATAACTTAAAATATTTTTATAACACTTAAATCATTTTTATATAATTTTTAAATCATTAATTCTATTTTTGCATAATTTATTTAATATATTCATTAAATAAATCAATTACCATTAATACTAATTTATTAATGAAATTAATCATAAAATATCAAAAGTTATTAAAAATAACTTAAAATATTTTCTAACACCATAAAATAATTTTTCATGATTTTTAAGTATTAAAATTATTTTTAACTAATTTATTTAATATTTAATTAAATAAATTAAATACCATTATATTCCAAAATATTAAATATTTATGAAATATACTCAAAATAATTAAAAACTAATTTTCAGGCTTTAAAATAATTTTTTATGTTTTTGTAATAATTTAAAACTATTTTTTTATAATTATTAATAAATTAATTCATTTTCCAAAAATAATTGTCGCTAAAGGGCCCTATAGCGACGAAACTGTCGCTATAGGTGTTCTTGAGCTGATCTTGAACCTTCATGTCAGTAACTAAGGGGCTTGGTTTGACCAGTTTTTAATCTATGATCCTAATGTTTTCTGGGCAGATAATGATATTAATCATGTAGTATAAGTGTAATACTACAATTAAAATCAAGTTGCATGGTCATTATACAACAGATCAGAGAGATTTAAGCCTCATAAATCTTGTCAGACACTGTTCTTCAATTTCTGGGTTTTCCAGAAATTGAACAATAGTCAAGGTGCCACATTTGAGCCTTTGAATCCTTGATGTCCAGGCTTTCTAAGTATGTTTTATTGGTTTAGTCATGAAGTAGGGATGTCAAAGTTCATGAATACAATCTTAAACCAGTTTATCATCAACACATTAAAGAGATCTAGGGCGGTCAAACTTTGACAGAAAACGTGTTCTTAAGAAATCTGGGTTTTCCAGATTTCTACAAAAGCTGGTGGTTAACGCAGGTTTGACCCATAATATCTTGAATCCTATAATGATCTGGTTATTCTGATGACTTTTATGTGTAGTTCACATACCAGTTTACAATATAACAACACCAACTTGGCCAAACTAACAACCAACAGCAAGATTCATGGCCTTAAAAAAACTTATCCGACGTAATCTGGAAATCTGGGCTGTGACGCCCCCAAATCCGGGTATCTTACAACCCGACATATGGTGCTACACGGTACTACCATTCACACACACATTCAATTAAAAAAAACCCTCAATAGAACGAATATATCTTCTATATATTCAAAATAATGCGAGTTCTGGCTTAAGGAAGTAGCATTCCTTGGGCACGTGGTGTCAAAACATGGAGTATCTGTTGACCCGACGAATATTGAAGTAATACAAAGTTGGGAGCAACCAAAGTCGGTGACCGAAGTACGTAGCTTTCTGGGCTTAGCTGGTTATTATCAGAGATTCGTGGAAGGATTTTCTCGAATCGCTACTCCGTTAACTCAGCTGACTCAGAAAGATATAAAATTCGTATGGAGCGAGGAATGCGAGAAGAGTTTCCAAGAGCTCAAGAGGAGACTCATTTCGGCACCTGTTCTAACAATACCATCTGGTTCGGATGGATTTGTTATCTACAACGATACTTTAGGAAAAAGGTTAGGATGTGTTCTCATGCAACATGGGAAAGTCATAGCCTATGCCTCGCGACAACTCAAAGAATATGAGAGAAATTATCCTACTAATGATCTGGAGTTGGCAGCAGTCGTTTTTGAGTTGAAAATCAGGAGAACCTAGCTGTATGGGGAGAAAGTGGAGATTTATACGGATCATAAAAGATTCAAATATTTCTTCACCCAAAAGGAACTCAACATGCGACAACGATGTTGGCTCGAGCTGTTAAAAGATTACAACCATAGCATTCAATATCATCTTGGAAAAGCAAACGTTGTAGCTGACGCATTGAGTAGAAGATCATATGCGGGTACGAGTGCAATGTTGTTAACACAAAGGCCCATTTTGTATGACTTGCAAAGGATGGAGCTAGAGGCTCCAAGCAACCACGTGATGATATCAAACATACGAGTAGAACCGACTTTAATTGATAAAGTTAAAGTTGCTCAAGCTACGGACCTGGGGCTGATGCGTATGAAGAAGAAAGTGCAAGAAGGTGCTATTCCAGAAGCAAGAATCGATGAACAAGGAATACTTAGAGTCAACTCCAGACTTTCCATTCCTAATGACTCTGACTTGAAGCATAGAATCATGATGGAGGCACACAACACACCGTTTGTAATCCATCTTGGGAGTACCAAAATGTATCATGATATTCGACATACATTTTGGTGGAGGAATATGATGAGAGATATCGCGGAGTTTATCTCGAGGTGTTTAACTTGTCAACGTGTAAAGGTAGAGCATCAAGTGCCAAAAGGTCCATTGCAACCAGTTGAGATTTCAGAATGGAAGTGGGAACACATTGCTATGGATTTTATTACGGGTCTTCCAAAAGTTTCTCAAGGCATAGATGCGATTTGGGTTATTGTTGATAGATTAACCAAGTCTGCTCATTTCTTGCCGATACGAGAGACTTATTCCCTTGAACGTCTTGCTCGTATGTACGTGAATGAGATTGTGAGATTGCATGGCATGACAGTATCCATAGTTTCGGATCGTGACCCAAGATTCACTTCACAATTTTGGGTTAGCTTGCAGAAAGTTATGGGCAAGGATTTACGATTCAGTTCGGCATACCATCCTCAAACGGACGGGCAATCAGAAAGGACTATTCAAACCCTTGAAGATCTATTAAGACTCTGTGTCCTAGATTTCAAAGGAAGTTGGGATAAGTACTTGCCACTAGTAGAATTCTCCTACAACAACAGTTATCAAGCAAGTATAGGCATGGCTCCATTCGAGGCATTGTATGGACGAAAATGTTGTTCTCCAGTATGCTGGGACGAGGTGGGAGAAGCAAAGTTGTTGGGACTAGAGTTAGTAAGCATTACTACAGAAAAGATTCAAATGATCCGGCAACGTATAAAGACTTCACAAGATCGACAAAAGAGTTATGCTGATCTTCATCAAAAAGATGTGGATTTTAATATTGGAGATCATGTACTGTTACGTATTTCTCCATGGAAGGGAGTTACAAGATTTGGGAAGAGAGGAAAGCTCAATCCACGATTTGTTGGTCCATTTGAGATTCTTGACCGAATAGGAAATGTGGCCTATAGACTCGCATGTTTTTCATATATCTATGCTTCGTAAATATGTGAAAGACTTGAACCACATTATTGAGTTAGAACTAGTTGAGATAGTCGAAGATTTAACATACGAAGAGGTACCTGTTAAGATCTTGGATAGGAAAGACCATGTCCTACGCACCAAGGTTATACCACAAGTTAAGGTTTTGTGGAGGAACCATGCTATTGAAGAAATGACCTGGGAGTTGGAATCAGAAATGAAAGTGAGGTACCCTCACCTTTTCGAAACACCAGGTACGTACGTCAATTTCGAGGATGAAATTTTATAAGGGGGGGGGGGTGGGGAGGTTGTAAAACCCCAACTTAGTATAAATAAAATTGAATTTTCTCTATTAGTTATCTTGAAATAATAAGGAGTTAATTTGATATAATACTTTGGTTATGGGTGAAATGTGCAAATTTTGCAAAATAAGTAAGTGGTTATAAAATAATCATTGTTGTCGGGGAATATTCGTTTGGTCGTGGAATATTCTTGTTGTCGGGGAATATTCGTACGACGGCGCAACCATTTGTGGGCCCCATAACGGAATAACTGTTGGATGAAGAAAATGACAAGTTTGAGTTGTTATAAATAACGGCGTAATCGTTATCGTTAACACTATTGGAATACCCTATTGGTTAAAATGCGATGAATACGCGTGGTTTGCGAAAGAGCACTCAGATTACATAGTATTTTTGAATTATTGATTCTTACGTAAGAAGGCACTACTCAATAATTGTTACTGTAATTACTGTTTAATATTTTATGTTATTGATTCAATAATTGTTGCGTTGATATTTTATAATATTGTTGTTTCAATAATTGTCCCTACACAATATTTCCCATTATCAGATCAATAATTCATATTATTTGAATAATATTATTAGATAGCATTATTGGCAATGTCTAGAAATTTCTGTCAAGGAGAGGTTTGGTCACCTAATTGTGCGCCAGTAAGGAGAAATCCTTATCGGAAAGCCCCCTCTTTCCTGGGAACAGCCTGGTTATCATTATTGTGATTCTGTAATATTATTTGTGAATAATTATTTAATAATTTATATGATAAGGAAATATTTATTTTTTATGTGCATATAATTGAAGGAATTAATGTTGAGGTGTTTTATCAGTATTTTTGTCGGAATGGAGGTATTAAAAATCAAACCAGTGTTTTTGAGATATATTACGTGAGTTATAATTTTTAATCCAACCGTTGGATCGTTGTGATTTTTGGATATGTTATACATATATAAGTTGAGTATATGTCCACAAATTTTGAACCGTTAAAAATGAACGTATGATTTGTTATGAATTTTAAGAGGTGACTGGTTCAGAAATTGTTGAAGTTTCTGAATTTATCATTTTGGTGGAAAATTCTAGAATTGGTGGGCCCTACTTTTGGTTGGTGAGAAATGTGCTAAAATTTTATTTCAAATGTGGTGGGTGGCAATAGTAGCATGTAAAGCCATCAGGTAGCAGGTCAAGTCTGCTTCGGCGTGCTAGCATTTTCCTATAAATAGGTGCTTAGGTTAGAAGTGAAAATCACACCAGAAACATAAGCTTTCTCTCTCTATATTATCGAGCTTATTTTGTGAGTATTTAGATACTTTGAGAGTTGCTATTCAGTACAAGTTTCATTCAACATCATATCCGATATTTCCATTCCGAAGTACTATTTCTTTGAGGTAAGGGATGTTATTTTCTTCTTAAATGATATTATTTTCTTCAATATCATTATGCTGAGATATTTTTATGAATTTTATTGTGGGATTTCTACCTTTTTGTGTCGGGGTTACTATTCACGTATACGACACTATTCACGTATACGACACTATTCACCAAAAAAAATAAAATTTTCTCTTTTTCGTCCCAGATGTCTTTTATGGTTACTATCTTTGATTGTATCCATATTTTGATCTTTATTTTTTTGAAATCTACTTCACAATTGGTTATTATGGAGTATTATTGAATTTGGATAAACCAAAATACGAATCCCTAATATTTGTCATTCTGTCTCACTGGATTTGTTCTCTAAAATGTTTTTCATCATCCTCAGTCCTTAATGGTGATACTTGATGAATATCTTTGGCCTGTAGTGCAAAGATGAATGATTACCTGATGAATATCGTTGGCCCGTAGTGCAAAGATGAACAAGTGTTGAGATGAACATGACCAACTGGTAATACAAATGAATATCTTTGGCCCGTAGTGCAAAGATGAATATTTGATGCAAGATGTATATTGATTGATGTTACAGGGATAAAATATTGATGATGGACTTTTAAATTCATAGATGATAGTAGATTTCATTCTTTACTTAACTCTTCTAATGAATTGTTGTTTCTACTGCAGTTGTTGATCTAAAACTTGTTGTCTATTATATTCTATCATATTTTTCCCTGTTGAAGACTAAGGATAATTTGTTGTATATTATCTTAGTCATAATATTCTTTACTGGGCTAGTTGAGCTCACCCTTTCCCTTTTTGTTCCATTTTTCTTCTCAGGAAGCGAGAACATAGCGAGAAGTAGTCGGGGTGTGGAATGATGGTTCTAGATAGTTGTTTAGCAGTCTTCACTATTTTGTAAAATAGTGTATCAATAATTGTAATGAGGACTTTATTTGAGTGTGGATATTGTCTAGAAGACAATATTTGTATTTAAACTCACAATATGTGTTGTCGTATTTTGCACGACAATTGTAATAATAAAGTTGTAATTATTTTCTGTACCATGTATTTGGTGACTCAGAATGGGTGATGTATACCCATTTTGGGGGCGTCACATAATGGATCATTACTTTGGGCTTACTTTAATGTCAAAGCTTATTCTTGTGGGCTTGGATTTAGTTTGTTTAACTTAAGCTTTGGGCTTCATATTAACCAATACTTGGGCTTGCCCCTTTATTCTCATTGGACTTGTACTTCCTACAAGATCCACCATTCCATTCCCTTTTTGTCTTTAATCCTTAACGTTCTTAATTTAAGTCCGCATGCAAAATATTGCGTTTTCCATACTAAGATTATTATTACATAATCCATCTCACCTCGATATTATAACGTTACGTATTTCTAGGAAGTTCAAAAATAATTCCCGAGCGGAAATCGATGAATAGTGTTTTTCAGAAAATTTCTCGAAAAACTTTTTTTTTGTCTTGGAAATTCAAACACTTTAATTCTCTCATGTAGTTAAAATACTATGATGCTCTGACGTTTCTAGGTTATAGAACGACATTCATCTTACTAACACATAATAATAATAATTAATATTATTTTATTCATTATTTTATTAAATAAAATTATTTTACAAAGGATTCCAATTTCTCGGTGGTTACATTCTTCCCCCTTATAAAGATTCTATCCCCAGAATCTCGTCTCTTAATTCTTAAACAACTGAGGGTAATCCTTCTTTAACTTTTCTTCCAATTCCCATGTTGCTTCTTCTGCATCGTGATTCTTCTATATCACCTTCACGGAAGGTATAACTTTATTCTGTAGAACTTGTTCTTTCCTATCGATAATTTGAATAGGCGTCTCTTCGCACGTTAAGTCTTTCTCGACATGAATAGGCTCATATTCTATGACGTGCTTATAATCCGACTTATATGGACGCAATACCGATACATGAAACACGTTATGTATTCGTTCTAGGTCTGGAGGTAATGCTATCATATAAGCTACCTCACCTACCCGTTTTAATACTTCAAAAGGTCATATAAACCTTGGACTTAACTTTTCCTTCTTTCCAAAGCGTATCTTTCCTTTCCAGGGAGATACCTTTAGAAATACATAAGAACCTATTTCAAACTCTCTATTTTCTCGATGCAAGTTTGCATACTTCTTTTGTTTAGCTTGAGCTGCGATGAGACGCATTCGTATCAACCTGACAATATCCACTGTTTGCTGCACCAACTCTGGTCCTAGCATTCGGCGTTCCCCTATCTCATCCCAATACAATCGTGTTATGCATTTCCTTCCGTACAAAGCTTCGTAAGGCGGCATAACTATGCTTACATGATAACTATTGTTATATGAAAACTCTACTAATGGCAGATGATCATCCCAACTACCCTTGAAATCCATGATGCAAGATCTTAACATTATCTTCTAACGTCTGAATTGTTCTCTAGCTCTGTCCATCAGTTTGTGGATGATACATCGTACTTAGCGTCAACTGCGTTCCCAACTGCTCTTGTAGACTCCTCCCAAAGTTCGATGTGAATTGTGGATCACGATCTGACACAATCGATACTGGTGCTCCATGTCTGGAAATTATTTCCTTAATATAAAGTCTATCTAACTGGTCTAAGTTATACTTGACCCTAATTGGCAAAAAGTGAGCCGACTTCGTCAATCAATCAACTATTACCCAAATCGCATCATACCCTTTCGTTGTAGTCGGAAGTCCCACCACAAAGTCCATCGTGATATGCTCCCACTTCCACTCTGGAATCTCCAATGACTGTAACAAGCCACTTGGTCATTGATGTTAGGCCTTAACTTTCTGGCAATTCAAGCACCTACTCAGATACTTTGCTATTTCTCTCTTCATATTCGGCCACCAAAAACTCTGTCGAAGGTCTTGATACATCTTAGTACTACCAGGATGAATCGAAAACCTCGAACTATGAGCCTCTTGTAATACCTGCTCCTTTAATTCCGTATCATTCGGAACCCAAATTCGTCCTTCAAATCTTAATAATCCCTCATTATCAAGACTGCACTTAGTATCTTTTTCATTAGTTAGCAGCTCCTTTATCCGGTTACACTCATCAGTTTTGAGTTGCACCTCCTTAACTCTCTCTACGGTGGTAGATTGCATCTCCATCGCAAACAGTATTTGTCCTACTTCACCCGGCAACTTTACTTCTAATTCCATCCTATCCATCTCTGTTATTAACTCAGTTTGAGCCGTTAACAAAGACAACTTTTCCCAACCCTTCCTACTTAAGGTGTCGACAACTATATTGGCTTTTCTAGGGTGATACAGGATTTCATAGTCGTAATCCTTTATCAACTCTAGCCATCTCCTTTGTCTCATATTCAACTCCTTCTGTATGAAGATATATTTTAGACTCTTGTGGTCCGTATATATCTCACATTTTTCTCCGTAAAGATAATGTCTCCATATCTTTAGAGCAAAAACTACTGCGGCCAATTCCAGAAACTTTCTCATAATCCTTCAACTGCCTTGATGCATACACAATGACCTTGCCATGCTGCATGAGCACGCAACCAAGTCCTCTATGCGAAGCATCGCTATAAACTACAAAATTTCCTGTGTCATCGGGCAATGACAAAACAGGCGCTTCACTCAATCTCTTCTTCAGTTCTTGAAAACTGTCCTCGCACTTATCAGTCCACTCGTATTTCACCGTCTTCCTTGTCAAGTTAGTCAATGGGGTAGTTATCTTTGAAAAGTCCTGGATGAATCTCCAATAGTAACCCGCTAACCCTAGGAAACTCTGCACCTCTGTCAACGTCTTCGGTTGTTCCCAATTCATCACGGCTTCCACCTTAACTGGATCTACTGAAATCTCCTCATGGTCAATGACATGACCTAAAAACTATACCTTTTCCAACAAAAATTCACACTTAGTGAACTTCGCATACAACTGCTCTTTCCTTAGTGTCTCCAACACTAACCTTAGGTGTTCAACATGATCTTTTGGCATCTTAGAATAGACTAAAATATCATCGATAAACACCACGACGAACTTGTCCAAATATTGTTTGAACACTCTGTTCATCATATCCATAAATGCAGCTGGTGCATTAGTCAACCCAAATGACATCGATCCTGGGCAATGGGTATTTATTTTTTATCGTCAACTTGTTCAACTCTCTATAGTCGATAAAAAGTCTTAATGATCCGTCCTTCTTCTTGACAAACAGTACCGGTGCTCCCCACGACGAAACACTCGGTTGAATGTACTTCCTATCCAACAGTTCTTGTAACTGCACCATCAACTCCTTTATCTCCACTGGCACCATACGATACGGTGCCTTGGAAACTGGTGCCGCTCCTGGCATAATGTCTATTACAAACTCGGTCTCCCTATCCAGCGGAAGACCCGACAGTTCACTCGAAAATACATCGACGAATTCTCTAACCATAGGTATTTGTTCCATGGTTGCTACCACTCTCTGGGTATCAACAACATGACACAGATAACCTACACATCCCTTCCTCAATAATTTCCCAGTTTGTGTCATGGTTAGACAACACGAACGTCCCGACGATCTATTCCCGTAAAATACTACCTGAGTTTATCTTAATGTTCTAAGGTTTACACATTTCTTCTGACAATCTATAATTGCCCCATGGTTAACTAACCAATCCATTTTGAGAATTACGTTGAATTCTCCTAACTTTATCGGTATCAAATCTACCGATAATTTACAACCCCGTATATCTACGCAACAACTCCTATGAACATCTTCAACAGGAATTATTTCTTCATTTGCTACCTTAATATTTAAAGGTAAAGACAACTTTTCGGGAAGTAATCCTGATCGTCTAGTAAAATCACATGCTATAAACGAACAAGTAGCACCCAAATCAAATAGCACGTAAGCATTGATGTCGTTGATCGGAATAATACCTGCGACGACGTCCCCTGATGCAACCGCATCTTGGACTGTCATGTTAAAGGTACGACCCATCGGCCTACCCGCCTGTGCTGGACCACTAATAGCTAACTTACCGCCATTAGTGCCTCGGTTCTCGTTCGTTCCCTTCTTCGAGCAGTTCTTTGCCATGTGGTTAGTTGACCCACATACAAAGCATCCATGATTCTTTTTCGGACTTGGACAGTTAGGCGAGATGTGCCCTTCCTGTCCACAGTTGTAGCATATGGCCTTCCCCTTGAGATAGACTCCTAAGTGAGTCTTCCCACAGGTCTTGCAGGCCTCCATCCTCCTCTTTGGGTCCCCTTTCTTCAATCCAGTATTCTCAAAGCTGAACGTCTTCCTCTTCTGTCCCTCGCCACTTCCACTGGCTCCTTCTATTTTCACTCCCCCATCCACTTTCCCTTTGTTCTTCTTATCCTTGTGGTATTGGCTCAGAGCCTCACTACCACCTTCGGCGATTATCACCTTCTCTAAAATAGTCCCAAATGAAGTACTTTAGAACACAGAAATACAGTTATAGAGCCAGGGTTTCAAGCCCTGCTCAAACCTTCGTGCCTTCCTAACCTCGGTATCCACTTGGTGTGGAGCAAACCTTGCCAGTTCATTAAACTTGGCGGCGTATTGGGGAACCGACATGTCCCCTTGTTTTAACTCGAGAAACCACATCTCCATCCTTCCCTGCATGCTCGTGGGAAAGTAGTTCTAGAAGAATATCTCCTTGAGCCTCACCCACGTCAAATTCTTTATCCTGACCCTAGCCTGATTGGCTTCCCACCAAAAGTTGGCCTCTCCCTTCATCATGTAGGTTGCAAAGGCAACCTTCTGGGCCTCGTTGACATTTGCTATCACAAATGCCTTCTCGATTTCTTTCACCCACGTTTGGGCTTCAATGGGGTCCGTAGTTCCTTTGAACTCCGGCGGACCCACACTTTTAAAATCCTTAAAGGTAGTAGCTCGTGCTATTCCCGAATTTATGGGGATATTAGCCCCATTTCTATTAAATGCGGCTGTTAAAAGATTAACAAACTCCCAGATAGGTTAACATGGACTCTCCCGGATTGATTTACATTAGCTCCTTGGTTACGTTGTACTCTTCTCGGCGACATTTTGCTGATACAATAAACAACATATTTCGTTATTATTCCGTTCTTTATTAATTAGTTATTATTCGATATTAAACAATAACTTCAACATCCATTGCTCATTATGATCCATAAAAAGGCTTATATTCATTCATTCATTGTAGTATAATACTACATCTTTTACCTTGCACAGCCAAAGCTGATTACATTACTTCCCACTATTGCTTTCCAAAAATTGAGATTTACAAAAGACTACCCTTTGTTATACAAAAGAGGGTTTTACGTCACTACTGGATACAAAATATTTACATACCTAAACTACTCTATCTACTACTAGATCACATCTACCTCAAGGCATTATCAAAATCTGCCTTGGCAAGACCGGCAATAATATCACGACTGATAGTATGCCGCGTCTGTCCTACCTCTATGGGATAACCAACTACCTCCTGCTGGAAATCTGCATGAGAACTCCTATGAATATAGGACATTCTCCCCATCTTCTGCTGTTTGGTCTTTAGCTCCTCCTTGAGCTCAAAAACCTCATGCTTCAGCTCATGGACTTTGTCCTTAGTCAAAATCCTCTCATCATGTTCCTGCTCCCACATGGACTCTAAGTTCGTCTTGTCCTCTATAATAGCCTGGAGCTCTGCCTTTAGCTCCTTAACCTCTTGACAGTAATGGATATTTCTATCCAACACTGACATAAATAATGACATCATTGACTCCCCAGGAGCCATCTCTGCTGCTATTTCTACCGGGTTGAAGGACACTACCTCCACCTCCTCTTTATCATACCATCGAATACTAACATGAGGTCAGGATCCTCTGAGTCTCCAGACTCAATGACAACTACTTGAGGCTCTACCGCTATGGGGTTTGGTATAACCTCTATTTGGTTAACCAATTCTTTACTGACTGCTTGTACGTCTAACTACATTCCATTTACTCCTGACATCTACACAACACAATTAAGTTGATTAGTACACGTTAGTAGAATAATAAAAACACATAACATAATCATAATGCATTTTTATAAGGTTATTTTCTTCTTTTACTTCTTTGATTTCTCTTAAGGTTATGACTTAAGGTTTTTAATCCCCCCTTAAGTTTTATAATCTAATGCTCTGATACCAACCTGTGACGCCCCAAATCTGGGTATCTTACAACTCGACATATGGTGCTACACGGTACTACCATTCACACACACATTCAATTAAAAAAAACCTCAAAATAACGAATATGTCTTCTATATATTCAAAATATTATTAACATTTCCCTAGGTTCTTTATAACCATTACATTTGTTCTTATCATAATATCAAATATATTACAATCATTCACCCTATACTATTACATAAGTAATCTACGGGTTCGTCTTCGCCTTGCTTCTTATCCTTCGGCCGAGCCTTGATCTGCTCGATCTTAGCTGTGTTCATATGGTTCAAGCAAGAGTGAGCATGACTAGCTCAGTAAGTACAACAATTCTAATAAACAACATGCTTGAATCATAGGAATCGTATATCTTCAATAACTGAACAATAGTTACGAAGTACTATCGATAATTCAAAATAGCAATTCTTTTTCTTCGAAATGTTTTACAACAACAATATTCAGTAAAACATCAATTTCGGTCCAAGACCTTGAGCATTTCATAAGTTCTTTTGAAAAGGACATCCCGACACCAAGTCCGTAAGTCCGATATTTCTTACGAGCACGTCTAGGTGATCAACCTATAGTACTATATGTTGATCAACACTATATTCATTAAAAGTATGTACGTTTAAGTTGTGGAAACCTCACGTGCCTTTCGTTTGACGACAAAACATTTTTAGCATACTCAGTCTTAGTTTGAAAACCACACCAATATAACTTGGTAAACATTGACCATGCTTTGATAGAAACATAATATAAGTCTAGCCGAAAGAGTTGGCTTTGACTTCATCATACAATAATTCATGTGTAAGAGTACATGAATTACAAAGCTTGACCAGATTGAACTGGAACAAGGGTTAGAATACTTGCCTTTAAATAGTTCGCATACGCTTATAACACGTTCACGTTAAGTCTTTAAGTCTCTATAGTAAATGATAACATCACATAACACATTAGGTCATGAATGAACATACATGGTTCCTAATGAATCTTACCCTTCTTCTCAATCTAATTATAACTTAGATTTGTTATTATTGATTTTGGCTTTTTGTTACGTCGATCTTACCTTCACATTACATTTATGTTTGATTACTTATCTTCAACCTTTAGGTAACATAATTAAGGTTTAACAATACCTTACAATGCTTCATTAAGTTCCTTAGTTCATTACTAATGAGTTACCATTCAGCTTGTACTTGTAAACTTTCTTCTCTGTCGAAACCCTAGGGGGGTGGCTGTGCTACATTACACACTTCCTTCTTCTATCTGTCAGGCGCAGTTACCACACTCGGCAGATGGTTGAGGATCGGACTTTGTGTCATGCTGCATGAAGTTTCAAAAAGTTATATGTCGCATTTGTGACGCTTAAACTTCAGTAGGTACGTGCACTATATATGGCGCTGCAACGCCACCAATATACCTTAGGTTGGCGCCCCGGCGTCAACTTTGTGCACCAGAAAATTTTTACAGACTTTTAATTTTGCGAACTTCCCGGACTCGTAACCTCTTCGTTTTAAGTCCAAATTGGCTCGTTCAAGAGCCTACAATTCACAAATTATATACTCTATACATTCATGCAAGAATTTTATCTATTTGACTTCGTTTGCTAAAAATTCACCTATTAGTTCATTTTCAACGAAAACGGTAAACGTTCGTGAACGTTCAACGCTCGTTTCCTCGTTCTAAGTTAGAATCCGGTCATTTTCAAGTTCGTAACTCTATAATGCCAAATATGACTTTTCTCCATTGAAAAACAACGTTTCCGAGTTCAAACACAAAATTCGATTTCTATTCCAAGAATTTCACGATTCGACGATTATCGTCCAATCGTGTGAATTTCGGCGAAATTTCATTACTAACGATTTGATCATTGTTCTAAATGGATTCTAACCATCATATGAACATTTCAAACTAATTATTACATCAACTTATTTTCAATTTAGGTTTTGGCTTATTCTTCATAAGTTTATGACTTAATAACTTATAAACTACAAGTTTTCATTCCTTATGACTTATTATAGATTTAAGTCCTTTAATCAATATTCTCACATCTTATCAAACATACTAACTTCATATGGCAAACCTATGACAAGTTCATCATAAGTTCTTCATAAGTTTATAACTTATTTAGATTCAAGTTACTTATTCATGACTTATACGGCTCAAGTCCTTTGCTTATTTACTTATTATATGTTATTGGCATACATGATCATCACTTCTCTGTCAAGCTATCATGGTAGAGATAGAAGAATATAGGACAAGAGTCTTAACCTTGAAGAACTAGTACTTCTCTTCTCCTTGAAAATCTAACAAAGGTTGTTTTGACTTATATGTGCTTATTCTCTCCAACCAATAAGTTGCTTTGTATTGGAAGTTGTTGATGTTTTGAACAAGTGATAAATGACTAGAAATCTCCTTCTATTTATAGTAAAGCCAAAGTGAGGGCATAATGGACATTAGAACATCCCTCCTCCTTAACTAACCTCCTTAATATTCATTTCTTAATCCCTAAGTTTACTTGCTAAGTACAACTTTTGCTTGGTCATTACACTTGTTTCTTGGTCACCAAGTTCACCCATGGGTTTCCCCATGGATCCTAATTAGTTAATGGATCATTACTTTGGGCTTACTTTAATGTCAAAGATTATTCTTGTGGGCTTGGATTTAGTTTGTTTAACTTAAGCTTTGGGCTTCATATTAACCAATACTTGGGCTAAACCTTACCATAACATGGGCTTGCCCCTTAATTCTCATTGGACTTGTACTTCCTACAAGATCCACCATTCCATTCCCTTTTTGTCTTTAATCCTTAACGTTCTTAATTTAAGTCCGCATGCAAAATATTGCATTTTCCATACTTAGATTATTATTACATAATCCATCTCACCCCGATATTATAGCGTTACGTATTTCTCGAAAGTTCAAAAATAATTCCCGAGCAGAAATCGATGAATAGTGTTTTTCGAAAAATTTCTCGGAAAACTTTTATTTTCGTCTTGGAAATTCAAATACTTTAATTCTCTCATGTAGTTAAAATACTACGATGCTCCGACGTTTCTAGGTTATAGAACGACATTCATCTTACTAACACATAATAATAACAATTACTATTATTTTATTCATTATTTTATTAAATAAAATTATTTTACAAAGGATCCAAATTTATATTAGATTCGTTATAATGGGTCGCCTGTGATTTTTTTTGTGGTTTGGTCAACACCTTTTGACCGCTTGAAACTTTTAATCTACACTTGATCTAGACTTGATTCAAGTTCTAGATCAAAGTCCTTACAACATACTACAAGTACAAACTCTTAAAACACATAAACAATTAACAGGAAAGGATCTATGAGCCCTGGCATTCGGCTGTCAGGCCATATTTTAGGGTTCATAGATTAGTTCTAAAAACTTTAATTTTGAGCATCAAAATGATATGGATCTAAATTTTAGCAATCCAGATCATCAAATGACACCCTCTAACATAACTTATTACAACAAATTACAACATCTAACATAGAACACATGGACTTCAAATTTAGAGTTTTTATACCTTTAAAACTTTGATTCTGATTTCTGATTCTTAGTTGCTGATCAAGGCTTGCTAAGACATGATATTAGCTTTGGTTCACTCTCTCTCACACTCTAAAATTTTGAATTTTTAGAGAAAGAAGGGTTTTGGTTGCTTTGCTAAATAAAGTAAGAGATTTTCTTACTTTTTAATTTCTAAGCTTTGATGCAATGTATAAGGATGATATATGGGCTGATTGCTGAGATTTGTAGCACATGCTAGGGCTAGGGTTGGTGAACAACTCAGCTAAGGTCAAAACCTACACACCAACTCATTTAAGAATTGCAAAAAGGGTATTATAGTCATTTTGTCCAACATTTTAATGACAAATTTATAACAAATACAAACCCTTAGGGTTTAACCCTTAGGATTAAAACCTAAGGTCTTAAAAATTAATTTTCTAGAATTTTCTAATTAGATTTTAAATTAGAAAATTATGATTTCTAAATTATAATTAGAGCTTCCTAATTATATTATAATTTCCAAATCACACTAGGACTAAAAAAATTTAGGATTAATATTTCCTAATTACAATTTGCTAATTTAGCAATTTAGGTCATAATTATACCTTAGGGTTTATAACCCAAGAATTAGGGTTTTAAATAATCTTTCTAATTTAGAAATTAGGTTTCCTAATTAGATTAGGGTTTTCTAATTACTTATAACTTGATAATTAGGATTAATGTTTCCTAATTAACATTAAAATTATTAAATTAATAATTAGGTTTTACCTAATTATAAATTAGGGTTTCTAATCTAGAAATTAGGGTTTCTAATTTATGAATTAGGGTTTTCTAACTAATTTGTTAGGTTTTACCCTAATTAAGGCTATAATTAATTACACTTAAGCATTTGAGTTCCCAATTTAGGGTTTTCATAATTCTCGAAACTAAAATTAGGGTTTCCATAATCGATTTTAGGGTTTCTTATCAGTCGTTAGGGTTTTCTAACTGAACATTGACGTTCTACAATAATATTAGGGTTTGACACTGAAAAAATTTATATGGTTAACCCTTGACCCTTAACCACATTCTGTACATATATAATACCATATTCACAGAACATATACACTTATAAACTCAATCCTGAATAATTCACCAAAATCTTATACCTCATTACTAGACTATCACTTACAGTCTACCAAATTATTCAAGTCTTGTCCAAAAATTTTGAAATCCTTAAAATTCCTTTACAAAACTGCCAATTCCATGCACTTATTTTCTGTCTAGGTTCCAATATTGAACCTTAAATTAATCAATTATGATTTTAAAAATTTTCTAAATTCTCGGGTTGTCACACATACTCAAACTCAAAACATCTCATAATAAGAATTTTAATTATTAAATTCCTATTTTAATAACTTATAAAAATTTGGGTTGTCACATCCTTCCCTCTTTATAAGGATTTCGTCCTCGGAATCACCGAAACCCTACCTTACTAAGGTTTTCACAAAATCTCTTTCAAAATTATCATTAAATAACTTCAACATGTTAACTTAGCAAAAAGTTTTACATATATATATATATATATATATATATATACTTCATTCATTTCTTCAACAACTTTTAGGTTTTATTACATAACCTTCAATTAAACACAGTCATATATCAAATATTATATATTCTTTAACTCATTCGTTTCCTTTTCTAAGGATCGTTATCATAAACACTCGGGATATTACATTCACCCTTTCTTCTAAGAATTTCATCCTCAAAATTTTATTTATTAATCTTTATTCATTCAATCTATCAAAATAGATTTTACGTTAATACTTTATTCATTCATTGGGTTCTGCAACCAAATTCTTTCTCTAAGGATCTTTCTAAGATCATCATATTCCTTACCTCTTCCTCTTCTAAGAGTTTCACATTTCTCTTCTTTATGGAGTTTCAATTCTTTCTTGAAATTATTATGTTTTGCTTAATTTTCTCATCCTTTCCACTTTCACCTTTCAGAATAATAATAATCTTCCACAATTTCTCAATAATTGGGAAACGATATGAATAACAAGAATTTAAAAGATTCCAAATCATGCTGAGGGTCATTAGACCTTGAACTACGTCCACGATTATAAGTACTCTTTCAACTTAAACCTTAACAATCATTAGACTATAGGGACTCCCGTACTTAGGGTGTTAAGCCCTTCATACGATGTATTGTGCACTTTGTCCACGGTTATAAGTACTCTTTCAACTTAAACCTTAACAGTCATTAGACTATAGGGACTCCCGTACTTAGGGTGATCAGCCCTTCGTACCATGTATTATGCACAAACATCTAAACGCTTCCTCGTAATCCCCTATAAAAGGTTTGTTCATCTCAGCTTTTCAACATTTGAATCCGCACCAAAATAATTTTGTTTGGCATAACTTCTCAAGAAACACTTGAATTTTATGATCATCTTTTAATATTCGTCTAGCTGAATCAAATAGCATAGACTTCTACAATAATTCAGACATCAATCATATATATATATATATATATATATATATATATATATATACTCTCATATCTTAAAGAAATCTCAAAAATCCTTTTATGGCGTCATGATTATGACGTTGTCATACTACATCTCACCATAGTGGGCTGACGATCATATGATCACATCCAACACCAGGTTCCATTGCATTGATGACTTCATCGTTTATCATATCACCTGATACATATAGTTAAAATATATTTTGAAAATTTAAAAAAATCATTTTTTTCTAGCCAAAAAAAAATAGCATAGATACGCGAATAATAGCACTGTTTTAAAAAAATTCTTTGGTTCACTAGTGTGATCCAACATTTTTCAAAAATTAAAAGTACAACCATCGGCACGAAGTCAATAAATTTCAAAAATCTAGCAAAGCTAGAAGATTTGGAATATCTAATTTTCTCCATCAATTTCAATCTTTACACTAAATATTCTTGTATTTCAACTTTAATCCTCCTATATCCCCAAAGATAGTTCATCAAACTTATCGCACATTGGAAGTTCAGAACTTGCCACAATAATATGAGTTTAAGAACTTATCCTAGTCGGACCATATGTCGTCCATTCACGAGGGGTTCAAAACATACCATATTATTATGAGTCACGAACTTACCATATGCTTTAGTTTTAAAAACCGCACTTAATCCTAATAATATCATACTAATCTTAATAGTTTCTAACTATCAAATATACACATGAGAAAAGAATCACCTTTTCACCCCATATACATTGATAGCGCGACACCGACATTCCAATGATTATCAATGTGATAAACTGAATGCAAGCACAAAACTCTCGCCTATACAAAGGTTTGTATAACTCAGCCATCACATGAGTTCAATTGAAATCCCACCTAACTCTATCTTGCTCATAACTTGCTCAATACGAATTCCTCGTATCACATTATCTATAACTCCTCGTGAGTTTATCTCGTACTATATCATAGTACATTAACTTCATAGCATCAAGCTATAATTATTCAATCATTACAGACCATCTTTCTTTTATAACTTAAACTGATCACATCGTGATCTTATTCTATAATCATCTTCCTTAAAATTCTTTTCTTAACTCGTGATCGTTTTGTTTTACAATCCTCTTTATTTCCTTTTTCATCATTTATGATTTCGTTTATGCTTTTAATCTTCCAGACTTTGTCTAATCATCATTATTCGTTATCTTGGCTATTGGAGTTAGGCAACTCCCATATCTTATCTTTATATCTCTTCAAGATTCTTCTTTGAATTTTCTTGTTTATATAACAATTCTTCCTTTAAGAATTTCTAACTTCATTGACATTTCTCAACATTTCATTTAAGTTCCACATTTTCATCATAGGTATCCATTTCTATACTTGGTACAGATCGAGTCTCTAATAGTTTCAATATGGTACACTGAGTGGTTTCCCACAAACAACCAATAAACTAGGTTCTGAGTTGCTAGTTTGTATATACCTCCGCTCTGTGAAGGAATCGTTTAGCCCAGATACCATACATCAACTATTAAAGAGTACAATTGTACCATACTTAAATATAACTTTTTGATTCTTAACTTCTTTATCATCTTCTCCTTTATTGTCTAAGGTTATAGCCTAGGGTACTCTTACCTAAGGTTTATAACCTACAGCTTTGATACCAACTGTAACGACCCCAAAATTTATACAATTTAATTCTCGACTTCTGTCGTTAATAATACATTCAACCTCTAATTTTACATCATTAAACGATAATACATCCATTGAAATTTGCGGAATAATTAAAATTTTCTATTACAAACTATCCTCGTTCCCAACACCTTCAACCTTTACATCTAAATATCTCGTAATCATTTTAATACTACAATAGTTTACATCGCAAAACGATATTACAATTCAACATTAATACATTATTCGGAACCTTAAACATGGTTCAAATAATAATAACACAACCAAAGTGTATAAATCTTCAAGTATCACATTTGATTCATGTCTTTCAAGTAACACATAACTTTACCTTGAATCTTGAACTGCAAAAGTGGTTATTTTTACAAGGTCGAGCTCGACAACCCAAAGAAAATCTAACAGCTTTTCATGCATCACATAGCACATAATAACATGCTCAACATATATAACATACATGCTTTATACAGTTCATATAACAAGTATAAAGATTGAGTCCTTACTCAATCAAGATGCTTTTAATCAATCAACATAGTCATAAATTGACTTTAACATTTTATACTTTCAATATATATATAACACATCATGCTCTTTGCAATAAAGATTTAAAACAATTAATCATCAAGTTCACATAGCAAATAGGAACTGAAAGACTTGCCTGATTCGTAGTTTATGAACTATGACTTAACTACTTAACGCTTATCTGCACTTCGTGTATTCCTACACAGTTATATAATCATGGATTCACATCCACTAGTCATATATTTCATACATTCTTAATATAATAGTAACGTTACATTATTTCCTAACTAGGTTTGTAAAACCTTCATTCCACTTTCTCATCATACTCTTAGAATAGCTAGGCATGTATAAGTATACCTTAACCATCCGTACTTGACATCAAATAGGTTGTGATCTATTTTCAAGTTCACATTCAAATTACTTAGCTCCATAATGATTTATTTCAATTAATAAGGCTTAACAACTTTCTTTAACAAGATTTGATGTTATAATCTTTTAAACCATATATTTGTACTAATAAGCCTGTAATAGCATGCTCACATGTATCTATCTCATTTACATGGACATAGCATAGTTCAAACTTTTAAAACATGCTTAATAACTTATGTCATGCTTGACTAGTTGAGTGCACATATCATTCATGTTTTAATACTTTGTTTACAAAAGATAATGGAGTTTGTCTTTGAAATCATTTTATCATTAATGATGTAGTATAACACATATAAGACAACTTTTAAAAACTCTTATCATAAGTAACTAAGTCATGATAACGTCTTCTCAAGTTCAAAACCTACCTCAAGTAGCTTTTATGGACTTAGTTCTATTATATCAAGTTTCTCTTGAAAACTTTTCTAACACAAGGTCTAACAAGTTTTATCATGAACAAGACACTATAAACACCGTATCATGCTCATTTATATTTGAACTCAATCATGTATATAAACCACTAAGTTCAGAACTTATAGAACATAAGTTTCCACAAGGTTTGTTTTTGTTTTTTTCAAAATCTTTAAGTTTCTTTTCAAAACACATACTAAGTCATGCCAATGCTTTCTATTATGAGCAAGGAAATTTTATATGTCATGTATTATATTATGCATTTTCATTTTACATCACTAAGAATAATATATTCCATCGTCGGGAGAACTATACTTGTGTATGTGCTCGATCGACGCCCTCCGATCACCTCCAAACAGTCACAAAGATGACTATTTTGACCCTTCCTAAAGACCTCAAATTAAAATACTTAAAGAACAAAAGTTGTAGGTCTATTCGTCCTCGTTCTGGATCATCTTGAATCACCTCAATCGGAGTTCGTATGAAAAACGTTATGGCTATTTTAGTAAAACATGTCATGTCAGATTTGTTTTTCCAAAATTGGCTAGGCAGACTACCCGCCCGCCAGGGCGGTGGTTTTTACACTAGGGGGGGCCCGCCGAGGCGGGGGTCCCTTCTGTTAACTTGTGAATTTTGATCCCAAACACTACAAAAAGCCAAATTAGGCCTACAAACTCCTTTCTAATGATCATAACATGAGTTATACTAATCCAAATGAGTTCATTTTCGATTCTATGGGTTTGTAACTCATAAAACTACAACATACCAAATACTCAACAATTAACCTAAATATTAACTAACCCAAATATGAATTTAAAGCTCATGTTCATACTAATTTTCATGTTTTGACAATTTAGCGAATTCGTTCACTACGAATTTGTTTCTCAACCATTTCGATTCATTCAACTTTTGTTGTTTTTGTTTCTTCACATACTAACATAATCCAACATCAATTTATAGATTATAACACATATTAGACATAAAATTTTGTACTTTCTTAAGCTATTTTCATACATAACCACTGTTATTTCAATTTCTTCCTACAAACCAATTTCTTGTAACCTAATCATCAAATAGCACTCATAAATGATGATTAACAGATTATAAACCACATACATACATGTATAACTCCCATGTGATAAGCAATTTACAGAAGATAATCATAAGAATTCAAACTGTAAACATTAGAAGTAAAGTATACCTTCAAACCCTAGTTGTAGGCTTAACAAGAGATGATGAACTCTCGTTCCTCTTGGCAAAATCATAGAAAACTCTTTCTCTCTCTCTCAAAACCTTTGTATTTCCTCTCTTCCTCACCAAGCACAGTACTAGCCTTAGGAAAAAGAACGCATAACATATATAACTGACTCCCTCTCCCCCCAAACGTACGTCAGGTGAAGAAAATAAAAAGGCGTCAGTTACAATAAACCAAAAGCCATAAGGCTGCGTTTGGATACACACAATTTCTCCCATACTAGATTATTTTAATAATATTATATTATATAGTTTTTATTTGCTACACCTGTAACCAATTTACATAACTTACAATGATAAATATATAATTATAATTTTATTATAATTCTCCGATGATTAATAAATAATCATATATCTAATTTAATTAATAAATTAGACTTAAACATCGCTTTATTTAATTTACTTATTTTCTTT
This sequence comes from Panax quinquefolius, assembly GCA_020205615.1. Lineage (NCBI taxonomy): Eukaryota > Viridiplantae > Streptophyta > Magnoliopsida > Apiales > Araliaceae > Panax > Panax quinquefolius. Next base: position 79,313,032 of record CM035155.1, read on the forward strand.
AATATTAAACAACTCATTTAATTTAATTAATTCATTAAATTAAATCTTCAAAGAATAAAATTTACCTTTGCTTTTTTAACTTAATTATCATACACACGTAACTAAATTATTATACCACAATTTCATAAATTATTTATTTTTCTCAATAAATAAATTATTTAAAATATTTATTCAATTCAATAAATATTTAAGATTAATTACAAAATTCATTTAATTCCTTCAATAGTTAACTCAACTATTAAACCTCACTTTCCCAATATATGAATATATATTTCTCTTCACACCCGATCACATATTTCAAAATATATAAGACGTATATATACATACTCAAACTCAAAACATCTCATAATAAGAATTTTAATTATTAAATTCCTATTTTAATAACTTATAAAAATTCGGGTTGTTACAAACTTCATTAATGTAAACATATTACAAGTTCTTCCTTAGTTCATAACTTATATATGAACGAATTGCTTATTCATGACTTATTAAGGTTTAAGTTCCTTGATTAACCATTCTCTTTACTTCTTAGCATACATACTTCACTAATCCACACTTCTCTATCAAACTAGTATTGAAGAGTTGGAAGATTAATGGTATAAGAGTCTTACCCTTGATGATCAAGCTTTGCTCTTCTTCTTTTCTACTAATGAAAGTCTAGCTTTTTCTTACTTATTCTCTCTAAAAAATAAGCACTTAAGTTATTGGTGTATTTGAACAATCAACAAATGAAATCCAAGGCTCGCTATTTATAGGAATTGCTTGGTTAGGGTAGTTTAGTCAATAAGCGTCCCACCTCCTTAATTAAACCTCCTTACTATTCATCACTTAAGCACTAAGTTAACTTTCTCATCAAATCTTTTTCTTGCTCATCACATTATTTGCTTGGCCACCAAGATCACCCATGTGATCATGGCCCCACATGGGTTACCCCATGGATCTTCTTTACCTATTGGATCTTAATTTGGGCTTTAATTCAATTAGCTTAACTTATGCTTTTGGGCTTACATTAATTCACTTTGGACTTTACATTAACAACCACTTGGGCTTTTACAATAGTTTACATTGGGCATAATCACAATCCCAATTAAACTATACACTTCCTGCACAATCCTACAAGTACAATTACATATGGCTTAAAGCCTTAGTACGTATTCTCTACGTATTAATCTTGTATTCTAACTCATATACTTATTCAACATATACAACATACCATCATTCATACATACTTGTATAATACTTCGTATCATACTCGTATTCCTTACATCGTATAATACCTATGTATTATACGATCATTACTTTAACTAGTTAACGCTTTATTTTTCCTAACGTTCTCGAATTAAGTCCGCATTCAAAAACTACATTTTCCATACTTGAATTATTATTACATAATCCATATCACCTCGATATTCTATCGTTACGTATTTCTCGGAAGTTCAAAAATAATTTCCGAGCAGAAATCAGTGAATAGTGTTTCAAAAAATTTCTCAGAAAACTTTTATTTTTGTCTTGGAAATTCAAACACTTTAATTCCTTCACATAGTCGAAATACTACGATATTCCGACGTTTTTAGGTTATAGAACGACATTCATCTTACTAACACATAATAATAACAAATAGTTTTATTTTATTCATTATTTTATTAAATAAAATTATTTTACAAGGATCCGAATTTCTCGGTCGTTACATTCTTCCCCCCTTATAAAGATTCTGTCCCCACAATCTCATCTTACATTACACAAATAACTGAGGATAATCCTTCCTCATCTTTTCTTCTAATTCCCACGTTGCTTCTTCGGCATCGTGGTTCTTCCATAACACCTTTACAAAAAGTATAACTTTGTTCCGCAGAACTTGTTATTTTCTATCGATAATTTGAATCGGCATCTCTTCATACGTTAAGTCCTTCTCGATATGAATAGGCTCATACTCTATTACGTGCTTATAATCCGGCTTATAAGGACGTAACACAGATACGTGAAACATGTTATGTATTCGTTCTAGGTCTGGAGGTAATGCTATCATATAAGCTACCTCGCCTACCCATTTTAACACTTCAAAAGGTCCTATAAACCTTGGACATAACTTTCCCTTCTTTCCAAAGCGTATCTTTCCTTTCCAGGGAGATACCTTTAGAAACACATAGGAGCCTACTTAAAACTCCCTATTTACTCGATGCGAGTCCGCATACTTCTTCTGTCTTTCTTGAGCTACGACGAGTTGCATACGTATCAACTTCACTACATCCGTTGTTTGCTGCACCAATTCTTGCCCTAGCATTCGGCGTTCTCCCACTTTGTCCCAACACAATGGTGTTCTACAATTTCTACCGTACAAAGCTTCATAAGGCGGCATACCTATGCTTGCATGATAACTATTGTTATACGCAAACTCTACTAATGGTAGATGATCATCCCAACTACCCTTAAAATCCATGACGCAAGATCTTAACATATCTTCTAACGTCTGAATTTTCCTCTCCCTCTGTCCATCAGTTTGTGGATGATAAGCCGTACTCAACTTCAGCTGCGTCCCCAACTGCTCTTGCAGACTCCTCCAAAAGTTCGGTGTGAATCATGGGTCACGATCTGACACAATCGAAACTGGTACTCCATGTCTGGAAATAACTTCCTTAACATAAAGCTTAGCTAACTGGTCTAAGTTATACTTAACCCTTATTAGCAAAAACTGAGCCGACTTCGTCAACCGGTCCACTATTACCCAAATTGCATCATACCCTTTCGTTGTAATCGGAAGTCCCACCACAAAATCCATCATGATATGCTCCCACTTCCACTCTGGAATCTCTAGTGACTGTAATAAGCCACTTGGTCTTTGATGTTTGGCTTTAACTTTTTGACAAGTCAAGCACCTACTCTCATACTCTGTTATCTCTCTCTTCATATTCGGCCACCAAAAACTCTATCGAAGGTCTTGATACATCTTAGTACTACCAGGATGAATCGAGTACCTCAAAATATGAGCTTCTTATAAGACTTGATCCTTTAATTCTGTCTCATTAGGAACCCAAATTCTTCCTTCAAATCTCAATAACCCCTTATTATCAAGACTGTACTTAATATCTTTTTCATTGGTTAACCGCTTCTTCATTTAGTCACACTCATCAGTTTTGAGCTTCACCTCCTTAACTCTCTCTACAATGGTAGATTGAATCTCTGTTGTAAACAGTCTCTATCCCGATTCACTCAGTAACTTTACCTCTATCTCTATCCTAGCCATCTCTATTATTAACTCAATTTGAGTCGTTAACATAGACAACTTTTCCCGACCCTTCCTACTTAAGGCATCAGCAACTATATTGGCTTTTCCAGGGTGATACAGGATTTCACAGTTGTAATCCTTTATCAACTCCAGCCATCTCCTTTGTCTCATATTCAACTCCTTCTATGTGAAGATATATTTTAGACTCTTATGGTCCGTATATATCTCACATTTTTCTCCGTAAAGATAATGTCTCCATATCTTTAAGGCAAAAACTACTGCGACTAGTTCCAGATCATGAGTAGGGTAAACTTTCTCATAATCCTTCAACTGCCTTGATGCATACGCAATGACCTTGCCATGCTGCATGAGCACGCAACCAAGTCCTCTATGCGAAGCATCGCTATAAACTATAAAATTTCCTATGTCATCGGGTAATGATAAAACAGGCGCTTCACTTAACCTCTTCTTCAGTTCTTGAAAACTGTCCTTGCATTTTTCAGTCCACATGTATTTCACCGTCTTCCTTGTCAAGTTAGTTAACGGAGTAGCTATCTTCACCTTAGTCGGTGTTTTCGGTTGTTCCCAATTCATCAGGGCTTCCACCTTCGCTGGATCTACTAAAATCCCCTCATGGTCAATAACATGACCTAAAAACTATACCCTTTCTAGCCAAAATTCACACTTAGTGAACTTCGCATATAGCTTCTCCTTCCTTAGTGTTTCCAACACTATTCTTAGGTGTTCAACATGATCTTCTGGCATCTTAGAATAGACTAGAATATCATCGATAAACACCACGACAAATTTGTCCAAATATTATTTGAACACTCTGTTCATCATATCCATAAATGCAGCTGGTGCATTAGTCAACCCAAATGATATCACCAGAAACTCGTAATGACCATAACGAGTCCTGAATGCCGTCTTTGGTACATCCTCCTTCCTAACCATCAACTAATGATACCCCATTCTCAAATCTATTTTAGAAAAATACTTTGCCCCTTTAAACTTATCAAAAAGATCATCGATCCTCGGCAATGGGTATTTATTCTTTATCGTTAACTTGTTCAACTATCGGTAGTCAATACAAAGTCTTAATGATCCGTCCTTCTTCTTTACAAATAGTACCGGTGCTCCCCATGGTGAAACACTCGGTTGTATGTACTTTATATCAAATAGTTCTTGTAACTGTACCATTAACTCCTTCATCTCCACTGGCACCATACAATACGGTGCCCTAGAAACTGGTCCCGCTCCTGGCACAATGTCGATTACAAATTCGTTCTCCCTATCCAGTGGAAGACCTGAAAATTCACTCAAAAATACATCCGTGAATTCTTTAACTATAGTTATTTGTTCCATGGTTACTCCCACTCTCTGGGTATCAATAACATGGCATAGATAACCTACACATCCCATCCTCAATAATTTCCTAGTTTGTGTCATGGTAAGACAACACGAAGGCCCCGACGATCTATAACTGTAGACACTCGAAATTTTCCGCCTAACTGTTACTAACATTGCAGGAAGTGCAGAATCTTCTTTAAGAGATAAATCTAGAAGACAGCTCAGCTTAATCCTGAAAATATCAACAGAATTTTAGTTTCAACCCCGAAAAACACACCAGGAGTATCATTTCCCATCTCGGAGATAACCCCATGGAAAGCAGTGCAAATACCAGAAATTCCACCGGAGAAGGCTGATTCATCTCGGAGATAACCCCGAGATATTTAGTCTCTGTCCCGAAAACAATATCGGGAAAGACAATATCAACCTTGGAGATAACCCTAAGGAGTGCAGTTGCAGTTCCGGAAATAACCCCGGAGATGCTCGTTTCAACTCATGCAGTCAGCTTCAACCTCGGGACTCACACTGAGGCACTCAATTCCCAAACCCGGATAACCCCAAGAGGACAGGCACACCTCAGAGACAACCCTAAGGGCATTCAACACTTGCAGCAGCCTAATCTTAGAGATAACCCTGAGCAACGTCTGCTTTATCTGCTAAAATTGGAGATAACCCCGGTGAATGGCAAAGTCATCAAATTTCCACCTCAACCCCACATGGAGCCGTCTCAACAAACAACAATCAACATACATTCTACACAATAATTGTGACGCCCCCAAAATTAGGTATACGTCACCCATCTTGGGTCGCCACTATACATGGTACATAAATTCAAATACAACTTACTAACCTAATCTGCAGGTATAATACGACATATAAACCGTGAGTTTGAATACAAATATTGTTCACTAGATATTATACAAACTCAAAAGGAGTCCTCATTACAACTATTATCACACTATTTCACGTAATAGTGAGGACTACTAATGCTATCCTCCGACCATTACTCGTTCCTCGACTCGTCTCAGCCTATGTTCTCATTTCTCAAGAGAACAAAGTGAAAGAAAGGGTGAGCTCAACTAGCCCAAGAAGAAATATTATGACTAAGATAATGCGTAATAAATTATCATTAGCCTTCAACAAGTTGTTAAACCGATAAAATACAATAGACAAACCAGCTTTAATGCATAATGAATAAGCAATCCATTAAAAGAGTCAGTAGAGAATAAAGTCTACTATCTTTTAGGTTTTAAAGGTTTTCATCAATTTTTATCACGAGACTCAATTTTTAATAAATAAACCACCACATCTAATCATCCCCGTATTCACTGGCCAAGGATTTTCATCAAATTATCAATGGTCATGACTATACCGAATCACCCCCGGTCATAATCATACCAAAACTATCCATCACCGCATTACAGCCACCGAGAACTTTTGTCACATCATTTATATCAAGTCATGATTATACCGAATGATCCTCGTCATAATCATACTAAGTTCATCTATGCACGTAAGCCAAAGATAACATAATATAACATGAGGATGATGACAATGACATAATAATTCAATAAAACAAGTTCAAGAATTATTTAATCCATGAATTATTAACGCCCAAATTGTCAACATGATCTTCGTTCAGAGAGTAAAATTCAAGAATGATCGTAAGAATATTTCCATGAAAAGATATTGGATGAAACGCAAATATCAAGGATATTCTACTAATTTCATGGAGTATAAGTCAAAGTTTTAACCAACCGGGTATAATAAAGAATGGAATAACAAAAGAAATCACCATGCATGCAGATATCAGATGTACAAAAGTTATTCCAATGTAATAATAATAACGGAACTAAAGTCGTGAAATTCACAACCGATGTGATGTTCCAACAGAATAATAAAGATGGAACTGCATCCTGTAAAACACATGTATAGGATATTCCAATGTAATGATAAAGACGGAACCAGTCCTGTAAAACACATAGATGTGATGTTCCAATGTAATAATAAAAAGCGGAACCAGTCGGGTGTAAAACACACGCATGAGGATGTTCCAAATGTAATAATAGAAGAATGTCACCAAGTATAGGTAAATGGCAGATACAAAGTTATTCCAATGTAATAATAAAGAACGGAATAACATAAGGATTTCACCAAGTATAGGGTATGCCAGATATCATAAAGTTATGTATAGGGTATGCCACTTTTACAAAAGTTATTCCAATGTAATAATAATGAATGGAATAATGTAAGTTCTCTTCAAGAAGAAAGAATAACACCCTCACCAGTGAAAAAAGAACTGAATATATAGAAGTAGTGAAGTAGCGAGTAATACTCTTCTTCTTTCTATAATTTTCTCTATAGCTTCTCTCTATAATTCTCTCTCTAGAGTTTCAATGAATTCGTAAGAAAATAATGAAGGAATGAACTTCTATTTATAGGAAAATGGAATGCATAAGAACTAATCCATGAACAGTTCAGATTGATTTACTTTAACTGACTATCCATATTTAAAGAAAAATCTTTTAAATAAAATATAATATATTCTATTTATATAAAACATTTTACTATGCAAACACTATGCAATACTATGCAAAAACACTATGCAAAATACTATGCAAAGACTATGCATAATAAAATATAATATATTCTATTTATAGAATAACTTTAATAAAGTATTCTATTTTATATAAAAAATGTTTCGCATTTTATTACGTTAATAATACTGAATAAAACAAAACGTCATTATCGCTATAATAATTCATATTATTAATCGGTAATAATGGAATCAAACCGAGTGACTTCTCACATAAGCATCAATAATCAATACCGTGTGCTACTATGCAACCACACGTGACATCGTATTTTTTTACTACCGAAGTAGTTCAACAAAGATCAACCAGTAAAACTTCCGCCGTTATTTTAATAAAATATTTTTGTCGCTTTTCTCAATCCGATAATAATTTCGTTGCTAGGTCCACCAATGATTGAGTAGTTGCATTTAATATTCCTCGCTAAACCGAATATTCCCCACCAATCGAATATAATATAACCACTTGATACTTTACAAAATTTATAAATACTACCCACAACTATAATATTATCTTAAATTCACACCATAATATAAAAAATTATTTCGACAAAATTTAAATCTTTATTGATAAAATCTGGGGTCTCACAATCTCCCTCCTTATGGAATTTCCTCTAAATTAGGGTACGATACACTGGTATGATAAAGAGATGAGGATACCTTGAATACCTTTATCGTTTAAAATATTAAATTCATCTTTGAAATCGCCAAAGCTATTCATTAACAATTCATCTTTGCACTACAAAGCCAAAGATATACAATCAGAAAACCAATAATGCTAAGACGCATTTTTAATAGTATCACGACCACTTAATTATCCATGCACCACCGGCCAAGGATATTCGTGTTTTCAATTACTACCATGATTATACCGAATAATCCTTCGTCATAATCATACCAAGTCTATCAATGCACTACTACCAAAGATGACTTTTACCACATCCATGAATTAATATTTCATCACGAGACTCACTCAATAATTAATCCATATCATCGAATCATCTCTCGCATCATGTGCCAAGGATATTCATTAGTATCACGACCACAAATTATCCATGCACTACTACCAAAGATAATTGTGTATTCATTAAGATCACGACCACAAATTATCCAAGCACTACTACCAAAGATAATTGTGTATTCATTAGTATCACGACCACAAATTATCCATGCACTACTACCAAAGATAATTGTGTATTCATTAAGTATCACGACCACAAATTATCCATGCAATTCTACGGCCAAAGATAATTGTGTATTCATTAAGATCACGCACCACAAATTATCCATGCACTACTACCAAAGATAATTGTGTATTCATTAGTATCATTACCACAAATTATCCATGCACTACGCAAAAGATAATTGTGTATTCATTAAGATCACGACCACAAATTATCCATGCACTACGGCAAAAGATAATTGTGTATTCATTATATCACGACCACAAATTATCCATGCACTACTATAAAAAGATAATCGTGTATTCATTAGTATCACGACCACAAATTATCCATGCACTACTACCAAAGATAATTGTGTATTCATTAAGATATCACGACCACAAATTATCCATGCACTACTACCAAAGATAATTGTGTATTCATTAGTATCACGACCACAAATTATCCATGCACTACTACCAAAGATAATTGTGTTTTCAATTACTATTATGATTATACCTAACAACCGGTCATAATCATACCAAGTCCATCTATGCACTACAAAAGCCATGTATGACTTTCAACATAATATAAGCGTATGAGTATAATGATATAAAGAATCAATCAAATGAGATAAAGGATAAATATTAAACATTTATAATATAATTTATCCAGATTCAAAAATATCCCCATGTTATCAATCACTTAATAATCTCATAATCTAATAACATTAATATTATAACAATATTTTAATCACTTCTTAAATTTATAAACAATTTATCTTAATTGTTTACGCTTTACCATATAATGCATTTAATCATTCAAAATGCCATACTCATAAGATATCATCACCAATTATCAAATCTCTCAAAAAAAAATATGCATATACTCTATATAGATTCTCTAGCCATAATATCCTATTTTCAACTTTGTTACTTCACATAACATATTTAACTCATATGTTCAGAATTAAACTATTTTCATGAAAAATACCAAATTAGTCCCAAAATATTTTTTTTCTGGGATTTAGCATAATATAGTCCCATAATGAAAATATATTTTTCTCGAATTTTTAAAATTCATTTACTATTTTTAAAAATCAATTTCTAATTAATTCCTTAAGAAATTAGCTACCTCAAGTTTAACTCCAAAAATTCCCAAATCTTGGCAGAACCTTACACATGTTAACGTGAGCTTCTAGTTTAAATTTCATGGTCATCTGAGTTATAGAACTCCGGTTATAGCGTCATCGGAAAAACCTAAATATTGAAATAGTCATAACTTGCTCATTTTAAGTTTAATGAGCTCATTTTGGACAGGAGGTACTTTATACCATATACTTTCATGTCCCAAAACCCAGAATTTTTCTCATAATTTAAGTGGCCGAAACAGTTCCTTAAAGTTTCTGGGCAGTAGCATTTTCGAAATTTACAGCTTTGGCCTCCTTTGCTAAAATCAGTCCACACAAAATCCACAACACCTTTTCCAGTAATTCCACTTGGATTAGTTAGGTAACTCGTAGATCTAACTCTAGGACTTGACCACATTCAAAAATTCAAAATATAATAGGAGATATGGTCAATTGAATTTCATGTTACATTTTTCACCAAAATCGATTTTCAACTCTTTGTGATTTCTAAGAAACTTTCATGTTTTCACATACTAACCAACATAACTCATCATAACACTTACTAATACTTCATATACCCATGATTTTCATTAGTCCAATGCTTTTATTATGACTTTCATCATAATCCTCGTAAAAATGATCCTTTTAGTTGAAGAAATATTTGAGGGTTTAAGAAATGGGTTTTTTATAACGGGGTCAATACAAAATTCGATTTCACGCTTCTAGGTAGGCTAAGAAGTCTTCAAGAATACGCCAGAAATTTATTAATGATAGAAATATCATTCAAAATCTGCTACTCTTATCCAAGACTTGGATAGTACGTTACATTGATACCAACTCGTGACTTCTATCCCTTAACCTAGATAAGACCTCACAATGATACCTATAAACTTGCCATCTTCATTCACGATGTCGCCTCTGTAAAGTCCGCTTTTTTTGCATTCCACACAAGGAAGTTAACAATGAAAGGATCGGGCTCTTTACTTATGGCTTGATATAACAAATGATTAACTTTAGGGTTTGGTTACTTTGAATTCAGATAATGAGTTGGTTATGAATATAAAAGCTAACAACCTTACGAAAAGCATGATGAGTAGTTAACCAATTGATTCCTAAAATCACATCAAAGGCAAGTATTTTCAAAAGATAAGATCGACAGTGTAACGTGAAAGTGTTTATTTGAATCAAACAAGATTTAAAAATAGTAGCGGTAACGAAGGCTCCTACTAACGAAGTTTCAACCAATAAGTCAAAGTCTAACTTCTCCGGAATCAAATTTAAACGTTGAACGCAACTAGGTGAAATAAAAGAGTGGGTAGAATCGGTATCTAACACGGTATAGACTTCGCAAGAGCTTATGATTACTTACCCGTGATAATCTTATTCGGGTTCCTCGTCACGAGAAAAAACGCGCTCTCTTAAACTACTCGCTTTTTGGTTTGTCCGGGACACCTTTGGTGCCTCCATCCTAGTTGGACTTGACTTCACTATACACAAAATCGAGCTAAATGACCTTCTCTTCTTGAAATTTCAACTTTATTATCTTTGCCATGATTACCACCAAGTGGTTACCATTCTTAGCATGATAATTTTCCACGATGGTTATCATTGTTCGATAGTCGTTGCCACCAAAGATGATTATTATCGTGTTGTTGGTCGTTACCTTTTGTTTGAGTCAATCAACACTCTCATGTGCTTCATTGCTTATCTCAAGATTTTTAGATGCCATTCTCAAACACTCTTGTCCACAAAACAAGGGTTAATTGACATGTAACAAATTATCCCTATATTCGACCGACCAATAAAATAGCAGATATAAACTTAGGTAGGTCATTCTAAGCGAAGGTATTTCCCGCCTCCCTCCTAGTACTATTCTCACATCTTAGCTTGTGGATCATATCCTAAGCTCGATACCAACCGTGACGCCCCAAAATTAGGTATACGCCACCCATCTTGGGTCGCCACTTACATGGTACATAAATTCAAATACAACTTACTAACCTAACTGTTGTATACAATACGACATAAACCGTGAGTTTGAATACAAATATATTGTCTACTAGATATTATACAAACTCAAAAGGAGTCCTCATTACAACTATTATCACACTATTTCACGTAATAGTGAGGACTACTAATGCTATCCTCTCGACCATTACTTGCTCCCCGACTTCGTCTCAAATATGTTCTCATTTTCAAGAGAAACGGTGAAAGAAAAGGTGAGCTCAACTAGCCCAAGAAGAAATATTATGACTAAGATAATGCGTAATAAATTATCATTAGCCTTCAACAAAGTTGTTAAACCGATAAAATACAATAGACAACCAGCTTTAACTGCAATGGAATAAGCAATCCATTAAAAAGAGTCAAGTAGAGAATAAAGTCTACTATCTTTTAGGTTTTAAAAGGTTTTCATCAATTTTATCATTTGAGACTCAAATTTTAATAAATAAACCACCACATCTAATCATCCCTGCACTCACTGGCCAAGGATTTTCATCAAATTATCAATGGTCATGACTATACCGAATCACCCTCGGTCATAATCATACCAAAACTATCCATCAACGCATTACAAAGCCATCGAGAACTTTTTGTCACATCATTTATATCAAGTCATGATTATACCGAATGATCCTCGTCATAATCATACTAAGTTCATCTATGCACGTAAGCCAAAGATAACATAATATAACATGAGGATGATGACAATGACATAATAATTCAATAAAACAAGTTCAAGAATTATTTAATCCATGAATTATTAACGTCAAATTGTCAACACGACATCGCTTTGTAGAGAGTAAAATTCAAGAATGATCGTAAGAATATTTCCATGAAAAGATATTGGATGAAACGCAAATATCAAGGATATTCTACTAATTTCATGGAGTATAGAAGTCAAAGTTTTAACCAACTGGGTATAATAAAGAATGGAATAACAAAAGAAATCACCATGCATGCGGATTTCAGATAGACAAAGTTATTCCAACAGTAATAATAATAACTGGAACCAAAGTCGTGAAATTCACAATCGATGTGATGTTCCAATGTAATAATAAAGATGGAACTGGATCCGGTGTAAAACACACAGATAGGATATTCCAACGAGAATGATAAAGAGCGGAACCAGTCTGGTGTAAAACACATGCATGTGATGTTCCAATGTAATAATAAAAACGGAACCAGTTAGGTGTAAAACACATGCATGTGATGTTCCAATGAATAATAGAAGAATGTCACCAAGTATAGGGTAAATCACATACAAAAGTTATTCCAATGTAATAATAAGCAACGGAATAACATAAGGATTTCACCAAGTATAGGGTATGCCAATGGCATTATACAAAGTTATGTATAGGGTATGCCACTTTTTACAAAGTTATTCCAATGTAATAATAATGAATGGAATAATGTAAGTTCTCTTCAAGAAGAAAGAATAACACCCCTCATCAGTAAAAAGAACCGAATATGTAAGTAGTGAAGTAAATAGTAATACTCTTCTTCTTTCTATAATTTTCTCTATAGCTTCTCTCTATAATTTCTCTCTGTAGTTTCAATGAATTCGTAAGAAAATAATGAAGGAATGAACTTCTATTTATAGGAAAATGGAATGCATAGTAACTAATCCATGAACGTATCCAGTATTGATTTACTTTAATCTGATTTATCCATATTTAAAGAAAAATCTTTTAAATAAAATATAATATATTCTATTTATATAAAAACATTTTACTATGCAAACACTATGCAATACTATGCAAAACACTATGCAAAATACTATGCAAACACTATGCATAATAAAATATAATATATTCTATTTATGTAATAACTTTAATAAAGTATTCTATTTTATATAAAAATGTTTCGCTTTTATTACGTTAATAATACTTAATAAAACAAAACGTCATTATCGCTATAATAATTCATATTATTAATCGACAATAATGGAATCAAACCGAGTGACTTCTCACATAAGCATCAATAATCAATACCGTAATGCTTACTATGCAACCACACGACATCGTATTTTACTACTAATGTAGTAGTTCAACAAGATCAACCAGTAAAACTTCCGCCGTTATTTTAATAAAATATTTTGTCGTTTTCTCAATCCGACAATAATTCGCTAGGTCCACCAATGATTGAGTCATTGTATTTAATATTCCCCGCTAAACCGAATATTCCCCACCAATCTAATATAATATAACCACTTGCATACTTTACAAAATTTATAAATACTACCCACAACTATAATATTATCTTAAATTCACACCATAATATAAAAAATTATTTCGACAAAATTTAAATCTTTATTGATAAAAACTGGGTCTCACAATAATGTTCCACAAGAACCAAGGAGTTGAAATCCCGAGTGACTACTACGCAAGGAAGCACACCGGATAGAATTTGAAGCTTAAAGAGATAGGACATGGTTCCATATTTCTGACTTCGTACAACCTCTAATCCCATGTCATTGCGTAGCTCTTGACAATAACAATCCGAAACATGTCTTATACACCTCAATCGGATGCTCGGATTGAAGTTCTGCAAGTTCGAGCGAACATCATGTTGCACGCGTGCACACGTTCTTCAAGACGAAGGACCTGCATGAACTGGGCACCCTGCAGTCAGTAGTGCATCTACTAGGTCACGGAGGTACACCTATGGCTCCCAGCTCTATAAATATAGGGCTTCGGGTGGCCATATTAAAGAGAAAAAAGACGAGGAAGCCCTATCAAATTTTCTCTGTAAACACCCTATATTGAGTGCTTTCTAATTTTTAACACTTGTAAGCTTACATATAGCTATATTTTACCGGCGGGAGTCGAGTGTTCATCCACTCAAAGTCATAGAAGTCTTCTTTGGCAGCCCACTGTAAGCCTTCTCACACACTATAAAGCCTTTCTCTTCATCATTGCACACACTCTTCTTCACATTGAGAGTCATGTTGTGTGTGTATGCCCGGACTTCGCTTTGTGGTTTTCATTTTTGTTTGTATATATATACTTATATATATATATATATATATATGGACTAACATTATCTAGTTATGCCTCGATTGAGTCTGGACTCACGTCCGGAGCGTTTATTTGCTATATATATATATATAAACTGTTTTCGAACTTTGTTCGATGAGTCTGGATTTTATTTCCGGTGCGTTTACTGCTTTTATATATATATATAGCGACAAATCGTTGAAATGATAAACCGAACCGGGATCGATATATATCCTGTGTGTATATATATATATATATATTTACATTTCTGTCAAGCCTGGAGTTTACTTCATGGCCTTTTAATGCTTTGTTTATATTCCATCTCGTTTGGAGTTTACTTCGTGGTGGTTGATCGTTTTTACTGCTTTCTTTACATTCCATCCCGCCTGGAGTTTACTTCGTGGCGGTTGATCACATTTATTGCTTTATTTACATTTCTGATACCCCATGGAGGTACTTCGTGGTGGTTGATCATGTCTCTATATATATTTATTGGTTTTTTATATTTACATTTTCGATCCCCCATGGAGGTGCTTCGTGGTGGTTGATCATGTCTGTATATATATTTATAACTTTTATATATATAACTGCTTACTGCTTTTCATATAAACAACGGTATCATGTGAGCCTAGGAATCATGTGATCACAGATTCAGTCCACTGAATCTAGATTCGGTTCCCGTGATGGACATTTTTCATCTGTAAGAAGCTTGTAAATTATTCACGGTGTTTGAATTTCCTTAGATGGCTTTCATGCCCAGGAGGAGTTCGGCATTGCTATATATTATTTTCTCAAAGATGTTTCACATCTCGAAAATAAAAGCAACCAAGCCAAACATTTAATAATAAAATGGAAGTATGAAAATGTCTCAACTACTATTGAGCACAAGGTTTGAAAAACCTCTTTTACAAAACCTCATTGCTATATCATGTTTAAAACTGAATTTTTCATACAAATTAAAACCCTTTGTATATAGGTGCGAACGAGGCCTCACACTACTTCTAAATAACAGCACATTGACCCATAAACACACACACACACACATTCATATAACAGTTTCTTGAAAAGTGGCGGTCACCGTGGTAACACGGATGTCGGGGGGTGCCTAACACCTTCCCTCCGCATAATCAAGCCCCCAAACCCAAATGAATCTCGGTTTCACAGACCCGTTTAGCAGTGTCACATCACTGGGTCAATGTGCAAACCTTTTTGGTTGCATTGGTACAACCAGTTAAATACACCAACTGGCGACTTTTAAAGTCAAATCGTCGAAATTACATATATCGGACCTTTTTCACTTGTTTTTTAAAACAAATCTCACATTAACATGAGAACACCAAAGAATAAGAACAGAAAAAGGAAAAATAAAAATCCCGACATCGACTGGTGGCAACTCTATTGGGGACTCCAGTAAGAGGGCTTAAGCCGCTACTACAAGCTTTTCAAAACTGTTATATGCTTGTGTGTGAATATTGCATTTACATTTTTGATGAATGTGTACAAATGCATTTTAATTACTGCATTGCAAAATATCTATCTGTGATATTAGTGCTTCGAACATGTCATCATTTTCATAAATGGTGAGACACATTGTATGTGAATGTATGTTGTGTGGTTCCTCCACCAGGAGGCTATCCTATCGGTGTTTTATTATTGGACTCGTAGGAAGACTAATTCCAACCAGCCTCAGGAAAGGCACCACCCAGATTTGCTCCAGTTGAAAGATTAACTTCCCGTCAAGTAGATTGCAAAGATCTGGGAACATTCATGCCAAAAAGCCGTGAGAGTAGCCTAAGATAGGTCAGCCTCTGATAAACCAAATGTTGTTAAATCTTCCCAGACCAGCAAATATGGTGCTGACAGATGGGATTATGCGCAATTCCAGTTTATGATGGAGCGAAAGATTAAGGCTCTTTGCAAACAAATAGATCAGTTGGCAGAACTGGTGATTGATCAACACCAAGTCACAAGCCAATTAATCAGTCAGGAGCATGCTAGTATCCTTCCTTTTTGTCATGAATATTCCATCCTCACCTTCAGAAAGTGAAACACTAGAGGATAAAGTTGCGAAAAGAGCAAGTGCCAAAGCCCGTCAGGATTATGCCAACAAACGAGAATTTACATATCTTGGCCAACCAATGGAGGAAATATTTCAGATGTTGATCAATGAAGGAAGAATTATATCCCTTTTACCTCCAATCAATCCCCTTTCCAGATGGTTTAATTCTGAGGGAGTATGCCAATATCACTCCCACTCTTGCAGTCACAACACAGAAAAATGTTGGGCACTCTGCCACCTCATTCAAAATCTAATTGACAGTGGTGTCCTGCAAATGGCAGACGATGACACTTTGCTACTCGAGAGTGGGAACACATGTCCTAAAAAATGGAAGGACGGCATAGCAGTTATATCCGTTGAGGATGATTTGGCTACCAACCCACTCACAATACAAGTAATTCAACTCAAAGGAGCTGACAATCCTTTGAAAGTGGCTGCACCATAGCCAATTAACTTACCATTCAAACCACATTATCCTATTGTCAGCCTACAGAAAGTCCCATGGAATTATGGGCAAGCTGAAGGATCTACATCACATACTATTGCTGCAGTGTCGTAGGAGAATCCACTGTATCTTCCCCATCGGGTGATGAAGCCCGCCATCAAATCAAATGGGAAAGTTTCCATGGAGAAGATTGAAGAATTCCTCCGTACTATGGGCCATAATGAAGCCAAAGTGGTTTTAAGATTGAAAGAAGCTCCACAGCAAATATCCATATTGGACTTGGTTTTTGCTTCTGAAGATCACAAGAAGATATTGCTAAGGGTCTTGGAAGAAGCCCATTTACTGAAATCAGTGGATGTGGAAAAATTTCAACATCTGGTTGATCACATTTTCAACAACAATGTGATATCTTTCACTGATGACGATATACCCGCTGAAGGGACCGATCATTGCAAGCCGTTGCATATAGCGGTTTTGTCCTCCGGATACATGGTTGGAGGAGTCTTGATAGATGGAGGTTCATCTCTTAACATCTGTCCTTATGCTACCTTGGAGAAGATGAATATCAACCCCAAGAGGATCAAAAGCTTTTGATGGGTCCCGAAAAAACACCGTTGGAGTAATTGAACTACCAATGGAGATTGGTCCACATACATTCAGTGTATCCTTTCACGTACTCAAAATAGCCACAGGATATAACATGCTGTTGGGAAGACCATGGATTCATATGGCTGGAGCTGTCCCTTCCACCCTTCATCAGCAACTCAAGTACATTATCAACAATAGCCTAGTCACTGTTAATGCTGAGCCGGAATGTCCGGAACAAAGTGATATGCCACTAATCAGCTTCAATTCAGAAATTGAGCCAGGCAGTTTCCATACCCTGGAGGTGAGCTACACTCATTACCATCTCATTGGGGTGCCACCTCTTATACCCAAGATTTTTGCCGAGGTTATGTCGGCCACTTAAGAGATGATGTCATTGGGTCATCAACCTAGACAAGGGTTGGGAAAAGGTCATCAGGGTATTAAGCACCCGATTCAAGTGCCCAATCAAACATGAACAATTGGATTAGGCTATTCTGCTAGCTCCAGTCACAAGAATTCTCATAAGCACAAACAGATTCCTTCAACTTCAGCCATACGACGATTTTCTCCACCTGCAACTCCTGAGCTGATACAATCTCCGGTAAAGGTGCCAACCCATATTATGGCTATGCTATTTCCCAAACCAGTACTGGTTAAAGCAAAAGAGGTCCTGATTCCTGATCCCGAAGTAGAAGAGAGGGAACGAAAATATAAACAAGACATTGCCCTGATGATGTACGCATCATTGTCTATGATGAGCATACAAACAGATACCCCTAGACGATGATTGCCTAGATATCATGGTCATCATTATAGAGAAGGAGGACGATGATAGCCCCTCCACCATTGCAGTCCATCAAGACTTTACCCTCGATTAATTGGAGCAAGACTCCATGCGTTGGTCGACGAGGTAAAGCGCGTAAATTCTAAGCCGCCTGTAGATAACTTTAACTACTTACTTTTCTGTACAGTATTAGTAGTTGTTTTATCAGTACATGCTAACACTTTGTATGATTGAACAGTTTCATATATTAAGTGAAAGCATATTTTATTTCAAAACTCTGAATTTAGATGTGCCTGTAGTTGCTGATGAGGTGCCTTTTCTCCACAAGGACTGTAACCTTGATGAAAAGTTGGACTCAGACTTGATGGAAGTACAAGAGGACATTGAGATACCTCAGGAGATTAAGGAATGGGTCGAAGACAAACCTAAACCTAACCTTGATCAAACCACATCTTTCAATCTTGGAACCTTACAAAACCCCAAGCTAATCTAGATTGGTTCAGACCTCACCCCAAACCAACAGAATGACATGGTTGTGCTACTAACCCAATTCCAAGATGTGTTTGTATGGTCTCATGAAGACATGGTGGGTTTGTCAACTGACATTGTCCTTCATCGCCTTCCCATTAAAGAGGGATTCAAGCCAGTCAGGCAGAAGCTCAGGCGATTGAAACTTGTGTGGAGTTTAAAGATTAAAGAAGAAATTGAGAAACAATTTCAAGCGGGCATCATCATGGTGTCTACATACCCTGAGTGGTTATCAAACATAGTCCCCGTGCCTAAACCAGGAGGACAGGTGCGAGTTTGTGTGGATTACCAGGATCTGAACAAAGCTTGCCTTAAAGATAGCTTTCCCGTGCCATTTATCCATATTCTCATTGAAAATACTGCTCAATACGGTATATACTCCTTTGCGGATTGCTTCGCAGGGTATCATCAGATTATGGTTGCTGAGGAGGATCGTGAGAAAACTTCTTTCATCACGCCTTGGGGAATCTTTTGTTATAGACGGTTGTCATTTGGCCTCATGAATGCTAGAGCAACCAATCAGCGAGCTACGATAGCTCTTTTCCACGACTTAATGCACAAAGAGATAGAGATCTACGTGGATGACATCATTGTCAAGTTCTGAAGGGAGGAAGACCACTTAGACCATCTTAGAAAGATTTTTAACAGGTTGCGTAAGTACAACTTGAAGTTGAATCCAGCCAAGTGTGCCTTTAATGTTAAATCAAACGAGTTTCTAGGTTTTATAGTCAGCCACAAAGGGATTGAGCTGGATCCCACCAAAATCCAGGCCATCAAGGAAATGCCCATTCCTCAGACAGAGAAGGAAATACGGGGATTTTTAGGAAGAATCAACTTCATTAGCAGGTTTATTTCTCAACTCACAGCAACCTGTGAGCCCATCTTCAAGCTATTAAGGAAGAACTCCTCCATGAAATGGAATGATGAGTGTTAGAAAGCCTTCCTTACTATCAAAGAGCAGTTGGTTAATGCTCCTATTTTAGTACCTCCCAGGGATGATGTTCCCCTATTCATGTACCTGTCCATTAATGACAATGCTATGGGCTGCATGTTGGGACAAAAAGACGATAGAGGCTAAGAGCGAGCTATCTATTACCTCAGCAAAAGATTCGGCAGTAGTGAACACAAGTACACTCTGATTGAGAAGACTTGTTGTGCTTTAGCATGGGCTTCCATGAGGTTACATCATTACCTCCATGGTCACACAACCCATCTCATATCCCGCGTGGATCCTCTCAAATACGTGTTCAAGAGGCCATCATTGAATTGTCGATCGTATCGGATGGCGATTGATTTCGCAACAATTTGGCATCGTCTACGTGACGCAAAAGTCCATTAAAGGATAAGGAATTGCGGATCAACTAGCCGCCGCACCCATAGGGGATTACAAACCCTTAGAAACATACTTCCCCAATGAAGCGGTAATGATAATTCAGCAACACCATTAGTACGATGCATGCCATACATGGAAGGTGTATTTTGATGGAGCTATTAACACAGAAGGTTCTGGAGCTGGAGTAGTTCTAGTGTTCAGTATGGGGGACCAGTATCCCGTTACCGTCAAATTGCAGTTTGTGAGCACCAACAACACAGCTGAGTATGAAGGCTGTATCACGGGACTCAAACTTGCCCAATCAATGGGTATCAGACGGTTAACTGTCTTTGGGGATTCAAAGTTGGTAATCAAACAAACCACGAGAATCTATCAAACTAAAGAGCTACATTTGCTGCCTTTCCATCGGCAAGTTTTACAAATGGCTTCGGAGTTTGAAGAAGTAAACTTCCTCCATATTCCTCGGAATAGGAATAATTTTGCGGATGCACTAGAAACTTTGGCCTCCTTGATCAACATACATGATAAGGAAAACATGCCAAGCATCCCATTTGTCCTACAAAAGGCTCCAGCTTAAGGAATTACATTGGAGAAGTATCGGATGAGCTACCTCCCATCCAACATCCTTGGTATCAGCATATCAAGGAGTATCTATGAGATGGATCTACACCCGCTGAGGCGAGCCCGGCTGAAAAAAGGCGGATCCATCGAATGGCTATGAAATTCTACCTGAGTGGAGATGCACTCTATAAAAGAGATGCAGGATTAGGTCTCCTTAGATGTCTGGACAAAGACCAAGCTCAGAGGCTCAAGGATGAAATCCATGGTGGAGTATGTGGCCCACACATGAGCAGACCCCTACTTGTTAAGAAAATCCTCAAAATAGGGCATTACTGGCTTACGCTCAAAGCTGACTGTGATGATCACGTCAAGAGGTGCTATCAATGTCAAATTCATGGGAATGCTATCCACGCCCTCAAGGGACTCTCCTGATATGAGTTCATACGGCCCTTCTCAATGTGGGGAATGAATGTGATCGGGCCAATCGAGCCCAAAGCCAGTAATGGGCATCGATTTATCTTCACCATGATTGACTACTTTACTAAGTGGGTAGAAGCAACCTCTTTCCCCAGGGTTACTAAAGAAGTCATCATTACTTTCATCAGAAACAATGTCATTTGTCGATATGGACAACTTGTGTCAGACAATGCTAAAAACCTCAGGAATGAAATGATGGAGGAGTTATGAAGTAAATTCCACATCAAACACCTTAACTCCGTCATCTACCATCTAAAGATGAATGGTGCTATTGAAGTGGCTAATAAAAACATCAAGAAGATCATGCAGAAGATGTCCGCCAATCATAAAGGATGTCCTGACCTCTTGCCTCTGATTTTATTCGCCTACAGAACTTTAATGCGTACTTCCACTAGGGCAACCCCCTACTCATTAGCCTATGGGATGGAAGTAGTACTCCCCATAGAGGTGGAAATGGAATCCCTCAGAGTGTTGATGGACGCTCAGCTGGATGAAGACTAATGGGTACAAGACAGATATCATCAATTATTTCTAATAGACAAAAGGCGAATCGCGGCTATCTTCCATGGTCAGTTATATCAACAAAGGATCGCCATATAACAGAAAAGTCCAGCTACGGTAGTTTAAACAATATGACTTGTTTTTGAAGAAGATCATTGACAACCAAGATCAATCTAGGGAAAATTTGCTCCACACTGGGAAGGCCCGTTTGTTGTCAAGGAGGCTTTGATAGGAGGCGCTCTCAGACTATAGGAAATGGACGACAATGAATTTCCACAACTCATCAACTCGGACACCGTGAAACAATACTATGTCTGAGGTTATCATCAAGTAAACATCTTGGTTTTAGATCATCAGATCACCAGTTAACTAGTTATTCAGGTTTTCTAACCCTCTACTACATACAAAATCTTCTGCATACTCTTTTTCCCCTCAAGGAAACATACTCTTCAAGCCAGCAGCCTGGTTTCACCTCATTTCAAACCTTTCAATACAATTTTGGTTATCCCACCAAGGATTAAACCTTTTACACCTGAAGTTTGTCATGAACATGGGATCAAACTTTTTTACGCTTTCAGTTTATCCTAAACTTAGGATCAAACTTTTTCACACCTGCAGTTTGTCCCAAACATGGGATCAAACTTTTTTTCCCCCGCAGTTTAGCCTGCACATGGGATTCAGAGTTCTCTTCAACTACAAATCATCTTGAGGGGCGAACTACGTTAACACGATCTCCCTGATACCCAGGAGTATGTAGGCAACCATATTCTATATGGCCCAGTCACAATAAAAAAAGCAAAAACATTTCTACCCTTTCTCTACATAAACAAAAACAATAGAAACATTCCTACACCCTTCTACACCATTCAGCGTTGAACCTCTTGCACCAGGTTTGAACTACGCAGACCTGATCTCCTCTTCAATAGGAGTACGTAGGTAGCCATTTATGGTTCGATCTAACCCCTACCAAAACACAAAGAATTGTCATCTGGTAATGGGATCAAACTTCAATCCACCACATTTCATCAGCTTTAGACCAAAGGGATGGAACTACCTGACCTCTCCTCACAAATAGGAGATCCGGCGACCATCTAAGCTGCGGTTGTGCCTCAAAGAGCAACACCAATCTATAAAAGATGAAATTAACTAGGCTCCTCTTAAATAGGAGTACTGGCGACCATCTGTGGTGCGGTCAATCTAAGAGAGGAAAAGCCACACTCATCTCTACATCTACATACAGGAACCAATCCCAAGACACCAAAGATGGTAGGGATACACATAGATCAATGATCCATTCTGAAAGATCCTGCGACATCTCAATGTCTGCACATCAAGGATGAGTTTAGAATGCATCAATATCACAAGCCCTGAAGAAACAGGCAAATATCAAGCAAGTATCAAGGCACAACTAAAAGGGAAATGAATCAAAATATATTTCCCTGCCATATATAATACTGTTTGATATATACAATATGTGTTGTACATGACAAAATGGCTAAGCTAGTCTGTGCAGGAAAATACAAGTCTATCTACGAATCTATATGTATGCGTACTATCAGATCTAAAATAGCATCTCTCTCCAAAGAAGGAGGTAACACTGCAAGCTCCTGCCCAATGGTATCTACACGAGCTAGCAAATCCGAGGCTAACTGCATGGTAGCATGATTCTCATCAATGTATGCACCCATATCAGCAAGGATGCCAGTCGTAAGGGATCTCACTAAAGTACTATCTGTAACGGCCACATCCCGGGAAGATATAGCAGCATCCCGCTCTATAATCAATGCATCTCTAGCTGATCTGGCCTCGTCTCTCTCTAATAGAGTGACATCTCTCCCATCAAGAGCTTTCAACATCAAGGCCCTAGCCTGATCTCTCTCAAAGGTCATCAGATGTAGACTCTGCTCCAGATACTGTGCTGAATGTTGAATCACAGTAGCACTCATAGTGGGAGAATCCTTCACAACTACTGGCAACCCAATAGACAAATCCTCCTCGATGGGAATATAAGTCTCCTCCGTAGGCTCCCCATCATCAGAATCAATCCCCTGCACTGTGGATACTGCTATAGTCAATTCCGTCTCTGTCTCCATGCATGAGGAATACTCTGCAGAACAACCCGGATGGCTAACAAAAAACTCAGCTAGCTTACGCTGATCCCCACAGGCGTACAACCTGAATCTATCCTCTGCTGATAAGTGGCGAGAAGCTAAGCACTGACTCAATGCCCCCTCAAAAGGATGGAAATCATGGAACTGGTCAAACTGACACATCACGGCCAGTGGGTGGTAAGTAATCATGCCCCTCAAACCAGCTAGAGGGAGATAATGCATGCCCGGAGCATGAGTGATGAAGCTGTAGGGTGAGCTGAGCCTTGAACATGGCAATATATCAAACAGATCCCCGATCCCTGCCAGGAAAACGGACCAAGATGCAGGATCTGTACACTTCGTAGGCTGAAAGGAGTATGGCATAGCTATATCATGGGTGAAACAATACCCATGCCGTCTGAAAGTGTCAATCGGTCTCAAGTGTGACATAAACCACACGTATAACATGACCAAGCTGCTTGTGAATATCTCTGCAGGGTAAGTGATGCAATATGTGGTTGACCTCAGCGTCTCTGCGATGATCATTGGTACAATGGTGTGACCCTCCCTGAGAGCTCTCATTGCCATTTCGTCCCGCCTGGAGTTTACTTCGTGGCGGTTGATCATTTTTACTGCTTTCTTTACATTCTGTCCCGCCTGGAGTTTACTTCGTGGCGGTTGATCGTATTTTTTGCTTTATTTACATTTCTAATCCCCAATGAAGGTGCTTCATGGTGGTTGATCATGTCTCTCTATATATATATACCGCTTTTATATATTTACATTTCCGATCCCCCATAGAGGTGCTTCGTGGTGGTTGATCATGTCTGTATATATATATATTTACAGCTTTTATATATATATAACTGCTTACTGCCTTTTATATAAACTCTGGTATCATGTGAGCCTAGGAATCATGTGATCATAGATTCAGTCCACTGAATCTAGATTCGGTTCCTGTGATGGACATTTTTCAACTGTAAGCAGCTTTTAAATTATTCACGGTGTTTGAATTTCCTTAGATGGCTTTTATGCCCATGAGGAGTTCGGCATTGCTATAAATTATTTTATTGAAGATGCTTCGCATCTCGAAAATAAAAGCAACCAAGACGAACATTTAATAATAAAATGGAAGTATGAAAAGGTCTCAATTACTATTGAGCACAGGGTTTGAAAAACCACTTTTACCAAACCTCATTGCTATATCATGTTTAAAACTAAATTTTTCATAGAAATTCAAACCCTATGTATATAGGTACGAATGAGGCCTCGCACTACTTCAAAATAACAGCATATTGACCCATAAACACACACACATACACACACACATTCATATAACAGTTTCATAAAAAGTGGTGGTCATCGTGGTAACACGGATGTCGGGGGGTGCCTAACACCTTCCCTTCGCATAATCAAGCCTCTAAACCCAAATGAATCTCGGTTTCACAGACCCGTTTGGCAATGTCACATCATTGGGTCAATGTGCAAACCTTTTCTCGGTTACGTTGGTGCAACCAATTAAAAACACCAACTGGCGACTCTTACAGTCAAATCGTCGACATATACATGTCGGACCTTTTTCACTTATTTTTTCAAACAAATCTCACATAGCATGAGAACACCAAAGAACAAGGACAAAAAAGGGACAAATAAAAATCCCGACGTCGACAATAACCATAGAATACTACCTTAGGTTGTCTCGACGTTCTAATATTTACACATTTCTTCTGACAAACAATAATTGCCCCATTGTTAAACAACCAATCCATTCCGAGAATTACATCAAATTCTCCCAACTTTATTAGTATCAGATCTACCGATAATTTACAACCTCATATATCTACATAAAAACTCCTATAAATATCTTTAATAGAAATTATCTCTTTGTTTGTTACCTTAATATTTAAAGGTATAGGCAACCTTTCGGGAAGTAATCCTAACCGTCTAGCAAAATCACATGCTATAAACGAACAAGTAGCACCTGAATCAAACAGCACGTAAGCATTTATGTCGTTGATCAGAATAATACCTACAACTATGTCCCCTGATGCAACTGCATCTTGGATCGTCATGTTAAAGGTGTGGGCCATCGGCCTACCCGGCTATGCTGGACCACCAATAGCTAACTTACCACTATTAACACCCTTTTTCCCGTTCGTCCCCTTCTTCGGGCAGTTCTTTGCTACGTGGTTAGTTGACCCACATACAAAGCATTCGTGATTCTTCTTCGGACTTGGACAGATAGGCGAATAATGCCCTTCCTGTCTACCATTGTAGCATACAACCTTTCCCTTAAGACAGACTCCTAAATGAGTCTTCCCACCCTTTCCTCTTCTATCCTTCGCCACTCCCACTGGCTCCTTCAATTTTCACTCCCCATCGACCTTTCCCTTATTCTTCTTATCCTTGTGGTACTAGCTTAAAGCCTTGTTCCCACCTTCGGCAATTATCGCCTTCTCTAGTATAGTCCCAAAGGAAGTACTTTGGAACACATATATTCGATTATAGAGCCAAGGTTTCAAGCCCTGCTCGAACCTCCTAGCCTTCCTCACTTCAGTGTCCACCTGATGTGGAGCAAATCTTGCCAGTTCGTTAAATTTGGCTGCGTATTGGGGAACCGTCACTTCCCCTTATTTCAAATTAAGAAACCGCATCTCCATTTTTCCCTGCATGCTCGTGGGAAAGTAGTTCTCGAAGAAAATCTCCTTGAACCTTACCCACATTAGATTCTCAATACCAGCCCTAGCCTGGTTAGCCTCCCACCAAAAGTTGTCCTCTCCCTTCATCATATAGGTCAAAAAAAGCAACCTTCAGACCCTCGTCGACATTTTCAATAACAAATGCCTTCTCGATTTCTTTCACCCACGTTTGGGCTTCTATAGGGTCCGTAGTTCCTTTGAACTCCGACAGGCCGACACTCTTGAAATCCTTAAAAGTAGTAGCTCGTACTACTCCAGGATTTACGGGGATATTAGCCCCATTTCTATTAAACACGGCCGTTAACAAGTTAACGAACTCCTGCATTGGGTTTACCGGACCTCCCTCCTGTTAATTTACATTAGCATCTTGATTATGTTGTCTCCTTCTCGGTGGCATTTTGTTGTTAAGATAAACAACACATCATTATTATTCTTTTCTTATTACTTAATTATTATTCAAGATTAAACAATAACTTCAACATTCATTACTCAATATGTTCCATAAAAAGGCTTATATTGATTGGCTTTTTATAGTATAATACTACATCGTTCAAATTACACAGCTTAAGCTAATTACATTACTATCCCGCAATTGCTTTCCAAAAATTGGGATTTACAAAAGACTACCCTTTGTTATACAAAAGAGGGTTTTACATCACTACTAGATACACAATATTTACATATCTAACTCTACTCTAGTTAATACTAGATTACATCTACCGTAAGGCATTATCAAAATCTGCAGTGGCAAGACCGGCGATAACATCACGGTTGATAGTAAGCCGAGTCTGCTCTGCCTCTATCGGATACTCAGCTACTTGCTGCTGGAAATACTTATGAGAACTTTTATGAATATAGGACATCCTCCCTATCTTCTGTTTCTTGGTCTTTAGCTCCTCCCTGAGCTCAAAGACCTCCTATTTTAGCTTGTGGACCTTGTCTTTTGCTAACAGTATTTCATCATGCTCCTGTTCCCACATATTCTCCATATCTATCTTATCTTCCAAGACAGACTGAAGCTCTGCTTTTAGCTCCTTCACCTCCTGACAGTAATGGATGTTTCTATCCAACACTGTCATAAACAATGACATCATTGACTCCCCATGGGGCGTCTCTTCCGTAAGTGCTACTGGGTTGAAGGACACTACCTCCACCACCTCTTCCGACATGCCATCGAACACTGACATAAAGTTATGATTCTCTAAGTCTCCAGACTCAATCCCCACCACTTCTGGCTCTTCGGCTAAAGGGTTCGGTATAATCTCTATTTGATTAACCGATTCTTCACTTTCTACTTGTACATCTCTATACATTCCATTTTCTTCTGACATCTACAACAAAACAATAAAGTTTGATTAATACACATCAGTAGAATAATAAAAACACATATCATATATATAATGCATTTTTAAGGTTAATTTCATCTTTTACTTCTTTGACTTCTCTTAAGGTTATGTCTTAAGGTTTTAATTCCCCCCTAATGCTTTGATACCAACCTGTGACGCCCCCAAATCTGAGTATCTTCCAACCCGACATATGGTGCTACAAAGTACTACAGTTCACATATACATTTAATTGAAATGCCTAAAAAGAATGAATAGGTCTTACATATATATTCCAAACAATATTCCTTTCCCAGGTTCTTTATAACCAATACATAAGTTCTTTATCATAATATTAAATATATTACAACATTAAACCTATACTATTACATAGACAGTTGAACGGTCTGCCTTAGCCTTCCCTTTATCTTTACCGGATCCTTTGGTCCGTTCGATCTTAGCTGCATTCATATGGCTCAAGCAAGAGTGAACATAACTTGCTCAGTAAGTACAACAATTCCATTTAAACGACATGCTTGAAACATACAAATCTTATATCTTCAATAACTGAACAATAGTTATGAAGTACTATCGATAATTCAAAATAGCACTTCTATTTTCTTTAAAACATTTTACAATGACAACATTCAGTAAAACATCAATTCCGGTCCAAGACCTTGAGCATTTCATACTTTCTTTGAAAAGGACAACCCGAAACTAAGTCCGTAAGTCCGACATTACTTACGAGCACATCTAGGTGATCAGCCTATCACGCTGAACACCTAAGATTAGTGTTAGAGACACTAAGGAAGGAGAAGTTATACATGAAATTCACTAAGTGTGAATTTTGGCTTGAAAGGGTACAGTTTTTAGGTCATGCTATCGACTGGGATGGAATTTTAGTAGACCCAGTGAAGGTGGAAGTAGTGATTAATTGGGAACAACTGAAAATGCCGAATGAGGTACGGATTTTCCTAGGGTTAGCGGGATACTATCGAAAATTTATCCAAGATTTTTCTAAGATAGCTACTCCGTTGACTAATTTGACAAGGAAGACAGTGAAGTACGTGTGGACTGAGAAGTGTGAAGACAGTTTTCAAGAACTGAAGAAAAGGTTGAGTGAAGCACCTGTATTATCTTTACCCGATGATATAGGGAACTTTGTAGTTTATAGCGATGCTTCTCATAGAGGACTTGGTTGTGTGGTCATGCAGCATGACAAGGTCATTGCGTATGCATCACGACAGTTAAAGAATTATGAGAAAGTTTATCCTACTCATGATCTGGAACTGGCCGTAGTAGTGTTTACCTTAAAGATATGGAGGCATTACCTATATGGAGAGAAATGTGAGATATACACGGACCATAAGAGTCTAAAATATATCTTCACATAAAAGGATTTAAATATGAGACAAAAGAGATGGCTGGAGTTGATAAAGGATTACAAATGCGATATCTTGTATCACCCAAGAAAAGCCAATCTAGTGGCCGACGCCTTAAGTTGGAAGGGTCAGAAAAAGTTATCTATGTTAACGACTCAAACTAAGTAAATAATAGAGATGGCTAGAATTGAGTTAAAGGTGAAGTTACCGAGTGATTCAGATCAAATATTGTTTACAACAGGGAATCAATCTACCATTGTAGAGAGAATAAAGGAGGTACAACTCAAAAATGATGAGTGTGATCAGATGAAGAAGCGACTAGCAGATGAAAAAGAAATAAAGTATAGTCTTGATAATGAGGGATTATTAAGATTTGAAGGTAGAATTTGGGTTCCGAATTAGATGGAATTAAAGGAGGAAGTGTTACAAGAGGCTCATATTTTGAGGTACTTAATTCATTATGGTAGCACTAAGATGTATCAAGACCTTCGACATAGTTTTTGGTAGCCGAAAATGAAGAGAGGGATAGCAGAATATGTGAGTAGGTGCTTAACTTGTCAAAAAGTTAAGGCCGAACATCAACGACCAAGTGGCTTGTTACAGTCATTAGAGATTTCGGAATGGAAGTGGGAGCATATCACAATGGACTTTGTGGTGGGACTTCCAATTACTCAGAAAGGGTACGACGCTATTTGGGTAATAGTGGACAGGTTGACAACGTCGGCTCACATTTTGCCAATAAGAGTCAAGTACAACATAGATCAGTTAGCTAAAATATATGTTCAGGAAATTATTTCCAGACATGGAGTACCAATTTTAATAGTGTCAGATCATGATCCACGATTTACATCAAACTTCTGCAAGAACAGATTAGAACGCAGTTAAAGTTAAGTACAACGTATCATCCACAAATAGATAGGCAGAGCGAAAGGACACTTCAGACGCTAGAAGATATGTTGAGATCTTGCATCATAGATTTCAAAGGTAGTTGGGATGATCATCTACCGTTAGTAGAGTTTGCGTATAACAATAGTTATCATGCGAGCATAGGCATGCCGCCTTACGAAGCTTTATATGGAAGGAAATGCAGAACACCATTGTGTTAGGATGAAGTAGGAGAACACCGAATGCTAGGACCTGAATTGGTGGAGCAAACAACGGATATAGTTAAGCTAATACGAATGCGATTAGTAGCAGCCCAAGACAGACAGAAGAAGTTTACAGATTCGCATTGAGTGAACAGAGAGTTTGAAGTAGGCCCGTATGTATTTCTAAAGGTATTTCCCTGGAAAGAAAAGATACGCTTTGAAAGAAGGAAAAGTTAAGTCCAAGGTTTATAGGACCGTTTGAGATATTAAAAAGGGTAGGAGAGGTAGCTTACATGGTAGCATTACCTCCAGACTTAAAATGAGTACACAATGTGTTTCATGTATCTGTGTTATGTCCTTATAAGCTAGATTATAAGCACGTAATAGATTATGTGCCTATTCATGTTGAGAAGGACTTGACGTATGAAGAAATGCCTATTCAAATCGTTGATAGAAAAGAGCAAGTTCTGAGGAATAAAGTTATACCTTTGGTAAAGGTGTTATGGAAGAACCAAGATGCCGAAGAAGCAACATGGGAACTTGAATAAAAGATGAAGAAGAATTACCCTCAGTTATTTATTTAATTATTGCGAGATTCTAGGGACAGAATCCTTATAAGGGGGGGGGGAGAATGTAACGACTGAGAAAATTTGATTATTTGTAAAATAATTTTATTTGATTAAATAATGAATAAAATTATATTATATGTTATTATTCATGACTAAACAAGATGAAGGTTATTCTATAACCTAAAAGTGTCGTAATATCGTAGTATTTTGACTATGCAAAGGAAGTAAAGTGTTTGAATTTTCAAGACAAAAATAAAATCTTTCTGAGAAATTTTTAAAAAACACTATTCATCCATATCTGCTCGGGAATTATTTTTGAACTTCCGAGAAATACGTAACGATAGAATAATAAGGAAGGATGGATTATGTTTTAATAATTCAGTTATGACAAATGCAGTTTTTCGCCTGCGTACTAAGTTTGAGAATGTTAAGGAAAGTAAAGATTGAATAAATGATGATCGTATGATACACAAGTATTATACGAAGCAATGAATATGAGTATGATACGAAGTATTATACAAGTATATACAAAAGATAGCATATCGTGTATGATGAATGATTATACGAATTAGTATACGAGAAGAATATAAAGATTATACGTTATAAGCCTTAAGCCAATTATAAAGGACTATTAGGATCTGTGTAGTATTTAGGCAAGCACAAGTGCAACTTGTTAAAGCCCAAAGATATGAAATGCAAGCCCAATGTTAAGCCCAAAGTAATTAACACATAAGCCCAAATAAATAACTAGACTCGCGGATCGAATCGATAGGTCACCGAGTGAGAAAAACCCATGGGGCAACCCATGTGGGCCCCCATGGAGCACATGGCCAGCCAACTTGGTGGCCAAGAAAGGTAGAAGACTTAGCTACTAAGAAATGAATAGTAAGAAGGTGGAAGTAAAGAGGTGGGATGGCCTAAATGACCATTATGCCTTAACCTTGGTAATTCTATAAATAAGAAGCTTGGTTGCTCATTTGTTGCCTTATTCAAAACACCAACATCTTAGAGCTTATATTATTGAGAGAAAAGTGAGAAGAGTCTTGCTAATTCAAGAAGAAAGAAGAAGAAAGAAAGCTAGAACATCAAGGGTAAGACATCTTTAACCAATAGTCTTTATCTCTTCAATTGTAGCTTTGATAGAGAAGTGGATATAGGTGGAGAATGTTTCATAAGAAGAAATAAGGATGGCTATTAGTGAACTTAATCATTAATAAACCATGTTACAAGAGAATCATAATCATAGAAGTTATGAACATTTGAAAATTGTCATTTGTTATTGATGGACAAGTTTAAAACCATCGTGTATAGGATAAGATGAAATATGTTTGGTTAAGATGATAGAATAATGGAATGAATCCATTTTGAACGGTGTAAAAATCTCAAGTAACGAAGTTATGGTGAAATTTACGAGATTAAACGATAATCGTTGAAATCGTAAAATTCTTTGAATGAAAGTCAAAAGTCACCGTTGAACTCAGAAATGTTGGTTTTTGATGGATTATATTCTAAGTTTGTATTTTGGAGTTGCGGACTCAAAAATGATCAAATTCTGACTTAGAACGAAGAAACAAGCTATAAATGTTCACGAACGTTTAACAGATTCGTAATAAAGAACTTAATCGGTGAATTCCATGTTAACAGATTCGAAAATGTACGATTTTCTAATGAAATCATAGTACACGTGATATGTGATTTAACAGCTTTTGAACTAGCCAATTCAAACTTATAATGAATATGTTATGAGCCCGAAAGAATTGTAGTAGAAAAACTGAGAAAATGTTCTCTGAGGCACAGGGCCGGAATCGCAGCGCGGCCCAAGATTGTAAAGCCGGCACCATAGCACCAGGCTAAGCCCTCATTCATGGTTAAGTCACACCACAGTGCGGCCTATAGTAAAGACTTTGCGCCATAAACATGCCAAGACTAAGACCCGGATATCTGCGACTCATACATGCAGCATGAAGTCTCACTAAGGAAGTTGACGCTTGCGGTACAAAGACTAGAAAAGCGATAATAAATGGAAATGAATGTAATGCATGTGGAAGCTGATTGAAGATAAATTATAGCTTTAATTAACTTAAAGTAATGTCCTTAAGGATGATAATAACCTTAAGAATTACAACTGAAGATTTACAAAAGATTACTTGAATGTAAAATAATGTAATACGATAAACCGTAATGGATATTGACAAACTAATGAATGATTAGATTGAGAAGGAGGGTAAGATACATTTGTAACGCCCCAAAAAATTTGGATTTTTTGAGAATTAAATTTTTATTTAATTATGTGGATTAAATGAATTTAATTAATGATTGATGGGAGTAAGCTAATTGCAGGTCGTTCGATGACCTAAACATATCGGAACGTCGTAGTATTTTGGCTACGTGATAGAATTAAAGTGTTTGAATTTCCAAGATGAAAATAAAAACTTTCCGAGAAATTTTCCAAAAAACACTATTCACGCATTTCTGTTCGGGAATTATTTTTGAACTTCTGAGAAATACGTAATGATAGAATATCGAGGTGAGATAGAATATCCAATAATATTTCAGTTATGGCAAACACAATTTTTTGCCTGTGGACTTAAAACCTAATGATTAGGAAAAATAAGTTCCGAGAAGGAATTTAAATACATATAATGAATTAAAGCAATGATCGTATAATACGTAAGTATTGTACGACGTAATGGATACGAGTGTGATACGAAGTATAATACGAGTATGTATGAATGATGGTATGGCATACATGAATAAGTATATGAGTTAGAATACGAGATTAATACGTAAATTATACGTTCTAAGGCTTTAAGCCAAATGTAATGGACTTGTTGGATTGAGTAAGAAATTCTAAAGTCCAATGAGATATTGATAAGGCCCAAGTGTAGAAATGTGTAAGCCCAATGCAAGCTAATGTTAAAGCCCAAAGAATTGTTAATGCAAGCCCAATGTATAAGTTAGGTTAATTAAACCTTAAGCACAAAATAAGATCCAATGGGTAAAGCTTGATCCATGGGGCAACCTATGGGTGAATTGGTGACCAAGAATTTAGTGTGTTGAGCAAGTAGACTTAAGTGTTAAGCAAAGGATAAGTTAAGTAACTTAAAGGCTAAGTAAAGTGCTTATGTGTGGTAACCAAGTTAACTTAGTGGATTAGTGTTGTGATGGCCAAGTAACTTATTTGGTGAACAAGTAAACTTGGTGTTTAAGAATGGAATAGTAAGGAGGTGGAATTAAGGAGGTGGAATGGCTTAATGACCATTAAGCCCTCAATTAGGATTTCCTATAAATAGCAAGCTTTGGATTTCATTTGTTCCTTGTTCAAAAACACCAACAAGTTGAGAGCTTATTGGTTAAAGAGAATAAGTGAGAATAAGCTAGAAAAGCTAGAAAGCTAATCTTCATAATTTAAGAAGTAAGAAGGAGAACAAGGATTAATTAAGTGATCTTCATAGGTAAGGACTTAAACCATAATTCTCTTTCTCTTCCATTTGTAGGGACATGGGTAGTGGTAGAACATGTATGCTAAGGAATGATAAGAATGAGTAATCAAAGGGCTTAAGTCTTAATAAGCCGTATAAGTTATGAATAAGTTATTCGTAATCATATAAGTTATGAAACAAGGAAGAACTTTTAGGAACTTGTTTTATGTTGAAATAATAAGGTTGTATGATAATAAGAAGCAAGGATGATGGTTAAAAGATTTAAGCTATGATAAGTCATGCAAAGTGAATTCATAAGTAGTTCATACTTTTACAAGTTATAGACTAATGAAGAACAAGTAAGAACTTATCATGTAAATAAGTTAATGAAGTATGTATTTTAAGATGTTAATATAATGGATTGAATCCATTTGAATCGATGAACAAATCATAAAAAATGAAGTTAAGGCGGAATTCACGAGTTTGGACGATAATCGTCGAATTCGTGAAAACCTCGGAATAGAAGTCGAATTTTGATATTGAGCTAGGAAACATTGGTTTTCAATGGAGACAAGTATCATTTGGAATTATAGAGTTGCGGACTCGGAAATGACCGAATTCTGACTTAGAACGAAGAAACGAGCGTTGAACGTTGACGAACGTTTATCGTTTGCGTTAAAATAGACTAATAGGTGAATTTTTAGCAAACGAAGTCGAATAGATAAAATTCTTACATGAATGTGTAGAGTATGTAATTTGTGAACCATAGACTTTTGAACGAGCCAATTCGGACTTATAACGAAGAATTTATGCGTCCGAGAATTTCGTAAAGTTGGAAAACTGTTAAAAATTTCTAAGGCATAGAGTCCGCGCCGCAGCGCGACTCCAGGCATAAAAGCCCGCGCTGAAGCGTGAGGCCAAGAATAGGGCACACTGCTAACTAGCACCGCATCGTGACCTGAAGAGTAAGGACTCATGTGCCTTGTGCCGAGTCCGATCTGTCATGATTCGTTAACTTTCATGCGCATGGCAGCGACGACTACGAGCGAAAAGAGGGCGTATGGCCTCCAACTCTAGAACTTTGAAAATAATAAATGTTTATAAGTATAACATGAGCAGTAACTTCAAGAGCAATAAACCGAGGAACTTAATAAGGTATTATAAGGTACTTTTAAACCTTATGTATGATGATTAAAGGTTAATAATCAATTGAATGTGAGCGTAATGAGAGCAGCGTAATGAAAAGCGGAATCGATAATAATAACAATCTAAGTCAGGATTTAGATTGAGATGAAGGGTAAGATATAATAGTATACATACTTGATTATTTATGACCTAATGTGGTACATTATATGATCATGTATTGTAGAGACTTAGAGACTTAAAGTGTACGTGTGATAGTCGAGAAATGAATATTTGAAGGAAAGTTTTTCTTATAAACATCTAACCTTCGTGTTAGCCAAGTTTTATGTGATTCATGTTATAAGATGCATGAATGATTTTAAAGAAAGGGTTGATGCCAGTTTTGACTCGGCTAGACTAATCTTGAAGATTGATTGATTTATTTACAAGTCTTTCAATATAGAATTGCTAACGTTATCCTACGCCAATTGTTTGGTACGGATTCAAGGTAAGCCTGAATATGAATAAAAAAATGTATTTTCATCGATTATTCGATGGGCACGTGAGGTTGCCAAAACTTAAACGTAAACACGTTTAATGAATGTAGTGTTGATCAACATAGAGTACTATGGGCTGATCACCCAGAAGTGCTCGTAAGATATGCCGGACTTATGGACTTAGTGTCGGGTTGTCCTTTTCAAAGAAATTATGAACTGCTTATGGTCTTGAGCCATAATTGATGTTCTACTGAATATTGTTGTTGTAAAATGTTTTGATGGAAAAGAAGTGCTAATTTGAATTATTGATAGTACTTCGTAACTATTGTTCAGTTACTAAAGATATATGATTCCTATGTTTCAAGCATGTCGTTTAAAAGAAATTGTTGTACTTGATGAGCTTGTTATGCTCACTATTGCTTGAACCATATGAATGCAACTAGGACCGAATGAACCGAGGGATCTGACAAGGTTAAATGCAAGATGAAGATGAACGATTAGTTTACCTTGTAATAAACTAGTAAGTTGTATATATTATAGTATGATGAACAAAGAATGTAATGGTTTTAGAACCTGGGAACGGGATGTAATTTTATTAATGTAATAAAAATGTCGTTGATACGTACATTTTGATGTCTTTTCAATAGAATGAATGTACAGTTATGAGTACCATATAGCACCATTTGTCGGGTTGGAAGATACCCGGATTTGGGGGCATCATAACATTAGTGACCATACATGATTGTTTATGACCTAATGTGGTATGTTATGTGATTTTGTATTGTAGAATCCTTAAAGACTTGAAAGGAAAAGTGTATTAACTATAGAAGAAGCTAAAGGCAAGTACTCTAAAACCTTGTCTATGTTCTTTTGGACAAGCTTTGTGATTCATGTATCTTACGCATGGATTGATGTATAATGAAGTCGAAGCCAATTCATTCGGCTAGACTTAATGTGTTTTATAGATTTCTTTATAATCTATCAATGTTGCTATCTTTTGCCAACTGTTTTGGTATGGATTTTAAAGAAAGACTGAGTATGAATAAACAAATTTTTTGTCGTCAAACGACAGACAAGTGAGGTTGCCAAAACTTAAACGTAGATAAGTTTAATGAAGTAGTGTTGTACAAAATAGAGTACTATAGGCTGATCACCTAGACATGCTCGTAAGATATGTCGGACTTACGGACTTGGTGTCGGGTTGTCTTTCAAAGAAAGAATGAAATGCTCAAAGTCTTAGACCAAAATCGATGTTTAACTAATGTTGTTCATTGTTAAATGTTTTTAAAGAAAAGAGAAGTGCTATTTTGAATTATCTATAGTACTTCGTAACTATTGATTCAATTATAGAAGATATATGATTCATATGATTTGTGACAACCCGAGAATTTAGAAATTATTAAAATCATAATTTATTGATTTAAGGTTCAATATTAGGACCTAGACTGAAAATAAGTGTATGGAATTGGTAGTTCTGTAAAGAAATTTTAAGGATTTCAAAATTTTTGGACAAGACTTGAATAACTTGGTGGACTGTAAGTGATAGTCTAGTAATGAGGTATAAGATTTTGGTGGATTTAAAATTCTTGTGAAGAATTATCAAGGTTAAGTATCTAAGTGCATACGAGTCGGTATATGTGATCATATATGTGAACAGTAAATTTTTATGTGTATAGTTTGTGGTTAAGGATCAAGTCTTGATCAAATAAGTTACATAGGTGACAAACCCTAAAATTATAATGAGAACGTTAAGGTTAAGTTATTAAACCCTAATCAGTAATTTTATATGAGAACAGTTGTGGTTTATGGATCAGATATTAAGCAGACAAGTTAGGCTCGTGAAAAACCCTAATTTCATGATATGAATATGGTGATTAAGTTAGAAAAATCTAACGAACTATTAAAAACCCTAGCAATACATTCAGAAACCCTAATTTTAGTTTCGGGAATTCAAAACTCTATTTCGGATATTCAAAACCCTAATTTGGGAATTCCAAAGTTAAGATTAAATGTCTAAGTGTTATATGTTATGGGATAAAAGGGAAATGTCCAAAATACCCTTCAAGTTATAGAGGAAAAGACCAAATTGCCTTTAGTGAATGCGAAATGACCGAAATACCCTTTTACTTAAAACTTAAGTAAAAGATTTTACAAAATCTTGTGAGTCATCACTCAAGTTTATCTCATGTGTGTAAAAATCTTATCAAATCTGATATCTTGGACACTTAGTGTAAGACCCCAGCTTTTATAAATAAAGATGAATTTTTCTATAAATATTATTTTTGAATATTATGGAATAAATTTGATATAATGTTATAGTTATGGGTAATATTTATAAATTTTGCAAAGTATGCAAGTTGTTATAAAATATTCGTTTGGTGGGGAATATTCTTTTGTTAGGGAATATTAAATACAACTACTCAATCATTGGAGGACCCCTATAATGTAATTATTATTGATTGATTGAAAACGATAAAAATATTTTATAAAAATAACGGCGGAGGTGTTACCGTTAAAACTGTTGAACTACCCGGTGGTAAAGAAATGCGATGTCTGGCGTGGTTGCATAGTAGCACACGGTATTGATTATTGATGCTTACGTGAGAAGTCACTCAATTTATGCTCAATTATCACTACTGATAATTCTTCACGCATCATATCTCTTATATTATTGATTCAATTATTGTCACAAATTATCATCTATATAATATGTTATAGTATTAAATCAATAATTGAGACGACAAGTTATAAATGATTAATAATTGTTGAAAGATTAAATATGTGTTGATTAAAAATAAAATGATTTGTGGTAATATTTATTCAATCCTTAATGTATATAAAGAGTCATTATATGAGGCGTTTGTGGTAAGTTTGATTATTTTATGGGGGCCATATATCATCATCTAAGAGTCTCTTCGTCAATAGTAATTACCTTTGTGAATAGTAATTACCTTTGTCGATAGTATTTACCTTCGTCGATAGTATTTACTTTCGTCGATAGTAATTACCTTAAATCGATAGTAATTACCTTTACCAGACGTCGAACCACTTGTCGTTTCACATTACGTGCGTCGAACCACTTGTCGTTTCACATTACAAAGCGTCAAACCACTTTTCTTTTCACATCATCGATTCGATCGAGCCACTTGCCCTTTTCACACGGCGGTCTTTAAGCTAGAAATCTTCTATAAATAGAGGCCTAGTGCTTCATTATTTTCACTTAATTCATTCAAGCTATAGAGAGAAAGTATAGAGAATAAGAGAGAAAGAAGAAGAGTATTTTGTTACTACACTGCTGCGTAAAGATTCAATCTCCTACCAAAAGTAAGGGTGTTATTCTTTCTTATTCATGAAAGAAGGCTGTTGTTATTTCATTGCTTATTATTCATTGTTGGAATAACTCAGATATCTGTGAGTTTACCTATACTTGGTGACATTCTTTTATTATTCTGTTGGAACATCCATGTCGTGTGTTTTACACGGACTGGGTAAAATCTTTATTATTATTCATTGGAACATCACATCGTGTGTTTTACAGGACTGGTTAAAATCTTTATTATTATTACATTTGGAACATCCTGCTCATGTGTTTTACAGGACTGGTTCCGCCTTTTATTATTATTCTGTTGGAACATCCTGTCTCGTGTGTTTTACACAGGACCGGGTTAAATCTTTATTATTATTCATTGGAACATCCCGCCTGCATGCGTTTTTACGCGGACCGGGTTCCGTTATTTATTATTCTGTTAGAATAACTTTTTGCTGCAATGCTCTATCGCATGCATGGTGATTTCTTTTGTTATTCTATTCTTTATTATACCCGGTTGGTTAAAACTTTGACTTCTATACTCCATGAAATTAGTGGAATATCCTTGATATTTGCGTTTCATCCAAAGATCTTTTCATGGAAATATTCTTACGATCATTCTTGAATTTTACTCTACAAAACAAAGATCATGTTGATAATTTGGACGTTAATAATTCTCGGATATATAAAATAATTCTTGAACTTGTTTTATTGAATTCTTATATCATTGTCATCATCCTCATGTTTATATTATGTTGAAAGTCATACGTGGCACTGTAGTGCATAGATGGACTTGGTATGATTATGACCGAGAGACTATCTTATTGTAATCATGGTAGTAATGTTACAAATGATGTGATAAAAATCCTCGATGGGGTCAGTAGTGCATTGGTGGATGATGAGTTGGCATGATCATGACCATTAATGAATACACAAATATTCTTGGCCGTAGTGCATGAATAATTGTGGTCGTGATACTAAAGAATATCCTTGGCGTAGTAGCAGTGGGGTGATTCGATGATGTGGAATATTTATTAAAGTTGAGTCTCAACTATAATAAATGATGAAAAACTTTTAAAACCTAAAAGATAGTAGACTTTATTTTCTACTTGAATCTTTTAATGGATTGCTTATTCAGCTGCAGATTAAACCGGTTGTCTATTGTATTTTATCGGTTTAACATTGTTGAAGACTATTGATAATTTATTACGCATTATCTTAGTCATAATATTTCTTCTTGGGCTAGTTGAGCTCACCCTTTCTTTCACCGTTCTCTTGTGAAATGAGAATATACCGGGACGAGCGAGTGGGAAGCAGTGATGGTCACGAAGATAGCATTAGTAGTCCTCACTATTACGTGAAATAGTGTGATAATAATTGTAATGAGGACTCCTTTTTTGAGTTTGTATAATATCTAGTAGAGCGATATTTGTATTTAAACTCACAGTTTATGTATTAAGTTGTATTTAAATTACGCACCATGTAAGTGGCGACCCAAGATGGGTGATGTATACCTAATTTTGGGGGCGTCACGGTTATATCGAGCTTAGGATATGATCCACGGCTAAGATGTGAGAATAGTACTAGGAGGGGAGAGGCGGGAATACCTTCCCTAGTATGACCTACCTAAGTTTATGTGCTATTTTATTGGTTGGTCGGAAGATAGGGATAATTTGTTACATGTCAATTAACCTTTTGTTTTGTGGCGATGTCGAAAATGACATCCGAGAATGTTGAGAATAGCAATGGAGCGCAGCGATCGTTGATTCACACATATCAATAATCGAGGATAATGTGCATCGAAGGCGACAATCCTCACGCAAACAACAACACCGACCAAATGATGAATGATCAAATGTTCAGAGGCTTTATGCAATTTATGCAACAAAGAAAGAGAGCGACTCTGCCCAAAACGTAGGTGGAAACACGGAAAACTCTCAAGGTCACCGCTAAACATTTCAAGGAGTTGGGACCACCGGAGTTTAAGGGAGAGCCAAAACCACTTCTGGCGGAAGCATGGATAAAGCAGATTACCAAGATATTTGATGTCTTGGGATGCTTCGAGGAGCAAAAGGTTCCCTTTCACGCCTTTATGTTGCTTTTGGAGAGGCTGATTCATGGTGGGAATTCCAGAAACGTACTCAACCTCTTTGTCAGATGAAGATATCTTGGGAGAAGTTCGGGAGTTGTTCAACGACAAATACTTTCCCGAAAGTATTCGCCACATGAAGGAGGTGGAGTTTATCAAGTTGGAACAAAACAATATGGCCAGTGTGTCGCAATACGAGGCAAAATTTGCGGAGTGAGTTATCACGGTTTGCGTCCCACTTGGTGGATAATGAAGAGAGAATGGCGCGAATGTTTTTAAGAGGTTTGAAGCCGGAGATACGTCAACATCTTATTTCTCATAAAACTGTGTTTGTATTCAGATGTTGTAAATAGGGCTCAGTTAGTGGAACGTGATAATGAGTCAACGCAACTAAAAGAGAGCAGCCGGCAAAATTATAATACCAGCGAGAGTAGTCATCGAAGCGGTGACAACAAGCGTGGAGGGAATCAACAGGCCAGATATGGTAACCACTTTGGTGGTAATTAGGGCCAAAACAATAAGAATGGACATTTCAAGAAACGGAGATTCAACAATGATGGAAATACGTCAGCACCAGCACCCATTGTTAAGGAATGAGAAAGACCACCTATCATATGCTTCAAATGCGGAGGAGAGGGACACATCAGTCCAAACTGCGTCATGCCATCCAAAGCATGTTATAATTGTGGTCGTGATACTAAAGAATATCCTTGGCCGTAGTGCAGGGGTGATTCGATGATATGGAATATTTATTAAAGCTGAGTCTCAGCTATAACGGTGATGAAAAACCTTTTAAAACCTAAAAGATAGTAGACTTTATTTTCTACTTGACTCTTTTAATGGATTGCTTATTCATTGTGATTAAGCTGGTTGTCTATTGTATTTTATCGGTTTAACATTGTTGAAGACTATTGATAATTTATTCGCATTATCTTAGTCATAATATTTCTTCTTGGGCTAGTTGAGCTCACCCTTTCTTTCTTTGTTCTCTTGTGAAATGAGAATATAAATTTGGGACGAGTGGGAAACGAGTGATGGTCTGAAGATAGCATTAGTAGTCCTCACTATTACGTGAAATAGTGTGATAATAATTGTAATGAGGACTCCTTTTTGAGTTTGTATAATATCTAGTAGACGATATTTGTATTTAAACTCACAGTTTATGTATTAAGTTGTATTTAAATTCTGTACCATGTAAGTGGCGACCCAAGATGGGTGATGTATACCTAATTTTGGGGGCGTCACACTTAGCAACATTTGTGGCCATGGATTCAAAAGTATAAAAGATTTAACTTAAGTAAAAATCTCACTTTACTTAGCAAACTTGCCAAGCCTTTTCTCTCTCTATATTTCGAATCTAGAGTGATAAAGAGTGAGAAACAAAACAATATTCAGCTCTTAGCCTTCCAAGAAATAGATCAAGGATCATAAAATCAAAGATCAAGCATAAAGGTATAAAACCCTAGCCTTATAAAAATCATGTGATTTCATGTTTGATGTTGTTGTTTGTTGTTTAGAAGTGTTTTTAACACATCATAGATCCATAACATCTAAAATCCAAAATCTAAGTTTTTCAAACTGACTTAGAACCCTAAAAATAAGGCCTGACAGTCTAATGTCAAGGCCTCCAGATCTATCTGTGTTTGATGTTTAAGGTGTTTTATGTTATAAATCTGTAGTATGCTATGTTGTCTATGATCTGGAACTGGAAACAGGTTCAAGTCATGTGTAGATCACAAGATATAAGCAGTCAAACATGGTTGACCGACCATGGGAGACTGAATCTGGGCCGCCCAAAATGGTCTGACAAGCTTTTCTGAGCCTCAGTTCTTGCTGTGTGTTAGTTTTTAGTCTATCTTGTTGTGTTGATCTTGTAGATTGGTATAAGTACTACACGATCGTGCCTTTAGAGTACCCATATCATGATCAGAATCAAAATTAATCAAGGTCAAACAAGCGTTGACCAACTGCCTGGGAAGAAATCTGGAAAACCCAGATTTCTCAAGAACATGTTTTTGACAATCATTTGACCGGCCTTGATCTCTCACCTGTGATGTTTTTAGGTTGATGTAATATAATAGAAATGTACCCTGACATGTATGATACAAGATTGAACCAATAGTTCACTCAAACAAGTTACAGAATACAAGTTATGAGGATCGAAA
Organism: Panax quinquefolius; assembly: GCA_020205615.1. Lineage (NCBI taxonomy): Eukaryota > Viridiplantae > Streptophyta > Magnoliopsida > Apiales > Araliaceae > Panax > Panax quinquefolius. Next base: position 79,356,515 of record CM035155.1, read on the forward strand.
ACTAGTACCCTGCAACTGTTCTTCATTTCTGGAAAACCCAGAAATGAAGAACAGCTCTGACAAGAGTTTCTGAGACTTGAATCTCTATGATTTGATATGTTTTGGCCATAAAAATTAGTATGTAGTTGTAGTATTACACTTATACTACATGATTAAAACATTTGCTTGCTTGAGAAAACATTAAGACCCAAGATCAAATGTTGGTCAAACCTCTTACTTTATGAGGTGACCATGAATGTTACGACACGCTCAAGAACACCTATAGATTGCCTGTTCATGCTATAGGGCCCTTTAGCGACGATTAATTATGAAAATTAATTATTTTATTAAATAATTAGAGAAAATTAGTTTTTATTATGAAAATACAAAATAAATTTCTAAAAATTATTTTAAAGTTAGAAAATTAGTTTTAATTATTTAGAGTATATTTCATAAATATTTAATATTTTTGGAATATAAATGGTATTTAATTTATTTAATTATAATATTAAATAAATTATTTAAAAATGATTTTAATACTTAAAAAATCATTTAAAAATATATTATGGTGTTAGAAAATATTTTAAGTTATTTTTAATGACTTTTGATATTTTGTGATGAATTTCATTAATAAATTTCAATTAATGGTGATTAGTTTATTTAATGAATATATTAAATAAATTATGGAAAATTAGAATTAATGCTTTTAAAAATCATATAAAATGATTTAAGGGTTAGAAAAATATTTTGAGTTATAAAATATAACTTTTGATATTTTGTCATAAAATATTAATATTTTAATATTAATAGCAATTATCGGATAATGGATTTAACTATTTAAAAATCATATAAATATGATTTTAAGGTATTAAAAATACTTTGTGATATTATAAATATATTATAATATTATGTTATGTTTTTTTCATTACTATTTAATATTAAATAAATATTAATGATAAAGGAATTATATGGTATTTAAATTATATAAATACGATAGTAATGATTGAAAAATTATGATAAATGGTAATAATTATCTAAAAATTATTACGAGCTTATGAAAAATATTTTGGTGATAATAAATTATCTAAGATATCATTAACCAGTTTAGGCCTAGTCTTAGTGATTTTAGACTCGAGATTTGTTCATTGAGAGCCAATCGGGATGTTAGAATTTTGTCGGGCTCAAGTCAGACTGAAATAGTTTGACCTGATACTAAGTCTTATGTGTGTTGCAGACTGATAAGGTTATGTGTTATACGTTTAGGTTATTCTATGTATATATATATAATAGTATTATATTGTGATGATATTATTCTAATTTGTATATTGATATTGTAGCACCCCCCCAAATCCGGGTCCTAAATCACCACGGATTTGGTACACTATTTCTAACTATTGTGGAAGATATAAACATAAATTGTTTATATATTAAATATTATATACTAATCCCAAGGTCGAGTAACCATAACTTATACATAATTCATTATCCTATCTAACATACAAAGATTTTATCATACATTAATGTGACCAATCTATCTATATATGTAAACTAAAGCTGGAACTATCTTTAACCTTTCCTTGTATCCCACGCATTTGCCTTAATCTGCAATGTTTTATCATGATATAACAAGGGTGAGCATGAAAGTTGCCCAGTAAGTTTAAATTTTATTTAAGGATATATCATGATTGAAAGAGTCTGAATAATAAGCTGGCTATTATTCAACAATGTAATTATGAATTAGCACGAACAAACTTTTGACTGAACAAGTATTAAACATGAAGAAATATATTTGAACCGAATGGTAATGAAGGTGATCAGCTTTTCTACATGGCAATCAGCAATGATTAAGCATAAGCATATCTGAATGAAATAACTCTTAGTAGAGTTAAGAAAAACTTGCCTGTTCCATTGATTACCGTTACGAAATATAACTTAGCTTTATCCGAAGACCTAATATAGATAATACCGATCTCCAAATATTAGAATAATATCATCACAGTATAAAATAACCTAAACACATTACCACATAATCCTATCAGTCTATACAACACATAAGACCCAGTGTCATGTCAAACTATTATGCGATGCGAGTTTAGTTTAAGATTATTAGGACTTCCCAAAGTACCTAATGGGACAATTATCGAGTTTAAGTTCAATTAAACTCTACCTAAACACTTAAAAATTATCTTAGATAATTTATAAATCAATCAACATAATTTTCATAGGCCCATAATAATTTTTAGATAATTATTATAATTTATCATGATTTTTCAATCATTAATATGATTTAAATACCATTTAATTCCATTATCATTAATATTTATTTAATATTAAACATTAATGAAATCATTAAAATAATATTATAATATATTTATAATATCTCAAAGTATTTTTAATACTTATTATTATCGTTAAATGATTTTAAATTAATTAAAACCATTATTTAATTATACGCCATTAATATTAAATATTAATATATTTCATGAAAAATTATCAAAAGTTATATTTTATAACTTAAAATATTTTTCTAACACTTAAATTATTTTATATGATTTTTAAATCATTAATTCCATTTTCCATAATTTATTTAATACATTTATTAAATAAATTAATTACCAATAATAATAATAATAATTTATTAATGAAATTCATCAAAAATATCAAAAGTCATTAAAATAACTTAAAATATTTTCTTATACCATAATATAATTTTAAATGATTTTCAAGTATTAAAATTATTTTTAAATAACTTATTTAATATTATAATTAAATAAATTAAATACCATAAAATTTCCAAATATACTAAATATTTATGAAATATATTCAAAATAATTAAAAACTAATTTTCGTGCTTTAAAATAATTTTTAGGAATTTATTATGTATTTTAATAATTAAAACTAATTTTCTCTAAATTAAATAATTAATTTCTAAATAAAGCTGTCGCTATAGGGACTTTATGTAAGACCCCAACTTTTAGGAATAAAAATGAATTTTCTATAAATATTATTTTTGAATATTATGGAGTGAACTTGATATAATGTTATAGTTGTGGGTAATATTTATAAATTTTGCAAAAGTATGTGAAGTTGTTATATAATATTCCATTGGTGGGGAATATTCGTATATGACTAACACAATCATTGGTGGACCCCACAATAGAATTATTGTCGGATTGAGAAAATGACAAAAATATTTTATGAAAATAACGGCGGAAGTTTTTACCGTTAACTGTTGAAACACCCAATGTTAAAAGTACAGTAATATGTGTGGTTGCGTGAAGTAGAATACGGTGATTGATTATTGATGCTTACGTGAGAAGTCACTCGGTTTTGTTCAATTATTATTCTGATGAATTGTTGCATAGTATCTCACGTTATTTGATTCAATTATTGTCAATATTTTATATATTATTAAATCAATAATTGAGACGACAAAGTTATTAATATTATTATTTTTAATATTAATGATGTCTAGAAGTTCTGCCAAGGAGAGGTTTGGTCACCTAATTGCGCACCAATAGGGAGAAATTCTTATTGGAAAGCCCCCTCTTTCTTGGGAAGGACCTGGTCGATTAATATTGTGAATTATAATAAATGTGATAAATGTTGTTAAAATTATTAAGGTAATTTTTATGAAGTATTTGTGTAAATTTTGATTATTATATGGACCCCCATTTACCCATTTTTCAAAATAATCAGTAGAAAGTTGTTTAGTATAAATATAATGGGACTCACCTGTGATTGTGAGATGTTGGTGGGAGGGGAACATGTGGGGCCCATGTTGGAAGAAAAAAACATGAAGGGAGAGGAATCTTGCAAAGTTGGTCACGGGTGGAGGAATTTTGCATTATAACATGTGTTATATATATATTTATATTATATTTTTTTTGTTTTACTTGATAATTGAATTAGCAGATTAGTGCGTATGGCATCCGTGACTTCATAAATTATTTCGTCCATGAGAAAAATCCTTACACAGTGCCTTTCCATTCTCCTATAAATAGAAGCTCATTCCTTCATTATTTCTTACGAATTCATTTGAAGCTACAGAGAGAAAACTATAGAGAAAGAAGAAAACTATCTCGCTACTTCACTACTCCTATATCCATTTTCTTCTAAGGTAAGGGTATTATTTCTTTTGTATTCATGAAGAGAACTTCATTATTCCATTCTTTATTATTACATTGGAATAACTCAGATACTGTGAGCTACCCTATACTTGGTGGAATTCTTCTGTTATTCCATTTTTTATCATTATGTTGGAATAACCTGTCTATGCAAAGTACCACATACATGGTGAAATTCTTCTGTTATTCCATTCTTTATTATTCTATTAGAACATCATGTCTGTGCGTTTACGCATGACCTGGTTTCATTATTTATTATTCTGTTGGAATATCCTGTCTGTGCGTTTACGCATGACCTGGTTCCATTATTTATTATTCTGTTGGAATATCATGTCTGTGCGTTTATGCATGACCTAGTTCCATTAGTTATTATTCTGTTGGAATAACATGTCTGTGTGATCTATCGCATGCCTGGTGATTTCTTTTATTATTCCATTCTTTATTATACTCAGTTGGTTAAATTTTTGACTTCTATACTCCATGAAATTAGTGGAATATCCTTGATATTTGCGCTTCATCCAGTTTCTTTTCATGGAAATATTCTTCTGAGCATTCTTGAATTTTACTCCACAAAGAAGTATTGGTTCCTGGATAAATTAATTCTTGAACTTGTTTTATTGAATTCTTATATCATTGTCATCATCCTCATATTTATATTATGTTGAAAGTCATATGTGGCCTGTAGTGCATAGATGGACTGGGTATGATTATGACCACGGATTAATCTGTATAATCATGACCGTAATGTTACAAATGATGTGGTAAAAGTCATCATTGGCCCGTAGTGCATTGATGGACAGTTGTTGGCATGATCATGACCATTGATTAATACACGAATATCCTTGCCGTAGTGCATGGATAATTTGTGGTTGTGATACTAAAGAATATCTTGGCCAGTAGTCTTGAGGGATGATGTGGATTATTTATTGTCGAGTCCCGTGATAAAAGTGATGAAAAACCTTTTAAATCATAAAAGATAGTAGATTTTATTCTCTACTTGATTCTTTTAATGGATTGCTTGTTCCGCTGTAGTTAAACTTGATGTTTGTTATATTTTATCAGTTTAACACTGTTGAAGGCTAAGGATAATTTATTCTGCATTATCTTAGTCATAATATTTCTTACTGGGCTAGTTGAGCTCACTCTTTTGCTTTCATTGTTCTCTTCAGGAAATGAGAACGTAGCAGGGACTAGTAGGGGAACGGAAAGACGGTCCAAAGAATAGCATTAGTAGTCCTCACTATTCTATAAAATAGTGTGTTAATAAATGTATTGAGGACTTATTTTGAGTTTGAATACTGTCTAGAAGACAATATTTGTATTAAAACTCACAGCTCATGTTGTATATTTAAAATTGTATTTGTATTTTGTACCATGTAATTGGCGACTCAGAATAGGTGATGTATACCTATTTTGGGGGCATAACACTTTAGGCGATAAATACGTTGCTAAATGTGTTCTTCAGGTGTTCTTGAGCTTTTCCAGAAACTCATGTCAGTTAACCGGGTAGGTAGTTTTACCGGGTTTAATTCAGTGTTCTTTTTGATTTCTGGGTATACTAAGACATTAATCGTGTAGTATTTATGTAATACTAAAACTATATATCATCATCTAAGTTATTAAGCATCACAGTTGCAAGATCTAAGCCTGCAAAATTGCTGTCAGAGACTTGCTGGGTTTTCTAGGTTTTCCAAATTCCCAGTCAGTTTCGAGTGACCACCTTGTGGCTCAATTTTATACATGTTCTGGTTATGTTTAATGTGATGTTAAGGTTCAAATCTATAGTAGGTATGTCAAGGTAAAACAACAAATCACCAGATCAACTTAACAACATCAAAACAGTAAGATCTAGGGCGGTCAAACTAGTCCACAACAACTGTTCTTGAATATTTCTGGAAAACCCAAGAATGTTCTTGAGCAGTTTGGTCAACGGTGGTTTGACCACCAATAATTTTGATTCTGAGCAAGATCTGAGTTATCTAATGGTTTGGATGTGTAGTTCTTATACCATTATACAAGGTTAAAACAATAACATGACCTGTCTATCTAAACAGAGCAAGATCTGAGCCCACAAAAATCGTTGTCAGACGTTCTGAAAATCTGGGAATTTTTCTGGGTTGCCCAGAAATAGAAATTGTGCTCGGTGAACGCACTTTGACCAATTATATCTTGCAAAATATACATGATCTAAGCTTGCTTCAAGTTCCAGAGCAAAGACAACATAACATACTACAGATGTATAACATAAAACACACAAAACAACTAACAAGTAAATATCTATGGGGTCTGACATTCGGTTGTCAGACCACATTTATCCAATTTTCCAGATTTTTGAAATCTTTAATTTCGAGCATCTAGATGTTATGGATCTGGGATCTAACAACCCAGATCACTAAATGACACCCTTTAACACATATCTTACCAATCATTAACAACATCTAACATCAAATACATAGATTTTCAAGTTAGGGTTTTATACCTCCTTTTCGAGCTTGATCTTGATTCTGACCTTGATGTTTGTTCTTGGCAAGCTAAAGAGTGACATTGGCTTAACTTATCACTCACTCTCACTCTACATTTTCAAATTTTTAGAGAGAGAAGGTCTTGGCTATGTTGAAAAGTAAAGTAAGTGAATTTCCTTTACTTTTTTAACTTTGATCTTAGGTTCAATGAATTTGTAGGATGCAAGATGGCTGGTATTTGATGATTAAAGTGGATTACTAGACCACATGGCTAGCTTAGGGTTGGTCACCAACCACAAGTAGGGTTAGATCTACACTCCACCTCATTATAATATTAGAAAGGGTAGTTTGGTCATTTGACTCATAAAGTGAATGACAACTTGGTAACTTCTCACAATCATTACGTTTTAACCTTAGGGTTTGACCCTTAGGGTTTAACCCTAAAGTTATATCAATTTAAATTTTTAAGCTTTTCTAATTAAGTTCTAAAAATAGAAAATTATAATTAGGGTTCCCTAATTATAGTAAAGTTTACTAATCACATTCAAGTTTGCTAATTAGGGTTAAAGTTTCCTAATTAACATTAAACTCTATAAATTAATAATTAGGTTTTCTCTAATTGTACATTAAGGTTTCCAACATTAGAAATTAGGGCTTTCTAATTAATCAATTAGGGTTATCCCTAATTATACTTACAATTAATAACATAAAAACTTTATACTTATTTTCAAGCTTCCCAATTAGGGTTTTAATATTTCAAATTAGGGTTACGGATTCCCGGAACTGAAATTAGGGTTTCCATAGCCAGTAATATGGTTTCTTATCAGTCGATAGGGTTTTCTAATTGAACGTCGAGGTTCCTAATATATTATTAGGGTTTTTGACTGATATAGTTTATCTGGTCAACCCTTGACCCTTAACCACATATTGCACACACATATGACCATATACACAAATACTCTTAACATTGTAAACCTTCACCAAAAGTTTTTAAATTCAAAAAATTCATTCCCAAAAATGTCAAATACATACACTTATTTTCTGTCTAGGTCTATTATTTAACCTCTATTCAATCTTTTAAGATTTTATAAAATTGTCTAAATTCTCGGGTTGCCACATTCACCCCTTCTTCTAAGAATTTCATCCCCGAAATTCACCTTACACCTCATACCTTGCATACACAGCATCACATGCTACCCAATACATCCCTTACAAGAGTAAAAAAATTTCAAATTGTGCTGAGGAGTCATATAGACTATTTGTCTATCATTTTCGCAAAGGTTTTATGGAAATTCATCTGCAAACCGTCATAACTTACGGACACAAGGGTGATTAGCCCGATATGCCTCTATCTTGGCAAATCACTTTGGTCGGAACAATTTGTTCCTCTTATCGCCTTTAAGCGCATAAAAATTTCTAACCTCAGTCTTATTGGATTCCACACCAAAACAATTTGGTTCGAGAAATTTCTTTCAATGAACACTTAGAGTTTTCATAAACATTAGTCTAGCTGAATCTAATACATAGACTCATATCAATAATTCAATTCAATCGAATTATTTACGTGTAACCAATCCCCGTTGGCAAATTAAATTCTTGAAAATATTTTTGGAGAATGACGTCATGATGTCGTACTGTATTAACAGTCCATTTGAGGATGCCTTCATTGTATGACTTCGTCATAACACATCATACAATAGTGGAACAATAATTTTTAGATCGAATTCACACTATGTATTCCTGTATTTATAACTCTATCAACTTTTTATCATCTCTGCACCACGTTACATGGTACATGAGTGATAAATAAAATATATTTTGATATTTCAAATCATTTGCGTCTAGCCGAAATAAGTAGCATAGACTATACTTTAAACCGTTTCAAAAATGATTACGAGTCTACATTTTTTTTAAAAGCACATAGTGTTTATTTAGCTTGATATCAAAATTTTGAAATCCAGCATAGCTATGAGTCTTGGAAAACTTATATCTCCACTAATAATCATTTTCTTAAACAGTCTATTTATTCCTATTATTCTCAATACTCCATTCACACTTAGTTCTACCCAGTTCGTCAAACTTACCACACTTATGAGTTCAGGAACTTTCCACAATCATATGAGTTTAAGAACTTGTCCTAGTCAGACCTTTAACGTCCATTCGCTGAGGGGATCATAAATATTTCATATAACCATAAGTCACGAACGTAACATAAGTATGAGTTTTAAGAACTCATACTTAATCTTGTATCCTCTGCCTATAACCAATCTATCTGTTATACACATGAGAAAGGACTAACCCTCTCAACACGCATATAGAAAATAGCGCGGCACAAACATTTCAATGATTATCAGTGCCAGAAACTAAGTGGTTTTTACACCAAGTACAATTCCTCGCCCATACAAGGAATCATACAACTCAGTTGCTGACATGAGTCCTCAATTGAAATCCCTACCTAATACTAACTCCCTTCTCAATGCGAATTTCATTTAATCCGTATTCATAATCCTTTCTTGAATCTATACCAATTCATAGTACAACTGACACACAACAATCTTGCTGTAAACTTTCTAATCATCAAATTGATTCTTCTCCCTGTTATCACCTTATCAGATCACGGGGTGATCTCATCGTATATATTACGATTCATTTCTATATCTTGATCGTTTTGTTTTACGATCTCTTATCCCTGCACTTTTAGTCTTTTAGACTCTATCTATTCATTACTACTGTTCACCTTTATTATCAGAGTTAGGGAACTCCGTATCTTTATAACTCGCCGAGATTTGTCTTTGAATCTTACTGACACACTAACTCTATTTGAGTTAGATCTTATCATAATCACTGCGGTTATTGGTCTAAGGTAACTCTACACTAGGTTTATAACCAACAGCTTTGATACCAAATGTAGCGCCCCCCCAAATTCGGGTCCTAAATCACCACGAATCTGGTACACTAGTTCTAACTATTGCGGAAGATATAAACATAAATTATTTATACATTATACATTATATACTAATCCCAAGGTCGAGTAACCATAACTTATACATAATTTATTATCCTATCTGACATATAAAGATTTTATCATACATTAATGTTCCCAATATATCTACACATGTAAACTAAAGTTGGAACTGTCTTTAACCTTTCCTTGTATCCGACGCATTCGCCTTAATCTACAATGTTTTATCATGATATAACAAGGGTGAGCACGAAAGTTGCAAAGCAAGTTTAAATTTTATTTTAGGATATATCATAATTGAAAGAGTCTGAATAATAAGCTAGCTATAATTCAACAATTTAGTTGTGAATTAGCACGAACAAACTTTTGACTGAACAAGTATTAAATATGAACAAATATATCTGAACCGAATGGTAATGAAGGTGATCAGCCTTTCATACCCGATTTATACATACAATATGTACAGAGTACAATTCTACATAGCAATCAGCAATGATTAACCATAAGCATATCTGAATGAAACAACTCTTAGTAGAGTTAAGAAAAACTTGTATCATTAGTTGATTCTGAATTCTGAAATATAACTTAGCTTTATCCGAAGACCTAATATAGATAATACCGATCTTCAAATATTAGAATAATATCATCACAGTATAAAATAACCTAAACACATTACCAAATAATCCTATCAGTTTATACAGCACATAAGACCTAGTATCAAGTCAAACTATTGCAGTCTGAGTTGAGTTCGGTACTATTAAGACTTCCCGACGGCCTAGTCGGACAATTATCGAGTTTAAGTTCAACTAAACTTTGCCTAAACATTTAACAATTATCTTAGATAATTTATAAATCAGTTAACATAATTTTCATATGCCCATAATAATTTTCAGATAATTATTATCATTTATCATAATTTTTCAATCATTAATATGATTTAAATACCACTTAATTCCATTATCATTAATATTTATTTAATATAAAACATTAATGAAATCCTTAACATAATATTATAATATATTTATAATATCTCAAAGTATTTTTAATACTTATTATTACCATTAAATGATTTTATAGTAATTAAAACCATTATTTAATTATCTCGCCATTAATATTAAATATTAATATTTTTTATGACAAATTATCAAAAGTTATATTTTATAGCTTAAAATATTTTTCTAACACTTAAATTATTTTTATATGATTTTTAAATCATTAATTCCATTTTATTTAATACATTTATTAAATAAATTAATAATTGCCAATAATAATAATAATTTATTAATGAAATTCATCACAAAATATCAAAAGTCATTAAAAATAACTTAAAAATATTTTCTTATACCATAATATAATTTTAAATGATTTTTCAAGTATTAAAATCATTTTTAAGTAATTTATTTAATATTATAATTAAATAAATTAAATACCATAAATTTTCCAAATATACTAAATATTTATGAAATATATTCAAAATAATTAAAAACTAATTTTCGGGCTTTAAAATAATTTTTAGGAATTTATTATGTATTTTTAATAATTAAAATTAATTTTCTCTAAATTAAATAATTAATTTCTAAATAAACTGTCGCTATAGGGACTTTAGGCGACAAATCCGTCGCTAAATGTGTTCTTGGGGTGTTCTTGAGCTTTTCCAGAAACGCATGTCAGTTAACCGGGTAGGTAGTTTGACCGGGTTTAATTCAGTGTTCTTTTTGATTTCTGGGTATACTAAGACATTAATCGTGTAGTATTTATGTAATACTACAACTATATATCATCATCTAAGTTATTAAGCATCACAGTTGCAAGATCTAAGCCTGCAAAATTGCTGTCAGAGACTTGCTGGGTTTTCTAGGTTTTCCAGATTCCCAGTCAGTTTCGAGTGACCACCTTGTGGCTCAATTTTATACATGTTCTGGTTATGTTTAATGTGATGTTAAGGTTCAAATCTATAGTAGGTATGTCAAGGTACAACAACAAATCACCAGATCAACTTAACAACATCAAAATAGTAAGATCTAGGGCGGTCAAACTAGTCCACAACAACTGTTCTTGAACATTTCTGGAAAACCCAGGAATGTTCTTGAGCAGTTTGGTCAACGGTGGTTTGACCACCAATAATTTTGATTCTGAGCAAGATCTAAGTTATCTAATGGTTTGGATGTGTAGTTCTTATACCATTATACAAGGTTAAAACAATAACATGACCTCTCTATCTAAACACAGCAAGATCTGAGCCCACGAAAATCGTTGTCAGACGTTCTAGAAATTTGGGAATTTTTCTGGGTTTCCTAGAAACAGAAATTGTGCTCGGTCAACGCACTTTGACCGATTATATCTTGCAAAATATACATGATTTAAGCTTGCTTCAAGTTCCAGAGCATAGACAACATAGCATACTACATATGTATAACATAAAACACACAAAACAACTAACACGTAAAGATCTATGGGGTCTGACATTCGGTTGTCAGACCACATTTATCCAATTTTCCAGATTTTTAAAATCTTTAATTTCGAGCATCTAGATGTTATGGATCTGGGATCTAACAACCCAGATCACTAAATGACACCCTCTAACACATATCTAACCAATTATTAACAACATCTAACATCAAATACATAGATTTTCAAGTTAGGGTTTTATACCTCCTTTTCGAGCTTGATCTTGATTCTGACCTTGATGTTTGTTCTTGGCAAGCTAAAGACTGACATTGGCTTAACTTATCACTCACTCTCACTCTATATTTTCGAATTTTTAGAGAGAGAATGTCTTGGCTATGTTAAAAAGTAAAGTAAGTGAATTTCCTTACTTTTTTAACTTTGATCTTAGGTTCAATGAATTTGTAGGATGCAAGATGGCTGGTATTTGATGATTAAAGTGGATTACTAGACCACATGGCTAGCTTAGGGTTGGTCACCAACCACAAGTAGGGTTAGATCTACACTCCACCTCATTATAATATTAGAAAGGGTAGTTTGGTCATTTGACTCATAAAGTGAATGGCAACTTGGTAACTTCTCACAATCATTAGGTTTTAACCCTCGGGGTTTGACCCTTAAGGTTTAACCCTAAAGTTATATCAATTTAAATTTCTAAGCTTTTCTAATTAGGTTCTAAAAATAGAAAATTATAATTAGGGTTCCCAAATTATAGTAAAGTTTACTAATCACATTCAAGTTTGCTAATTAGGGTTAAGGTTTCCTAGTTAACATTAAACTCTATAAATTAATAATTAGGTTTTCTCTAATTGTACATTAGGGTTTCCAACATTAGAAATTAGGGCTTTCTAATTAATCAATTAGGGTCATCCCTAATTATACTTACAATTAATAACATAAAAACTTTATACTTATTTTCAAGCTTCCCAATTAGGGTTTTAATATTTCGAATTAGGGTTACGGATTCCCGAAACTGAAATTAGGGTTTTCATAGCCAGTAATAGGGTTTCTTATCAGTCGATAGGGTTTTCTAACTGAACGTCGAGGTTCCTAATATATTATTAGGGTTTTTGATTGATATAGTTTATCTTGTCAACCCTTGACCCCTAACCGCATACTGCACACACATATGACCATATACACAAATACTCTTAATACTGTAAACCTTCACCAAAAGTTTTTAAATTCACAAAATTCATTCCCAAAAATGTCAAATACATACACTTATTTTCTGTCTAGGTTTATTATTTAACCTCTATTCAATCTTTTAAGATTTTATAAAATTGTCTGAATTCTCGGGTTGTCACAAATATTATTTATATATTAGGTCTTCAGACAAAGCTTAATAAATTGCGTAACTGTAATTGACCGAATAGGTATGTTTTTCCTTAAACTCGACCTCGAATTATTTCATTCAAATATGCTTGTGGTTAATCATTTCTAATTGCCATGTCTAAGAATTATTAAATTGCACTCTGTGCCTACTGCATGTATCAGGTATGAAAGGCAGATCACCTTCATTACTATTCGGTCCAGATATATTTGATATGTCCATGTTCAATGTTCGTTCTATCATAAAATTTGTTCATGCTAATTCACAACTATATTGTTGAATTATAGCCAGCTTATTATTCAAATTCTTTCAATCATGATATATCCTCAAATAAACTTATACTTGCTGGGCAAACTTATGCTCACCCTTGCTATATCATGATAAACATTACAGATTAAGACGAATACGTCGAATACAAGGAAAGGTTAAAGACAGTTCTAGCTTTAAGTTTATGTGTGCAACTAAGTTTGTATAAGTATTGTATATTAATGTTGTTGTAAGTCAAACAAGTTATGATTTGTGTATAAGTTAAGGTTACTCGACCTTGGGGAAATAGTGTGTAATGTATTGTATAAACAATTTATGTTTATATCTTTCGCAATAGTTATAGAATGATTGTACCGGATCCATGGTGATTTGGGACCCGGATTTGGGGATGCTACAGTTGGTATCAAAGCTGTTGGTTATGAACCTTAGGTAGGAATACCCGAGTGAATAATACTAGAGTGAATAGTAATCAGGTGAATAGTAACCCGTGAATAGTAACTCGTAAAAGAAAAATACCAATGAAAATGATATTCCATGATGAGTTCAAAAGAAATGATATCTCATACGAGTATAATAGAATATACGAAACTGCAAATGGATTTTCACCCGCCATGCGGTAATCCACGTAGACAGATCATTTCCGCAATTTAATAAAGAATGAATACGAAGGGTCATTCACCATGCATGCGGTAGTCCGTGTAGTATGAGTTATTCCAATGTAATAATAAAGAATGGAATAATGAGAAGAATTCACCGTGCATGCAGAGTCAGCGTGAGACAAAGTTATTCCAATAGAATAATAAAGAATGGAATAATAGAAGAATTCACCATGCGTGCGGTAGTTCGCCGCTACACAGGTTATTCCAATGGAATAATAAAGAATAGAATTACAACCCTTACGAATATTGAAAGAAATAACTCTCTTCATGAATACGAAAGAATAATACCCCTTACCTTAGAAGAAACTGGATACTGGAATAGTGAGGTAGCAGACTTCTCTTCTTCTTTCTCTCTATAGCTTCTCTCTCAATAGCTTCTCTCTCTATAACTTCTCTCTATAATAATTGCTCTTGAGAGACTTAGTGAATTGGTGAGAATGAAAGAAGAATGGGCTTCTATTTATAGGAAAATATAGTTTCGATAATTGCACGTTTTGGAGCTCGAAATATTACAGTATAATACATTCCTCTTTTTCTTCATTTTTAATTAGTCCTGCAAGTATAATCAAATTTGCACCACCTCCCCTAATAGTAAATCATGTGAATTAATAGTTTATTCATGTGACTCAATAGTATAATCATATGAAAAAATTAATTATAGTATAGTACCTCCATTTTTAATTTAGTAGATAATATTGCACCAACTCCCCTAATAGTAAATCATGTGAATCAATAGTACACACATGTGAACACATAGTTATAAGCCTGTGAATTAATAACAATTAATTGCTCATTTATCCGGTGAATTACCCGATTGGTCAATATAACCTCCAGACATCAATTATTATTGAAATAAATGTCGATTTCCACTAACACTAATAATTCCCACACAATGGAACTATCAATTTCATATTTAATCAACACGAACTTATTCATCATTATTATTATAACTCTCACTATTTAACAACTAGGTCGTTCCCAAGAAAGAGGGGACTTTCCGATAAGGATTTCTCCTTATTGGCGCGGAATTAGGTGACCAAACCTCTCCTTGACAGAACTTCTAGACATTGTCAATATTGCAAATAATAATATGAATAACTTTGTTGTCTCAATTATTGATTTAATAATATATATTATGCAGATGATACTGTGACAATAATTGAATCAATAATATGAGAGATATGATGCAACAATTACTGTAGCAATAATTGAGTATAACTTAGTGACTTCTCACATAAGCATCAATAATCAATACCGTGTGTCTTCATTACGCAACCACGCCAGACATCTTTGTATTTTTACTACCGGGTAGTTCAACAGTTTTAACGGTAACACTTTCGTTATATTTTATAAAAGATAATTTCATCGTTTTTTAACTACGACAATACTTCCGTTGTGGGGTCCAATTAATGATTATGCCGTCGCATTTAATATTCCCACAAAAAAAGAATATTCCCCGACCAAACGAATATTTTATAACAACTTGCATACTTTGCAAAATTTCCCTTAACTTTAATCTTTTATCAATTTAACCATTTACGAAATAAAATAATAATTATAAGAAAATTGAATACTTTCATTTCATAAAATTTCGGGGTCTTACATTATAGGTAAAGGATATAAGTTAAGTATGAGTTCTTAAAACGCATACTTATGTTATGTTCGTGACTCATATTTATATGAAATGTTTATGAACCCCTCAGCAAATGGACTTCAAAGGTCTAACTAGGACAAGTTCTTAAACTCATATGACTGTGGAAAGTTCCTGAACTCATAAGTGTGGTAAGTTTGATGAACTGGGTATAGTTTTATGTGAATGGAGTATTAAAGACTATAGGAATAGATAGACTGTTTAAGCAAATGATTATTAGTGGAGACATAAGTTTTCCAAAACTCCTAGCTATGCTAGACTTTAAAATTTTGACATCAAGCTAAATACGCATTATGTGCTTTTGAATATATATATATATATATATATATATATATATATATATATAGTCTATGCTACTTATTTCGGCTAGACATAAATGATTTGAAATATCAAAATATATTTTATTAATCACTCATGTACCATGTAACCTGGTGCAGAGAAGATAAAAAGTTAATGGAGTTGTAAATACAGGAATACATAGTGTTGAATTAGATCCAAAAATCGTTGTCCCTTATTGTATGATGTGTTATGACAAAGTCATACAATGAAGACATCCTCAAACAGACTGTTAATACAGTATGACATCATGACGTCATTCTGAAAAATATTTTCAAGAATTTAATTTGCCAACGGGGTTTGGCTATACCTAAATAATCGTTTAAAATTGATTATTGATATGAGTCTACGCTATTCGATTCAGCTAGACTAATGTTTATGAAAACTCTAAGTGTTCATTGAAATAAATTTCCCGAACCAAAATGTTTTGCTGCGGAATTCGATAAGACTGAGGTAAGAAATTTTATGCTCCTAAGGCGGATAAGAGAAACGGGGAAAAATTGTTCCAACAAGCAGTACTTGATCAGTACAGGGCATAACGGGCTAATCACCCACTATGTCCATAAGTTATGACGGTTTGCAGATGAATTTCCATAAAACCTTTACAAAAATGACAGACAATAGTCTATATGACTCCTCAACACAATTTAAAAATTTTTACTCTTGTGAGTGGTGTATTGGGTAGCATGTGATGATGTGTATGAATGGTGTAAGCAATATGGTGTAAGGTGTAAGGTGAATTTCGAGGACAAAATTCTTAGAAGAAGGGGTGAATGTGACAACCCGAGAATTTAGAAAATTATTAAAATCATAATTGATTGATTTAAGGTTCAATATTAGGACCTAGACTGAAAATAAGTGTATGGAATTGGTAGTTCTGTAAAGAAATTTTAAGGATTTCAAAATTTTTGGACAAGACTTGAATAACTTGGTGGACTATAAGTGATAGTTTAGTAATGAGGTATAAGATTTTGGTGGATTTAAAATTCTTGTGAAGAATTATCAAGGTTAAGTATATAATGTATACGAGTCGGTATATGTGATCATATATGTTAACAGTAAATTTTTATGTGTATAGTTTGTGGTTAAGGATCAAGTCTTGATCAGATAAGTTACATAGGTTACAAACCCTAAAATTATAATGAGAACGTTAAGGTTAAGTTATTAAACCCTAATCAGTAATTTTATATGAGAACAGTTGTGGTTTATGGATCAGATATTGAGCAGACAAGTTAGGCTCGTGAAAACCCCTAATTTCATGATATGAATATGGTGATTAAGTTAGAAAAATCTAACGAACTATTAGAAACCCTAATGATACGTTCGGAAACCCTAATTTTAGTTTAGGAAATTTAAAACCCTAATTTGGATATTCAAAACCCTAATTAGGTAATTCCAAAGTTAAGATTAAATGTCTAAGTGTTTTATGTTATGGGATAAAAGGGAAATGTCCAAAATACCCTTCAAGTTATAGAGGAAAAGACCAAATTGCCTTTAGTAAATGCAAAATGACCGAAATACCCTTTTACTTAAAACTTAAGTAAAAGATTTTACAAAATCTTGTGAGTCATCACTCAAGTTTATCCCATGTGTGTAAAAATCTTATCAAATCTGATATCTTGGACACTTAGCAACATTTGTGGCCATGGATTCAAAAGTATAAAAGATTTAACTTATGTAAAAATCACACTTTACTTAGTAAACTTGCCAAGCCTTTTCTCTCTCTATATTTCGAATCTAGAGTGATAAAGAGTGAGAAACAAAACCATATTCAACTCTTAGCCTTCCAAGAAATAGATCATGGATCAAAAAATCAAAGATCAAGAATAAAGGTATAAAACCCTAGCCTTATAAAAATCATGTGATTTCATGTTTGATGTTGTTATTTGTTGTTTAGAAGTGTGTTTAAGGATGTTATTTAGTGATCTATGATGTTACATCATAGATCCATATCATCTAGAAGCCAAAATCTATGATTTTCAAACTGACTTAGAACCCTAAAAATAAGGCCTGACAGCCTAATGTCAGGGCCTCCAGATCTGTCTGTGTTAGATGTTTAAGGTGTTTTATGTTATAGATCTGTAGTATGTCATGTTTTCTATGATCTGGAACTGGAAAAAGGGTTAAATCATGTGTAGATCACAAGATATAAGAAGTCAAACATGGTTGACCGACCATGGGAGACTTGTGACAACCCGAAAAATGGGATTGTCCAGAAATTAGGTTTAAAGAATTAGTTATTAATAAAATGAATTTTTATTAATACTATTATGTGCTATGTGTTTATTAATCGTTCTATAACCTAGGATGATTATCAGTTGAGAGGATTCTGGCTGCGAGCTAGATTGAACGAGTAAGAATTTTCAAGACGAAAATGAAAGTTTTCCGGGAACAAAATATTTTTTGGAGAAAAAGACGAAATAGGCACTATTCATCTGTTTCTGCTCGGAGATTTATTTTAAATTTCGGAGAAACGCGTAATGATAGAATTCTGAGACGAGATGGAATATTCAATAATATTTCATTTATAGCAAAGACTAAGTTTTCGCTCGCGGACTTAAAACCTAAGGGTTAGGAAAAGTGAATTCCGAGAATTTTATGATTTCGTATAATAATTAGTTATTATGCGTGAGAAATACGAGTATAATACTAGTTATTATACGAGTGTAGTATGAAGATTAATACAACGTATAATACGAATATCGTACGAACGATATATGAAGAGAATACGAGAATGGAATGCATAGAATAGGATTAGTTTTAATGGACTTTGAGTTCATGGACTTTGATGAATCCAATTGGACTTGGATTATATCAAGTCCAATGGAATGTGGAATCAAGCCCAGGGCAGGCCCAGTAAGAAGTAATGTAAGGCCAAATGTTAGATTTAATTAAGCCCGATCCAAGAAAATTAACCGCGGATCGAACCGATGGGTCACCGGATGAGTAAAACCCATGGGGAAACCCATGGGCATAAGGGGCAGCCACTTGGCCACCAAGTAAGGGTGGTGGCCAAGTAAACTTGGTGGCTAAGCTTTGAATAGTAAGGAGGTTAGGGGCGAAATGACCAATTTTCCCTAAGCCTTGGTTTTCTATATAAACAAGCCTTAAGCTCATTTGTTTGGTTTGAAATTTCAACCAACACTTGAGAGATAGAGAGAGAGAGTTCGAATTGGAGAAGAAGAGGGAGAGAATGAGGAAAAGCTAGCCCGAGTGCACGCTTTGTCCGACAAAAGGAGATTAAAGAAGAACGGTAATCCAAACCCTAGTTTCTTCTAATATTCTTTAAGTTTAATATGTTCAAAAACATAACTTAATGAAGATAAGAAGTAGATGAAGTTAAGAATGATTTCATATGGTTGAAATCATGAGAAAATGAAGAAATAAGAATTTGGAATTTAGTTTATAAATTTCTTAAGGAAGTGTAAGATTCATAAGGATTTTAAGTGATCCGAATGAATCTTATGAATGAGTAGGTCAAATAAGTAAGGAATAATGTTCTATAACATCAAATTCCAAGAAAAAGTAAAATTGTAATCCAAAATATCGATTAAAAATAAAGAACGTGAAGAACACGCGAAGAACGCTGTTAATGGACAAATTTAAAACCATCGTAGGATAATTGTTATTGATGGACAAGTTTAAAACCATCGCGTATAAGTTAGTTGATTATTGCTTGGTTAGGGACGTTAGAAACATTCATGAAGAACAGATTAAAACTTAGCTATAACGAAGTTATGGCAAAATTTTTGTAAAAGACGAACGCGAATTAGAAAGTTAGTAAATGAACCCGAACGTGTAGGGTTTCATAAGAATGTAAGAGAACATAGAAAACGTGAGTCGTGGACTCAAGAACGAACGAATTCCGAGTTTGGATGACCGAATTACGGATGAACGAACAAAGAACGTTAAAAACGTAAAATGAATGAAGAGCGAAGATTAAGCCAATTGAATGGCATGTTAATGGATTCTGAACGAAGTTCTATCCATGGGAAATCAAAGTACATAAGATAAGTAAGATAATGGATTTGTAACGTCCTCGTTCCGAGTTATAACGAATAAGATATGAGATTTCGAAGTCAGCGTCTCAAGCTTGTAAAAGACTTAGAAAATTTTTCTAGGTTTCATGCTTGGCGCGCATGACTCAAGTCGTGCCTTCGGGGGTCTGGCCAGAAGCGCGAAAGCTCAAAGCCATCACCATCGCTAAATGGCATCGCAAAGACGGCGAAAGGGAAGGGCACGGGTCATGACCGGTGCAGGGCAATGCCTAGAAATGAGATTTTAACTGCTTAATTTCTCGGGGGATGTGCAAGAAAGAAATATGAACATGTAGTTCAACTAATGTAACACTTAATCATGTGTATTAAACCTTTAATGAAGGTTGAACGAAAAGATTAAACGATAGTAAAAGACAGAGAATGTGAATGCGAGTTACGGAACCGATATCCGGGGACCGTAGTCGCGATAAACGAACGTGAAGGGTTGCTATGATTGTGATTCCTTAAACGTTGCGTGACGAAGGTAATGTATAACATTTCGATGTTATAACATGGTAATGAGAGAAGAATGTGAAACGTTTAGATGCTGTGAATGCAACGTTGTTGCGATGAACTAACGGTCTTAGCATACAACGAACCGTATGGCTTTGACATTAAGAAAGAATATTGAACATGGGGTTCATAAGATAGTAATGAATGAAAGCGATTAAAACCTTAGGTAAAGGTTGAATTAAAGATTAAGAGAGGAACAACATAAACGTTGAATACATAAATGATCTTCGTGAATCGTATTCACATCGAGCAAACGTTCTAAGTGTACAGTGGTTGTATAACTTAGACGTTGACGAAGAAAATTAAGAAAGCCATAATGAACGGTAAAAAGATTAATGGAAGCCGAATGTGAGTCGGATGAGAATGTTAGAATGAAATGTAAGCGTTGAACACTTTAACCGACGTGAAGGTTAAGTGTACGCGAATATTAAATGGGTAGAACCTACACCTCGTGTATGGTTTGACCGTAGGATAATGAAGAAGCTGAATTAAAGACAAGTACATATAACGTAAATAAGCCGAGTTAATGTTTATAACTTGGATGACGTTCTGAGTCGAATGAATCGGACGTTGTAAGTTAAGAATAAGGTAATGTAAAATAGTTAACGCTATAAATGCATAAAATAAATATGGAATGATCGTTCTGAGTATACAAAAGACTGTATGACTTAGACGATAAAGAATGAATCCTGAGGTATGACATTTATTTGTCAGCAAGCTATAAGGAATAAGAAATTGACTTAACGAACATTATAGTTTAATAGTTCGGATAAGTTAAGATGAATTTAGGTTGTAGTACAATTGTAACCTTTGATGGTTGACATATGGGAGTTGGGCTAAACAATTCCTTTAGAGAGCGAAGGTATATACAAAACTGGCAACCGATCTAACTCACTGTGTGGGTAGTGTAGATAAGACGAGAACTTGTTTGTTGGTTGTTTGTGGGAAACCACTCAGAGTACCATATGGACTACTAGCAGAGACGCGATGTGTGCTGAGTCCTAGGAGAAGTATAAGAAAAAGATAAGTATATAAATCATCAAAGATGATGAATGTATTGAGTAAGACATCTCCGTATGTCATGAAGCCGTAAACCGATAGTAAAGGAAGTTGGTTGTGTAAACTTAGTTTGTAAGAACGCGAACCCTAAGCAGTAAAGTTAAGTAAACCAATGCGTAAAGTTCAGTACATGACTAATTGGTGTATGTGTTATTTCCTTATGTGCTGCATAGGAATCGGAATGAGCAGTTCAGCGTAAACTATAAGGTGTAGCTGTGCGTAAGGCAAGTTTCCTAACTTCATTCATATTTTAAATGAATGCTAGTTTCTAAAACTTCTCAGATATTGAACTTGAGAAGTTCTGTATATGTGCGAATGTGTAATATTTGTACAAGGTGGTAGAATGTATGAGGCCTTGTGCCACAATGTGAACACTTTGGTGTTTCTATGATATGAACTGTTCTGTGATTGAACTGTTCAATATGAGCATGTTCTGTTTATACATGAACCGTTATTATTAAGTTTGTGCTATTGATTCTAGCCAGACAGAATGGGTATGAAAGAAAGTAGAGAATGAAAATATTTCAAAGTAAAGGTGATTAATGTTTTAAAATGATAGGAATCGAGATTATTCCTATTATTCAAGCTGCTTCATAACCTTTGTTCGGTCATTGAAGTCTTAAAAGAATGTTTGAATTCTTAAAGTTGTTTGTTCAACTGTTATGACTTGCTGAGCAATTGAATGCTCACACTTGCTTAAAATAAAAACATTTTCAGCGTACAATGTTAGAAGAACTTAAGGATCCCATAAAGATCAAGTTGATCGGTATCCAGAAGAGATGTCATTCATTATATGAATGAGCATGAAGATCAAGCGAAGACTTGTAATATAGAATGATAGAATTAAACTATAGAATAGTTTAATGAACGATTATGTATCCTTGGTGGCAGATAAAGGTCACTCGTGTAAGATGTAAAGAATAATGTAATTATCATTATTTGTAATGAAGGAGGTTTTAAGGTTTCAGAACCTGGGATTTGAGGATGTATGTTGTAATATTTAGCTATATAATGACGTACGTTTGGAAGAAGATGGGATCGTGACGTACGAAATTCGGATGTGAAAATAGACCGTATTTCGGGGCGTTACAAGACTGAATCTGGGCAGCCCAGAATTGCCTAGAATGTTCTGACAAGCTTTTCTAAGCCTCAGATCTTGCTGTGTGTTGGTTTTTAGTCTGTGTTGTTGTGTTGATCTTGTAGACTGGTATAAATACTACACGATCGTGCCTTTAGAGTACCCATATCATGATCAAAATCAAAATTAATCAAGGTCAAACCAGCGTTGACCAACTGCCTGGGAAGAAATCTGGAAAACCCAGATTTCTCAAGAACATGTTTCTGACAATCATTTGACCGGCCTTTATCTCTCACATGTGATGTTTTTAGGTTGATGTAATAGAATAGAAATGTACCCTGACATGTATGATACAAGATTGAACTAATAGTTCACTCAAACAAGTTACAGAATACAAGTTATGAGGATCGAAAACTAGTATTCTCAGAATCGCTTCTTCATTTCTCGAAACCAAAAATGAAGAAAATACTCGACAAGAGTTTCTGAGGCTTGAATCTCTATGATTTGATATGTTTTGGCCATAAAAATTAGTATGTAGTTGTAGTATTACACTTATACTACATGATTAAAACATTTGCTAGCCCAGAAAACATTAAGACCTAAGATCAAATGTTGGTCAAACCTCTTACATGTGAACTGACCATGAATGTTATGACATGCTCAAGAACACCTATAGCGACGGTTCTGTCGCTATAGGGCCCTTTAGCGACAGTTAATTATGAAAATTAATTATTTTTATTAAATAATTAGAGAAAATTAGTTTTTTTTATTATGAAAAATACAAAATAAATTTCTAAAAATTATTTTAAAGTCCGAAAATTAGTTTTTAATTATTTAGAGTATATTTCATAAATATTCAATATTTTTGGAATATAAATGGTATTTAATTTGTTTAATTATAATATTAAATAAATTATTTAAAAATAATTTTAATACTTGAAAAATCATTTAAAAATATATTATGGTGTTAGAAAATATTTTAAGTTATTTTTAATGACTTTTGATATTTTGTGATGAATTTCATTAATAAATTTATATTAGTGGTGATTAATTTATTTAATGAATATATTAAATAAATTATGGAAAATTAGAATTAATGCTTTAAAAATCATATAAAAATGATTTAAGGGTTAGAAAAATGTTTTGAGTTATAAAATATAACTTTTGATATTTTTTCATGAAAATATTAATATTTTAATATTAATAGCAATTATCGGATAATGGATTTAACTATTTAAAATCATATAAATATGATTTCAAGGTATTAAAATACTTTGTGATATTATAAATATATTATAATATTATTTTATGTTTTTCATTAATATTTTATATTAAATAAATATTAATGATAAAGGAATTATATGGTATTTAAATTACATATATACGATATTAATGATTGAAAAATCATGATAAAATGGTAATAATTATCCTCAAAATTATTACGAGTTTATGAAAATATTTTGACGTAGATAATAAATTATCTAAGATATCTCGTTAATCAGTTTTAGACCGAAAGTCAAGTGATTTTAGACTCGAGATTTGTTCAACTGTAATCGTCGGGATGTTAGAATTTTGTTTGCCTCAAGTTTAATCGAAATAGTTTGATCTGATACTAAGTCTTTGTGTGTTTAGCAGATTGATAGGTTATGTGTTATGTGTTTAGGTTATTCTATGTATATATATAATAGTATTATATTGTGATGATATTATTCTAATTTGTATATCGATATTATTTATATATTAGGTCTTCAGACAAAGATTAATAAATTCATGAATAAAGAATCGTAATCTAACAGCAAGTTTTTTCTTAAACTCTACCTCGAGTTGTTTCATTCAAATATGCTTGTGGTTAATCATTTCTGATTGCCATGTCTAAGAATTATTAAATTGCACTCTGTGCCTACTGCATGTATCAGGTATGAAAGGCTGATTACCTTCATTACCATTTGGTCCAGATATATTTGTTATGTCCATGTTTAATATTCGTCTAGTCATAAAATTTGGTCATGCTAATTCACAACTATATTGTTGAATTATAGACAGCTTATTATTCATATTCTTTCAATCATGATATATCCTCAAATAAACTTATACTTGCTGGGCAAACTTATGCTCATCCTTGATATATCATGATAAACATTGCAGATTAAGATGAATACGTCGGATACAAGGAAAGGTTAAAGATAATTCCAACTTTAAGTTTATGTGTGCAACTAAGTTTGTATAAGTATTGTATATTAATGTTGTTGTAAGTAGAATAAGTTATGATTTGTGTATAAGTTAAGGTTACTCGACCTTGGGAAAATAGTGTGTAATGTATTGTATAAATAATTTATGTTTATATCTTTCGCAATAGTTATAGAATGATTGTACCGAATCCGTGGTGATTTGGTATCCGGATTTGGTGATGCTACAGTTGGTATCCAAGCTGTTGGTTATGAACCTTAGGTAGGAATTCCTGAGACCAATAACCACAGTGATTAGGATAAGATCTAACACACATAGATTTAGTCGGTCGGTAAGATTCAAAGACGAATCTCAATGAGTTATAAAGATACAGAGTTCCCTAACTTTGTTAATAAAGTTGAACATTAGTGGTGAATAGTTAGAGTTAAAAGACTAAAAGGGGATAGGAGATCGTAAAATAAAACAATCATAGTATAGAAATGAATCATAATATATATGATGAGATCACCCTGTGATCTAATAAGGTTATAGTATGGGATAAGAAATTAATCTAATGATTGAAAAGTTTACGGCAAGAATGTTGTATGAAAGTTATACTATGAATTGGTACAGATTCAGGAAAGGATTATGAATACGAGTTGAATGAAATTCGTATTGAGAAGGGAGTTAACATTAGGTGGGGATTTCAATTGAGGACTCATGTCAGAAGCTAAGTTGTATGATTCTTTGTATGGGAGTTGAATTGTACTCGGTATAACAACCACTTAGTTTCTTACACTGATAATCATTAAAATGTTTGTGTCGCACTATTTCTTATATACATGTTAAAAGGGTGATTCCTTTCTCATGTGTATAACAGATAGATAGGTTATAGGTAGAGGATATGTGATGCCCCCAAATCCAGGTACTTGAAACCCAAACTCGGTGCTTCACGATACCATTTCTATGAGCAGAATAATACTAATAATAATAACAATAATATAGATTATCAAACTTAATTTACATTTTATCAGAGTCTTCAAATCCCAAGTACGAAACCTTTAAAGATTCATTACATGATAATAATAACATATATTATCCTTATCATAATAAAGTCTAGTTAATACATAAGATAGCATAAACATTCATTCAGCGATCTTCCCTTTTCCCTTGCTCTTGGAAGATCCTTCAGGTTGTTCACACTTAGATAAAAACATTTAAATTAAGCAAGGATTAGCATTTGAGTGCCCAGCAAGTAATAGCAATCAATAACAGTTAGTTGAACCTAATTAATTAAAAGAATTTAATTAATTAAAATAAAACTCAATTCCTTAATTGTTAAGGAGGGTTGTCCACATCAATAAATAAGAGGAGTCTTATTATGGGTGAAGAGTTGTTGTTGACTTTTTCACAATAGACGTGATTCTAATTGTTGGAGAGTACGTTTCTTTTCTATGAGAGATAGTTTTCTATGAGAGAGAGAAACTAGGATTTTGCAAAATACCCATCTTCTTGAATATTTCTTCTTCCTTGGTGGATCACCTCTAGAGGCCAAATATTTGGGTGGCTAACGTTGATCAAAGGAAGGAACCAAACTCGGTGGATTCACGTTGAACACAAAAGGATTTAGAGGTGAACTGCATGACCGGAAGTTTCGAATCTTCAAGGGTATGATTTTTGTTCTTTATCATTATGTTTAATTAATAATTGCGTAAAGGATGATCCCAGATATATGGTTTTGTAAAATTTTAAAGCTCGCTTTTTTCAACGTTTTCATTATTTACGCAATTTGATTACGTTCATTTAATATTACAAACCTAATAAGCCAGACGTAGTCAAATCTTTATGCTAATTATTAATTATTTTAATTGATATGATATCGATATGTGTTAGAAACAATTTAATTAAAGATAATTTGTTATATAAAATTTATTTAAAAAAAAAAGAAAAAACCGTAATAAATTTCGGAAGTCTGTTCGCAATTTCCTGTAATCTGCACATGCTTTTTGAAATTCCGTGAGCACACTATCATGTACGGTACGGTTGGATGTTACTAGTATAATGGAATCCAGATTATATATATTACGTTAATCAAAGAATTTAAAAGTGATCCGTGTTTTGTTCTTTTTTAAAGCTGATAGATAGCAGGATCACGTGAATATGAATCACTTATAGTATATTAATATATGATTCACGTGGAAGCCCACTATTTTTTTTCCTCTAGAATAGTCTGTTAACTTTTGTTATATATATATATATATATATATATATATATATATATATACAGAGGGGATCAAACACGGACCATTTTGACGGACTAAAGGAACGGACTGAAGGACACGCGTGTCAGAGGGCTGAAATCTGCGTCATACACGGGTCAAAAACAAATTAGTAGCTATTCATCTCAAACCCTTCCAAGCAAAGGGGAGAACTCTCGATCGCTGCTATTTCTCTTCAAAGTCGACTCCACTCCAGCATGCCACACGAATCAGAGGTCGAATCAGAGGAATAAGAGGACAAACGCACAGATCTGGACTTTCATTCGGTAAACCCTTAACTATTTTCTGCCATTGCAACTGTAATTTATGAAGATTTGCTGCAATTTTTCAAAGTATAATTTGTCTCTGGGATATCACGGTGTTGCTCGTATCCTTTACAAATTTTCTGAACTTGGCAAGATTACTTTCCCTAAGATTAGCAGAAATGTTTCACTAAAGAAAATGATGAATATAGAAGTTTATAGTAGTGTGGGATTTTTAGCTTTATAGTTCATCATTATGTTACGGGTCTTGCTGCTAGGGTAAAGATAGGTTCAATTGAGTAACTAGGCATTAACTTGATCTAGGACCTGCAGCTGGGGAAATAGAAATTCTTCAATTATGTTTTCAGTATGGGTTTGTGTTATTGACCTCTTTATCTGCTTCTCCACTTTATTTCTTTGTGTTCCAAATCTCATTGTTATATTATGAAGTAAAAATGATCCTCTGTAGGCTGATATGTATCATGGTTACAGGAATTGCTTTTTTTGTCAAAATCGTTTGATGATTCATATATTCAGTGTTCAACTTATCTATTTCCAAAGGCTAGAACCACCTTTATTTATTTATTTATTCTACTGATAGAAAAATATGTCATCAAATTTGTCTACTGCTACATCCGTATGGCCTCCGTTCATATGTCGTTGTGGTACGGGCCCTTGTATAGTAAAACTTTCAATGTCGAAAAAGAATCCGGGTAGACACTATTATTCTTGCCCAAGAATGGTATGTATTTATGTATTGCCATTTTTTTATACTTGTTCCTTTTACATAAGTGAATAAATTTATTGTGTCCCAAAATATGCAGCAATGTGGTAACTTCATCAGCTGGTGTGACGAATATGTTCGAGTGTTGCATAATCAAGGGAGGTTGCAGATGGACACATCTGAGCGTTTAAATGTAACAACTCATCCAACGAATTCTAACGACTCCAACGAATTAGCGATGATGAAGATTGAAATTCGTCAATTGCAACTAACTCAACGATTTGTCATAATTATTAATGTTATGTATGCGGTGTTGTTGTTAATTTTATTAAATCAGTTGTAATTTTGATAATGTTCATTATTTAACCAACATGTTATGTATGAGATTGGTGGATTTATGGTATGAAAAGTACTATGTTCTAAATCTGGATTATATGAAACTATGGTATGAAAAGTACTATGTTCCCCAGCTAGAATGTTAGAATACTGACTACATGATCGTTTCTGTTATGCTAATTATTTGTGTGAACTCAAATGTATGGACTCTTTTTCTATGACTGAAAAGACTTGGTTTCACTCTAATACTCTGTTTCCAGTTGGTGGTCCATATATTTGTGCATTCAAAATGTCTGTGCCTTTGAAGTACTGAAAATGAAAATGAAAATATTTACATACTTAAAATATTTACATCCTCTCCATTTTTTGATAGTATTTCTCTACTATAATAGTAATGCTGGACAACTTTCTCAAATTCTAGAGCTGCATGAGCAGGAACTCTATACCAAGTTTTGGGTGCCCCACAGTGATGATAATTGATGCTAAAAAGAGAGTTAATCACACAGATTAATTAATGAAGATTTGAGACATCAACCAACTAAATATATATAGACTCTAAAAAGAAAAAAGAAGAAAAGAACAAACCTGTACAAATAATTAATGGTCTTCCACATGCCATGCAAACATACTATATAAATAGCACAAATTCCGATGTAGAGCATGCATAGGATCTGAGATTATACATCAAATTGAAAGTGCTTAAGCAATCTTCAGTACCTAGCAAATATGTATAGTACCATATGAAGATGAATTTGCAACACTTCTTAAAGTACCATTCAGCCAGAGTCTGACCCCAAACTCATCTTTAAAAAAACAAATGCAGCACTTGGTAATACATAATGTGAATATAACAAAAAGGAACTGCAACAAGACTATTATAACACACTATTATAACAAAAAGGAACCGCAGCATCACTATCACTGCAGCACTTGGTAATACAGAGACCCTGTCATAACACCAAATACATAGTTCCCCAGCTAGAAAACAGACCTTACAGTTTTTCAAAATTTGCAATGTCATACAAAATATTGGTACATTCCAAGAAAAGCAATGTCATACAAAAGTAACAAAATACATAGTCCAAAAGTACAAAAATACAGCTTCTACAATTGTAAATCAGTACATAATTGCAGTTCATTCCCTCATAATTGCAGTTCATTCCCTCATACAGCTTCTGCAATTGTAAATTGCAGTTCCAGTTCATTCCCTCATACTGCTCCTGTGACGCCCCCAAAATAGCTCTCTGCAATTGTAAATTACAACAGTTCCAGTTCATTCCTTAACCCCCCATGACGACCCCAAAATAGCACAAATCAAAGTACATAAAATACTCTACACTTTAATCAATACATAATTGCAGTTCATTGAAACTTTTATCAAATTTGGAACTCATAAGCATGTACAGTTTGAATACATTACATTACTTATTATTACAATAAAGAAACTGCGGTTAGTTTGAATACAAATATTATCTTCTAGACAATATCTATACTCAAATAAATCCTCATCACATTTATTGATTCATTATTTTACAAAAATGGTGAGGATTACTAAACAATCCTTTCTAAAACCTTCATTCCATACCTCGAATTGCATTTACTGCCATATTCTCGCCTCCCGAGAAAAAATGGAACAAATGGAAGAAATCGTAATATACGAACAAAAGGAAAAGGTGAGCCTCAACTAGCCAAGAAGAATATTATGACTAAGATAATATACAACAAATTATCGTTAGTCTTCAATAGGAAAAATCTAATAGAATACAATAGACAACAAATTTTAAATCAATATTCGCAGAATGAAATAATAATTCATTAGAAGAGTTAAGTAGAGAATGCAAACTACTATCTTCTATGTATGAATTTAAAAGTTCATCGCTCATCTTTTATCCCCGTAACATCAATCAATATACATCCGAATCAAATATTCATCTTTGACTCATGTGCCAAAGATATTCATCGATTGGTCATGTTCATTTAAAACACTGCTCATTGCACCACGGCCAAAGATATTCTTCGAAATCATTCATCTTTGCACTGTGCCAAAGATATTCTTAAGAAATCATTCATCTTCTTGCACTACGTGCCAAAGATATTCCATAATATCATCAATTAAGACCGAGGATGATGAAAATATTTTTTTTTAAAGAAACGAATCCAAAGTAATTCTCTCATACTTCGAAAGTCATTACAGGTATAGCAGGAACTCATCTGACTTGTAACTTAATAACGTGTCTCCTTTTCAACATATTACTTAAGTACGATACGAAACACATACTTTCCAGACTACCTGAGATTCAAATCTACCGTCAGAATAAACAACCAATAAATTGCTATTATTTCCTTCCTAAATATTGTTACTTATGGAAACTCGTCTTCAACACATTGCTGGGTCCCAACAATGTTGCTTCTCTCAAAGCCTCGTCATTTTCTAATTCGCATCTCAACTAATCGCTGCTTTAACTCAGAGTCTTCTAATACATATTCTCATCTCGATCATTACCTGCTTCAAATGGTGGCGTCAACATCGCAACCGCTTCATAGCTTTTTTGCAAGCCAATCCAAAATTCGGCGAATCTTCGGGTCAATAATAAAATCCATAGGTTACGCATGTCAGACTCACAATTCAGCCCACGTCATACTAAAATGCTCAAAGATAGTCCATAACTGCTCCACAACAAATCTCATACAGCTCTGTTCTTATCCATTCCTAATCTGCGAGTTGATGATAATCTGCACTAAGATCGATTATTTAAAACAATCATATTTGCAATCTCTCTCTCTTCATTTGCAACCGTCAAACAGGCATTTACAGATGATCGCAACGCATGACAGTGATCATCATAAAAATCATCATCAAGATATGGGGTTTCTACTCAATGCGCCGCCTACCACGCTCGCTTTCAGATGGTATCAATAAGGTGGTCGAGTTCAATAGTCGAGCCAACCTGGGGTACGATGTCGAAGTTCTTCTCGAAATACGCCAAATACGGCGCTTCAACAATGTCAGGAATACATGCTATGATTATTCCTCTCATACTCTTTGTTTAATGAATACGGCAAATAAGTTATGGTATTGTTAGAACAATATCTGGTCAGTCTCGGCTTAACTCAATAAATAATCGACTTTTGTATCCTTCGAAAGAAGGAAATTTAATGGAGTAGCTATTCGATCAATACCTTCCAATGAATTCACACAACTCATACTGTTCTGTGTATACGTAAGATTTCAGCTAAAATTGCTTCAATGGTGCCAATCAATCGTATACTCCACAAGCCGGTTTATTCACAATGCTCAAGTGAACGCTCCTTCTGCACAAGCCGTAACACTGATCTCAATTCGTAAATTCTACCATTTTTTCTGAGTACCAAAGTTTCAAAACGCTGATACACGGTTTTGGCCGATAAGTGAGGATGTCATCAATTCTAACAAATAGCAATCTCGCAAACTGTGTTTAGTAAATACTATCACAGGATACCTGAATTGGCCAGGTTCAATTCCCCGAGGTCCTTATACAAATTCGCAGTGATTTGAAAATAAGGAGATGTATTAATAATCACCGGCCCAAATGAGGTAAACTGATAACATCGAGGATACATACACTTGGCTGTGTTATTTTGTGAAACATTAAACACCCCAAGACATCGGATTAAGGATTAACATTGGTTTTATCCATGTCCAAAAAATACCTCAAAAATAATCATAGTGGTGTAAAATTCAAGAATGATCAAAACATGGATACAATCGAGTTAGTATCCAAAATAGATGTTTTGGACGAAAGAAGAAATTTTATTTTTCGGTGAATAATGAATACGTGAATAGTGTCATGATACGTGAATAAGGCCATATCGTGAATAGTAACTCCAGACACCAAAAGATAGAAATTCCACAAAAACATCTTCACGCTTCATGAATAGTACTCGTGAATAGTAACTCGTGAATAAGTAACTCATGAATAGAAGCTCGTGAATAGTAATCATGAATCGTGAATAAAGAATCATGAATAAGTAACTCATGAATAAGAATCATGAATAAGAACTCACTGAATAGTAACCCGACATGAAAAAGTTCCAAATTAGATAAAACTTCAGATCAACATTTTAGCATAATGATATTGAAGAAATAATATCATTTGAGAAGAAAATAACATCCCTTACCTCGAAAGATCAAGACTTTAGCTAGAATACCGGTATAAGGTCAAGGAAACTTGCACCGCTCTAGCAATACTCAAAGTATACTCAAAATACTCACAAGAATACGCCGATAATATAGAGAGAAAACTTCGCTTTTGGTGTGATTTTCAATTCTAACCCAAGCACCCTATTTATAGGAAAACGCTTAGAACACCAAAGCAAAAAATTTAATAAAATAATAATATTTTTAAAAATATTCAAGCCCACCTTAGAAATCTGATTTCAGATCATTTATAACACATGTGAGCCACTCAATTACAACAAAAAATGTTTTTCTTACAAAAATATTTTAAACTCCCAAAATCAATTATTTTGAGCTTCTAACTTCAATAATTCATAATAAATAGCCCTTTCATCAGAAAATTGAATCTCATGTGTTTTTATAGGAATTTCAATTTCTACAACTTTGCAGAAGGAAGTTTTTCCAAATTCCAAATAAAATTGACCAAATCCACAAACCAAGCGATTTTATGTGCTATAATTAAATTTCACCAATAAATGGGGTCCACCGACATGTTTAACATGTTTTAAACATTTATTGCAACAAAAAATACTCTTCCTCCTCAGATACTCATATATCCCACATTCGTTGTAAAAATATCACCTGCTAATATATTATTAAAATAATATATTTAAATGAATTATTTTATCGTAAAAAGATAAAATATTAATTTTCAACAATTGTCATTTTAAAATTTTTTCCATCTATATCCACATAAAATCAATATTTTCCTCATCATATAAATCAATAATTAATTATTCACAAATAATATAATGTAATCATAATATCGACAAACTGTGCAGTTCCTGAAAGAGGGGGCTTTCCAATAAGAATTTCTTCTTCTCTTTGGCGCCGCAATTAGGTGACCAAACCTCTCCTTAGATGTAACTTTCTAGACATTGCCAATAATGTTATCTAATAATATTATTCAGATAATATGAATTATTGCTTCGATAATGAAAATATCGTAATGACAATTATCAAACAACAAAGAATATAAAATATCAACGCAAAGAATTATTAACTCAATAAAATAATCGAATCAAAGAATTACTATAACCATTATTGAGTAGTGCCCTTCACGTAAGAATCAATAATTGGTGCAATACCGTGTGCATCGCTCAACAACGCGATTAGTGTGTTTTAACCACCGGGTATTCCAACAAAGATAATTCAGAATAACTACGCCTTTATTTAAAAATAACTTATATTTGTCGCTTTTCTTCATTCAATCGCTTTCGTTATGGGGCTCCACACATGGTCGCTACTGTGCATACGAATATTCCCGACGAAGCATTTAATATTCCATTTCACCAAACTAATATTCCCAAGACGATAATGAATATTTTATAACCACTTGCTTATTTTGAAATATTTCATGATTTAACCCTTTAACTATCCACATTAATCAAATCAACCCTTACTATTTTAAAATAATAAATAAAGGAAATTCCTTTTATTTAAAAATTTGAGGTCTTATGTACTCCTATCCCAGTTCCAGTTCAAATCAGTACATAATTGCAGTTGAAAATAGTACATAATTGCAGTACATAATCAGTACATAATTCCAGTTCAAATCAATACATAATTGCAGTAACAAAATACAATGTTAGTTGACAAAATACAATCACCTAGAGATGAATAACTATCAATATCTACACTTGGGTTGGGAGTTGCGCCGTCATGACAAGGTGAATACCTGCAACAAAAATGACATCTAATAAGCACAATTAGATACAACAATATCTATGAAAATAAATGTAAAATTTGCAAATTTCTTACCGATTTGTAAGCATGGGACAATTTCTTTTGTCGTGTGTTTGGCTAACCAAACCACACCCATTACACCGTCTAGCTTTAGATTTTTTTGGTCCCCTTAATGTTTTCTTTTTCCCTCCCTTAAGCCTTTTACCACAACCCTTTGCAGACGCGACTTGACTTTGTTCATTGTAGTAGTTCATACCCCACTCCCCTCAAGCAACTACACTTGAATTTGACTTCGTTCTACAAGATCAACAAAACTTGTACCACACGCCTAATCATTTGATTAATTTTATCATGTGCACCACTCAAAGCATCAATATAGACCTTAGTCTTCTTTGCTAAGTAAGGGCCTTGTCAACCATATCTAAGGCTAGTTGCATTAATCGACCCGCTTCAAAGAGATACGACCTGTTATCGATTATCTCAATGCCACTACCATCAACGACTACCCCAGATTTAACTTTTTTTGTCCATCTACTCAAAATGTATTGACTTGGCAATATTTCATAATCATGCATTTTGTGCAAATATCCCAACACGTGTCTATAAGGAATCCCCATGCTCTCAAATTTTTTGCAAGTACATGAAGCAAAATCCTTAACCTTGTCATAATGAATTTGTCGTCAATGGATAATTACCGCCACTTTTTCTTGCAATGGTGTACACACGGTGATCTTCATCCTCATCTATAAGCTCAAATTTAAAAGTCAAGCTCTCCCACATCTCATCCTGAAACTTAAAAAATATATCATGTGTATAGATATCAACCATATGCACCAAAAAGTCGTGAAGCATTTTCATTTTAGGCTTCTCAATTATGTCTTTGTGATCTGCCAATAATTCTTCATGACGTTGACGCTCAAGTCCCCTACCAAACTGAATCATAAAATCCACCAATGAATTATTTTTTGAAACATATTTTTTGAAGAATGAGTGAGAGCTTTCAGCTCGTTGGCTACTTGACATTCCGGTGAGAAAACATGATTCAGATATGCCTAAGCATTCCATTTAGCATTTAATTTCAAACATTGATTGTAGCCATTTGTTATCATTTAACCCACTCTTCTCAACCAACTCTATCCATTTCAAATCGAACTCTTCCTTAATCTCTGTTTTCCATATACAATTTGAAAACTCCTTATAGTAAGCACTATATTTAACTGAATCTATCTTCTCAGAAAATTTAGTTAAAATGTGCCAACTACAATATCTATGAAATATTGTTGGTAGAGTTTGTGAAATTGCATTTGTCATAGCAGGATATTGATCAGTAATGATCATCTTAGGGGCATCACTTGACATGGCTTCCAAAAATTGGTTGAAAAGCCAAACAAATGAATTTATGGTCTCATTACTCAAGAATGCACATGCAAATATTATTGTTTTACCATGATTATTAACCCCCATTAGTGGCGCAAAAATTAATCCATACCGATTAGTGTTCAGACGTAGTATCAAATATCACTACATCACCATAAAATTGTAAGTCTGCCTAGAGGTTGAATCACCCCAAAAATAATGAGTAATCATGTTCTCATCATTCGACTCATTTTGAAATAAAATGATGGATTCTTTCCTTGTTCACCCATTAAAAACTCGTGGCAACATATGTCCATCATGTCCTTTCATCTCATTGCGCTTATCTCTTTCGAGATTATACAAATCTCTTCACAGACAACCAATATTCTCAAACCCCCGATTGCACTCTAAGCAAATTGAATTGTTGATGCGATGATATATTTAACATCTGAAAGTCGTTGAGTCGTGGCCTTTTGGGCGATTGATATATGCGGTGAGATCATAACAAATGTGTTTTTCGTGGAGTTGTTAATGGGTGACAATGACCTCAACAAATATACTAACAACATATAAGTCTCAAGGTGTCATCACAATAGCAAGTTTTGTTTTACAACCCTCTTTAATTGATCCCGCTACTTGTTGTCAATGTTTCGCCATCACAGTAGCATTCCCCTGCTTCCAAAAAACAAACTCTTTCCTTATGATCTCACCGCTTTCTGCCTCTTTTTTCGCACCAATTTCAACACTAAATCCCACTTTTGCATATGCATTCAGAAACTAAAAGCATCATCAATTGTTTGAAATTTCGACCTATTTTTGGTTTCTTTCAAATTGGTGCTACTTGAGGACTATACAAATTATCTGAAGATTTAGGATCTAACTCAACATATTGTTCCTCATTTAGCCCACTATCTATTTCAAAGTCTACATTCCCCCCTTCTCCCCGCTCTAAATTTTCTCTCTCTACTTCAACATTATCCATTTTGATTAAAACCTACAGTATAAAATTTGGTAATTAACTTTTCAGAATATACAAAATGATACACAAAAGCACAAAGCAGGGTACACATAATCTGGATGATACACAAAAGAAAATTTTAAAAGCACAAAGCAAAGAAGTGTAAAATTTTACCTTTTTGACTCAATGATACACAAAAGCACAAAAGCAGGGTAAAAGCTTGGGGAGAGAGAATTCGCGAAATGGTCGTTTGCTTCAGCTCTGTGAATTCGCGAATCGGAATCTAGTGATTACTGCCCCTTCGCGAAATGGCCGGGTTTGAGGTGAGGGAGTATGAGATCTCTTTGCTTCAGATCAACAAATTCGCGAAATGGATTTCACAGACCTGAATCGAAGGGGCAGTAGCTGTGAAGTTTGCGAGACTTAATTGCTATGTGAAATTCGTTTGTTGCAGCTGTGAAATTCTTCTCGATGGTTTATTTTTGACACGTATTTGATCTGGATTTCAAATTTCTCCGACACAGCGTGGTCCTTCAAATTGCCTTTTAGTCCACAAAATGGTCCGTGTTCCGATCCTCTATATATATATATATATATATATATATATATATATATGTTAGTTAGATATATTTGTTAACATGCAGGATAACATGTGGTAACAATTGATAATATATAGTTTATTTATTAATATATATATATATATATATATATATATTAATGTTAATTATTTTATTATTAAAATAAAAAGTTTATTTTAATTTTAAAATTAGATTTAATGCTAACTAATTAGAGTTAAAATTGGATTTCATGATAACTAATTGGAGTTGAAATTAGATTTTATGTTTCCTTAAATAAAAGAGTTTATTTAGATATGAAATAAGATTTCATATTATTCAAAATAAAAGAGTTTATTTGTGAATAGGAAAAGAGAATCCTAATTTCCTTAAATAAAGAAGTTTATTTAGATATGGAATAAGATTTCATATTATTTAAAATAAAAGAGTTTATTTGTGAATAGGAAAGAGAATTCATGTTTCCTTTAATAAAGGATTTTTTAAAACTTGGAATTAGATTCCATTATTAATTAAAATAAAAGAGTTTATTTTGATTAAAGATTTTGATTAAAATAAAATAGTTTATTTTATTCAAAATTGGATAAATTAAAATAAAAGAGGTTTATTTTGATTTAAATTTTGATTAAAATAAAGGAGTTTATTTTGATTCAAAATTAGATTTTTTACTAACTAAATTTGCCCATTAAATGATATCAATATATATATATATATTGAATGTTTATTATTCATGAGATGAATTTTATTTATTGATGCATATGGTGATATGTATGATAATAAATGGGATTGATTATGGACCATTGACCAATGTAATTGGATTTTATTTTAGATGGATGCATGAATGTATGGATTTTATTAAATGAGGTCTGTGTATCTCGTCTTCTCTAAATTTTTTTAATGTAAATTCTAACCCCCTCCTATGTACTTCCCCTTTACTGCTGATCAAGGTTTTTATTTATTTTAAATAGTTTTGTAATAGGAATACTTAGAATTAATTTTTGAAGAATTGGAGATCAAGGAGCAAGGAGCACTTGAAGACCCGTTTGTAATGGAGCCCTGGTTTAAATGTAATAGTTATATTTAAATATTAATTATTGTACCCCTAGGGTTTGACCTTTTGGTTCACTTGGTGGCTCTAGTAAACAAAAACTAGAATAAAAGTTCATAATCAATCCAGGTAGAATATAGTATTCTATATGTGCATGCTTATATTATATATATTATATATTATGAAAACATGTTTCACATGTTAATTAATATGACGTGTATTTATATATATATATATATATATATATATATATATATATATATATATATATATATATATATATATATGCACGCGCACTAAATAAGATGAGACAAATTAATAACAAACCCCTCAAATATTTTATATTAAGTTGTAACGTTCAAAGATATTTGGAATATCGAACGTCGCCTTCTAGCATGATAGAAACAATAGAGTATTGAATATTTAATATGAGTTTGTTGTGCACACACAAGGCAAGTATTAAATATTTAAGATGATATTTTTTATTACATATGATGTTTATAAGGAATTGAACATTATCGCTTTGTTTGCACACACAAGGGTCGTAGTTTTCTCTTCACTTATATAGAAATGTTGGGTTTGACTTAACTTAAATCATTTTAGTTTGATGATGCACACACTGACCATTATGATTTAAGAGGCAAAATACAAGGAGTTACATAGTTGATGTAATTGACAAGAGTTGTCTACCTATTTATTTATATATAGTTTGTTGCGCACACACAAGGCTATATATATTTGAAATGGGATCCTTATTCTCACTAGAAAATCTTAATTAGATTTTGCCGAACTATATAAGTGAGGGTAATATAGTTTGATGAAAATAGTGGGAGATACCAATTTAAAACAAGACCTAAATTATTTTGGTAATTAATAAAAGAATGTATGCTAAAATGTTGTTAAGAACAAACCCATTTACAGAATTTTACAATGTCTAAATCACTATCACTGCGAAACATATTAGATGTTAATTAACCGGACCGAATTACTCGGATTGGTTAAAGAATTTGAGAATAGTTCTCATGGCTGAAAAGCTATCTTATGTCCTTAATACACCTATACCTGTAATGGTTTTAGACAATGCCTCTGAGGAAGAGATTGTTACTTTTAGAAAGTGGCAAGATGATGCACAGTTGGCTCAATGCATCATGCTCGCATCCATGAGTAACGAGCTTCAGCGTCAGCATGAAACTATGGATGCTCCTACTATACTCCTGGACATCAAGTAGTTGATGGTGAGGAAAGTAGGACTAATAGATATCAGATATTTAAGGAGCTCTTTCGATTTAGAATGACCAATGAC
The DNA here is from genome assembly GCA_020205615.1 of Panax quinquefolius. Lineage (NCBI taxonomy): Eukaryota > Viridiplantae > Streptophyta > Magnoliopsida > Apiales > Araliaceae > Panax > Panax quinquefolius. The sequence goes on from CM035155.1 coordinate 79,396,309, forward strand.
ACTACAATACAGACACAAGTCCTTAACATTATCAACTTAATTAATCAATTAGGACAACGGGTTTTGTCATGGATGGAGAGTTGAGCCAATATTTGATCTTGCACTCACTTCGGACTCCTTTCACAATTTTTATGAATTTTTCATATGAACAATCTAGATATCAGCCTCGCTGTTTTGCTTAACATGTTGAAAAATATTGAGAGTCACTTTTCAACCAAGAAAGACCAAGTCTTACTAGTAGGAGCCAAAGGATCTTCTAAAAAAGAAGAAAGATTCTAAGAAGGTAAATAGAAAAGGCATAAACAAAGGATAATAAGAACAAAACTAATACGAATAGCAAAGGAGTTTGCTTCCACTACAATAAGCCTGGACACTGGAAAGAAACTGCAAGAAGCATTTTGCAGAGGCTAACCAGAAGAAGCTTAGTGAAGTTTTGGTTACAAATACAATTTTGTTCATGATTTAAAATAAATTTTCCTTTAAGTCAAGTTTCTACTTGGGTATTGGATACCGACTTTGGTTATCATAAATATAGATTTATGAAGGGACCAAGCAGAAGTAGAAAGCTAAACAAAGATAAGTAATCTTATGTGTGGGAAATGAAGCAAAGGTTGCTGTATTAGCCATAGAAACTTATAGTTGTTATTGTATTCCAGTTCGTGTTAGAAACATTATTTCCATTTTATTATTGGACAATGAAATCTTTGGTATTATAATTAAGAACAATTGTTGTTCTATTTATAATAATAATGTTTCGTATAGAACTGAAATATTACTTAATGGATTTTGTGTACTTGACTTACGTGAAAATATATTTTGCAAATTGAACAAACTAGTTTAAGAAAAGGAGATGATCATTCAAAGAGATGAATGTGTGTATTTGTTGAAATACAAGTGTGAATTATTTGAAAGGTTCAAAGAGTTCAGAAGTGAAACAAATTGGTAAAGCATTAAGATTCTTTGATTAGATCAAGGAATAAATACTTGTGCAATAAGTTTCTAGATCATCTCAAATGGTTTTCTCACAATGGACGCCTCCTGATACCCAATAATTGATTGATGTATCTGAAAGGAAAAATCATACCTTATTGGACATGGTGCAGTCCATAATGATTTTACCGACATTCCAGTATCCTTCTAAGATAATGTCCTAGGAATGGCTGCATATCTACGAAAAGGTAACCTCAAAATTCGGCCCCAAGACTCCATAAAAGTTATAGACAGGGAGGATTCTTAATCTTAAGTATGTTAAGATAAGGGGTTGTCCAACTTATGTGAAAAGGTTTCAAAGGATAAGCTTGGGACAAGATTTGACAAGTGTCGATTTGTGGGACATCTTAAAGTAAGTTTAGGGTATATGTTCTATAATCCTACTTAGCAAAACGTGTTTGTTGCGAAACACGTTGCCTTCTAAGATAAAGGTGATTATCATTGAAGGGGCTAGTGGGAGGATAATACTTCTTGAAGAGTTCAAGAACCACAAAATACTAGAAGTCAAATAAGAGGAACACGTAGATGTAATTCCTATTGTACCACAACCGAATCAGAATCGGAATAGCACCAAGATACCTAGGAGGTATAGATTCATCATAGATGATGATGATGAGGTACACATCATAGAAGATGATGATCCAGCTACATACGATGAGGTAAGAGTTGTAGATACTCAGAGAAATGGATTGAAGCAAGCTTCTCAAAAATGGAACATTCGTTTTGATAAGACAATCAAAAGAGTTTAATTTTATCAAAAACAAGAATGAACCTAGTGTGTACAAAAGGGTCGGTGGGAGCGTCGTGATATTCCTAGTATTATATGTTGATATACTACGGATAAGGAATGACATGCCAATGCTAGAATCAATAAAGCTAAAGTTGTCTAAACATTCCTCCATGAATGATTTGGGAAGAGCATTTTAATTGGGGATACAAATCTATTTTGATAGATTTAAGAGGATGCTCGACTTAACTCAAGGAACATATATTCATTTGATGCTAAAGTCGTTTAGCATGGCAAACTCCAAGAGATGTCTCATGTTGATGAGTCATGGAGTGAATCTCTCTTAATAGTCCACATAGACTCCTGAAAAGAGAGATCGTATGAGTGACAATCATGTATACAATGAAATATACGAGACCTGATGATGATCGGTCATATTCTGGAGAAGATCACTGTAAGACAATGAAAAACATCTTAAAGTACTTAACCGGCACTAAGGATGTGATTAAAATTTATGGTGGGTCTAAATTAAAACTAGAGGTCTTAACAGACTTGACTTTTTTCAAACAGACCAATACGACAGAAAATCCACTTTAAGGTAAAGTGTTACCTTGAACGGTGGTGCAGTGAATTGGAAAGGTTTTAAACAAGAAAGAGTTGTTGGTTTAGAGATAAAGACAAAGTATATACCTGTAAATGAAGCTGCAAGTTGATTGTTTGGATGAAAAGTACATTACAGAACTAGGAATAGTTCATAAGTCTTATCTTGGATCTAAACATGTGTTGCAACACTTTCATTTGATTATAAGAATCATTGAAAGATGGGAAATCACTATAGAGATAGTGGACTCTCAAGAACAATATTACATATCCATTAGCTAAAGCTTATCCAACAGCAGGATAATCGTCACTTAGAGAAGAAAGGTATGAGATACCATGACGATTGGCTTTAGTGCAAGTGGGAGATTGAAAGTAGTACGCACACAAGCCAATCATGTTTGATGATAAAGCATATACTTTGTAACAATCTTATTCTTTTATTAATAAAAAGTATTAATTTATTAAAGACTTTTAATTATCTATATGATGCTATTTTATAATATGTGATAAACCCATAGTTTTAAGTAATGCTTTTAGAATAATGATGATGATCATTCTAATGAAATCTAAATTCTTAGAAAGCTTAAAACTAAAATAGTTCCCAATCGTTGGATTACTAAATTGGGGATTAGTGAATCCGAATAGATCGGGTACACGTTGCTCATTTCATTGGATGAGGATGATTGATCTCATGATCATTTGTGTGGAGACACTAAAGTAAGTATGTAGGTGCTTATTAGAGAATAAGTTAACTAAACGTGACTCGCTAAGGAACACCTAATGGAGTTTTAGTTGCTTGTCAATAGGAATTCCTGTAGTGATAATAGTATAAATGATCCTTGGACTTGAGATCATCATACTATCTTGTGTATGATGAGTTATACTTTGACTTATTCCTTAAGACCCTCAGGGTATATTAAAGGGTATGCTTGGGTATAATAAGTTGTACATGGAGATAATGTATGATCAATAAAGAATCTACCGCTTCTAGTAAAAGAAGAGAAATATCCTATGTGATTCGATAAATGACAACCCAAAGAGTCCTTGGTTATAGCAGTAATGAAATTAGAAAGGAGTTTCTAATTTGCATTATTTGGAGTTCTCGCATTTAAGAGTCGAAATACATATAATTAAATAAAATAAGACTTGATGTAATTTCATGCCTTATATTTAATCGGGACATGTATGGTAGAAGGATTGAATTCAGACGGTAACTATTTACTCAAAGGTTCTTTTATGATTAATGTTGAAATCTATATTATCCGAAAAGTCGTTTATCGCTGGGAGGCTTTTTCCTATCAGAGAATAAATATTATTTATTTAAATAAATTAATAGTTTAATTTATTTATTTAAATAAAATTAGAATTGTTCTAATTGATTTATTCACAACCTAGGTTTAATATGGAGAACCTAAAGGGTCACACCATAAAAGGTAGAATAATTATTTAAGAAGTTAATGGCATAATCATAATAATAAGTTAAGTATATTTAATTTAATCTATGGTGATAGAATAAATTGAATAGCTTAATATTTATTATTTAATATTTTGAAAATATTAAATATAAATTAATAAGAGTAGTCTTATTATTATTATTATTATTATTATTATTATTACTATTATTATTATTATTTAATTCCTAAAGGAGTTTGGGAATTAATTAATAAAAGTACTCTCATATATTCCTAATAATATTAGGAGACTAATTAATTAAAAGAATTTAATTAATTATTTCTAATAAGATTAGGAACCTAATTAATTAAAGAAATTTAATTAATTAAAATAAAACTCAATTCCTTAATTGTTAAGGAGGGTTGCCCACATCTATAAATAAGAGGAGTCTTATTATGGATGAAGAGTTGTTGTTGACTTTTTCACAACATACGTGATTCCAATTGTTGGAGAGTACGCTTCTTTTTTATGAGAGATAGAAAAATTAGGGTTTTTCAAAATACCCATCTTCTTGAATCTTTCTTCTTCCTTAGGGATCACCTCTAGAGGCCAAATATTTGGGTGGCTAACGTTGATCAAAGGAAGGAACCAAACCCAGTGGATTCAAGTTGAATGCGAAAGGATTTGGAGGTGAACTCGTACATGAGGAAGCTCGAATCTTCAAGGGTATGATTCTTGTTCTTTATCTTTTTGTTTAATTAATAATTATGCATAAAGGATGATCCGGGTATATGGTGTGTAAAATTTTAAAACTTTGTTTTTCAACGTTTCCACTTATTTATGCTATTTGATTGCGTTCAAGAGTATTACAAACCTAATAACTAACACATAATTCTAAGCATCTAAACAACAAATTTATCAAAGCATCAAAGATCTAGCTAAGAATTAGGGTTTGCACCTTTCTTGCTTGAATTTGGATTCTAGCTTCTGAATGGGTTGCTGCTACCACCCAGGCTTGATTTGGTATGTTTATAAGAGTGTCTAGGCTTATAGAACTCATGAGTTTACACTGAGCTTGGGTCTCCTTTTATAGAATTCTTCAACTTAGCTTTTTGGTCAATTTTCCACCTACTTGCCTCCTAAAAGATCTGATATGTGACTCTTCTGGTGCTTGGGAGTTTGGAAGCATGTCATGTGAGGTTTAGGGACTTGTGTGGCTGATTTATAACCTATTTGTAAGCTTGTTAACCAATTTAGTAGCTTAATTATGCCCTAATCTTCACTAATCTTGATTAGGGTTTTGTTTTTAATGATTAGGGTTGTCTAATAATATTTATTAGTATCTAATTGAAGTTTAGTAATCATGATTAGGTGTTAGTATAACCTAATTAGGGTTAATTTAGCTAATTAGGGTTAAGTTTACAAATTAGGATTAGGATTTTATTAATTAGGGTTAGGGTTTATTAATCTAGGGTTACTAACCTAGCTTTCCCACTAATCCTAACAAGCACGACAAAGCGTTTTGTTAGTATAAGCACGATAAAGCAGCTTGTCCAAACAAATGTACCAAAAAGTCCGTTTTTGGAAGAAAATTTTAAGCACGAGGTGTCAAGCACGTCAATTTTCGGACAAAATTTTATTTAACCAAATTTGTTAAACAGAGTATATATTAACACATAACACTTTCAGAACGGAGATATTTTATTAATATAACTGAATTTTACATATCCGAGTCTTATTAAGGTTTTGGGTTTTACAGGGAGAGTATGACTGCGGTTTTGCCGGTTTGACCATTGGATGTGATTCTCATGTATGCAGATGGCTATCGATTTATACGAGCCGATTAGGTTTATGACCCTCACCGGGCTGAGGTGTAGAGTTGTGCATGATGAGATCACATCCGGCCACGATGTATCCCAGTGTTTTCTGATGGACATATTTGGCTCTGAGGATAGTCATACATGGCACTCCGGGGATTTTACCATGCCGGAGGATCATTGGTACTCGGTCAGAGTAGATGTATTGCTACTGTGCGTATTGTGGTATGCATACATGCCACGGTACATAGATGAACTAGATATTGGCGTCATTATGGCAGTGATAGCTCTTAGGGAGGGTCACACCATTGTACCGATGATCATAGCAGAGACGCTAAGGTCGGCCACATATTGTAGCACTTACCCTACAGGGGTGTTCACAAGCAGCTCGGTCATGTTGTAGGTGTGGTTTATGTCATACTTGAGACCGATAGGCACTTTCAGGCAACATGGGTATTGTTTCACCCATTAGATAGCTATGTCGTACTCCTTCCAGCCTGCGGAGTGTACAGATCCTACATCTTGGTCCGTTTTCCTAGAAGGGATTGGAGATCCGTTTGATATATTGTCGTGTACAGGGCTCAGCTCACCCTATAGCTTCATCACTCATGCTCCGGGCATGAATTATCTCCCTCTAGCTGGTTTGAGGGGCATGACTACTTAACACCCCTCTGGCCGTGATGTGTCAGTTTGACCAATTCCAGGACTTCCATCCTTTTGAGGGGGCATTGAGTCAGCGCTTAGCTTATTGCCATTTATCAGCAGAGGACAGATCCAGGGTGTATGCCTGTTGGGATTAGCGTGAGCTAGCTGCATTTTCCGTTAACCACCTGGGTTCTTCTGCAGAGTATTTCGTATGGATGGCGACAGAGACGGCATTGACTGTGGCAGTATCCATAGTTCAGGGGATTGATTCCGACGATGGGGAGCCTATGGAGGAGACTTATATTCCCACCGAGGAGGATTTGACCACTGGGTTACCAGCAATTATGATGGATTCTCCTAGTACGAGTGCTACTGTGATTCAGCATTCAACACAATATTTAGAGCAGAGTCTTCATCTGATTACCTTTGAGAGAGATCAGGTTAGGGCCTTGATGTTGACAACTTGATGGGAGAGACGCCGCTCTTTTTGAAAGAGATGAGGCCAGATCACCTAGAGATGCATTGATTATAGAGCGGGATATTGCCCTATCTGCTCGGGATGTGGCCATTACAGATAATACTTCAGTGAGATCCCTTACGACTGACATCCTTGCCGATATGAGTGCATAAATTGATGAGCATCATGCCACAATGCAGTTGGCCTCAGATCTGTTAGCTCGTGTAGGTACCATTGGGCAGGAGCTTGCAGCGTTACCTCCTTCTTCGGTGAGAGATGCTATGTTAGATCTGATAGTCCGCATACATACAGATCCGTAGATAGACTTGTATTTTCCTTCACAAACTAGCTTAGCCATTTTTTCATGTACAACACATGTATATATCAAACAACATTATATATGGCAGGGAAATATATTTTGATTCACTTCCCTTTCAATTGTGCCTTGATACTTGCTTGATATTTGCCTGTTTCTTCAGGGCTTGTGATCTTGATGTATTCTGAACTCATCCTTGATGTGTGGACATTGCTCTGTGTATATCGCTACCCTCTTTGGTGTCTTGGGACTGGTTTCTGTATGTAGATGTGGAGAAGAGTGTGGCTTTTCCTCTCTGAGATTAACCATACCACAGATGGTCGTTAGTACTCCTATTTAAGAGGAGCCCAGTTAGTTCCATCTCTTATGGATTAGTGTTGCTCTTCCAGGAATCAACCGTAGCTTAGATGGTTGCCGAATCTCCCATTTAGGGGGAGGTCAGATAATTCCATCCCTTTTGTCTGAAGCCGATGAAATATGGTGGATTGAAGTTTGATCCCAGTACCGTGTGACAAGTATTTATGTTTTGGTAGGGGTTAGACCGAACCATGAATGACTGCCTACGTACTCCTATTGAAGATGAGATCAAGTCTGTGTAGTTCGAACCTGGTGTAAGAGGTTCAACGCTGAATGTAAAAGGGTGTAGGAATGTTTTTATTTTTTTGTTTATGTAGAGAAAGGGCCAAAATGTTTTTGCTTTTTTTGTTCCTCGGGACTATTTGCAGCCGACGAAAAATTTGATCCCATGTGCAGGCTAAACTGCGGGGGAAAGAAAGTTTGATCCCATGTTTGGGATAAACTGCAGGTGTGAAAAAGTTTGATCCTATGTTCAGGATAAACTGCAAGTGTGACAAAGTTTGATCCTATGTTTAGGATAAACTGTAGGTGTGAAAGGTTCAATCCCTAGTGGGATAATCGAAATTGTATGAAATGTTTGAAATGAAGTGAAACCATGCTGCTGGCTTGAAGAGTATGTTTCCCTGATGGGGCAGAAGAGTATGAAGAAGATTTTGTATGTAAGAAAGGGTTAGAAAACCTGAATGACTGGTGATCTGATGATCCAAAACTAGGATGTTTGCTTGATGGTAACTTCAGACATAGTACTGTTTCACGGTATTTGAGTTGATGAGTTGTGGAAATTCATCGTCGTCCATTTCTTGTAGTCTGAGAGCGCCTCTTGTCAATACCTCCTTGACAACAAATGGGCCTTCCCAGCTTGGAGTGAATTTTCCCTTAGATTGATCTTGGTTGTCAATGATCTTCTTCAAAACCAAGTCATGTTGTTTAAACCGCCAGAAATGGCCGGACTTTTTCTCATTATAGGATCTGGCGATCCTTTGTTGATATAACTGACCATGGAAGATAGTCGCGGTTCGCCTTTCGTCTATTAGAGATAATTGGTGATATCTGTCTTGTACCCATTGGTCTTCATCAAGCTGAGCGTCCATCAACATTCTGAAGGATTCCATTTCCACCTCTACGGGGAGCACTGCTTCCATCCCATAGGCTAATGAGTAGGGTTGCCCCAGTGGAAGTACTTATTGAAGTTCTGTAGGCTAATAAAGTCAGAGGCAACAAGTCAGGCCATCCTTTGTGGTTGGCGGACATCTTTTGCATGATTTTCTTGATATTTTTATTAGCCGCTTCAACAACACCATTCATCTTTGGACGGTAGATGACGGAGTTAAGGTGTTTAATGTGAAATTTACTGCATAACTCTTCCATCATTTTGTTGTTGAGGTTCTTAGCATTGTCTGACACAATTACCTCTAGTTGTCCATATCGACAAATGACATTGTTTCTGATGAAAGCAATGTTGACTTCTTTAGTAACCCTGAGGAAGGAGGCTGTTTCTGCCAACTTGGTGAAATAGTCGATCATGGTGAAGATAAACCGATGCCCATTACTGGATTTGGGCTCGATGGGTCCGATCACATCCATTCCCCACATTGATAAGGGCTAGGGCGAACTCATATTGTGTAGTTCTCTTGGAGGGGCATGGATATCATTTCCATGAATTTGGCATTGGTAGCACCTCTTGACGTGATCATCACAGTCAGCCTTGAGAGTAAGCTAGTAATGCCCAGTAATCCCCTGTTCTGAGGATCTTAACAAGTACGAGGCCACTCATGTGTGGGCCACATACTCCACCAGGGATTTCATCCATGAGCCTCTGAGCTTGGTCTTTGTTCAGACATCTAAGGAGACATAATCTCGCATCTCTTTTGTAGACACTACTACAAAACAGTAAATAGATAACGCGTAAAAAACGTTGTGGTTTCAATCAGAAAAACGTCGTGGTTAAGGGTGTCATCTATTTGACACCCTTACACAAGATTTTTAAAACGTTGTAGTTAGACACATTATACAACGTTTTTTAAGAAAAAAACTTTATAGATTTATTTTTCATAAATTAGCAGATGCTTGAAAACGTTGTAGAAGGTATAATTCCACAACGTTTTCTGGCTAAAAATGTTGTAGTTTAATATATCAGACAACGTTTAACGTTTAGACACATTTACACAATGTTTATAATGTGTCATCTATTTAGACAAATTTATATAACGTTTTTAAAACGTTGTAGTGTGACTTAAAAATGTTGTAATACATGCATATAACATTTATTTTTAAATATCGACCATAGAAAGCAACAACAGACAATGTTTAAACCAATTTATACAACGTTTAGAATGTGTCATTTATTTATACAAATATACAACATTTTTAAAATGTTGTAAATAACAAAAAAAGAAAAAAAAAGGTTGTGTTTCACCTACATTATCAATGCACCTGCAATATGCTAATGCTATGATATATAGCTAAAAGGTCTAAATTCTCATTTAAATTTAAAGTCAAAATGTATTAACCATTCAAAATACATCCCAATAATACTATTCGTGTAATTCAAATTACTACATCCACAAAATATATACCAAACTATCATATATGCTCTACATGTAGCTTCTCACATAAGTTGCCCACTCATCCCGTACTTCGTCAAAATATCATATATGCCTTCAATATACTATCATATTTCATGCAAATCAGGAAGCAGCTACTCAACTGCCAAAAATAGCAAGAGAGCTATATCAGCAGGCTGTTAAAAATTGTATCAGGACTACCAGGAAAGAGTAGACAATCAGGACTGGATAACACTAACCACCAGGCACCAATAGAAAATTGAGGCATAAATAGATCATGCATCACACAATAAATAGTTAATCTTACAATTAACATAATTACAGAATAATATGGACAGTTAACATACTTGGGGCCTTGGTGTTCCTGCATTGAAAAAGGGTTGGGGATGCATGGGTGAACCATCGCTGAGACATCAAATGGTAAGTCTTGAGAACAGATTCAATATCACCCTTATGAATTCCAATAGAAACCCTCATGAGCATGTGTTGTGGCCTTTCAACGGCCTTCCCTTGAACCTTCAAAAGATAGGATCTCTCAAGGGTTTTAAAACCAAAGTAATCATAGTCAAAGTCTCACTCATAAATTATCTCACTGTCCAAACAAGCAGCAGTCTGCAACAAGTAGACTATATAAGCCAGATCAGTATATTAAACTCTGTATCATCAAATATATCAATTGAGTTATAATGAGATATTTGCATAAATATATCTGTCAGGAGCATCTGGTTGCCCAAACAATGAGAGCATGTTGTTTGCTAACAGCCTTCTACAAACTTTAAAGTTAGTTTTTCTAAAATTCTCTATGATCCTATCTATAACTTTGTTGAAAATTATACCCTCGCTGTTTTAAAGAAAATATCACCAAAAATAGTTCTCATTGTCAAATCCATAGATAAAAATTATCAACACTGACGCTAGAGCATCAAATTCAAGGATATGACAACAGTATGCATATATAATATTCTCATTTTTAACAATAAAATAGACGGGTTTAGTATATTGATTCCGCAGTATGGTCAAGCCATTGAAGGCCTTCAATAGTTTTAAATGAGCTAAGAAATATAGGAGCAGAGGCTACCATTAAACTTGAGTGCCTTTCTATGGCTTAGTGGAACTGGTGAGAGGGTTCGGCCAGAGTATTTATCAACTAGATATTTATCTAATCCAACCCTTCATTTTGAGCATCAAATTCAATCAGATTCTTCACAACAATTTTATTTAAGGATGTTACGGGTTCTAATGAATTTTCTTGAGGGTGTCCTTAGAAATTTAATAAAATCATCAAAAAGTGCCTAATCTATAGTGTGATAATCACCCCTAAGCAACTTGTGGATTGTATCAATCATAAGCCATAATTTAATAATAGCTTATGTATATAAGCTGTGCAACAAATATAGCCTAGCACATTAAGGTGCAAAAAACAGTATAGAGCACTGTACAAGGCTTTAAAAAATAAAACTGCCAAGCAAAAGCATTGATGCCGTACCATTATATAGTAGTCCCCTTGTCGGCCCTTGTAGTGCACACGCGGTACACCATGATTGCCACTAAGAGTGCTGTCAGAATGATAAGTGAGTGATAAATTCATGCTTATTACAATAACAAAAGTTATAACAGAACAAGTAAAATAATCATACTTGTAAACTTGCCACTCATATGGCGGTCCATACGGGCATCCTTTACTACTTTGATGCTCAAATTTCAAGGCCACCTGTTAGTTATAGGTGAAAAAGAACATATCAATTTAAAGCACAAAAAAACTCAATGGTTAAATAAAATTGTAGAGCTGAACTTATGTGGGAAGGAAGGAAGAGGAAGAGGAGGAAAGAAAGTTAATCTGTATAAATATTAGTCATCATTTTAACTGACTTGTCAACATCGATTCCATTTCGACCATTAGCAACAATATCATACAAGAAATGTTTTTCTCTCGTGTTCTGCATATTATATAAAATAAAATATAATGGATATAGTTCATATATGACTACAAAGTTCAACATATAATAAATTTCCTGAAATAGAAGATAAAGGATTAAAAGCAAAGACAAACAAATTAATATAACAACTTACATTTGGCAGAGTGAATTCAGAAGTCAAATTTTTGGGGTCTGGAACTCTTTAAGCAGTCAAAATTCCAGAGAGTGTCAAGAACTCTACTACTATATCAGCATTCACCAAATCAGACATAAAGAGAAAGTGGGCTGCTGCTAAAGTTGCATGACCACAAAGTTTAACCTGTAAGCATACATAGTTTGTACAGATGAATTACTCCCCAAACATGATACTTATTTTAAAAAATAAATCGTCTACCCCCTCCCCCTTAACGACCTACAAAGACTTAAAAAACAATTAAGACACTCCAAATAAATATGTAAGATGGCCAAAATACAGCAATTGAAACAATATAAGATAAGTTACACCGTATGAGAATTGAGAATTGCTTCCCCATCCCTTTCCTCTTATATTCTGTCCAGTTTTTTTCACCAAATAAAATAGCCCCAACTGCAAGTTCCCCTCTCTAATGTTACCTTCCTCCTTTGTATGCCTCCTTTCCCTTCCAATTCCACCTCCATCCTACCAAACAGAGCATAAGTTAATAAACAGCTCACGTAACATCCCTCCCACCCATTACTGTTCTTTATTTACAAGACTGTTCATTCCTCATCGGCCATGGTTTTGCAATTCATCATACTCATATAACAAAACAACATACCCTCTAATCAAGATCCTTATGAGGCAATGATATTGGACAATAACAGAAATCGATCTTGGTAATAACATTGATTAAGAAAAAAATTAATACTCAATGAGGCAATAATCAATACAACCTTATTAAACAATAGAACAGAATAGATTGAAATTGGAGCTACCTTAGCAATAGGAGTGAACCATCTAAAGTTGAACTAAGGGTTTGTAGAGTAATCTGATTGGGTGGTGGCGATGGGAGTCAAAAAGCATGTTTGGGAAATGTTGAACTCGGTGGCGACTGATTGGAACCAACCCTCTTCTCTCTCTTCTTCCTCTTCCAATAAACACACGGCGGCGGGGTTTCCCTTGAACGGTGATTCTGTAAACGCATCCACCTGTTGTCAAAAAACCCAACCCCCAAATTCTACTACTATTAAATTGAAAAATGAACAGTAATTAGATAAATAAAGCACAAGGAGATTAGAAGGGTTTATAATTACCACAGTACTTAACGGCGTTCTTTACCATTATTAGTGTGTTGGAGAGAGAAAAGGAAATGATCGGAAAAAGCAATCAATACATTCAGTCGGAGGTCAAGATGACGGCTCCACTCTATTTATAGTAATACTTTCTCCGAGTTTTGGCCGCACGATTTCCAATCTTCCCACGCACTGGAGCTCCCGACCTCTGTCGGAGCTCGGCGATGATTTCTCCATTGATAATTTTTCTGGTCAGTCTAGGGTTTTTTCTACTATTACTCCAGTTTCTTCTATCTGGGTTTATGATAATTTTTTTGGTCAGTCTAGGGATTTTTACCATGATGTTGCTGGAAAGTCAAAGTGCACTATGACAAAGGAGATTTGAAGGTTTGAGCCTTATCGATCTACCGTAAGAGAGCACGAGAGAGAGATAACGGAGGAGGAAGAGGAGGAGGTCGATGGCGAGGGAGCGACGAAGGGATGAGGTTGCCGGGGAGAGAACGAATGAGAGGAAGAAACCAGACAGAAGCTTTTAATTTCAAATTTTCGTTTTTCGTTTTTCGTTTTTCGTTTTTCGTTTTTCGTTTTTTTTTATTTTTTGTTCTGTGTTTTTTACAAAGATAACATTTTTTTTTTTAAATGTTATCTATTTAAAATTAAAAATTGCCTTTATAAATATATAACATTTTTTCATATGTATCTACAACGCTTTGTTAAAAAATATTGTAAAAAAAAAAATACTACAACGTTTTTTATAAAAACGTCATCTTTTAAGTGTTGTCTTTTTATGGTTTTGTAGTAGTGAGAGTGCATCTCCGCTCAGGTAGAATTTTATAGCCAATCGATGGATCCGCCTTTTTTCAGTCGGGCTCGACTCAGCAGGTGTAGATCCATCTCGCAGATACTCCTTGATATGCTGATACCAATGGTGTTCGAGGGGAGGTAGCTCATTCGATACTTCTCCAACATAGTTCCCATAGGATGGAGCCATTTACAGGGTAAATGTGATGTTTGTCATGCTTTTCTTATCAGATATGTGAATCAAGGAGACCAAAGTTGCTAGTGCATCCGAAAAGTCTTTCCTGTTTCGAGGAATGTGGAGGAAGGTTACTTCTTCAAACTCCGAAGCCATCTGTAAAACTTGCCGATGGTAAGGCAGCAACTGTAGTTCCTTGGTTTGATAGAATCCCGTGATTTGTTTGATTACCAACTCTGAATCCCCAAAGACAGTTTACCGTCTGATGCCCATTGAGTGAGCAAATTTTAGCCCCATGATATAGCTTTCATACTCGGTTGTGTTGTTGGTGCTGACAAACTGCAATTTGTGGCGAGGATACTACTCCCCGCATGGGACACTAGAATCGCTTCAGCCGTAACCTTCGTGTTAATGACTCCATCAAAATATATTTTCCACTTAAAGCATGCATCGTACTGATGGTGTTGCTGAATTTCCATAACCCCTTCATCAGGGAAATATGTTTCTAAGGGTTTGTAATCCCCAATGCAGTGTGCTACCATTGATCCATAATTCCTTGACCTTTAATGGACTTTTTGCGTCGTATGAGCGATGTTAAATTGTTGCAGAATCAACTACCATCTGGATAGCCGACAATTCAGTATGGGCTTACTGAACACGTATTTAAGAGGATCCACGCGGGATATGAGATGGGTTGTGTGACCATGAAGGTAATGTTGTAACCTCATAGAAGCCCATGCTAAAGCGCAACAAGTCTTCTCAATCAGAGTGTACATGTATTCACTGCTTCTAAATCTTTTGCTTTAGTAATAGATAACTCGCTCTTGGCCTCTATCTTTTTTCTGTCCTAGCATGCAGCCCATAGCATTGTCGTTGATGGAAAGGTACATAAATAGGGGAACATCATCCCTAGGAGGTATCAAAATGGGAGGGTTAACAAACTTCTCTTTGATTATAAGGAAGGCTTTCTGACACTCATCATTCCATTTCATGGAGGAGTTCTTCCTTAACAGCTTAAAGATGGGCTCACAAGTTGCTATGAGTGGAGATATGAACCGGCTAATGAAATTGATTCTTCCCAAAAATCCCCATATTTCCTTCTCTGTCTGAGGAATGGGCATTTCCTTGATGGCCTGGATTTTGGTGGGATCTAGCTCAATCCCTTTGTTGACTAGAAAACCTAGCAACTTGCCTGATTTAACGCCAAAGGCGCACTTGGTTGGATTCAACTTTAAGTTGTACTTACGCAACCTGTTGAAGAGCTTTCTTAGATGGTCTAAGTGGTCTTCCTCGCTGTAATAACCCGATATTGTCTATATAAATAAATGAGAAATTTTTCATATAATTTTTTTTATTATTATTATTTTAAAGATGGGAATATGTGCCAAGTAATGTGTATGTATATATGTGATAAATAAATTTATTTATTACATGAATAATTTCAAATAGTTTTATTTTAGAAGTATTGATCATTATAAAGTATATTCTTATAATAATTAATTTTATAGTAGAAATGTTTTTATTAATTATTTTCCATGAAAACATAATTTTATATTATTTAAATAATATATGAAATAATTATTAGAATTATAATAATAAATAGTTTATTATATGAATTTATTTAGCATATTTAAGTTAATTATTTTAACTTAATTATTAAAGTTGTATATGAAAGATAAACGGATATGGAATCCAAACCCTAAATTTTGGTTTTGATCAAGGGATGAGAATAATAATATAATATTAATTATATTTTGATTTTTCGATCTTTATAAATATATGTCAGTATATGTGTAGATCGATAATGGTCAGACAATTATGGTGTATCACGACAAACCCTAGTATTACTGTCATAAACCATAATTGAAAACTCAAAACTGGAGTTTAAGATAGGTCAGAAATTGTGTTATATGAATTATATTTCATATTATAGAATTTTTGTTAATTAGGAAAAACCCTAATTAATATTTAAAAATCCTAATTAAAATTAGAAATCCTAAATTGCTAAATATGAACCCTAATTGCTAAAATTAGAAACCCTAATTACTATTTTAGTAAATTGATTTGTTAATTTGGGAACCATAATGATATTAAGGAGCCCTAATTATTTCAACCCTAATTTTCTATTTAAAAACCCTAATTTTACTAAGTGTGTTTTAATTAAAATCTTATTACACTTTAAATTTTACTTTTTCAAACCCCAGTAATTATTTGGGAAACTTTAAGATTTAAAATCTAGTGATTAAACCCTAGATTCAAGTATCATCACTACAAGAAATCAGACAAAAAATGACGCTAAAATTTGTCACATAAAATTCATTTTTCGTCACTAAAACATTTGGTGATGATTGTTAATCGTCACAGAGACCGTCACCGTATGAGCGTGGTATTAGGTATATTTGACACTATTTGATGTCGTCACTAAATATTTTAACTTATGGTGACGATCTATGTGACGCCCCCAAAATAGGTATACATCACCCATTCTGAGTCGCCAAATACATGGTACAGAAACAACTACAACTTTTATTATTACAATTGTCGTGCAAAATACGACAACACACATGATGTGAGTTTAAATATAAATATTGTCTTCTAGACAATATCCACACTCAAATAAGTCCTCATTACATTTATTGATATACTATTTTACAAAAATAGAGAGGACTGCTAAAATAATCGCTCAGGACCATCACTCTTTACCCCGATCGTGGTTCTCGCTATATTTTCACCTCCTGAGAAGAAAAATGGAACAAAAAAGAAAAGGGTGAGCTCAACTAGCCCAGTAAAGAATATTATGACTAAGATAAAGAACAACAATTTATCGTTAGCCTTCAACAAATCAGATAAAATATAATGGACAACCAGTTTTAGATCAATACTCGCAGCGGAAATAACAATTCAATAGAAGAGTTAAGTAGAGAATGAAATCTACTATCATCTATGAGTTTAAAAGTCAATCATCAATATTTTATCCCCGTAACATCATTCAATATACATTTTGAATCAAATATTCATCTTTGCACTACGGACCAAAGATATCCATCTGTATAACCAGTTGGTCATGTTCATCTCAACACCTGTTTATCTTTGCACTACGGGCCAAAGATATTCATCAAGTATCACCATTAAGGACTGAGGATGATGAAAAAAAATTTAGAGAACGAATCCAATGAGACAAAAGGATAAAGATTAGAGATTCGTACTTTAGATAATTCAAGTTTAAAAATGTTCTATAATAATCCATAGTGAAGATCAAAACATGGATTCAATTTCAAGAATAAGGGTCAAAACAGATAACTTGAAAGGAGAAAAAAAATATTTTTTTTGTACAGTACCAGTGAACAGTAACGTGAACAGTACTTAGTCATGAAAAAGTTCCAAATTTGGTTAAAAAGTTCATATCAATATTCCTATGAAATGATATTAGATGAAGCAAAATTTCTAATCATTTCAGGAATTATAGAAGTAATACTTA
This sequence comes from Panax quinquefolius, assembly GCA_020205615.1. Lineage (NCBI taxonomy): Eukaryota > Viridiplantae > Streptophyta > Magnoliopsida > Apiales > Araliaceae > Panax > Panax quinquefolius. The sequence continues at coordinate 79,413,795 of CM035155.1, forward strand.
CCATAGTAAGTTCAAATTCAAGAATACGAGATGAAATAATATTTGCTTATATAACATGAAGTATGAAAGAAAATAATATTTCTCAAGAGTATTGCAATAAAATAATATCCTTTACCTTAGTAGAAGTTGGATTTGACTGGAATATCGGATATTATTCTGAGAAAATCTTGCAGAAAAACTACGCTCAAAGTATTCTTATACTCAAAAGAAATACTCACAATACTATAGTAAAATTGCTTGAGATTTTTGATGTGTTTTAGGATGGAGGTTGCCCCCCCTTATATAGTGCAACGAAGGAAAGAAAAACAAAAGCATGCGCCTAACTTTGCACCAAATTTCTCTTTGCCTAACTTTTCCTCTGCCAAAATTCTTATTTTCAATGCCTAACTCTTATTATTTCAAAGGTTGGGGGGCCACCATTTTGGAACAATTTGGTATAACACCTACCACCCACCAGGAAAGAAGAAAATTAGTAGGTCCATCCTTTGAAAATAATTTTGCAGCAGAAGCTTCTTCCACCAATAAATTAGGTGGTCCCATGGAAGAAAATTTCACCAAAGACATGGTTTGAAACACAATGTAGCGCACTAAGTCTGAAAATCAAGGAAATACACCAAGCTTTCTCACCTCCAGTTCCCTTAACAAATTCACATGCTAAAATATATTATAATTCTAAAAAAATTATATTATTATATTATTACATTATTATAATGTAATATTTTAATAATATATTTGAATAAATATTTTATCGGAGAAAAATAATTGTCAAACTTTCAACAAATAATTCATGCAAAATTCCTTCATTTATATCCACATAAAATAAATATTTCTTTATCATAAAATTAATAATTAATTATTCACAAATAATATTACGTAATCACAATATTGACAACTGTGTCATTCCTGTGAAAGAGGGCTTTCGATAAGGATTTCTCCTATTATTACGCAATTGATTAGATGATCTAACCTCTCCTTGACAAAACTTTCTAGACATTGCCAATAATGCTATCTAATAATATTATTCAAATAATATGAATTATTGATTTGATAATGGGAAATACTGTGTAGTGAAAATTATTGAAACAACAATAATATAAAATATCAACGCAACAATTATTGAATCAATAAAATAAAATATTGAACAGTAATTACTGTAACAATTATTGAGTAGGCCTTTTTACGTAAGAATCAATAATTTAACAATACTTGTGCAATACTGGTGTGCTATCGTGCAACCACGCCAGACATCGTAATTTAACCACCGGGTAATCCAAGCAAAGTGTTAAGCAGTAATAATTACGCCAGTTATTTATAAAAACTCAAACTTTTTGCGTTTTTCTTCATCCAAATAGTTATTCATTATGGGCCCACAAATGATCGCGTCTTTGTTATGCGAATATTTCGAAAACAAAAGAATATTCCCCGACCAAACGAATATTCCCCGACAACAAAGATTATTTTATAACCACTTGCTTATTTTGTAAAATTTGCACATTTCACCCAAACCAAAGTATTATATCAAATTTCACCTTCAAAATAATAAATAGAGGAAATTCAATTTTATTTATAATAAGTTGGGGTCTTATAACCTCCCCTCCTTATGAAATTTCGTCCTTGAAATTGACGTACGTACCTGGTATTTCAAAAAGGTGAGGGTAACTTCGCTTTCATTTCTGATTCCAACTCCCAGGTTATTTCTTTAATAGCATGGTTCCTCCACAAAACCTTGACTTGTGGTATAACCTTTTTTCGTAGGACATGCTCTTTCCTATCCAATATCTTGACAGGTACCTCCTTGTACGTTAAATCTTCAGCTATCTCGTCTAGTTCTAACGCAATAATGTGGCTTGGGTCTTTCACATACTTACAAAGCATAGATATATGAAAAATATTATGAACTCAAGACATGCTTGGAGGTAATGCGAGTCTATAGGCCACATTTCCTATTCGGTTAAGAATCTCAAATGGACCAACAAATCATGGATTGACCTTTCCTCTCTTCCCAAATCTTGTAACTCCCTTCCATGGAGCAATACGTAACAGTACATGATCTCCAATGTTAAATTCCACATCTTTTCGATGAAGATCAGCATAACTCTTTTGTCGATCCTGTGAGGTCTTTATACGTTGCTGGATAATTTGAATCTTTTTTGAAGTTATGCGTACTAATTCTGGTCCCAACAACTTTGCTTCACCCACCTCGTCCCAACATACTGGAGAACAACATTTTCGTCCATACAACGCCTCGAATGGAGCCATGTCTATACTTGCTTGATAACTGTTGTTGTAGGAGAATTCCACCAATGGCAAGTATTTATCCCAACTTCCTTTGAAATCTAGGACACAGAGTCTTAATAGATCCTCAAGGGTTTGAATTGTCCTTTTCGATTGCCCGTCCGTTTGAGGATGGTATGCCGAACTGAATCGTAAATCCGTCCCCATAGCTTTCTGCAAGCTAACCCAAAATCGTGAAGTGAATCTTGGGTCACAATCCGAAACTATGGATACTGGCATGCCATGAAATCTCACAATCTCATTTACGTACATACGAGCAAGACGTTTAAGGGAATAAGTCTCACGTATAGGCAAGAAATGAGCAGACTTGGTTAATCTATCAACAATCACCCAAATCGCATCAATACCTTGAGAAACCTTGGGAAGACCCATAATGAAATCCATAGTAATGTGTTCCCACTTCCATTCCGGAATCTCAAGTGGTTGCAATGGACCCTTTGGCACTTGATGCTCTGCTTTTACACGTTGACAGGTTAAACACCTTGAAATAAACTCCGCGATCTCTCTTTTCATATTGCTCCACTAAAATGTATGTCGAAGATCATGATACATTTTGGTACTTCCAGGATAGATTGTAAATGGTGTGTTGTGTGCCTCCACCATGATTCTATGCTTCAAGTCAGAGTCATTAGGAACGCAAAGTCTGGAGTTGACTCGAAGTATTCCTTCTTCATCTACTCTTGCTTCCGGAATAGCACCTTCTTGAACTTTCTTTTTCATACGTATCATCTTTGGGTCTGTGGCTTGAGCAGCTTTAACTTTATCGATTAAAGTCGGTTCTACTCGTATGTTTGATATCATCACTTGGGTACTTGGAGCCTTTAACTCTATCTCCATCCTTTGTAAGTCATACAAAATGGTCCTTTGTTTTAACAACATTGGACTCGTACCCGTATATGATCTTCTACTCAATGCGTCAGCTATAAAGTTTGCTTTTCCAGGATGATATTGAATGCTATGATTGTAATATTTCAATAGCTCGAGCCAACGTCATTGCCGCATGTTGAGTTCCTTTTGGGTGAAGAAATATTTGAGGCTTTTATGATCCGTATAAATCTCCACTTTCTCCCCATACGGTGTAGTGTCTCCAGATTTTCAACGAAAAACGATCGCCGCTAACCGGCATCATGAGTTGGATAATTCCTCTCATATTCTTTGAGTTGTCGCGAGGCATAAGGCTATGCTTTTCCCATGTTGCATGAGAACACATCCTAACCCTTTGCCTGAAGCATCGCTGTAGATAACAAATCCATCCGAACCAGATGGTATTGTCAGAATAGGTGCCGAAATGAGTCTCCTCTTGAGCTCTTGGAAACTCTTCTCGCATTCCTCGCTCCATACAAATTTTGTATCTTTTCGAGTCAGCTGAGTTAACGGAGTAGCGATTCGAGAAAATCCTTCCACGAATCTCCGATAATAACCAGCTAAGCACGTACTTCGGTCACCGATTTCGGTAGCTCCCAACTTTGTATTGCTTCAATCTTTAGTAAATGATAACTAATAAAGAAAGGAATAATAATGAAATGTGTTTATTGTATCAGCAAAATGCCACCAAGAAGAGTGCAACGTAACCAAGGAGCGAATGTGAATCAGCTAGAGGGAGGTCCAGTTAACCCGATGCAGGAGTTTGTTAACCTGTTAACAACTGCCTTTAATAGAACAGGGGCTAATATCCCCGTAAATCCAGGAGTAGCACGAGCTACGACCTTTAAGGATTTGCGCTTCATCCAGTATCTCTTCATGGAAATATTCTTCTGGGCATTCTTGAATTTTACTCTATAAAGAAGTATCATGTTGACAATTTGGATGTTATTAGTTCCTGGATAAATTAATTCTTGAACTTTTTTTATTGAATTATTATGTCATTGTCACCATCCTCATGTTTATATTATGTTAAAAGTCATCTGTGGCCTGTAGTGCATAGATGGACTTGGTATGATTATGATCAGGGATTATTCGGTATAATCATGACCGTAATGTTACAAATGATGTGGAAAAAGTCCTCATTGCCCCGTAGTGCATTGATGGATAGTTTTTGGTATGATTATGGCTATGGATTCTCTTCGGCCAAGGGTGCAAAGATGAATTGTTTTATGGCATGATCAGGACCGTTGATGAAAACATGATTATCTTTAGCCCATAGTGCATGGATAATTCATGGTCGTGATACTAAATAATATCTTTGGCATGTAGTGCAAGGATGATTCGATGATGTGGTTTATTTATTAAGCTGAGTCTCAACGATAAAAATTGATGAAAACATTTTAAATCATAGAAGTTAGTAGATATCATGCTTTACTTGACTCTTTTAATGGATTGTTTATTCCGCTGCAGTTAAACTTGATGTCTATTGTATTTTATCAGTTTAACATTGTTGAAAGCTAATGATAATTTATTTTGCATTATCTTAGTCATAATATTTCTTACTCGGCTAGTTGAGCTCTGTAACGCCCCGAAAAATCGAACCTTTATAAATACTTTTAATAATGAATAAAATAATATTATTTATTATGATGACGTGTTGATAAGATGAATGTCGTTTTATAACCTAGAAACGTTGGAACGTCGTAGTATTTTAACTACGTGAGAGAATTAAAGTGTTTGAATTTCTAAGACGAAAATAAAAGTTTTCTGAGAAATTTTTTGAAAAACACTATTCATCGATTTTCGCTCGGGAATTATTTTTGAACTTTCGAGAAATACGTAACGTTATAATACTAAGGTGAGATGGATTATGTAATAATAATCTAAGTATGGAAAATGTAATATTTCGCATGCGGACTTAATTTGAGAATGTTAGAAATATTAAAACGTTAAGAAGAAAGTGTAATGATTGTATGATACGAGGTATTTAATACGAGGTATTGTACAAATAAGTATGAGTAATGAGATAACGTATATTACGAATTAATATACGAGCTAGCATACGAGAATTATACGTATAGTATATATGTAAAGGTTCTTAATTACATGGAATGGACTTGTAGGAATATTAGTATAATGGTAGAAGTCCAAAGGAAAGTGATACTCAAGCCCAAGTGTTTGATATGTCATGAGTCCAAACTATTATAGTATAAGCCCAATAAGAAATTAGCTAGATTAATTAGCAAGCCCAATGAATAAACTATGATCCATGGTGCAAACCAAGTGAGAAATGGGTAGACTTGAAGGGAAAACATTTTGTGTGGTGACAAAGTGTGGATTATGATCTTTTTGTTTTACGATCTCCTATCCCTGTACTTTTTGTCTTTTAGACTCTATCTATTCACCACTACTGTTCACCTTTATTATCAGAGTTAGGGAACTCCGTAACTTACCGAGATTCATCTTTGAATATTACCGACACACTAACTCTATGTGAGTTAGATCACTATACCAAAAATGGCCTCTAGCGAAGGAAATTTTGTAAAAGAATTCATTCCTTCACATGAGGAGTTGTTTAGCGAAGGAACAGTGAAAGGAAAAAAGTATAGTGACAATATAGTTATTAGTGAAAGAAACATCCTTCACAATTTATATTTTTTTTCCTCGCGAACTTGGGGCGATAGAAAGATTTTTGGAGCCAATTTATGATAAAAATTTGCGAGGAAAAAAACTATTTAGTGAAGGAATTATTACTCACTATATATCATTATTCAGATGTTTTTTGCGAGGGATAAAATTGGTCGCTATCTTGTTTTAAATAAATTTTTTTGAATTAATTGTGGTGAATATAAATACCTTAAATTTTTAAATAATTTGGGATGTAGCGAAGGAAATTTTGTGAAGGAATTTCTTCCTTCACATGAGGAGCTTTATAGCGAAGGAACAGTGAAGGAAAAAAATATAATGACAATATAGTTATTAGCGAAAGAAATATCCTTCACAATTTATATTTTTTCTCTCGCAAAATTGAGGTGATAGAAGTATTTTCGGTTCCAATTTATGATGAAAATTTTACGGCAAGAATGTCGTATGTAAGTTGTACTATGAATTGGTATAGATTCAGGAAATGATTATGAATACGGATCGAACAAAATTTGTATTGAAAAGGGAGTTAAGATTAGGTGGGAATTTCAATTGAGGACTCATGTCAGCAGCTGAGTTTGGTGTAACAACCACTTGGTTTTTGGCACTGATAATCATTAAAATGTTTGTGTCGCGATGTTTGATATATACATGTTGAAAAGGTGATTCTTTTCTCATGTGTATAACAGATAGGTAAAGAATAGGTAGAGAATATAAGGTTAAGTACGAGTTCTTAAAACTCATATTTATGGTACGTTCGTGACTCATAATTATATGAAATGTTTTTGAACCCCTCGGCTAATGGACGCCAAAGGTCTGACTAGGACAAGTTCTTAAACTCATATGATTGTGGAAAGTTCCTGAACTCATAAGTATGGTAAGTTCGACGAACTGGGTATAAACATGTGTGAATGGAGTATTGAGGATTATAGGAATAGATAGATTACTAAGCAATGGATTATTAGTGGAGACGTAGGTTTCCCAAATCTGCTAGGTAAGTTAGACTTCAAAATTTTTGACGTCAAGCTAAATACGCACTATGTGCTTTTGGAAATGAATTTTTATTCTCAACTTCTGGTGACCATTATGTATGTGTGGACTTCGGGCCACCGATACATCGTTACCTGTTGAGATGATAAAACTAATTTGTAATGGTTTTTGAATGGTTTAAAGACTAGTCTATGCTACTTGTTTCAGCTAGACGATAATGATTTGAAATATCAAAATATATTTTTATTTATCACGTATGTACCGTGTAACCTGGTGCAGAGATGATAACAAGTTGATGGAGTTGTAAATATAGGAATACTTAGTGTTGAATTTGATCTAAAATCGTTGTTCCACTATTATATGATGTGTTAAGACAAAGTCACTCGATGACGACATCCTCAAACAGGCTGTTAATACAGTACGACATCATGACGTCATTTTTCAAACTAATTTCAAAATAATTAATTTTCCAACGGGGTTTTGGCTATACCTAAATATTTTCGTTTGAAATTGAATTCTTGATATGAGTCTATGCTATTTGATTTGGCTAGACCAATATTTAAGAAAACTTTAAGAATTCTTTGAAAACTTTCCCGAACCAATTTGTTTTGGTGCGGATTTTGATAAAGACTGAGGTAAGGAATTTTGTGCGCCTAAGGCGGATAAGAGGAACGGGGAAAAATTGTTCTGACCAGTAGTACATGGCCAGTATAGGGCATACCGATCTAATTACCCACTATGTCTGTAAGATATGATGGTTTATGAATGAATTTCTGTATAAACCTTTTCAAAAAATGACAGATAATAGTCTATATGACTCCTCAGCACTATTTAAATTTTTTTACTCTTGTGAGGAATGTATTGGGTAGCATGTGATGCTGTGTATGCAAGGTATGGTGTGACGCCCCCAAAATAGGTATACACCACCCATCTTGAGTCGCCAAATACATGGTACAGAATTCAAATACAAACTTAATTATATAACATGAGTTGTGAGTTTTAATACAAATATTGTCTTCTACGCAGTATTCAAACTGAAATTACGACAAAACATAATCTGAGAGTTTTAACACAAATATTGTCATCTAGACAATATCCACACTCAAATTCAATCTTATTACATTTATTATCACACTATTTTATAGAATAGTGAGGACTACTAATGCTATCATCTGGACCGTCACTCCGTTCCCCGACTAGTCCCTGCTATGTTCTAATTTCCTGAAGAGAATAATGAAAGCAGAAAGGGTGAGCTCAACTAGCCCAGTAAGAAATATTATGACTAAGATAATGCAGAATAAATTATCCTTAGCCTTCTAAGGGTGTTAAACTGATACAATATAACAAATATCAAGTTTAGCGGTAGCGGAACAAGTAATCCATTAGAAGAGTCAAGTAGAGAATAAAATCTACTATCTTCTATGATTTAAAAGGTTTTTCATCACTTTTATCGCTGAAACTCAGCTTAATAAATAATCCACATCATCAAATCATCCTTGTACTACAGGCCAAGGATATTCTTTAGTATCACGACCACGAATTATCCATGCACTACGAGCTAAAGATAATCATGTTTTCATCAACGGTCCTAATCATGCCATAAAACAATTCATCTTTGCACCCTTGGCCGAAGAGAATCCATAGCCATAATCATACCAAAAACTGTCCATCAATGCATTACGGGCCAATGAGGACTTTTTCCACATAATTTGTAACATTACTACCATGATTATACCGAATAATCCTCGGTCATAATCATACCAAGTCCATCTATGGACTACTGAGCCTGTATGACTTTTAACATAATATAAACATGAGGATGATGACAATGATATAAGAATTCAATAAAACAAGTTCAAGAATTAATTTATCCAGGAACTAATAACGTCCAAATTGTCAACATGATACTTCTTTGTAGAGTAAAATTCAAGAATGCTCAGAAGAATATTTCCATGAAAAGATACTGGATGAAGCGCAAATATCAAGGATATTCCACTAATTTCATGGAGTATAGAAGTCAAAACTTTAACCAACAAAGTATAATAAAGAATGGAATAACAAAAGAAATCACCAGGCATGCGATAGACCGCACAGACAGGTTATTCCAACAGAATAATAAATAACGGAACTAGGACATGCGTAAACGCACAGACATGATATTCCAACAGAATAATAAATAATGGAACCAGGTCATGCGTAAACACACAGACAAGATATTTCGACAGAATAATAAAGAATGGAATAACAATAAAATTCACCATGCATGCGATAGACCACACAGACAAGTTATTCCAACAGAATAATAAATAATGGAACCAGGTCATGCAGAGCGCGCACCTAATGTGATGTTCAAAAGAATAATAAAGAATGGAATAATGTAAGAATTTCACTATGTATGTGGTACTTCACATGTATGTGTTATTCCAACATAATAATAAAGAATGGAATAATGTAGAATTTCACCATGTATGCGGTTGCAGATAGACATGTTATTCCAACATAATAATAAAGAATGGAATAATGTAAGAATTTCACCAAGTATAGGGTAGATCACAGATACAAAAGTTATTCTAATAGAATAATAAAGAATGGAATAGCAAGTTCTCTTCATGAATACGAAAGAAATAATACCCCTTACGAGTACAACAAATAATATCCCTTACCTTAGAAAGAAACTGGATACTGGAGTAGTGAAGTAGCAGAATATTTTTCTTCTTTTTCTCTATAGTTTCTCTTTCTAGAGTTTCAATGAATTCGTAAGAAATAATGAAGGAATGAGCTTCTATTTATAGAAGAATGGACTGAATAGTAACTAATTCATGAACGGTCCAGATTGATTTACTTTTAAACGGCCTGTCCATATTGATTTACTATGCAGTATAAATAAAATATTCTAATAAAAGAAAATCTTTTAAATAAAATATAATATATTCTATTTATAATCTAATAAAACGAATAACTTTATAAAGTATTCTGTTTTATATAAAAAGATTTTACTATGCAAACACTATGCAGGCAGTATGCAAACACTATGCATAATAAAATATAATATATTCTATTTATAGTCTAATAAAATAAATAACTTTATAAAAGTATTCATTTTATATAAAAAGATTTTATTATGCATAATAGAATATAATATATTCTATTTATAGTCTAATAAAACAAATAAGTTTATAAAAGTATTCTTTTTTATATAAAAGCTTTTACGTTTTATTACATTAATAATACTAATAAAACAAAATTTTATATATATATATATATATATATATATATATATATATATATATAAACTCTTCCGTGACTTCATAAAAAGACACCTCAATATATTTAACAACATTTATCATCATTATTTTAATTCACAATATTTATCGATTAGGTCGTTCCCAGGAAAGAGGGGGCTTTTCAATAAGGATTTCTCCCTATTGGCGCGCAATTAGGTGACCAAACCTCTCCTTAGCAGAACTTCTAGACATCGTTAATATTGCAAATAATAATATTATTAACTCTGTCATCTCAATTATTGATTTAATAATATATAAAATATCAACAATAATTGAATCAAATAACGTGAGATACTTGCAAAGAATTCTTTGTAGCAATAATTGAATAAAACCGAGTGGCTTCTTACATAAGCATTAATAATCAATACTGGTGTGCTACTACGCAACCACGCCAGACATCGTACTTTACTACCGAAAGTAGTTCAACAAGATTAATTAAGTAAAACTTCCGCCGTTATTTTCATAAAAATATTTTTGTCGTTTTCTCAATCCGATAATAATTCCGTTGTGGGGTCCACCAATGTTTGCGCCATTGTACGAATATTCCCTGCTAAAACGAATATTCTCCGACCAATCGAATGTAATACAACAACTTGCATACTTTGCAAAATTTATAAATACTACCCACAACTATAACATTATCTAAAATCCACACCATAATATTTAAAAAATATTTCAAGAAAATTAAATCTTTATTCGTAAAATTTGGGATTTTACAATCTCCCTCCTTATGAAATTTAGCCTCAAAATTTACGACGACGCACGGTATCTTAGAAACGAGATGAGGACACTTCACGATTCTAACTCTTGAGGTATAACCTTTAAGCGTAAAATATATTCCAGGATTTTAACAGGTACATCTTCATACGTTAAATTATCCGCTATCTCGTCCGGTTCTAAATCAATAATGTGGTTCGGGTCATCCACATATTTACGTAACATCGGTACGTGATAAACGTTATGAACACGCAACATATTTGGCGGTAAAACAAGTCTATAGGCCACAGTTCCTACTCGATCGAGGATTTCAAATGGGCCAATTAAAATCGAGGGTTGAGATTTCCTCTCTTCATCGATTCTTGCTTCTAGAATAATGCCCTCTTGAACCTTCTTCTTTACATTCATCAGCTCTGAGTATGTAGCTTGAGCGGCTTTAACTTTATCGATTAAATTCGATTCTACTCGTATATTTGTTATCTTCACGTGGGTCCCTAGAGTCTTTAACTCTATCTTCATCATTTGTAAGTTATACGAAATGGGTCTTTGTGTTAACAACGTCACACTCGTAACCGCATACGAACTTCTACTCAACGCTTCAGCTACCACGTTCGTTTTTCCACGATGATATTGAATGGTATGATCGTAATCTTCAACAGCTCGAGCCAACGTCTTTGGCGCATAATACGTTCGTTTTAGTTGAAGAAATATTTAAGGGTTGAAGAGATGGGTTTTGTACTGGGGTCAATACAAAATTCGATTTCATGCTCTGGGGTAGGCCAAGAAGTCTTCAGTAATACGTCAATTTTTTTTTTAACGATAGAAATGTCATTCAAAACTGTGACTCTCATCCAAGACTTGGATAACATGTCACATTGATACCTATCAGCTTGCCATCGTCATTCACAACGTCCCCTATGAAAAGTCTGGCTTCGGTGCATTCCACACAAGAAAGTCAACAACGAAAGGACCGGGGCTCTTTACTTATGGCTTGATATGACAATGATTGACTTTAGTGGTTTGGTTGCTTGAATTCGCATAATAGGTTGGTTAGGAATATAAAAGCTAACAACCTTACAAAAAAGCTTGATGAGTAGTTAACCAATCGATTCCTAAAATCACATCAAAGGCAAGTATTTTCAAAGAGATAAGATCGATAGGTAACGTGAAAGTGTCGATTTAAATCAACAAGATTTATAAATAGTGGAGGTAACGAAGGCTTCTACTAACAAAGTTTCAACCAATAAGTCAAAGTCTAACTTCTCTGGGGTTAAATTTAAACGTTGAGCGCAAGCAAGAGAGATAAAAGAATGGGTACAACCGGTATCTAATAAGGCATAGACTTCGCAAGAATTTATGATTAACTTACCCGTGCTAACTTTGTTCAGTTTACTCGCTTTTTGAGTAGTCACGAAAAACGCTCTTCCTGAATCCACCGACTTTGTTCTGTCTCCGTATCCGCCTTTGGTGCCACCCTCCCAACTGGACTTGACTTTGGTGCACGACAAAATCGGGCTAGGTGACCTTCTTTTCCATAATTGTAACATGCTTTGGACTGCATCGTGTAGTTTGGACTAATATGTCCCTCCCCTTTGCATTTGTAACATACGACCGGCGGTCGTTCTCCTTCCCTAAAAATAGGTGCTGGTTCTGTTGTCTTTCCATCATTATTTAACATTCTCCTCTTGAAATTTCCACTTTTGTTATCTTGGCCATGATTACCACCGAAGTGGTTACCATTCTTGGCATGATAATTTACCCCACGATGGTTATCATTGTTCCGATGGCCGTTGCCACTGGTACGATTATTATCGTGTTGCTGCTCGTTATCCTTTGGTTGGTCTGGCTCATTATCACTCTCCAATAACTGAGCCCTATTCAGTACATTTGAATACAAACACAATTTATGAGAAATGAGGTTTGACGTATATTGGGTTTCAAACCTCTTAGAAACATTCGCGTCATTCGCTCCTCATTATCGACCAAATGGGATGCAAACCAGGATAACTCCGCAAATTTAGCCTCATATTGCGACACGGTCATATTGTTTTGCTCCAACTTGATAAACTCCACCTCTTTCATGTGACGAATACTTTTGGGAAAGTACTTATCGTTGAACAGCTCTTGAAAGTTCTCCCAAGACATCTTAAGTGCGTCAGGCTGGGTACCTTTTAAAGATTCCCACTAGTAATCTGCCTCTTCATGCAACATAATGGTGGCAAAGGGAACCTTTTGCTCTTCGGAGCATCCCAAGACATTAAATATCTTGGTGATCTGCTTTAACCACGTCTTCGCCTTAAGTGGTTCTGGCTTTCCCAAAAACGGTGGTCCCAGCTCCTTGAACTGCTTAGTGGTGACCGGCCGTGGGTTGCCATTATTTCCACCTATATTTTGAACAGGAGTCTCTCTTACCTGTTGTTGCATGAATTGCATAAAGTCTCTCTGAACATTCCATCGTTCATCATTTGGTCAGTGTTGTTGTTTTCCTGAGGATTGTCGCCTTCCTGATGCACATTATCCTGATTATTGATATGTGGAGACTCAACGGTCTCCTGTGCTCCATTTCTATTCTCAACATTCTCGGATGTCATTTTCAAATACTGCCATAAAATAAGGATTAATTAACATTTCACATATTATCCCTATACTCTGACCGACCAATTAAATACCAAATAAACTTAGGTAGGTCATACTAGCGAAAGAATTCCCCGTCTCTCCCCTCCTAATTCTTATCTCACATCTCAGCCAGGGATCATATCCCTAAGCTCTGATACCAACTGTGAAGCCCCCAAAATAGGTATACATCACCCATCTTAAGTCGCCAAATATATGGTACAGAATTCAAATACAAACTTAATTATACAACATGAGCTGTGAGTTTTAATACAAATATTGTCTTTTAGACAGTATTCAAACTCAAAATACGACAAAACATAATCTGAGAGTTTTAACACAAATATTGTCATCTAGACAATATCCACACTCAAATTCAATCTTATTACATTTATTATCACACTATTTCATAGAATAGTGAGGACTACTAATGCTATCATCTGGACCATCACTCCGTTCCCCGACTAGTCCCTGTTATGTTCTCATTTCCTAAAGAGAATAATGAAAGAAAAAAGGGTGAGCTCAACTAGCCCAGTAAGAAATATTATGACTAAGATAATGCAGAATAAATTATCTTTAGCCTTCAACAGTGTTAAACTAATACAATATAACAAATATCAAGTTTAGCGGCAGCGGAACAAGCAATCCATTAGAAGAGTCAAGTAGAGAATAAAATCTACTATCTTCTATGATTTAAAAGGTTTTTCATCACTTTTATCGCTGAAAATCAGCTTAATAAATAATCCACATCATCAAATCATCCCTGCACTACAGGCCAAGGATATTCTTTAGTATCACGACCACAAATTATCCATGCACTACGGGCTAAAGATAATCATGTTTTCATCAACGGTCCTGATCATGCCATAAAACAAATCATCTTTGCACCCTTGTTCGAAGAGAATCCATAGCCATAATCATATCAAAAACTGTCCATCAATGCACTACGGGCCAATGAGGATTTTTTCCACATAATTTGTAACATTACGGTCATGATTATAAGGAATAAACCCTGTTTATAATCATACCAAGTTCATCTATGCACTACAAGCTACAAATGACTTTCAACATAATATAAACATGAGGATGATGAAAATGACATAATAATTCAATAAAACAAGTTCAAGAATTAATTTATCCAGGAACTAATAACGTCCAAATTGTCAACATGATACTTCTTTGTAGAATAAAATTCAAGAATGCTCAGAAGAATATTTCCATGAAAAGATACTGGATGAAGCGCAAATATCAAGGATATTCCACTATTTTCATGGAGTATAAGTCAAAACTTTAACCAATTTGAGTATAATAAAGAATGGAATAACAAAAGAAATCACCGGGCATGCGATAGAATCGCATGCATGTGTTTTTCCAATGTAATAATAAATAACGGAACCGGGACATGCAGAACCTTACGCATACGATATTCCAAATGTAATAATAAATAATGGAACCAGTCATACGTAAACGTTTGCGTAGGCGAGATATTCGGCAGAATAATAAAGAATGGAATAACAATAAAATTCACACCATGCATGAGAAAGACCGCAGACAAAACAAAGTTATTCCAATAGAATAATAAATAATAGAACCCAGTATGCGTAAACGCAACGTAATGTTCCAAATGAATAATAAAGAATGTAATAATGTAAGAATTTCACCAATGTGGTAATAATAAAGTTATTCCAACATAATAATAAAGAATGGAATAATGAAGAATTTCACCATGTATGCAGATACAGATGTATAAAAGTTATTCAACATAATAATAAAGAATGGAATAATGTAAGAATTTCATCAAGTATAGGGTGAATCACAGATACAAAAGTTATTCCAACAGAATAATAAAGAATGGAATAACAAAAGTTCTCTTCATGAATACGAAAGAAATAATACCCCTTACGAGTACAACAAATAATATCCCTTACCTTAGAAAAAAACTGGATACTGGAGTAGTGAAGTAGCAGAATACTTTTCTTCTTTCTCTCTATAGTTTCTCTCTCTAGAGTTTCAATGAATTCGTAAGAAATAATGAAGGAATGAGCTTCTATTTATAGAAGAATGGACTGAATAGTAACTAATTCATGAATGGTCCAGATTGATTTACTTTTAAACAGACGGTCCATATTGATTTACTATGCAGTATAAATAAAATATTCTAATAAAAAAAAATCTTTTAAATAAAATATAATATATTCTATTTATAATATAATAAAACGAATAACTTTATAAAAGTATTACATTTTATATAAAAAGATTTTACTATGCAAACACTATGCATACCTTTATACAAATACTATGCATAATAAAATATAATATATTCTACTTATAGTCTAATAAAACAAATAACTTTATAAAAGTATTACATTTTATATAAAAAGATTTTACTATGCAAAATACTATGCATAATAGAATAAAATATTTTCTATTTACGATCTAATAAAACAAATAACTTTATAAAAGTATTACATTTTATATAAATAGCTTTTCTATTTTATTACATTAATAATACTAATAAAACAAAATTTATATAATATATATAGAATCGATCGGTGAGGGCTCCTTTACTTTGTTAAAATCACGGATTTTTTTTGGTTTTTTTAAAAACAACTAAAAAAAGTTTAATATTTTATAATCGGAATTTTTCCATAATACGATATTTTAGGCGTGATTTGGATACTATATTAAAAATGTGTATATACCGCACTGTATATACATTTTTTGTATAGGTATCCAAATCACGCCCAAAACACTGTATTATAAAAAATTCAGTTCCATAAAATATTAAACTTTTTTTAGTTGTTTTAAAAAAACCAAAAAAACAAAAAAAAGTCCGCATTTTAAGAAAGTAAGGGCTCCATTACAGAGGAGTAGTATATATATATATATATATATATATATATATGTATATATATATATATATATAAACTTCCGTGACTTCATAAAAAGATACCTCAATATATTTAACAACATTTATCATCATTATTATAATTCACAATATTAATTGACCGGGTCGTTCCCAGGAAAGAGGGGGTTTCCAATAAAGATTTCTTCCTATTGGCACGCAATTAGGTGACCAAACCTCTGCTTGGAAGAACTTCTAGACATCGTTAATATTGCAAATAATAATATTAATAACTCTGTCATCTCAATTATTGATTTAATAATATATAAAATATCGACAATAATTGAATCAAATAACGTGAGATACTATGCAGTAATTACTGTAGCAATAATTGAATAAAATTGAGTGACTTCTTACGTAAGAATCAATAATCAATACCGTGTGCTACTATGCAACCACGCGTATTACTGTACTTTTACTACCGACTAGTTCAACAGTATTAACGGTAAAACTTCCGCCGTTATTTTCATAAAAATATTTTTGTCGTTTTCTCAATCCGATAATAATTCCGTTTTGGGGTCCACTAATAATTGCGCCGTTGTGCGAATATTCCCTACTAAAACGAATATTCCCCGACCAATCGACTATAATACAACAACTTGCATACTTTGCAAAATTTATAAATACTACCCACAACTATAATATTATCTCAAATCCACACCATAATATTTAAAAAATATTTTGAGAAAATTAAATCTTTATTCGTAAAATTTGGGATTTTACATATGAGGTGTAAGTTGAATTTTGGGGACGAAATTCTTAGAAGAAGGGGTGAATGTGACAACCCTAAAATTTAGACAATTTAATAAAATCTTAAAAGATTGAATAGAGGTTAAATAATAGACCTAGACAGAAAATAAGTGAATGGATTTGACATTTTTAGAAATGAATTTTGTGAATTTTAAAAACTTTTGGTGAAGGTTTACAGTGTTAGAGTATCTGTGTATATGGTCATATATGTGTACAATATGTGGTTAAGGGTCAAGGGTTGACCAAATAAATTATATCAGTCACAAACCCTAATAATATATTAAGAACCTTGACGTTCAGTTAGAAAACCCTAACGATTGATAAGAAACCCTAATACCGGCTCTGGAAACCCTAATTTTAGAACTGGGAATCTGAAACCCTAATTCAGAATATTAAAACCCTAATTTGGGGGCTTAAAGGCTTAAGTGTATTTAATTACAATTTAATTCGGGGAAAACCCTAACAACCTAGTTAGGAAACTCTAACTGATAAATTAAAAACCCTAATGTACAATTAGGAAAAATCTAATTATTAATTTATAGAGTTTAATGTTAATTAGAAAACCTTAACCCTAATTAGCAAGCTTGAATGTGATTAGTAAACTTTAACATAATTAGGAAACCCTAATTATAATTTAGAAATCTTAATTTTCTATTTTTAGAACATAATTAGAAAAGCCTAGAAATTTAAATTATATAACCTTAGGGTTAAACCCTAAGGATTAAACCCTAAGGGTCAAACCCTAAGGATTAAAACCTAAGGGTTGTGACAAGTTACCAAGTTGCCATTAACTTTACAAGTCAAATGTACAAACTACCCTTTTGAATATTTTAATGAGATGGAGTGTAGATCTAGCCCTAGTAAGTGGTTGGTGACCAACTCTAGCTAGCCATATGGTCTAGTAATCAACTTTAATCAGCCACAATCTGATCACATGATCAGCTATAGGCATTGAATCAAATTATATATAGATTGAGAGAAAGAGAGTGCTCACTTTACTTTTCATATTCACCAAAGCCATACTCTCTCTCCCATCCGAAATTTTAGAGTGAAAGTGAGTGAAAAGCAAAGCCAATACCAACATTTAGCTTGCCAAGAACAAACATCAAAGTCAGATTCAAGGATCAAAGCTAAAAAGGTATAAAAACCCTAAACTTAAAAATCATGTGGTCATATGTTAGATGTTATGATTAAGTGTTTTAATATGTTGTTTGTAGTATATATTAGTGATCTGGGTTGTTACTTCCTAGATCCATAACATCTAGATGCTCGAAATTGAAGTTTTTAGGAATCTGGAAAAGTTAGAAAATATTGTCTGACAGTCGAATGTCAGGGCTCATAGATCTCTCTGTGTTAATGATTTGTTTTATTTAAGGTTATATATCTGTTCTATGTTGTAAGGGCTTTGATCTGAAACTTTATTCAAGCCCGGATCATGTATAGATTGAAAGTTATGAGCGGTCAAAGTTCGTTGACCGAGCACAAAGTCTGATTTCTGGGCAAACCAGATTTCACAGAAACTCTGACAACCATTTTCTAGGCTTCGAATCTTGCTACTGTTATGGTTAATGACCACGTTAGTGTTTGATCTTTGTAGTATGACAAGAGGACTACACACCCAAACCTTTATAACATCCAGATCCGTATCAGGATCAAAGTAACGACTGGTCAAACGTAGGTTAACCAAACTGCTCAAGAACATTTCTGGAAAACCCAGAAATGCTCAAGAGCAAGTTTTCTGACATAGGTTGACCGGCCAAGATCTCTTAGATGTGTTGATGATATACTGATCTAATGTTGTATTATTGTACCCTGACATCTTTTCCACATGTTTGAACCATTAGATCACATGGAGTAAACTCAGAATCAAATATACCAAGCTTCAAAGTAGGACCCTTGAAACTGCTTGAGTTTTTAGGCAACCCAGAAACTCAAGAACACGTCTGACAAGCTTTTTGGTGGCTTAGATCTTTCTGTGGTGTTATGTATTAGTCATGAAACTTTCTTCTAGTTGTAGTGTTATACTTATACTGCAATCCTAATGCAAATTGCCAGCCCAGATTCAACAAGAACCTAGATCTATTACTGGTCAAACTAGTTAACCTGCAAACTGGGCATGAAGATCTGGGCAGGCTCAAGAACACCTATAGCGATAGTTCTGTGGCTATAGGCCCTTTTAGTGACAGTTTATTTATGGAAATTAATTATTTTATTTAATAAATAGAGAAAAATAGTTTTTAATTATTAAAAATTCATAATAAATTCCTAAAAATTATTTTAAATTCTAAAAATAGGTTTTTAATTATTTTGAATATATTTCATTAATATTTAATATTTTTGGAATATTAATGGTATTTAATTTATTTAAATATAATATTAAATAAATTACTTAAAATTGATTTTAATACTTAAAAATCATTTAAAATTATATTATAGTATAAGAAAATATTTTAAGTTATTTTAATGACTTTTAATATTATGTGATGAATTTTACTAACTAATTAATATTAATGGTAATTGATTTATTTAATAAATGAATTAAATAAATTATAGAAATTTTGAATTAATGATTTAAAATTATATAAAAATAATTTATGTGTTATAAAAATATTTTTAGTTATAAAATATAACTTTTGATATTTGGTCATGAAAATATTAATATTTAATATTAATGGTAATTATTTAATAATGGTTTTAATTAATTTAAAATTATTTAATGGTAATAATAAAGTATTAAAAATACTTGAAATATTATAAATAATGTATAATATTATGACATGTATTTCATTAATATTTAATATTAAATAAATATTAATGATAATGGAATTAAGTGGTATTTAATGCATATAAATATGATATTAATGGTTGAAAAATCATGATAAATGGTAATAATTACTTGAAAATTATTATGAGCTTTTAAAATTATTTTGACTGAATAATTAATTGTCTCAGTTAATTGTGTTGCGTTTAGACAGAGTCTTATGGATATTAGGCTCGATAATTGTCTGACTAGGCCGTCGGGAAGTCATAATAATACCGAACTCAACTCAGACTACAATAGTTTGACTTGATACTAGGTCATATGTGCTGTATAGACGGATAGGATTATATGGTAATATGTTTAGGTTATTCTATACTGTGATGATATTATTCTAACTTGGGAAATCAATATTATTAATATTAGGTCTTCGGATAAAGCTAAGTTATGTTCATAATGGTAATCAACGGTGCAGGCAAGTTCTCTTTAACTCAACCCTGAGTTATAAATTTCATATATGTTGGTGATTAATCATTTCTGATTATAACGTCTATGAAGTATTGATCGCATTTTGTGCATATTGTATGTGTTAATCAGGTATGAAAGGCTGATCACCTTCATTACCAATCGGTCCAGATATAATTGATATGTTCATGTTCAATGTTCGTTCAGCTATGAAATTTATCCATGCTAGTTCACAATTATATTGTTGAATGTTAGCCAGCTATTATTCAAAATCTTTCCATCATGATATATCCTTAATTTATTGAACTTAAACTTCTTTGGGAAAACTTGCTGCTTACCCTTGCTATATCATGATAAACATTGCAGATTAAGGCAAATATGTTGGATACAAGGAAAAGTCAAAGCCAAGTTGACTTGGGGACTAAAAGTGACTAGATTTGTATGATGATTATATAATAATAACATTTTATGTTAAATATGATATTGATTCGAGCTTTAAGTGAAGGTTCTTGACCTTTGGGATAGTGTGAGATCCCAGATTTTACGAATAAAGATTTAATTTTCTCGATTTTTTTTGAATATTATGGTGTGAATTTGAGATAATGTTATAGTTGTGGGTAGTATTTATAAATTCTGCAAAGTATGCAAGTTGTTATAAAATATTCGTTTGATCGGGGAATATTCTTTTTGTCGGAGAATATTCGTACGACGGCATAAACATTAGTGAACCCCATAACGGAAGTACTGTCGTCATAGTTAAAAAACGACAAAAATATTTTATGAAAATAACGGCGGAGGTTTTACCGTTAATACTATTGAACTACCCGGTAGTAAAAGTACAGTAATACGTGTGGTTGCATAGTAGCACACGGTATTGATTATTGATGCTTACGTGAGAAGTAACTCAGTTATACTCAATTATTGCTACGATAATTGTTGAATCATATCTCTCATATTATTGATTCGATTATTGTCACAGTATCATCTGCACAATATGTTATATTATTAAATCAATAATTGAGACGACAAAGTTATTCATATTATTAAATTGCAATATTTATAATGTCTAGAAGTTCTGTCAAGGAGAGGTTTGGTCACCTAATTGCGCGCCAATAGGGAGAAATCCTTATCGGAAAGCCCCCTCTTTCCTAGGAACGACCTGGTTGTTAAATATTGTGAGTTATGATATTAATGATGAATAAGTTCGTGTTGATTAAAGATGAATTTGATAGTTCCATTGTGTAGGGATTATTGGTGTTAGTTGAAATCGACATCTATTCCGATGATAATTGATGTCTTGGGGTTATATTGATAAATCGGGTAATTAATCGGGTAAATGAGCAATTAATTTCTACTAATTCACATGCTCATATAGCTATTTGTTCACAAGTGTGTACTATTGAATCACATTCTTATACTATTAGGGGAGTTGGTGCAAGATTGATGATACTTGCATGACTAAGTTAAAAATAGAGATATAGATGGAGGTACTATACTGTAAGTAATTTTTTCACATGTTTAGAACTATTGAGTCACATGATTTACTATTGATTTACATGATTTACTATTAGGGGAGGTGGTGCAAGTTTGATAATACTTGGATGACTGAATTAAAAATGAAAGAAAAGTTGGAGGTATTGTACTGTAATATTTCGAGCCCTAAAACATGCAATTATCGAAACTATATTTTCCTATAAATAGAAGCTCATTCTTCTTTCATTTCTCACCAATTCACAAAAGCTTTAGAGCCATTATTATAAAGAGAAATTATAGAGAGAAAGAAGAAAAGAAGTCTGCTACCTCACTATTCTAGTATCCAGTCTTCTTTTGAGGTAAGGGATATTATTTGTTGTACTCGTAAGGGGTATTATTCTTTTGTATACATGAAGAGAGCTATTGTTATTCCATTCCTTATTATTCTATTGGAATAACCTGTTTATGCGAAGTACCGCATACATGGTGAATTTCTTTCGTTATTCCATTCTTTATTATTATGTTGGAATAACTTGGTTATGCGAAGTACCGCATACATGGTGAAATTCTTCTATTATTTCGTTCTTTATTATTCTGTCGGAATATCCTGTCTGTGCATTTTTGCTGGACCTAGTTCCATTATTTATTATTCTATCAGTGCATTTACGCCGGACCTAGTTCCATTATTTATTATTACATTGAATATCCTATCGCATTAATTTACTTTGACACGGTTCGTTCGATTCTTTATTATTCATTGGAATATCCCATCCGGTCATGATTACGCTTTGACACGGTTTACATTCTTTATTATTACATTAGGAATAACCTATCTATACGGTCTCTATCGCATGAATGGTAAATCCTTCTATTATTCCATTCTTTATTATTCTATTGGAATAACCTGTCTATGTGGATTACCATATGCATGGTGATTGATCCTTTGTATTCATTCCTTATTAAATTATGGAAATGATCTGTTTACGTGGATTATGAAGAAAGTCATAATAAAAGCAATGGATTGATAAAAACCATGGGTATATGTAGTATTAGCAAGTGTTATGATAAGTTATGTTGGTTATTATGTGAAAACATGAAAGTTTCTTAGAAATCACAAAGGGTTGAAAATCAGATTTTGGTGAAAATAAAACATGAAATTCAATTGACTATATCTCCTATTATATTTTGATTTTTTGAGTGTGGTTAAGTTCTAGAGTTAGATCTATGAGTTTTGTAGCATCTCCAAGTGGAATCACTAGAAAAGGTGTTGTAGATTTTCGTGTGGACTGATTTTAGCAAAGGAGTCAAAAGCTAGAAATTACCAAAATGCTACTGTCTAGATTTTAGAAGGGCTGTTTCGGCCACTTAAATTGTGAAAAAAATTCTGGCCTTTTGGGACATGAAAGTATATGGTATAAAGAACCTCCTTTCCAAAAATGAGCTCATTCCGACTTAAAATGAGCAAGTTATGATCATTTCAATATTTAGGTTTTTCCGACGAAAAATGCTATAACCGGAGTTCTATAACTCTGATGACCATGTAATTTAAATTGGAGACTCACTTTAACATGTGTAAGATCCTGCCAAGATTTGGGAATTTTTGGAGTTAAACTTGAGGTAGCTAATTTCTTAAGGAATTAATTGGAAATTGATTTTTGAAAAATAGTAAATGAATTTTAAAAATTCCGAGAAAAATATATGTTCATTATGGGACTATATTCTGCTAAATCCCAGGAAAAAAATATTTTTGGGACTGATTTGGTATTTTTCATGAAAATGGTTTAGTTACGAACATATGAGTTAAATATGTTATGTGAAGTAACAAAGTTGGAAAATAGGATTTTATGGCTTGGAAATCCTATATAAGGTATATGTAGATTGTTGATAAGTGATTTGATCATTGGTGATGAAATCTTATGATTATGGCATTCTTTGAATGATTAAATGCATTATTTGGTAAAGTGTAAACAATTGAAATAAATTGTTTATAAGTTTAGAGGTGATTAAAATATTGTTATGATATTAATAATATTAGATTATGAGTGGTTGATAATATTTGGATAAATTTAAAGTCTTTAATATTTATCCTTGTTTTAGTTTGATTAATGCTTATATCATTGTCATCATCCTCATGTTTATATGGTGATGAAAGTTATCTTTAGCTTACGTGCGAAGATGGACTGTTGATTATTGAATTGTATATCTTTTGCTTACGTGCAAAGATGGATTGTTGATTATTGGTTTTCTTGTTGTATATCTTTGGCTTACGTGCAAAGATGGATTGTTGATTATTGGTTTTATTGTTGTATATCTTTGGCTTACGCGCAGAGATGAACTTGGTATGATTATGACCAGGGATTATTCGGTATAGTCATGACCATTGATGATTTAATGAATGTCCTTAGCCCGTAGAGCATGGATGATTCGATGATGTGGTTTATTTATTAAGCTGAGTCTCAGCGATAAAAATTGATGAAAAATCTTTTTAAATCATAGAAGATGGTAGATTTTATTCTCTACTTGACTTTTCTAATGGATTGCTTGTTCCGCTGCAGTTAAACTTGATGTCTATTGTATTTTATCAGTTTAACATTGTTGAAGACTAATGATAATTTATTCTGCATTATCTTAGTCATAATATTTCTTACTGGGCTAGTTGAGCGCACCCTTTTCTTCACTGTTCTCTTCAGGAAATGAGAATATAGCTGGGACGAGTTGGGGAACGGAGTGATGGTCCAGATGATAACATTAGTAGTCCTCACTATTCTGTTAAATAGTGTGACAATAAATGTAACGAGGACTGAATTTGAGTTTATATAC
The DNA here is from genome assembly GCA_020205615.1 of Panax quinquefolius. Lineage (NCBI taxonomy): Eukaryota > Viridiplantae > Streptophyta > Magnoliopsida > Apiales > Araliaceae > Panax > Panax quinquefolius. The sequence goes on from CM035155.1 coordinate 79,438,372, forward strand.
TGTCTATGAGGACTCCATTGAGAATGGATATTGTCTAGAAGGCAGTATTCTTGTTTAAGCTCTCAGTTTATGTTTTGTCATATTTTACACGACAACTGTATAGTTAAGTTTGTATTTGTATTTTGTTCCATTTATTTGGCGACTCAGAATAGGTGATGTATACCTATTTTGGGGGCGTCACAGTTGGTATCAAAGCTTAAGGATATGATCCCTGGCTGAGATGTGAGGCAAGAACTAGGAGGGGAGAGACGGGGAATTCCTTCGCTAGTATGACCTACCTAAGTTTATTTGATATTTAATTGGTTGGCCAGAGTATAGGGATAATATGTGATATGTTAATTAACCCTTGTTTTGTGGCAGTATTTGAAAATGGCATCCGAAAATGTTGAGATAAACAATAAAGCACATGAGACCGTTGAGTCACCAACGATCAATACCCAGGGTAATGTGCAACAGGAAGACAATAATCCTCAGGTAAACAATAAAACCGATGAAATGGTGAACGATGGGATGGTCAGAGGCTTTATGCAATACATGAAACATCAGGCGAAAGCGGCTCCTGTCCAAAATGCAGGTGGAAACACTGACAACTCTCGGATGGTCACCGCTAAGCAATTCAAGGAACTTGGACCACCGAAGTTTTTGGGAAAGCTAGAACCACTTATGTCAGAGACATGGTTAAAGCAGATCACCAAGATATTTGATGTCTTGGGATGCTCAGAGGAGCAAAAGGTTCCTTTCGCCACCTTTATGTTGCGTGAAGAGGCAGATTACTGGTGGGAATCTGTAAAATGTACCCAGCCTGACGCACTCAATATGTCTTGGGAGAAGTTCCAAGAGCTGTTCAACGACAAGTACTTTCCCAAAAGTATTCGTCACATGGAGGAGGTGGAGTTTATCAAGTTAGAGCAAAACAATATGACTGTGTCGCAATACGAGGCTAAATTTGCGGAGTTATCCCGGTTTGCATCCCATTTGGTCGATAATGAGGAGCGAATGACGCGAATGTTTCTGCGAGGTTTGAAATCCGATATACGTCAATACCTCATTTCTCACAAACTTTGTTTATATTCAGATGTAGTGAATAGGGCTCTATTATTGGAGCGCGATAATGAACCAGCCCAACCAAAAGGCAACGATAATAATCGTACCGGTAGCAACGGCCATCGAAACAATGATAACCTTCGTGGGGGAAATTATCATGCCAAGAATGGTAACCACTTCGGTGGTAATCATGGCCAAGATAATAGAAGTGGAAATTTCAAGAAGAGAAGGTTCAATAATGATGGAAAGACAGCAGCATCAGCACCCATTTCAAAGGAAGGAGAACGACCGTCGGTCGTATATTTTAAATGAAGAGGGGAGGGACATATCAGTCCAAATTGTGTGATGCAGTCCAAAGCATGTTATAATTGTGGAAAAGAAGGTCACCTAGCCCGATTTTATCGTGCACCAAAGTCAAGTCCAGCTGGGACGGTGGCACCAAAGGCGGATACGAAAAAAATAATATCGGTGGTTCCAAGAAGAGCGTTTTTCGTGACTTCTCAAAAAGCGAGTAACCCGAACGAAGTTAGCACGAGTTAGTTAATTATAAATTCTTGCGAAGTCTATACCTTATTAGATACCAGTTCCACCCATTATTTTATCTCTCTTGCTTGCGTTCAACGTTTAAATTTTACCCCAGAGAAGTTAGACTTTGACTTATCGGTTGAAGCTCCGTTAGGAGAAACCTTCATTACATGTGCTATCCAAGTCTTAGATGAGAGTCACAATTTTGAATGATATTTCTATTGTTAATAAATTTCCTGGCGTATTCTTGAAGACTTCTTAGCTTACCCCGTAGCGTGAAATCGAATTTTGTATTGACCCCAGTACAAAACCCATTTCTTCAACCCATAAATATTTCTTTAACCAAAATGAACGTATAATGCGCCAAAGACATTGGCTCGAGCTGTTGAAGATTACGATCGTACCATTTAATACCATCGTGGGAAAGCGAACGTGGTAGCTGATGTGTTGAGTAAAAGATCGTATGCATTTATGAGTGCAAAGTTATTAACACAAAGACCCATTTCATATAACTTAAAAATGATGAAGATAGAGTTCAAGACTCTAGGGACCCATCTGGTGATATCAAATATACGAGTAGAATCGACTCTAGTCGATAAAGATAAAAAATTTGCTCAAACTACGCTTTTGAAGTCGATGAATGTGAAAAAGAAGGTTCAAGAGGGCGTTATTCTAGAAGCAAGAATCGATGAAGAGAGGAAATCTCAACCCTCAAATTTATTGGCCCATTTGAAATCCTTGATCGAGTAGGAACTGTGGCCTATAGACTCGTTTTATCGCCAAATATATTGCGTGTTCATAACGTTTATCACGTACCGATGTTATGTAAATATGTGGACAACCCGAACCACATTATTGATTTAGAACCGAACGAGACAGTGGAAGATTTAACGTATGAGGAATTACGTCTTAAAATCTTGAATAAGAAGGATCGTATTCAACACTCAAAGGTTATACCTCAAGAGTTAGAATCTGAAATGAAGTCAAGGTATCCTCATACATTCAAAGATACCGAATACTGACGTAAATTTCGAGGGCAAAATTTCATAAGGAGGGGAGATTGTGAGATCCCAGATTTTACGAATAAAGATTTAATTTTCTCGAATATTTTTTTTTTGAATATTATGGTATGAATTTGAGATAATGTTATAGTTGTGGGTAGTATTTATAAATTCTGCAAAGTATCCAAATTGTTATAAAATATTCGTTTGGTCGGGAAATATTCTTTTTGAAGAAGAATATTAAAACGACAGCATAATCATTAGTGGACCCCCCACAACGGAAGTAATCGTCATTCAGTAGTTAGAAAATGACAAAATATTTTACAAAAATAACGGCGGAAGTTTTCTAGTTAATACTATTGAACTACTACGGTAGTAAAAATGCACGATCACGTGTGGTTTCGTTTCAGTAAGCACACTGCGGTATTGATTATTGATGCTTATGTGAGAAGTCACTCGGTTATACTCAATTATTGCTACGGTAATTGTTGAATCATATCTCTCATATTATTGATTCGATTATTGTCACAGTATCATCTGCACAATATGTTATATTATTAAATCAATAATTGAGACGACAAAGTTATTCATATTATTAAATAGCAATATTTACAATGTCTAGAAGTTCTGTCAAGGATAGGTTTGGTCACCTAATTGCGCACCAATAGGGAGAAATCCTTATCGGAAAGCCCCCTCTTTCCTAGGAACGACCTGGTTGTTAAATATTCTGAGTTATGATATTAATGATGAATAAGTTCGTGTTGATTAAAGATGAATTTCATAGTTCCATTTTGTTGGGATTATTGGTGTTAGTTGAAATTGACATCTATTTCGATGATAATTGATGTCTGGGGGTTATATTGATAAATCAGGTAATTAATCGGGTAAATGAGCAATTAATTGCAACTAATTCACATGCTCATATAGCTATTTGTTCACATGTGTGTACTATTGAATCACATTCTTATACTATTAGGGAGGAGTTAAAAGAGATTGATGATACTTGCATGACTAAGTTAAAAATGGAGGTATAGATGGAGGTACTATACTGTAATTAATTTTTTCACATGATTAGAACTATTGAGTCACATGATTTACTATTGATTCACATGATTTACTATTAGGGGAGGTGGTGCAACTTTGATAATACTTGGATGACTGAATTAAAAATGAAAGAAAAGTTGGAGGTATTGTACTGTAATATTTCGAGCCCCAAAACATGCAATTATCGAAACTATATTTTCCTATAAATAGAAGCTCATTCTTCCTTCATTTATCACCAATTCACAAAAGCTTTAGAGCCATTATTATAAAGAGAAATTATAGAGAGAAAGAAGAAAAGAAGTCTGCTACCTCACTATTCCAGTATCCAGTCTTCTTTTGAGGTAAGGGATATTATTTGTTGTACTCGTAAGGGGTATTATTCTTTTGTATTCATAAAGAGAGCTATTGTTATTCCATTCCTTATTATTCTGTTGGAATAACCTATTAATGCGAAGTACCGCATACATGGTGAAATTCTTCTGTTATTCCATTCTTTATTATTATGTTGGAATAACCTGGTTATGCGAAGTACCACATACATGGTGAACTTCTTATGTTATTCCATTCTTTATTATTATGTTGGAATAACCTGTATATGCAAAGTACTGCATACATGGTGAAATTCTTCTATTACTCTGTTCTTTATTATTACGCCGGAATATCCATTCATGCATTTTCATGGGACTGGTTCCATTATTTATTATTCTGTCGAAATATCCTATCTGTGCGTTTACGCCCGGACTTGGTTCCTTTATTTATTATTTGGTTGAAATATCTGTTGGTGCAAATTTACCGACACGGTTCATTCTTTATTATTACATTGGAATATCCTGTCGGTCATGAATTACGCCTGACTTTGGTTCCATTCTTTATTATTCTGTTAGGAATAACCTATCTGTGCGGTCTCTATCGCATGCATGGTGAATCCTTCTATTTTTCCATTCTTTATTATTCTGTTGAAATAACCTGTCTATGTGGATTACCACATGCATGGTGATTGATCCTTTGTATTCATTCCCTATTAAATTGTGGAAATGATCTGTTTACATGGATTATGAAGAAAGTCATAATAAAAAAATGGATTAATGAAAACCATGGGTATATGTAGTATTAGTAAGTGTTATGATAAGTTATGTTGGTTATTATGTGAAAACATGAAAGTTTCTTAGAAATCACAAAGGGTTGAAAATCAAATTTTGGGGAAAATGAAACATGAAATTCAATTGACCATATCTCCTATTATATTTTGAATTTTTACGTGTGGTTAAGTGCTAGAGTTAGATCTATGAGTTTTGTAGCATCTCCAAGTGGAATCACTAGAAAAGGTATTGTAGATTTTCGTGTGGACTGATTTTAGCAAAGGAGTCAAAAGCTGGAAATTACCGAAATGCTCTTGTCAGAGGATTTTAGAAGGGCATTTTTTTACCACTTAAATTGTGAGAAAACTTTTGGCCTTTTGGGACATGAACTTATATGATATAAAGAACCTCCTATCCAAAAATGAGCTCATTCCGACTTAAAATGAGCAAGTTATGATTATTTCAATATTTAGGTTTTTCCGACGAAAAACGCTATAACCGGAGTTCTATAACTCTGATGACCATGAAATTTAAACTGGAGACTCACATTAACATGTGTAAGATCCTGCCAAGATTTGGGAATTTTTGGAGTTAAACTTGAGGTAGCTAATTTCTTAAGGAATTAATTGGAAATTGATTTTTGAAAAATAGTAAATGAATTTTAAAAATTCCTAGAAAAATATATGTTCATTATGGGACTATATTCTGCTAAATCTCAGAAAAGAAATATTTTTGGGACTGATTTGGTATTTTTCATGAAAATAGTTTAGTTACGAACATATGAGTTAAATATGTTATGTGAAGTAACAAAGTTGGAAAATAGGATTTTATGGCTCGAAAATCCTATATAAGGTATATGTAGATTGTTGATAAGGGATTTGATCATTGGTGATGAAATCTTCTGATTATGGCATTCTTTGAATGATTAAATGCATTATTTGGTAAAGTGTAAACAATTAAAATAAATTGTGTATAAGTTTAGAGGTTATTAAAATATTGTTATGATATTAATAATATTAGATTATGAGTGGTTGATAATATTTGGATAAATTTAAAGTCTTTAATATTTATCCTTGTTTTAGTTTGATTAATGCTTATATCATTGTCATCATCCTCATGTTTATATGGTGATGAAAGTTATCTTTAGCTTACGTGCGAAGATGGACTGTTGATTATTGAATTGTATATCTTTGGCTTACGTGCAAAGATGGATTGTTGATTATTGGTTTTCTTGTTGTATATCTTTGGCTTACGTGTAAAGATGGATTGTTGATTATTGGTTTTATTGTTGTATATCTTTGGCTTACGTGTAGAGATGGACTTGGTATGATTATGACCAGGGATTATTCGGTATAGTCATGACCATTGATGATTTAATGAATGTCCTTGGCCCGTAGAGCAGGGATGATTCGATGATGTGGTTTATTTATTAAGCTGAGTCTCAGCGATAAAAATTGATGAAAAATCTTTTAAATCATAGAAGATAATAGATTTTATTCTCTACTTGACTTTTCTAATGAATTACTTATTCCGCTGCAGTTAAACTTGATGTCTATTGTATTTTATCAGTTTAACATTGTTGAAGACTAATGATAATTTATTCTGCATTATCTTAGTCATAATATTTCTGACTGGGCTAGTTGAGCGCACCCTTTCCTTCACTGTTCTCTTCATGAAATGAGAATATAGCTGGGACGAGTCGGGGAACAGAGTGACGGTCCAGATGATAACATTAGTAGTCCTCACTATTCTGTTAAATAGTGTGACAATAAATGTAACGAGGACTGAATTTGAGTTTGTATACTGTCTATGAGGACTACATTGAGAATGGATATTGTCTGGAAGACAGTATTCTTGTTTAAACTCTCAGATTATGTTTTGTCATATTTTACACGACAGCTGTATAGTTAAGTTTGTATTTGTATTTTGTACCATGTATTTGGCGACTCAGAATAGGTGATGTATACCTATTTTGGGGGCATCACAGATAGTGTATAATGTTTAATGTATAAACAATATATGTTTATATCTTCCGCAATAGTTTGAACTAGTGTACCAGATTCGTGGTGATTTAGGTCCCGGATTTGGGGGCGCTACAATTATGATCTAAGAGGCAAAATATAAGGAGTTGCATAGTTGATGTAATTGACAAGAGTTGTCTACCTATTTGTTTATATATAGTCTCACTAGAATATCTTTAATTAGATATCGTCGAACTATATAAATTGAGGGTAATATAGTTTGAAGAAAATAGTGGGAGATACTAATTTAAAACAAGACCTAATTTATTTTGGTAATTAATAAAAGAATGTATGCTAAAATTTTGTTAATTAGAAATTCATTTACAGAATTTTACATTGTCTAAATTACTATCACTGCGAAGCATATTAGATGCTATTTAACCGGACCGTATTAAACGAATTGGTTAAGGAATTTGAGAATAGTTCTCACGGCTGAAAAGCTATCTTATGTACTTAATACGCCTATCCCTACAATAGTTGTAGATAATGCCTCTGAGGAAGACATTTCTACTCTTAGAAAGTGACAAGATGATGCACAGTTTGCTCAATGCATCATTCTCGCATCCATGAGTAATGAGCTTCAGCTTCAACATGAAACTATAGATGCTCCTACTATACTCCTGCACATTAAGTAGTTGATGGTGAGGAAAGTAGGTTTGATAGATATCAAATATCTAAGGAGCTCTTCTGATCTAGAATGACCAATGACACTACAGTATAAACAAAGTCCTTAACATGATCATTTTGATTGAACAATAAGGACAACGGGTTTTCTCATGGATGGAGAGTTAACCCAAGATTTGATCTTGTTGTTACTCTGGACTCCTTCTCACAATTGTTGTGGATTTTTCTTATGAACAAGCTAGATATCAGCTTCGCTGATTTGCTTAACATGTTGAAAAATGTTGAGAGATACTTTCCAACCAAGAAAGACCAAGTCTTACTGATAGGGGCCAAAGGATCTTCTAAAAAGAAGAATGATTCAAAAAAGGTAAATAGAAAGGCAAAAACAAAGGATAATAAGAACATAACTGATACAGATAGTAAAAGGAGTTTGCTTCCACTGCAATAAGCCTAGACACTAGAAAAGAAACTACGAGAAGTATCACGTAGAGTCGAACCAGAAGAAGCTTAGTGAAGCTTCGGTTATAAATATAGTTTTGTTAATGATTTAAATAAATTTTTCTTTAAGTCAAGGTTCTACTTGGGTATTAGATACTGGCTTTGGTTATCATAAATATAGATTTATGAAGGGACCAAGCAGAAGTAGAAAACTAAACAAGAGACAAGTAATCCTAAGTGTGGAAATGAAGTAAAGGTTGTTGCATCAGCAGTAGGAACTTATAGTTTAGCATAGCCTACGGGCAAGTCTATTAAGCCAATACGTTGTTATTGTATTCCAGTTCTCGTCAGAAACATTATTTCCATTTTATTGTTGGACAATGAAATCTTTGGTATTATATTTAAGAACAATTATTGTTTTATTTATAATAATAATGTTTTGTATAGAACTAGAATATTATTTAATGGATTTTGTATAGTTGACTTACGTGAAAATAATTTTGCATATTGAACAAATTGGTATAAGAAAAGGAGATGATCATTCAAAGAGTTGAATGTGTGTATTTGATGAAATACAAGTGTGAATTATTTGAAAGGTTTAAAGTATTCAGAAGTGAAATAAATTGGCAAAGTATTAGGATTCTTTGATCGGATCAAGGAAAAAATATTTGTGCAATGAGCTTTTAGATAATCTCAAATGGTTTTCTCAAAATGGATGCCTCTTGATACGCAATAAGTGATTGATGTATCTTAAAGGAAAAATCGTACCTTGTTGGGCATGGTGCGGTTCATAATGATTTTACCGACATTCCAGTATCCTTTTGGGATAATGTCCTAGAAATGGCTACACATCTACGAAAAAGGTAACCTCAAAATCCGGCCACAAGACTCTATAAAAGTTATGAACAGGAAAGATTCCTAATTTTAAGTATGTTAAGATAAGGGGTTGTCCAGCTTATGTGAAAAGGTTTCAAAGGATAAGCTTAGGACAAGATTTGACAAGTACAAATTTGTGGGATATCCTAAAGTAAGTTTAAGGTATATATTTTATAATCCTACTTAACAAAAGGTATTTGTTGTGAACATGTTGCCTTTTATGATAAAGATGTTTATCATTGAAGGGGCTAGTGAGAGGATAATAGATCTTGAAGAGCTCAAGAACCACAAAACACTATAACTTAAATAAGAGGAACCTGTAGATATACATATTGTACCACAACTGAATTGTAGATCTAGAATAGTACCAAAGATACATAGGAGGTATAGATTTGACATAAATGATGATGATGATGATGAGGTACACATCATAGATGATGATGATCCAGTTACATACGATGATGTAAGAGTTGTAGACACTCAGAGAAAGGGATTGAAGCAAGCTTCTCAAAAATGGAACATTCGATTTGATGGGATAATCAAAAGAGTTTGATTTTATCAAAAACAAGAATGAACCTAGTGTATACAAAAGGGTCAGTGGGAGCGTCGTGACATTCCTAGTATTATATGTTGATATACTACGGATCAGGAATGACATGCCAATGCTAGAATCAGTAAAGATGAAGCTGTCTACACATTCCTCCATAAATTATTTGGGAAGAGTATTTTAATTGGGGATACAAATCTATATAGATAGATTTAAGAGGATGCTCGACTTAACCAAAGGAACGTATATTCATTTGATGCTAAAGTCGTTTAGCATGGAAAACTCCAAGAGATGTCTCATGTTGATGAGCCATGGAGTGTATCTCTCTTAATAGTCCCTATAGACTCCTGAAAAGAGAGATCATATGAGTGACAATCATGTATACAATGAAATATTCAAGACCGATGTTGATTGGTCATATTCTAGAGAAGATCACTATAAGACAGTGAAAAACATCTTAAAGTACTTAATCGACACTAAGGATGTTATTAAAATTTATGGTGCGTCTAAATTAAAACTAGAGGGCGTAACAGTCTCAAGTTTTTTCAGACAGACCAGGAGGACAAAAAATCCTCTTTAAGATAAAGTGTTACCTTGAACAGTGGTGTAGTGAATTGGAAAGGTTTCAAACAACAAAGAGTTACTGGTTTAGTGATAAAGAAAAGTATATAGCTATAAATGAAGCCGCAAGTTGATTATTTGGATGAAAAGATCATTACAGAACTAGGAATAGTTCCTAAGTCTCATCTTGGATCTAAACATGTGTTGTGACACTTTCATTTGATTATAGGAATCATTGAAAGATGAGAATCACTATAGAGATAGTGGACTCTCAAGAACAACATTACATATCCATTAACTAAAGTTTATCCAACATTAGTGGTGGGCCCTCATATCGGCAAGGAGACTGGTGAAGGGAGTGGATCGAAGATATCATCCTTGCCGACTATCACGGTGGAAGATATTTCATAGGAAATTAAATACTGTATAATACTGTACGCTACAGTGCCCGCACAACCAACACGGGACATTAAATACTGTATAATACTGTATAATCTTATTATTCTGCCGTTAGAAGATATCGAGAAAGTGATTATATATTAAAATAATGCGTTACAGGACTTCCTAATTCGAGACCTCTGCTTGACCATTAGTTTGGGGATGGTACGCGGCTGCAATCTTATGTCGGACCCCATACTTTGTAAGCAATTTAGTGAATTGCTTATTACAGAAGTGAGTTCCCTCATCACTAATTATCGCCCTCGATTTTCCAAATCGTGTGAAAATATTCTTCTTCAAGAACCGAAGTACCACCTTAGCATCGTTCGAGGGTAAGGCTGCAGCTTCTACCTATTTCAAAACATAGTCTACCGCTAACAGAATGTACTGATTATTGAATGAGGATGGGAAGGGTCCCATAAAGTCAATTCCCCACACATCGAATAACTCCACCTCCAAAATGGTATTAAGCGGCATTTCATTGCGTTTGGAGATATTGCCTACTCGTTGACACCGATCACATTTTTGCACATAGAGATATGCATCTTTGAATAGGGAAGGCCAGAAAAAAACCCGACTGCAACACTTTGGCTACTGTTCTATCACCCGCGTAATAACCTCCGTAATCTGATGAGTGGCAATGATATAATGTGTTATCCATCTCCTCTTGTGGAACACATCGTCTAATCATTTGGTCTGCACAAGCCTTAAATAGAAACGGTTCTTCCCAAAAGTATTGTCGGACATCGTGGAGGAACTGTTTCCATTGTTGCGAGTTCAATTTCGGAGGTAACACATGACTAACCAGATAATTCACAAAATTTACGTACCAAGGCACGGTCGTTGTTACTCGAAGAAGTTGTTCATCAGGAAACCTCTCATTAATCATGACTTCGTCTTTTTGCTGAACCTTCGCATTTTCTAAATGAGAAAGATGATCCGCCACCTGGTTCTCGGTACCTTTTTTATCTCGGATCTCCAAGTTAAATTCTTATAGCAAAAAGTACCCCATGATAATTAAGCATGACTTGGCATCTTTCTTCTTAATCAAATACTTAATATTTGAATGATCGGTGTAGACAATTACCTTTGTCCCTATGAGATATGCTCGAACTTGTCGAAGGCAAACATGTGGCGCCCCAAAATAGGTATACATCACCTATTACGAGTTGTCAATACATGATGCGAAACAACTACAACTTTATTATTACAATAGTAAAAGCGTGAGTTTGAATACAAATATTATCTTCTAGACAATATCTATACTCAAATAAATCCTCATCACATTTATTGATACATTATTTTACAAAATGGTGAGGACTACTAAACAATCCTTTCTAAAACCTTCATTCCATACCCAGGCTCGTACTATTTATATTCTCGCCTCACGAGAAAAATGGAACAAAAAGGAAAAGGGTGAGCTCAACTAGCTCGATAAAGAATATTATGACTAAGATAATATACAACAAATTATCGTTAGTCTTGACGAGGGAAAAATATAATAGAATCTGATAGACAACAAATTTTAAATCAATATTACATGATGAAATAATAATTCATTAGAAGAGTTAAGTAGAGAATGCAAACTACTATCTTCTATGTATGAATTTAAAAGTTCATCGTCTATCTTTTATCCTGTAACATCAATCGATATACATACGGAATCAAATATTCATCTTTGCACTCTGAGGCCAAAGATATTCATCGATTAAGTCGTATTCATTTAAACACATTTCATCTTTGCACTACTGGGCCAAAAGATATTCTTGAAATCATTCATCTTTGCACTACGGGCAAAGATATTCTTAAGAAATCATTCATCTTTGCACTACTGGGCCAAAGATATTCCATAATATCATCATTTAAGGGCGAGGATGATGAAAAATATTTTTTTAAAAGCGAATCGAGTGAAACAAAATGACAAGGATTAAGGATTAAGGATTAGTACTTGGTTTTATCCACGTCCAAAAAAATACCTCAAAAATAATCATAGTGGTGTAAAATTCGAGAATGATCAAAACATGGATACAATCGAGTTAGTATCCGAATAGATGTTTTAGACGAAAAGAAGAAATTTTATTTTTGATTGAATAATAGAGTATCGTGAATAGTCTTAGTATCGTGAATAGTGCCATATCGTGAATAGTAACTCAAACACCAAAAGATAGAAATTCCACAAAAACATCTTTCACGCTACATGAATAGTACTCGTGAATAGTAACTTCGTGAATAGTAACTGAATAGTAACTTCGTGAATAGTAACTTCGTGAATAGTAACTCATGAATAGTAACCCATGAATAGTAACCCAGAGCATGAAAAAGTTCCAAATTTGATAAAAACTTGGATCAATATTTGACATAATGATATTGAAGAAATAATATCATTCTGAAAAAAAAATATCCTTACCTCGAAAGATCGGTACTTTAGTTAGAATCTAAGGGATATAGTCTTTGAAGGAACTTGCAAGTCTAGCAATACTCAAAGTATACTCAAAATACTCACAAGAATCGCTCGATAATATAGAGAGAAAACTTGATTTACGGTGTGATTTTCAATTCTAACCTAAGCACCTATTTATAGGAAAATGCTTAGAACACCAAAGCGAAAATTTAATAAAATAATATATATTTTTTAAAAATATTCAAGCCCACCTTAGAAATCTGATTTCAGATCATTTATAACACATATGAGCCACTCAATTACAACAAAAAACGTTTTCTTATAAAAAATATTTTAAACTCCCAAAATCAATTATTTGAACTTCAAAACTTCAATAATTCATAATAAATAGCCCTTTCATCAGAGAAAATTCGAATCTCACTTGAGTTTTTATAGGAATTTCAATTCTCTACAACTTTACAGAAGAAAGTTTTCCAAATTCCAAACAGAAATTGACCGAAATCCACAAGCAGGCGATTTTACATTTATAATCAAATTTCGATCGATAAATGGGGTCCACAGACATGTTTAACATGTTTTAAACATTTATTGCAACAAAAATACTCCTCCTCCTCGTATACTCATATATCCCACATTCGTTGTAAAAATATCACCATTATTATATTATTAAAATATAATAATATATTTAAATGAATTATTTTATCGAGAAAAAGATAAAATTTCAATTTTCAACAATTGTCATTTAAAAATTTTCTCCATCTATATCCACATAAAATCAATATTTTTCTCATCATATGAATCAATAATTAATTATTCACAAATAATATTCTGAGAATCTGATATAATGAACGGCGGTTCAGGAAAGAGGGGCTTTCGATAAAATTTCTCTCTTCTTGGTGGCATGATTAGGTGACCAAACCTCTCCTTAAGCGAGAACTTTCTAGACATTGCCAATAATGTTATCTAATAATATTATTAGGATAATATGAATTATTGTTTCGATATGAAAAAAATCTTGTGTAATGTGTGATTATTGAAACAATGACAATATAAAATATCAATGACAATTATTAACTCGATAAAATCTTTGAGCGATAATTCTGTAACCATTATTGAGTAGTGCCTTCTTACGTAAGAATCAATAATTGGTGCAATCTGGTGTCTTCTTGTTCAACAACAGCAGCGTATTAGTGTGTTTTAACCCACCGGGTATTCCAACGATATTACTTGGTAACAACTTCTGCCTTAGTTATTTAAAAACAACTTATATTTGTCGTTTTCTTCATCCAATCGCTTTTAGTTATGGGGGCCCATGCATGGCTGCGCGTAAATACGAATATTCCAAGCGATCACGAATATTCCACGACCAAACGAATATTCCCAAACGATAATGAATATTTTATAACCACTTGCTTATTTTGAAATATTTGCGTATTTAACCCTTAACTATCCACATTAATCAAATCAACCCTTACTATTTCAAAATAATAAATAAAGGAAATTCCTTTTTATTTAAAAATTTTGGGGTCTTACAACCTCCCCTCCTTATGAAATTTCGTCCTCGAAATGGTTGCGTCGTACACAGTGTTTGAAAAGGTGAGGATACCCTCGCTTTCATTTCGTTTCAATTCCCGGTCATTTCCTCTATAGCATGATTCCTCCACAAAACTTTAACTTGTGGTATGACCTTTCTTGGCGTGGGACATGCTCCTTCTATCCAAGATCTTGGTGGTACCTCCTCATACGTTAAGTCTTCTTGGCTATCTCGTCCGGTTCTAACTTCGATAGCGTGGTTTGGGTCTTTCACATATTCTGAAATGCGGATATATGAAACACATTATGAACACGAGACATACTTTCGAAGAGTGCTGAGTCTATAGGCTACATTTCCTACTCGGTCGAGAATTTGAAATGGACCGATAAATCGTGGATTGAGCTTTCCTCTCTTCCCAAATCTTGTAACTCCCTTCCATGGAGCGACTTCATGACAATCATGATCCCTACATTAAATTCCCGTCCTTTCGATGAAGATCCGCATAACTCTTTTGTCGATCTTGTCTTGGTTTGTATCGTTGTCGAATCATTTGGATCTTTTCGGTGGTCAATACGTACTTAACTTCGGGTCCCAACAATGTTGCTTCACCCACCTCATCCCAACATATTGGAAGCGACATTTTCGTCCATATAATGCTTGAATGGAGCCACACTATACTTGCACGATAAGCTTTGTTGTTGTAGGAGAATTCCGATGGTAAATACTTATCCAACTACCCTTGAAGTCTAGGACACGAGTCTTAATAGATCTTCAAGAGTTTGAATAGTCCTCTCGATTGTCCGTCTGGTTTGGGGATGGTATCTGCGAACTAAATCGCAAATCCGTGCCCGTAGCTTTTTGCAAGCTAACCCAAAATCTTGAAGTGAATCTTGGGTCACGATCCAAAACTATGGATACTGGGCATGCCATCTGACCTCACAATCTCATTCACGTACGTACTAGCAAGGCGTTCGAGGAATAAGTCTCCGTATCGGCAAGAAATGAAAGCGGACTTGGTTAATCTATCAACAATAACCCAAATAGCATTGATGCCTTGAGAAACCGTAGGAAGACCCGTGTGAAATCCATAGTAATGTGTTCCCACTTCCATTAGGAATCTCAAGTGGTTGCAACGGACCCTTAGGTACAAGATGCTCGCCTTTACCGTTAGCAAGTTAAACACATCGAGATAAACTTTGCAATCTCTCTCTTCGTATTGTTCCACCAAAATGTATGCCGAAGATCACGATACATTTTAGTACTTCGAGGATGGATTGCAAATGGCGTATTGTGTGCCTCCATCATAATCTTGTACTTCAAATCAGTCGTTAGGAACACAAAGTCTAGAGTGGACTCGAAGTATTCCTTCTTCATCGATTCTCGCTTAGGAATAGCTCCTTCTTGTACTTTCTTCTTCATGCGCGCATCATTTCTCAAGATTCGGTGGCTTGAGCGACCTTAACTTTTTCTATTAAAGTTGGTTCTGTCGTATACTTGACATCATCGCTTTTCGTTCCGCATATGATCTTCTACTCGATGCGTCGGCTACCACGTTTGCTTTACCCGGGATGGTATTGAATAGTGTGGTCGTAGTCTTTCAATAGCTCGAGCCAGCGTCATTTGCCGCATGTTGAGTTCTTTTGAGTGAAGAAATATTTAAGGCTTTTATGGTGCGAATATATCTCCACTTTCTCCCCATATAGATAGTGCCTCCATATTTTTAAGTAGCAGCATTTGCTGCTTGACTCTAGATCATGAGTAGGATAATTCCTCTCATACTCTTTAAGTTGTCGCGAGGCATAGGCTATGACTTTCCCACGTTGCATGAGAACACATCCTAACCCTTTGCACGAAGCATCATTTGTAGATAACAAATCCATCGAACCGGATGGTATTGTTAGAACAGTCTTAGAAATAAGTCTCCTCTTAAGCTCTTGGAAACTTTTCTCGCATTCTTCGCTCCAAGCGAATTTTGTATCCTTAGAGTTAATTTGAGTTAATGGAGTAGCGATTAGAAAACCCTTCCACGAATCTCAGATAATAACCGGCTAAGCCCAAAAAGCTACGTACTTGATCACCGACTTGGTTGCTCGACTTTGTATTGCTTCAATCTTGGCCGGATCAGCGGATACTCCGTGTTTCGACACCACGTGCCCAAGGAATGCTACTTCCTCAAGCGAACTCGCATTTCTTCAATTTGGCATATAGTTGGTTTTCACGAAGCCTTTGGAGTACCGACTTCAAATGGTGCTCATGATCTTCACGGCTTTTGGAATATATGAGGATGTCATCAATAAAACAACAACGAATTGATCAAATATTCCTTGAATACTCGGTTCATCATATCCATGAAAGCCATGAGGAGCATTAGTTAGTCAAGAAAGACATGACTAAGAATTCATAATGCCCGTCTAGAGTTCTAAAAGCGGTCTTTGGAATATCCTCGATTCTAATCTTGGTGATGATATCCGAGCGAAGATCGATTTTGAAAAGAATTGTGCCCTTGCTACATTTGGTCAAACAAGTCATCAATACGAGGTAGAGGATACCTATTCTTGATGGTGACATGGTTCGATTCAGATAGTCAATACAAAGTCGCATACTCCGTCTTTCTTCTTTCTGAATAAAGCAGGAGCACCCCGAGGAGATGTCTAGGGCCAGAATGAAGCCGATGTCCAACAATTTTCTGTAGTTGGACCTTTAACTCTGAAGTTCAATAGGAGCCATTCGATATGGGGTTTTAGAAATGGGCTTTGTGCGGGTTCAAGATCAATAAAGAATTCAACTTCACGTTAAGGGGTAGGCAGGAAGTTCTTGAAATCGTCGGGAAAATCGATAACAACGGGAATATTATTCAAATTTGGCGTGTCTTTATTCAAATCCATAACATGGGCTAAGAAAGCTTGACATCCAGTTTTCAATAAGCGAATAGCTTTATGATTAGATATAGCGGTGATTGATTTTAATGGTTTAGTTGCTTGAATTAAATACAATAACAGGTTGGTTAGGAATATGAAAACTAATGACCTTACGAAAACAATCAATTTTGGCATGATGAGTAGTTAACCAATCAATCCTAAAATCACATCAAAAGCAAGTATCTTTAAAGAGATAAGGTCAGCGGGTAAGGTGATGGTGCCAACTTGAATCAAACAAGATTTATAAGCGAGTGGATGTGATGAAAGTTTCTCTAACGGAGTTTCCACGAGATAGGTCGAAAGTCTAATTTCTCGAGTCAAGTTTAAGCGTTGAGCACATGCGGAGAGATAAATGAATGGGTATGCCGGTATCAAGTAAGGTATAAACTTATGAGAATTTATAAATAGCTTACCGTGATCACCTCGTTTGGGTTCCTCGCATTATGACCGGTCACAACAAGCGCTCTTCCGGAATCGTTGACTTTGACTTTTAGAGACGATCTTTTGAGTCAAAGTCCCCATTGAACTAGGTTTCGCTCTTGTCTGTACAATCTCGGCGATATGTCCTTCCTTTCCACAATTATAGCATACCTTGAGCTGTTGTGGGCGGTTTGGTGATATGTCCCTCTTTTCGCATTTGTAGCATATAATGGGTGGTCGTTCTCCTCCCTTAGAACCGATTCTTCTTGGCCTTTGTCGTCTTCACATATGGTCGTTGTTAAATCTCCTCTTTTAAAATCTCCTCGACTCGCTTCTTTATTTTCATGGCCATGATTACCACCGGAGTGGTTACCATTTTTGTCCGTCTGTTTCTTTCTCATGAGTTATCATTATTACACATTTGCGCTTATCTACAGTACGATCTGGTTGTGGTCCCTCGGTTGGCCGTACTCGTTATCTCGCTCTAATAATTGAGCCACATTTACAACATCCGAATAGAGAAAATTTATGAGAAATGAGATCTTGGCGTATCTTGGGTTTCAAACCTCTAAGAAACATCCAGCGTCATCGTTCCTCATTCTCCACCAAATGAGGTGCAAAGCACTGGATAACTCTGCAAACTTTGCCTCGTCTTTGAGACAATCGTCGTGTTGTTTTGTTCAATCGATGAACTCCACTTCCTTCGTATAGCCGAACACTTTCGGAAAGTATTTGTCATTAAATAGTTCTGAAAGCGTCTCCCAAGACATCTTTGAGTGCGGAATTTGGATGGAGTGCGCTTCCTGAGACTCCCACCGATGATGCCGCCTCGCCACGGAACATAAAGGTGGCGAATGGAACCTTCTGTTCCTCCGTGCATCCCGAGACATCGAATATCTTGGTAATTTGTTTGACCCGTGTTTTCGCCGTGATCGGATCGGCTTTCCCTTAATTACGGTGGTCCTGACTCTTTGAAGCGCTTGCATTTGTGACAACCCGTGAATTGCTATCATTTCCTCACTGTATTTTGAACACGAGTCTCCCTAAATGCGATTTTGCATGAGCGCAAAAAACTTCTAAACATCCCTCGTTCATCATCGCTTTCGATGGTGTTGTTCACGGGAGGAACATTGCCGACTGTTGCACGTTCTCCTCGTTGGTGAGTCTGAGCATCTCCACGGTCTCATTTCCATTGTTAATATTCTCGATTCGACATTCTCAAATCTTGTCATCGTAAAACAAGGGTTAATTAAGGAAATCAATATATCACATAATATCCTATATCTTGACCAACTAACAAATAAGCTTAGGTAGGACACCTTTAGCGAAGGATTTACTCGTCTCTCCCCTCTAGTTTACATTCCGAGATCTCATGGAGAGATCATATCCCTAGCTACGCTCTCGATACCAATGGTACCTATCGGTTTAGCGCGCCCCAAAATAGGTATACATCGGGGCTCTTTACTTATTACGATACGGCCCCAAAATAGGTATACATCAGATATTACGAGAATACAGATGCGAAATAACTACAACTTTATTATTACAACTTGAGTAAAAGCGTGAGTTTGAATACAAATATTATCTTACAGAACAATATCTATACTCAAATAAATCCTCATCACATTTATTGATACATTATTTTACAAAAATGGTGAGGACTACTAAACAATCCTTTCTAAAACCTTCATTCCATACCCCAGGCTTCGTACTCATTTATATTCTAGCCTCACGAGAAAAATGGAACAAAAAGGAAAAGGGTGAGCTCAACTAGCTCGATAAAGAATATTATGACTAAGATAATATCTGACAAATTATCGTTAGTCTTGACGAGGGAAAAATATAATAGAATCTGATAGACAACAAATTTTAAATCAATATTCGCGGCGGAAATAATAATTCATTAGAAGAGTTAAGTAGAGAATGCAAACTACTATCTTACATGTATGAATTTAAAAGTTCATAAATCTATCTTTTATCCTGTAACATCAATCGATATACATCGGAATCAAATATTCATCATCTTTTACTCTGAGGCGAAGATATTCATCGATTAGTCGTATTCATTTAAACACTGTTCATCTTTGCACTTCTGGCCAAAGATATTCTTGAAAATCATTCAAATCTTTGCTTCTGGGCAAAGATATTCTTAAGAAATCATTCATCTTTTTGCTTCTGGGCCGAAGATATTCCATAATATCATCATTTAAGGCGAGGATGATGAAAAATTTTTTAAAAGCGAATCGGTGAAACAAAATGATGAGGATTAAGGATTAAGGATTCGTACTTGGTTTTATCCGTCCAAAAAAATACCTCAAAAATAATCATAGTGGTGTAAAATTGAGAATGATCAAAACATGGATCTGATCGAGTTAGTATCCGAATAGATGTTTTTAGACGAAAAGAAGAAATTTTATTTTTGATTGAATAATGCAGAGTATCGTGAATAGTGTAAGTATATCGTGAATAGTCTTAGATATCGTGAATAGTAACTCAGAGCACCAAAAGATAGAAATTCCACAAAAACATCTTCACGACTTCATGAATAGTACTCGTGAATAGTAACTCGTGAATAGTAACTTCGTGAATAGTAACTCGTGAATAGTAACTCATGAATAGTAACCCATGAATAGTAACCCCGACATGAAAAAGTTCTAAATTTGAAAAAAACTTGAGATCAACATTTGACATAATGATATTGAAGAAATAATATCATTACTGAAAAAATAATATCCACTTACCTCGAAAGATCGGTACTTACAGCTAGAATCACAAGGATATAGTCTTTGAAGGAACTTGCACCGTCTAGCAATACTCAAAGTATACTCAAAATACTCACAAGAAATCGCTCGATAATATAGAGAGAAAACTTGATTTACGGTGTGATTTTCAATTCTAACCTAAGCACCTATTTATAGGAAAATGCTTAGAACACCAAAGCGAGAAAATTTAATAAAATAATAATATATTTTAAAAATATTCAAGCCCACCTTAGAAATCTGATTTCAGATCATTTATAACACATGTGAGCCACTCAATTACAACAAAAAAACGTTTTTCTTACAAAAAATATTTTAAACTCCCAAAAATCAATTATTTCGGAGCTTCGGAACTTCAATAATTCATAATAAATAGCCCTTTCATCAGAAAATTCGAATCTCGCGAGTTTTTATAGGAATTTCAATTCTCTACAACTTTGCAGAAGAAAGTTTTCCAAATTCCAAATAGAAATTGGCCGAAATCCATAAGCAGGCGATTTTACATTTATAATCAAATTTCGGTCGATAAATGGGGTCCACCAGAGCATGTTTAACATGTTTTAAACATTTATTGCAACAAAAATACTCTCCTCCTCTCGTATATACTCATATATCCCACATTCGTTGTAAAAATATCACCATTATTATATTATTAAAATATAATAATATATTTAAATGAATTATTTTATCGAGAAAAAGATAAAATTTTAATTTTCAACAATTGTCATTTAAAAATTTTCTCCATCTATATCCACATAAAATCAATATTTTTCTCATCATATGAATCAATAATTAATTATTCACAAATAATATTACTGAGAATCTGATATATTGAATGACGAGGCGGTTCAGGAAGAGGGGCTTTCGATAAGAATTTCTTCTTCTTGGTGGCATGATTAGGTGACCAAACCTCTCCTTAGGCAGAACTTTCTAGACATTGCCAATAATGTTATCTAATAATATTATTAGGATAATATGAATTATTGCCGATAATGAAAAATCTTGTGTAATGACAATTATTGAAACAATGACAATATAAAATATATCGCAGCGACAATTATTAACTTCGATAAAATCTTTGAGCGGTAATTACTGTAACCATTATTGAGTAGTGCCTTCTTACGTAAGAATCAATAATTGGTGCAATCTGGTGTCTTCTTCTTGTTGACAACGCAGCGTATTAGTGTGTTTTAACCATGAATTATTCAGCGATACTTGGTAACAACTACTACTGTAGTTATTTAAAAACAACTTATATTTTGTCGTTTTCTTCATCCAATCGCTTTTCAGTTATGGGGCCCACACATGCATTTGCTGCGTCGTAAATACGAATATTCCAAGCGAGTACGAATATTCCACGACCAAACGAATATTCCCAAGCGATAATGAATATTTTATAACCACTTGCTTATTTTGAAATATTTGCGTATTTAACCCTTAACTATCCACATTAATCAAATCAACCCTTACTATTTCAAAATAATAAATAAAGGAAATTCCTTTTTATTTAAAAATTTGAGGGTCTTACAACACTAAGACCAAATTTTCAAGCATAAGTTTAAAACTATCTTTGAACACGGAGAAGTCATCCATGATTACTTCCAAGTTTTGTTCTACCATATATGGGAAGAAGATGGCCACCATGCATCGTTGAAAAGTTGCCGAGCATTACATAAGCCAAAAGACATACTGTTTGGAATGCAAACGTCTGTAAGTAAGGGCATATTGTAAGACCAGAAATTTTTAAATAAAAAGGAATTTCCTTTATTTATTATTTTGAAATAGTAAGGGTTGATTTGATTAATGTGGATAGTAAAGGGTTAATACGCAAATATTTCAAAATAAGCAAGTGGTTATAAAATATTCATTATCGTCGGGGAATATTCATTTGGTCGTGGAATATTAAATGTATCGGGAATATTAAATGCATGAATAATATGGGGCCCATAATAAAGCGATTGGATGAAGAAAGCGACAAATATAAGTTGTTTTTAAATAACAGGCGTAGTTATGTTGGATTATCTTGTTGGAATACCCGGTGGTTAAAACACACTAATCTGGCGTTGTTGAAGCGAATAACACCGGTATTGCACCAATTATTGATTCTTACGTGAAGGCACTACTCAATAATGGTTACGATAATTATTGTTCGATATTTTATTGAGTTAATAATTCTTTGCGTTGATATTTTATATTCTTTGTTGTTTCAATAATTGTCATTACACGTATTTTTCATTATCGAAACAATAATTCATATTATCTGAATAATATTATTAGATAACATTATTGGAAATGTCTAGAAAGTTACATCTAAGGAGAGGTTTGGTCACCTAATTAGCGCCTTGATGAAGAAATTCTTATTGGAAAGCCCCTCTCTTCTGGGAGCGCACGGTTGTCAATATTGTGATTACGTAATATTATTTGTGAATAATTAATTATTGATTTATATGATGAGGAAAATATTGATTTTATGTGGATATAGATGGAGAAAATTTTAAAATGACAATTGTTGAAAATTAATATTTTATCTTTACGATAAAATAATTCATTTAAATATATTATTTTAATAATATATTAACGGTGATATTTTTACAACGAATGTGGGATATATGAGTATCTGAGGAGGAAGAGTATTTTGTTGCAATAAATGTTTAAAACATGTTAAACATGTCTGGTGGACCCCATTTATTGATTTGAAATTTGATTATAACTGTAAAATCGCTTGGTTTGTGGATTTGGTCAATTACATTTGGAATTTGGAAAAACTTTCTTCTGCAAAGTTGTAGAGAATTGAATTTCCTATAAAAACTAGCGAGATTCAAATTTTTACGATGAAAGGGCTATTTATTATGAATTATTGAAGTTCAAGTTCAAATAATTGATTTTTGTAAGTTTTAATTATTTATTTTATGAAAAACGTTTTTTATCATTTCTTTCTAGAAGGTTGGCATGTGGGAAATGTTGGGATCTGATTTCCAAAGAGACATAGGAAATTTATTAATAATAATATATTTTATTAAATTTTACGCTTTGGTGTTCTAAGCATTTTTCTATAAATAGGGTGCTTAGGTTAGAATTGAAAATCACACCGTAAATCGAAGTTTTTCTCTCTATATTATCGGCGTATTCTTGTGAGTATTTTGAGTATACTTTGAGTATTGCTATACGGTGCAAGTCCAAGTCATAGCCTTTATATCAGGTGTTTCAATTTGTAAATCTTGATCTTCGAGGTAAGGGATGTTATTTTTTTCTCAAATGATATTATTTCTTCAATATCATTATCTTTGAAATGTTGATCTCAAGTTTTATCAAATTTGGAACTTTTTCATGTCGGGGTTACTATTCATGAGTTACTATTCATGAGTTACTATTCACGAAGTTATTATTCATGAGTTACTATTCACGATTCTTATTCACGAGTACTATTCATGAAGCGTGAAGATGTTTTTTGTGGAATTTCTATCTTTTGGTGTCTGAAGTTACTATTCACGATACGACTTTATTCACGATATCTGAAGACTATTCACGATATCTGATCTTATTCAATAGAAAATAAAATTTCTTCTTTTCGTCAAAACATCTATTCGGATACTAACTCGATTGTATCCATGTTTTGATCATTCTTGAATTTTACACCACTATGATTATTTTTGAGGTATTTTTTTGGGCGTGGATAAAACCAAGTACTAATCCTTAATCCTTAATCCTTGTCATTTTGTTTCTTTGGATTCGTTTCTTTAAAAAAATATTTTTCATCATCCTCGGTCTTAAATGATGATATTATGGAATATCTTTGGCACTTAGTGCAATGAATGATTTCTGAATGATATCTTAAGAATATCTTTGTAGTGCAAAGATGAATGATTTCTGAAGAATATCTTTGGCCCAAGTAGTGCAAAGATGAGCAGTGTTTAAATGAACATGACTAATGATGAATATCTTTGGCTCAGAAAGTGCAAAGATGAATATTTGATTCCAGATGTATATTGATTGATGTTCTGAGGATAAAAGATGAGCGATGAACTTTTAAATTCATACATAGAAGATAGTAGTTTGCATTCTCTACTTAACTCTTCTAATGAATTATTATTTCATTGCGAATATTGATTTAAAATTTGTTGTCTATTGTATTCTATTATATTTTTTTCCTGTTGAAGACTAACGATAATTTGTTGTATATTATCTTAGTCATAATATTCTTTTTCGAGCTAGTTGAGCTCACCCTTTTCCTTTTTGTTCCATTTTTCTCGTGAGGCGAGAATATAGCGAGTACAGTCGGGGTATGGAATGAAGGTTTTAGAAAGGATTGTTTAGTAGTCCTCACCATTTTTGTAAAATAATGTATCAATAAATGTGATGAGGATTTATTTGAGTATAGATATTGTCTAGAAGATAATATTTGTATTCAAACTCACGCTTTTCTTGTTGTAATAATAAAGTTGTAGTTGTTTACGTACCGTATCTTGACAACTCGGAATAGGTGATGTATACTATTTTGGGGGCGCCACGGTTGGTATCGAGCTTAGGGATATGATCTCTGGCGGAGATCGGGGAATAGAACTAGGAGGGAGAGGCGAGTAAATCCTTCGCTAGTGTGTCCTACCTAAGCTTATTTGTTAGTTGGTCGGTATATAGGGATATTATGTGATATATTGATTTCCTTAATTAACCCTTGTTTTATGGCGGTATTTGAGAATGTCATGAGAATATTAACAATGGAAATGAGACCGTGGAGATACTGTACTCACCAACGAGGAGGACGCGTGCAACGAAAGTGGCAATGTTCCTCCCGTGAACAAACACCATTGAGCGAGATGATGAGCGAGGGGATGTTTAGAAGTTTTTGCAGTTCATGCAAAATTAGACGAGGAGACTCGTGTTCAAAATACAGGAGGAAATGATAGCAATTCACGGGTTATCACGACCAAGCAGTTCAAAGAGTTGGGACCACCGAATTTAAGGGAAAGCCGGATCCGATCATGGCGGAAACATGGGTCAAAACAAATTACCAAGATATTCGATGTCTTGGGATGCACGAAGAACAGAAGGTTCCATTCGCCACCTTTATGTTCCGTGGCGAGGCGAGACTCTTGGTGGGGAGTCTCGTGAAGCGTACCATCCAACCCGCTTTTCGGCATGTCTTGGGAGACGTTTGAAGCTATTTAATGACAAATACTTTCACGAAAGTGTTAATGCTATATGAAGGAAGTGGAGTTCATCGATTGAACAAAACAACATGACGGTGTCTCGATGAGGCAAAGTTTGCAGAGTTATCCGTGTTTGCACCTCATTTGGTGGAGAATGAGGAGCGTATGACGCGGATGTTTCTTAGAGGTTTGAAACCCGGCATACGTCGATATCTCATTTCTCATAAATTTTCTCTTTATTGAGATGTTGTAAATGCAGGCTCAATTATTAGAGCGAGATAACGAGTACGGTCAACCGAGGACCACAACGAGGATCGTATCGAGAGATAACGATCAACAGAATAATGATAACTGCGGAGAAAGAAAGCAGATTTGACGAAATGGTAACCACTCGGTGGTAATCATGGCCATGAAAATAGAAAAGCGAGTCGGGAGGAGATTTTAAAAGAGGAGATTTAATTGGCGACCATGTGAAGATGATGCGATTAATAAGAATCGGTTCTAGGGAGGAGAACGACCACCCATCATATGCTACAAATGCGAAAAGAGGACATATCGGTCAAAGCGCCCACAACAGTTCAAGGTATGCTATAATTGTGGAAAGGAAGGACATATCGCTCGAGATTCTGATGAGCGAAACCTAGTTCAATGGGGACGGTGACTCAAAAAGATCATCCCGTAAAAGTCAAAGTCAACGATTACGGGAAGAAGCGTTTGTTGTGGATCGGTCATAATGCGAGGAACCCAAACGAGGTGATCACGGTAAGCTATTTATAAATTCTTCTCAAGTTTATACCTTACTTGATCTGGGTGTTACCCATTCATTTATCTCCGCATGTGCTCAACGTTTAAACTTGACTCAGGAGAAATTTGACTTTGACTATCTGTGGAAACTCCGTTAGAGAAACTTTCATCACATCCATTGTTTATAAATCTTGTTTGATTCAAGTTGGCACCATTACCTTACATTGACCTTATCTCTTTAAAGATACTTGCTTTTGATGTGATTTTAGGGATTGATTGGTTAACTACTCATCATGCCAAAATTGATTGTTTTCGTAAGGTTGTTAGTTTTCATATTCTAACCAACCCGTTATTTAATTCAAGCAACTAAACCATTAAAATCGATCAACATCATATCTAATCATAAAGCTATTCGTTTATTAAAAACGGATGTTAAGCTTTCCTAGCCCATGTTATGGATTTGAATAAAGACACGCCAAATTTGAATAATATTCTGTTGTTATTGACTTTCCGACGTATTTCGAAGAACTTCTTGGTCACCCCGAACGTGAAGTTGAATTCTTTATTGATCTTGAACACGGTACAAAGCCCATTTTAAAACCCCATATCGAATGGCTCCTATTGAACTTGAAGTTAAAGGTCCAACTCTGAGAATTGTTGGACATCGGTTTCATCTGATCCTAGTACATCTCCTTGGGGTGCTCTCTGTTTTATTCAGAGAAGAAGAAGAAAGCGGGAGTATGCGACTTTTATTGACTATCGGAATTGAACCATGTCACCATCAAGAATAGGTATCCTCTACCTCGTATTGATGACTTGTTTGACCGATTGCAAAGGGCACAATTCTTTTCAAAAATCGATCTTCGATTCCGGATATCATCACCAAGATTAGAATCGAGGATATTCCAAAGACCCGCCTTTAGAACTCGGTACGGGCATTATGAATTCTTAGTCATGTCTTTCGGACTGACTAATGCTCCTACGGCTTTCATGGATATGATGAACCGAGTATTCAAGGAATATTTGGATCAATTCGTTATCGTCTTTATTGATGACATCCTCATATATTCCAAAAGCCGTGAAGATCATGAGCACCATTTGAAGTCGGTACTCAAAGGCTTCGTGAAAACCAACTATATGCCAAATTGAAGAAATGCGAGTTCGGCGAGGAAGTAGCATTCCTTGGGCACGTGGTGTCGAAACATGGAGTATCTGTTGATCCGGCCAAGATTGAAGCAATACAAAGTTGGGAAGCAGCCGAAGTCGGTGATCAAGACGTAGCTTTTTGGGCTTAATTTGGTTATTATCGGAGATTCGTGGAAGGGTTTTCTCGAATCGCTACTCCATTAACTCACTAACTCGAGAAGGATACAAAATTCGTTTGGAGCGAAGAATGCGAGAAAGTTTCCAAGAGCTTAAGAGGAGACTTATTTCTAAGACTGTTTCTAACAATACCATCTGGTTCGGATGGATTTGTTATCTACAGCTAGTGATTCTTCAGGCAAAGGGTTAGGATGTGTTCTCATGCAACGTGGGAAAGTCATAGCCTATGCCTCGCGACAACTTAAAGAGTATGAGAGGAATTATCCTACTCATGATTTAGAGTTGGCAGTAGTCGTTTTCGCGTTAAAGATATGGAGGCACTATCTATATGGGGAGAAAGTGGAGATATATTCGCACCATAAAAGCCTTAAATATTTCTTCACTCAAAAGAACTCAACATGCGGCAGGACGTTGGCTCGAGCTATTGAAAGACTACGACCACACTATTCAATACCATCCTGGTAAAGCAAACGTGGTAGCTGACGCATTGAGTAGAAGATCATATGCGGGAACGAGTGCGATGATGTCAAGTATACGCATAGAGCCAACTTTAATAGAAAAAGTTAAGGTTGCTCAAGCCCAGACCCGAAACGATGCGTATGAAGAAGAAAGTACAAGAAGGAGCTATTCCGGAAGTGAGAATTGATGAAGAAGGAATACTTCGAGTCCACTCTAGACTTTGTGTTCCTAACGACTCTGATTTGAAGTACAAGATTATGATGGAGGCACACAATACGCCATTTGCAATCCATCCTGGAAGTACTAAAATGTATCGTGATCTTCGACATACATTTTGGTGGAACAATATGAAGAGAGAGATTGCAAAGTTTATCTCGATGTGTTTAACTTGCGGCGTGTAAAGGCGGAGCATCTTGTACCTAAGGGTCCGTTGCAACCACTTGAGATTAGGAATGGAAGTGGGGAACATATTACTATGGATTTCACGTTCATGGGTCTTCCTACGGTTTCTCAAGGCATCAATGCTATATTTGGGTTATTGTTGATAGATTAACCAAGTCTACTCATTTCTTGCCGATCACGGAGACTTATTCCTTGAACGTCTTGCTAGTATGTACGTGAATGAGATTGTGAGGTTGCATGGCATGCCCTGTATCCATAGTTTGGATCGTGGCCCAAGATTCACTTCAAGATTTTGGGTTAGCTTGCAAAAGCTATGGAGCGCAGATTTGCGATTTAGTTCGCATACCATCCCCAAACGGACAGACAATCAGAGAGGACTATTCAAACTCTTGAAGATCTATTAAGACTCTGTGTCTTAGACTTCAAGGGTAGTTGGGATAAGTATTTACCATTGGTGGAATTCTCCTACAACAACAGTTATCAGGCAAGTATAGGTGTGGCTCCATTTGAAGCATTATATGGACGAAAATGTCGTTCTCCAATATGTTGGGATGAGGTGGGTGAAGCAACATTGTTGGGACCCGAAAGTTAGTACGTATGACTAGAAAAGATCCAAATGATTCGACAACATTATACAAAGCGGCACAAGATCGACAAAAGAGTTATGCGGATCTTCATCGAAAGGACGTGAAATTTAATGTGGGGGATCATGTATTGTTGCGAAGTTGCTCCATGGAAGGAGTTGCGAGATTTGGGAAGAGAGGAAAGCTCAATCCACGATTTATTGGTCCATTTCAAATTCTTGACCGAGTAGGAAATGTAGCCTATAGACTTGCGTTACCTCGAGTATGTCTCGTGTTCATAATGTGTTTCACATATCTGCATTTCAGTAAATATGTGAAAGACCGAACCACGTTATTGAGTTAGAACCCAGGACGAGATAGCAGAAGACTTAACGTATGAGAGGTACTTGTCAAGATCTTGGATAGGAAGGAGCATGTCCTACGCGCCAAGAAAGGTCATACCACAAGTAAAAGTTTTGTGGAGGAATCATGCTTTATAGAGGAAATGACACGGGAATTGGAAAGCGGAAATGAAAGCGAGGTATCCTCACCTTTTGAAACACCAGTGCGCGTCACGTCAATTTCGAGGACGAAATTTCATAAGGAGGGGAGGTTGTAAGACCCCGAAATTTTTAAATAAAAAGGAATTTCCTTTATTTATTATTTTGAAATAGTAAGGGTTGATTTGATTAATGTGGATAGTTAAGGGTTAAATATGCAAATATTTCAAAATAAGCAAGTGGTTATAAAATATTCATTATCGTCGGGGAATATTCGTTTGGTCGTGGAATATTCATCTTGGTCGGGGAATATTATACTGACAGTAGCATGACCATGTGGGCCCCATAACGAAAGCGATTGGATGAAGAAAACGACAAATATAAGTTGTTTTTAAATAACGGCGTAGTTGTTACCAATTATCATCGTTGGAATACCCGGTGGTTTAAAAAACACACTAATACGCCGTTGTTGAACAAGTATATTACCGGTATTGCACCAATTATTGATTCTTACGTGAAGAAGGCACTACTCAATAATGGTTACTGAAGTAATTCCGCTCAAAGATTTTATTGAGTTAATAATTCTTTGCGTTGATATTTTATATTATTGTTGTTTCAATAATTGTCATTACACGGTATTTTTCATTATCGAAACAATAATTCATATTATCCTAATAATATTATTAGATAACATTATTGGCAATGTCTAGAAAGTTACATCTAAAGGAGAGGTTTGGTCACCTAATTGCGCCGCCAAGAAGAAGAAATTCTTATTGAAAGCCCCTCTTCCTGGGAAGCGCACTCGGTTGTCAATATTGTGATTCGTAATATTATTTGTGAATAATTAATTATTGATTTATATGATGAGGAAAATATTGATTTTATGTGGATATAGATGGAGAAAATTTTTAAAATGACAATTGTTAAAATTAATATTTTATCTTTTTCTCGATAAAATTATTCATTTAAATATATTATTTTAATAATATATTAACGGTGATATTTTTACAACGAATGTGGGATATATGAGTATACGAGGAGGAAGAGTATTTTTGTTGCAATAAATGTTTAAAACATGTTAAACATGTCATTGGACCCCATTTATTGATCGAAATTTGATTATACCTTTGTAAAATCGCCTGTTTGTGGATTTCGATCAATTTCTATTTGGAATTTGGAAAAACTTTCTTTCGCAAAGTTGTAGAGAATTGAATTTCCTATAAAAACTAGCGAGATTCGAATTTTTCGATGAAAGGGCTATTTATTATGAATTATTGAAGTTCGAAGCTTCAAATAATTGATTTTTATAAGTTTTAATTATTTATTTTATGAAAAACGTTTTTATCATTTCTTTCTAGAAGGTTGGCATGTGGGAAATGTTGGGATCTGATTTCCAAAGAGGCGAGGAAATTTATTAATAATAATATATTTTATTAAATTTTCGCTTTGGTGTTCTAAGCATTTTCCTATAAATAGGTGCTTAGGTTAGAATTGAAAATCACACCGTAAACTCAAGTTTTCTCTCTATATTATCGAGCGTATTCTTATGAGTATTTTGAGTATACTTTGAGTATTGCTATACTGGTGCAAGTTCCCTTCAAGATTATACCCGTTATTCTAGCTAGAAGTACCGATCTTCGAGGTAAGGGATATTATTTTTTCGTAATGATATTATTTCTTCAATATCATTATCTTTGAAATGTTGATCCAAGTTTTTATCAAATTTAGAATTTTTTTCATGTCGGGTTACTATTCATGGGTTACTATTCATGAGTTACTATTCACGAAAGTTACTATTCATGAGTTACTATTCACGAGTTACTATTCACGAGTACTATTCATGAAGCGTGAAGATGTTTTTGTGGAATTTCTATCTTTTGGTGTCTGAGTTACTATTCACGATATCTGGCACTATTCACGATATCTGGCACTATTCACGATACTGACTATTCATAGAAAAATAAAATTTCTTCTTTTCGTCTAAAACATCTATTACGGATACTAACTCGATTGTATCCATGTTTTATCATTCTTGAATTTTACACCACTATGATTATTTTTGAGGTATTTTTTTTGGACGTGGATAAAACCAAGTACTAATCCTTAATCCTTAATCCTTGTCATTTTGTTTCACTTTGGATTCGTTTTTTAAAAAAAAATATTTTCATCATCCTCGGTCTTAAATGATGATATTATGGAATATCTTTGGCTCAGTAGTGCAAAGATGAATGATTTCTTAAGAATATCTTTGGCTCAGTGCAAAGATGAATGATTTCTGAAGAATATCTTTTGCCCGTAGTAGTAAAGATGAACAAGTGTTTAAATGAACATGACTAATCGATGAATATCTTTGGCACGTAGTGCAAAGATGAATATTTGATTCCATATGTATATATTGATTGATGTTACAGGATAAAAGATAGACGATGAACTTTTAAATTCATACATGAAGATAGTAGTTTGCATTCTCTACTTAACTCTTCTAATGAATTATTATTTTCACTGTGAATATTGATTTAAAATTTGTTGTCTATCAGATTCTATTATATTTTTCCTGTTGAAGACTAACGATAATTTGTTGTATATTATCTTAGTCATAATATTCTTTCTTGAGCTAGTTGAGCTCACCCTTTTCCTTTTTGTTCCATTTTTCTCGGGAGGCGAGAATATAATGAGTAATGCAGTCTGGGGTATGGAATGAAGGTTTTAGAAAGGATTGTTTAGTAGTCCTCACCATTTTTGTAAAATAATGTATCAATAAATGTGATGAGGATTTATTTGAGTATAGATATTGTCTAGAAGATAATATTTGTATTCAAACTCACAGTTTTACTGTTGTAATAATAAAGTTGTAGTTGTTTCTGTACCATGTATTGACAACTCAGGATAGGTGATGTATACCTATTTTGGGGGCGTCACACATATGAATATGGTTTTTTCTTGATCTTCTGGCGCTATGTCAATCTGATTATATCCGGAATATCCATCCAAAAGATAGTAGAACTGATGTCCCGCTAACCTATCCAACATCTGATCCATGAACGACAAGGGGAAGTGATCCTTACGTGTGGCTATTCAGTTTGCGGTAATCCATACATTCTCTCCAGCCTGTAACGATTCTAGTGGGGATGAGTTCATTAGATTCGTTTTTAACTACCGTCATGCCCCCTTTCTTTGGTATGCGCTATACAGGACTTACCCATAAACTGTCTGAGATTGGATAAATAATGTCGGCATCCAACCACTTTATGATCTCTTTTTTTACCACATCCTTCATAATGGGGTTTAGCCTTCTTTGCTGCTCAATGGTTTGTTTTGCTCCTTCTTCCAATAAGATCTTATGCATACAAAATAATGGACTAATTCCTCGAATATCCGCTATAGTCCATCTGATTGCTGTTTTAAACTCTCGCAATACTCTTAATAGTTTCTCTTTTTGCGTATCAGTCAAATTTATCGAAACAATAACTGGTAGGGTAGCATTTTTTCCCAAATAGGCATACTGTAGATGAGATGGTAGAGGTTTTAATTCCAACACCGGTGGCTCTTCTATCAATGGTTTGAACTTTTTCTCTTCCGTTTCAGGTTGATCAAGAGTGTCAAATGATTGTTTAATTTTCCTGGTAGCCGGTAATGCATCTAGCCATTTGACATACTCAATATCATCCTCAATATTGTAGTTGTTTATCCCGAACAAAACAGATTCTAGTGGGTCCTCTAAATAATTTTCGTTGAACTTGTGATTAACTAATTCATCCATGACATCTACCCGCAGACATTCACCCTTTTCTTTCGGAAATGTCATTGACTTAAATACATTAAACTTGTCCTTCGTTGCAGTTTGTGTCAGGCTTTCACTTTTTGTAACGAAATTCATAAGTAGTTGCAAAATTCGTTAGAAATTCGTTACAAAATTTCTAACCACTTGATTTCTCCTCATCGTGGGCAACAAAAAATTTTTGTTGCTATATTTCGTTGCCTAATATGGACCACATTCATTGGCAATAATAACTGTGTATGAAATACCAGTTCCACAGCTTCACAGTCTCTAAGTTCATTACTCAACCAATTTTTATTTTATTTTTTAAGACTTCTAGTAGCCATATATGATGTGTCGGTAGTTCATACAGGATAGGAGAGTAAACTAGTTAATTGTTATGGACTGTTATATGTATGTATATATTTCAGTTGTGTTGCAGTCACTATTTCTGTGTTCTCATGTGTGGCTAATTGTTTTACTAGATACTACTATACTAGTTAGTTATCTTTGGATTTGTATTGACTTTGTGCTTATATTTTCCAGTGAGAGGAATGATGTACTATAAGGAAGCTCTTGAACTTCAATGCTTCCTGGATTTTTTCGGGAATGATTAGTAATTATTCTTTCACCTCTTAAACTCAATCAATAGCTATGATGACTTGAAGTGAAGGTAATTATTTTTATTGACAACTGATGTTTCTTTTACAGCTATCTTTGGTGGTTACCGGACTATTGATATGAAGGAGGACCATAGAAATCTCAAGGAACGTTCCCAAGCTTTGGCAAATTTGAAGTTTACCTATGTTGTTTCTTCTCAGGTCTATGGCGCGTAGAAAAAATCCAATAATGCTCGAGATCAAAATTGTTATGCCAACATTTTGAATCTCATGCTAACTTAGGTTACAATATTTGTAGATAATTAGTTGTAGTTTATAGTGATCTCACAAATTGACAATACTCTAGGTATTGTGATTCTTTTCATGTATTCATCTTTACGTGTTGCGTATATTGATGAAAGAGAGGAAACACTCAATGGAAAATCGAAGAAGGTTTATTACTCTGTTCTTGTGAAGGGTGGGGATAAGTTAGACGAGGTAAGTAGTATAACTATTATCAAAAGTTGCAGACCGAGGGGATTAAGATTGAGAGAGGTTATAAAGGAAAATGAGTTGTTAAATATTTGTTATGATGATGTAGCGTGGCTTGTAATCTACTACCTATTATTAATAAGGGAAGCCCTGCAGACCATTGACATGAATCAGGTGAGTAAGATCTTTCTACTTTATTAGAAAAGGCTTTATCAAGTGACTAACTGCTTATATTCATGATAATTACTTTGAGGAAGCTTTTAAAATGAGAAATGTATTGGAGGAATTTCTTAAAGCTCATCATGCGCATTGAGAGAGCATAGTTTCACTGGAAGGTTTGCCGCTGTCGCTGCTCTTCATGGTCCTTCACATACCAAAGTTGGATGGGTAAACTTTTTGAACATACAAAAAAATAAAATTTCATCTACATGACTAGGCATAACTAGCTAGGCATTTGCTTTCTTTTTTCTTAAAGGTACAAATAAAGATTACAAGGACATGTGCCACATTTTAGCTAGTACTTGTGGATTATAAATGCATAGTCCTATGAAATAGACTTACTGTCAAATAAATTATGTGGTTTTACCTAAACTCACATGAACCATCTTTTTTTGTTGTGCAGTTCAATGATTTCCTAAATACCATCTTCTTATCACCCCCAACTGTTGCCTTGATGATTGCTGTGTTCCTTGACAATACACTATATATGTAGATATATACTTTGATTGAAGAACTGTGGTAGCTTTAGATGGTTAATTGTAAAGATAATGAATGATTATGTAGTGGATGATTTTATTAAGTTAATAATATTTTAGTTTTTTTTATTTTTGCCATTATTTTCTATGGGGACATTGAGCCAGCCAGGTACACAAAAAGAATGTCAAATTTTGATTTGACAACAATATAATTCGTTACCAAAGTATTGAACAAGTTTTAATATAGCAACAATTTTTTATACATTTAGCAACAAATTTTCGTTGCTAATGGCATTAAAAATATAATATTTGGCAACAAAAAATTAACCTAATAACAATGGAGAGGATATTGTTGCTAATACTAAAATAAAAGGAAACATTTTTTATCCTTGCAAATCATATCAACTTTTGTTGCACATATAAAAAATTGACAACATATAATCTCGTTGTTAATCGACCACTTTCGTTGCTATTGAAAAATAACCAGCAACAAACATTTTCGTTTCTGATTAAGCTTAATGTCGTTGCAAAAAAAAGTGTTCATTTCGTTGCCAATTAGCAGGCTTTTGTATCGAAATAAGGTTTTTAGCAACAAAATTTTAATTATTCTGTAACAATACATTTTGTTGCAAATGGATCGATGTATATGTACGAAAGCCAAATTTTGTTGCAAAATGTATTACTTTTGGCAACGAAAAAAATACGTTCGTTGCGGAACAATTAGCAACGCTCATTGCGCAACGAAAGACGCAACGACAGTAAAGTCATTGCCAAAAACCTTTAGCAACGAAATTTGGCACCTTTAGCAACGAAAATCGATTGTTGCTGAAGCCCCATTTTTTTGTAGTGAATTATGAACTATAAACCAATTATCCAAATAATCCAATTACTATGCCTACAAAATTGTTAACAGGAATTCTAAGTGTTAAAAGCCCTTTCCCAAGTGATCAGTTAACTTTTATTCAATTCAATTAATCTTGCGATATTCCTATGCAAAATAATTAAATTAAATCCATTAAGTTCCAATTCTCAATTTTTTACATGCAGTGAACAGATATTCCTATTCAATTCAAGACCCTAATTATTCGTCTCATACAAATAATCAAGCATACATGTTATCATGCCCAGTTCTAACCCTAAATTTCATCTTCCGAATTCTTCTAGAGTAACACGGTAATTACTGACAAAATAATTAATCAATACGCACAAGACATGATAAACAATTCACCTTGGCATAAATAATTGCACTAAATTAAATAAATAATTCATAGACATAAAAAGTTCAATTTGTAGTCTTAATAAAAGAATTAGTTCATAATGAAAAATAAAACCAACAATCTCATGAAAATCATCTTTAAAGAATTACACAATTTGAAAATAATAAGAAGAAGAAACTCTAAAAGAAAATCTCCTAAGCTTCAATCTTCAAGTGATTCCTGATTAGTCTCCAGTTATGATTGATGATCCTCTTTAATTTCAGCTAATTGGCCTTTATATACTCTTTTCCCTCTTGCACCAATCCTAATCCAAGTCAACATCTTAGCACCTTCTAAATCCAAGTCCAACTATTGGTCCACGCATGGACCTTGGTCAACAAAAATCGGGCTTCAGCGCCCCGGCGTTGAGATTAGGGCTGGGAGTAGCGCTCCGGCGCTAGAAGTCCAAAAAATTACAATTGTGCTATTAAATTGCTCAAAACCCCAACTCGCCCTTGC
Organism: Panax quinquefolius; assembly: GCA_020205615.1. Lineage (NCBI taxonomy): Eukaryota > Viridiplantae > Streptophyta > Magnoliopsida > Apiales > Araliaceae > Panax > Panax quinquefolius. The sequence continues at coordinate 79,474,998 of CM035155.1, forward strand.
ATTTCCTCAATTTGCAAAATAATAAATACAGTAAAAATTCTTCTAAAAGACTTGAGAATACAATAATTTAAGCCCAAGTATATCCAATTCATGGATATATTACCCAAGCATCAACATCCTCGAGGGATGGGGTTTATATTTTCTGATGCTCCTGAGGAGGAGGAAGCCGAAGAAATCTCAGAGGATGATGAGTTTAAAGCTGATGAGATGTCTAAGGAGGAGGCTACACCTGGGGCTTCTAGGCCTACTAAATATATGTCTAGTACTCAGTTTCGGAGCCTAAAATGCTACATTGATGCCCGTGACATAATTGAGGATCAAAAGTTGAAGAGGATTGCAGCGCGGCAAGACCACGCCTTTGCCACTCAAAACACCTTTAATGCTTCCTTGACAGAGGCATTTGCTAGACTGAACCCCGCTACTGCTGATCAGTTCTAGTTTCCAAGTCCCCAATCACTTCCTGCATACCCACCGTCAGATTCAGGTGTTGAGGAAGTCCCACCTCCTGCTTAGCTGCTACAGGGAAGTCCTCTTGTGCGTTATTGCTATATTTTAACAATGAGGACATTATTTGTTTTAAGTTTGGGGGAGTATGTGCATGTCTTTAGTTTTGTGTTTATGTAAGTGTTAGTATAGTTTTGCATGTGTTAGTGTCTTTTTTGTGTTTTTGCATTTGTTAGTTCATTTTAGTTCATGTTTTTCATGTTTGCATTGCATTTTTAGTTTATCATGTTGCATTGCATATTAGTTGCATTGAAGTTTAGTTTTTGCAGTTTAGTTTTTGTAGTTTAGTTTGTAAATAATAGTCTTCGTTTTTTGCTTTGAGTTATGTTATAGATAAAAAAAACTGAAAATGGAAAATCACAAAAATAGTAGTTATTTTATTGTTTATTGTGTGCATTTAGTTAGTATTTGCATGATTACAGCTTTTAGATAGTTGACGTTATTCTGTCCAATGATGAGATTAGAATTGCATAGACAAGAATTAGTATTGACAGCCAGGACTTAGATGTAATTTCATATCATGACCTAAATCTTTGCCTGTTTGAAACTCATATAATCAGGATAACACATTAAAATGACTATGTTGACTGATTGGGTTTAAATTTACACATAATTGATTTCTTAAGGAAAATTTTAGTCTTAATGAAAGAAATTCAGTAAATTAGTGGTGAAGCCTAAGATTAGGCAGAAACCTAAGTTTGAGGGAAGATTTGGGATATATCTGGAAAAAAAAGGAGAAAAAGTAATGAAAAGAAGTTCAAAAAAAGTATGAATAAACATCGTTGCTAGTTTAGTTCTGTGACCTTTATTACTTTAGTAAGTACGCCCGAGGGGATGTCTCTACATCCAGCGCCCTAAAGCCATCTAGTTTGGGAGTCGTTGGTCGAACGCTCGCTAATGGGTAGCACTGAAAAGCCTAAGAGGACTAGACATTTCACAATCATGTGTAAAATAAAAAGTGAAAAATGGGAAAAAGAGTGAAAAGCCCTCGTACGTGAATAAGAAAGCAAAAGTATCCCATATTGACTTTTAAATGTGGTATCTGTTGAGTTTTAGCCAGATCTTTCTTGTTTACAGGTTTCTTATTGTTAAATTATTTTCTTCCTTTAAAGAAGCATATTATGTATTTTATTAGAGTTACAGTCAGTTAATATGGTTGTTGAGCACCACACACTATGTCGATCATAATAGGGATTGATTTGGCAATTGGTATGAGATTATTGTTATGTCTTGGAAAGATGTGTAGTTCATGTCTATTATGATTTCTTTGAGGCAACTGAATAGACTTTGTACTATCTGATAGCTAGATTTGTAGGCATGTAGTTAGTTGCATTGCATTGCATTCTGTTGTGATTGAGGACAAGCACAATTTAAGTTTGGGGGAATTTGATGAGTGGGTTTCATACCTACGCATTGGATGCCTTTTTGGACTTAAACTGTTGCTAATCCGTCAATTTTAGTATTGTTTTATACGTTTGTATTGTGTTGTGTGCAAGTTCAATTTGTATTGACTCAAGCAAGGGTTGGTGGAAAAGTAGCAAGAAAGTGCAGCAAAGTAACTGTGATGACCCGAGAATTTAGAAAATTAATTAAAATCTTAAACGATTGAATTAAGGTCAAATAATAGACCTAGACAGAAAATAAGTGTATGGATTTGATATTTCTGTGAATAAATTTTAAAGATTTCAAAATTCTGTGAAGCATTTTGGTAGGTTTAAAATCTTTTGATGAATTATTCAGGATTAAGTATATAAGTATATATGTTCTGTGTGTATGGTCATGTATGTATACAGAATCTGGTTAAGAGTCAAGGGTTGACCAGATAAATTTTATCAGTGTCAAACCCTAATATTATTGTTGAATATCGAAGTTTAGTTAGAAAATCCTAACGACTGATAAGAAACCCTAGAAATCGGTTCTGAAAACCCTAATTTCAGTTTTGGAAATCCAAAACCCTAATTTGGAAGTTAAAAACCCTGAATTGGGAACTTAATGACTTAAGTGTATTGATTATAAACTTAATTAGGGTAAAACCTAACAAAATAGTTAGAAAACCCTAATTTGTAAAATTAGAAACCCTAATTATAATTTAAAAACCACAATTTTCTATTTTTAAATCTAACTAGAAAATCCTAGAAAAAGTTTTTTAAAAACCTTAGGTTTTAACCCTAAGGGTTTGCCCATGTTACAATTATGCCATTAAATTTAGAAATCAAATGACCATAATGCCCTTTTTGTATTTTTTTTATAAGTTGGTGTGTAGGTTTTGACTTTAGGTGATTTTTTCACCAAACCTAGTTCTAGCATGTGACTTATATCAATTATATCAGCCAGCATATCAGCCAAAATACATTGAATCAAATCTTATATGGATTAAAGAAAGAGAAAAGGCTCACTTGACTTCTCATTTTTACCAAAGCCTTCTCTCTCTAAAATTTCGGGAATGTAGAGTGAGAGTGTGTAAAATGTTAAGCTAAGATCATGTGTTAGCTCTCCAAGAACAAACATCAATGATAAGATTCTAGATCAAGGCTCAAAAAGGTATAAAAATCCTAAACTTAGAAATCTTATGATCTGATGTTAGATGTTGTTCATTATTGTTTAAAGCTGTGTAATAGGATGCCATTAATTGATCTGGGTTGTTAGATCCCAGATCCATAACATCAAAATGCTCGAAATTGAAGTTTTAGAAATCTGGAAAAGTAGAAAAATATTGATTGACAGCCGAATGTCAAAGGCCTTAGATCCTTCTCTATTTTTTGGTTTGTTGTGTTTTATGTTATGGATCTGTTCTTTGCCATGGGGACTATGATCTGGAACTTTAATCAAGCCTAGATCATGTGTAGATTGTAAGTTATTAAGGGTCAAAGTACGTTGTCCGGTACTGACTGGCTATTGCTGGGCAGCCTAGATTTGCCCAGAACGCCTAACAACGATTTTGCAGGCACTTGAACTTGCAACTTATAAGTGTTTGGACCATGTTATTGTTTGGAACTTGTAGCCCGGCATGTGAACTATACACTAAAGCCTGTAGAACAAACAGATCCGTATCAGGATCAAAGATACGACTAGTCAAACATAGGTTGACCAAACTGCTCAAGAACATTTCTGGAAAACCCAGAAATGCTCAAGAGTAAGTTTTCTAACATAGGTTGACCGACCAATATCTCTTAGATGTGCTGATTATATACTGATATAATGTGATATTATTGTACCATGTCATGCATACTACACGATTGAACCTTAATATTACACTGAGAAAGTCCAGAACTCTAGATTCAAGGTTTGCAATGTAGGTACCTTGACTGTTCTTCATTTCTGGGAAACCCAGAAATTGAAGAACAGTCTTGACATAATTTTTAATGACCAATAACTCTCTGATTTGTTGTAACTTAGCCATGAACTTAATATGTAGTTGCAGTATTACACTTATACTACAATCCTAACACCTCATGTTGCCCAGAAACCATGTGATCCAATATCTAGCACTGGTCAAAGTATGCACCTTAGTGTCTGACATGAACATTCTGGGGTTGCTGAAGAACATAATCAGCGACGATTTTGTCACTAAAGCCACTTTTAGCGACATTTAATTACTGAAAATAATTATTTTATTTAAAAATTAGAGAAAATTAGTTTTTAATTATGAAAAATACAAAATAAATTCCTAAAAATTATTTTAAAGTTCAAAAATAGGTTTTAAATTATTCTGAATATATTTCATAAATATTTAATATTTTTGGAATAATAATGATATTTAATTTATTTAATTATAATATTAAATAAATTATTTAAAAATGATTTTAATACATGAAAAAATATATTATGGTATAAGAAAATATTTTAAGTTTATTTTAGGGACTTTTAATATTTTTTGATGAATTTCATTAATAAATAAATATTAATGATAATTATTTATTTAATAAATATATTAAATAAATTATGAAAAATAGAATTAATGATTTAAAAATCATATAAAATGAATTTAGTATTATAAAAAAATTGAAGTTATAAAATATAACTTTTGATATTTTGCCATGAAAATATTAATAGCAATTAACGGATAATGGATTTAATCTGTTTAAAAATCATATAAATATTATTTTAAAGTATTAAAAATACTTTGTGATATTATAAATATAGTATAATATTATGTTATGATTTTTATTAATATTTAATGTTAAATAAATATTAATGATAAAGGAATTATATGGTATTTAAATTATATAAATGCGATATTAATGATTGAAAAATCATGATAAATGGTAATAATTATCTGAAAATTATTACGAGCTTATGAAAAATATTTTGACTGATAATAAATTATCTAAAATATCTGTGAACCAGTTTAGACTGAGTCTTAGTGATTTTAGACTCGATAATTGTCCGACTAGACCGTCGGGATGTTAGAATTTTATTGGATTCAACTCAAACATAAATAGTTTGACTTGATACCGAGTCTTAGTAGTTTATGAACTGATAGGGGTATGTGTTATGTGTTTAGGTTGTTCTATAAATATATATATATATATATATAATAGTATTATATTATGATGGTATTATTCTAATTTGTATATCGATATTATTTATATATTAGGTCTTCAGACAAAGCTTAATAAATTACGTAACAGTAATCGAGCGAACAGGCAAGTTTCCTCTAACTCGACTTTGAGTTGTTTCATTCAAATATACTTGTGGTTAATCATTGTTAATTGCTATGTCTAAGAATTGTTGAATCGTACTCTTTGCATATTGCATGTATTCATCAGGTATGAAAGGCTGATCACCTTCATTAACATTTGGTTCAGATATAATTGTTATATTCATGTTCAATGTTCGTTCAGCTATGAAAGATTTTTCATGCTAATTCTCAATTATATTATAGAATTATAGCCAGCTTATTGTTCAATTCTTTCCATCATGATATATTCTCAAATAAACTTATACTTGCTGGGCAAACTTATGCTCACCCTTGCTATATCATGATAAACATTGCAGATTAAGATGAATACGTCAGATTCAAGGAAAAGTCAAAGACAGTTCCAGCATTAGATTACATGTGCTGCTAAATTGTAACAGTTATATATGGTAATAACATTGTATGTTAGATAGGATATTGATTCAGGTATTATGTGAAGGTTCTCGACCTTGGGGAATAGTGTGTAATGTTTAATGTATAAATAATTTATGTTTATATCTCCCGCAATAGTTATAGAAATAGTATACCAGATCCGTGGTGATTTGGGACCCGAATTTGGGGCTATTACAGTTGGTATCAGAGCTGTTGGTTATGAACCTTAGGTAGGAATACCTTAGACCAATAACCGTAGTGATTAGGATAAGATCTAACTCACATAGAGTTAGTTGGTCAGTAAGATTCAAAGACGAATCTTGGCGAGTTATAAAGATACAGAGTTCCCTAACTCTGATAATAAAAGTGAACAATAGTGATAAATAGATAGAGTCTAACAGACTAAAGGTACAGGGACATGAGATCGTAAAACAAAATGATCATAGTATAGAAATGAATCGTAATATATATGATGAGATCACCCCATGATCAAATAAGGTTATGGCAGTCAGAAGGATCAATCAAATGATTGAAAATATTTACAGTAAGATTGTTGTGTGTCAGTTGTACTATGAATTGGTACAGATTCAAGAAAGGATTATGAATACGGATTAAATGAAATTCGTATTGAGAAGGGAATTAGGATTAAGTGGGGATTATAAAATGTTTGTGTCGCGCTATTTGCTATATGCATGTTGAGAGGGTGATTCTTTTCTCATGTGCATAACATATAGATAGGTTATAGGTAGAGAATATAAGGTTAAGTTGCGAGTTCTTAAAACTCACACTTAGGGTAAGTTTGACGAATGGGGTAGAATTAAGTGTGAATAAAATATTGAGGATAATAGGAATAGATAATAAGATTAGGCAATGGATTATTAGTGGAGGTATAGGTCTTCCAAATCTTCTAGCTATGCTGGATTCAAAAAATTTGACATCAAGCTAAATACGCACTATGTGCTTTTAAAAAATGAAATTTTTATTCTCAACTTCTGGTGACTATTGTGTATGCATGGACTTCGGGCCACCTACACCTCGTTACCTGTTGAGATGATAAAACAGATTGGTAATGATTTTTTAACAGTTTAAAGTATAGTCTATGCTATTTATTTTGGCTAGACGATAATGATTTGAAATATCAAAATATATTTTTATTTATCACTTATGTACCATTTAACCTGGTGCAGAGATGATAAAAAGTTGATGGAGTTATAAATACAGGAATACTTAGTGTTGAATTTGATCTAAAATTGTTATTCCACTATTGTATGATGTGTTATGACAAAGTCACTCAATGACGGCATCCTCAAACGGGCTGTTAATACAATACAACATCATGACGTCATTCTCAAAAATATTTTCAAAATTTTAATTTGCCAACGGGGTTTTGGCTATACCTAAATATTTCATTTGAATTTGATTATTGATATGAGTCTATGTTATTCGATTCAGCTAGACCAATGTTTATAAAACTCTAGGCGTTCTTTGAAAATTTTCCCGAACCAAATTGTTTTGGTGCGGAATCCGATAAGACTGAGGTAAAATTTTATACCTATGGCGTTGATTTAGAAAGCAGATCAAACCCGGTATTCTTTGGGCTAATCTTAGGACATCTGGGGCTAATCACCCTCTGTGTCTTTAGGGTATGACGATTTGCGGATGAATTTCTATAAAACCTTTTCGAAAATGAAAATTCATAGTCTATATGACTCCTCAGCGTGATTTGAATAATTTAACTCTTGTGAGTGATGTTATGGGTAGCATGTGATACTATTTATGAACGATATAAGGTGTAAGTTGATTTTCGGGGATGAATTTCTTAGAAGGAGGGGTGAATGTGACGACCTGGGAATTTAGAAAATTAATTAAAATATTAAAAGACTGAATTAAGGTCAAATAATAGACCTAGGCAGAAAATAAGTGTACGGATTTGATATTTCTGTGAAGAAATTTTAAGGATTTCAAAATTCTGTGAAAGATTTTGGTAGGTTTAAAATCTTTTGGTGAATTATTCAGGATTAAGTATATAAGTGTATATGTTCTGTGTGTATGGTCATATATGTATACAGAATCTGGTTAAGGGTCAAGGGTTGACCAGATAAATTTTATAAGTGTCAAACCCTAATATTATTGTCGAATATCGTCGCTAAGTTAGAAAACCCTAACGACTAATAAGAAACCCTAGAAATCGGTTCTGGAAACCTTAATTTCAGTTCTGAGATTCCGAAACCCTAATTCAAAAGTTAGAAACACTAAATTGGGAACTTAATGGATTAAGTGTACTGGTTATTAACTTAATTAGGGTAAAACCTAACAAAATAGTTAGAAAACCCTAATTTGTAAAATTAGAAACCCTAATTTATAATTAGGTAATTTTAATTTTAATTAGGAAATATTAATCCTAATTTTTAAGTCTTAATGTGATTAGGAAATTATAATATAATTAGGAAACCCTAATTATAATTTAAAAATCACAATTTTCTATTTTTAAATCTAATTAGAAAATCCTAAAAATTGGTTTTTAAAAACCTTAGGTTTTAACCCTAAGGGTTTGTACATGTTACAATTATGTCATTAAATTTAGAAATCAAATGACCATAATGCCCTTTTTGTATTTTGTATAAGTTGGTGTGTAGGTTTTAACTTTAGGTGAATAGTTCACCAAACCTAGTTCTAGCATGTGACTTATATCAATTATATCAGCCAACATATCAGCCAAAATACATTGAATCAAATCTTATATAGATTACGAAAGAGAAAAGGCTCACTTGACTTCTCATTTTTACCAAAGCCTTCTCTCTCTAAAATTTCAGGAATGTAGAGTGAGAGTGTGTAAAATGTTAAGCTAAGATCATGTGTTAGCTCTCCAAGAACAAACATCAATGATCAGATTCTAGATCAAGGCTTAAAAAGGTATAAAAACCCTAAACTTAGAAATCTTATGATCTGATGTTAGATGTTGTTGTTATTGTTTAAAGCTATGTAATAGGATGCCATTTAGTGATCTGGGTTGTTAGATCCCAGATCCATAACATCAAAATGCTCGAAATTGAAATTTTAGAAATCTAGAAAACTAGAAAAATATTGACTGACAGCCGAATATCAGAGGCCTTATATCCTTCTCTGTTTTTTGGTTTGTTGTGTTTTATGTTATGGATCTGTTCTCTGCCATGGGAACTATGATCCGGAACTTGAGTCAAGCCCAGATCATGTGTAGATTGTAAGTTATTAAAGAATTGAAATCGTTGGCCAAACATTGATTGGTTTGTTTCGGGTGACCCATTTGGCCGTAATTCGACAACGATTTTGCAGGCGCTTGAACTTTAAACTTTTAAGTGTTTGGAACTTGTAGCCTGGCATGTGAACTATACACTAAAGCCTTTAGAACAAACAGATCCGTATCAGGATCAAAGATACGACTGGTCAAACATAGGTTGACCAAACTGCTCAAAAACATTTCTGGAAAACCCAGAAATGCTCAAGAGCAAGTTTTATGACATAGGTTGACCGACCAATATCTCTTAGATGTGATGATGATATACTGATATAATGTGATATTATTGTACCATGTCATGCATACTACACGATTGAACCTTAATATTACTTCGAGAAAGTTCGAACTCTAGATTGAGGCTTCATGATGTAGGTACCTTCGATCGTTCTTCATTTTGTGGAAACCCAAAAATTGAAGAACAGTCCTGACATGATTTTTAATGACCAATAACTCTCTGATTTGTTGTAACTTAGCCATGAACTTAGTATGTAGTTGTAGTATTACACTTATACTACAATCCTAACACATCATGATGCCCAGAAACCTTGTGATCAAATATCTAGCACTGGTCAAAGTAAGCACCTTGGTGTTTGACATGAAAATTCTGGGTTCGCTGAAGAACACAATCAGCGACAGTTTTGTCACTAAAGCCACTTTTAGCGACATTTAATTTCTGAAAATAATTATTTTATTTAAAAATTAGAGAAAATTAGTTTTTAATTATGCAAAATACAAAATAAATGCCTAAAAATTATTTTAAAGTTCAAAAATAGGTTTTAATTATTCTGAATATATTTCATAAATATTTAATATTTTTGAAATAATAATGATATTTAATTTATTTAATTATAATATTAAATAAACTATTTAAAAATGATTTTAATACATGAAAAATCATGAAAAATTATATTATGGTATAAGAAAAAATTTTAAGTTATTTTTAAGGACTTTTAATATTTTGTGATGAATTTCATTAATAAATAAATATTAATTATGATTATTTATTTAATAAATATATTAAATAAATTATAGAAAAAAAAAGAATTAATGATATAAAAATCATATAAAAATGATTTTAGTATTATAAAAATATTTTATGTTATAAAATATAACTTTTGATATTTTGCCATGAAAATATTAATATTTTAATATTAATAGCAATTAACGGATAATGGATTTAACTATTTAAAAATCATATAAATATGATTCTAAAGTATTAATGTGACGACCCGAGAATTTAGAAAAAAAATAATTAAATCTTAAATGATGGATTAAAGGGTAAATAATAAACCTAGACTTGACATTTCTGGAAAGAAATTTTTATTGATTTAAAATTGTTGTGGTGAATTATTCAGGATTAAGTGAATAAGTGTATATGTTCTATGTATATGGTTGTATATGTGTAAAGTATGTGGTTAAGGGTCAAGGGTTGACCAGATAACTATATCAGTGTCCAAACTCTAAGTATATATTTAGAACGTCAACGTTCAATTAGAAAATTCTTACAATTTATATGAAACCCTAGAAACAGGTTCTGGAAATCCTAATTTCAGTTTCGGGAATTTGAAACCCTAATTCGGATTATCAAATCCTAATTTGAAATTAAAATGCTTTATATAAAGCTTTTGTGTATTAATTACAATCTAATTAGGGATAACCCTAATGATTATTTAGAAATTCTAATAATTAGAAACCCTAATTATTAAAAACCCTAAATTGTAAATTTGAAACCCTAATCGGTAATTAGGTAATTTTAATTTTAATTAGGAATCATTAATCCTAATAAGCAAGCTTGAAAATGATTAGTAAACTTTAATATAATTAGTAAATACTAATTATAAATTTGAAAGCTTAATTTTCCATTTTTAGTATCTTAATTTGAAAATCCTAGATTTAATTTTCAAAACCTTAGGTTTTAACCCTAAAGGTTAAACCCTAAGGGTTGTAGCCAATGTCTAATATGTCATTAAATTTAGAAAACAAATGTCCAATTTGCCCTTTGTGCATTATTAGAGGAAACATGAGAATCTTGCCAAGATATTGGGTGTTGACCAAATCTAGCTACCCCATATGACTGAATTCGGCAAATATTAGCCCCTCATACCAGCCATATCATTTGCATCCAATTATATAAATAATTGAAGAGAGAGAAAGTCATTATCTTGCCAAGTTGGTTATGTTTTGACCAAGGAATTTGTTTAGGGTTGTAGTACTACATCAGTACTACAACATTATCGCATTATACAGCCCAAATAACAACAATATATAAGTTTAAATTGTGGTCAAACATGTCATCCAGATAACTGACATGGGTTTCTAGGTTTGATGAAGAACAACCCAAAAACACCTTTAGCGACGAATTTGTCGCCCATAGCCCCTTTAGCGACAGATAATTTCTGAAATTAATTATTTTATTTAAAAATTAGAAAAAAATAGATTTTTATTATTAAAAATACATAATAAATTCCTGAAAAATATTTTAAAGTTTAAAAATGGATTTTTAATTCTTTTGAATATATTTCATTAATATTTAATATTTTTTAATATTAAAAGTATTTAATTTATTTAATTATAATATTAAATAAATTATTTAAAAATGATTTTAGTACTTGAAAATCATGAAAAATTATATTATGGTATAAGAAAATATTTTAAGTTATTTTTATGACTTTTAATATTTTGTGATGAATTTCGTTAATTAATTAATATTAATGATAATTAATTTATTTAATAAATATTTTAAATAAATTATGGAAAAATAGAATTAATGATTTAAAAATCATATAAAAATGATTTAAGTGTTATAAAAATATTTTTAAGTTATAAAATATAACTTTTGATATTTTGTCATGAAAATATTAATATTTTAGTATTAATAGCAATTATCGAGATAATGAATTTAAGCTGTTTTAAAAATCATATAAATATGATAATAAAGTATTAAAAATACTTTGATGTATTATGAATATATTATAATATCATGACATGTATTTCATTAATATTTGGTATTAAATAAATATTAATGATAAAGGAATTATGTGGTATTTAATTCATATAAATATGTTATTAATGATTGAAAAATCATGATAAATGATAATAATTATCTGAAAATGATTTCGAGCTTATGAAAATTATTTTGACTGATAATATAATTATCTAAGATAATTGCTAAGTGTTAGGCAGAGTTTAATTGAACTTAAACTTGATATTTGTCCGATTAAACCGTCGGGATGTCAGAATTGTGCCGAACTCAGCTTGGACTATAAAAGTTTGACTTGAGGTTAAGTTTTATGTGTTTTATAGACTAATAGAATTATGTGATACTGTGTTTAGGTTATTTTAAATATTGTGATGATATTATTCTAATTTGTAGATCGATATTATTTATATTAGGTTTTCAGTCAAAGCAAAATAGATTACGTAATGGTAAACATCGGAACAGGCAAGTTTTTCTTAACTCGACCTCGAGTTGTTTCATTCAGATATATTTGTGGTTAATCATTACTGATTGCCATGTCTATGAATTATTTATTCGCACTCTGTGCATAATGCATGTATTCATCAGGTATGAAAGGTTGATCACCTTCATTACCATTCGGTCTAGATATAATTGCTATGTCCATGTTCAATGTTCGTTCAACTATGAAAAATTGTTCATGCTAGTGCTCAATTATATTGTAGAATTATAGCTAGCTTATTGTTCAATTCTTTCCACCATGATATATCCTTAAATAAATTTATACTTGCTGGGGAAACATATGCTCATCCTTTCTATATCATGATTAACATTGCAGATTTAGAAGCATACGTCGGATACAAGAAAGGATAAAGCCAAGTTCAGCTTGAGATTTTTTTTATGTGCTGCTTAATTGTAATAGTATAATATGATAATAATGTTATATGTTAGACATGTTATGAATTATGTAATAAGTGAAGGTTCTCAACCTTGGGGAAATATTGTGTAAAATTTATTGTATAAACAATTTATGTTTATATCTTCCGCAAATAGTTATAGAATGATTGTACCGGATCCGCGGTGATTAGGGACCTGGATTCAGGAATTTCACAATTAAAAATACTTTGTGATATTATAAATATATTATAATATTATGTTATAATTTTCATTAATATTTAATATTAAATAAAAATTAATGATAAAGGAATTATATAGTATTTAAATTATATAAATATGATAATAATGACTGAAAAATCATGATAAATTGTAATAATTATTTGAAAATTTTTATGAGCTTATGAAAAATATTTTGACATAATAAATTATCTAAACTATCTGTGAACCAGTTTAGACCGAGCCTTAATAATTTTAGACTCGATAATTGTCCGACTAGACCGTCGGGATGTTAGAATTTTATCGAATTCAACTTAAACTTAAATAGTTTAACTTGATACTGAGTCTTAGTAGTTTATGGACTGATAGGGTTATGTGTTATGTGTTTAGGTTGTTCTATGAATATATATATATATATATATATATATATATATATGTTAGGTTTGTAATATTCATGTGCGCAATCAAATTACATAAAAAGTGCGGAAGCGTGTAAAAATCAGAGTTTAAAAATTTTACAAACCATATACCCGGATCACCCTTTATGCATAATTATTAATTAAACGAAAAGATAAAGAATAAAATCATACCCTTGAAGATCGAGCTTCCTCAGGTACAAGTTCACCTCCAAATCCTTTCGCGTTCAACTTGAATCTACCGGGGTTTTGTTCCTTCCTTTGATCAACGTTAGCCACCACCCGTGTGTTTGGCCTCAGAGGTGATCCACCGAGGAAGAATAAAATTCAAGAAGATGGGTGTTATGGCTAACCCTAGTTTTCTATCTCTATAGAAAAGGCATACTTCCAACAACTTGGAATTATTACGTACTTTGTTAAAGTCAACAACCCATACAACCCATAATAAGACTCCTCTTATTAATAGATGTGGGCAACCCATCTTAACAATTAAGGAATTGGGTTTTATTTAATTAATTAAATTCTTTTAATTAATTAAGCTCCCTAATCTTATTAGGGATAATTAATTAAACTCCTTTAACTAATTTTCCTTCCTAATCCAATTAGGAATAAATGAGAGTACTTATATTAAATTAATTCCTAAACTCTTTTAGAAATTAAAATAATAATAATTGTAATAATATTAATAAGACTCCTCTTATTAATTTATATTTAATATTTCTAAAATATTAAATAATAAATATTAAGCTATTTAATTTATTCTATCACCATAGATTAAATTAAATATACTTAACATATTATTACGATTATGCCATTAACTTCTTAAATAATTATTCTTCCTTTTATGGTGTGACCCTTTAGGTTCTCCATATTAATAGGTTGTGAATAAATCAATTAGAACAATTCTAATCTTATTTAAATAAATAAATTAAACAATTAATTTATTTAAATAAATAATATTTATTCTACAATAGGGATAAGCCTCCCTAGCGATCAACGACTTTCGAGATAATATAGATTTCAACATTAATCATTAAAGAACCTTTGAGTAAATAGTTACCGTACAATTCAATCCTTCCACCATACAATGTCCCAATTAAATATAAGACATGGAATTTTTGTCAAGTCTTATTTTATTTAATTATATGTATTTCGATCCTTAAATGCACAACTCCAAATAATGCAAATTAGAAACTCCTTTCTAATTTCATTACGCCTATAACCCGAGGACTCTTTGGGTTGTCATTTATCGAATCACATAGGACATTTCTCTTCTTTTATTAGAAGTGGTAGATTCTTTATTGATCATACATTATCTCCATGTACAACTTATTATACCCAAGCATACCCTTTGATATACCCTAAGGGTCTTAAGGAATAAGTCAAAGTATAACTCATCATACACAAGATACTATGATGATCTCAAGTCCAAGGATTACTTGTACTACTATCACTACTGAGAATTCCTATTGACAGCAAATAAAACTCCATTAGGTATTCCTTAGCGAGCCACGTTCGGTGAACTTATTCTCTAATAAGCACCTACATACTTGCTTTAGTGTCTCCACACAAATGATCATGAGATCAATCATCCTCATCCAATGAGCAAAAGCAACGTATGTACCAATCTATCCGGATTCACTAATCCCCAATTTAGTAATCCAATGATTGGGAACTATTTTAGTTTTAAGCTTTCTAAGAATTTAGATCTCATTAGAATGATCATCATCATTATTCTAAAAGCATTGCTTAAAACTATGGGTTTATCACATATTATAAAACAAAGATCATGTAGATAATTAAAAGCCTTTAATAAATTAATACTTTTATTAATAAATGAATAAGATTGTTACAAAGTATATGCTTTATCATCAAACATGATTGGCTTGTGTGCATACTACTTTCAATATATATATATAATAGTATTATATTGTAATGATATTATTCTAATTTGTATATCGATATTATTTAAATATTAGGTCTTCATACAAAGCTTAATAAATTGCGTAACAGTAATCGACCGAACAGACAAGTTTCCTCTAACTCGACCTCGAGTTGTTTCATTCAAATATACTTGTGATTAATCATTGCTGATTGCCATGTCTAAGAATTATTGAATCGTACTCTTCGCATATTGCATGTATTCATCAGGTATGAAAGTTTGATCACCTTCATTACCATTTGGTCTACATATAATTGTTATGTTCATGTTCAATGTTCATTCAGCTATGAAAGTTTGTTCATGCTAGTTCTCAATTATATTATAGAATTATAGCCAGCTTATTATTCAATTCTTTCTATCATGATATATCCTCAAATAAACTTATACTTGCTGGGCAAACTTATGCTCACCCTTGCTATATCATGATAAACATTGCAGATTAAGACGAATACGTCGGATTCAAGGAAAAGTCAAAGACAGTTCCAGCATTAGATTACACGTGTAGCTAAATTGTAATAGTTATGTATGATAATAACATTGTATGTTAGATAGGATATTGATTCAGGTATTATGTGAAGGTTCTCGACCTTGGGGAATAGTGTGTAATGTTTAATGTATAAACAATGTATGTTTATATCTTTCGTAATAGTTATAGAAATAATATACCAGATCCGTGGTGATTTGGGACCCGAATTTGGGGCTATTACAGCAACAAAGTTCAGTAGAGGTGCAGAGCATTTATAGAGTAAAGTACCTCGTCCGGGGCGGGGGTACACATCATCAAAAAAAGTGATACCCCGCCAGGGCAGGGGTAAACAAGAAGGAATAACCTACCGTGGTGGGGGTACGCGGCAAAGAAAAAAGACTTCTTATGCAATTCTACTTCTGTTGTGGCATGGCTTTATGGACTTTGGACACGATTGGGATAAGAAAGAGAGCGTATTCAGTTACGGAAAGAGAGACTTCATCAATGGGAATCATTCATTCATCATCAACAACTAACAAACCCTTGTTATTTTGGAGATTTTGGGGAGGAATCGAAGCAAGGAGCGAGGACACAAAGATTGCATATTGTATTGAAGAAAAGGGTGGTTCTATTTACTATTTTTCATTCTTCAATTTCAGTTCTGTAATTGGGATGTTTAATTCTTTGATCTATTCATTTTTTATTTCATCAGTCATGAACTAAATTATCTTATTAAGCCTTGGATCTTTAAGTGTAATGAGGATTATTATGTTTCAAGTTTAATTCAATGATGCTATTTTCAGTTCATCTATTATGATTTATGCGTAATCTATAAGTTGCTTGATCATTAATTCTATTTGAACTTGTATGAATTCGAGAGATGAAGTGTGAGTTTAGACTTAGTCGTGATAACATGTGTTTGTGATTTCTGCGTTTTGATGGAATTTATAATTTATGTTTAGAATGGAGATATACCTATGCATCGCATGTAATTGAGGCCTTTAATACTTCCATTTTATTATTAAAATATTCGGCTTGTTTGCTTTTATTTTCGAGATCAAGAAGCATCTTGAGAAAAATAATATCTGACGATCTTAGAACTCCTTATGGGCATAGCATGACCATCCAAGGAAATTGAGCATGAACATAATGTACAAGTCGCTTATATTTGAAAAATGTCCATCATGGAACCAAATCTAGATTGATGGATAGAATCTGTGATCACATGATTCCTAGGCTCACATGATACTGCAGTTTGTATGGAAAACAGTAAGCAATTATATATATAAAAGCTTAAATATATATATACAGACATGATCAACCACCACGAAGAAACTCCATGGGGGATCGAAAATGTAAATATATAAAAGCAATAAATATATATATATATATATATGGACATGATCCACCACCACGAAGTAACTCCATGGGGGATCACAAAAGTAAATAAAGTAATAAATGCAATCAACTGCCACTAAGTAAACTCCAGGCAGGACGAAATTTAAATAAAGCTGTAAAAGCGATCAACCACCACGAAGTAAACTCCAGGCGGGACAACATGTAAAGAAAGCTGTAAAAGGCCACGAAGTAAACTCCAAGCCTGACAGAAATGTAAATATATATATATATATAAGCAGTAAACGCATCGTATTTAAATCCAGGCTCATCGGATATGTCCGACAACAATTATATATATAAGTATATATATATAAGCGAGTAAATGCTTCGGATATAAAATCCAGGCTCATCAGATATGTTTGACAACAATTATATATATATATATATATATATATATAAGCAGGTAAATGCTCCGAATATAAAATCCAGGCTCATCAAATATGTCTGACAACAGTTATATATAAAAGCAGTAAACGCACCGGATGTAAATCCAGGCTCATCGGATATGTCTGACAACAATTATATATATAAGTATATATATATATAAGCGAGTAAATGCTCCGAATATAAAATCCAGGCTCATCAGATATATCTGACAATAATTATATATATAAGTATATATATATATATAAGTATATATATATATATGCAGGTAAATGCTCCGGATATAAAATCCAGGCTCATCAGATATGTCTGACAACAATTATATATATAAGTATATATATATATATATATAGAAGCATGTAAATGCTCCGGATATAAAATCCAGGCTCATCAAATATGTTTGACAACAGTTATATAGATATATAAAAGCAAATAAACGCTCCGGACCGAAGTCTAGGCTCAATCAAGGCATAACTCGATAATGTTAGTCCATATATATAAATATATACATATAAAA
This sequence comes from Panax quinquefolius, assembly GCA_020205615.1. Lineage (NCBI taxonomy): Eukaryota > Viridiplantae > Streptophyta > Magnoliopsida > Apiales > Araliaceae > Panax > Panax quinquefolius. The sequence continues at coordinate 79,493,039 of CM035155.1, forward strand.
GTATATATATACAGATAGAAATGAAAACCACAGACCAAAATCCGGGCATACACACACAACACGACTCTCAATGTGAAGAACAGTTTGTGCAAAGAGGAAAGGAAAGACTTTATAGAGTTTAAAAAGGCCTACAGTGGGTTGCCAAAGCAGGCTTCTATAACTCTAGATGGATGAATACTCGGCTCCCGCCGGTAAAAATATGACAAAATATAAGCTCAAAAGTGTTTGAAACAAGACGGCACTCACTTTATGGGGTGTATAAAGCCAATTGGACAGGGTTTCCTAAAATGGCTAGCTTAAGCCCCATATTTATAGAACTGATGGCCGCAGGTGTACCTGCGTCAGCCTCAAATACACCTGCGGCTACCCAAGTTGCCCGGGGTTCTGCGGGTCCTGTCATCTCGAAATACGTGCACTCGTGTACTGTGATGTCCGCCCGAACTTGCAGAACTTCAATCCGAGCATCCAAATGAGGTATACAAGACCATCTTTAGATTTCTTTTATCGAGAGTTACGCAATGACATGCGATTTTCCCTTTTTGATTCCAGGAAGACGGGTCCATGATCGAAATAGCATTTCTGGGTCTCCGTTAGGCAGTCCATTGAGCTGTTTTGCATTGTTTACATTCGGAAGTTGAGATATGGTTCTTGTGAGACTTATTTTGAAGAAATATGAGTTGAAATGAGTTTATTTGGTTTTAAGTGAAGTTGAGTTGGCAAAATGATCATTTTGCACTTCCCAAGGTTATCTCTGGTTTTTGCACAGTTGTAGCGGGTTTTTTCCAGGGTTATCTCTGAGATTGTCATGCTGTTGACTCTGAATGTACTCAGGGTTATCTCTGAGGTTTGAATTGATGTTGTGGTCCTCCAGGATTACCTCTAGAGTGTGAAAAAGATGCTTTTGCCCTCCTGCATAATTAGTACCAGGAAAAGAAAATTTTGAGTGTCTACAGATGCCCCTCTTTATCATGTTCATGCAATGCAATAGAATGGACATGATAAAGATTAGTAGACACTTGAAACATGACAATGTGTTTTTAATGATGCAGATCGTAATGTAGTGAATATGATGATGAATGTTTAAAATGTTTTTTGCAAATCGCAGTTCGCACATCGCATTTCGTACTTCGCATTTCGCTTTTCGTATTTGGCCAATCGTACTTCGCAAATCGTACATTGCATTTCGTATATCGCAGATCGTAAATCACAAATCACAAATTGTAATGTAATGAATGTTATGATGCATGTTAAAAATCTTTTCGCAAATCGCTTTACCTTTACTGATCATTGGTGATGCCTATGTTGGTGTTGACTCCAATGGTTTGGTAGTTAATCGCTGACGCTTGTTTGATGAAGATAAGTTGAGATGTTTTCCACATCTTTTATGGGGATGATGTTCTGAAATTACCAGACCTTCCCGATGTATACGCTGGTAGTTTGTAATGGTGCCTACCCTGTTGGTAGTTGAATACGCTGACATCGCCCAATTTTTTCGGTTCCCACTCAAACGGCGGTATTCAAAACTTTCCTCGCTGAACTGTCTTGATGTTGCGCTGAATTAAAGACAATGGTTTTGAATTCCGGATCTTTCGATACCTACGCTGATGTAATATTCAAAGGTTTACTTCACTAGAGACTGCCTGATGTTACGCTGAATAGAGATGTACTTTGATGTAGCGCCTCACCCTTTTTGAGGTGATTTGTAGTTTCCTTTAGCTGTTGGGTGCTTGTGCCCCATTTCCTTGAACATTTGATTCGCAACCCAGCTGAACTGATGATCTGAATGCCGCTTGTAAGACCCCAACTTATTATAAATAAAATTGAATTTTCTCTATTCATTATTCTAAATTAATAAGGTGTTAATTTGATATAATACTTTGGTTATGGGTGAAATGTGCAAATTTTGCAAAATAAGCAAGTGGTTATAAAATATTCATTATTGTCAGGGAATATTCGTTTGGTCGTGGAATATTCTTGTTGTTAGGGAATATTTGTACGACAGCGCAGCCATTCGTGGGCCCCATAACAGGATAATTGTCGGATAAAGAAAATGACAAAGTATGAGTTTTTATAAATAACGGCGTAATTGTTACCGTTAACACTGTTGGAATACCTGGTGGTTAAAATATAGCAATACGCGTGGTTGCTTTCAAAGAGCTTTACGGTATTGCATGTTGTGTTTTGGAATTATTGATTCTTACGTAAGAAGGCACTACTCAATAATTATTACGATGTTCTTATTCAATATTTTATTTTATTGATTCAATAATTATTGCGTTGATAGTTTATATTATTGTTGTTTCAATAATTGTCACTGCGCAGTATTTCCCATTATCAGATCAATAATTCACATTATTTGAATAATATTATTAAATAGCATTATTGGTAATGTCTAGAAAGTTCTGTCAAGGAGAGGTTTGGTCACCTAATTGCGCGCCAGTAAGGAGAAATCCTTATTGGAAAGAGACTTCTTTCTCGAGAGCTACTGGTTTTCATAATTGTGATTCTGTAATATTATTTGTGAATAATTAATTATTGATTTATATGATAAGGAAATATTATTTTGATGTGGATATAAATGATGGATTTATTTATGTGGTTATAAATGAAGGAATTAATCTTTGAGGTGTTTTATCGATTATTTTGTCGGAATGGAGGTATTAAAATCATCGTTTGTGGATTTGGATATTTTTGTTTGGAATTTGGAAAACTCAAAGCTACAAAGTTGTAGAGAATTCGATTTTGTGTGGAATGGACATAAAATTTGTATTTTTCTGATAAACGGGCTATTTTCTATGAATTACTGAAGTTTCGGAAAATAAAATTATTTTTATTAATTTATGGGTGGGACCCACTTTTGGGTTGGTGTTGAATACACATGGGCTGCTATTTTTTTCCAAGATGGTTGCTCTTCAATTGAGGTGTGCGTGGAAGGAAAAGAAAAGAAAATAATAATTTATTATTTTAGTCTCCTATTTGCTCTGAGGCGAAGTTCGCGGAGTTATCCAGGTTTGCACCTCATTTGGTAGAAAATGAGGAATGTATGTATGACGCGGATGTTTCTGAGAGATCTAAAACCCGAGATTCGTCAATACCTTATCTCTCATAAATTTTCTCTGTATTCAAATGTTGTCAACAGGGCTCAATTATTAGAGCGAGATAATGAGTATACTCAACTGAGGGATTATAACCAGGGTCATACCGGTGACATCAGTCATCGGAGCGATGATAACCAGCGAGGAGGGAAGAATACGGACAAAAGAAGTAACCACTCGGGTGGTAATCGTGACCATGATAATAGAAGAGGTGAGTCTAGTGGAAATTTCAAAAGAGGAGATTCAACAATAGCGGAAGACATCTAATGAAGAACACCAAAAGATCAATTGTTGCTAGGGGAGAGAACAACCACACTATCGTGTGTTACAAATGCGGAAAGAGGGACATATCATCAAACCGCCCACAACAATCCAAGGTATGTTATAACTGTGGAAAGGAGGGTCATATAGCCCGAGAGTGTTCTGTAGCAAAACCAAGTTCAGCGGGGATGGTGACTCCAAAAGTTATCCCGGATAAGTCGAAATCAACGGTTCCTGGAAGAGCGTTTGTCGTGACTAGCCAAAACGTGAGGAACCCAAACGAGGTGATCATGGGTAAGCTAATCTTGAATTCTTGCGAAGTTTATACCTTACTAGATACTGGTTCTACCCATTCTTTTATCTCTCCTACTTGTGCTCAACGTTTAAACTTGACTCCAGAGAAATTGGATTTTAACTTATCTATTGAAACTCTGTTGGGTGAAACCTTCGTTACATCTACAGTTTATAAATCTTGCTTAATCCAAGTTGGCACAATCACATTACTTGTTGATCTTATCTCTTTAAAGATACTTGCTTTTGATGTGATTTTAGGAATTGATTGGTTAACCACTCATCATGCCAAAATTGATTATTTTCGTAAGGTTGTTAGTTTTCATATTCCTAACCAACCTGTTATACGAATTCAAGCAACTAAACCACTAAAATCAGTCACTGTCATATCAAGCCACAAAGTTATTCGTTTATTGAAAGACGGATGTCAAGCTTTCTTAGCCCATGTTATGGATTTGAACAAAGACAAGTCAGATTTGAATAATATTTTTGTTGTTAGAGAATTTTCTGATGTATTTCCTGAAGAACTTCCCGGTCTACCCCCAGAACGTGATGTTGAAGTCTTTATTGACCTTGAACCGGGTACAAAACCCATTTCTAAAACCCCATATTGAATGGCTCCTATTGAACTTCAGGAGTTAAAAGTCCAACTACAGGAGTTATTAGACATCGGTTTCATTCCTCCTAGTACATCTCCTTGGGGTGCTCCTATTTTATTCGTAAAGAAGAAAGACGGGAGTATGCGACTTTTTATTGACTACCGAGAATTGAACCATGTCACCATCAAGAATAGGTATCCGTTACCTCGCATTGATGACCTGTTTGACCAGTTGCAAGGAGCACAATTCTTTTCAAAGATCGACCTTCGATCCGGATATCATCATTTGAAGATTAAAAGCGAGGATATTCCAAAGGCGCCTTGAGAACTTCGATGCGGGCATTATGAATTCTTAGTCATGTCTTTTGGATTAACTAATGCTCCTGCTGCTTTCATGGATATGATGAAACGTGTATTCAAGGAATATTTGGATCAGTTTGTTGTTGTCTTTATTGATGACATCCTCATCTATTCCAAAAGCCGTGAAGATCATGAGCACCATTTGAAGCTGAAACTTAAAAGGCTTCATGAAAACAAGCTTTATGCCAAGCTGAAGAAATGCGAGTTCTGGCTTATGGAAGTAGCATTCCTTGGCCACGTGGTGTCAAAACATGGAGTATCTGTTGACCCGGCGAAGATTGAAGCAATACAAAGTTGGGAGCAACCGAAGTCGGTGACTGAAGTACGCAACTTTCTGGGTTTAGCAGGTTATTATCGGAGATTCGTGGAAGGATTTTCTCGAATCGCTACTCCGTTAACTCAACTGACTCGGAAAGATACAAAATTCATATGGAGCGAGGAATGAGAGAAAAGTTTCCAAGAGCTCAAGATGAGACTCATTTCGGCACCTGTTCTGGCAATACCATCTGGTTCGGATGGATTTGTTATTCACTGATGATGCTTGTGCAAAGGGTTAGGAAGTGTTCTCATGCAACATGGGAAAGTCATAGCATATGCCTCGCGACAACTCAAAGAATATGAGAGGATTTATCCTACTCATGATCTAGAGTTGGCAGCAGTCATTTTCGCGTTAAAGATATGGAGACACTACTTGTATGCGGAAAAAGTGGAGATCTATATGGATCATAAAAGCCTCAAATATTTCTTCACCCAAAAAGAAATCAACATGCGGCAACGACGTTGGCTTGAGCTGTTGAAAGATTACGATCACACTATTCAATACCATCCTGGAAAAGCGAACGTAGTAGCTAACGCATTGAGAAGAAGATCATATGCAAGTACGAGTGCTATATTGTCAACGCAAAGGCCCATTTTGTTTAACTTGCAAAGGATGGAGATAGAATTAAAGACTCCAGGGTCCCACGTGATGATGGTGAATATACGAGTAGAACCGACTTTAATCGATAAAGTTAAAGCTGCTCAAGCTACGGACCTGGGGCTAATGTGTATGAAGAAGAAAGTGCAAGAAGGTGCTATTCCAGAAGCAAGAATCGATGAAGAAGGAATACTTCGATTCAACTCTAGACTTTGTGTTCCTAACGATTCTGACTTGAAGCATAGAATCATGATGGAGGCACACAACAACCCATTTGCAATCCATCCTGGGAGTACCAAAATGTATCATGATATTCGATATACATTTTGGTGGAACAATATGAAGAGAGAGATCGCGGAGTTTATCTCGAGGTGTTTAACTTGTTAACGTGTAAAGGCGGAGCATCAAGTACCAAAAGGTCCATTGCAACCACTTGAGATTCCAGAATAGAAGTGGGAACACATTACTATGGATTTCGTTATGGGTCTTCCCAAGGTTTCTGAAGGTATAGATGCGATTTGGGTTATTGTTGATAGATTAACCAAGTCTGCTCATTTCTTGCCTATACGTGAAACTTATTCCCTTGAACGTCTTGCTTGTATGTACGTGAACGAGATTGTGAGATTGCATGGCGTGCCAGTATCCATAGTTTCGGATCATGACCCAAGATTCACTTCATGATTTTAGGTTAGCTTACAGAAAGCTATGGGCACGGATTTACGATTCAGTTCAGCATACCATCCTCAAACGGACGGGCAATCAGAAAGGACTATTCAAACCCTTGGAGATCTATTAAGACACTGTGTCCTAGATTTCAAAGGGAGTTGGGATAAGTACTTGCCACTGGTGGAATTCTTCTACAACAATAGTTATCAAGCAAGTATAGGCATGGCTCCATTCGAGGCGTTGTATGGACGAAAGTGTCGTTCTCCAGTATGCTGGGATGAGGTGAGAGAAGCAACATTATTAGGACCAAAATTAGTACGCATGACTACAGAAAAGATCCAAATGATTCGACAACGTATTCAAACCTCACAAGATCGACAAAAGAGTTATGTTGATCTTCATCGAAAGGACGTGGAATTTAATAATGGAGATCATGTACTGTTACGTATTGCTCCATGGAAGGGAGTTACAAGATTTGGAAAGAGAGGAAAGCTCAATCCACAATTTGTTGGTGCATTTGAAATTCTTGACCGAATAGGAAATGTGGCCTATAGACTCGCATTACCTCCAAGCATGTCTCGTGTTCATAATGTTTTTCATATATCTATACTTCGTAAATATGTGAAAGACCCGAACCACATTATTGCGTTAGAACCAGATGAGATAGCCAAAGATTTAACGTACGAGGAGGTACCTATTAAGATCTTGGATAGGAAAGAGCATGTTCTACGCACCAAGGTTATACCACAAAGTTAAGGTTTTGTGGAGGAACCATGCTATTGAAGAAATGACCTGGGAGTTGGAATCAGAAATGAAAGTGAGGTACCTTCACCTATTCGAAACACCAGGTACGTATGTCAATTTCGAGGACGAAATTTTATAAGAAGGGGAGGTTGTAAGACCCCAACTTATTATAAATAAAATTGAATTTTCTCTATTCATTATTCTAAATTAATAAGGTGTTAATTTGATATAATACTTTGTTTATGGGTGAAATGTACAAATTTTGCAAAATAAGCAAGTGGTTATAAAATATTCTTGTTGTCGGGGAATATTCGTACGACGACGCAGCCATTCGTGGGCCCCATAACAGGATTATTGTCGAATGAAGAAAACGACAAAGTATGAGTTTTTATAAATAACGGCGTAATTGTTACCAAGTAATTAATTTGTTGGAATACACGGTGGTTAAAATATCTGATGTCTGGCGTGGTTGCTTTCAATAGCACACGGTATTGCACATTATTTTGGAATTATTGATTCTTACGTAAGAAGGCACTACTCAATAATTTTTACGATGAGTTCTTATTCAATATTTTATTTTATTGATTCAATAATTGTTGCGTTGATAGTTTATATTATTGTTGTTTTAATAATTGTCAACTGCTAAAGATTTCCCATTATCGGATCAATAATTCATATTATTTGAATAATATTATTAGATAGCATTATTGGCAATGTCTAGAAAGTTACATCAATGAGAGGTTTGGTCACCTAATTCTGCGCGCGATGAAGGAGAAATCCTTATTGGAAAGCCCCTTCTTTCCTAAGAACGGCCTGGTTTTCATAATTGTGATTCTGTAATGTTATTTGTGAATAATTAATTATTGATTTATATGATAAGGAAATATTATTTTGATGTGGATATAAATGATGGATTTATTTATGTGGTTATAAATGAAGGAATTAATGCTGAGGTGTTTTATCAGTATTTTGTCGGAATGGAGGTATTAAAAATCATCCATTTGTGGATTTCGGATATTTTTTGTTTGGAATTTGGAAAAACTCAAAGCTACAAAGTTGTAGAGAATTCGATTTCATGTGGAATGGACATAAAATTTGTATTTTTCTGATAAACGGGCTATTTTCTATGAATTACTGAAGTTTCAAAAAATAAAATGATTTTTATTAATTTATGGGTGGGACCCACTTTTGGGTTGGTGTTGAATACACATGGGCTGCTATTTTTTTCCAAGATGGTTGCTCTTCAATTGAGGTGTGCGTGAAAGGAAAAGAAAAGAAAATAATATTTTATTATTTTAGTCTCCTATGGTGTTCTAGCATTTTCCTATAAATAGACGCTTAGGTTAGAATTGAAAATCACACCAGAAACAAGTTTTTTTCTCTCTATATTGTCGAGCGTATTTTTGTGAGTATTTTGATACTTTGAGAGTTGTTATTCGGTGCAATTTTTTGTCAGCACTATATCCGAAATTCATTCAGAAGTACCGTTATTTTGAGGTAAGGGATGTTATTTTCTTCTTAAATGATATTATTTTCTTCAATATCATTATGCTGAAATATTAGTTTAAACTTTTTAATCAAATTTAGAACTTTTTGTGTCGGGGTTACTATTCACGATACTGGTAGACTATTCACGTATCACGATACTTATTCACGAATACGCAAGACTATTCAATAGTAAAAAATGAAATTTTTCCTTTTTTTCCAAGATGTCTATTATGGTTACTATCTTTGATTGTATCCATGTTTTGATCTTTATTTTTGAATTCTGTTTCTCAATTTGTTATTATGAAGTATTATTGATCTAAGATAAACTGTTATACGAATCCCTAATATTTTTCCTTGTGTCTCACTGGATTCGTTTTCTTTAAAATATTTTTCATCATCCTCAGTCTTAAATGATGATATTATTGAATATCTTTGGTCTGTAGTGCAAAGATGAATGATTAACTGATGAATATCTTTGGCCCATAGTGCAAAGATGAACAGGTATTGAGATGAACATGACCGACTGGTGATATAAATGAATATCTTTGGCCTGTAGTGCAAAGATGAATATTTGATTAATGATGTATATTCATTGATGTTAAGGATAAAATATTGATGATGGACTTTTAAATCTTAGAAGATAGTAGAATTCATTCTCTACGTGACTCTTACTAATGGATTGTTGTTTTCGCTGCATTTGTTGATCTAAAATTTGTTGTCTATTATATTCTATCATATTTTTCCCTGTTGAAGACTAATGATAATTTGTTGTATATTATCTTAGTCATAATATTCCTTACTGGGCTAGTTGAGCTCACCCTTTTCCTTTTTGTTCCATTTTTCTTCTCAGGAGGTGAGAACATAGCAGGATCGAGTCGGGGTATGGAGTGATGGTTCTAGAAAGATGTTTTAGCAGTCCTCACTATTTCTATAAAATAGTGTATGAATAATTGTAATGAGGACTTATTTGAGTGTTGATATTGTCTAGAAGACAATATTTGTATTTAAACTCACAGTATGTGTTGTTGTATTTTGCACGATAATTGAATTATTGAAGTTGTAGTTTGCTTTTTGTACCATGTATTTGGCGACTCAGAATGGGTGTTGTATACCTATTTTGGGGGCGTCACACCGCTGATATCCCTGGAGGGTGCAGCTCGCTCTTTCGCTGCCGAACTTTTGAACTTCAGTGTAGAGGCCTCAATTTATGAGGATTTGACGCAAATTAACATTTTTGACGGTGTAGATTTCATTCGCCAGACCTTTCGTCATTGGCCTTGAGTTAAGAACTTTTTGAGAATTTCCCCCTTCTTTCGTAGGGGCACGCTTCAGGAGTTTTCTTTCTTTTGATGAGAGGCCTGATCCCGCCTTAAAATCCTTTGCTTTCCTAGAATCGGAAAGATGCCCCAGTCCTTTCGCATGTTGTTGCTGGGGATTCATATGAAAAACTCTCTTTGTTGACCAAATCGTGAGTGAGTAATATCTGAATCACTAATGAGATGATATGAGGGAAGCTCTGATGATAATGTACCATGCTGATGGTGTTGACTGGTGCATTTTCCCCCTTAAGATGGTTGATAAATGCCCCAATGTTGAGTTATTGTTGTTTTTGAGATTGCCCCAATCTTGTTGTAAGGGTCCCAATATCAGGTTATCGCCGATTTTGAAATTGCCCCAGCCTTGCTTGTTGTCTGGGATAGTTGCTTTGACAGATGGGCTGATAAGATACCGATGTCGCAAGAGGCTTTTACCTCCGTACCAGTTGGTGAGCAGGTAGTGAATTTAGGCTTGGATGTCTTCAATCATTGTTCCTGACTTATTCTCGCAATCGGCCTTGATGGTTTTATGAAGATTTATTGATTGAGGGTGTCGGCTCTTTGAAGGTCCTCGCTGCTGGTTGTCTTGGCGTATCTCTATTTCTTCCTTTCTGGGATTTGTGCCAGATTTGATGGAATGACATTGAAGTGTTGTTGGTTCTTCTCAACATGGGTCGCTGACTTGGAGGGTTGTTCTTGGCCGTAAACTTGGGATTGATGTTCAAGTTTGGATATTTCTTTTGAGGGTTCGACCGCACCACTGATGGCTGCCTACATACTCCTGGATGTGTGGGAGATCAGGTCTGCGTAGTTCTTGATTGATAAGATAAACAGTTTAAGAAGTTTTTATTTGAGAAGCATTTATTTGAGAAGTATTTGTTTGAGAAGTGTTTGGTTTGAGAAGTGTTTGGTTTGACCGCACCATAAATGGCTGCCTACGTACTCCCATTGATGAGGGGAGATCAGGTCTTTCGTAGTTCAAGCTTGATAAGCTGAAACTTGAATGACTTGATTTTTTATTATTTTTTCTTCTTCATCTTTTTTCTTTTCGTTGTTTTTTTTCTTTTTTTCTTTTTTTTTTCTTTTTATTTTTTTTTTTTTCTTTTTCTTTTTTTTTTTTACATGCATGGAAAATAAAAACATACTGCAAAAGAAGTGATACCGTCCCAACATCTTCTGGAACTCGCAACTTTATCCCCTGGACCTATATCTTTTGGCTAGTTGAGGCCTGATAATCCAGTTGTCAGTGGTTGTGTCGCCTTCAAGGATCGCGATAGAGGTTACCTCTTGGTTTTGACTGTCTTCACTTATGGCCATAACTTGATCGCTTCCTTGTTCAGCACATTCCTTAGGGATGCTTAAGCTGGACCCATCGCAAAAAGGTATGAACTATTGATTCTTTGATGGGTGGGTTTCCCCGACAACCTCACTACCTTTTCCTTCATCTGTTCCTTCACACTTTTCCTGGGCTTGAGAGGATTCGACCATGAAATCTCCCTCGAACTGCTGTCGCATTTCTTGCAAGGAACTTTCTTTTTTGCTTTTTCTTCCTTGGAAAGGATCAGTATTTCCTCCTCATCATCCAAGGTTATAAGATATGGACTGTGGTTGTCATCTTTGGACCACAGGATGTTGGCGGTTGGCGGAGGAATCTCCTTTGGGGATTCCCTTATCTCCTCTGTCATTTTCTGCATTAGAATCATTCCATCTTGGGTTCTTCCAGGATTATTGCTCATAGCCTTCACCTCATTTGAGCTGCTTGTCTCAAATGGACATCTTAAGCTTTTTATTGCCTTTTCACCTTTTTTGGTCATGGGAATTTCTATCTCCAGCTCTCCATTTTCAATGAGATCCTAGATTTTATGTCGCAAAGCCCAGCATTCCTCATTCGTATGTCCAACTGAGTTAGAATGGTAGAGACATATCTTGGTGGAATCATAGCTCTTTATCTTGGGATTTACAAGAGGCAGCAACTCAGTAATCCTTCCTTCGCTCATCAGAAAGTGTAGCATTTCTTAATTGGATTTGCTTAGAGGGGTGAATTTTTGGACTCTTGTGGAGGTTGTTTGATCTTTCTTCTTTGAGAGTTCGCGTTCTCCCAAGCGATTTTTCCGTTGGCGAGGTCTGCTAGCAATTTTATCATCCCCCTTTTCTTGGCCTTCTAATAGTTGAGTGAAGAAATGCCTCGTATCCTAATGTTAGCGCAATATCAGCTTAGCTAGTAGATTTGCTTGGTTCTGGATCGTCTCTAATTTTTGCATTACTATGATACCTTCCTCCGAGTTTTCCCACTTTAGGACATTTGTTCTATGCCTTTGGGGGTAGTCCTCTATCCTTCGTATGCACTTATGAATTGGATACATTTGGTAGCTTACGACCGATCATGTTTACTTCCCTCGTATCATGGTGTAACGGAAGGTTGGTGTTGACATTACATTGATCAAAGTTCTTTGAACCACAATACTGCCACTTTCAATCAGATTTTGAATTTTATGCTTTAAGGACCAACAATCTTCTGTATCATGTCCTAGAGACCCTGAGTAGTAAGCACATCTTTGGCTTGGATTATATCTTTTACTCCCTGGTTCTAGAGGTGGAGCCAGTTCGGTAATTTTCTTGTGATCCATTAATATCGCCAAGACATGTTCAAGGAAATCACCTCGTGGAGTGAACACCTGATTTTTCGTTCTTTCAAATTTTCTTTTCCTATCTGGGTATTGGTTGAACGCAGCCTGTTGTTGAGATGGCGGATTGTCTTGTATTTTTCGAATGGAGGGACTGTAGGTTGGTCTCCTAACTTGCCCTTGTACAATAAGGGATACATCTTCATTGCCATTATCAGGTACACCCTTGGGATCGCTCGCATACTTGTCAGTTTGTATATGCTTGGCGACTGCTTCCAAGGCAGTGAAGTCTTTAATCTTGCCTGCCTTCAGGCCCATCTCGGCCATTTTGCCGTGTTTAATCATTTCTGAGAACGGCTTTCCTATGCCTGCTAGGATCCTCTCGTAGTACGGAGCCTCTTGGATATCAATAAACGTCATTACCATCTCATCTTCTATCATTGATGGAATGACTTACGCTGCTAGATGTCTCCACCTTTGGGCATATTCTCGGAAAGATTCAGTACTTTGCTTTTTGACTTTAGTCACTTGGTATCGATCAGGTGCCATTTGTGACTGAAAACTGTACTTATTTAGAAAAGGTGTGGGCCAATTCTTCCCAGTTGTGAATTTTGGCATGTCAAGTCGGGCATACCAGGCTTTAGCCACTCCAGTGAGACTCTTTTGGAAAAGCTGCATTCTGAGGCTTTCATCTTCAGCATAAGATCCCAGTTCGCCAATGTACACTTTCAAGTGCGTATAGGGATCGCCTTCCCCATTGTACTTTTCAAACTCTGGGACTTTGAATTTTGCAGATAGTGAGCCCCTAGGAATATGCAAAGATCTGAATAGGTGACACTCCAATAATTTACAGTCCCTTTGATTGACCGGATGGTCTCCTCCATTTGTTGGACTTTCTTTCTTATATCCCCAGTTTCTCGATCATCCCTGAGATTTGTTATTTCTTTATTGAAATGAGGTTTAGGTATATGGGTTTCCATCTTTTTACCAATACCTTGACTGCCCCCTGGTGTGGATGACTCTGATTGAGTAGGCATTGTTTGGCGTTGGATTCCTCCATGTGCAGAGGATTCTGTGTGGATATGTATTTGTGGATCCTGAATAGATTGGTGTAGTTCTTTGAGCATAACAGCCAACTCTGTCATTTGATAGCTTAATTTTTCAAACTCTTCACGAGAGACAGAAGGTGGATCAGGTTGGGAACTTTTATCCATGTCTGACTATGGGCTTAATGCCCTTTTGGACTTTGAACGGGAAACGGGATCAATTTCTTCCCTACAAAAAGACTTACGTAGTTTAGCCTTAGGGAATGTATAAATGTTACATGTTATGTGATGTATCCATTTTAGGAATATTATCCTGTAAAACGGATGCAAGCAGTTTATAGCATGTCAGGTTTTAATATGCATGTACACATATTTCTTCATATTTTCCATTACATTGAGATTGACAAGTAATTGAAATTACAAGTAACTTAAATGGGAAAGTATGAAGAGACTTCCCTTCGCGTTTGGTTTATCAGAGGCTGACCTATCTTAGGTTTACTCTCGCGGCTTTTTGGCATGAAGGTTCCCAGATCATCGCAATCTACTTGACGAGAAATTAATCCGGTCTTTCAACTGGAGTGAATCTGGGTGGTGCCTTTCCTGAGCCTCGTTGGAATTAGTCTCCCTACGAGTCCAGTAATCAAACATCGACAGGATAGCCTCCTGGTGGAGGAACCACACAACATACATTCACATACAACGTGTCTCACCGTTTATGAAAATGATGACATTTGTGAAGCACTAATATCACAGATATAGTACAGTGCAGTAAGTAAAATGCATTCGTACACATTTATCATAAATGTAAATGTAACATTCACACACAAGCATATAACAGTTTAAAAAAGCTTGTAATAGCGGCTTAAGCCCTCTTACTGGAGTCCTCAGCAAAGTCGCCACCTGTCGACGTCGGGATTTTTTAGTGTCCCTTTTCGTTACTTGTTCTTTGGTGTTGTCATGTTAATATGAGATTTGTTTTAAAAAACAAGTGAAAAAGGTCCGACATGTATAATGTCGACGATTTGAATTAAAAGTCGCCAGTTGGTGTATTTAACTGGTTGCACCAACGCAACCGAAAAAGGTTTTCACATTAACCCAGTGATGTGGCACTACTAAACGGGTCTGTGAAACCGAGATTCATTTGGGTTCAGGGGCTTGATTATGCGGAGGGAAGGTGTTAGGCACCCCTCGACATCCGTGTTGCCACGGTGACCGCCACTTTTCAAAGAAACTGTTATATGAATGTGTGTGTGTGTGTGTGTGGATCAATGTGCAATTATTTGAAAGTAGTGCTATGCCTCGTTCGCACCTATATACAAAGGGTTTGAATTTATAGAAAAATTCAGTTTTAAACAAGATATAGCAATGAAGTTTTGTAAGGTTTTTTCAAACCCTGTGCTCAATAGTAATTGAGGCCTTTAATACTTCCATTTTATTATAAAAATGTTCGGCTTGTTTGCTTTTATTTTTGAGATCTGAAGCATCTTGAAAATAATATATCTGTGATGTCGAACTCCTTATGGGCATGATGACCATCCAAGGAAATTGAACCTTGAACATAATGTACAAGTGCTTACAATTTGAAAAATGTCCATCATAGGAACAAGAATCTAGATTTGATGAGATGAATCTGTGATCACATGATTCCTAGGCTCACATGATAATCCTGCAGTTTGTATGGAAAGTAGTAAGCAATTATATATATAAAAGCTTAAATATATATATACAGACGTGATCAACCACCACGAAGTAACTCCATGGGGGATCGGAAATGTAAATATATAAAAGCAATAAATATATATATGGACATGATCCACCACCACAAAGCAACTCCATGGGGGATCAGAAAAGTAAATAAAGCAATAAATGCAATCAACTTCCACGAAGTAAATTCCAGGCAAGACGAAATTTAAATAAAGCTGTAAAAGCGATCAACCGCCATACGAAGTAAACTCAAAGTGAGACGAAATGTAAAGAAAGTTGTAAAAGGCCACGTAAGTCAACTCGGACTGACAAAATGTAAAAATATATATATATATATATATATATATATATGTGTGTGTGTGTGTGTACATATATATATATATAAAAGCGAAAAAACGCATATAGGATGTAAATCTAGGCTCATCGGATATGTCAAACAACAATTATATATATATATATATATATATATATATATATAAGCGAGTAAATGTCTAGAATATAAAATCCAAACCTCATCGAGATATATACGACAATAATTATATATATATATATATATATATATATATATAAGCGAAGTAATGCTAGGATATAAAATCCGGGCTCATCGAGATATATCGACAACAATTATATATATAAGTATATATATATATATATATAGAAGTAGGTAAATGTCTAGGATATAAAATCCGGGCTCATCGGATATGTTTGACAACAATTATATAGATATATAAAAAGCAAGTAAGCGTTCGGGGCATCAAGTGCAGGCTCAATCAAGGCATAACTCAATAATGTTAGTCCATATATATAAATATATACATATAAAAGTATATATATACAGATAGAAATGAAAACCACGGACCGAAATCCGGGCATACACACACAACACGACTCTCAATGTGAAGAATAGTTTGTGCAAAGAGGAAGGGAAAGGCTTTATAGAGTGTAAGAAGGCTTACAGTGAGTTGCCAAAGCAGGCTTCTATGACTCTAGATGGATGAATACTCGGCTCCCGCCGGTAAAAATATGACAAAATATAAGCTCAAAAGTGTTTGAAACAAGACGGCACTCAGTTTATGGGGTGTACAAAGCCAATTGGATAGGGTTTCCTCGCTATTTCTCCTCCCAAAATGGCTATCCCAAGCCCCATATTTTATAGAACTAATGGTCGCAGGTGTACCTGTGGTAGCCTCAGAATACACATGGTACACTAAAGCTGCCGGGGTTCCATGGGTCCGTCGTCTCAAGCACGTGCACTCGTGTCTTTGTGATATCGCTTAGAACTTGTAGAACTTCAATTCGAGCATCCGAATGAGGTATACAAGACCATCTTCGGACTGCTTTTGTTAAGAGTTACGCAATGACATGGGATTTGCCCTTTTTGATTCCAGGAAGATGGGTCCATGATCAAAATAGCATTTCCGGGTCTTTGTCAGGCAGTCCGTTGAGCTGTTTTGCGTAGTTTGCGTTCAAAAGTTGAGATATGGTTCTTGTGAGACTTATTTTGAAGCAATATGAGTTGAAATGAGTGTATTTGGTTTTAATTGAAGTTGAGTTGGCAAAATGACTATTTTGCCCTTCCCGGGGTTATCTCCGGTTTTCGTACAGTTGTAGCGAGTTTTTCCCAGGGTTATCTATGAGATTGTCATGTTGTTGACTCTAAATGTACTCAGGGTTATCTCTGAGGTTGGAATTGATGTTGAGGTCCTCCAGGATTACCTCTAGAGTGTGAAAAAGATGCTTTTGCCCTCCTACATAATTAGTAACATGAAAAGAAAATTTCGAGTATCTACAAGAACTTTGGATTAAACCTTCTTTAATTGTAATTCACACAGAGATATAGTGAATTAGTTAATTAGGGTGTTTTGCTTAATTCTATCATTTATGGATTTAAGTTGATATATGTATAGTGCATCGAGAGATGGTTATATCTACTTTCGTGTTCTTGGTTAATGAACAGGAATAGTTAAATTGAATTAAAAGAAGTGTGATAATATCAGTAAAGCATAAACTGAAGTTGTAGGCTTAATTCTCCTTTATCTGATTAAAATTTGTGGTAGTTAGTTGATATTATTTTATTTAGTAATTTTTCATTAATTTCAAAATTAAATCGTTTAGTTTAATAAAATTGAGATAATACAAAGATGGTAATTGTTAGCATAAAAATTGATATTTGTCTCTGTGGGAACGATACTTAACTTATCATTATATTGCTTGTTGATCACGTATACTTGTGTGTCGTGCTTAATTAGATTACACCCAAAAAAATACAGATA
Source organism: Panax quinquefolius (assembly GCA_020205615.1). Taxonomy (NCBI): domain Eukaryota; kingdom Viridiplantae; phylum Streptophyta; class Magnoliopsida; order Apiales; family Araliaceae; genus Panax; species Panax quinquefolius. The sequence goes on from CM035155.1 coordinate 79,510,421, forward strand.
CATGAGCCTCACACTAGTCAAAAAACCAAAAAAACCCTTGAAATAACAAATCTCAGGAAAGACCAAGAAACTGGTGACATAAAAAAGAAAGTCCAACAAATGGAAGAAACCATACAGTAAATCAAAGGACTGAAACATACGGGAGTGTCAACTACTCAAACCTTTGCATCTTCCCAAGGACTCATTATCCAGATAAATTCCAAGTCCCAGATTTTGAAAAGCACAACAAGTTAGGAGCTCTATATACCCATCTAAAAGTGTATATTGGAGAACTCAGATCCTATGCAAAGGATGAGAAGCTGAGAATACAGCTATTCCAGAAAAGTTTAACTGGGAAGCCAGAGCATGGTACGCTCAACTTAACAACTCCAAAATCTAAAGTTGGGAAGAGCTGGCTCATGCCTTCCTAAATTAATATAGTTTCTAGTCACAAATGGAACCTGATAGATATCAAATGACCAAAGTCAAAAAGCAGAATACTAATTCTTTTCGGGAATATGCCCAAAGATGGAGACGTATGGCAGTACAAGTCATTCCTCCCATGACAGAGACTAAAATGGTGATATCATTCATCGACATACAAGAAGATCCATATTATGAAAGGATCATAGCTGGAATAAGAAAACCATTCTCAGAGATGATTAAACATGGAGAAATTGCTGAAATAGGGTTGAAATCGGGAAAGATCAAAGACCTCACTGCTTTTGAGGCAGATGTTGAGCACATCCAGTCTGAAAATTATGGGACTAATCCTAGGAGGGTCCATAAGAAGTAGGAAGAAGATGTATCTTTGATACTCTAGGGTCAAACTCAGTCAGGCATTCAGAAACCGCCTATTCAAAAGCAGAATAATTACTCCCCATTCCAAACATATGTAAAGCCTCCAAATCCTCCATTTCAGAAAGTAGGAGAGGTTAAACGTAGAACAACTCTTACACCCTTAAGGGAATCACTGGAAAATATATTGAAACTTCTGACTAACCAGAAGAAGATCACTCAACTCCTTCCACCTGTAAATACAAATGGGAAAGAATTTGACCCAAGCAAAAAATGTGCTTATCATTCTGGTTCCCCGGGTAAGAGTGTTGGTCTTTGAAACATAAGATCCAAGACATGATAGATAATGGTGAGATTGTGGTGACAACACCAGAACAACCATATGTCCAAGATAATCCTCTGCCTCAACACAATGAGGAAGGAGTGAACATGATCAGCATGATCAAGCAATGGAGGAAACTTTACATATGTTGATTAATAAAGGAAAGATCACAAAAACTGTTACCCCCAATGGACCGCCAATCAAGGAGTGTCGATGCCACTAAGATATGTCAATACCACTCCTGTGACGCCCCCAAAATAGGTATACATCACCCATTCTAAGTCGCCAAATACATTGTACAAAATTTAAATACATACTTAATTATACAACTATCGTGTAAAATACGACAAAATATAGCTGAGAGTTTTGACACGAATATTGTCTTCTAGACAATATCCAAACTCAAATGGAATACTTATTACAATTATTATCACACTATTTTATAAAATAGTGAGGACTACTACATCCACCATCTCGAACCGTCACTCCATTCCCCGACTAGTCCCGGCTACGTTCTCATTTCTTGAAGAAAACAATGAAAGCAAAAGGGTGAGCTCAACTAACCCGGTAAGAAATATTATGACTAAGATAATGCAGAATAAATTATCGTTAGCCTTCAACAGTGTTAAACTGATAAAATACAATAAACAACAAGTTTAACTGCAGTGGAACAAACAATCCATTAGAAGAGTCAAGTAGAGAATGATATCTACTATATTCTATGATTTAAAAAGTTTATCATCAATTTTATCGCTGAGACTCGGCTCAATAAATAATCCACATCACTGAATTATCCATGCACTACGAGGCAAGAATATTCATTAGTATCACATCCATTAATTATCCATGCACTACAAGCCAAGGATATTCGTGTTATCACCAATGCTCAAAATCATGCCAACAACTGACCATCAATGCACTACGGGCCAATGAGGAATTTTACCACATCATTTGTAACATTACAAGTCATGATTATATCGAATAATCCCTAGTTATAATCATACCAATAATAAGTACATCTATGCACTACGGTCCAAAGATGACTTTCATCACAATATAAGCATGAAGATGATGACAATGATATAAGAATTCAATTAACTGAAAGCAAAGGATAACTTTTAAAGATTTATAATTCAATTTATCCAAAATTCAATAATGTCCAAATTGTCAACACGATACTGCTTTGTGGAGTAAAATTCAAGAATAATATTGTATCAAAAATGATTTGGACCAAAAAGAAATCAATTTTTGTCATGAATAGTACCCCGGGTGAATAGTAGTCGAGTGAATAGTACCTTGTAAATAGTACTTCAGGAATAGTACCTCGTGAATAGTACCCCGGTATGAAAAGATTAAAAATTATCAGGAATGCCCAGAGTAATATTTCTATGAAAAGATACTGGATGAAGCGCAAATTTCAAGGATATTCTACTAATTTCATGGAGTATAAAAGAAATACTTTAACAAAATGAGTGTAGAATTCAAAATCTGAAGCGAAATAATATTACTTACATACTACAGAGTATGGAAGAAAATATTATTTCTTACGAATATTGAACAAAAATAATATCCCTTACAACTATTGAACGAAAATAATATTCCTTACGAATATTAAATGAAGATAATATTCCTTACGAATATTAAATGAAGATAATATTTCTTGTGAATATTTATCGAAATAAAATTTCTTACGAATACGAAAAATAATATCGTAAGCGAATATGAAATAAATAATACCCTTTACCTTAAAAAGAGAGTACTTCTGACTGGTAGGGCGGGAATATTCTTGAAGAAAACTTGTACTGTTTTCTACAATCAAAGCTTTCTAAAATTCGAAAGAAATATACTCAATATTATAGAAGAATAATTCTCTGATTCTGGTGTGATTTTCAATTCTAAACTAAGCATCCTATTTATAGGAGAATGGCAGGATACTATTTGGATGCATAGTAAGGAAAAAAATCACGGACGCACAATAATAATCGGCTGAAATTTTTTTATTTTATTATGCAGACATTATGCAAATACTATGCATAATAAAAGTATAATATATTCTATTTTTCATAAAAAAACAAAACTTATTATAATATATATATATATATATATAATAACAAAAACAAGCCACCACCCGTGACTCCCTTTCTTTCATCCCACTCGTGGCCCCCGCCATTTATTATATATATATATATGTATATATATATATATATATATATATATGTATGTTGAATAACTTTCTATCGATTATTTTGAAAAATGAGTAAGTGGGGGTCCAAATAATACGCCAAACTTACAAAAAAATACTTCATAAAAATTCCCTCAATATTTTTAATAATATTTATTCATCAATAATATAACTTGCAATATTAACAACCAGATCATTCCCAGGAAAGAAAGGGCTTTCCAATAAGGATTTCTCCTATCAGTGCATGATTAGGTGACCAAACCCCTTTCTCTCGTGAACTTTCTAGACATTGTCAATAATGCAAATAATAATATGAATAACTTGTCATCTCAATTATTGATTTAATAATATAAAATATTGTGTAGATGATACTGTGACAATAATAGATTCAATAATGTGAGATACTATGCAGCAATTACTGTAGAAATAATTGAATATAACTGAGTGAATTCTCATGTAAGCATCAAATACCGTGTGCTACTATGCAACCACGCGTATTACTGTACTTTTATTATAAAGACCATAAATTTTTTAAACAATTATATCTATATTTTTAAGAAATCTTTTTTAATTTTATTATTATTATTATTATTTTATTAATATTGGTAACATGATTAATATTTTGAAATTTATGCGATATGGATTTAGCAAGATAGTTAATTTAAAATTTTAAGTTGATATTTAGGAACAAAAGTTAAGTCGAATATTGTTCAGAACCCAAATTCTTGGATTTTGAATAAGGAATGAGAATATTAATATATAATAATTATATTTCAGTGCAATAAGTATGTACAGTATGTGTGTAATGTTAATTGTTGAACAATTATGGTGCAGCATTAGAAAACCCTAGTATCAAATTGATAAACCCTAATTTGAAATTCAAATAGGACTTTAAGACTAATAAGGGATAGTGTTAATATGATTAATTACAAGTATTATAGATTTTAATGTTAATTAGGTAAACCCTAATTATTAATTAGAAATCCTAATTGCTAAGTTATAAATCCTAATCGCTAATTTAGAAAGCCCTAATGCTAATTAGTAAATCTTAAACCTAATTTCCAAGTTCTAAGTAATTAGGAAACCTAACATGATTAGGAAACCTCAAAAATTAAAAAGCTTAATTTTCTATTTTAAGCCCTAATCATAAAATCCTAAAATTTTAAATTTGCAAAACCTAAGGGTTAAACCCTAAGGGTTAGTCAAGTTACAAGATTGTTATTAAATTTACAAGCTAAAAGTCTAAAATGCCCTTTTTACATTCTTTATTATGTGGAGTGTGAATCTTGCTAAGATATGAGTTGTTCAACCAATCTAGATCACCCATGTGCCTAAAATCAATACAAATCAGCCACATTTCATCAGTCATATTCATTGAATCAAGATATATATAGATCAAGAGAGAGAAAAGTACATAAATAAGCCTCATTTGCTCACATACACTTAACCAAGACCCTCTCTCTCTAAACCCACGAATTTAAATAATAGACCAGTCCCAAATCAAGTCCCTAGTTTACCCATATCAGGTTATAAATTCTAGAATCAAGATTGATCAAAAAAAGGTATAACCCTAAAAACCAAATCTGATCTTGTATGATATGTTAAATGTTATATTTTTATGTTTAATCTTGTATTATTAGATGTTATTTAATGATCTATGATGTTACATCATAGATCCATAATATCAAAATGCTCAAAAACAAATTTTTCCAAAACTGTCAAGAACCCTAGATTTATGGCCTGACAACCAAATGTCAGAGGCCATAAATCTAGATTTGTTTATGGTTTTTCTTGTCTTATGTATTGAACTTGTAGTATGCTATGAGGACATTGATCTGGAACTAGAATCAAGGTCAGATCATGTATAGATTACAAGTTATGGATGGTCAAACTCCATTGACCGACTATGACTTCATGTTTCTGGGTAACCCATAACTTACCTAGAAACGTCTGACAACGAGTTCATGTGCATAGCTCTGTCAGGTGTTTGTTGATTTGGTTATGTTGTTGTATCTAAGTTGTAGTATGTTATATAGACTACAAATTCAAGCTTTAGATCACCAAAATAACAAATAGATTTAATGTAGTCGATGGTCAAAGTAGGCAGGATGATCATGAAATCTGTTTTTTGGGTAACCTAGAAAACTCAAGAACACTAGTTCTAACAGGGTTTGACCAGCTTGGATGTGGTGATTGTGTTGTTGTTAGCCAGATTTAGTGTAATAGATATGTTCCTTGTCATGAGTACTACAATCGAAAACCATTAAACCACCAAAACCATACATGGAAAGCAAGTTGTGGAAGCCCAAAATAGGCTACTCAAATTGTTCTTATTGCCTTGGTAACCTAGAAAATGAAGAACAGCTCTGACAGCTTGTTCAATAGCTTATATCTGCTAGATATGTTGTAGTTTGGCCCAGAAATTGCTATACACTTGTAGTATTACATCAATACTACAAAATCTAACCATTAGCTTACCCAAAAATATCATGATCCGGCAATTAAGGTTGGTCAAACATGGCACCAAGAACACTGATTATGAATGTTCTTGAGGCTCAAGAACACATTAAATGACAGGTTTACGTAAGCTAAAAAGCGACAGGTTTACATATGCTAAGATTTATTAATATTAATTAAATTAATTTCCAAAAATCAATTAAAAATAGTTATAAATTTCTAAAAATTCCAAAATTAGTTTTAAAAATTATTTTAAGTTACAAAAATTAACTTTTAATAATTTGACATATTTTTCATTAATATTATTATTTAATTAAATATCAAAGATATTAAATTTATTTAATAAATGTATTAAATAAATTGATTAAAATGATTTTATTAGATTAAAAATGATTTTAAATGATAATAAAGTATTTAAAAATATTTTAAGTTATAAAACATAACTTTTAATATTTTAAGGTAAATTTCATTAATAATTTAATATTAATGATATTAGATTTATTTAATAATTATATTAAATAAATTATTTAAAAGGGTTTTATTGATTTAAAAAATCATTTAAAAAGGATATAAATGATTTAAAAATATTTTTAAGTTATAATAAATTACTTTTAATATTTTGATGAATAATACATTAATATTTAAATATTAATAGTAATTATTTAAAATAATTTTAAATGTTTTAAAAATCATTTAAGGAAATAACAATGTTTTTAAAATATTTTGAGTTATTATACATAACTTTAATATTTTTGTAGCAGTTTCATTAATATTTTAATATTATTTAAATATTAATGAGAATAGAATTATTTACTAATTAAATTATTTAAAAATGATTCTAGTGTTTGAAAAATCATGCTAAATTATAATAATTATTTAAAATTATTATAAGTTCATGAAAAATAATATGACCTATATTTGAATTATCTAATATAATATTGAAGCTATAGAATAGAGTTTACTTAAAAATAAACTCAATAATTATCCAATAAAACCGTTGATATACCGAAATATTTTCGAAATTGATCCGAACTAGTATAGTTTAATTTGATAAGTGTGTGTTTATATTCTAATGACTAATATATATATGTGACAATGAGCTTAAGCTATATGATGACTGCAAATAGCAGTATTATGTGTTACGATGTAATATTCTAATCAAAAGAATAATCTTATGAAAAATAGGTCTCTATATAAAAGATAGAACTAAGTAGCAGTAATCAGCTATAAAGGCAAGTATCTGAACTATTCTTTTTCATTGTGCAAGTATCCTTACTCTTTGCATTTACTTATGCAATGAATCTGTGTAACTAAGTTATTGAATTATATTATTGTTATACAAGTTTCTGAACTCTACTGTTATTGATCATGTATCTAAACCTTTGAATTCATCCAAGTTCTTGAACTCTATTCGTTCATTGTTTACCAGTGTAGTATTACTGTATGATCTAGATATATTCTGTTCATTAAGTTCTAAGTTTGGTTATATAAGTGTCCTCACTTGGATAATTGGTGTACTTGTTGATACATACTTATTGATTTCCAGTATGTATACATTAATTAAAAGTCGTCTAAGCTACTTGACTCGGCTAGACACAGATTTAAAAATATCGTTGAACATGATAGAATGTTATTGTTATCCGACTGAATTATTTTGGATCGAATTCCAAAGTAAGTATGAACATCCCTAATCTGGGAAACTTTTGTGCGCCAAAGGCGGATATGATGAACGAAAATATCATTCAAACATGTAGTATTGATCAATACAGGGCATAACGGGCTGATCACCCTATGTGCCCGTAAGTTATGACGGTTTGTAGATGAAGTTCTGTATACATTCTCAAAAATTGAAAACAAAGTTCATAGTCTATCGATTGCTCTCTATTTATAGTCAGTACGTAGTTTCAAAAATGAAATAGAATTGATATGTTGTTCAATATTGTTTTAGTTTACTTCACAACTGCTGACTTGTTGTAGAAGTGTCGTTCAAAGAAAATATTTATTTCTTTCAACTAATATTTATTATTTGCTATTACTTGCTGGACAATTAAATGCTCATTCTTGCTTTAAATTTAAATATTTTCAGTTAAGCGTGAACGACCTGAAGGTTCTAACAATAACAATGGAAAGGGAAAGCTGGCAGAATAAGTTTTATGGTATCTTATGTAATAGTTAGACTTTATTAAGACGATAATATTTATTAATTATCATGTAATGAAATGTTTTAAAGGTTGTGAACCTGGGGTAAGACAACTCTAATGTGTATATTAAGTTTGATATTTATATTATTATTATTATTTCGCTCAAAAAAATGATATCGTGAAGCACCAAGTTCGGGTTTCAAGTACCTGAATTTGGGGGCGTCACAGGTTGGTATCAGAGCTTTAGGTTAAAAACCTTAGGTGGGGGTATACCTTAGGCTATAACCTTAGGACAGAGGAAAACGTTGAAAATACAAATAAATCAAATAGAGTTTAAAAGGAGATAAATTAAATAAATTCATCATAAAATAAAATAAAAGATAACTTATATAAAACTATTATTTTTTGTGTGTATATATTATATACTAATCAAGATAATTTATGTGTAGATGTTAGGTGGAAAAGGATTAGAATACACTCAGATCATAAAGAATGAGCAAATCTCCATAACCGAGCCAATATCAAAGCCAGTAGCTGAAATAAAGGCTCATATTGAAAGCAACCCAGATGAGGTGGTTATATTGGAAAATATAGTACCAGATCCAGAAACGGTAGTATTGATAGATAGTGATTCAGAAACGAAAGTTGGAGCTGACCAGGCATCAACGAAAGTGCAAAATTTGAGGAACAAGGTTTCTTCTCTGGAAAAGCTGTGGGAAATAGAAAAACTATTAAATAATCAATTGCGAAAGGCGTTAATCGAAACAATTGAAGAATAAGATAAGCTTAAAATTCAAATTGATCAGATGGGAGCCAAAAGCAACATATCGTGTGTAACTCCAAGCAAGAAGGGGAAAAGAAAGATGAAAGACCACGATTTAGGAAATTCCGATTTTAACCAAGGAAACTCTAATAAATTAGAAAAATGTACAAACTGTAACAAGAAACATGAAGGATTATGCAGAAAAGGGGAAAATGTATGCTACAATTGCGGACATGAGGGCTATATCTCTCCTCATTGTCCCAATCCTGAGCAAAGTGTGTGTTTTATTTGTGGGTTAGAAGGTCATCAGGCGAAAGGTTGTCCAAGATCAGGAAAAAGACGTAGGGAATAAGTAGTATAAGTATTGTTTAAATATATGTGTACGATGTTGTATATATGATAAGTATGTGTGTGTAATGTAATATTCTCAACTTTTGTATAAGTTATAGCAGCGAATCCCGACTTTTGTGGTCGCAAAGGGATATCATTCAGCGGATGCTTATAGCAATATGTGTATGCTATGTAAAGTACTATGAATTAGTTGAATGAACATGAATATATGATTGATTAAGGAAACAAGTTTTTATGTATCAATCTGATAACTGGTTAATACAATAAACCAAGTTTTTAAAATCCAATATTTTGAGTACATTATTATTTGAGTTTGAAATTAAGTATGATATGTTAAACTTATACGATAAGGCATAGAATTTAAGTCAATAAAAGAATAATTTATGATTTTATTTAAACAGATAATGTGGCCAAGGAGACGAAACCGAAACCAAAGAGCAGAAGAATTTGTTAACAATGTTGCAGGACAACTAGACCCAATGCAGAACTTTGCGAACATGGTAGCTCAAGCTATGCAGAATGGAATGCCAGCAGCGCGAAATCAGTCGGACAATCTATTGGTAAATTTTAAAGACTTCAAGACAGTCGGACCGCTAGAATTTAGAGGGACAACTGACCCTATAAAAGCCCAAACATAGGTAAAGGAGATAGAAAAAGCGTTTGTGATCGCTAGGGTAGCGTAGGGGCAAAAGACAGCTTTTGTCACATATACGATGAAAGGGGAGGCGAATTTTTGGTGGGAGGCAAATCAAACTAGGATCGGAGAAGGAGTGGTAACATGGACTAGGTTTAAGACATTGTTCTTTAAGAACTATTTCTCGTCCAATATCCATGCTAGGATGGAGGTGAAGTTTTTGGAGTTAAAGCAGGGCAATATGACAGTTGCGGAGTATGTTGTAAAGTTTAATGAATTAGCTAGGTTCGCTCCACATCAAGTGGACACGGAAGCAAGGAAGGCAAGGAGGTTTAAGTTGGGCTTCAAACCTGGCTCTACAATAAGGTGGCGGTGCTACAGATCAATACTTTTGCAGCACTCTTGGAAAAGGCTATCATAGCCGAAGAGGGAAGTGATGTCATGAGTCTCTACCACAAGGAGAAAAAGATTAAGCGTAAGGTCGAGGGAGTTGTTAAGGTTGAAGCAAGTAGTGGGAGTGGGAATGGAAAAAGGAAGGGGAACAATTTTGGGAATACCAAAATTAAGCAAAAACGGGTTGTGCAGTGTGAAAATTGTGGAAAGAATCACTCGGGGGCGTGTTTAAAGGGAAAGTTAGTCTGCTACAAGTGCGGGCAGGAGGGACATATCTCTCCCAACTGTCCCAATCTAAGGATGAATAGTGGGTGTTTTATGTGTGGGTCAACGGAGCATAAGGTGATGGATTGTCCGAAAAGGAGAATGGATGTAGGAAGTGTGAATACGGGGAAAAACAGCGGGACATTGACAATAACGGGACCAACTTCAACAAACCAACAAAATCAACCGCAAAAGTCTTCAATATGACGATTCAGGACACCGTAGCAGCCAATGATGGAGTTCCAGGTATGAACCCGATCAACGATCTTGGTATATATACCTGATTCAGAATTAATCTATTTTCTTACCGCAAGTTTGTTAATATAAGTATATATGTTTACATTAGGAACCCTTGAATATAGGCATACTAAACACAATATAATAATGCAATAATAAAAAGGATTTTTGAATGAGGAATTTGAGTTCCAGATTCATAACACGAATCTTATAAGGAGGGGAGAATATAGTAATTCATTAAAATTATTAGTAAATAAAAATCTAAGGATAAAACATTAATAGTGAATGAAAGAAAATGGTGATTCCGGGGACGAAATCTTTATAAGGAGAGGATAATGTAAAGACCAGGAATTTTTCAAACAATTATATCTATATTTTTCTGAATATTTTTTTTTTAATTTTTATTATTTTATTTTATTAATATTGGTACCATGATTAATATTTTGAAATTTATGCGATATGGATTTAGTAGGATAGTCAATTTAAAATTTTAAGTTGACTAGGAATGAAAGTTAAGTCGGATATTGTTCAGAACCCTAATTCTTAGATTTTGAATAAGGAATGAGAATATTAATATATAATAATTATATTTTAGTGCTATAAGTATGTACAGTATGTGTGTAATGTTAATTGTTGAACAGTTATGGTGTAGCATTAGAAAACCATAGTATCAAATTGATAAACCCCAATTTAAAATTCAAATAGGACTTTAAGACTAATAAGGGGATGGTGTTAATATGATTAATGACAAGTATTATAGATTTTAATGTTAATTAGGGAAACCCTAAATATTAATTAAAAACTCTAATTATTAGAAACCCTAATTGTTAAGTTATAAAAAACCCTAATCGCTAATTCAGAAAGCTCTAATGCTAATTAGTAAATCTTAAACCTAATTTCCAAGTTTCTAAGTAATTAGGAAACCTAACATGATTAGGAAACCCTAATTTCAAATATTAGAAAGCTTATTTTCCATTTTAAGCCATAATTAAAAAATCCTAAAAAATTAAATTTACAAAACCTTAGGGTTAAATCCTAAGGGTTAGTCAAGTTACAAGATTGCCATTAAATTTACAAGCTAAAAGTCAAAAATGCCCTTTTTACATTCTTTATTATATGGAGTGTGAATCTTGCTAAGATATGAGTTGTTCAACCACTCTAGATCACCCATGTGCCTAAAATCAATACAAATCAGCCACATTTCATCAGTCATGTTCATTGAATTAAGATATATATAGATTAAGAGAGAGAAGAGTACACAAATAAGCCTCATTTGCTCAGATTCACTTAACCAAGACCCTCTCTCTCTAAACCCATGAATTTCAATAATAGACCAGTCCCTAGTTCAACCATATCAGATTAGAAAGCCTAGAATCAAGATTGATCAAAGAAAGGTATAACCCTAAAAACCAAATCTGATCTTGTATGCTATGTTAGATGTTGTGTTTTTATGTTTAATCTTGTGTTATTAGATGTTACTTAGTGATCTATGATGTTACATCATAGATCCATAACATCAAAATGCTCAAAAATCAATTTTCCAAAACTCTCAAGAACCCTAGATTTATGGCCTGACGACCGAATGTCAGAGGCCAAAAATCTAGATTTGTTTATGATTTTTCTTATTTTATGTATTGAACTTGTAGTATGTTATGAGCACTTTGATCTGGAACTAGAATCAGGGTCAGATCATGTATAGATTACAAGTTATGGATGGTCAAAGTCCATTGACCGACCATGACTTCATGTTTCTGGGTAACCTAGAACTTACCTAGAAACATCTGACAACGAGTTCATGTGCATAGATCTGTCACATGTTTGTTGATTTGGTTATGTTGTTGTATCTAAGTTGTAGTATGGTATATAGACTACAAATTGAAGCCTTTAGATCACCTAAATAACAAATAGATTTAATGTAGTGGATGGTCAAAGTAGGCAGGATGATCATGAAATCTGATTTCTGGGTAACTCAGAAAACTCAAGAACTCAAGTTCTAACAGGGTTTGACTAGCTTGGATCTGGTGATTGTGTTGTTGTTAGACTGATTTAGTGTAATAGATCTGTTCCGTGTCATGAGTACTACAATCTGAAACCATTAAACCACCAAAACCTTACATGGAAAGCAAGTTGTGGAAGTCCAAAATAGGCTACTCGAACTGTTATTATTTTTTGGGTAACTCAGAAAATGAAGAATAGCTCTGACAGCTTGTTCAATGGCTTATATCTTCTAGATATAACTACTATAAAACAATAAATATATAACGCGAAAAAAACATTGTGATTTCAATCAGAAAAACATCGTGGTTAAGGGTGTCATCTATTTGACACCCTTACACAACCGTTTTTAAAACGTTATAGTTAAGCACATTACGCAACGTTTTTAAAAAAAAAACGTTGTAGATTTGTTTTCCATAAATTAGCAGATGCTTAAAAATGTTGTAGAATGTATGATTCCACAACGTTTTCTGGATAAAAACGTTGTAGTTTAATATATCAGACAACATTTTTAACCAATTTATACAACATTTTTAAAATGTTGTAGATAAAGAAAAAAAAAGGTTTGGTGGTTCTTTTATATTACCAATGCATGTAAAGAATATGCTAATGACATGATATATAGCTAAAAGGTCTAAATTCTCATTTAAATTTAAAGCAAAAATATATCAATCATTCAAAATACATCCCAATAATATCATTCGTTTACAGTTTCAAATTACTACATCCATAAAATATACCAAACTATCCATAAAATTAAGTTGTGGAGCACTACCTAAGCTGTGGTGCACTACCTAAGCTGTCGATCTTGGTCAAGAGCTCAGCAAACTTGACAGCAATGTGAGAGGTGTGGCAATCAAGAACTGGGGCAAACCATAGGCTTCCATTCAGAGGTGAGCGACCGGAGTTTCTGCTACAAATCCGCAGACACAGAGGCACACCGATCCAGGTGGTCACGCAAGATGGCAGAGCTCAATACCTCATCACTCAAGAATTTGATAAGAAAAGTTCTTTGCATCAAGGACAAAAGCACCTTAGTCATACATAAGCAGGGAACAAGTGTGGCAAATCAAATTTTGTGATAATTACAGATAGAACAGACAAAAAAAATTTCACAAGTTACTAAGGTACTACAGACATTTACAACTGTAATAAAAATTTAACTATATAGGTTAGCAGTCACAATTGTTTACCCAAGCTCTACTCGGAAGCATACCAAATTTTATATTTTGAAGAAAACAGCTCACTGCATATTGTAACCAAATCTCATCATTGGTTTCTTTGTAAGCCTGAAACATAGATACAGCACTAGACCAGATTAGATATTAAAATTCTAAAATTACAAGTAAATATATGGTTTAATAAGAAAATAGAAAATGAGTACCTTGTCACAATAATTTCCCCAGCTAATCCAGCCTTTAGGAAAGTTCTTAAAAAGGCTGATTGAGTTTGAATATGTAATTAAGATTGATAACCGCTTCAATTTAGACAAATAATTGATTTCCCGTTCAAAAAAGTATCAATATCTATTTACCCACTAACAGGTACACTGATTTATCCCTTAACATATTTTACTCTTAACAAATATTATATGATTTCCCCAATATATAAACCACTAACACACGGTTTTCCATAACCACTGATTTAAAGGAAGGCTTGACAATTAATTCTTAACTGATGTTATGGTAGAATCAAATAAGGGCCAATCGCGTTAGCCTGCTGTCATCATTTTAGGTGACAGTAATAAATGGTTTTCTGAATTGTTTTCATAATGACCAGACAATTTATTCCCAAATTAAAGCTCAAATCAATTTGTTCCTAGATATACATCTTTCAGCAGATTATAATCACTTTGGATACATATATATATATATATATATATATATATATATATACTCTTCTGAATCATTGATTTTCAAACTACTCTTCTTCATACATCCCAGTTAAGAGGACTTTTACAAACTCATCCATGTTATATCAACAAGTAAGCATGTTGTCCCTTTATTTACCACAATTACTCACTTTTTTGGCATGATGACCTCACAAACTCTATATTGTTTGGAGTGTTTATATTTATTTACTGGGAGTATATTGCTATGTCTGGGTGCAGCAAAGGGGAAAATGGACATGTACCTTACAGAAATTCCAAGCTGACATGCATACTACAAAACTCTCTAGGAGGTAATGCAAGAACTGCCATAATTTGCACTATGAGCCCCTGCACACAGTCATGTTGAGCAGTCAAGAAATACCCTGCACACTGTGAATGTTGTGCAACTGAACTAGTTTTACTATTGATACAAAGGACCACTAATACTACCATTTAAGAAAACCAACTTATTCTTTATAGTAGAGAGAAAATAAACAAAAAAATATCAGTAATTCAACAAAGTAGGCATGACAACTCTGTTATGAGACAAAGTGGCACAAGTAAGCTAGTACTTATTGCCTCAAACCCAAGGTTTGCTTAGCATAGCAAAAACTGTACGTGAAAGGGGTACTTCTATTGCATATTATGGTGAATGATATATTAAAATATGTAAAGTCACAGACTCACAGTGAGGCAACTACAAGAATGGAAACAGTTTCAGTCAAATGAACCAATAAAATAGTGTTTCTGGTAAAAATGTTCAATTAATAGTCAATGGAGTACATGGGCAGATGGTGTATACCTGTTTGCAAAGAAACCAAAGAGAAGAAGTATCCTGTCTGCTATAGCAATTCATTTGTGATGTTGCTGTATAACACAAATGTGAGTTCTTTAATCAACATTTTCACGACAGGACTAGTGGAAGTAAAATGTTGAATAAGCTTAATGTCTGTGAGAATTGTAACATGAAGAAAAATGAACTGAGAGAAAGTCGTAATTAAAGACCATGAGTATTAATTCACTCACTGAGAAATGCAAGAACACTTGCACTAGAATATAAGGTCAACAAAACTCATACATCTATCTAATAAGACATATCATTCCATGTAAATATTTCTGAGATTACTGAGATCTTGAGGATGGCTTGGTTGCAAAGAAAGGCATTGCTAGACGACACAACAGAATTGATCAGACTGTATGCTCGAAAGAAAAATAAATTATATCAAAAGACAAAGTAGAAAAGAACTTACACGATAGCAGTGAATAGCTTCTTCAATTCTGCCAGCATCTTTCAGCGCGTTACCCTGACAGAAGCAAATTGTGAACAGAGAGACCTTCAAGCTTGACAGGAAACTTATATTGCAAACACAAAAAGGTTAAAATTAAAAAGGAAATGAATGACCAACCAAATTATTATATGCCTCCAAGAACCCAGCATCATAAGCAATGGCTCACTTATAGTTAAGTATTGTCATGTCCATGTTGCCTTGCTCATAAAATATACTAGCCAAATTGCCTGCCAAATTTTATAGAAATAAATTAAAAAAAAAATTTAAAAAAAAGAGGTAAGGACAGGAAAGAAAAGGAAAAACACATCACCACGACCAGCAGTACGCATTGTTTTGTCTTCTTTTTTCCGGACTAGAAGCAGTACAGTGTTTCTAGTTCATTTTTATCTACATGTTTATATCTAATAACACAAAACCCAGCTATATGATCTACTCATAAAAACCAGCAAACAACACTGAATATCATTCACTGATTATTCAATTAAACAAGGATTATTATTAATAGTCACACGCTATGAAGAGATTCATCCCTTTATACTCTGTTAAAACAAATCACCCAAGCACGTCTAACATTGAATAAAATCAACCTGCTCAAACTGTAGCGCCCCCAAATCCGGTATCTTCCAACCCGACAGATGGTGCTATACTGTACAACATTCACACATTCATTCAATTGAAAAGTCTCAAAGAACGAACATAACTTTTATATATTAAAAGTAATATTTACATTTCTCAGGTTCTATACTCGTTACAAAGGTTCTTTGTCATAATATTTATTACATTACAACAATGGACCTATACTATTACAAGACAGTTTAATAATCTGCCTTAGCTTTTCCTTTATCCTTATTTGATCCTTCGGGGCGTTCAGTCTTAGCTGCGTTCATATGGTTCAAGCAAGAGTGAGCATAACTAACTCAACAAGTATAACAATTTCAATAACATGCTTGATACATATGAATCGTATATCTTCGATAACTGAACAATAGTTATGAAGTACTATTTATAATTCAAAATAGCGCTTCATCTTTCTTTCAAAATGTTTTACAATATCATCAATATTTAGTAAAACATTCACTCCGGTCAAAGACCTTGAGTATTCATTCTTTCTTTAAAAAGGACAACCCAGAACTAAGTCCGTAAGCCCGATATTACTTACGAGCACTTCTAGGTGATCAGCCTATTGTACTCTATGTTGATCAACACTACATCCATTAAATGTATGTACGTTTAATCATTTGGCAACCTCACGTGCCTGTCGTTTTACCGACAAAATATTTGTTTAACATTTCAGTCATCTTTTGAAAACCATATCAAGTAGTTGACAAAAGATAATCACATTTGATAACAGATGAATAGATTATCAACAATCCACTCAATATGTCAAGTCTAGCCAAAAGAACTGGCTTTAACTTCATTGTACTTCAATTCATGCGTAAGGATACATGAACTTCAAAAACTTGTTCAGATTGAACTGAGACAAGAGTTAGAATACTTGCCTTAAGCGTCTGCTACGATGTAATTTACTTTACGTTCAAGTCTTTCAAGTCTCTACAATACATGATCACATAATGCCTTACATTAGGTCACACATAATCAAGTATGTATCTGACTATATCTTGCCCTTCATCTCAATCTAATTTGTATATTAGACTTGATTACTATTCATTCTGATTTCATCTTTCTATTTGCATTCATAGATGGATAGGTTATTACCACTCTTTACACATTACTCTTAAGGTTTAACAATGCTTTAGCAATGTTATTTTAGGTTTCTTAAGGTAGGTTTAACTCAACCTAATAACCCTTTCTTGCTTTACATTCACAAATATTCTTCACTATCATTTGTCAAAGACTGGCTATGGCATGGGCGGTTTATCTATATCTCATCTCTGTAAGGCCTGATTAAGTTATCAGGATGGCCGGGACTTGGCATGCTATGGCTTAGTCCTCTTCTTCAGCGTACTGCCAGCTTCAGTTTCGATGTGACATAGGCCGTTCATGGCGTCATGTATATGACTAATGGTCTAGGGTTCAGGTTGGCATGGCCAACTCTGTGCACCAGAAAAAAATTTCAGTCTTTGAATTTTTGTGAACTTCCCGGACGCATAACTCTTTCGTTATAAGTCCGAATCGCTCGTTCAAAAGCCTATGGTTCACAAATTACGTAATCTACGCGTTCATGCAAGAATTTCATCTATTTGACTTCGTTTGCTAAAAATTCACCTATTAGTTCATTTTTAACGTAAACAATAAGCGTTCGTGAACGTTCATTGCTTTCGTTCTTCGTTTCTAAGTTGAATTCGCTCATTTTCGAGTCCGCAACTCTTAAATGACGAACATGACTTGTCTCCATTGGAAAATAACATTTCCAACCTCTAGCTCAAAATTTGACTTCTATTCCAGAAAATTTACGAATTCGACGATTAACGTCTAATCGTACGATTTCCGGCAAATTTTTGTTCTTATGACTTGTTCAATATTACAAATGAATTACATTCATCATGTGAACATATTAACCTACTTATTCCAACAACTTATACTCATGGTTGGACTTTGACTTATTTCTTCATAAGCTTATAACTTGATAAATTTATAAACTACTTATGAACTTATCATTCATAACTTATGACAATTAAAGTTTCTTAATCATCATACATATATGTTCTCATCATATAGCTTTACTTATGTATACTTGATACATATGATCATAAAAGTTCATTTACTTCCATATTCCTTATATTGCAAAACTCATTATAAGTTTATAATTCCTTCACATAAGTTTATAACTTATGCTAGCTTAAATGACTTATTACCAACTTATATGGCTTAAGTTCATTACTTACACATACTTCTTACTTTTTATCATTCATGTTCCTTAATCCAAACTTTTCTTATCAACCTATCATGTTAGAGATAGAAGATAATTGGAGAAGAGGATCTTACTTTAGAAGTTCTTGATAAGTAGCTTCTTTCTTCTTCTTATGTAAGTAGCTTATTACAACTTACTCACCCTAACAATTAAGCACTTTGAGAGTGTTTAGATTATTTGAACAACTAGCAAATGACTCGCCAACCTTCACTATTTATAGAACTTGCATGGTTTAGGGCAATTTAGTCAATACACTAAACCACCTCCTTACTATTCATAACTTAATTAACACAAATCCTATCCTTTGCTTGGTCATTACTCACCTAACTTGGCCATTACTTTATTTATTTGATCACCACTTATCTTGGTTATCACTTATCTTGATCACCGCTCACATTAATCATATTACTATGGGTTGCCCCATGGGTTAGACAACTCATGGAATCTAGCTTGGGCCTTAACCCTTAATTCATTTGGGCTTGTACCAATTATAAACAATCTTCCAAGTCCATTTTCATTACTTAATACATATACTTATAGTTTATGTATC
The DNA here is from genome assembly GCA_020205615.1 of Panax quinquefolius. NCBI lineage: Eukaryota > Viridiplantae > Streptophyta > Magnoliopsida > Apiales > Araliaceae > Panax > Panax quinquefolius. The sequence continues at coordinate 79,529,518 of CM035155.1, forward strand.
ATCATCGTATTATACTTCGTATACTACTTCATAATATACGATATTTCTTCCTTCATACAAACTCGTATAATACCCCGTATTATACTCGTTTTCTTTCCTCGTACAATACTCACATATCATACGATTATCTCTTAACGCATTAATTCTTCACTTTCCTTACATTCTTAATTTAAGTCCGCAAGCAAAACATTACGTTTTTCATAACTAGATTATTATTACATAATCCGTCTTACCTTAATATTCTATCATCACGTATTTCTCGAAAATTCAAAAATAATTTCCGAACAAATACCGATGAATAGTGTTTTCGGAAAATTTCTCGGAAAACTTTTATTTTCGTCTTAGAAATTCAAACACTTTAAATCTTTCACGTAGATCAAATACTACGATATTCCAATATCAATAGGTTATAGAACAAAAACCATCTTGATATCACACAAAATAAAATTTTATCATTATTTAATTTAATAAAATCATTTTACATAAGATCCGAATTTCTCGGTCATTACACAAACTCTCTAAGGTTGAATGGCAAAACATACATATGATGCCCAACAGGTACAAAGGCCTACTTTTTCTTTTCCTTTTTCTATTTTTAATCAACACAATGACCTAAATTACAAATACAAAAGTAAATCTGGCAGAAGGACCTGTCTATCTAAAACCTATACATGAATGGATAAATACAAAAATCAAAGAGATATAGGAAACATCACTCACCAAAAGCTAAAGCATAATCTGGTCGTGCTTGAAGGGCACGTTGATAACATACTATAGCCTCTTGAGGCATCCCCAAAGCCTAGAAAATGGAACAAAGATAATTTCAGTCTAGATTTTTGTTCTAGCATTTGCATGTTTACCACCAAAAAACCAATGGAGCATACCTTGTATACATTACCCAGGTTCAAATAGGCATCTGAAAATGTCGATTTAAGCTTAACAGCTTCCTGAAAATTAGTTTTTCGTTACTCGTAAGTAACAAAATATAAAAACTTCAAATAACAAAACTGCAATCACAGTACAACACTGTTCCACTTTGAACATCATAGTTCAAAACCATGTGTGGGGCACGGATAAGGCATGCCAATGACATACTTAGAAATAATATTTAGTATTTGTCTTTCTCTAGAATTGCACATTAGATGTACTCAATTTGATTTTAATGGCAAAACCACAACTTTTAGTATGACACTCAATTTGAAACGGAGGGAATGTAATTTAATCCTATACAATAATATAATAAAATGCAGAATGTATTCCAAACCTATCCTATAGTTTTAATGTAGGTATGATTAGCAACGAATTTAGTTGTGCATTTATTTTCAACATCCTATTTCATCATAATTGTCAGGGGAGGAAAAAAATATTGTGTACCTTATAATATTGAAGAGCCCTGTTAAGATCACCTGACTCCATAAAGAGGCCAGCAAGATTTGACCATGCAATTGCAAAATTTGGTTGTATTTGAAGAGCCTTAATATAGCAGTTGTACGCCTAGACAAAGCAAAACAAAGCATATCGATAGTTTATTTATAGGAGAAACTTAATTCTCTCTAGTGAATATGATAATCAACTCTAGTTTCACAAAAGTAACAATTGTAAACACAAAACAAACTGCAAGTTATGCTAGTTCATATTACTGGCCGTAGACGTGGAAAAAGATCATAGAGAGAACCCAGTGCATCAAAAGATCCTTTCTCAAGACTTTGAATCACTGATTTCTCAGGGAAATAAGGTTTACATATGCATAATTGGCCCCAATATCTTTTAATAAGGCAAAAGTTTTTATTAAAAGCATATCATACATGAACTAAAGGTCAACTCATTAGCAGGCGCTCCACAATGGCAGACAAAAAAAGCTGAGTGACCCAAATTATCCAACAACTTAACCACACAGATTTATGCTTGCACATACAGAACTTCATGGACAAATGAGGAATAATTAAATAAATCTACATTTCATTAGTTGACTTGCCTCTTGCACATGACCTTGAGCTTTCATCAGATTCCCTAAGTTACTATGAGCATCAACCTACAATAGTTAAAATGTTCCAAGAGATATCCCACATAACCCAGTTATAATCACTTAGAAAAACTGAAAACAAAAGCATCTATCAGAAAATGCAAAAACAAGGCAACACCAATAAACGCCGTATACAACAACTCTGCACTAAGAACCAGATGGCAATCAAAGTGCAAAGTCATCTAGAAACAATCCAATTTCTACGAAAAAACTGATCTAAGAAAAAACCCAGAAAGGGAATCTAATTTCTTAACTATAGTCCACAAAAATGGGGAAAAAAAACCCATACCTCCACAATTGCTAATAGAAGGGGCAAAGATTTTACATGCGGATGGAAGAGCCAAGGCTTTGGTGACATTCAAAGAGACACCAAACTGGGCACTGTTCTTGAAAGCCTCACATAGACACTTGGATTTGAGAACAGTTTTGAGGCTAGAGCAGCACGTCCCTTCTGGCTTACTCATTGTGTTGCCGCTGCAGACGTAAGAGAGACAGTACACCATGTTTAGAACGACGGTGGAGCAGTCGATGGCCAGAGCTGGGGCGGCGTGGTGAGAAGCAGAGGGACGGATTTGGGAGTGAGAGAGAAGACTAGGGTTTTGGGCTACAAGACAGTGCTGGCGTTTTATTTTAAATTCAATTCACTTTCGCATTTTTTATGAGCTCCGTGTTTTTCTGAAAGACGACGTTTTAAAAAAAAACGTTATCTACTTAAAATAAAAAAAAAATGCCCTTTTAAATAGATAACGTTTTTTAGATATATATCTACAATATTTTTTTAAAAACGTTCTAAAAAAAATACCACATCATTTTTATAAAAAATATTGTGGTTTAAGTGTTGTCTATTTACTATTTTGTATTTTGGCCCAAAAATTGCTATACACTTGTAGTATTACATCAATACTACAAGATCTGACCATTAGTTTGCCCAAAAACATCATGATCTGACAATTAAGGTTGGTCAAACATGGCACCAAGAACACTAATTATGAATGTTGTTGAGGGTCAAGAACACATTAAGCGACAGTTTCTGTCACTAAAGGCTTTAGCGACAGATTTATTAATATTAATTAAATTAATTTCTAAAAATTAATTAAAAATTGAAATAAATTTTTAAAAATTTCAAAATTAGTTTTAAAAATTATTTTAAGTTACAATAATTAAATTTTAATAATTTAACGTATTTTACATTAATATTATTATTTAATTAAATATTAATTATATTAAATTTATTTAATAAATGTATTAAATAAATTGATTAAAAATGATTTTATTAGATTAAAAATTATTTTAAATGATAATAAAGTATGTAAAAATATTTTAAGTTATGAAACATAAATTTTAATATTTTAGGGTAAATTTCATTAATAATTTAATATTAATGATATTAGCTTTATTTAATAATTATATTAAATAAATGATTTAAAAAAGGTTTTATTGATGTAAAAGGTCATTTAAAAGGATATAAATAATTTAAAAATATTTTAAGTTATAATAAATGACTTTTAATATTTTGATGAAGAATACATTAATATTTAAATATTAATGGTAACTATTTAAAAATAATTTTAAATGTTTTAAAAATTATTTAAGGGGAATACCAATGTTTAAAAATATTTGAGTTAATATAAATAAATTTAATATTTTGGCAATAGTTTTATTAATATTTTAATATTATTTAAATATTAATGATAATATAATTATTTATTAATTAAATTATTTAAAAATGATTCTAGTGTTTGAAAAATCATGATAAACCTGTAATAATTATTTAAAAATTATTATAATTCTATGAAAATAATATGATCGATCTTTGAATTATCTAATACAATATTGAAGCTACAGAATAGAGTTTACTTAAAAATAAACTATAATTATCCGATAAAGTCGTAGATATACCAAAATGTTTCTGAAATTGATCTGAACTAATATAGTTTAATTTGATAAGTGTGTTTTTATGTTCTAATGACTGATATACATATGTGACAATGTACTTAAGCTATATGATGATTGCAAATAGCAGTACTATGTGTTATGATGTACTATTATAATCAAAAGAATAATCTTATGAATGATAGGTCTCTGTATAAAAGATAGAACTAAGTAGCAGTAATCAGCTATCAAGGCAAGTATCTGAACTATTTTTTTTCATTGTGCAAGTATCCTTACTATTTGCATTTACTTATTCAATGAATCTGTGTAAGTAATTTATTGAATTACATTATTGCTATACAAGTTTCTGAACTCTACTGTTATTGATCATGTATCTAAACCTTTGTATTCATGCAAGTTCTCGAACACTATTCGTTCATTGTTTACCAGTGTAGTATTACTGTATGATCTAGATATATTTTGTTCGTTAATTTCTAAGTTTGGTTATACAAGTGTCCTCACTTGGATAATTGTTGTACTTGTTGATACATACTTATTGATTTCCAATATGTATACATTAATTAAAAGTCGCCTAAGCTACTTGACTCGGCTAGACACAGATTTAAAAATATCGTTGAACATGATAGAACATTATTGTTATCCAACAGAATTATTTTGGTTTGGATTCCAGACTAAGTATGAACATCCCTAATCTAGGAAACTTTTGTGCGCTAAAAGCTGATATGATGAACGAAAATATCGTTCGAACACGTACTATTGATCAATACAGGGCATAACGGGCTTATCACCCTCCGTGCCCGTAAGTTATGACGGTTTGCAGATGAAGGTTTGTATACCTTTTCAAAAATTGAAAACAAAGTTCTTAGTCTGTCGACTGCTCTCCATTTATGGTCAGTACATAGTTTCAAAAATGAAATAGAATTGATATGTTGTTCAACATTGTTTCAGTTTAATTCACAACTGTTGACTCGATGTAGAAGTGTCGATCAAAGAAAATATTTATTTCTTTCAGCTAATATTTATTATTTGCTATTACTTACTGGGCAATTAAATGCTCATTCTTGCTTTAAATTTAAATATTTTCAGCTAAGCGTGAATGACCTGTAGGTTCTAACAAGGACAAAGGAAAGGTAAAGCTGTTAGAATAAGTTTTATGGTATCTTATGTCATAGTTAGACTTTATTAAGACTATAATATTCATTAATTATCATGTAATGGAATGTTTTAAATGTTGTGAACCTGGGGTTAGACTACTCTGATATGTATATTAAGTTTGATATTTATATTATTATTTTTATTCTGCTTAAAGAAATGATATCGTGAAGCACCAAGTTCGGGTTTCAAGTACCTGAATTTGGGGGCGTTACATTTATCACCGGGTATTTCAATAGTTAATGGTAAAATTTTCATCGTTATTTTTATAAAAAGTTATTTCTATCATTTTCTAACTCTGACAATAATTTCGTTGTGGGGTCCACCAATGATTGTTCCATCGTACGAATATTTTCTGTTAAAACTAATATTTCCTGACCAAACGAATATTTTATAACAACATGCTTACTTAGCAAAATTTATAAATATTACCCACAACTATAACATTATATCAAATCCACACCATAAAATTTAAAAATATATTAAGAGAAAAATTTATCTTTATTCATAAAAGTTGGGGTCTTACAACCTCCCCTTTTTATGAAATTTCGTCCTCGAAATTAGGGTACGTACCTAGTATGTCGAAGAGGGGAGGATACCTTGATTTCATTTCAGATTCTAACTCCTAGGTCATTTCCTTAACATCGTGGTTTCTCCACAAAACTTTAATTTGAGGTATAACCTTGGAGCGTAGAATATGTTCCTTCTTATCCAAGATTTTAACAGGTACCTCTTCATACGTTAAATCTTCCACTATCTTGTATGGTTCTAATTCAATAATGTGGTTCGGGTCTTTCACATATTTATGTAACATAAATATGTTAAAAACGTTATGAACATGAGACATACTTGGCGGTAAAGCGAGTCTATAAGCTACAATTCCTACTCGATCGAGGATTAAAAATGGGCCAATGAATCGAGGATTGAGCTTTTCTCTCTTTCCAAATCTCGTAACTCCTTTCCATGGAGCAACACATGACAACACATGCTCTCCAACATTGAATTCCACGTCCTTTCGATGAAGATCAGCATAACTCTTTTGTCGATCTTGTGAGGTCTTTATACGTTGTCGGATCATTTGAATCTTTCCTGTAGTCTTACGTACCAATTTGATCCCAACAACGTTGTTTCACCCACCTCATCTCAGCATACTGGAGAACAACACTTGCATCCATACAACGCCTTGAATGGAGTCATGCCTATACTTGCTTGATAACTATTGTTATAGGAGAATTCCACCAATTGCAAGAAATTGTCCCAACTTCCCTTGAAGTCTAGGACATAGAGTCTTAATAGATCTTCAAGAGTTTGAATAGTCCTCTCCGACTTCCCGTCCATTTGAGGATGATATGCCAAACTGAATCGTAATTTCGTGCACATAGCTTTTTGCAAACTAACCTAAAATTGTGAAGTGAATCTTGGGTCTCGATCAGAAACTATGGATACTAGCATACCATGCAGTCTTACAATCTCATTTATGTATATACGAGCAAGACGTTCAAGTGAATAAGTTTGTCGTATAGGTAAAAAATGAGCAGACTTGGTTAATCTATCGATAATGACCCAAATTGCATCTATGCTTTGAGAAACCTTGGGAAGACCAGTAACGAAATCCATGGTAATGTGCTCCCACTTCCATTCTGGAATTTCAAGTGGTTGCAATGGTCCTTTTGGCAATTGATGTTCCGCCTTGACACGTTGACAAGTTAAGCACCTTGAGATAAACTCTGCTATCTCTTTCATCATATTGCTCCACCAAAATGCATGTCAAAGATCACGATACATTTTGGTACTCCCAAGATGGATTACAAATGGTGTGTTGTGCGCCTCCATCATTATTTTATACTTTAAATCAGGGTTGTTAGGAACACAAAGTATGGAGTTGAATTGAAGTATTCCTTCTTTATTTATTCTTATTTTCGAAATAGTACCTTCTTACACTTTCTTCTTTATACGCATTAGCACCAAGTCTGTAGCTTGAGCAGCTTTAACTTTATCGATTAAAGTCAATTCTACTCGTATATTTGACATCATCACGTGGGTCCCTGGAGTCTTTAAATATATCTACATCCTTTCTAAGTTATACAAAATGGGCCTTTTAGTTGACAATATCGCACTCGTACCCGCATATGATCTTCTACTCAAATCGTCAGCTACCACGTTCGATTTTCAAGGATGGTATTAAATAGTATAATTGTAATCCTTCAACAGTGCGAGCCAACAACGTTGCCGCATGTTGAGTTCCTTTTGAGTGAAGAAATATTTGAGACTTTTATGATCGGTATAGATCTCCACCTTCTCCCTAAACAGGTAATGCCTCCAGATTTTAAGCGCAAAAACGACTGCTACCAACTCTAGATCATGAGTAGGATAATTCCTCATATATTCTTTGAGTTGTCGTGAGGCATAGGCTATGACTTTCCTATGTTGCATGAGAACACATCCTAACCCTCTGCCTGAAGCATCGCTCTAGATGACAAATCCCTCCGAACCAGATGGTATTGTCAGAATAGGTGCTGAAAGGAGTCTCCTCTTGAGTTCTTGAAAACACTTCTCACATTCCTCGCTCCAACTGAATTTTATATCTTTTCGAGTCAGCTGAGTTAATGAAGTAGCGATTTGTGACGCCCCCAAAATAGGTATACATCACCTATTCTGAGTCGCCAAATACATGGTACAGAATACAAATACAATCTTAAATATACCACATGAGCTGTGAGTTTTAATACAAATATTGTCTTCTAGACAGTATTAAAACTCAAAATAAGTCCTTAATACATTTATTAGCACACTATTTCATAGAATAGTGAGGACTACTAATGCTATTTCCTGGACCATCACTCCGTTCCCCGACTAGTCCCTGCTACGTTCTCATTTCCTGGAGAGAACAATGAAAGTAAAGGGTGAAGCTCAACTAGCCCAGTAAGAAATAATATGACTAAGATAATGCAGAATAAATTATCATTAGCCTTCAACAATGTTAAACTGATAAAATACAATAGACATTAAGTTTAACTGCAGCGGAACAAGTAATCCATTAAAAGAGTCAAGTAGAGAATAAAATCTACTATCTTTTATGATTTAAAAAGGTTTTTCATCACTTTTATCACTGAGACTCAGATTAATAAATAATCCACATCTTCCCTGCACTACGCCCAAGGATATTCATTAGTATCACAACCACAAATTATCCATGCACTACGGGCCAAGGATATTCGTGTATTCATCAATGGTCATGATCATGCCAACAACTCGTCCATCAATGCTCACGGCCAATGAGGACTTTTTCCACATCATTTGTAACATTACGGTCATGATTACACCGAATAATCTCTGGTCATAATCATACCAAGTCCATCTATGCACTAGAGGCCACAGATGACTTTCAACATAATATAAACATGAAGATGATGACAATGATATAAGAATTCAATAAAACAAGTTCAAGAATTAATTTATCCAGGAACTAATAACGTCCAAATTGTCAACATAATACTTCTTTGTAGAGTAAAACTCAAGAATGCTCAAAAGAATATTTCTATGAAAAGATACTGGATGAAGCGCAAATATCAAGGATATTCCACTAATTTCATGGAGTATAGAAGTCAAAACTTTAACCAACTAAGTATAATAAAGAATGGAATAACAAAAAAAAATCACGGCATACGCGATAGATCGCATGCATAAAAGTTATTCCAAAATAATAATAAATAACGGAATCGAAGTCGTGCGTAAACGCACCGGCTGTGATATTTCACAGTAATAATACATAATGGAACCAGTCCGACGAAAAATACGATGTGATATTCGACAAAATAATAAATGATGGAACCAGTTAAAAGATAAACGTTATTGCACGAGGATATTCCGGCTGAATAATAAAGAACGGAATAATATAATAATTTCACCATGTATATGTGGTATCAGATAAACAAAGTTATTCCAACATAATAATAAAGAATGGAATAATGAAGAATTTCACCACGTGTATGCAGATTGCAGATGACAAAGTTATTCCAACATAATAATGAAGAATGGAATAACAACTCTTACGAGTATTGAAAGAAAATAATTCTCTTCATGAATTCGAAAGAATAATACCCCTTACGAGTACAACAAATAATATCCCTTACCTTAAAAAGAAGAGTATTAGGCGGGTAGTATGGAATATACTTGAAGAAAACATGCACTATCTTCTACGCTCAAAGCTTTCTTAAACTCTAAAGAAATACGCTCGAGATTACAGAAGAAGAACCCTCTCTATAGTTTCTCTCTCTATAGTTTCAGTGAATTTGTAAGAAATAATGAAGGAATGAGCTTCTATTTATAAAAGAATGGACTACATAGTAACTAATTCATGAACGGTCCAGATTGATTTACTTTTAAACAGACGATCCAGATTGATTTAATAAAATATTCTAATAAAACAAAATCTTTTAAATAAAATATAATATATTCTATTTATAATCTAATAAAATGAATAATTTTATAAAAGTATTCTATTTTATATAAAAAGATTTTACTATGCAAAATACTATGCAGGCACTATGCAACACTATGCATAATAAAATATAATATATTCTCATTATTATACAATAAAACAAATAAATTTATAAAAGTATTACATTTTTATATAAAAAGATTTTAGTATGCAAAACATTATGCATAATAGAATATTATATATTCTATTTATAGTCTAATAAAACGAATAACTTTATAAAAAAGTATTCATTTTATGTAAAAAGTTTTTCTATTTTATTACATTAATAATACTAATAAAACAAAACTCATCATCATTATTATTATTCACACTATTAATCGCACCTGTGTCGCTCCCGAGGAAAGAGGGCTTCATCCAATCGCTTTTCGTTATGGGCCCACAATAAGGTTTTGCGCCATCGCATTTAATATTCCCCGACAGTAAGAATATTCTACGACCAAACGAATATTTCCCGACAATAATGAATATTTTATAACCACTTGCTTATTTGAAATATTTGCGCATATTTCCCATAATTAACCACATTAATCAAATCAACCCTTACTATTTCAAAATAATAAATAGAGGAAATTTAATTTCATTTATAATAAGTTGGGGTCTTATAGAATTTTTTTGGTGCGGAATCCGAAAAGACTGAGGTAAACATCCCATGTGATAACCCAGGATTTCAAATAATTCGAATTTTATGAATAATTTTTTTTTTATTTAGTATTGATATTGACTATCAATATTGTGTTGAGTATATGTGATATGAGTTTAGAGAAGTGGTCAATTTGTGTATTGACTAAGAAATATAAGTAGAGTTGTGCTTAACAGAGAATAGAAACCCTAATCCTAATTACGGATAGGGATTCGGTAGAAAATACAGTTATTATAAATGTAACTATGAGTACGTGTTTGTACTGTATAAAATTTATGATATAGGGTATAACATTAATAAACCCTAGTGATGGATTAGAAGCCCTAATCTCAAATTGATAAACCCTAACATACAGTTAGGAACCCTAATCGAATGTCGGGAAACCCTAATTTTAAATTCAGGAACCCTAAACCCTAATTAGGAAATCCTAATTGAGATTATCAAAACCTAATGGTGAGAATTAAGAGAAGTGATGTCAAATGACTATAATACCCTTAAATTTATGAGGGAAATTACGAAAATACCCTTTTGGGGCAAAAAAGACCAAAATACCCCTTTACTTAAGTTATAAGTAAAGAGATATTGCCAGATTTAGTGAGTCATCACATTAGGTTTATCCTATGTGCTGCAAATCTTCCCAAATTTGATCTAAATTTCCACCTTGCATACTTGTATACATTGCATCTAATGATATAAGTGATTTAAGAGAGAGAAAGTTCATTAACTTAGCCTATTTGCTATCAAACACTCAACCCACTTTTCTCTCACCCAAACCCACGAAATACAGAAATATTTCAGTCCTCAGTAAAGCCTCTAACACATCCAAATCAGTAGGAGAAGGCAAAGATCAAAGCATAAGCAAGGTATAAACTCTAACTCAACTTTGATCTTGTATGCTAAGAAAGAATTCATGTTTATGTGTTTAGATATATGCTAGAAGATGTTTTATGGTGATCTATGATGATATATCATAGATCTATAGCATCAAAATGCTTTAAAAACCAAGTTTTTGAAAACTGTCATGAACCCTAAAAAGTGGCCTGACAAGCTAATGTCAGAGGCCTTGGATCCTTCTCTGTTAATGATTTGTGTTGTTTTACGTTTTAGATCTGTAGTATACCATGTGGACTGTAATTTGGAAGTGGAATCATAGTCATTCCAACTCCAGATTACAAGTTATTGTTGGTCAAAGTCAGTTGACCGAGCATGACCAAGTGATTTCTGGGTAACCCAGAAATCCTTAAACAGTGTCTGACAAGGTTTCTCAAGGCTTGAATCTGTCAGATGTTAGGAGATTTGTTGATGTTATTGTATCTAGTTTGTAGCCTGTTAGATGGACTATAGATCTATGCCTTTATATTTCTCAAACAATCAACATATTCTAAGTAGTTGATGGTCAAAATAGCCTACCTGACCATGACTTTGAATTTCTGGAAATTCCAGAAACCGTAAGAACAAGCCCTCTGACAGGGTTTGACCAGATACATCTTGTGATTGTGTTATAGTTGAACTAAGATGGTGATATGTAGTTATTCTTTGACATGAGAACAATATATTTGGACCACGAGAACAACATATTGTTGACCAGAACTTAGAGAAAATCGAGCCTCAAAGTGGACACTCGAAGCTGTCTAGGTTTCTGGGTAACCCAGAAAACCTAGAAAGCTTCTGGCAGCAACTTTGGAGCATTATATCTTGATGGTATGATGTTGTATGACCTAGATAAAGGTTGGATCATCTAGTATTACATCAATACTACATGATCAATGTCTAAGATGGCCCAGAACATGTAAGAATAAAGAATCAAAGTTGGTCAAACAGAGCACCAAGAGAACTGCATGTCAGTGTTCTTGAGCTCAAGAACACCAAAAGCGACAGAAAGCATCGCCAAAGCCTTTAGCGACAGATTTAATTAAATTAGTTTTCTAATTTCTACAAAATGATTAAAAATAGAAATAAATTTCTAAAAATTACAAATATGGTTTTAAAAATTATTTGAAGTTATGAAAAATAAATTTTGATAATTTGGGATATTTTTCATTAATATTTATATTTATTGGAATATTAATGATATATAATTTATTTAATAAGTATATTAAATAAATTAGAAAAAAAAATTTAATATTATAAAAATCATTTTAAATGAGAATAAAGTGTTTAAAAATGTTTTAAGTTATAAAATGTAACTTTTAATATTTTTGAGATAATTTCATTAATAATTTAATATTAATGATATTAGATTTATTTAATTATTATATTAAATAAATGAGTTAGAATTTGTTTTATTGATTTAAAATCATTTAAAAATAAGAAAAGTGATTTAAAAATATTTTAAGTTGTAATTAATGACTTTTAATATTTTGATGAGAAATTTATTAATATCTAAATATTAATGGTGATGGTTTAAAATGATTTTAAATTTTTAAAAATCATTTAAGTAGAATATTGGTGAATTAAAAATATTTTAAGTTATTAATAATAACTTTAATATTTTAACAAGTATGTCATTAATATTCTAATATTATTAAATATTAATAATGATGGCTTTATTTAGTATTTAAATTATTTAAAAATGATTTCGGTGTTTAGAAAATTATTATAAATAATAATTATTATTTGAAAATTATTAAAAGCTTATGAAAAATATAATGAATTATATCTGACTTATCTAAAATAATATTGGAGCTTTGAAACTGAGTTTAATTGACAATAAATGTGTTAATTGTCGGATAGGGTGACCAGGATACCATGAAAAAACCGAAGTCCAACCAGACCGAACTAGTTAGACTTGAGAAGTGTTTATATAGGTTATAAACACTGATATGACTATGTGGTGATGTGTCTAGGAGAAATATTGACTGTAAATTACAATAATACGTGTTATGATTTATTGTGCTAATTGTGATACTGATATTGTGATTATAGGTTTTTCAAACGCAGATAAGTATATTGTGTAGCAGTAATCAACGCAGAAGGCAAGTTTCCTTAACTTGACCTTGAGTTAATACTTTTCAAATATTATGGTGGTTAATTATTGTTGATTAGACCATGTTTGAGAATTATTGTGGATTATTCGCAATTACTGCATGTTTATTAATTCAAATTGAATTAGTGATTCTGAGAATATACTAAGGGAATATTTACTATTAGTTATTCACATCCGTAAAAGTTATTATTGATTGCAAATAGAACAGATACTTCTTGTCCATTGTTGAATTGTGTTGAGATATGTCTTAGCTAATTGTTCTGGCTAGACGAACTTTTGTTAAACTTGATAGGTTCGAGAAGAGAACTCAATTATTATTGACAGGTCGATGCCAATTGTTTCGGCTAGATCGAGAAAATAAACTTGATAAGTTCGAGAAGAGAACTCAATTATTAGTGACAGGTCAATGCCAATTATTTTGGCTAGATCGAGAAAGCGATTAGATAATTGAAATCATAGAATTTCGTTGTTGTGATTAAAAATCTGATTATAAGACTGAGAAGAACAACCTTTTTATATAAAAGGGGCTTTGTGGTATTATATTCGGCCATTGCGCGCATGTATGTATTATGCATAATATAGGTTATAATAAAGCTAATCACTTTATATACTTGCTGAGGGGTATGATTTAATTTTTATGGTTATCTGATACACCTGGTATATCAAAGTAAATCTTTGATAGTTACTCAAGAAGAGAAGTTCAAAGATCTTGTATAATCGCTCATTATAAACTTTGGATAATATTTCCATCTTGTTATTTAATTGAATATCATTGAAAAATTGAAAGCGTTGTACTCTTTCATTATCGAATTATTGTGTTGCATAAGATGCGAGAAGACTTGTTAGTGATTAACGATTTGTTCAGCTATTTCAAAGTTCTCCAAACTTTGGTGTAATTCTATCGAATAGATAGTCTGCTATTCTTGATTCTTATACATTCATTGTGACGCCCCCAAAATAGGTATACAACACCCATTCTGAGTCGCCAAATACATGGTACAGAAATAACTACAACTTTATTAATACAATTGTCGTGCAAAATACAACAACACATAAACTGTGAGTTTGAAAATAAATATTGTCATCTAGACAATATTCACACCCAAATAAGTCCTCATTACAATTATTGATACACTATTTTACAAAATAGTGAGGACTTAAAAAAAAAACTTCCTAGAACCTTCATTCCATACCCCGACTAGTACTCGCTACATTCTCGCCTCCTGAGAAGATGGAAGAAAAAGGAAAAGGGTGAGCTCAACTAGCCCAGTAAAGAATATTATGACTAAGATAATATAGAACAAATTATCGTTAGTCTTCAACGGAGAAAAATCTGAGAGAATATAATAGACAACAAGTTTCAGATCAATATTTGCAGCGAAAATAATAATTCATAGAAGAGTTACGTAGAGAATGAAATCTACTATTATCTATGAATTTAAAAGTCCATCGTTAATATTTTATCCTTGTAACATCAATCAATATATATCTTAAATCAAATATTCATTTTTGCACTACAGGCCAAAGATATTCATCAGTTGGTTATGTTCATCTCAACACCTGTTCATCTTTACACTACGGGCCAAAGATATTCATCAGAAAATCATTCATCTTTGTACTACAGGCCAAAGATATTCAGTAATATAATCAGTTAGGACTGAGGATGATGAAAAATATTTTAAGGACAACGAATCCAGTGAAACAAAAGAACAAATATTAAGGATTCGTACTTTAAACATTCTGAGTTCAAAAATACTTCATCATAATGGAGTAAAATTCAAGAATGATGAAAACATGGATACAATCAAAGCTAGTATCCATAATAGATATCTTGGACAAAAAATGAAAGTTTAATTTTTTTGTGAATAGTCTGCCGTATTCGTGAATAAGGTCAGATATCGTGAATAGTCTCAGATACGTGAATAGTAACTTATTACATTAAAAGACAAGAATTTCACAAGAAAAATCTTACCAATATTTCGGCATAATGATATTGAAAGAAATAATATCATTTATAAAAAAAATAACATTCCTTACCTCGAAAAGACAATACTTCTGACTGGAATACTGAATATAGTGCTGAAGGGAACTTGCACCATATAACAACACTCAAAGTATCAAAATACTCACAAGAATACGCTCGATAATATAGAGAGAGAAAGAGAGAGAAAACTTTAGTTTCTGGTGTGATTTTTAATTATAACCTAAGCACCCTATTTATAGGAAAATTCTTAGAACACCAAAGCAGAAAAATTAATAAAATAATATTATTTATAATAAAATTCTACGCCCGCCTCTAGAAATTTGAAATCAGCATGTTTAAAACATTTGTGGGGTCCACCAAAATAATAAAAACATTTATCTTTAAAAAAATAACTAAAACTTTCAAAAATTAATTATTCCAGAACTTCAGAACTTCAATAATTCATGATAAATAGCCCTTTTATCAGAAAAATTCAAATCGTATGTCCATTCTATAGGAAATTCAAGTCTCTACAACTTTGCAGAAGAAAGTTTTTCTAAATTCCAAACAGAAATTGACCGAAATCCACATACGGGCGATTTTGCAAGCTATAATCAAATTTCAGTCAAAAAATGGGGTCCACCGACATGTTTTGTAAGACCCCAACTTTTATAAATAAAGATGAATTTTCTATAAATATTATTTTTGAATATTATGGAATAAATTTGATATAATGTTATAGTTGTGGGTAATATTTATAAATTTTGCAAAGTAAGCAAGTTGTTATAAAATATTCGTTTGGTCGGGGAATATTCTTTTTGTCGGGGAATATTCGTACGACGGCTCAATCATTGGTGGACCCCACAATGGAAATATTGTCGTAGTTAGAAAACGACAAAATTATCTTTCTATAAAAATAACGGCAGAGGTGTTACCGTTAAAAACCGTTGAACCACCGGTAGTAAAAGTACGATGAATACGCGTAGTTGTATAGTAGCACATGATATTGATTATTGATGCTTACGTGAGAAGTCACTCAGCTATGCTCAATTATTGTTACAGTAATTGCTGCATCATATCTCTTATATTATTGATTCAATTATTGTCACAGTATCATTTGTATAATATGTTATAATATTAAATCAATAATTGAGACGACAAGTTATAAATGATTAATAATTGTTGAAAGATTAAATATGTGTTGATTAAAAATAAAATGATTTGTGGTAATATTTATTCAATCCTTGATGTATATAAAGAGTACATTATGAGACGTTTGTGGTAAGTTTGATTATTTTTTTATGGGGGCCCATATGTCATCATCTAAGAGTCTCTTCGTCAATAGTAATTACCTTCGTCAATAGTAATTACCTTTGTGAATAGTAATTAATTTTCGTCAATAGTAATTACCTTTACCAGACGCCAAACCACTTGCCGTTTCATATTTACAGCGCCGAACCACTTGTCGTTTCACATTACAAAGGCCGAACCACTTGTCGTTTCACATTACAAAAGGTCGAACCACTTGTCGTTTCACATTACAGGCGTCAAACCACTTTTTTCTTTTCACATCATCACCGTCAAGCCACTTGTCTTTTTTCATCACATGGCGGTGTGCTAAGCTAGAAATCTTCTATAAATAGAGGCCTAGTGCTTCATTATTTTCACTTAATTCATTCAAGCTATATAGAGAGAGAAAGTATAGAGAAAATAAGAGAGAAAGAAGAAGAGTATTTTGTTACTACACTTCTGTTAAGTTATTCAATCTCCTACCAAAAGTAAGGGTGTTATTCTTTCTTATTCATGAAGAGAATCTGTTGTTATTCTTATTATTTACATTGGAATAACTCAGATACGTGGTTTACCCTATACTTGGTGACATTCTTCTATTATTACATTGGAACATCCATCTCGTGTGTTTTACACGGACACGGTTCCGCTCTTTATTATTATTATTCATTGGAACATCCTGTTCGTGTGTTTTACAGGACGACAGTTAAAATCTTTTTATTATTATTCATTTGGAACATCCACATGCGTGTGTTTTACGCCGGACCTGGTTCCATTCTTTATTATTTTGTTGGAATATCCGTCTCATGCGTTTTACGTGGGACCGGTTCCGTTATTTATTATTACGTTGGAATAACTCCGCTGCTTGATCTATCGCATGCATGGTGATTTCTTTTGTTATTCCATTCTTTATTATACCCGGTTGTTAAAACTTTGACTTCTATACTCCATGAAATTAGTGGAATATCCTTGATATTTGCGCTTCATCCAAAGATATCCTTTCATGGAAATATTCTTCTCAAGATTCTTGAATTTTACTCTACAAAGTAGTATCGTGTTGACATTTGGATGTTATTGGTTCCTAGATAAATTAATTCTTGAACTTATTTTATTAAATTCTTATATCATTGTCATCATCCTCATGTTTATATTATGTTGAAAGTCATCTGTGGCTCATTGTAGTGCATAGATGGACTTGGTATGATTATGAATGAGAGACTATTCGGTGTAATCATGGTCGTAATGTTACAAATGATGTGGTAAAAATCCTCAATTGGGTCGTAGTGCATTGATGGATGATTGTTGGCATGATCATGACCATTAATGAATACACAAATATTCTTGGCCCGTAGTGTATGAATAATTGTGGTCGTGATACTTAAAGAATATCCTTGGCCGTAGTAAATGCAGGGGTGATTCGATGATGTGGAATATTTATTAAAGTCGAGTCTCAACTATAACAATGATGAAAACCTTTTAAATCATAAAAGATAGTAGATTTTATTTTCTACTTGACTCTTTTAATGGATTCTTTGGTTCATTTGTAGTTAAACTTGATGTTCATTATATTTTATCGTTTAACATGTTGTTAGGCTAATGATAATTTATTACGCATTATCTTAGTCATAATATTTCTTCTTTGAGCTAGTTGAGCTCACCCTTTCTTTCTTCCGTTCTCTTGTGAAATGAGAATATAGCCGGGACGAGTCTGGGAACGGAGTAATGGTCCGGAGGATAGCATTAGTAGTCCTCACTATTCTGCGTGAAATAGTGTGATAATAATTGTAATGAGGACTCCTTTTGAGTTTGTATGATCTCTAGTAGATAATATTTGTATTCAAACTCTGGTTTATGTCGTATTGTATATTACGCTTATATTAGTAAGTTGTATTTAAATTTCTACCATGTATCGACTACCAAAGATGGGTGATGTATACCTATTTTTGGGGTCATCATGATTGGTATCGAGCTTAGGATATGATCCTGGCTAAGATGTGAGAATAGTACTAGAGGGGAGAGAGGGGAATACCTTCGCTAGTATGACCTACCTAAGTTTATATGTGCTATTTTGTTGGTCGGTCGAATATAGGGATAATATGATACATGTTAATTAACCTTTTGTTTTGTGGCAAGATGTCAAAATGACATCCGAGAATGTTGAGAATAAGAATGGAGCACAAAGCGATCGTTGATTCACCACATATCAATAATCGTGATAATGTGCATCAGAAGGCGATAATCCTCATGCAAACAACCACACCGAACAAATGATGAATGATTAAATGTTCGGAGGCTTTATGCAATTCATGCAACAAAGAAAGAGAGCGACTCTCGCATTCAAAACGTAGGTGGAAACACGGAAAACTCTCGGTCCACGCTAAATGATTCAAGGAGCTGGGACCACCGGAGTTTAAGGAGAGCCAAAACCACTTCGGCGGAAGCATGGATAAAGCAGATTACCAAGATATTTGATGTCTTGGGATGCTCCGAGGAGCAAAAGGTTCCCTTTGTCGCCTTTTATGTTATGAGAGAGGCGACATTGGTGGGAATCGGTAAAAAGCGTACTCAACTCCGTCATCTTGAAGATATCTTGAGAGAAGTTCCAGAGTCTGCATTCAACGACAAATACTTTCCGAAAGTATTCGCCACATGAAGGAGGTGGAGTTTATCAAGTTGGAACAAAACAATATGACCGTGTCGCAATACGAGGCAAAATTTGCGGAGTTATCACGTTTTCGTCCCACTGGTGGTGGATAATGAAAGAGAATGGCGCGAATGTTTTTAAGAGGTTTGAAGTCGGGAGATACGCCAACATCTTATTTCTCATAAACCGTGTTTGTATTCGAGATGTTGTAAATAGGGCTCGATTAGTGGAGCGCGATAACGTCAGTCAACGAACTAAAAGAGAGCGGTAAGCAAAATTATAATACAGCCGAGAGTAGTCATCAAGCGGTGACAACAAGCGTGGAGGAATCAACAAAGGCAGATATGGTAACCACTTCGGTGGTAATTAGGGCCAAAACAATAAGAATGGACATTTCAAGAAAAGGAGATTCAACAATGATGGAAAGACGTCAGCACCAGCACCCGTTGTTTAAGGAAGGAGAAAGACCACCTATCATATGCTTCAAATGCGGAGGAGAGGGACACATCGATCAAGCTGCGACATGCCGTCAAAGCATGTTATAATTATGGAAGAGAAGGTCACTTAGCTCGATTTTTGTTTCCATCAAGACAAATTCAAGCTAGGATGGAGGCACCAAAGGTCAGTCCCGAGAAAAGTCAAAATCCAGAGTGCAAGGAGAGGCGTTTGTTATGACCTCCCGGAGAGCAAGGAACCCGAATGAGGTCATCACGGGTAAGCTTATCATAAACTCTAATGAAGTCTATACTTTATTTGATACCAGTTCTACCCATTCTTTTATTTCTCCTACTTGCGCTCATCGATTAAATTTGACTCCGGAGAAATTAGACTTTGACTTATCTGTGGAAACTCCGTTGGGAGAAACCTTCATTACATCCACTTTGTTTATAAGTCTTGTTTGGTTCAAATCGGTACCCTCACATTACACCGTCGATCTTATTTCATTAAAAATACTTGTATTTGACGTGATTCTAGGATTGATTGGTTAACTACTTATCATGCAAAATTGATTGTTTTCGTAAGGTTGTTAGCTTTCATATTCCTAACCAACCTATTATGCTAATTCAAGCGACCAAACCATTAAAATCAATCACGGTCATCTCAAGCCATAAAGCTATTCGCTTATTGAAAAACGGATGTCAAGCTTTCTTAGCTCATGTCACGATTTAAACAAAAATACGCCGGTTTTGAACGATATTTCTATTGTTAATAAATTTTCCGACGTATTTCTCAAGAACTTCCCGGCCTACCCCAGAGCGTGAAATTGAATTTTGTATCGACCTTGAACCCAAAGACAAAACCTATTTCCAAAGCCCCATATCGAATGGCTCCTATTGAACTTCGTGAGTTAAAGACCCAAATGCAGGAATTGTTAGACATTGGTTTTATTCGCCCTAGTACTTCTCTCTTGGGGTGCTCTCTGTTCTATTCGTGAAGAAGAAAGATGGGAGTATGCGACTTTGTATTGATTATCGGAGTTGAATCATGTCACCATCAAAAATAGGTATCCATTACCACGTATTGATGACTGTTTGACCGGTTGCAAGGAGCCAAATTTTTTCAAAGATTGATCTTCGTTAGGATATCACCAATTGAAGATTAGAACCACCGACATTCCAAAAGGCGGCTTTCGTAACCCCGCAGACGGCATTATGAATTCCTAGTCATGTCCTTTGGATTGACTAATGCTCCTCCGCCTTCATGGATATGATGAACCGAGTATTCAAGGAATATTTGGATCACTTTGTGGTCGTCTTTATTGATGACATCCTAATTTTTTCCAAAAGCCGTGAAGATCATGAGCAACACTTGAGGCTGACACTACAAAAGCTTCGTGAATATAAGCTTTATGCCAAGTTGAAGAAATGCGAGCTGGCTTGAAGAAGTAGCATTCCTTGGGCACGTGGTATCAAGTCATGGAATATCCATTGACCCAAAGAAAGATTGAAGCTATTCAAAGTCGGGAACAACCTAAATCGATGATGAAAAGCACGTAGCTTTCTCGGTTTATTTGGTTATTATTGGAGATTCGTGGAAGGATTTTCTCGAATCGCTACTCCATCGACTCAAATTGACTCGGAAAGATACAAAGTTGGTTGGAGCGAAGAATGTGAGAAGAGTTTTCAAGAACTCAAGAGGAGACTTATTTCAAAGACTGCTCGACAATACCATCCGGCTCGGAGGATTTGTCATCTCATGATGATGCTTCTAGCAAAAGGTTGGGATGTGTTCTCATGCAACATGGAAAAGTTATAGCCTATGCCTCGCGACAACTCAAAGAATATGAGAGAAATTATCCTACTCATGATCTAGAGTTGGCAGCTGTTGTCTTTGCACTTAAAATTTGGAGGCATTACTTGTATGGGGAGAAAGTGGAGATCTTTACGGATCATAAAAGCCTCAAATATTTCTTCACTCAAAAGGAACTCAACATGCGACAACGACGTTGGCTTGAACTGTTGAAAGATTATGATCATACCATCCAATACCATCTCGAAGCGAGCGTGGTAGGCGACGATTGAGTAGAAGATCATATGCAAGTACGAAAGCGATATTGTCAACGCAAAGGCCCATTTTTGTGACTTGCAAAGGATGGAGATAGAGTTAAAGACTCTGAGGACGCATGTGATGATAGCGAGTATACGAGTAGAACCGACTTTAATCGATAAAGTTAAAGTCGCTCAAGCTACTGGACACGGAGTCGATGCGTATGAGGAAGAAAGTGCAAGAAGGTGCTATCGCGGAAGCAAGAATCGATGAAGAAGGAATACTTGAGTCAACTCGCACTTTGTGTTCCTAACGACCACGATTTAAAGTATAATATCATGATGGAGGCGCACAACACACCATTTGCAATCCATCTCGGGAGTACCAAAATGTATCATGATATTCGTCATACATTTTGGTGGAGCAATATGAAGAGAGAGATAATAATTTGTTTATCTCAAGGTGTCTAACTTGTCAACGAGTTAAAGCGGAGCATCAAGTACCAAAAGGTCCATTGCAACCACTTGAAATTCCAGAATGGAAGTGGGAGCACATTACCATGGATTTCAATTCACGGTCTTCCTAAGGTTTCTCAAGGCATAGATGCGATTTGGGTCATTGTTGATAGATTGACCAAGTCCGCTCATTTCTTACCGACACGAGAAACTTATACACTTGAACGTCTTGCTCGTATGTACATAAACGAGATTGTAAGACCGCATGGTATGCGGTATCCATAGTTTCGATCGAGACCCAAGATTCACTTCACGATTTTGGGTTAGTTTGCAAAAAGCTATGGGCACAGACTTCACGATTTAGCTCTAAGATATCATCCTCGACGGACGGACAATCGGAGAGGACTATTCAAACTCTTGAAGATCTATTAAGACTCGTGTCCTTGATTTCAAGGAAGTTGGGACAAGTTCTTACCATTGGTGGAGTTTTCCCACAACAACAGTTATCAAGCAAGTATGGCATGGCTCCATTCAAGCGTTGTATGGAAGAAAGTGTCATTCTCGAAAGATTTGGGATGAGGTGGGTGAAGCAACATTGTTGGGACCGGAGTTGGTACGTATGACTACGGAAAAGATTCAAACGATCCGATAACGTATAAAAACCTCACAAAATCAACAAAAGAGTTATGCTGATCTTCATCGAAAGGACGTGGAATTCGATATAGGAGATCATGTGTTGTTAAGAGTTGCTCCATGGAAAGGAGTTACAAGATTTGGAAAGAGAGAAAACTTAATCCTCGATTCATCGGTCCATTTTAATCCTCGATCGAGTAGGGCGCATGGCCTATAGACTCGCTTTACCGCTAAGTATGTCTCGTGTTCATAACGTTTTCACATATCCATGTTATGTAAATATGTGAAAGACCCGAACCACATTATTGAGTTAGAACCGGACGAAATAGCGGAAGATTTGACGTATGAAGAGGTTCTGTTCAAATCTTGGATAAGAAGGAACATATTCTACGCTCCAAGGTTATACCTCAAGTCAAAGTTTTGTGGAGGAACCACGATGTTGAGGAAATGACTTGGGAGTTAGAATCAAATGAAATCAAGGTATCCTTACCTCTTCGACATACCAAAGCACGCACCTAATTTCGAGGGCTTAAATTTCATAAGAAGGGAGGTTGTAAGACCCCAACTTTTATAAATAAAGATGAATTTTCTATAAATATTATTTTTGAATATTATGGAATAAATTTGATATAATGTTATAGTTGTGGGTAATATTTATAAATTTTGCAAAGTAAGCAAGTTGTTATAAAATATTCGTTTGGTGGGGAATATTCTTTTTATCGGGGAATATTCATTTATTTACTCAATCATTAAGTGGACCCCTAACGGAAGTATTGTCGTAGTTAGAAAACGACAAAATTTTGATTATTTTATGGGGGCCCATATGTCATCATCTAAGAGTCTCTTCGTCAATAGTAATTACCTTTGTGAATAGTAATTAATTTTCGTCAATAGTAATTACCTTTACAAGACGTCAAACCACTTAATTTCATATTATAGGCGTCGAACCACTTGTCGTTTCACATTAAAGCGCCGAACCACTTGTCGTTTCACATTACAAAAGGCCGAACCACTTGTCGTTTCACATTACAGGCGTCGAACCACTTGTTATTTCACATTACAGGCGTCAAACCACTTTTCTTTTCACATCACCAGTCGTCAAGCCACTTGTCTTTTCACATGGCAGAAGCTAAGCTAGAAATCTTCTATAAATAGAGGCCTAGTGCTTCATTATTTTTCACGAATTCATTCAAGCTATAGAGAGAGAAAGTATAGAGAAAATAAGAGAGAAAGAAGAAGAGTATTTTGTTACTACACATCGTAAAGTATTCAATCTCCTACCAAAAGTAAAGGGGTGTTATTCTTTCTTATTCATGAAGAGAAGCTGTTGTTATTCTTATTATTTTGTTGGAATAACTTTGTATAACGTGGTTTACCCTATACTTGGTGACATTCTTCTATTATTCGTTGGAACATCCATGTGCGTGTGTTTTACACGGACACTGGTTAAAATCTTTATTATTATTCTCATTGGAACATCACATGCATGTGTTTTACACCGGACTGAGTTCCGCTTTTTTATTATTATACATTTGGAACATCACATGCTGTGTGTTTTACGCCGGACTGGTTCCATTCTTTATTATTTTGTTGGAATATCTCACTCATGCGCTTTTACTGTGGGACTGGTTCCGTTATTTATTATTACATTGGAATAACTCGCCTGTCTGGATCTATCGCATGCATGGTGATTTCTTTTGTTATTCCATTCTTTATTATACCTAGTTGGTTAAAACTTTGACTTCTATACTCCATGAAATTAGTGGAATATCCTTGATATTTGCGCTTCATCCAGTATCCTTTCATGGAAATATTCTTCTCAGTATTCTTGAATTTTACTCTACAAAGTAGTATCGTGTTGACAGTTTGGATGTTATTGGTTCCTAGATAAATTAATTTTTGAACTTGTTTTATTGAATTCTTATATCATTGTCATCATCCTCATGTTTATATTATGTTGAAAGTCATCCGTGTATTTGTAGTGTATAGATGGACTTGGTATGATTATGACGAGAGACTATTCGGTGTAATCATGGATCGTAATGTTACAAATGATGTGGTAAAAATCCTCAAAGGGTCCCCGTAGTGCATTGATGGGACGATTGTTGGCATGATCATGACCATTAATGAATACACAAATATTCTTGGCCCGTAGTGCATGAATAATTGTGGTGGTGATACTAAAGAATATCCTGGTAGTAGTGCGGTGGGGTGATTCGATGATGTGGAATATTTATTAAAGTCGAGTCTCAAACTATACTTGATGATGAAAAACCTTTTAAATCATAAAAGATAGTAGATTTTATTTTCTACTTGACTCTTTTAATGGATTCTTTGGTTCATTTGTAGTTAAACTTGATGTTCATTATATTTTATCGGTTTAACATCGTTGTAGACTAATGATAATTTATTACGCATTATCTTAGTCATAATATTTCTTCTTGAGCTAGTTGAGCTCACCCTTTCTTTCACCGTTCTCTTCGTGAAATGAGAATATAGTTGGGGACGAGTCGGGGAACGGAGTAATGGTCCGAGAGGATAGCATTAGTAGTCCTCACTATTCATCGTGAAATAGTGTGATAATAATTGTAATGAGGACTCCTTTTGAGTTTGTATGATCTCTAGTAGACAATATTTGTATTCAAACTCACAGTTTATGTCGTATTGTACATGACAGTTATATTAGTAAGTTGTATTTAAATTCTGTACCATGTATCTAACTACCCAAGATGGGTGATGTATACCTATTTTTGGGGAAGTCACATGTTTAACATGTTTTTAACATTTTTTGTAACAAAAAAATACTCTTCCTCCTCATTTATTCATATATCACACATTTATTATAAAAATATCACCATTATTATATTATTATAATATAATAATATATTTAAATGAATTATTTTATTGAAAAGATAAAATATCAATTTTTCAACAATTGTCACTTTAAAATTTTCTCCATCTATATCCACATAAAATGAATATTTTTCTTATCATATAAATCAATAATTAATTATTCACAAATAATATTACAGAATCACAATACTGGCAACCAGGCCGTTCCCAAGAAAGAGGGGGCTTTCCAATAAGGATTTCTCCTTTATGCTGCACAATTAGGTGATCAGACCTCCTTAGAAAGAACTTTCTAGACATTGCAATAATGGTATTTAATAATATTATTCAAATAATATGAATTATTGCTCCGATAATGGAAAATACTGTATAGTGACAATTATTGAAACAACAATAATATAAAATATCAACGTAGCAATTATTGAATCAATAAAATAAAATATTGAGCAATAATTCATCGTAACAATTATTGAGTAGTGGCTTTTACGTAAGAATCAATAATTGTGTGCAATCTGGTAATTACTCTTGTGTTTTAACCACAGAGTATTTCAACAAGATACTTCAGTAACAACTACGTAGATTATTTATAAACAACTTATACTTGTCGTTTTCTTCATCTTCATCCAATTCATTATGGGGCCCACACAAGGTCGCATCAATACGAATATTCTCGAGATAGTAAGAATATTTCACGACCAAACGAATATTCCCCGGCAACAATGAATATTTTATAACCACTTGCTTATTTGAAATATTTGCGCATTTTTCCCATAACTAACCACATTAATCAAATCAACCCTTACAATTTCAAAATAATAAATAGAGGAAATTTAATTTTATTTATAATAAGTTGGGGTCTTACACTCATTGTATGTCTTAACTTGCGAGGAAAATTTGTTGCTCACCCTTACTTAAAAATAATTTTTCAGCTAGGAGCGAAGTGGCCGGCGAGAAGGACAAGGGCAAAGGTGTTTTGCTAGAATAATTATAATGAAAATTATTACTATGTTGATTTGTAAACCCTTTTTGTATATCTAAAGGGTATATTTGTAATGTTAATGTTAGATAACCTGGGACGATGTATTAACAATATCAGTTAATGAGATGTATATTTCTTTTCATAAATAAATGGGTAGTCAGATGTTATTTATATGTTGGATCGTGAGCACCAAACTCGGGGGTCATGTAAGACCCCAACTTATTATTAATGAAATTTAATTTTCTCTATTTATTATTTTGAAATAGTAAGGGTTGATGTGATTAATGTGGATAGTTAGGGGTAAAATACGCAAATATTTCAAAATAAGCAAGTGGTTATAAAATATTCATTGTTGTCGGGGAATATTCGTACGATGGCGCAGCCATGTGTGGGCCCCATAACGGAAAGCGATTGGATGAAGAAAACGACAAATATAAGTGGTTTAAAAATAATGGCGTAGTTGTTACCGTTAATACTGTTAAAATACCCGGTGGTTAAAACACAGTAGCACACGGTATTGCACCAATTGTTGATTCTTACGTAAGAAGGCACTACTCAATAATGGTTACGATAATTAATCGTTCAAAGATTTTATTGAGTTAATAATTCTTGCGTTGATATTTTATATTGTTGTTGTTTCAATAATTGTCATTACACAAGATTTTTCATTATCAAAGCAATAATTCATATTATCTCGAATAATATTATTAGATAACATTATTGACAATGTCTAGAAGTTCATCTAAGGAGAGGTTTGGTCACCTAATTGCTGCCTTAGTAAGAAGAAATTCTTATTGGAAAGCCCCCTCTTCCCGGAACCGCCTGGTTGTCAATATTGTGATTCGTAATATTATTTGTGTATAATTAATTATTGATTCATATGATGAGGAAAATATTGATTTTATGTGGATATAGATGGAGAAAAATTTTAATGTGACAATTGTTAAAATTGAAATTTTATCTTTTTTACGATAAAATAATTCTTTTAAATATATTATTATATTTTAATAATATAATAATGGTGATATTTTTACAATGAATGTGGGATATATGAGTATACGAGGAGGAAGAGTATTTTTGTTGCAATAAATGTTTAAAACATGTTAAACATGTCGATTGGACCCCATTTATCGACCGAAATTTGATTATATACTGTAAAATCCCCGCTTTGTGGATTTGGTCAATTTCTGTTTGGAATTTGGAAAAACTTTCTTCTGCAAAGTTGTAGAAAATTGAATTTCCTATAAAAACTCGCGAGATTTGAATTTTTTGATAGAAGGGCTATTTATTATGAGTTATTGAAGTTCCGAAGCTCCGAAATAATTAATTTTTGAAAGTTTAAAATATTTTAAATAATAAAAACGTTTTTTGTTTGTTTTGTGGGCTACAACATGTGCATAATGAGCTGAGATCAGATCTAGGAAGGTGGGCTTAAAAATCTTAATATATATATTAATATTATATTAAATTTTCTACTTTGGTGTTCTAAGCATTTTCCTATAAATAGGGTGCTTAGGTTAGAATTGAAAATCACACCGTAAATGAAGTTTTCTCTCTATATTATCGAGTGTATTCTTGTGAGTATTTTGAGTATACTTTGAGTATTGTTAGGCGGTGCAAGTTCCCTCAAAGACTATATACGGTATTCCAAATTTAGAAGTACTAATCTTTCGAGGTAAGGGATGTTATTTTCTTCTCAAATGATATTATTTCTTCAATATCATTATCTTTGAAATATTGGTTGGAACTTTTATCAAATTTAGAACTTTTTCATGTCGGGGTTACTATTTATGAGTTACTATTCATGAGTTACTATTCACGAGTTACTATTCACGAGTACTATTCATGAAGCGTGAAGATGTTTTTGTGGAATTTCTATCTTTTGGTGTCTGGGAGTTACTATTCACGATATAAGACTATTCACGATCTAAGACTATTCACGATATCTGACTATTCAATTAGAAAAATGAAATTTCTTCTCTTTGTCCAAAATATCTATTCGGATACTAGCTTTGATTGTATCCATGTTTTGATCATTCTTGAATTTTACACCACCGTGATTATTTTTTTGAGGTATTTTTGGACATGGATAAAACAAAGTACAAATTTTAATCCTTAATCCTTGTCATTTTGTTTCACTTTGGATTCGTTTTTAAAAATATATTTTCATCATCCTCGGCCTTAAATGATGATATTATTGAATATCTTTGGCCCAGTAGTGCAAAGATGAATGATTTCAAGAATATCTTTTGGTAGTAGTGCAAAGATGAACAAGTGTTTAGATGAACATGACCAATCGATGAATATCTTTGGCTGTGTAGTGCAAAGATGAATATTTGATTCGGATGTATATTGATTGATGTTACTGAGGATAAAAGATAGGCGATGAACTTTTAAATTCATACATAGAAGATAGTAGTTTGCATTCTCTACTTAACTCTTCTAATGAATTATTATTTCCGCTGCGAATATTGATTTAAAATTTGTTGTCTATTGTATTCTATTAGATTTTTCCTGTTGAAGACTAACGATAATTTGTTGTATATTATCTTAGTCATAATATTCTTTCTTGGGCTAGTTGAGCTCACCCTTTTCCTTTTTGTTCCATTTTTCTCAGAGGCGAGAATATAGCGAAGTGCAGTCTGGGGTATGGAATGAAGGTTCTAGAGAGAGTTGTTTAGTAGTCCTCACCATTTTGTAAAATAATGTATCAATAAATGTGATGAGGATTTATTTGAGTATAGATATTGTCTAGAAGATAATATTTGTATTTAAACTCACGCTTTTACTGTTGTAATAATAAAGTTGTAGTTGTTTCTGTACCATGTATTGACAACTCAGAATGGGTGATGTATACCTATTTTGGGGGCGTCACAGGTCAGGTAACCCGGATTTGGGGGCGTCACATCCCAAAATTTGGGAAAACTTTTGTGCGCCTAAGGAGGATAAGAGGAATAGGAAAAATTGTTCCGACCAGCAGTACTTGATTAAGTACAAGGCATAACAGGCTAATTACCCACCTTGTTTGTAAGACATGACAGTTTGCAGATGAATTTCTGTATAACCTTTTTGAAAATGAAAGTCCATAGTCTATATGACTCCTCAACATGATTTGAAAAGATAAACTCTGGTGAATGATGTTTTGGGTAGCATGTGATTCTGTGTTTGAATGGTGTAAGGTGTAAGGTGTAGGGTGTAAGGTGAATTTCGGGGACTAAATTCTTAGAAGAAGGGGTGAATGTGACAACCCGAGAATTTAGATAATTTATAAAATACTAAAATGATGGATTAAAGGTTCAATAATAAACCTAGACTGGAAATAGGTAAGGATTTAAAGATTTCTGTGAAGGATTTTTAAGGATTTAAAAAAAATTATGGAGAATTATCAGTGTTAAGTGTCTAAGTGTATAAGAATCTGTGTACAGTGAATGTATGTGTATAGTGTGTGGTTTAGGATCAAGGATTGATTAGATAATTTATAACTTTAGCAAACCCTAAATTAATATTTAGAACATCAAGGTTCAGTTAGAAAACCCTAACGAACATTTAGGAACCCTAGCGAGTTGTTCAGAAACCCTAATTTCAATTCCGGGATTCTGAAACCCTAACCAGAAATTTGTAAACCCTAATTTAGGAGCTTAAATGTTAAGTATAAAGACTTAAAGATTTAAATATGTGGGATATATGTGAAATGTCCAAAATACCCTTCAAATTATAGGAGAAATTACTAAAATACCCTTAGTGAGTGCAAAATGACCAAAATGCCCTTTTACTTAAAACTTAAGTAAAAGATTTTCCAAATCTTGGTGACTCACTACTCTATTTATCACATGTGCAAGTAATCCAAGGCTAGCAATCAAACTAATGGGTAGATACATTCCTTGCATTATTACACCAAACAAAATCAAATTATTCATTTCTCTCTCTCATTTTCTCTCTCACTTTCCAAGTTGCTAAGAAAAAAAAACAAAGTAATAGAGAGAGAAAGGGGGATGCAGATTTCGAAAGTCATAGGGAGTCTAGGAGGGGTCTTGGATCTTCATACAACTTAAACTCATAAGCTATTTTGAAGGATCAAGAAGGCTTGCAAGAAGAAAAAGGTAAGAAATTGATTTTTTTTTTAATTTTTGTGCTCTCTTTTGTTAGATCTTTATGAACCAAGCAACTTTTGTTTTGGATCTTTAAAAACTCATGATTTACATGAGTATTGGTATTTTATATGTGTATCAAAGTATTTTTGAAATCAAAAGTTAGATCCAAAGTTAGAAAATCAAGTTTTATACCAAAAGGTTTAAGAAAAAGTTTTCCTTTGTATGTTATATATATTTTTATGTTAGATTCTTTGGGTTCATGTGGTAAATGGTTTAAAACATGTTAGCATGCTAGATACATGAGTTAAGGGCAAAAACCCTTTGGAATCACTCAAATATGTTAAGAAATGAACAAGTTATGAATTAAATCCCAAACTACCTTAACTGTTGAACACAAGCTACTGATCAGTCATTTCTGTTCATTTTTCTGGGACCAAAACAGAACCAAAATGGATGTTTGATATATAGGAACTATAGTTTGGGAAAGTACGAATCCAATGATACCTATTGGACCTAAATCCGATTTGTAGATTTCGTTTTATAAGTGTTTCCGTTAAAGTCCCCAAATCTGAAAAATGAACTAATTGTTGAAGAAAACCTTGCTGACCAATCACTCTGGGACTGATTTCCGGGACCTAGACCGACTGTAATTTGGTGTTTGATCAATGAAAATTGTATTTCAAAAAGATACGGATCCAACGAGTCTGATTGGGCCTCAATCGGAGTTGTGAATCTCATAATACAAGCGTTTCTATAAAAGACTCCAAAACTGAAAATGTTTACAAGGCATGTAATGGTCAGTCGGTAGTGGCCTATTTTCAGGATGCTATACTGGGCCAAATGGACTGTTTCTTGAGCTTGAAACGTAGCTCGGGAAGTCACGGTTCTAATGATACAAAGTGGGCCCAAATCGGACTTGTAGATTTCCGTCTACAAGCGTTTCCGTGGAAGACCCCAAATTTAGACGAAAATTATGGAATAAATAGAAAATAAATATTAGAAATTCATAATAAAGTTATAAAAAAATATTATTTTAAATTATAATAAATAAATTTTAATATTTTGATATGAATAACATTAATATTTTAATATTAATGGTGATTATTTAAAAATAATTTTAATACTTTAAAAATTATTTGAAAGTAATATTAATGTTTTAAAAATGTTTTAAGTTATAATAAATAACTTTGAATATTTTGAAATGAAATACATTAATATTTTAATATTAATGGTAATTATTTAAAATGATTTTAATAATTTAAAAATCATTTAAAATTATAATAAAGTGTTAGAAAATATTTTAAGTTATTTTGAATGACTTTTAATATTTTGTGATGAATTTCATTAATAATTAAATATTAATCAAAATTGATTTATTTAATAAATGTATTAAATAAATTATGGAAAAATAGTTTTAATTTTTTAAAATCATATAAACAATGATTTAAAGTTTAGAAAATGTTTTAAGTTATAAAACATAACTTTTAATAATTTTCCATGAAAATATTAATATTTTAATATTAATGGTAGTTATTTGATAATGAATTTAAAAGTTTTAAAATCATTTAAAGTTGATATTAAAGTATTAAAATACTTTGAGATATTATAAATGATTTATAATATTATGTTAGGTATTTTATAAATATTTGAAATTAAATAAATATTAATGATAATAGAATATTGTGGTATTTAAATCATATAAATATGATATTAATGATTGAAAAATCATGATAAATGGTAATAATTATTTGAAAATTATTATGAGCTATTGAAAAATATTTTAACTGAATAATAAATTATCTAAGATAATTGTGAAGCGTTTAAGTAGAGTTTTATTGGAATTAGGCTCGATAATTATCCGACTAGGCCGTTGGAATGTCGAAATAGTATCGAACTCAACTCAGACTATAATAGTTTGACTTGATATTAGGTCTTACGTGTATTATGGACTGATAGAATTATGTGGTAATGTGTTTAGGTTATTTTATAACTGTAATTAATAGTATTAACTGTGATGATATTATTCCAATTTGGAGATCCATATTATCAATTTTAGGTTCTTCGGATAAAGCTAAATAGATTGCGTAGCAGTAGTTGGCGATAAAGGCAAGTTTTCTCTAACTCAAACTCGAGTTGTATGTTTATAAAATATGCTTGTGGTTAATCTTTGTTGATTATGTCATGTCTATGAATTATTGATTCTCACGTTGTGTATGTTGCATGTGTTCATCAGGTATGAAAGGCCGATCACTTTCATTACCATTTGGTCCAGTTATAGTTATTAATGTTCATTATTCGTTCATTTATGAAAATTTGTTCATGTTACTTCACAATTGTTATATTATTGAACGTTAGCCAGCTTATTATTCAATTCTTTCAATCATAATATATACTTTATTGAACTTAAACTTGTTGGGCAAACTTCTTGTCCACCTTTGCTATATCTTGATAAATATTTCAGATTAAAATGAATATGTCGGATACATGCAAAGGAAAAGACAAATCCAATATTGGATTATTGTATAGACAAAACTTGTAATAGTATTGTGTGATAATGGCATTGTATGTTTTATAGGATATTGAATTCAGGTATAAGTGAAGGTTGTCGACCTTGGGGATAATGTGTTAAGTTTAATGTATAAATAATTTATGTTTATATCTTCCACAATAATTATAGAATTATTATACCAGATTCGTGGTCATTGGGACTAGGATCTGGGGATGCTACAGGTTCCTCACTTTTTGGGAGGTCACGACAAATGCTCTCCTTTGAACTACCGATTTTGACTTATCTGGGATGGCTTTGGTGCCTCCATCCCAGCTGGACTTGACTTCACTACACGAAAAAATTGGGCTAGGTGACCTTCTCTTCCGCAATTATAACATTCTTTGGACTGCAACGTGCAGTTTGGACTGATGTGTCCCTTCCCTCCGCATTTGAAGCATACGATCGATGGTCATTCTCTTTCCTTGAAAAAGGGTGCTGGTGCTGCTACCTTTCCATCATTGTTGAACCTTCTCTTCTTGAAATTTACACTTCTATTGTCTTGGTCATGATTACCACCGAAGTGGTTACCATTTATGACATATTAATTCCATCCACGTTTGTTGTCACCGCTTCGATGACTTCTACCACTAGTATTATCGTTTTGCCGACTACTCTATCTTGGTTGGGTTGACTCATTATCGCGCTCCAATAACTGATCCCTATTTACAACATCTGAATACAAACACAGTTTGTGAAAATGAGGTATTGACGTATTTTGGGTTTCAAACCTCGCAAAAACATTCGCGTAATTCTCTCCTCATTATCAACCAAATGGGATGCAAACTGGGACAACTCGGCAAACTTAGCCTCGTACTGTGACACGATCATATTGTTTTGCTTTAGCTTGATGAACTCTACCTCCTTTATGTGGCGAATACTTTCAGAAAAGTACTTGTCGTTGAATAATTCTTGGAACTTCTCCCAAGACATCTTAAGTGCGGCAGGTTGAGTACACTTTACAGATTCCCATCAGTAATCTTCCTCTTCTCGCAACATGAAGGTGGCAAAGAGAATCTTTTTCTCCTCGGAGCATCCCAAGACTTCAAATATCTTGGTGATCTACTTTATCCACGTCTCCGCCTTAAATGGTTCTGGCTTTCCCAAAAACTCCGATGGTCCCAGCTCCTTGAACTGCTTAGCGGTGACCGTCCAAGAGTTGCCAGTGTTTCCACCTGAATTTTGCACTGGAGTTTCTCTCGCCTGATGTTGCATGAATTGCAGAAAGCCTCTGAACATCTCATCCTTCATCATTTGGTCAGTGTTGTTGTTTACATGAGAATTGTTGCCTTCCTGATGCACATTATCCTGGTTATTGATATGTGGTGACTCAATGGTCTCCTGTGCTCCATTGCTTATCTCAACATTTTCAGTTGCCATTTTCAAATACTGCCACAAAACAAGGGTTAATTGACATACCACATAATACCCCTATATTCTGATCGACCAATTAAATAACAAATAAGCTTAGGTAGGTCATACTAGCGAAGGATTTACCTGTCTCTCCCCTCCCAGTTCTAGTCTCACATCTCAGCCAGGGATCATATCCCTAAGCTTTGATACCAACTGTGACTCCCCCAAAATAGGTATACATCACCCATTCTAAGTCGCCAAATACATGGTATAGAATTTAAATACAAACTTAATTATACAATTGTTGTGTAAAATACGACAAAACATAGCTGAGAGTTTTGACATGAATATTGTCTTCTAGATAATATCCAAACTCAAATGGAGTTCTCATTATAATTATTATCACACTATTTTATAAAATAGTGAGGACTACTACAACCACCATCTCGGACCGTCACTCCATTCCCTGACTAGTCCCGACTACATTCTCATTTCCTGAAGAGAATAATGAAAGCAAAAGGGTGAGCTCAACTAGCCCAGTAAGAAATATTATGACTAAGATAATATAGAATAAATTATCGTTAGCCTTCAACAGTGTTAAACTGATAGAATACAATAAACAACAAGTTTAACTGCAGCGGAACAAGTAATCCATTAGAAGAGTCAAGTAAAGCATGATACCTACTATCTTCTATGATTTAAAAAGTTTATCATCAATTTTATCCTTGAGACTCAGCTCAATAAATAATCTACATCACTAAATTATCCATGCACTACGGGCCAAAGATATTCATTAGTATCACATCCATGAATTATCCATGCACTACGGGCCAAGGATATTCGTGTTATCATAAATGGTCATGATCATGCCAACAACTGACCATCAATGCACTACGGGCCAATGAGGACTTTTACCACATCATTTGTAACATTACAAGTCATGATTATATCGAATAATCCCTAGTTATAATCATACCAATAAAAAGTACATCTATGCACTACGGTCCAAAGATGACTTTCATCACAATATAAGCATGAGGATGATGACAATGATATAAGAATTCAATTAAATGAAAGCAAAGGATAAATTTTAAAGATTTATAATTCAATTTATCTAGAATTCAATAATGTCCAAATTGCCAATATGATACTGCTTTGTGGA
The DNA here is from genome assembly GCA_020205615.1 of Panax quinquefolius. Taxonomy (NCBI): domain Eukaryota; kingdom Viridiplantae; phylum Streptophyta; class Magnoliopsida; order Apiales; family Araliaceae; genus Panax; species Panax quinquefolius. The sequence continues at coordinate 79,565,165 of CM035155.1, forward strand.
GTAAAAGTCAAGAATAATATTGTATCAAAAATGATTTGGACCGAAAAGAAATCAATTTTAGTCATGAATAGTACCCCAGGTGAATAGTACCTGAGTAAATAGTACCCCGTGAATAGTACTTCAGAAATAGTATCTCGTGAATAGTACCCCAGCATGAAAAGATTAAAAATTATCAAGAATGCTCAGAATAATATTTCCATGAAAAGATACTAGATGAAGCGCAAATTTCAAGGATATTCTACTAATTTCATGGAGTATAGAAGCAATACTTTAACAAAATGAGTGTAGAATTCAGAATCTGAAACAAAATAATATTACTTACATACTACAGAGTATGGAAGAAAATATTATTTCTTACGAATATTCAACAAAAATAATATCCCTTACAACTGTTGAACGAAAATAATATTCCTTACGAATATTAAATGAAGATAATATTCCTTTCGAATATTAAACGAAGATAATATTTCTTGCGAATATTGAACGAAATAAAATTTCTTACGAATACGAAAAATAATATCGTAAGTGAATATGAAATAAATAATACCCCTTACCTTAAAAAGAGAGTACTTCTGACTGGTAGAGCGGGGATATTCTTGAAGAAAACTTGTATTGTTTTCTACACTCAAAACTTCCTAAAACTCGAAAGAAATACGTTCAATATTATAGAAGAATAATTCTATGATTCTGGTGTGATTTTCAATTCTAAACTAAGCATCCTATTTATAGGAGAATGTCATGATACTATTTGGATGCATAGTAAGGAAAAAAATCACGAATGCATAGTAATAGTCGGCTAAATTTTTTTGCTTTTACTATGCAAATACTATGCAGACACTATGCATAATAAAATATAATATATTCTATTTTTCATAAAAAATAAGACTTATTATATATATATATATATATATATATATATAATAATAATAACAAAAACAAGCCACCACCCGTGACTCCCTTTCTTTCATCCCACTTGTGGCCCCCACCATTTATTATATATATATATATATTGAATAACTTTTTACCGATTATTTTAAAAAATGAGTAAGTGGGGGTCCAAATAATACGCCAAACTTACAACAAATACTTCATAAAAACCCCCTCAATATTTTTAACAACATTTATTCATCAATAATATAACTTGCAATATTAACAACCAGATCATTCACAGGAAAGAGGGGGCTTTCCGATAAGGATTTCTCCCTATTGGCGCGCAATTAGGTGACCAAACCTATTTCCTCGACAGAACTTTCTAGACATTGTCAATAATGCAAATAATAATATGAATAACTTGTCATCTCAATTATTGATTTAATAATATAAAATATTGTGCAGATGATACTGTGACAATAATTGAATCAATAATGTGAGATACTATGCAGCAATTACTATAGCAATAATTGAGTATAACTGAGTGACTTCTCACTTTAGCATTAAATACCGCGTGCTACTATGCAACCACGCGTATTACTGTACTTTTATCACCGGTTATTTCAACAGTTAACGGTAAAACTTACGCCATTATTTTTATAAAAAGATATTTCCTTCATTTTCTAACTCCGACAATAATTTCGTTGTGGGGTCTACCAATGATTGTGTCGTCATACAAATATTTCCTATTAAAATGAATATTCTCCGACCAATCAAATATTTTATAACAACTTGATTACTTTGCAAAATTTATAAATATAACCCACAACTATAACATTATATCAAATCCATACCATAACATTTTAAATATATATTTTGAGAAAAATTCATGTTTATTCATAAAAATTGGGGTCTTACAACTCCAACACTCCTGGTCATAACTGTTAGGTTTGTAATATTCATGAACACAATCAAATTGCATAAAATAAGCGAAAACGTGGAAAATCAGAGTTTTAAAATTTTACAAATCATAAACCCAGATCATCCTTTATGCACAATTATTAATTAAACGAAAAGATAAAGAATAAGAATCATACCCTTGAAGATTCGAGCTTCCTCAAGTATAAGTTCACCTCTAATCCTTTTCGCGTTCAACTTGAATCCACCGGGTTTGGTTCCTTCCTTTGATCAACGTTAGCCACCCAAGTGTTTGGCCTCTAGAGGTGATCCACCAAGGAAGAAGAAGGATTCAAGAAGATGGGTATTTGGAAAAATTCAAATTTTTCTTTCTCTCATAGAAAAAGGGTGTACTCTCCCAACTATTGGAATTTTGTGAAAGTGTCAACATTCTCACCCATAATAAGACTCCTCTTATTTATAGATGTAGGCAACCCTCCTTAACAATTAAAGAATTGGGTTTTATTTTAATTAATAATTAATTCCTAATCTTAATAGGAATAATTAATTAAACTTTTAATTAATTAGCCTCCTAATCTTATTAGGAATAAATGAGAGTACTTTTATTAATTAATTCTCAAACTCCTTTAGAAATTAAATAATAATAATAGTAATAATAATAATAAGACTAGTCCTCTTATTAATTTATATTTAATATTTCCAAAATATTAAATAATAAATATTAAGTTATTTAATTTATTCTATCACCATAGATTAAATTAAATATACTTAACTTATTATTACGATTATGCCATTAAATTCTTAAATAATTGTTCTTCCTTTTATGGTGTAACCCTTTAGGTTTTTCATATTAAACCGGTTGTGAATAAATCAATTAGAACAATTCTAATCTTATTTAAATAAATAAATTAAAATATTAATTTATCTAAATAAATAATATTTATTCTACAAAAGGGATAAGCCTCCCTAGCGATCAACGACTTTCCAGATAATATAGATTTCAACATTAATCATAAAAGAACCTTTGAGTAAATAGTTACCATACAATTCAATCCTTCCATCATACAATGCCCCAATTAAATATAAGCCATGGAATTACTGTCAAGTCTTATTTTATTTAATTATATGTATTTCGATCCTTAAATGCACAACCCCAAATAATGCAAATTAGAAACACCTTTCTAATTTCATTCTGCCTTGGCCAAGGACTACTGGGTTGCCATTTATCGAATCACATATGATATTTCTCTTGTTTTACTAGAAGTGGTAGATTCTTTATTGATCATACATTATCTCCATGTATAACTTATTATACCCAAACATACCTTTTGATATACCCTAAGGGTCTTAAGGAATAAGTAAAAGTATAACTCATCTTACACAAAATACTATGATGATCTCAAGTCCAAGGATCACTTGTACTACTATCACTACAGAAATTCCTATTGACAGGCAAGTAAAACTCCATTAGGTATTCCTTAGCGAGCCACGTTCAGTGAACTTATTCTCTAATAAGCACCTACATACTTGCTTTAGTGTCTCTACACAAATGATCATGAGATCAATCATCCTCATCCAATGAGAAAGCAACGTATGTACCAATCTATCCGGATTCACTAATCCCCAATTTAGTAATCCAACGATTGGGAACTATTTTAGTTTTAAGCTTTCTAAGAATTTAGATCTCATTAGAATGATCATCATCATTATTCTAAAAGTATTGCTTAAAACTATGGGTTTATCACATATTATAAAACAACATCATGTAGATAATCAAAAGCCTTTAATAAATTAATACTTTTTATTAATAAATGAATAAAATTGTTACAAAGTATATGCTTTATCATCAAACATGATTGGCTTGTGTGCATACTACTTTCAATAACATAGAAGGTTGTTGTGCACTTCGTCACCTAATCCAAAATCTAATTGATAATGGTGATTTACAAATGATAAATAGTGACAATAACGGGCATGAAGAAGAGGACATATTTCCTCCCAGAACACAGAAATGGAGGGAAGTTGTAGCAGTTATTTTCTTTGAAGGAGACATGCATGCAGCACCTTTAGTAATTCAAGGAATGGTGGATAAAAGAGGAAAGAATCCTAGGAAGATAGCTACACCAGAACCACTGATGTTGACATATTTACCCCAATATCCAATTATTAGTTTAAAAAGAGTCCCATGGGACAATGGGGAGAATGAGGGATCAACATCAAATTGTACCACTGTCCTACCAAAGGATAATCCGTTATTTTTACCACAGCGCGTGTTAAAGCCCATTATCAGAACCCTAGGCAAAGTACTTAAGAAGAAGGTTGTAAAATTCCTCAGCAAAATGGGGCATAATCAAGCAAACGTGGTGCAATGTTTGAAAGAAGCACCCAGGCAAATATCCATCATGGATTTTATCTTATCCTCAGAAGATCATTGTAAAATTTTGGTTCAAGTACTGGAAGAATCACACCTCCCAAGAACGGTGGACACTAAAACTTTTCAACACTTGATAGATCACATTATTAACAGTAATGTGATATCTTTCACTGATGATGACATACCAGCAAAAGGAACTAGTCACTGTAAGTCATTTCATATAGTAGTGATATCCTCCAGATATGTGATAGGGGGTGTATTGATAGATAGAGGATCATCCTTGAACATCTGCCCTTATGATACTCTAGAAAGGATGAAAATTAACCCAAACAAAATCCATAACAGTCATATCGTCATAAGAGCCTTTGATGGATCTCGACGGGATACTATGGGAGAAATAGAACTTCCTATGGAAATTGGCCCACATATATTCCACATTTTATTCCAAGTGTTAAACATCACCACGAGATACAACTTACTATTGGGAAGACAATGGAATCATATGGCGGGAGCCGTCCCATCCACACTCCATCAGCAGTTGAAATACATCATCAATGGAAATTTGGTGACTGTTAATGCCGAACCAGAATTTCCAATCTCTTTGCAAAGTGATATACCACTGATCAGCCTTAATGAAGGAGTTGAGCCTGCTAGCTTTCAAGCATTGAAAGTGAGCAACACTCACTATCGACCTATCGGGGCGCCACCCTTAAAACCAATAATCTCTCCCTAAGTAATGAACATTGGTCAAGAAATGATATCCTTGGGTTTTTGGCCAGGTAAAGGGTTGGGAAAGAATCAAGAAGGAATCAAGAATCCAATTCAGATACCTAGCCAAGTAGGGAAAGATGGATTAGGCTACTGCTCTGGATCAAAACATAGAAACCTGCATAAGCATATGTCGGTTCATCTATCCACTATCCTGTTACCGGATTTCACTGAGGCAGGTTTTAAAAAACCTGTAAGAAAGATTTCTGCCTCTTTGTCTATCCTGCTAATGCCAAAGGTCAATGTAGTTAGGGATGAAAATGAAGCGCCCCTTTCCGCCAAGGAAGAAAAGATACAAAATGAACACCTCCTCCAGGAGGTTCAAAGTCAATTTGCCAAGATGTTCTACCTAGCACATACTGAGGGTGAGGATGTCATTGACAAGAAAATTGACCATGTAGAAGTTATGGCCATTATTAAGGAGGAGGACAACAATAACCCTGTCATCACAGCTATCAATAATGACCTGACTCTGGATAATTGGAGCATCACTCCTTGCATCATGCGTAAAGGGTAAAAAGGGCAGAGAGTCCATCTGCCTTGAAGTGTAGATATTATTAAACTGCTTACTTTTATTGCATAATGCTAGTAGATTACTTTTGCTATGCTTTTTACTGATGCTTTGTATTGTCAAATAGTTGCATATATTAAGTAAAATCATTTTATTTTTAGGACTCCAAAGTTGGGTTTGTTTAATCTTGCTGATGAATTACCAAATCAGAGCAGTGACTACAACTTTGATGTAGAACTAGACTTTGACCTGATGGGAATTGATCAAGAGGAGATAGAAGACACTGAGGTGCCAGATGAGATCATAGGATGGGTCGAAGATAAACCCAAACCCAAACCAAATCTCGAACAAACCACTACTTTCAATATCAGAACCTCAGAAAATTCCAAAGAATTATAAATTGGGAATTACATTTTTAGCAAGCCCATGTTAAATTGTCGATTTTCTAGGTGGCGGCTAATCCTCTAACAGTTCGACATCATCTATGTTATGCAAAAAGCCATCAAAGGTCAAAGAATTATGGATCAACTGGTCGAAGCACCATCAGGGAACTTTGAACCATTGGAAACTTATTTCCCTGATTATGGGGTAATGACAGTTCTTTAAGACCCTTAGGAAGATCTAAGACAATTTTGGAAACTGTACTTCGACGGTGCTATCAACATGGACGGTGCAGGAGTAGGTGCAGTTCTTGTATCCATTATTGGAGAACAATATCCCATGGCTACTAAGCTATAGTTTGTTAACACCAATAATATAGCCGAGTATGAAGGCTGCATAATGGGATTGAAGTTGGCCCATTCAATGGGTATCAAACGATCAGCGGTCTTTGGAGATTCCAAGTTGGTCATCAAATAAACCACCGGGGCATATCACACCAAAGAATTACATTTGTAGCCCTATTATCGGCAGATTATTAAGATGGCTATGGAATTTGAAGATATAGCTTTCATCCATATTCCTTGGAATCGAAATAATTTTACAAATGCACTAGCAACCCTGGATCCTTAATCAATATTTCTGAAAGGAGAAGAATTCAATGTATCAAATTCATAAAGCAGATGGTACATGCCTATGGAAATTACATTGGAGAAGTATCAGATGAAATACCTCCCACCAAACAGCCCTGGTACCAGGATATCAAAGAATATCTACGGGATGAGTTTACACCCAATGGGGCAAGCCAATCTGAAAGAAAGTGGATCCATAAAATGGTCATGAAATTCTACTTAAGTGGAGACACCTCTACAAAAGAGATATAGGAATGGGACTCCTAAGATGTCTGGACAGAGACCAAGCTCAGAGACTTATAAATGAAGTACAGGATTGAGTGTGTGGACCACACATGAGCGGTCCCTTACTTACCAAGAAGTTATTAAGAATAGGTCATTACCGGATCTCCCTCAAAGCTAACTGTGATGATCATGTCAAGAGATGTTATCAATGCCAAATCCATGAAAATATTGTTCACACTCCTCCAAATGAACTACATTGTATGAGTTCTCCAATACCTTTTTCTATGTAGGGAATGGACGTGATCGAGTCAATCAAGCCCAAAGCCAGTAACGGTCATAGATTCATCTTCACCATGATCGACTACTTCACCTAGTGGGTAGAAGATGCCTCCTTTCCCAAAGTCACCAAGGAGGTCATAATTAGTTTCATCAGAAACAATGCAATCTATCGATATGGGCAACCGAAGGTGATCGTATCAGACAATGCCAAGAATTTGAACAATTAGATGATGAAGGAATTATGCAGCAAATTACACATTAAACATCTCAATTCCATCATCTATCATCCCAAGATGAACGATGTTGTTGTCATATCCCATTTTTACACAACAGGGTTATGAAAATCCACGAGAAGCGACTGGGCGTATTGCTGAAACTAGAAAGATCCTCTTTACAAAGTCAAAAAGAAGAGCAAGGAAGAGTGCCCCTAACTCTGTTAGCATACAGAACATCAATACACACTTCTACTAGGGCCACCCCCTATTCATTGGTCTATTGCATGGAAGCAGTACTTCCCATAAAAGTAGAAATGGCCTCATTAAGGGTGTTAATGGATGCCCAAATGATAAAAGACCAATGGCTGGAAGATTGGTATAACCAAGTGTCTTTGATAGATGAGAAAAGGGCTACCGACATCTTCCATGGTCAGTTATATTAGTAGAGGATTGCTCGGTCCTACAACAAGAAGGTCCATCTTTTGTCATTCAAAGAAAATGACCTAGTGTTGAAAAAGGTCATCTCAAATCAAGATGAAGCCAAAGGAAAATTTACCCCAAACAAGGAAGGTCCTTTCATTATCAAGGAAATGTTGTCAGGAGGAGCTCTCAGATTGCAAGAAGTGGATGGCGAGGAATGTCTACAGCTTATCAATTCAGACTCTGTCAAAAGATACTATGTCTGAACCCTAGCAGTCACCATCCTGCTTGAAAAAGTCAATCAAATCAGGTCCTATTAGCTAAGTCTGAACTACGTAAGACTTGATCTCCCCAAAACACTTTACCTCATCCTAAACACTGATCAAGACAAGTCCCAAAACACCAAAATTAAACCTATACACCAGAAAAAAAACCCTAAAGATCGACAACTCATTCTGAGAGACCTTGTGACACCTCAATGTCAGTCCATCAGGAAAGATTTCACGATACATCAAGACAATAAGACATGGAGAAAAGTGGCAACTGTCAATCCAATCAAAACATATCTAAAAGGGAAGTGAACCAAAATATATTTTCTTTTTTTATATGTACTGTTTGATATATAAAATATGTCATTTACATGACAAAAATGACTAATCTAGTTTATGCAGGAAAGGAAAACTAAGCTATAAACACGCAACAAGACGAGTCAACAAATCTAGCAGCAGATCCCTCTCTGAAGACTGAGGGGCATCCCTAAGCTCCTGCCCAAATGTCTCAATGCGGGTCAAAATCTCTATCGTGGTATGCATGGTACTGTCCTATAAACCCAAAAGCTCATTCGTCTGTGCGACGATGTCATTTATGAAAAATCTTAGAGCGACACTCTCAGCAACAGCAGCATCCCTGGCAACCCGGGCCTCATCTTTCTCCAAAAGAGTAGCATCCCGAATGGATAATGTAGTCAACATCAATGTCCAAGTATGATCTCTCTCAAAAGTCAAAAGGTGTACCCTCCGCTCCAAAGCCTCTGTAGAAAGTGGGGTAGCAGTAGCCGAAGAGCTAGGGGTGGAATTAACCAAAGTTGTTGTCAAGCCGGCAAACAACTCATCCTTTGTAGGGGATGGTGGAGCCTCCATCGACTCCTCATCATCTGAATCAGTAGACGGATCTAAATAAGCAACGAGAGTTATTGTTATAGCTGCCTCCAAACATGCACGATACTCTAATGAACGACCAGGGTGACAATCAGTAAACTCAGCAGTACCGTTGTGGATCCATAAATCATATACTCTGGCCAGATTATCCTCAAATAAAGACAAAGCTGATGATTAATGACCTGAGGCTCCATCAAAAGAATGTAAGTCCTGAAATTGCTTAAACTGTCCATAACAGCTAAGGGATGGTACGTAGTCACACCTCTCAAGCCCACTAAGGGGAGAAAGTCTATACCAGGGGCATGTGTGATGAAGCTAAATGGAGAACAATAGTCAGAATAAACCAATATGGAAAATGGGTCCTCAATCACAGTCAAAAAACAATATCCATAACGCCTGAACGTACCTATGGGTCTCAAATGGGTCATAAACCAAACGTATAACAATACAACACTGCCCCAAAAAAATCATCATGACGAGTGTGGCAAAAAGAAGTTGAAATGTAAGTCTTTGCCAAAATCACAAGAATGATAGTATGATCCTCTCTGAGTGCCCTGATTGTAGTGACCAAGCCTATATTTAGATGATCCATATACAAAGGCATATATAAGTATACTATGACGCACATCAAGAAAGCGTCCACCCGGGCAGTCCTCCGAAGATCCTAAGAGATAGTAAAATCCTCTGAATGCACTGCAAAGTTGTCCAAAGGCCGAAAACGGTCAATTAAGAAATCCATGGACAATACATGGCCAGATGTGATCTCATCTAATATAACCGTGCGTCTAAAACCTGTCTTGGTCATAAACTGACGGCGCAACTGCGGTAGCTACTGTAGCACAAGGTTTGTCCAAGGGTAAATCAGTAATACGCTGATACTCCTCCAGAATTAGAGACAGCTCATTTGTCCAAACTCTAAAGACATATCTATGTGGAATCCTACAAGACAGAATGCCCTCCACAAATCCATCTGCGACCTAAAAAGTTAGGAAGGATATGGAATGTTTCAGTAAATGGCCTAATGATATACGGTCCAAATCTAGTAAGCTATCATACCAGAACCTCAAACTAGCGACAATCCTAGTAGGAGGAATATGGTCGATACGGGTCACAAAAGAATAGGATGAAGAAGACATCTATAAAATCGTATCACAAGACCATACATGGGTCAAATCTAATTCATCCATATAAATGCAAATCCAGAATATAATGTGTGACGCCCCCAAAATTAGGTATACATCACCCATCTTGGGTAGTCAGATACATGGTACAGAATTTAAATACAACTTACTAATATAACTGTCATGTAAAATACGATATAAACTGTGAGTTTGAATACAAATATTGTCTACTAGAGATCATACAAACTCAAAAGGAGTCCTCATTACAATTATTATCACACTATTTTACGTAATAGTGAGGACTACTAATGCTATCCTCGGACCATTACTCCGCTCCCCGACTCGTCCAAATTTATATTCTCATTTCTCAAGAGAAAAGTGAAAGAAAGGTGAGCTCAACTAGCTCAATAAGAAATATTATGACTAAGATAATGCGTAATAAATTATCATTAGTTTCACAAAAAGTTGTTAAACCGATAAAATATAATGAACATCAAGTTTAACTACAACGGAACCAAAGAATCCATTAAAAGAGTCAAGTAGAAAATAAAATCTACTATCTTTTATGATTTTAAAAGGTTTTTCATCATCGTTATATATTTGAGACTCACTTTAATAAATATTCCACATCATCGAATCACCCCCGCTTTACTACCAAGGATATTCTTTAGTATCACGACCACAATTATTATTCATGCACTACGGGCCAAGAATATTTGTGTATTCATTAATGGTCATGATCATGCCAACAATCTGCTCATCAATGCACTACGGCCCATCGAGGATTTTTACCACATCATTTGTAACATTACGGCCATGATTACACCGAATAGTCTCTCGGTCATAATCATACCAAGTCCATCTACGCACTACTACAGCCACGAGATGACTTTCAACATAATATAAACATGAGGATGATGACAATGATATAAGAATTCAATAAAACAAGTTCAAGAATTAATTTATCTAGGAACCAATAACATCCAAACTGTCAACATGATACTGCTTTGTAGAGTAAAATTCAAGAATACTGAGAAGAATATTTCCATGAAAGGATACTGGATGAAGTGAAAATATCAAGGATATTCCACTAATTTCATGGAGTATAGAAGTCAAAGTTTTAACCAACTGGGTATAATAAAGAATGGAATAACAAAAGAAATCACCATGCATGCGATAGATCGCATGTGCAAAAGGTTATTCCAACAGTAATAATAAATAACGGAACTGTGTCCGGCAGAAACGCATGCATGTGATATTCCAATGAGAATAATAAAGAATGGAACTGTGTCAGGCGTGAAAACGCATGCAGAGCAGGATATTCCAATGTAATAATAATAAAGATTTTAACCAAGTCCGTGTAAAAACACACGACAGGATGTTCCAATAGAATAATAATAAAGAGGCGGAACTGTGTCCGTGTAAAACACATGCATAGGATGTTCCAATGTAATAATAGAAGAATGTCACCAAGTATAGGTAAACTGTGGTATACAAAAGTTATTCCAACAGAATAATAAGCAATGGAATAACAACAGCTTTTCTTCATGAATAAGAAAGAATAACACCCCTTACTTTTAGTAGGAGATTGAATACCGCAGTAGTGTAGTAACAAAATACTCTTCTTCTTTCTCTTATTCTCTCTATACTTTCTCTCTATAGCTTGAATGAATTGTGAAAAATAATGAAGCACTAGGCCTCTATTTATAGAAGATTTCTAGCTTAAGACCGCCATGTGAAAAGACAAGTGGCTTGATGACCGGTGATGTGAAAAGAAAAGTGGTTTGACGCCTGTAATGTGAAACGACAAGTGGTTCAACGCCTGTAATGAGAAACGACAAGTGGTTCAACTCCTGTAATATGAAACGGCAAGTGGTTCGACGCCTGTAATGTGAAACGACAAGTGGTTCGATACTGTAATATGAAACGGCAAGTGGTTCGACGTCTACGGTAAAGGTAATTACTATCGACAAAATTAATTACTATTCACAAAGGTAATTACTTATCACGACAAAGGTAATTACTATCGATTGAAGAGACTCTTAGATGATGACATATGGGCCCCCCATAAAATAATCAAACTTACCACAAACGCCCTCATAATGTACTCTTTATATACATCAAGAATCGAATAAATATTACCACAAATCATTTTATTTTTAATCAACACATATTTAATCTTTCAACAATTATTAATCATTTATAACTTGTCATCTCAATTATTGATTTAATACTATAACATATTATACGTATGATATCGTGACAATAATTGAATCAATAATATAAGAGATATGATGCAAAGAATTATCTTGTAGCAATAATTGAGCATAAATTTGAGTGACTTCTCAACGTAAGCATCAATAATCAATATCGTGTGCTACTATACAACTACGCCAGACATTATATTTCTTTTACTAAGGGTAGTTCAACGCTTTTTAATGTAATAACCTCCGCAAGTTATTTTTATAGAAAGATAATTTTGTCGCTTTTCTAACTACGATAATACTTCCATTATGGGGTCCACTAATGATTGAGCCGTCGCATTTAATATTCCCGACAAAAAGAATATTCCCCACCAAAACTAATATTTTATAACAACTTGCTTACTTTTCAAAATTTATAAATATTACCCACAACTATAACATTATATCAAATTTATTCCATAATATTCAAAAATAATATTTATAGAAAATTCATCTTTATTTATAAAAGTTGGGGTCTTACATAATGTATGCATCATGATAAATGACAAATTAATAGGTACAGTAAATGAAAAGCATTATATACATCTCTATGAAATATAAAGCTAAATATATCATGAAATACATCATCTCTGTACTACAACTAAAAATAAAAAGTACAGGGAAATGGGGCACAACAACCCAAAATCGAACAAAATCCTATCTGAAGAAATCCTGGACATCTATGGCTCCAAGATGATCCACACGATCATGCTCCTCTTGAGTTATGGTATCTCCACCAAAAGGTATATCAGGACGGTATAAAGGAGGATCCACTCCAGCAAAACCACCAGTGTCTGGACCGCCAGAAGGACTAGTGCCTGAGCCAAAAGGATCAAAATTATCCGCCTTTGTTGGGTCTCAGCCTAGATGGCGATTAAAAAAATAAGCCTTGTGCAGCCGCTAGGTCAAATCAGCTATCTGCTCTATATGGGCAGGCTCTTGAATGAAGGCTATCTAATTTGTCATCATTATAAAGCCAGGAAGTATGTCCGCTAGGAACTAGGTAGCATGGGTTTGAGCTCTAATGGTACAGGGAGTCCACCACCGATGAAAAAAGTTCTTGAGTACAAAGGCCATCAGACAATGTAAAGCCATCCAAACCCATCAGGGGAACATCTCTAACTGGCTCGGATAAATACTAGGACCACCGATCAGGAGGAAGATATAGAATATGAATCTCTCATGTGATGCATCTACTAGCACTCTCTCCTCCTAAGTAGAGCTCCCAACCTCCCTCGGTCAAGAAGAGAATCTGATGGGTAGACAATACATACTTAGCTCCTATCATGAAGCCATCCTCAAAACCCACTGTCAGATAATCTAGGGTGTAAGGAACCCAGGTAACATTAGCGGTGGTCAGCAACTCCAATTGCAATCTACAGTGAGTAAAGCCATCTGTTACAGGGACCTTAGCCAAGGTAGAATGGTTCCATCGGCGTCCCCGCGAATATGTATCCTGGTCTAAACTGGTAATTGGATGAAGGTAAGAAAGCCTCTCATAAGACCATAACTAAAAAGGCATCAATCAACTACATCAGTCCATATATCAAAAATACCTGAAGGTGGGAAATGTAAATTTATTAAAGCTACTCACCAACAAAAATGGGTAGAATCTCAGCCAAGCCTCTATAACGCCATCTGAGCGCACACGCATCCTGCGAAGGAAATACGAAAAGGTAAATGATCCTCGGTCAAAATCCCCTATGCAATCTATCTCGCGAAGAGTGCCAACTAAGGCAAATAAGACAGTCGAGGAGTTGTCTGCAATGAAATTAGCCCAGATGATAGTCAAAAACAAACATCACAGAATGGGATCTCTCTCTCCCTTTAATCATCAAGAAAAGGCTCTAATAAAGCTCCACTGGCAGCATCAATGCTCAGAGGACTGGAACAAACGGTCTGACCCTTAAGGGCAGAGAGAGGAACCCCCAGCAGGGATCGAACATCAGTAGGGGAAATATCCACCACCAAGGGTAACCTCTCACTTGTAAACTCCAAGCTCGTGATGAATCGCCAATCCATCGACGTAATCATCACCTCACAATCGAGTAGATGGAGCGACTGGCTTTGATGAAACCATCTCTCAGATAACCCCACGGACAACGCCGTGGTGCAATAGAGAAGAATGCCTCGAAGCCCTAGGAATGTACAATGGCTTGGTAATCAGGATGAAGGCTCCTATGCAGAGAATGGATGCTAAAGTAGTTCCCCTGTAGCTGAGTAAGCCGGGGAACTTGCATACTCAAATCAAGTTTAAACCTTTACCCAAAAATGGAAGAGAAAAGCTATTCAAAAAACATAAAAGCCTCCAGTACCTCGTTAGCATGTAGATGGACCGATGGATGTCGTCTTGGATGGCGTCTCAAATTGCCTAACAGATCAGGAATCGTCACATGTATCACTATAAAAAATGGACATTCGGCAACGATTTTTCGAGTAACGATTTATAAAGTTGTTGCCAAAAATGCATGTTTAGTAACAAAATTTGCCATTTGTTGCAGTTTGTAAAAGACTTTACTTTTTTCGTAACAAAATTCATAAGTTGTTGCAAAATTTCGTTGCCAATTCGTTGACGGGAAAAAAATTCTAACCTATTTACTTATTTTGTTGTCGATGTGTTGGCGGTAAAAATTTATCTCTCGCCACTTGATTTTTCGTCATTATTGCTATATTTCGTAACCTAATATGGACGATATTCATTGTCAACAAATTTTCTTTTGTTGCCTATTATGTATACTTTTTTCCAACGACTATTAAAATGTTACCCAACCCCAATAAGTACATTTCGCCGTCTTTTTTTTTAAACAAAACGCTTCGTTTTTCTTTTGAAATTATTATTTTTTTTTTTTTTGGATAACTCGTTTTACATTTTATATGTTTTTCTGAGGTAGTGGGACTGATTTGTCGTTGACCCGCAAAGCATATAAATTTGTGTCTCAATGAATATTCGTTTTCTTTTATTTTTTTATTTCTATTTTTTATTACTGTTTTTATTCTGTAATTATTTGGTAACGTGACTACAGAGATTTGTTCAATGGAGATATCAACTCATCTCTATATAAAGGGAAGAAATGTGGAAAATCAGTCCACCTTACCAAGCTGTTATAGCAGTTTATCATGGACAGATTCATGGCCTAGTTGCTGCAGATGCTACTGAAACCTCCTTTTGAGAGGCTTTCACTTATAACCATTTATAACCATATATTTTGATAAATAAATAAATAATAATTTATAAAACTAAAAAAAATAGAAGATGAAGATGAAGAACAACTAAACTTAGTCAATTAATAAAGAAATTAAAACTAAACAGAGTAATATTGCATTTCTACATACATAAAACAGGAGTATAAAGCAATAAAGCATGATGTAAAGCCAACAAAATTTAGCATAGGTGCTGGAGAAAGCAGGGACTAAACAAGCAGCTGCTATTTGCAATCACCTAATGTTAAAATGACCCACCCATCTTCTATGATAAATGAATATCCATTGTTCCTACAAGGGTCAATTCATACAATCAAACAGATCAACTCCAGTCATGTACCTCTTGTTGTGTAGCATCATGCAAATACAGAGTGCAGTAGTAGAAAAAATTAGTTCCATGAAAATATTACCATCACAAAATATTGGCCTAAACGATTAAAATTAACATTTAAAAGAAAAAATGATCAAGTTTTTTTACCAAATAAACCAAAATTTTCACTTTTAACACATAATAATATATTGCATGAAATCATCAAAAGATTATGCATACTCCAATACAATTAATAAAAAACATTGAGATTGTAGGAGCTTCTGTTGTGCAACTGCTAACAATAAAGCAATTCGGATGTGCAATTAATAATAAAATAAATAAAAAGTACATAAATTCTCTCAAAATTTAAATTTGTGATTTGATCCCAATATTTTGAAAAATTAAGCCTCACACAAAAGTTTAGGTTTATAAAATAATCAAATTAGTATATACAACTTTTTTTGTAGAACATTACAAGGGGTGACTGCCACTCTTCTTTAACATGTAAGTTGTAACCCACATGGTGAGTAGCATCTTTGTAAGTTCAGCAAATGGTCATTATGTAGTTTGTGCTTCTTTGATGATTATCTTGATTCGTGTTTTGACTACAACTATAGACTACTCAGATTTCGTCAGCCAGAAAGCAGTCCATTTTAACATCTATGACGTCAAGTTGCAATATCTTTGCATCCAAGAATTGAACCATTACTGCAAATTGAAAATTGCAATATCTCTGCTCTGCAGTCCATTATTTATTTTTCTTTTTTTCAATAGCGAGGCATACTCAAATCGATCGTGAATCCGTGATTATGAGTTTGAGGATGGATTGAGAGGCCAAGAGCCGACTAGGTCTACACAAAATGTATACAATTTGGAAAAACTATGCTGACAAATAAATTAAATAACTTTGAAGATTTGGAATAAAATTTCATTAAAAGACCCTTTTGCATTGGATGCGGATGAAACACAATGAAGCTATTTGTACAGTAACTTAAGGTGTTCAAAACTGAATATAACTGATAAAAGCACATGACAGCAGCGCCAGTTACAGTGATGCCTTTATTAATCTTGATGGAAAAAGGAGGCAACTTGTTAAAAATTGAGTAACTACTAGCAAATTTTGTGTTGATACCCAAGTCTCCGGTGCAATGATATTATAATAACTTTTCTGATCAAATATCTAAATGGTGAAATTGTAATCAGCATCCACCACTCAAAATCACCCTCTCGGAATCATCACCCTCATACCACCCATATCGCAAACATCTATAAATATACATATATTGATAGTGAGAGATGTAACAGCAGAAGTAGATAGTACATCTCTTTAGTAGATGAACCTTATCTATAAAAGTGTTAGTCAAAGATTAAATTAAATAAAAGAAACCACTAACTAGATATATCTTTGACAAGTTTGTGGCAACCTTGTTATAAAGCTAAAGATGAAGTGTTAAGATTAAGAAAATTGTCATGCACCAATGCTCTATGGCTGTGTGTTAATCATCCTCCATTTGTAACAGTCATCACTGGCTCTCATGTAGTAATCCTCATGGTCATTCCCACCACAATTGACAATAGGCATCACCCCATAACTTAAACTACGATTTGTTTAACACCAATATCTCAACTAAATGATCTGTATTAACACAAATAATCACTGAACCTTATCTAAATCAGTGCCTTCTCAGTTATCACTTATATTTCATGATAAAATTAAATTACAGAACTCTATCTAGTATCACAACCAATAGCAAAAGCAAAATAAGAATTTTTATGGGATACTCACCGATTGTAAATTATTGTTCAATGTCAGGAGGTCATCGACAACAACTTTTAAACAATTTCACTAGTGAAATTGGGCTCATTGGCTCTATCTTCAGTTCTAATACCGGTGGAGGAACTGATGCAACCCTTACAATGAGACTATAACTATTAAAATTTAGAATTATTGTTATCAGGATTAAAACTCAATTAGACAGCACAAAATATCTAATTAAAATTTCATAAAAAGAGAACAAATAAAAAACTAAGCTAAGCTCAATTAAAGAAAGTACCTTTGACAAAAGCCTTTGGAGTTTTCGTTGAAAGAACACGACACCTAGCAATGTCCTCGTAATGTCTTGCCGGAAACATAAAAATTTCCGAGCCCCATAACCATTTTTGCCACTCCAAAATGCTCCCTTTGAATGATTTTTCACCAAATATTTATGAATTGAAGCATTAGAAGAACACCCACAAGCTACCAAGTCAAGGCTAGTTTGACCAATCTCAAGATTATGGCATGTCATTAACATCATCCTCCACAATTAAACACAGATAGTCCTATTCTACGATACACAGATACTAAAAGGGCCAAATTTCTGCCTCGAATCAAAAACTCAAATGATAAAAATACTCAATTTTCTTATAAAATAAACACCCACCAAGTTAAAACCCATCTCAAGAATTTGAAAACAAAATGACATGCATATAATACTAGGGCTTTAAAAGGGATAAGGAGTGTGAAATGCATACTCAACTTGGAAGTTAATCCCTTCATAAAGACCTGTCAAGTTGTAATTTAAAAGCATTATGGCAACAACATCTTCATAATCAAAATCAAGGACTATATACCCAAGATTAGCAACTTATTGGTACAAAATTAGACACACACACACACACACACACACACACACATATATATATATATATATACGGTCCGGATCAAAAGATACCCTTTATCTAACTCACCCGAGCTCACCCTCCTTTAATGACGGATTCGACGATGATTCTCGTAAATGCAACTGCATATATCTATACTTTTAGCGACGGACAACATATAGCGTCGCTAAAAGTATAGACGACATTGTATATTAACCGAACCGTCACGTGGTCCGCTAAAAGAGAGGTGAGCTCAGCTAGTTAGATAAGTATGCTTGATCTTGCTTTTATATATATATATATATATATATATATATATATATATATTAAAGTATAATCAAATTCTATTGGAAACGAAAAAACAAATTTGGGTCAATTTATATATAAGAGTAAGAAATTGGAGATGGTCGTATAGAAAAAACCCTAAAAATAGAGGGATGTGTAAATCAGGTAGAAGAATTTTGGAGATATGAAAGAGATAATAGAGAAGTTGATAGAGAACTTGGAGAGATGAGAGAGGTAATCAATCACATGAGAGAGAGTCGAGCGAGTGTGGTTTTTTTTTCTTTGCGGTGTTCAGAGTATGTCCGATGGTAAATTGAGTATGAAATTCAAATGAAATTGATTTTTAAAATCTCACAAAAAGTCATGGCAATTATTTTATTATATTAGAAATTTGTGATGTTTGGTGTTGGAATTCAATACTAATTTTATTTATTTGTTTCAATCAATAGGAATTTATTTTGATGATAACAAATAGGTCATTGATGAATGAGTTTTATACCCATGAATTGAGTACGTTTGAGCTTAAGCTTTTGGAAGTTTTTAAGTGTTTGTATCTATTCATGTATGTTTTCTATTGTTTTGTAGGAATTTGGACAAAAGTTACTTGAATTGACGTTTGGGGTTACTCGATTCGCATTTTTAGCTTGCCATTTACATAACAGCCACTTCAGAGCCAATTTTAGCATTGCTCCATCCTTTATTTCAAACCAACCCAAGAATGAAAGTTGTAGATCTACGTCTCCTTTTTTCGGAACATCTTGAATCATCAAAATCGGAGTTCGAACGAAGAAGTTATGGCCATTAACCGAAAGACGTCAGAATAGAAAATTTCAAAAAAGAGCCCAGCGTTGGGGCGCCCATTTCTAGTACATTTGCAGCGCCAGGTTGCTGGGAGGCATATTTCCAATGCCGTGAGCAGCGTCGGGGCTCTGGGGTGGGCCTGGTCAAGTTGGGACGCGTTTTGGGGTGAATTTTGATACTTTTTTTACTCCAAATTGGATTGGGTTTGCTCTTAAGCTAAAAAATGGACTTATAACCTATAAATACTTGATGTGAGGTATGGAATAAGGGAGATTAGATAGGTTAGATCAGATAAAACACTCCATTAGATTAGAACATAAACCCTAGTTTATATTGGATTGTTGGAGATTAAAGCAACTTGAAAATCATTGAAGATCAAGAGCAGGAGCAAGAGGGGAGCATTAGATTTGCAGACAATAGATTTCATTCTTTCATCTACTTCTAATCTTGTCTTTTAGTGTCTATTCAGTTGTGGATTATTGATTTTTAATTTAATGATTATGAGCTAAGTTCTTGTTTAAGATTACAACGGATCTTATTGCGTAGCTTATTTTAGTATGCTTCTTTATTAATTATTGTTATCTATTCTATGGATTGTCTATTATGATTGTGCATAATTATTTAATTGTCCAGCTAACAATTAACATGATAATCTATATAAATTCGGGGGATGAAATATAGATTTTGATCTGATCATAATAGCATATGATTGTGTTTTCTGCATGGTGTTAGAATTCATGATTTGTGTTTAGGATAAGGATATGCCTTTATGCCGCGTATAATCTGATAGGAAACCTATACTTTGAATCCTTTTTAATTATAATTCATATAGGAATATAGTGAATTAGTTAATAAGGGTGTTTGATTCAATTCTACCAACTATAGATTTGGATTAATATGTTTGTGATGCATCAGAAGGTGGTTATAAATACTAATAAGTTCCTGATTAACAATCCAGAATAGTGAGCATAATTAATAAAAAAGTGTTTTAATATAAGTGAAATAATAAGTGAAGTTGTGATCTTAAATCTCCATAATCTAATTTTTAACTACTTGTAATTAGAATTAGTTTAATTAAATAATTTAATTCAAAACCCTAAATTGAATTTTTAAATAAAATTAGTTTGGTTGAGAACTAATACTCGGTGATTCTTATTAAATAATTCATCGTGGGAACGATACTTTACTTATCACTTTATTACTTGTTGACTATGTATACTTGCACGAATGTTTTGATTGCGAAATCGATCAACAGTCATTAAAAAAAGAAAGTAGAAAAATATAGTATCCTCTTTATGGGATTTATTTTTATAAATACATACTTTAAAATTATTTATTTTCTTATTTTGACCAAAATTTTTACACTATAGAAGTAGCGCCACTCCATTTAATTATTTGATGTCACTAGATGCTCTACCGGTAGACGTAAATAATTCTATAACTATTGCGGAAGATATAAAAATAAATTATTTATACATTAAATTTTACACATAATTCCCAAGGTCGAAAACCTTAACTTATACTTGAATTCAATATCTTATTCGACATATAATGTCATTAACATATAATATTATTACAAGTTTTATCAATACGATAAACCAATGCTGAAACTGTTTTTGACTTTGCATGTATCCGACGTATTTGTCCTAGTCAGCAATGTTTATCATGATATAGCAAGGGTGAGCAACAAGTTTGCTCAGTAAGTTTAAGTTCAAGAAAAGATATATTATGATTGAAAGAATGAACAATAAGCTGGCTAATTTTCAATAATATAACAATTGTGAAATAGCATGAATCAATTTTCATAACTGAACAACCAAGACAATAAAAATGAATGGTCAATCATGAACATGAATAAATCAACTGGACCAAGTGGTAATGAAGGTGATCAGCCTTTCATACCTGATGAACACATAAAACATGCACAATGTGTGAATCAACAAATTATAGACGTGGTATAACCAACAATAATTATCCACTACTGTGCTTAAAAAACAATCACTCAATAAATGAGTACAGTTAAGAAACTTGCCTTTATCGCCGACTACTGCTACACAATCTATTTAGCCTCGTCTGAAGACCTAATATTAATAATATCGATCTCCAAATTAGAATAATATCATCACAGTATAATACTATTATATACAGTTATAAAATAACCTAACACATTATCACATAATCCTATCAGTCTAAAAAACACATAAAAACCTAGTATCAAGTCAAACTATTTCAGTCTGTGTTGAGTTCGGTACTATTTCAACATCCCGATTGCCTAATCGGATAATCATCGAGCTTATTTTCCTTAAAACTCTACTTAAACTGGTTCATAATTATCTTAGATAATTTATTATTCAGTCAAAATATTTTTCACAGGCTCATAATAATTTTCAAATAATTATTATTATTTATCATGATTTTTTCAATCAGTAATATCATATTTATATGATTTAAATACCACTTAATTCCCGTATTATTAATATTTATTTAATGCTAAATAATAATGAAATATATAACATAATATTATAAATTATTTATAATATCTCAAAGTATTTTTAATACCTTAATATCACATTTAAATGATTTTAAAATAATTAAAACCATTATTAAATAACTGTCATTAATATTAAAATATTAATGTAATTCATGACAAAATATCAAAAGTTATATCATGGCGTACATGATAAATCCAGTCTAGTACATATCATATTGTACATGATAGATCCTATTGCTGAAGCATAAGGAATTTTACTAATACGGTCTCTCTCCTCAGGTGCCTTTAGGGTCTATTTCTTGGAGAGATGTATTCCATGGCTCATCGGCATGAGACCTCTTTTGGAATCTTCCATGCTAAACCTCTTTAGTATCAAGTCAATGTACGTTCCTTGGGATAAACCAAGCATCCTTTTAGATCTATTTCTATAGATTTTTATCCCCAAAATATAGGATACTTCTCCCAAGTCCTTCATGGAGAAGTGTTTAGATAACCTGATTTTAATCGATTGTAGCATAGGAATATCATTCCCTATCAGTAATATGTCATCAACATATAATAAAAGGAATAAAACAGCGCTCCCACTAACCTTCTTGTATACACATGGTTCATTCTCATTTTTGATAAAATCAAACTCTTTGATTGTCTCATCAAAATGGATGTTCAATCTATGAGAAGCTTGTTTCAATCCATATATGGATCGTTGTAGCTTACAGACTTGATTTGTTCCAACCGTTGAAACAAATCCCTCTGGTTGTGTCATATACACATCCTCCTCAAGTTTCCCATTGAGGAAGGCCGCTTTCACGTCCATCTGTCAGATTTTGTAGTTGTGGTAAGCTGCAATCGCAAGAAAAATCTGAATGGACTTGAGCATAGCTACTGGTGAGAAGGTTTCGTCATAGTCAACTCCTTGTCTTTATTTGAAACATTTCGCAACCAGTTGGGCCTTATAGGTCTCTACCTTACCTTCTGCTCCAATCTTTCTTTTAAAGACCCATTTACACCCAATAGGTTGAATGCCTTCAGGTGGTGAAACCAAAGTCCATACTTGGTTTTCATACATGGAGTCCATCTCGGATTTAATGACTTCTTGTCACTTCTCTGAGTCTTTACTACTCATAGCATGTTCGTAATTCAATGGATCATCATCATCTATTATGCATACCTCATCGTCATCCTCTATGAGGAATCCATTCCTATCAGGTATCTTCGGTACTCTTCCAGATTTACTAATAGGGTGTGTTACAATAGGTTCTTCCACTTGGTTAGGTACCTGACTTTGATCCGTAGTATTTTGTGGTTCTTGAACTTCTTCAAGATATATCTTACTCCCACTGACCCCTTCAAGGCTAAACTCCTTTTCCAAGAAGGCAACATGTTTCATAACAAACACATTTTGATCAGTTAGATGATAGAAATAATACCTTGATGTTTCTTTAGGGTATCCCACAAATCTACACTTATCGGATATAGTCTGTAGCTTATCGTTTTCAAACTTTTTGACTTAAGCTAGACAACCCCAAGTCTTAACATGATTAAGATTTGGTTTCCTCCCTGTCCATAACTCATATGGGGTCTTAGGGACGGATTTAGTAGGTACCTTATTAAGTAAGTATGTAACCGATTCTAGGGCATATCCCCAGAAGGAATCTAGAAGATCGATAAAGCTCATCATGGAACGAACCATGTCCGATAATGTTCGATTTCTCCTTTCAGATACACCATTAAGCTGTGGCGTCCCTTGTGGATTCCACTGTGAGATTATACCATTTTCTTTGAGATAATTAAGAAACTCATCGCTTAAGTATTCTCCACCTCGATCCGATCGAAGAATCTTAATACTTTTGCCAATTTATTTTTCTACTTCATTTCTGAATTCTTTGAACCTTTCAAATGATTCAGATTTGTATTTTATTAAATACACATATCTAAATCTTGAGTAATCATCACTGAATGTAATAAAATAAGAATACCCTCCTTGTGCAGTCGTTGTCATAGGTCCATATACATCTGTGTGTACCAACGTTAACAACTCTGTAACTCTTTCTTCTTTTCCACTAAAAGGAGATTTAGTCATTTTTGAAATGAGACAAGATTCACAAGTTGGATATGATTCATAATTCGATAGCTCTAGGAGCCCATCTTTATGCAACTTGGATAATCTTGTTTCATTAATATGACCAAGTCTATAGTGCCACATATAGGTATAATTAACATCATCTCTTTTCCTTTTCTTAGTTTGTTTAATTTGAAGTATATTTTCATGCAAGTCAAATATGTACAGTCCATTTCGCAAATTACCAATGCCATATAAAATACTATTTTTATAAATAGAACAACTATTGTTCTTTATTATAATGTCAAAACCATCCATATCCAATGTAGAAATTGAAATAATGTTTCTTATGATATTTGGAACAAAATAACAATTATTTAAATTAATGAACTTATCCGTAGGCAGTGCTAAACAGTAAGTCCCTACAGCTAATGTAACAACCTTTGATCTATTTCCCACTCGTAGGATAACCACATCCTTTTTCAACTTTCTACTTTTGACTAGTCCCTACATAGTATTACATATGTGAGAACCACAACCGGTATCCAATACCCAAGTAGATTTTTGACTTTCTAAAAAATTATTTTCAATCATAAACAAACCTTGATTAGGATTCGAAGCTTCTCTAAGCTTATTTTTCTTTTGCTCCGCAAGATAATCCTTGCAGTTCCTCTTTTAGTTACCCGGCTTATTGCAATAGAAGCAAATTCATTCGCTAGTTGGATCAGGCTTCTTTTGATCCTTCACTCTTACCTTACCCTTGGCTTTCTTGGATTTCTTCTTTTTAGAAGATACCTTGGGCCTCTTCCTTTTCTTGAAAGAATCATCCACTATTAAGATATGGTCCTTCTTGGATGAGAAGTGACCTTCAACAGTTTTCAACATATTAAGTAATTCAGGCAAGCTGACATCTAACTTATTCATGTGAAAATTCATAACAAATTGTGAGCAGGTGTCAGGGAGTGACTGCAAGACTAAATCTTGACTTAACTCCCCATCTATGACAAAACCAAGCTATCCAAGACGTTCAATCAAATTGATCATCTTTAAGACATGAGTCTCAACAGCAGTTCTCTCGGTCATCCGAGATCAGAAGAGCTCCTTAGATATTTCATATCTAGCAGTCCTACTTTGCTCACCATATAGCTCTTAGAGGTGCAGCAATATAGTAGGAGCATCCATGGTTTTATGCTAACGTTAAAGCTCGTTACTCATATATGTGAGCATGATGCATTCAGCCACAGATGCATCATCTTGCCACTCTCTATAAGTAGCAATCTCTTCCTCAGAGGTTGTTTCTGTAACATTTGCATGGACAAACGAATTTAGGATATAAGAAATCTTTTCAGCAGTGAGAACTATTCTCAGATTCCTTAACCACTCCGTGTAATTTTGTCCATTCAGTTTGTTGGCATCAAGTATGGTACGCATTAAAATTAATGAGTGTGACATTTTCAAATTTCTGCATATGAAAAATAACATTTTTAGCAAACATTCATTTAATTTATTTATTTTACCAAAATAAATTAGGTCTTATTTTATATTGGTATCTCCCACTATTTTCTTCAAACTATATTACCCTCATCTATATTGTTCGACAAAATCTAATTAAAGTTTTTGCTAGTGAGAATAAGGATCCTATTTCAAATATATAGCATTGTGGTGACATAACAAACTATATATAAATAAATAGGTAGACAACTCCTTGTCAATTACATCATCATGTAACTCCTTATCTTTTGCCTCTTAGATTATTTTGATCAAGTGGTGGCACATCCGAATCAAAATTATCTAAGTTAAGTCCAACCTAGCACTTCCATATATTCAAAAAAGAAAAATATTATCCTTGTGGTGACACAACAAAACAATATTATTTATTTTTCTTTATAAGCATCAAATGTGATAAATTAACATCTCAAATATTTAATACTTTCCTTGTGGTGACACAACAAACTCATATTAAATATTTAATACTCTATTAATTTTATCATGCTAGAAGGCGACGTTAGATATTCCAAATATCTTTGAATGCTTAGGACTTAATATACATTCTTTGAGAAGCATGCAAATATATATATAAAATACGCGTCATATTATTAAAACATGTGAAGCATGTTTGCATAATATTATATATATATATATATATATATAATACTAGCATGCATATATAGAATACTATATTCTTCCCAAATTGATTATGAACTTTTATTCTAGTTCAGTTCACTAGAGCTACCATGTGAATCAAAAGGTCAAAACCCTAGGGTGCAAGAATTAACATTTAAATATAACTATTACATTTAAACCTAGGCTCCATTATAAACTGGTCTTCAAGCGCTCCTTGCTCCTTGATATCTGGTTCTTCGAGAAATTCTAACTAATCCTATTACATAAACAATTTAATTTAACATTGATCAGCAGTCAAGGGGAAGTACATAGAAGAGAGATAGAATTTACATCAAGAATAAAAGCAGAAAAGACGATGTACGCAGACCCCATTTAATAAAATTCATTCATTCAAGCATCCAACTAAAATAAAATCCAATCACATTGGTCAATAATCCATAATCAATCTCATTTATTATCATACATATTACCATATGTATCAATAAATAAAATATTCATCTTATGAATAATAAATATTTAATATATATATATATATATATATATATATATATATATATTGATATCGATTTAATGGGCAAATTTAATTAGCATCAATTTCAATTTTGATTTAAAATAAACTCATTTATTTAATCAATATGAAATTATATTTTAAATACAAAATAAAAAACTTTATTTTAATTTAGAATTTTTGAAAAAACATGAAATCCAATTTTTAATTTAAATAAACCTTTTATTTTAATTAGAAATCAGATTTTATAAATAAAAACAATTTTTATTCATTTCTGGGTACCGACTCTGCAGCTCTAGATTAGCCCATTTTCTAAAACCCTAAGTATGGTGGCAACACAACACCAAGTTTATCTGGTTGAAAGCGGCATGTCATAAATGATTCATAAACACTATTTTTTAGATTCATAAATTCTACGCTTTTTTCTCCAAAAACTCATTTCTATGCTAATAATTATGCCCATAAAATTTGTACGAAACACATATCAATCATATATATCAGATCTAAACAATTAATAATTGCATAAAGATTTTGGCTTTGATACCACTGTTAGGTTTTGTGAAAATCAAAGACGTAATCAAATTTTATAAAATAGCGGAAGCATGGCAAAATCAGATTTTAAATTTTTTTCACAAACCAATTACCCGGATCATCCTTTATGCATGCTATTAGTTAAAACGAAAAATAAGAAGTTAGGGAATCATACCTTTGTAGATTCGAACTTCCACATGAACGAGTTCAACTCTTAGTTCTTCGCGATCTCCTTGAATCTCCAGGATTGATTCCTTTCCTTTGATCAATGTTAGCCACCCAATTGTTTGGCCTCTAAAGGTGATCCACCAAGGAAGAAAGATTATTCAAGAAGGAGGGTGGTTGGCTAAACCCTAGTTTTTCTATCCCTATAGAAAAAGAAGTACTCTCCAACAATTAGAATTACATCTACTGATATTTGGCATAAGACTCCTCTTATATAGATATTAGTTAACCCTTCTAATATAATTAAATAGGGTTTTATTTAATTAATTAAACTCCTTTAATTAATCAAGCTCCCTAATCTTATTAGGGGATAATTAATTACACTCTTTTAATTAATTTGTCTCCTAATCTTATTAGGAATAAGTGAGAGTACTTATATTAAATTAACTCTTCAACTTCCTTAGAAATTAAAATAATAATAATTGTAATAATATTAATAAGACTCCTCTTATTAATTTATATTTAATATTTCTAAAATATTAAATAATAAAAATTAAGCTATTTCATTTTCTCTATCATCATAAATTAAATTAAATACAATTAATATATTATTACGACTATGCCATTAACTTCTTAAATAATTAATCTTCCTTTTTTATGTGTGACCCTTTAGGTTCTCCATATTAAACCAATTGTGAATAAATCAATTAGAAAAATTCTAATCTTATTTAAATAAATTAATTAAACTAATAATTTATTTAAATAAATAATATTTATTCTACAATAAGGATAAGCCACCTTAGCGATCAACGACTTTTCAGATAATATATATTTCAACATTAATCATAAAAGAACATTTGAGTAAATAGTTACCGTACAATTCATTCATTCCACCATACAATATCCCAATTAAACATAAGACATGGAATTACTGTCAACTCTTAATTTATTTAATTATATGTATTTCGATTCCCAAATGCACAACTCCAAATGAATGCAAATTAGAAACTACTTTTCAATTTCATTCCACCTTGGCCAAGGATTCTTGGGTTATCATTTATCGAATTACAAAGGACATATCTCTTCTTTTACTAGAAGCGGTAGATTTTTTATTGATCATTCATTATCTCCATATATAACTAATTACACCCAAGCATACTTTTTGTTATACCCTAAAGGTTTTAATGAATAATTCAAAGTATATTTCATTATACACAAGATACTATGATGATCTCGAGTCCAAGGATAACTTGTACTACTATCACTTTAGGAATTCTTATTGATAGAAAAGTAAAACTCCATTAGGTATTCCTTAGCGAGCCAGGTTCCGTGAACTTATTCTCCAATAAGCATCTACATACTTGCTTTAGTGTCTCCACACAAATGATCATGAGATCAACCATCCTCATCTAATGAGCAAGAAATGTATGTACCAATCTATCCAGATTCACTAATTTCTTTTTTAGTAATCCATTGATTGAGAACATTTTAGTTTTTAAGCTATCTAAGAATTTAGATCTCATTAGCATGATCTCATCATGATTCTAAAAGAAATGCTTAAAACTATGGGTTTATCACATATTATTAAAACAATACCATGTAGATAATCAAATGCTTTTAGTAAATAAATACTTTTATTAATAAATAAATAAGATTAATTACAAAGTATATGTTTTATCATCATACATGCATGATTAGATTGTATGCATATTACTTTCACATATGTTGTCATATTTCAAGTGTCTAATAATCTTTATCTTGTTCATTCCACTGCATTGCATAAACATGATAAAGGGGGGCATCTGTATGCACTCAACATGTAAGAGGGCAAAAGCATCTTTTTAACCCTATAAACGACCCCGAATGATTATAAGAAACCTCAAACTCCGGAGACAGCCCCGTGGGATATCAAATAAAATCGCGAAGATAGCCCCGTGGGACATCAAATCAACCCCAGAGAAAGCCCTGAGGAAAGACAGAATTAACATGAGTCAAACCTTGGAGACAACCCCGAGGGACAACCAAAAGCCACCTCAACCCTAGAGACAAACCCGGGAGGGCAAAGAGAGAATGTTGAAAACACAACATAAACAACAGTCATACAGCTATAGATAAAGTCACAAGGACCGATCACATCAATCCCGAGTGCAAACTGTGCAAGACAGCTCAACGGACTGCCTGCGAAGACTTGATAATAGAATATATTATTTTCACATATCACAACACATACACATATTAACATGCATCTACAAATAGTAATAGCATTCTTCTTTCTCATACTTATCCCTCTAATGCTCAAATGTCCAAAAATTCTTGCACTTAAACATTTCTAATTTCCATACAACTATTTTCCATTCATTCCATGATCCGAAAATCTTTATTTGCCATATCCTTCCATATCCCCTTCTTTAAATATTTGTTTATATTTGCTGTATTCTACTACCCATTCCCTTCTAAAGAACTTCATTCTTGCTAAACTCAACTGCCAAAATAGAAATTCTCCACAATTATTCAATAATTATGAAGTTATATGAATAACTCAAGAATTCAAAAGATTTACTTAGGATGAGCTTTCATAAAATTTATTTTGAAAATGTTTTAACAGAAATGTATTTGTAAACCGCCTTGTTTATCTTGCTTATGGACACGTAGGTGATCAACCTGCTATGTCCTGTGTTAACTCTTGTTGGAACGACATTCACGTTCATCTTGTCTATAAAATTTTTCCCCAATTCAAGATTATTCTTGAATCTATACCAAATCAATTCAGCTGGACAGTTCAAAAGCTTAATATTAACAATGAAATATATTTGTCTAGAAGATTCAAATGGCTTTGACACTGCTTTAATTATTTAAAATATTAGAAATCATTTTATGACGTATAGTACCACACTATTTTTAATAGCCCGTTGAGAATGCCTTCATTTTATGTCTTCATCATGCTACATTCTGCCATAGTGGAATGACGATCCATAGATCACATCCAACACTAGGTGAGACTATATTAATGGCTCCATCATTTTTTATATCTACATCATATTAATGATGTAATAATAACGAAAATACATTTTGATATTTTCCAAATTGTCTAGCCGAAAAAATTAGTATAGACATAAGAAACAACTGAACTTTTTAAAGCTTATTGGTTCAACAATTTGACCCTATATATATATATATATTTCTTTAAAATAGTGGAGCAATTATCTGCATGATGCCAATAAATTTTGAAATCTAGCATAGCTAGAAGATTGGAGAGTATCCATCTCTTCTTCTTCAACTTCAACTTTCCTTATTGCTCCAATATATAATCCTATCATCAATACTTAATATACTGAAACTAATCAGTTCTAAATCTATACTATTCCTATACCCGGGTATAGTTCATCAAACCTACCACACTTTATTTGTTCAAGAACTTGACATAAAAATATGAGTTTAAGAATTTGTCCTAGCAATACGTAATCCAAAAACCAATCAGAGACTGTCCATACGCTTAGGGGTTTATAACATTAAATATGATTACGAGTCACAAACTTTCCATAAGTATGAGTTTTAAGAACTCGCACGTAGTTTTATATTCTCTACTATCCTATATTAGCTACTATCAGATATAAATATAAGAAAAGAATCACCTTCTCACCATATGTATACCGATAATGCGACACCGACATTTCAAAGATTATCAATATAATAGACTAAGTGGTTGTTAAACTAAGCACAAAACCTCTGCTCATAAAAAGGTTTGTACAACTTAGCTATCACATGAGTCCTCAGTTGAAATCCTACACAATCATATCTTGTTCTTATCTTTCTCTTGCTCAATACAAATTTTCTTTATTTCCCTGTAGACACTCGAAATTTCTCATTCCTATTACTAACCGTGAAGGAGGGAAGAATCGTCTTTTATCTTCCAGAGACAACCCTGGAATTCAAAATCATTAAATCAACCCCAACGATAACACCGGGAAATCATCAAACCATAACCCCGACGACAACACTAGGAAATCATCAAACCACAAACCCAGAAATAGCACCGAGAAATCATTAAACCAGAACCCCGACGATAGCACCAGGAAATCATCAAATCACCCTCAGCGACAGCACCAAGAAATCATCAAACCACATCCTTGGCGATAGCACCGAGAAATCATTAAACCAGAACCCCGAAAATAACACCGAGAAATCATCAAACCAGAACCCCAGTGACAACACCGGAAAATAATCAAACCAAAACCCCTGAAATAGCACTAGGAAATCATCAAACCATAACCCCGGCGACAACGCCGAGAAATCATCAAACCACAACCCCAACGAAAACATCAGAAAATCATCAAACCAAAACCCTAGAGACAACCCCGAGATATTAAATGTACCTTCGGAGACAACCCTGAAGCATCAAATCAATACCCAGAGACAACCCTGAGGAAAAATAGAATGGATTGTGATCAAACCTCAGAGATAACCCTGAGAGACAGTTAAAAGCCCCATCAACCTTGGAGACAACCCCCAGAAGGGAAAAACAATCATTTTGACTAGTCAATTTCAACAAAAATAAAACAGATGTAAATAGGGTTGCGAAGAGCCATTGCAGCACTTTCGAGCACAAACTACGCAAAACAGCTCAACGGACTGCCTGCGAATACCCAAAGACAAGGACCCATCTTCCTAAATTTAGAAAAGGTCAAGCCATATGTCATTACGTAGCTCTCGAAGATATCTTTTCGGAATGGTATGTCATATCTTCATCGAATTCCCCGATTGCAAGTTACAAGTGTTTCAGTGGACCGCTCGTCGATCAAATTATATGTACTTCAAGGCAGCGCGACCTACTAGGCCCTTCCATAGGTATACCTGCGGAATCTGCATATCTTCCTGCGAAAGCCTAGGGCTTTATATACAAGCTACCCATCAGCTTGTAGAGGAAGAGGAAGAGAAAGAAAAAAGAAAAAAAGAGAGAAAGAGAGAGAGAAAGAGAGAAAGGAAAGAGATTTCACGCCAGAAATAGCTCGAATCTAGTTTCCAAACTAGTAAACCTCACTTGCAAGATTTCATATACATATTTTTTGCAACATATCAAGTTTTCACTTGTCGAAATCCAATATAAGGGTGTTTAAAGTCATTCGATCGCCAGTCTCGTGTAAGGCCGTAAGGTTTCTTCAAATTTTCATTTTTCTTAATTATATATTAGTAATATATATGTATATTAGTTAGTTTTACGGTGTAAATATCGATCTTTCACATTTCTTTGAGTTATTATATATATATATATATAATAGTGTGCGGATTATACGGATTATTAATCTGTGACTTTTTCTTTTTTTATTATATATATATATATATATATATATATATATATATATATATATATATATATATATATTATCTTTATTTAATATCGCTTTGGATTGGAAATCATGGCCTTTTATTGCTTTAATAAATATAATATATATATATATATATATTATTTAGTCTTTATAAATTGTTTATATAATATATATATATATATATATATATATATATATATATATTTAGGTAATCATTGTGATTAAATATAGTTTGTAAATATTCATATGATGTAAAACTGCAAAATTTAAAGTTTGCTGACTAGATTTACATAAATCTAGTCATATCTACCTTTTAACCAGTTCAAAAATGTTGAAATTAGAACCGTTAAGCTAGAATGGCTAAGATTTAGTTAAATCTAGTTTTCTTTCTAGTTTGTAAATATTTGGCAATTGTGGGACCCTAGATCTGTATCTAGAGAAAACGTGGAGCCTGGTTACGCACATGCAAGGATTTAACTGACGAATCCTTTGTTATGCGACGTCTAGAAGTAAATATGCACTTTATTTCAGTATATTCATTGTGCAAGCTTTAAAATATTCATGTAAGCCTAGAAACTACAAATGGTTGATGATTCAATCAACGGATCTAGATCCGATTCTGAAAATGGACTTGTTTAAGTTGTAAATGCTAGCTTGCAAATCTCTGTATATGTAAATCCAGGGCCTTAAAATGGTTATACGGGTTTAAGGCCCCGAAATAGTGAAAATCATGCATATGGTGTTCGAGCTTACTTTGATGACTTTCATGCCCATAAGAAGTCCGACACTTTTATTTATTTATATATACTGTCGAAGATGCTTCACATCTTAAGAATAAAATCAAATTAAGCCGAATATGGAATAAAATAGAAGTATCAAAGGCCTCAATTCCTATTTGAGCATAAGGGTTTGAAAACCTATTTTCAAACATCACTTTTATATTATTTGCTTAAAATTGAACTTTTCAATAAGTTAAACCCTTTGTATATAAGTGCAAAAGAGGCACATCACTACTTTCAAATAACGTACTTAGGCCCAATTAACTGCAATGCACACACACTCATACACACAAATTTGGGAACAAAAAGCGTGGTAATCGTATTTCACGGAAGTCAGGGGCAGCCTAACACCTTCCCCTCGCTTAATCAAGCCCCCAAACTCTGTGAATCTCGATTTCCAAGACCAATTAAACAGAGTCCAATAATTGGGCCATATTACAAAACTTTTTAAAACTCGGTTTAGTTGGTACAACCATTTAACTCATACCAATTGGCGGCTCTGTCCAATTCGAACCAATAAAATTAAATCTTTTCAAATCGTCAACATTATATGTCGGTCTTTTTCCCCGAAAATCTCACCGTTCAGATAAAAAAAAACATATAGAAAACATAAAGGGTAAGAAAACACATAGGAAGAGGGAGACAAAATCTTTCTGACGTCGACATTCCCATTCCATCATCTTTTTAACTCTTTATGAGTTTTATTCATAGTACCTTTCCTGCATAACATTTAGCTAAAAAATTTTAATCCGTCGATTGATCATTTGCCCTGTTTACGACTTAATGAGATCATGTTGTGATCTTCTCTATAATTTAGGCCAAGTGTTCCATAATCCTTCAACTTTTCCAGATTCTTCTTTGAATCTTTGCGTATTATCTTAATGTATTCTTTATAAATTTTTAAAATCATTTTAA
Organism: Panax quinquefolius; assembly: GCA_020205615.1. NCBI lineage: Eukaryota > Viridiplantae > Streptophyta > Magnoliopsida > Apiales > Araliaceae > Panax > Panax quinquefolius. The sequence continues at coordinate 79,599,409 of CM035155.1, forward strand.
GATCATTTATACCTTGAATACTTAGCATTTTCTTTTCTTTTCATCTACCTTATTTACGGTTATAGCCTAGGGTATACTTACCTAAGGTTTATAACTCATAGCTTTGATACAAAATGTGACGACCTCAAAATCGAGACCAACTTAATCTCGTCCTTGTGCGTCATATACTATTTTGATTCAGCTTTAAATTATACAAGGATGATATAACAATTGAAAATACGGATAAATAAATTTTTTTATATAATTCTGTCTTTCTTGCGTTCCCCGAATCATAACCTTTATGATCCCCTGTATTAGCAGATAATCTTTCTTTGAATCCTTAACCTGCAAAGACTTTATTTTTGCAAGATTGAGCTCGACAGCTCAGCAAATCCAACAATTTTCATGTATCATATAGCACATACTTTCATGCTCAGTTAATAATCATACTAAACATGAATTATAATCTCGAACGATAAGATTTAGCATATTACATATCATGTCAAGACCGAGTTCCAAAATTTAATTTATTTTAGTCATAAGTTGACTTTCATACTTCAATGAGCATAGTATATAGATCATATAATCATGTCAAGTACATATAGCAAATAGGAACTGGAAGACTTGCCTCGTGTGAAACTACAACATACGGCTATCTGTGCTTCACAAAATCATACACAAATTAAGTATCCATACATACACACATCAGTGTAATATACTAAATTTATATACACAATGCAAAACTAGTTTTAGTTTACATTAATTTCTATCTTGATTCTCAAATTATTTGTACAAAGTATATAGAAATCTTTGCCTTTTGTTGTCACGCCCCAAAATTCGGTTTATCTTCACACCCGGATTCCGTGCGTCACGAGTGTGACAACCTGAAAATTTTCGAATAAATATATCTGTATTTTTACGAATTTTTTTATATTATTATTAAGATTGATATTACAAATAATATTTTGAATATATGAGATATGGATTTAGTAATATTCAATTTAAAATTTTTTGAGTTGACTGATAATGAAAGTTAAGTCGGATATGGTCCATAACCCTAATTCATGGATTATGAATAAGGAATGAGAATATTAATATATAATGATTATATTTCAATGTGATATGTATGTACTATATGTTTGTATGGTTCAGTGTTGATCAGTTATGTCATAGTAGTAGAAAACCCTAAGTTTAAACCAAAAACCCTAATTCAAACCCTAAGTAGGAAACTGAAACTGATTATTAATCAGGGTTATGTGATCAATGAAATATGCTAATGATTATGAATCTAATTAGGGGAAACCCTAACGATTATCAAGAAACCCTAAACGCTAAGTTAGAAACCCTAATTTGATTTTTTGGGAAACTTAAACCCTAATTTCAAAACCCTAATTGGTGATTAGCAAGCCCTAATTGTAATTAGCAAATCTTAAGATTTAAAAGTTATGGGGAATATATGAAATTACCAAACTACCCTTAAAATTCAAGTGGAAAAGACCAAAATACCCTTTAGGATGTAAAATGACCATTTTACCTTTTTACTTAACTTGTAAGCAAAAAGATGTTCTAGAAAGCATGACTCACCAAGATTAGATCTTCCACGTGCTTGAAATATCAGCCAATCCTTATCTTTTGTGCCACCTTGCAAGCTAAGATTCATTAAATCAATTTTAAGAGAAAATGAGAGAAAAAGTCTACTAAAGTTGCTCACTTATTATCAAACAGTCGACCAATTTTTTCTCTCTCTAAGCCACGAAATATCCTAGAAAAATCAGTCCCCAACAACCTTCTAAATCATCACAAACAGATTAGAAAGCAAGGATTCAAAGCTTGTTAAGAAAGAGGTATAACCCAAAACTCATCTTAGATCTTGTATGCTCAATTAAAGTTTGTGTTTATGTGTTTATTTAAGTGTTAAAAGATGTTATATGATGATCTATGATGTTATATCATAGATCTATAGCATCAAAGTGCTCAAAAAATCAAATTTTCAAAACTATCCAAGAACCCTAAATTTTGTGTTTGACAAGCATATGTCAGAGGCTGTAGATTCTTGTCTTTTAATGATTTTGTATGTTTTATGTTTTGGAATTATAGTATGATATATGGAATTTGATCTGGACTTGAAATTATGCTTAAATCATGTCCAGAACAAAAGTTATTCAGGGTCAAACTCAGTTGACCGAGCATGACCAAGAGTTTCTGGGCAGCCCAGAAACTCATAGTCAGTGTCTGACAACATTTTCTCAAGCCTATATCTGTCAGGTGTTAAATGTTTTGTTGATGTTGTTTTATCTAGTTTGTAGCCTGTTAGTTATACTCCAAATTCATGCCTTTAAATCACTCAAACAATCAACATATTGTAAGTAGTGGATGGTCAAAATAACCTACTCGGCATTGACTTTCAAATTCTGGGTAACCCAGAATTGGATTTTCAGCGTCTGACAAGATATTTAAGGGTCCAAATCTTGTATTTAGTTGATGCTTTTCTTGTGTTAATGATTTAAGTTTATAATCTTGCATGTGTACTATATATTCATGCTCATAAATCACTTAGATGACAAACAGAATGAAAGTTATTAGTGGTCAAACTACCCTGCTCGTTCACGGATGCGGTTTTCTGGAAAACCCAGAAATTGTATGAACAAGGTTTTCTGACAACCTTTGACCGGTTGCTATCTGATGATTTTGATGTAGTTAGGTTAACCTAATGACTGATAAATGTACCTTAACATGTATAATACAATCTTGAACCATTAGAACACCTTTAAAAAGATCAGAACCTATAGAAATTAAAGCCTCAAAATGGACCCATGAAGCTGTCTGGGTTTCTGGAAAACCCAGAAGCTCTGACAGTGACTTTGCAAGGCAAGACCTTGTATCTATGTTGCGTTATGATCATGATTAGTTGTTGATTTTGTAGTGTTACAACCCTACTACAAGACCATTCTGAAGACTCGTCCGTAAACAACTTGACCAAAGAAGTTATGAGCGATAAAAGCGTGGCACCATGAACACTTATCATCGGTGTTCTTGGCCCTCAAGAATATCTATTATGACGATAAATCGTCGCTAAAGCCTTTAGCGATGATTTAATTAATTTAATTTCCTAATTTCGAAAATGCATTAAAATAGAAATAAATTTTAAAAAATTACAAAATCAGTTTAAAAATTATTTTAAATTATAAAATTAATTTTAATAAATTGACATATTTTTCATTAATATTACTATTTATTTGAATATTAATGGTATTAAATTTATTTAATAAATGTATTAAATAAATCGAGTTAAAATGATTTTTACATTATAAAAATTATTTTAAATGATAATAAGATGTTTAAAAATATTTTAAGTTAAAATCATGACTTTTAATATTTTAAGGTAATTTTCATTAATAATTTAATATTAATGATAATAGATTTATTTAATATTTGTATTAAATAAATGATTTAAAAATGGTTTTATTGATTTAAAAATTATTTAAAAATGATATAAAGGATTTAAAAATATTTTAAGTTATAATAAATGAATTTTAATATTTTCATGAATAATTTATTAAGATTTAAATATTAATGGTGATCATTTAAAATGATTTTAAATATTTTAAAAATCATTTAAGGGTAAAATAAATGTTTTAAAAATATTTTAAGTTATTATTAATAATTTAGATATTTTGTCAAGTATTTCATTAATATTTATATTAATGATAATAGAATTATTCTGTATTTAAATCATTTAAAAATGATTTTAGTGTTTGAAAAATCATGATAAATTATAATAATTATTTAAAAATTATTATAAGACCTTGAAAAATAATATGATTAATATTTTAAAGTACTATAGTTATAGAATAGAGTTTAAGTAATTATAAACTCGATTATTACCCGATAAAGCCGTCGGTACATCGAAATGTTACCGAAGTTGACCTAGACTTATATAGATTGACCTGTTGAGTAATTATTTTGTGTTAGAATGACTGCTATAACTATGTAACAATGTGTTTAAGCTATATGATGACTGCAAATAGCAGTGTTATGTGATATTATTTTGTTCAAAAGAATAATCTTATGAATGATAGGTTTCGGTATAAAAGATAAAACTAAGTTGTGTAAGCAGCAGATCAGGAAAGTATCTTTACTCTTGTATCTACTTATGCAATACTCCTGTATAAGTAAGTTATCGAATTAAACCCCTGTTATATAAGTTCATAAAACCTTACTTTTATTGATCTTGTATTTTAACATTAGTATCCATGTCAGTTATTAAAGTTTGTTCGTTTACCAGTATAGTAGTAAAGTATGATAAATATTTATATCCTGTTGATAGATAGTTAAGTTAGATTCTACAAGTTCCCTCATTTGGATAATGATTGTATTTAATCACATGTTTAAATATTGCAGACCATGAAAGAACATTGTTATTATATAATTGAACTATTTTAGTTCGAATTCTAGATTAATTATGAACATCTCGATCAGGGAAAAACTTTTTATGCACCAAAGGCGGACCAGCTGAATGACTTATCGTTCAAACAAGTAGTGTTGATCAATCTGAGGGTAGTATAATCAGTCGATCACCCTCCGTGTCCGTAAGACATGATGGTTTTCAGATGAAGTTCTGTTTAACCTTTTCAAAAATTAAAAATAAAATTTATAGTTTATTAAACTATTCTCTATTTATAGTCAGTACGTAGTTTCAAAAATGAAATAGAATTAATATGTAGCTTAGTATTTTTTCAGTGTACTTCACAACATTTAATTTGTTATAGAAGTGTCATCAAAGAAAACATTTAAATCTGTCAGATAATCGTTATTCATTACTATTACTTGTTGGGCACTCAAATGCTCATTCTTGCTTTAAATTTAAATGTTTTCAGCTAAGCTAGCACGACCTGAAGGTTCCGGCAAGGACAAAGGGAAGGGGAAGCTGAAGGAGTAGATTAAATTATGTTGTTATGACTGCTTGTAGTAAGATATTATAATAATTATCATGTAATGTAAGACTTAAAGGTTCTCGAGATTGGGAAGGTAGATAACTGTGATATAATAATTTTTTTTAATTAATACATTAAGTAGTTGAATAAATGTTATCGTGGAGCACCAAGTACGAGTTTCAAGTAATCGGATTTGGGGGAGTCACAACGACTACATCATTCTTCCAAACATACATCATTATATACTGAAATATAACAACATACATTCTCAATTCTTAGGTTCTAATACCTTATAACCTCGTTCATTACAAATAATGATAATTACATTATTCTTTACATCTTACACGAGTGACTTTCATCCACCACCAAGGATACATAACAGTTCATTAAACTAGTCTATTGTTTAATTAAACTATTCTATATTACAATTCTTCACTTGATCTTCACGCTCATTCATATAATGAATGACACTTCTTCTGGATACCAATCAACTTGATCTTTACGGGATCCTTAAGTTCTTCTAACATCGTACACTGAAAATATTTTTAATTTAAAGCAAGTGTGAGCATTCAATTGCTCAGCAAGTCATAGCAGTTGAATAAACAACTTCAAGAGTTCAAACATTCCTTTAAAAGTTTAATAACCAAACAAAGGTTATAAAACAGCTTGAATAATAGGAATAAACTCTGATTCTTATCATTTTAAAACATTAGTCATATTCACTTTGAAATACTTTCATTCTCTACTCTCTTTCATACACATCCTGTCTAGCTAGAATCTTTAGCATAGACTTAACAATAACGGTTCATGTATAAACAGAACATTCTCTTATTGAACAGTTTAATCAAAGAATAGTTCATTTCATAGAAACACCGAAGTGTTCAAATTATGGCACAAGGCCTCATACATACTACCACCTTGTACAAATATCACACATTTTCATATAGACAAAACTTCTCAAGTTCAGCATCTGAGAAATTTAAGAAACTAACATTCATTTAGATTATGAATGAAGTTAGGAAACTTGCCTTACGCACAGCTACATCTTATGCTGAACTACTCATTCCAATCCCTATAAAACACATAAGGAAATAACACATACACAAATTAGTCTTATACTTGACTTACACATTTTTTTATTTAACTTTACTTCTTAGGGTTCGCGTTCTTGCAACCTAAGTTTACGCAACAACTTCCTTTATCGATTTACAACTTTATGACGTACGGAGATGTCTTAACTCAATACGTTCATCATCTTTGATGATTTGAATTCTTATCTTCTTCTTATAACTTCTCTAGGACTCAGCACACATCGCTTCTCTGCTAGTAGTCCATATGGTACTCTGAGTGGTTTTCCACAAACAACCAACAAAAAAGTTCTCGTCTCATCTACACTGTCATCACAATGAGTTAGATCAGTTGCCAGTTTTGTATATACCTTCGCTCTCTCTGAAGGAATTGTTTAGCCCAGCTCCCATATGTCAACCATCAAAGATTACGATTGTACTATAACCTAAATTCTTCTAACTTATCAAAACCATTAAAATATAATGTTCATTAAGTCAATTTCTTATTCCTTGTGGCTTTCTGGTAACTAAATGCCATACCTCAGGATTCATTCCTTATCCAACTCACATTCGGCTTTCATTAATCTTATTATCGTTCATTACGGCTTTCATGATAATTCATATCTTACTTAATACTTTCGTTATCTATTACATGAACCCCATGTTCATTACTCATTCTTAATGTCGAGGCCATACCATTCGTTGTATGCTAAGACCGATCGTTCATCGCAACAGGGTTGCGTTCACAGCGTTTATACGCTTTACACTTATCTTTCATTACCACAACATAACATCAAAATGTTATTCATTACCCTTATCACTCAACATCTAAGGAATCACAATCATAGTAATCCCCCACGTTCGTTTATCGCAATTACGATCCCTGGATATCGGTTCTGTAACCCACGTTTACATTCTTTGTCTTTTAATTTCATTTAATCTTTTTGTTCAACCTTTACTAAAGGTTTAATTCACTTGTTTAAGTGTTACATTCGATGAACTACACGTTCATTAGCTTTTGTTAACCTTTTCCCAAGATTTGAGCAATTAAAAGCTCATCATTGGGCCTTGCTTCGAGCCGTATTATGACGCTTAATTCCCTTTACTATCTTTTGCGCTATATGGCGCCACTATATATTCATGGCGCCACCATTTTATTATATAGCTCGCGCGCATCTGACGACGCGAGTTTGCGAAGTCTTTCAACTCCCGCCTAGCATCTGCGGTGCCACCTTATAAAGCATGGCTGGCGCTGCGGCGCTAAGCCCTAATTCTTGAAAATTTTTTCTAAGTGTTAAATTGTTCTGAGACGCTTACTTCCCGATCTCATAACTTATTCGTTATAACTCGGAACGAGGTCGTTCCAAAGCCATTTTCTTCCTTATCTTACGTAATTCAATCCCCATCGGATAGAACTTCATTTTTAATCCATTAACATGTCATTCGATTGGCTTAATCTTCATCCTTTATTCATTTTATGTTATTAACGTTCTTCATTCGTTCGTCTGTAATTCGGTCATCCGAATTCGGAACTCGTTTGTTCTTGAGTCCACAACTCACGTTTTCTACGTTCTTTTACATTCTTATAAAACCCTACATGTTCGGGTTCATTTATTAACTTTCTAATTCTCATTCGTCTTTTACGAAATTTTGCCATAACTTCGTTATAGCTAAGTTTAATCCGTTCTTCAAGAACGTTTCTACAGTTCCTAACCAAACAATAAGCATCTAACTTATACGCGATGGTTTTAAACTTCTCCATCAAAAACAATTATACTATGATGGTTTTAAATTTGTCTATCAACAACGTTCTTCGCGTTCTTCGTTCATTCTTCATTTTAATCGATATTTGATACTGATTTCACTTTTTCTTGGAATTTGATGTTATAAAACACCATTCCTTAATTATTTCACTGAATCATTCATATGATTCATTCGGATCGCTCAAATTCATTACAAATCTTATACTTCCTTAAAAAATTTATAAACTAAACTTCTAATTTCTTATTTCTTCTTTTCTCATGATTTCAACCATATGAAAATCATTCTTAACATCCTTTACTCTTATTCTCATTAAGCTATATTTTAAAAATAGAAAACTTAAAGAAAAAAATATATGAGACAAGGTTTCGGATTACCTTTCTTCTTTAATCTCCTTCAGTCGGACTAAGTTTGCTTACGAGCTAACTTTTCCTCCTCCTTTTCCTCTTCTTCCCCATCCGAAATCTCTCTCTCTCTCTCAAATGTTGGAGAATTTTCAAAATCCCAAACAAATGAAATCTAGCTTCCTTTTTATAGATTTTCCAAGCTAGGGGCAAAATAGCCATTTCGCCCCTAAATCACTATTCACACCTCCTTACTATTCCACCTCCTTACTACTTGGAAGTTTCATGCTTCTGTCTTGCGAAAATCGTCCAATAGTTTTAAAAACTTCGATTCTGGAATCCAAATATATTTGGATATTTCGTCTTTCGTTTACAGTTTAACTTTTATGTATTCCTCGGATCTCCGAAAAACTGAAAAACACTTTTTGACGTTAAGCGTTTTCCTTCACGTTTTCCCCTAACGTAGTTAAACGAATGAAAAGTACATAATAGTATTTTTCGTCGTTTTTATTTCGTCTGATTTTTGCACGTTTTTTGAGAAAAACTTTTATCGGTTTACTTAACTTTTCACGATATATTATCGTCAAATCTTGCGATGGATTGTCATTTCAACATACCGAACTCTCGAAAAGGCTTAGGTTATTCAGACCCTAACCCTTAGGATTTTGTCGGGTGAATAGTGTCTATTTCGTCTTTTTCCCTGAAAATATTTTTTCCCAAAAATATTTTATTTTTTTCTTAAAAATTCTTACTCGTTCAGTCTAGCTCGTAGCCAGAATCCTCCAGTATTATAGTCATCCTAGGTTATAGAATGATTAATAAACACATAGCACAAAATATTATTAATAAAAATTCCTTTTATTAATAACTAATTCTTTAAATCTTAAATTCTGGATAATCCAATTTTCTTGGTTGTCACATTTGTAGACATCTTATAGTTGGTCATGCAAAACCTTATATTTGACATGTATTCTTGTTTATATAATTCTCATTCTATAAGTCCAAGTGACCTGGAATTTGATCATATTCCTAGTCCATGCTATAAGGTATAATTATACCAAACTTGGTTTTTCGAAACGTCACATACTTTTAGAAAATGGCAAAATGATGCACAGTTAGCTCAATGGATTATGCTCACATCCTTGAGTAATGAGCTTCAGCGTCAGCATGAAACTATGGATGCTCCTACTATTATCCTGCACATCAAGTAGTTGATGGTGAAAAAAGTAGGACTTCTATGTAATGACCGAGAAACTCGGATCTATTGTAAAATAATTTTATTTAATTAAATAATGAATAAAATTATATTATTTGTAATTATTATGTGTTAGTAAGATGAATATCATTCTATAACCTAGAAACGTCGGAATATCGTAGTATTTTGACTATGTGAAGGAATTAAAGTGTTTGAATTTCCAAGACGAAAATAAAAGTTTTTCGAGAAATTTTCTGAAAAATACTATTCACTAATTTCTGCTCGGGAATTATTTTTGAACTTCTGAGAAATACGTAACGATAGAATATCGAGGTGAGATGGATTATGTAATAATAATTCAAGTATGGAAAATGTAGTTTTTCACATGCGGACTTATTTCGAGAAAGTTAGGAAAAGTAAAGCGTTAACTTGTTAAAGAGATGATCGTATAATACGTAGGTATTGTACGAGGTAATGAATACGAGTATGATACGAAGTATTATATGAGTATGTATGAATGATGGTATGTCGTATATGTTGAATAAGTATATGAGTTAGAATACGAGATTAATACATAGAAAATACGTTTTAAGGCTTTAAGCCATATGTAATTGGACTTGTAGGATTGTGTAGGAAGTGTAAAGTCTAAGTGGGATTATGATTAAGCCCAATGCAAACTAATGTTAAAGCCCATGTGTTTGTTAATGTAAAGTCCAAAGTGGATTAATACAAGCCTAAAAGCATAAGTTATGCTAATTGAATTAAAGCCCAAATTAAGAATCCAATGGGTAAAGAAGATCTATGGGGCAACCCATGTGGGCCCCATGATCACATGGGTGATCTTGGTGGCCAAGCAAAGAGTGTGATGGCCAAGCAAAGAAAGTGATAAGCAAGAAAACTTAATAGTTAAGTAATGAATAGTAAGGAGGTTTGTTTAAGGAGGTGGGATGTTTATTGACTATTATACCCTAACATTAGCAATCCTATAAATAGAAGTAGTGTTGGATCATTTTTACACTTGTTAATTTCATCCAACATTTACAACTTATTTGTTAGAGAGAATAAGTAAGAAAAAGCTAGACTTTCATTAGTAGAAAAGAAGAAGAACAAAGCTTGATCATCAAGGTTAAGACTTCTATATCATTAATCTTCCAACTCTTCAATTCTTGTTTGATAGAGAAGTGTTGATTAGTGAAGTATGTATGCTAAGAAGTAAAGAGAATGGATAATCAAAGAACTTTAGTCTTAATAAGCCATGAATAAGCAATTTGATCATATATAAGTTATGAACTAAGAACTTGTCATATGTTTACATTAATAAAGTTTGTATGTTAAGAAGAAGCAAGGATGGTGGTTTGAAGACTAAAAACCATGATAAATCATGTGAATTGAAATCCTAAGTTTATAAGTTATGAACTAAGGAAGAATAAGTAAGAACTTATAATGTATATAAGTCAATGAAATATATATGTTAAGATGTTAATATGATGGATAGAATCCATTTGAAATGATGAACAAATCATAAGTAACGAAGTTATGGCAAAATTCACGAGTTCGGATGATAATCGTAGAAATCGTGAAATTCTCAGAATGGAAGTTGAATTTTGACATTGAGCTCAGAAATGTTGGTTTTCGATGGGAATAAGTCATATTTGGCATTATAGAGTTGCAGAGTTGAAAATGACCGAATTCTGACTTAGAACGAGGAAACGAGCGTTGAACGTTCACGAACGTTTATCGTTTTCGTTAAAATGGACTAATAGGTGAATTTTGAGTTAACGAAATCAAAAATGTAAAATTCTTGTATGAACACGTAGAGTATATAATTTGTATGACTTTTGAACGAGCCAATTCAGCGTTAAAATGATCAAATTTGGAGTCCGGGAAGTTCGCAAAGTTCAAAATCATCATTTTTATTTCAGTGTATGAACAGTGCCATGTGGCCACAAATTTCAAGGACAAAAGGTGGTATGCCGCAGTCATCGAAAGTAGTGCCATTTACTCATTGTTGTTTTCTTGCCACAAAGACAACACGTAACGAGGAGACTTTGCGTCATGGCAATGAAGTCGGGACTTTAGCCACTAAAGAGTGGCGCCACAAATACGACCAAAAAGAACTAAGCTCTGCAGCATAGCTGGCCAAGGTCGGGCCTCACCATTGTTAACTCGCATCACAAGGCGACTTAAAGGAAGCTGAAAGTGCAATGGCCAAAGACTAGGGTTTGCACAGTAATGAATGCTTATGAAGATAAAAGGAAGGGCAGTTAGTTAATGATGAAATGAAACATTATTAAACCTAAAGTAACATCCTTAAATGATGTTAAAGACCTTAACTATTACAATTGAAGGTCAAAGAAAGATTAATTGAATGTTAGAACAATGTAATGTGATAAGCCAGAACCAGTAATAACAATCTAAAACATGATTAGATTGAGAAGAATGGTAAGATATAGTAGTAACCATACTTGATTATATATGATCTAATGTGTTACGTTATGTGATCATATATTGTAGAGACCTTAAAGACTTAAATAGAAAGTGTATTAACAGTAGTAGACGTTGAAGGCAAGTGTTCTAACCCTTGTCTATGTTCAATCTAGACAAGTTTTTGTGATTTATGTATTCTTACGCATGAATTGATGTATGATGAAGTCAAAGCCAATTCTTTTGGCTAGACTTAAGATGTTTTGGATTTCTTATAATCTATCGAAGTATTGTCAATGTTTTACCAAACTATGTTGGTGTGGTTTTCAAATGAAGACTGAGTATGCTAAACAAATATTTTATCGTCAAACGACAGGCACGTGAGGTTGCCACAACTTAAAAGTACATACATTTAAAGAATGTAGTGTTGATCAACATAGAGTACTATAGGCTGATCACCTAGACGTGCTCGTAAGTATTGCCAGACTTACGAACTTAGTGTCGGGTTGTCCTTTTTAAAGAAAGTATGAAATGCTCAAGGTCTTGGACCGGAACTGATGTTTTACTGAATGTTGTCATTGTAAAACGTTTTAAAGAAAAGAGAAGTGCTATTTTGAATTATCGATAGTACTTCATAACTATTGTTCAGTTATTGAAGATATATGATTTGTATGATTCAAGCATGTTGTTTAAATGGAATTGTTGTACTTTTTGAGCTAGTTATGCTCACTCTTGCTTGAACCATATGAATGCAGCTAAGATCGAACGAACCGAAGGATCCGGTAAAGATAAAGGAAAGGCTAAGGTAGACCGTTGAACTTTTTATGTAATAGTATATGTTTAATGTTGTAATGTATTTGATATTACTACAAAGAACTTATGTATTGGTTATAAAGAACTTGGGAAGGGAATATTGTTTGGAATATATATAAGATATATTCTTTTTTTTGAGGCATTTCAATTGAATGTTTATGTGAACTGTAGCACCGTGTAGCACCATATGTCGGGTTGGAAGATACCCAGATTTGGGGGTGTCACATGCTAGATATCAGATAACTAAAAAGCTCTTCCGATCTAGAATGACAGATGCCACTACAGTATAGACACATGTCCTAAAGATGATCAATTTGAATGGACAATTAGGATAACAGGGTTTTGTCATGGATGGAGAGTAGAGTCAATATTTGATCTTGTAGTCACCCCTGTACTCCTTCTCACAACTGTTATGAATTTTCATATGAACAAGCTAAATATCAGCCCAGCTGATTTTCTTAACCTGTTGAAAAATGCTGAGAGTCACTTTCCAACCAAGAAAGACCAAGTCTTACTGGTAGATGATTCTTCTAGGAAATGGAAAAGGGCCAAAGGATCTTCTGAAAAGAAGAATAATTCAAAGAAGGTAAATAAAAAGGCAAAAAGAAAGGATAATAAGAACAAAACTGATATGGATAGCAAAGGAGTTTGCTTTCACTGCAATAAGCCTAGACACTAGAAAAGAAAAAAATGAGAAACATCTTGTAGAGGTTAACCAGAAGAAGCTTAGTGAAGCTTCGGTTATAATAACAAGTTTGTTCATGATTAAAATAAATCATTCTGTAAGTCAAGTTTCTACTTGGGTATTGGATACCGGCTGTGGTTCTCATAAATACAAATTTATGAAGGGACTAAGCAGAAGTAGATAGCTAAACAAGGGATAAGTAATCTTATGAAATTATATTTATTATTCTTCTCCTTCCGACCTTATCTAGGAAATTATATTTTAGACAGCTTTTAATTTTTCCAAATTTTTCTCAACATTATTAATATTTATTTAAAACTCGTTTTTGTCCAAATTTGTAAGATTCTTTATAATTCGAAACTAAGTTCAAAAATTATGAATTTTAGATAATATCTTCCTTTTATCAAAATACAATTTTACCCAAAATTTCATCTCAAACTAAGTCATTATTTTAATTTTAAAATTCCTAATTTTATTTTGGTCATAACTCCTTCATTACAAGTCCATTTATGTTAATTCTTGAGTTGAAATACACCTTATACAACTAGTTTTATACCCCAAAAGTCTTGATTTTTTCCCCTGTTAACTATCCAGAACCTTCTTTCAAAAAACTAGGTCAAAAGTTACTCAATTTGTACTATTTTGCTATAAAATTTGCCAAAAATAATTTATAAAAAATTTAAATCTCAAACCTGTGCAGAATTTTAGCTAACTTACAGAGCTATCCATTCCAACAAACCTTACCCAAAAATTCGTAACAAACTAAAAGTTTTGATCGTTACAAAATCATGCTTTGTTTTAGGGTTTTTGCCCTATTTCACTAAAAATTTGAACAAACTTTGTTTAGATTTTTCATTTCTTGTTTCTTGTAGGATTTTTGATTTCCTTTGTCATTATCCATGTTATCATACCCTAACATGTTATTATTTAATCTTAGCATGTACAAATTCATATACAAAATATTTACTCCATAATAATATTTTCTAGGAATTTGTTTGGGGTATTCTAACTAATTCATATTTCCTCCATTTTTTGTATTTTCAACTTTTTATCCACGATCTATGGAATCACAACATATAGATCTTCAAAATAAGCTTAAGCATACATAGGGCCTAATTATTTTTATAAAAGAAAGACTTTATAAGGAATTTAAATTTCTAAATGGAGTAGGGTTTATACCTTGTTCTTGTGTGTGCTCCTCTTAGTCTTGATCTTCTTACTCTTCTTTCTTGGTTGGTTGAACTCACTCTTCTTCTCTCTCCATAACAGCCGAACTCCCTCTGTGACGCCCCCAAAATAGGTCCATACAACCCATTTTGAGTTGCCAAATACATGGTATAAAAACCAAATACAAACTTCATTAATATAACTGTAGTGCAAAATATAACAACACATAAGTTGTGAGTTTCAATACAAATAACAGTACTCACACTCCAAACCAATGATACTTCACATAAAGTTACAGTCAATAACTATTTTAGGAATTAAAATCTTTTGAAAATGCTCAAGGAAGCCTTCATTAACCTTGGTTGACCTAATAGACCCCAAAGAAGAACGAGAAGATTACTATCCTGTTCATTCCAATGGTGTGTATCTTCTTGCCATATAATTATCTCCATTGTCTCAAACTGAGAATTATATTCCAACCATACTCCAAGATTTTATAGTCAGTAAGTGGATTTGCACAACCATATCTTATGATAACACAAGTTTGTATGAGGTCAGACATAATGTATGATTTTGGAAATACACCCTTTAAGCTCTTACTACAATTTTGTCCTCCTCATTCTAATGTGGTGTATTTTTCATGCTATCAAAGTCGGGTTCTCATCACCTTATGGATGTTCACCAAAATTAATTATTAAGTGACGTATAAAATACGACACACCCATCTTAAGTCCTCAATACAATTATATATTATCATGCTGTTTTATAATGTATTGAGAAACTTCCACAGTCTCGGACCATCACACTATTCCCTTGTTATCCCCGCTCGAACCAGCTACACTCTTACTACCTGAAAGGAATTGTGAAGTAAAAGGTGAGCATAAATAGCCCAGTAAAGATTATTATGACTAAAGATAATTAATTTATCAATAGCTTTCATCAGTAATAAATCAGATATTTAGAACATATGGTTGATGATAAAAGTTTTCAACCATAATTGCAGCGGAATCAACAATTCATTAGAAGAGTCAAGTAGAACATAATGCCTACTATCTTCTCCAAATTAAAAGTCCATCATCAAAATTTTATTCTTGTAACACTAATCAACAGTTCTTCGTTGTACCCAAGACAAAGAGAAACTTTCCCACCTGTTGTTTTACCTAAAACAAAAAGATCAAGGTTATATCAATTCACAGTTCATGTTTATAATTATGCCATTAAATTCATCTTTGCACTACGACCAAAGATATAGAACTGTAAAACCAATAATCAACAGTCCTTCTTTGCACCATGGGCCAAAGATATACAACTGTAAAAGTAATAATCAACAGTCCATCTTTGCACTACAGGCCAAAAATATACAACTGTAAAACCAATTGTAAAACCAATAATCAATGGTCCATCTTTGCAGTACGGGGAAAAGATATACAACTGTAAAACCAATAATCAATAGTCCATCTTTGCACTACGGGCCAAAGATATATAACTGTAAAATCAATAATCAACAGTTCATCTTTACACTATGGGCCAAAGATATACAACTATAAAACCAATAATCAACAGTCCATCTTTGCACTACGGGCCAAAGATATACAACTGTAAAACCAATAATTAACAGTCCATCTTTGCACTACGTGCGACACCCCCAAATCCGGGTACTCCATTCCCACAAGATTTGGTGCTCACTATCAAAAATAATTGTGACGCCCCCAAATCCGGGAATCTTCCAACCCGATATATGGTGCTATACGGTGCTACCGTTCAAACATACATTCAATTGAAAAGCCTCAAAAGAACAAATATGTCTTACATATATTCCAAATAATATTACCATTCCCCAAGTTCTTAATAACCATTAAATTCTTTCTTATTATAATATCAAATAATATAAACATACAACCTATACTACTACAAAAGCAAGCTATAGGTTCGCCTTAGCCTTCACTTTATCATTTTCGGATCCTTCGGTCTGTTCGATCTTAGCTGCATTCATATGGTTCAAGGAAGTGTGAGCATAACTAGCTCAACAAGTATGACAAAGTCATTTAAACAACATGCTTGAATCATACAAATCATATATCTTCAATAACTGAACAATAGTTATGAAGTATTATTGATAATTCAAAATAGCACTTCTCTTTTCTTTAAAACGTTTTACAATGACAACATTCAGTAAAACATCAATTTCGGTCCAAGACCTTGAGCATTTCATACTTTCTTTGAAAAGGACAACCCGACACTAAGTCCGTAAGTCCGACATTACTTACGAGCACATCTAGGTGTTCAGCCTATAGTACTCTATGTTGTACAACACTACTTTCTTTAAGCGTATATACATTTAAATTGTGGCAACCCCACGTGCCTGTCGTTTGATGACAAAATATTTGTTTAGCATACTCAGTCTTCATTTGAAAACCATACCAAAATAGTTTGGCAAAACATTGACAATACTTGGATAGATTATAAGATATCCAAAACATCTTATGTCTAGTCGAAAGAATTGGCTTTGACTTCATCATACATCAATTCATGCGTCAGAATACATGAATCACAAAACTTGTCTAGATTGAACATAGACAAGGGTTAGAACACTTGCCTTTAGCGTTTGCTACGGTTATTATACTTTCCCTTTAAGTCTTTAGATTCTCTATAATACATAAACACATAACATACCACATTAGGTCATAATCAGATATGTATGGTACCTAACGTATCTTACCCTTCTTCTCAATCTAATCATTTATTAGATTTTTTATTATTGGTTACGGCTTTCTGTTACGTTTTACATCGTTCTTACGTTCACGTTCGAGTGAATTATCTTTAACCTTTAGTGTAATACTTAAGGTTTTAACATCCTAAATGATTTTTCATTAAGTTAATTAAGGATATAAATTTCCATTAATCAATTACCTTTTTCCTTTTATATTCAAAAACATTCCTTTCTTGGTCTTCATAGTCTTTGGCGTTGCATGGGGCCAAATTTTCTCCTCTTTAAGTTGCTTATTGTCAAGGCCACTCGCAGCGATGGTCGTGGTCTAGACTTGGTGTCATGCGGTGCGAGTCCTAGTTCGGTTAGTGGCACATTGCAATTTAAAACTACAAAAAAAGGTACTGGGCATGGCATGGCACTGCAGCACCACTTTTTGGCTTTGGGTTGGCGTCGCAGCGTCAGCTCTGTGCACCATATACTTTTGACAGTTTTTTTATTTTGTGAACTTCCCGGACTCCAAATTTGATCATTTTAAGTCTGAATTAGCTCGTTCAAAAGCCATTAGCTCACAAATCACATACTCTACATGTTCATGCAAGAATTTTCCATTTTTGAATTCGTTAACTCAAAATTCACCTAATAGTTCATTTTAACAAAAACGATAAACGTTCGTAAACGTTCAACGCTCGTTTCTTCGTTCTAAGTCAGAATTCGGTCATTTTTGAGTCCGCAACTCTATAATGCCAAATAAGACTTATCCCCATTGAAAACCAACGTTTTCGAGCTTAATGTCAAAATTTGACTTCCATTCCGAGAATTTCACGATTTCGACGTTTATCGTCCAAACTTGTGAATTCCGCCATAACTTCGTTACTTAAGATTTGTTCATCATTTCAAATGAATTCATTCCATCATACTAACATCTTAACCAACATATTTCATTACATCATATACATGATAAGTTATTACTTGTTCTTCATGAGTTTATAACTTATAAAAGTATAAACTACTTATTCATGACTTATTAAGCTTAAGTCCATTGATTAGTCATTCCTACTTCTTTTTAGCGTTCAAGTTCTACCACTAATCACTTCTCTAACAATTGAAGAGAGGGAGAATCATGGTATAAGATCATTACCTTTGAAGATCAAGCTTTGTTCTTCTTCTTTTCTACTATGAAAGACTAATTTTTCTTACTTTCTCTCTCTAACAAATAAGTTATAAGTTGTTGGATGAAAGTTAACAAGTGAGAAATGATCTAGCAAGTCTCTTATTTATTGGAAAACCAAAGTTAGGGTAGTTTAGTCATTAAACCATCCCACCTCCTTAATCAAACCTCCTTACTATTTATTAATAGATCACCAAGTTTACTTGGTCATCACAACTTTTATCCCTTGCTTGCTCACCAAGATCACCCATGTCACCCATGTGATCCTGGGGCCCATATGGGTTGCCCCATGGATCATCCTTACCCATTGGATTCTTAATTTGGGCTTTAAGTTCAATTAGCTTAACTTGTACTTTGGGCTTGCATTAAACCAACATTGGTTGGTTCATTTATTCACATTGGACTTTACCATTCCTACCATTGGGCTTGCATAATTCCAATTGGACTTCATAACTTTCTACACAATCCTACAAGTCCATTACATATGGCTTAAAGCCTTAGAACGCATTGTCTACGTATTAATCTCATATTCTAACTTGTATACTTATTCAATATATACGACATACCATCATTCATACATACTCGTATAATACTTCGTATCATACTTGTATTCATTACGTCATACAATACCTACGTATTATATGATCATTGCTTTAACTAGTTAAAACTTTACTTTTCCTAACGTTCTCGAATTAAGTCCGCAGGTGAAAAACTGCATTTGTCATACGTGAATTATTATTACATAATCCATCTCACCTCGATATTCTATCGTTACGTATTTCTCAGAAGTTCAAAAATAATTCCTGAGACCTAGAATGAATACATAACGTGTTTCTGTAAAACTTTTTTTTACGTCCTCTGGAAATTTAAACATTTTAATTCCTTCACGTAGTCAAAATACCTCTTCATATTGAGAAGGACTTAACGTTATAGAAGAGATTCATCAATTCTAAATTATCGATAATAAAAGAATATAATTTTTTAACAAGGTTATACCTTAAAAAAAGGTTTTACAAGAAACCAATTCTCCAAAGAAGCATTCTTCCCCCTTATAAAGATGAAAAGATGAAAAGGATTACACTTACATTATTTGTATAATGTAAGGCGAGATAATCCTTTTCAAAATCTTTTTATCCAGAATGTAACGATGGAGAAATCGATTTGTTCTAAAATAAATTTTTTTAATTACAAGGTATAAATAAAATTATATTATGTTATTTTATCGATAATTTGAAGATGAATCTCTTCATAACGTTAAGTCCTTCGAATGTCGTAGTATTTTCTATTACGTGAAGGAATTATAAATGTTTAAATTTCCATGAAACACGAAAATAAAAGTTTCCGGAGAAATTTATCATAAAAGCTATTCACTCGATTACCCGTTTTAACACTTCAAAAGGTCCTATAAACCTTGGACTTAACTTTCCCTTCTTTCCGAAGCATATCATTCCTTTCCAGGGAGATACCTTTAGAAACACATAGGAGCCTACTTCAAACTCCCTATTTACTCGATGCGAGTCTGCATACTTTTTTTGTCTGTCTTGAGCTGCTATGAGCACATTTGTATTAACTTCACTACATCCGCTGTCTGCTGCACCAATTCTGGCCCTAGCATTCGGCGTTCTCCCACTTCATCCCAACACAATGGTGTTCTGCACTTTCTTTCGTATAAGGCTTTGTAAGGCGGCATGCTTATGCTTTTATGATAACTATTGTTATACGCAAACTCTACTAATGGTAGATGATCATCCCAACTACCCTTAAAGTCCATGACGCAAGATCTCAGCATATCTTCTAACGTCTGAATTGTTCTCTCGCTCTAGCCTTCAGTTTGTGGATGATAAGCCGTACTTAACTTCAGCTGCGTCCCTAACTGCTCTTGCAGACTCCTCCAAAAGTTCGATGTGAATCGTGGATCCCAATTTGACACAATCAAAACTGGTATACCATGTCTGGAAATAACTTCCTTAACATAAATTTTAGCTAACTAGTCTAAGCTATACTTAACCCTTATTGGCAAAAAGTGAGCCGACTTCGTCAACCGGTCCACTATTACCCAAATCGCATCATACCCCTTCTGAGTAATCGGAAGTCCCACCACAAAATCCATCGTGATATGCTCCCACTTCCACTCCGGAATCTCCAATGACTGTAATAAGCCACTTGGTCGTTGATATTCGACCTTAACTTTTTGACAAGTCAAGCACCTACTCACATACTCGGCTATTTCTCTCTTCATGTTCGGCCACCAAAAACTCTGTCGAAGGTCTTGATACATCTTAGTACTACCAGGATGAATCGAGTACCTCGAACTATGAGCTTCTTGTAACACTTGCTCCTTTAATTCCGTCTCATTCGGAACCCAAATTCTTCCTTCAAATCTCTACCCCTCGTTATCGAGAGTATACTTTAAATCTTTTTCATGTGCTAACCGCTTCTTCATCTGGTCACACTCATCATCTCTGAGCTGTACCTCCTTGACTCTCTCTATAATAGTAGATTGAATATCTGTCATAAACAGTCTCTTTCCCGATTCACTCGACAACTTCACCTCTATTTCCATTCTAGCCATCTCTGTTATTAACTCAGTTTGAGCCGCAAACATAGACAACTTCTCCCGACCCTTTATACTTAAGGCATCGTTAACTACATTGGCTTTTCCAAGGTGATACAGGATTTCACAGTTGCAATCCTTTATCAACTCTAGCCATCTCCTTTGTCTCATATTCAACTCCTTCTGTGTGAAGATATATTTTAGACTCTTATGGTCCGTGTATATCTCACATTTCTCTCCGTAAAGATAATGTCTCCATATCTTTAAGGCAAAAACTACTGCGGCCAATTCCAGATCATGAGTAGGGTAAACTTTCTCATAATCCTTCAACTACCGTGATGCATACGCAATGACCTTGCCATGCTGCATGAGCACGCAACCAAGTCCTCTATGCGAAGTATCGCTATAAACTACAAAATTTCCTGTGTCATTAGGCAATGACAAAATAGGTGCTTCACTTAACCTCTTCTTCAGTTCTTGAAAACTATCTTCACATTTCTCAGTCCACACTTATTTCACCGTCTTCCTTGTCAAATTAGTCAACGGAGTAGCTATCTTTGAAAAATCCTTGACGAATCTTCGATAGTATCCCGCTAACCCTAGGAAACTCCGCACCTCAGTCGGCGTTTTCGGTTGTTCCCAATTCATCACGGATTCCACCTTCGCTGGATCTACTAAAATCCCCTCATGGTCAATGACATGACCTAAAAACTGTACCATTTCTAACCAAAATTCACACTTAGTGAACTTCACATATAACTTCTCCTTTCTTAGTGTCTCTACCACTATTCTTAAGTGTTCAACATGATCTTCTGTCATCTTAGAATACACTAGGATATCATAGATAAACACCATGATGAACTTGTCCAAATATTGTCTGAACACTTTGTTCATCATATCCATAAATGCAGCTGGTGCATTAGTCAACCCAAATGACATCACCAGAAACTTGTAATGACCATAACAAGTCCGGAATGCCAGTTTTGGTACATCCTCCTTCCTAACCTTTAACTGATGATACCCCATCCTCAAATCTATTTTAGAAAAATACTTTGCCCCTTTAAACTGATCAAAAAGATCATCGACCCTGGGCAATGGGTATTTATTCTTTATTGTTAACTTGTTCAACTCTCAATAGTCGATACAAAGTCTTAATGATCCGTCCATCTTCTTTACAAACAGTACCAGTGCTCCCCACGACGAAACACTTAGTTGAATTTACTTTCTATCCAACAGTTCTTATAACTGAACCATTAGCTTCTTCATTTCCACCGGCGCCATACGATAAGGTGCCCTGGAAACTGGTGCCGCTCCTAGCACAATGTCTATTATGAACTCGGTCTCCCTATCCGATGGAAGACCCGACAATTCACTTGGAAATACATCCGTGAATTCTTTAACTATAGGTATTTGTTCCATGGTCGCTCCCACTCTCTAGGTATCAACAACATGACACAAATAGCCTACACATCCCTTCCTCAATAATTTCCTAGTTTGTGTCATGGTAAGACAACACGAACGCCCCGGCGATCTATTACCGTAAAATACTACCTGAGGTTATCTCAACGTTCTAATATTTACACATTTCATCTGACAATCTATAATTGCACCATGGTTGAACAACCAATCCATTCTGAGAATTACATCAAATTCTCCCAACTGTATCAGTATCAAATCTACCAATAATTTATAACCCTGTATGTCTACGCAACAACTCGTATGAATATCTTTAACATGAATTATCTCTTCGTTTGCTACCTTAATATTCAAAGCTATAGGCAAATTTTTGGGAAGTAATCCTAACCGTCTAGCAAAATCACATGTTATAAACGAACAAGTAGCACCCGAATCAAACAGCACGTTAGCATTTATATCGTTGATCGGGATAATACCTGCAACTACATCTCCGGATGCAACTGTATCTTGCACCGTCATATTAATGGTGCGGGCCATCGGCCTACCCGGCTGCGCTGGACCACCAATAGCTAACTTACTGCTATTAATTCCCTTATTCCCGTCCGTCCCCTTCTTCGGGTAGTTCTTTGCTATGTGGTCAGTTGACCCATATACAAAGCATCCATGGTTTTTCTTCGGACTTGGATAGTTAGGCAAAATGTGCTCCTCATGTCCATAATTATAACATACCGCCTTCCCCTTGAGACCGACTCCTGAGTGAGTCTTCCCATAGGTCTTGCATGCCTCCATCCTCCTCTTCGGATCTCCTTGTTTCACTCCGATATTCCCAGAGTTAAACCCCTTTCTCTTCTGACCTTCGCCACTCCTACTGGCTCCTTCCATCTTCACTCCCCCATCCACCTTACCCTTATTCTTCTTATCCTTGTGGTATTGGCTTAAAGCCTCATTCCCACCTTCGGCGAGTATCGCCTTCTCTAGTATAGTCCCAAAAAAGTACTTTGGAACACCGATATTCGGCTATAGAGCCAGGGTTTCAAGCCCTGCTCAAACCTCCTAGCCTTTCTCACCTTAGTGTCCACCTGATATGGAGCAAATCTTGCCAGTTCATTGAACTTGGCAGTGTATTGGGGAACTGTCATTTCCCCTTGTTTCAATTCCAGAAATCGCATTTCCATCCTCCCCTACATACTTGTGGGAAAGTAGTTCTCGAAAAAAATCTCCTTCAATCGTACCTACGTTAAGTTCTCTATACCAGCCCTAGCTTGATTAACCTCCCACCAAAAGTTGGACTCTCCCTTCATTATATAGGTTGCAAAAGCAACCTTTTGTTCCTCGTTGACATTTACAATGACAAATGCCTTTTGATCTCTTTCACCCACGCTTGGGATTCTATGGGGTCCGTAGTTCCTTAGAACTCCGGCGGACCGACACTCTTAAAATCCTTAAAATTAGTAGCTCGTACTACTGTAGGATTTACAGGGATATTAGCCCCATTTCTATTAAATGCGACTGTTAACAAGTTAACGAATTCTTGAATTGGATTAACCGGACCTCCCCCCGATTGATTAACATTATCATCTTGATTACGTTGTCTCCTTCTTGGCGGCATTTTGCTGTTTAGATAAACAACACATCATTATTACTCTTTTCTTATTACTTAGTTATTATTCATGATTAAACAATAACTTCAAAACTCATTACTCAATATGTTCCATAAAAAGGCTTATATTGATTTACTTCTTGTAGTATAATACTACATCGTTCACATTACACAACCTAAGCTGATTACATTACTATCTCACAATCGCTTTCCAAAAATTAGGATTTACAAAAACTACCCTTTGTTATACAAAAGAGGGTTTTACGTCACTACTAGATACATCATATTTACACATCTAACTCTATTCTAGCTAATACTAGATTACATCTGCTATAAGGCATTATCAAAATCCACATTGGCAAGACCAGCTTTAACATCACGGCTAATAGTATGCCGAGTCTGCCCAGCCTCTATCGGATACCCAGCTACTTATTGCTTAAAATCCGCATAAGAACTCCTATGTATACAGGACATCCTCCCTATCTTCTGTTTCTTGGTCTTTAGCTCCTGCCTGAGCTCAAAGACCTCCTGTTTCAGCTCGTGGACCTTGTCCTTTGACAAAACGCTTTCATCGTGCTCCTCCTCCCACATCAACTCCATACTCGTCTTATCTTCCAAGACAGCATAAAGCTCTGCTTTTAGTTCTTTCACCTCCTGAAAATAATGGAGGTTTCTATCCAACACTATTATAAGTAATAACCTCATCGACTCCCCCTGAGGCATTTCTTCCACAAGTGCTACTGGGTTAAAGGACACTACATCTACCTCTTCTTTCGACATACCATCGAACACCGACATAAGGACATGGTTCTTCGAGTCTCCAGACTCAATCACTACCACTTCTGGCTCTTCTACTATTGGGTTCGCTATAATCTCTATTTGATTAAGCGATTCTTCACTTTCTACTTGTATATCTCTATACATTTCATTTTCTCCTGACATCTACAACAAAACAATTTAGTTTAATTAGTACACGTCAGTAGAATAATAAAAACACATATCATATATATAATGCATTTTTAAGGTTAATTTCATCTTTTACTTCTTTGACTTCTCTTAAGGTTATGACTTAAGGTTTTAATTTCCCCCTTAAGTTTTATAACCTAATGCTTTGATACCAACCTATGACGCTAATGGTACTTTCAACCATGGCACCTCACAAGGGTACCTATCAATTTGCCACCGACTTGCTCGGCGTCCCCTACGGAAAGTCTGGCTTCGGTGCATTCCCTTATAGAGACGTCACCAGCAAAAGGCTCGGGGTTCTTTACGCATTTCGCTTATAGCTTTGATACCAACCTGTGATGCCCCCAAATCCGGGTATCTTCCAACCCGACATATTGTGCTACACGGTGCTACAGTTCACACATACATTCAATTGAAAATCCATAAAAGAACAAATATGTCTTATATATTTTCCAAACAATATTACCATTCCCCAAGTTCTTAATAACCATTACATTCGTTCTTGTTATAATATCAAATAATATGAACATACAACCTATACTAATACAAGAGAAAGCTATAGGTTCGCCTTAGCCTTCCCTTTATCTTTTCCGGATCCTTCGGTTCGATCGTAGCTACATTCATATGGTTCAAGCAAGAGTGAGCATAACTAGCTCAGCAAGTATGAAAAATTCATTTAAACAACATGCTTGAATCATACAAATCATATATCTTCAATAACTGAACAATACTTATGAAGTACTATCGATAATTCAAAATAGCACTTCTCTTTTCTTTAAAACGTTTTACAATGACAACATTCAGTAAAACATCGATTTCGGTCCAAGACCTTGAGCATTTCATACTTTCTTTGAAAAGGACAACCCGTCACTAAGTCCGTATGTCCGACATTACTTACAAGCACATCTAGGTGATCAGCCTATAGTACTCTATGTTGTACAACACTACTTTCTTTAAATGTATATATGTTTAAATTGTGGCAACCCCACGTGCCTGTCATTTGATGACAAAATATTTGTTTAGCATACTCAATCTTCATTTGAAAACCATACCAAAATAGTTTGGCAAAATATTGACAATACTTGGATAGATTATAAGACATCCAAAACATCTTATGTCTAGCCGAAAGAATTGGCTTTGACTTCATCATACATCAATTCATGCGTAAGAATACATGAATCACAAAACTTGTCTAGATTGAACATAGACAAGGGTTAGAAAACTTGCCTTTAGCGTTTGCTACGGTTATTATACTTTCCCTTTAAGTCTTTAGATTCTTTACAATACATAAACACATAACATACCACATTAGGTCATAATCAGATATGTATGGTACCTAACGTATCTTACCCTTCTTCTCAATCTAATCATTTATTAGATTTGTTATTATTAATTCTACTTTTCACATTCGTTTTACATCGTTCTTACGTTCACGTTCGAGTGAATTATCTTTAACCTTTAGTGTAATACTTAAGGTTTATAACATCCTAAATGATGTTTCATTAAGTTATATAAGGATATAAATTTCCATTAATCAATTACCTTTTTCATTTTATATTCAAAAACATTCCTTTCTTGGTCTTGCAGAGTCTTTGGTGTTCATGGCGCCAACTTCCTCTTTTGTTGCCACATGCAGCACCCACTCGCAGAGGGCTGTGGTCTAGACTTGTGTCTTTGTGATGCGAGTTCTAGTTCAGTTTGTCGGCGCTACTGTAATGAAACTACTGTAAGGTATGGGTGGCATGGCATGGCTGCAAAGACCACTTTTTTGACCTTGAACGGGTGGCGTCATGCGCTTGAATTTTATGCACCATATACTTTTGACAGTTTTTCTACTTTGTGAACTTCTCGGACTCCAAATTTGATCATTTTAAGTCTGAATTGGCTCGTTTAAAAGCCATTAACTCACAAATCACATACTCTACATGTTCATGCAAGAATTTTTCATTTTCT
The DNA here is from genome assembly GCA_020205615.1 of Panax quinquefolius. Lineage (NCBI taxonomy): Eukaryota > Viridiplantae > Streptophyta > Magnoliopsida > Apiales > Araliaceae > Panax > Panax quinquefolius. The sequence goes on from CM035155.1 coordinate 79,626,145, forward strand.
AATTCGTTAACTCAAAATTTACCTATTAGTTCATTTTAACGAAAACGATAAATGTTCGTGAACGTTCAACGCTCGTTTCTTCGTTCTAAGTCAGAATTCGATCATTTTTGAGTCCACAACTCTATAATGCCAAATAAGACTTATCCCCATCGAAAACCAACGTTTTCGAGCTCAATATCAAAATTTGACTTTCATTCCGAGAATTTCGTGATTTCGACGTTTATCGTTAGGAGTGAGCAAAAAATGAATATAACCGAATTACCGAACCGAACCGAAATAATTTAACTGAAATTCTCTGATAATTCGGTTATTTTCAATAGTTCGGTTATACCCGAATTTTGTTACGGTTTTCGGTTAGTTTGTACGGGTATTATTTTTGGGTTATTCGGTTAACCGAATAACCGAACAAATCTTTACTCTACAGCTCTACTAGTCTACTTAAAATAATAATAAGTAAAGATTTTTTCCTCCCTATTATCCCTTCTTATCCCATATTCCCATTAGTCTAGATTTCATTTGTACAGTGTCTTTGTTGTGTTTACCTTTCCTGCTTGGAGTTTGGGGGCTTCACATCCCAAACGTGACTTAGCCACTTAGGTTGTGCCGAACCTTCAACAACCATCATCATGATATTGTGATAGTCTGGTTTATTGGTCTGATGTCTGATACTCGGATCTAATTTGTCTTGCAACCTCTAGTCCTCTACCGAACTATTTAATATACATACCGAGTTGATAAATTTCAAAACGCACAGACTTAGTTTGAATTCTATGATGTAGCCCAAACACAGAGGCCATTCTCATTCTGAAGTCTGAAGTCTGAACTCTAAAGTGAGAAGTCGTAACTCTAAATCTCATTCTCATTCTCTCAAATTCCCAAACACGCAGATACATACGATCCTACACAGAGGCCAGATCTCAAACCCTCAATTCTCAATCTCTCATCTCAAATCAAGATCTCGAACTCTCAATCTCCCTTCGACCGAGTGCCGACGGCATCGCCTCCCTCGACCCTCATCGCCTTCGGTGGCTCTTCATCGGTCATCACCTCGGCCGACGGCATCGCCTCCCTCGACCGGTCGACCCTCATCGCCTCGAATTTTGAAAGTAAGTTCTTATGAGAATTTGGGCCGAGAACGCCACTCTCTTTGCTGATCCCTTTGGGCTTTGAGACTCGCTTATTTTCAATATTAGAGTAGCTTTTAAATTCGTAAAGAGGGAGGCTTTGAGAAACTCAGCAATATATGTGCAAAAATCAGCTGTTATGTAAATTGTTAGAAGCTTTAACTCATTGTTGTGATTTTTGCTTTGTGTGGATATGGTAATATATATTTGGCTTCGGTTGTTTTAATGCCATAAATTTGGATCAAAATGGCTAAAGATATATGTATTGTAGGTATGTATATAAACCGCACACTACCCGTTTGATTAAATGATCGAGAAGAAATTTGTTTTGATGTCAAAGCATATTAACTATGAATTTAAGTCCAAATTCGGTTATTGCGAAATACCGAATTTACAATTTGATAATTCGGTATTCGGTTATTCGGTTATTACCAAAATTCGGTTATTTGTTCGGATATTGAAAATAGGAATATTTCGGTTTTCGATTATAACCGAATAGCCTATTCGGTTCGGTTATAACCGAATGATCAGTCCTATTTATCGTCCAAACTCGTGAATTACGCCATAACTTTGTTACTTAAGATTTGTTCATCATTTCAAATGGATTCATTCCATCTTACTAACATCTTAACCAACATATTTCATTACATCATATACATGATAAGTTATTACTTGTTCTTCACGAGTTTATAACTTATAAAAGTATAAACTACTTATTCATGACTTATTAAAGCTTAAGTCCATTGATTAGTCATTCCTACTTCTTCTTAGCATACATGTTCTACCACTACTCACTTCTCTAATAATTGAAGAGAGGGAGAATCATGGTATAAGATCATTACCTTTGAAGATCAAGCTTTGTTCTTCTTCTTTTCTACAATGAAAGACTAGTTTTTCTTACTTTTTCTCTCTAACAAATAAGTTGTAAGTTGTTGGATGAAAGTTAACAAGTGAGAAATGATCTAGTAAGTCTCTTATTTATAGGAAAACCAAAGTTAGGGTAGTTTAGTCATTAAATCATCCCACCTCATTAATCAAACCTCCTTACTATTCATTAATTGATCACCAAGTTTACTTGGTCATCACAACTTTTATCCCTTGCTTGCTCACCAAGATCACCCATGTGATCGTGGGGCCCACATGGATTGCCCCATGGATCATCCTTACCCATTGGATTCTTAGTTTGGGCTTTAAGTTCAATTAGCTTAACTTGTTCTTTGGGCTTGCATTAAACCAACATTCGTTTGTTCATTAATTCACATTGGACTTTACCTTTCCTACCACTGGGCTTGCATAATTCCAATTGGACTTCATAACTTTCTACACAATCGTACAAGTCCATTACATATGGCTTAAAGCCTTAGAACGTATTGTCTACGTATTAATCTCGTATTCTAACTCGTATAATTATTCAACATATGCGACATACCATCATTCATACATACTCGTATAATACTTCGTATCATACTCGTATTCATTACCTCGTACAATACCTACGTATTATTCGATCATTGATTTAACTAGTTAACACTTTAATTTTCCTAACGTTCTCGAATTAAGTCTGCAGACGAAAAACTGCGTTTCATATACGTGAATTATTATTACATAATCCATCTCACCTCGATATTCTATCGTTATGTATTTCTCGGAAGTTCAAAAATAATTCCTGAGCAGAAATCAGTGAATAGTGTTTTTTAGAAAATTTCTCGTAAAACTTTTATTTTCATCTTGGAAATTCAAACACCTTAATTCCTTCACGTAGTCAAAATACTACGACATTGCGACATTTCTATGTTATAGAATGAAATTCATCTTGTTAACACATAATAATAACATATAATATAATTTTATTCATTATGTAATTAAATAAAATTATTTTAAAATAAATATAAATTTCTCGGTCGTTATAATAATTATATCTAACTACCCAAAATAAAGGATAAAGACATAAAATAACTTAAACAATAATCTTTCCCCTTAAAGGGTTACATCATCATAAAAACAATCCCAGGTAATCTAACCTTAAATTATTACATAAGTTTGCGGAATACATCACAAAATAAATTAAGTATTATAACATAATTCATCCAAAGAAATTAATATAAATATTCAACACTTAGACATCTTGCCCTTTCCTTTGCTAGTAGATCGCTCATCGACTTTCTCAACTTTAGCTGCAGTGTTAATTGCAAGAGTGAACAAACAATTGCTCACTGATATAAAAAGTAATAATAATAACAACATGAGTTTGAACAACGAATGCTGAATAATGGTGAACTTGTTCTACGAATCAAAAATAGAAAACAAGTTCAAACTTAAATCTGAGGGTCTTAAGACCACGAACTATGTCGCCGATAATTAGGTATTATTACCTCAACCTTAACAGTCATTTAGACTATACAGGCCCTTCATAACGTACTTAGGGGGATCAACAATTTGTACCATGTATTGTGCAAAAACATCTAAACGTTACACATACAAAATCCCCTATGTTTGGGTTGTTTATCTCAGTTTGACTTTAGGAATCTGTACTAAAGAAAGTTTAGCTTAGAGCTAACTTAGCAATGGTTCTAGAATTTTAGAACACTATTCAATTATAGATTAGTTCAATCAACACGAGTTTGCTTGCTACTTGAAGGTTCAGTATAATAATATAGGATTGAACAAGGTTATTTAAGTCAAAGATGGAATAACAACAATATATAATTGAATAGACATAGTATATATGCACAGTACTACATTCAAAAGAGTTAGAACAATATCATTTAAATCATTGAATTTAAACGGTATATGCTTTTTAATAGCAATATCAAGAATTAGGAAAGTGAAACTCGCTCGATGTAACGAACTAGATTACAAGAGCTTGTACAATCATGCACAAGATAGATTAGGCTTGCTCAACTTTAACATAGAATTTAGGAACTTGTACAATGATAATTTAGGAATAGAAAGCTTGCTTGACATAAAAGATAACGTAGCTATGAAACTTGCATTCATTAATAAAAGAATGAAGTTAGGGAACTTGCCTTGTATGTAAGCTACACAAGTATAATAATGTTCGCCAATTACCCTACACATATCATTGAAATCGCAATCATAATTAGTTGTATTAATATTAGCTTTATGGGTTTAACCCACCATTTAAGTCATAACCTTAACTTAATGTCTACTCATGTTGACTAACCTTCCTAACGAATCTAAAATCTCACTATAGTCTAACATAAAATTTATCATTCATCTCTAACTCTTGTAAACATCAATTTTTATTCGTTACATAACTTGTTTAAATGATCACTTAAAATCTTCACATTTGGTATCACCACCCGTAACTAACTGTTATAATATCTTATGTTATGATTTAACATGTTTATCATGCATGCCATACAAGATTAGGTCCTTATTTTATAGTCTACAAATAATCAGAACTCATCGCTTAGGTTAGAGGTACTACAGTATTGCTACGCTTTAAACCTCGCACCAAATAAGAAATTGCTCACGGTGCTCGACTTGAGAAAGAAGTCATACTGCAATTGCGCTTGCTTTTTGCTTGTGGTATCGCGCAGCAACTACGCCAGATAATCGAAAAAAAAAACTGTTGTTTGCAGCTCTGTTTTGCACCAACTCCAAACTCAACCCAATTCCACTGAAATTCACAAAACCTTGCAACTAAAACTTTGTAATAACATCTATAAACATGATATTCATCATTCTAACTACGTAAACATTACATATATTCAATTTTGAAGAATTAAAACCACAATTTTCCCAATTTCTTCACTTTTATCACATTTAGCGAAATTGATTGCCACGACTTTGTTGTTTAACCATTTGATACGATTCAAACTATGTTGTTTTCGTTTCTTGCCCTATTAACACAATCCAACATCAATTTGCAGATTACATCACATATTGGACATCAAATTTTATACTTTCTTAAGCCATATTACATGAACATACACTGATATTTTAATTTTTTTCCTACAATCCAATTTCACATATTTGATTGCTAACCCTTTTATACATATATATATGACAATAACAGATTCTACAATATTATTATACACACCCATAACCCATATCTTACAATCAACACTTATCAAAATCTCAACTCCAGAGAATGAAAATTACAAAACTAAGAATTAGAATTAGGGATAGATTATACCTTAAACCCTTGATTGTTTGCTAGCAAAAGATGGTGTCAAGGCTTAGAATTCCTCTCCTTTCTCTAGACAATCTCAGAGAACTCAATATCACTGTGTTTTTCTCTCTTACTTTCTCCAACTCTCTGTCTTAGTTAGCCTTAGAAAAAAAAAACGTGTAGATATAAACTGTCTAAACTGACTCTCACGTACGTCAGTTAGCAATCCCAATAGTATGCATCAGTTAAAATAAGCCAAATGCCACAAGGCCTTGTTTGGGTAAACACAATTTTCCTCTACTAGATTATTTCAATAATATTTATATTATATAATTTTACTTGTCACACATGTAACCATTATAATAATTATAATTAATTTTTTTTATAATTATACTTGTGATAAATAAATAATTATATATCTAATTTAAATATTAAATTAGGTTGGAACATCATTTTCTTTAATTTAATTATTTCATTAAATTAAATCTTGAGATAATAAAATTACCAATTCATTTAATTTAATTATTTCATTAAATTAAATCTTCAGATAATAAAATTACCATCAAATCAATTTAATTACTAAATTAAGGCACCACAATTTCATCAATTATTTATTTTTCTCAATAAATAAATTATTTTAAAATATTTATTTAATTCAATAAATATTGAAATTAAATTACAAAATTTCTCAATCGTTACACTACGGGCCAAAGAGAACTTTCACCACATCATTTGTCTGTAACATTACAGGTCATGATTATACCAATACATAATTACTGGTCATAATCATACCAATCAATAGTCCATCTATGCACTACGGGCCAAAGATGACTTTCACCACATCATTTGTCTGTAACATTACAAGTCATAATTATACCAATACACAATTCTTTGTCATAATTATACCAATCAATAGTCCATCTATGCACTACGAGCCAAAGATGACTTTCAGCACAATATAAGCATGATGATGATGATAGTGATATAAGAAATCAATCAAGAGAGATTAAGGATAAATATTAAAGATTTATAATTCAATTTATCCAGAGATCAAGAATGTCCAAATTGTCAACACGATAACTAATTGTGGAGTAAAATTCAAGAATGATATTCATGTATCAAAAATAATTTGGACAGAAAAGAAATTAATTTTTATCGTGAATAGTACCCTATAAATAGTACTTCGTGCATAGTACCCCGTGAATAGTACCGCATAAATAGTACAGTATGAATAGTACCGTATGAATAGTACCCATGAATAGTACCGTATAAATAGTACCCATGAATAGTAACCTGACATTAAAATATTGAAATTTAACAAGAAAGTTCATACCAATATTCTAGTGAAACAATACTAGATAAAACAAAAAACTCAAGGATATTCTACCAATTTTAGGGATTATAGAAGTAATACTTATCAAAATAATTGTAGATTTAGAAAAATGAAACAAAATAATATTACTTACATACTATAGAGTATGGAAGAAAATGATATTTCATACAAATATTGAACAAAAATAATATCCTTACGAATATTGAATGAAAATAATATTCCTTACGAATATTGAACGAAGATAATATTCCTTACGAATATTGAACGAAAATAATATTCCTTACGAATATTGAAAGAAATTAATATTCCTTACGAATATGAAAAATAATATCTTTTATAAATATGAAATATATAATACCCCTTACCTTAGTATGAGACTAATTACAACCGGTATAGCGGAGATATTCTTGTGGAAAACTTGCACTATTTTCTACACTCAAAGTATATGACGCCCCCAAAATAGGTATACACAACCTGTAACACCCCCTTTCTGAAATAGAAAGAGAGGTTACTCAAACACAACAAAACAGAAGAATATATAACAAAACTCTAATCCACAAAAGGATAATCTCATACTGATTAAATGTTATAAGATAAACCATAATAAATGCCACACTACTCAAATCACAATCTAAAATAATTATTATAATTCCAAATAAACTGACATATCAAGCCTAAACAGAATATTTCTAAACCATTGGAATGAAGGGAGCTCTCATCACACTTGCCCTTGATCCCCCTGATTACCTGCCGGAAGAAAAACATAGCATGAGCCAAATGCGCAGTACAGATATAGAATACAAATAATGAATCGAAATAACTAACTCAATTTAATGAACTGAATTGAAACGAACAAAACTAACACAACGAAATAATAGGCTGAATCAAATGGCTGGGTGTTATTTCATACCGAGCTCAAAAAATAGTAATATACCTTATCACATAGGCAAGTCAAATAATGCCACACAGGCAATCACATATCGGACTGCGCAATCCAGATGCGTGCAAAATCGAAAGGCGTGTTTGGCACAAACATCATTACTCTACAGAACAGAACATAACAGAAAACTAGGGTCGACCCATACGCCTCCCACAACAAAACACCAAATGGCCAACTCTTACCGGAGCACAAAACGGAGACGCCGTGGACTGATCACACCGCCACGGAAGGTGTCATGCCTTGGTGCCAAGAGGACATACCTGTGGTAACCCCATAGGTGGTTATAGCTCAGGTATACAATATGGTATTATAACCAAATATCATATCACAACACATGCGACACAATATTAACAGAAATGGCATCTAACGTGTACATGTTAGATCGAACGAATCATCAACACAAGTCTCAAATAAAAATATACTAACATGTACATCACTACAAAAATTGAAATAAATATTAAACATGATAAAAAAGTTCAGAGTACAAACATCAGTTGTAAATATCAATGCCCAAAACGAAACTATCACATGGATTTGAGAAGGAACAGACATGGGAAATAATAACTAACTTCTAAACAAAATCAAAATGAACAAATCAAAATTAAAATGATTATCACTGAAGGAGTACGGAATCCGTACCTGGATTAAATACCCAAAATTTACACTCCAAATTTAACTCGTTAAATTCCTTCCGTCCGATCTAATAAAAATAATAAAAATACAATTATAAGTTACCTAATAATTATAATTTATACTAATATGAAATTAATTCCTCCAATTACATCAATTTTATAAGACAATCCAAATTAAATTATAATTTATCATCTAATCATTTTTATTATTATTATTATTATATTTTAACAAATCAATAATCTTAATATATTATATATATATATTATATACATCATTCATTCATTAAAATAGTTCAGCAACTAGCTTCTTCACATGCCCACGATTTCTTTTTCTGGATATTACATCACCTACCCCTTAAAAAGGATTCCGTCTACGGAATCAAAAGAATGAACGTACCTAATTATCAAAAAGATGTGGATACTCTACTCGAATAGACACCTCCATCTCCCAAGTGGCTTCCTGCTCCTAATGGTTCTTCCACAAAACCTTAACAAACGAAATTGTCTTCCTCCTCCTAATTCTCTCTTGACGATCCAAAATCGCTTCGGCTTGCTCTTTATAAATAAGATCCTCCCGAATCTTATCGAACGGATATTGCACCACATGCAACAGATGATAATGATAACTCCTCAACACCGACATATGGAATACATTGTGCACACGAGCTAGCTATGGAGGCAAAGCTAACCGATATGCAACCTCACCAACCCTCTCCAGAATCTCAAATGGTCCAATATAACGCAGACTAAGTTTCCCTTTTCAACCCAAATCGTCGAATTCCCTTATAAGGAGAAACTTTTAGAAACACATGCTCACCAGGTCCAAACTCTAAAGTCCTTCTATGCTTATGAGCATAACACTTCTTTCGTGATCGAGCTGACTTCATCTCTTTAGCCACCGCTACCTTCTCCGTAGTAATTTGAACTAACTCAAGCCCTTCTATGGCCCTTTCACCAACCTCATCCCAACAAGTTGGTGCCCGACACTTTCTACCATATAAAGCCTCAAAAAGAGCCATTCCAATACTTGCATGCCAGCTGTTATTATAAGCAAACTCAACTAGGCTCAAGTAATCATCCTAATTACCCGACTACTCAAGTGCACAAGACCTCAACATGTCTTCCAACGTCTGAATAGTCCTTTCGGATTGTCCATCAGTTTACGGATGAAAAGAAGTACTGATGTTGAGCTGAGTGCCCCAAGCTCGTTGAAACCCTTTCCAGAACCGTGAAGTGAACCATGGATCCCGATCTGAAACAATAGACATCAGAGTACCATGAAGTCTAACAATGTTCTGCTGAAAGATATGTGCAAACCTATCTACCGAGTAACCCTCGTGGATAGCTAAAAAGTGTGCCGATTTGGTCAGTCGGTCCACCACTACCCAAATAGCATCATTCTTCTTAAAAGTCTTCGGCAAACCAGTCAAAAAATCCATCGTGATATCCTCCCATTTCCACACTGGAATGTCTAACTATTGCAGCAAACCGCTAGCTCGTTGATGTTCTATCTTCACTTATTGACCAGTAAGGCACTTCCCAACATATTCAACCACGTCTTGTTTCATCCCATTCCACCAAAAATTCTTCTTTAAATCCCTATACATCTTCGTAGAACCTGGATGAATAGAAAATGATGAACTATGAGCCTCAGCCAACACAGCCTCCTGAATGATTGGATCTGAAGATACACACAACTGATCACCCAACCAAATCACACCATGATCATCAATATGAAACTCGGACTACTTGCCCTCTTCCAGATTCTACTCCATACTCCATAATTCCCCATCTTCCTTTTGAGCTTCTTTCACCTGCGAGATAAGAGAGGGCTCTACTCCCATACCTGCCAAATGCCCATTTGAACCTTGCACATACAACTCCAACTCTAGCCGCTCCATATCCGAAAAAAGCTGAGGTTGTGTAATAAGGGTTGCTACACTCCCTGAACTCTTTCAGTTAAGAGCATCTACAACCACATTTTCCTTCCCCGGGTGATACTGAATTTTAGCATCATAATCCTTTAGAAGTTCCAACCAACGCTTTTGCCTCATATTGAGCTCCTTCTGAGTGAAAATGTATTTAAGATTTTTGTGATCGGTGAAGATATCACAAGTCTCTCCATATAAATAATGCCTCCAAATCTTTAGGGCAAAGATCACTGCTGCCAACTCCAAATCATGTGTGGGGTAATTAACCTCGTAAGGTTTAATCTGTCTAGAAGCAAAAGCAATCACCTTACCGTGTTGCATCAAAACACACCCCAAGCCCTTCTTAGAAGCATCACTATAAATCTGGTAACCTCCAGTCCCCGACGGTAATGCAAGTATAGGAGCTGTCACAAGCCATTTCTTCAAATCCTCAAAACTCTCCTCACGCTCTTCATTCCACACAAACTTCACGCCCTTTCTCATCAACTGGGTTAATGGTAAGGCAAGCAAGGAAAACCCTTCCACTAACCTCCTATAGTACCCTACCAAACCCAAGAAACTCATAATCTCTGTCACTGTAGTAGGTCTTGGCCATTTAGTGATAGCCTCAACCTTCACAGGATCCACCTTAATGCCTTTAGCAGAAATAACGTGGCCCAAAAATGTAACCTGCTCCAACCAAAACTCGTATTTAGAGAATTTAGCATACAACTTCTCTTTCTGCAAAATCCCCAACACTGTGCGAAGATGCTCCTCATGCACTTCCTTAGACTTGGAGTAAACCAAAATGTCATCAATAAAAATAATAACAAATTGGTCCAAGTACTTGCTGAATACCCGATTCATCAAATCCATAAACATCGCCAGAGCGTTAGTTAACCCGAATAGCATCACCAGAAACTCGTAATGCCCATAGCGAGTATAAAAATCCATCTTAGGGATATCCTCATCCCTCACCCTCAACTGATGATAACTCGACCTTAAGTTTATCGTCAAAAAATACTTTGCCCCTTGAAGTAGGTCAAACAAGTCATCAATCCTCTGCAATGAATATCTATTTCTGATGGTAATCTTGTCCAACTCCCTGTAGTCTATGCACAACCTCATAGACCCATCCTTCTTCTTCATAAATAAGACCGAAGCATCCCACGACGAAACACTCGGTCGAATCACACCACGATCCAACAGTTCCTGCAACTACTCCTTCAACTCCTGTAACACCAATGGTTCCATTCGATATGGCGCCTTAGAGATAGGTTTCGCACTAGGAACAAGCTCAATAGAAAACTCTATTTCTCATTGTGGTGGCAACCCTGACAACTCCTTAGGAAACACATCAGGAAAATCATGAACAATTGGAACATCCTCAATATGAGACTCACCCATAGAGGTATCTTTCACAAATGCCAAATACCCCTCACAACCCTTTGCCACTAACTTTCCAGCCTTCAAAGCTGAAATTAACTTCACCACTCTACTTGTCTATAAACCCTGAAGCATGAATTTTGGAAACTTCACATCTCCAAATATAACCTTCTTCGCCTGACAATCGATAGTGGCATGTTGTTTATCCAACCAGTCCATCCCTAGAATAATATCAAAATCGTGCATACACATCAAAAGAAGATTAGCCCTACGAATCTTATCCCCAAAACTGATCGCACACCCTCGATATAAATCAAAAATAATAATAGAAGTCCCCATCGGGGTAGAAATAGACATAACAGAATCTAAAGACTGAGATCACACACCTAGGTGCCGAACAAAAGACTGAGTAACAATGGAATAAGTAGAACCTGTATCAAACAAAATAGACGCCTCCTGATTGCCAACTAAAAGAGTGCTAGAAATAGTACCTGGTGCACCTACCGCCTGGTTATGCATCAAAGCAAAAACTCGACCACCCTAACGCTGACCTCCATTGCCCCTATTTTCACCACATCCACCATTATTGCGCAAACCAGCACAATCCCTAGCAATATGACCCATCTGTCCACATAAGAAGCATGCACCGGTGAGTCTGTGGCATTGCATCCCCGGATGATTAGCCCCACAAGGAGCTATTAGAATAAGGTTTGGGTTACCCCCACCAGCTAGTCCTAGATAATGACCCTGATTCTGTCTCTGATGATGATTCTGCCATGGCTAACGATTTTGACCATGCTAAGGTAACTGAAGCTGACGATTCTACCCTTGCTGAGGCATCTGCTGATAACCCCTGTTCTAATTTTGACCACGCCATTGCCCCTGCTGGCCACCATGGTTCCTGTTCCACTAACCACCATGATTTTTCCCATGCTGACCTAAAGTTTGACCTTGCTGGTCATCTCTGTCCCTCTTTCGACTCCCCTCTGGTTTAGAAGACCGAAAGTCCTGTCACTCCATCTCAATATTCTTGGCCGCATTGGCCACTGCTGACACATCTGCAAACTTAGTGTTAATGAGATGTTGTCGATACCTATAATGAATCCTCCACTTAAACTTCTCTGCCTGTTCTTCTGCAGTCCCTGTTGAGGTTCGTAAATCCTGCCAACCTAGTGAACCTTGTTATGAAGTTCGTGATGCACTCATCATCTTTCTGTCAAATGGACAAATATTCTCTAACATAGGCCTCTTTATCAGCAGCTGGGAAGTACTGTTGATAAAAGACCTCACAAAACTCTGCCCAACCAAGTGTCTCAATATAACCATCACCCTTTGTTGTTTTCATCGCTTTCCACCACCTCTGTGCATCCCCTTTTAGTTGTAAACTGCAAGCAATACTCTTTGATTATCTAAGCACCCCAACATATCAAAGATCTTCTCTAGGTGAGCAATCCAATTCTCTGCATCAATTGGAGTTAGAGAAGAACTGAATAAATGTGGTTTCTGCTTCTTAAACCTTTCTAACCACAAATACATTGGAACTACTTGCTAATCAATATCATCTACATTCCCTTCCTCAACATTTGTATCTTTGACCATTATTTCCTAATTCCTTGTTCAGAATTTCGGTGGTAATCACGATAGACGCTGTATAACTGTGCCACGAACTGAGGTAAAGCCTGATTCACCAAGGTAGCCAATTGAGCATTTATCTTATCATTAGGTTGCTCATTGGGCTGACCCTCACCTGTTCCCCTATTATTACTTCGCCTCCCAGTAACTCTAGCGGATCTACGAGCCATCTAAGAAAGAGATCACGAATATAAACAAAGCAGATTAGAGATAAATTCAAATATAGCAGATATGATAGTTGAACAGAAAATCAAACAGAACAAAAACATAACCCAGAAGTCTACCCATAACTCACAGGTCAAACCTAAATAGGTTTTCTACAAGAAAGAACCTAAGCTCTGATACCAACTTTGTAACACCCCCTTTCCGAAATAGAAAGAGAGTTTACTCAAACACAACAAAACTGATGAATATATAACAAAAAAATAATCCACAAAAGGATAATCTCATACTGATTAAATGTTATAAGATAAACCATAATAAATGCCACACTGCTCAAATCACAATCTAAATTATTATAATTCCAAATAAATTGACATATCAAGCCTAAACAGAATATTTCTAAACCATTGGAATGAAGGGAGCTCTCATCACACTTGCCCTTGATTCCCCTGATTACCTGCCAGAAGAAAAACACAGCATGAGCCAAATGCCCAATACGGATATAGAATACAAATAATGAATCAAAATAACTAACTCAATTTAATGAACTGAACTGAAATGAACAAAACTAACACAACAAAATAATAGGCTGAATCAAATGGTTGGGTGTTATTTCATACTAAGCTCAAAAAATAGTAATATACCTTGCCACACAGGCAAGTCAAATAATGCCACACAGGCAATCAAAATAATATCACACAAGAAATCACACATCGTACTGCACAATCCAGATGCTTGCAAAATCGGAAGGCGTGTTTGGCACAAACATCACCACTTTGCAGAATAGAACATAACAAAAAACTAGGGTCGACCCACACGCCTCCCACAACAAAACACCAAATGGCCAACTCCCACCGGAGAACAAAACGGAAACTCCGTGGACTGATCACACAGCCACGGAAGGTGTCATGCCTCGGTTCCAAGAGGACATGCCTATGGTACCCCCACAGGTGGTTATAGCTCAGGTATACCCTACGGTATTCTAACCAAATATCATGTCAGCACACATGTGACACGATATCAACACAAATGGGTTCTAACGTATACATGTTAGATCGAACGAATCATCAACACAAGTCTCCAAAAAAAATAATACTAACAAGTACATCACTACAAAAATTGAAATAAATAATAAACATGATAAATAAGTTCAAAGAGTACAAACATCAGTTCTAAATATCAATGTCGAAAATGAAACTATCACATGGATTTTAGAATGAACAGACATGCGAAACATTAAATAACTTCTAAACGAAAACAAAATGAACAAATCAAAATTAAAAGGATTATCACTGATGGAGTACAGAATCCGTACCTGAATTAAGCAATGTAATACCCAAAATTTACACTCCAAATTTAACTCGTTAAATTCCCTCCGTCTGATCTAATAAAAATAATAATAATACAATTATAAGTTACCTAATAATTATAATTTATACTAATATGAAATTAATTCCTCCAATTACATCAATTTTACAAGACAATCCAAAATTAAATTATAATTTATCAACTAATCATTTTTATTATTATTATTATATTTTAACAAATCAGTAATCTCAATATATTATTTATATTATATATATCATTCATTCATTAAAATAGTTCAGCAACTAACTTCTTCATATACTGATAAGTAGGTTTTATACCTACTTATCCGGTATCTGTTACTTGAATTAGTTGCTTAATCTCATGTTTCTTAGTTACTTTTCATGTATTTTGTGTTCATTTTGTAGATTGTATGCTTGGGAGTTGAAATCACAAAGAATTGGTATGAAATCGCAAAGAAAAACAAATCGGACATCGTTTGGGCTTTCATGTTCATTTCATGTTTTTGGCTTGGAACTTGGCTTACATTGTAGAGCTTCTTCGTAGCTTTCTGGAATATCTAGAATCATTCCAATCGGAGTTAGGATGCATGAGTTATGATCTTTGTACCAACGGATGTTGAACTTCACTGTTTTGGGTGGCCATTTGCATAGCAGTCACTTCCAGCCCAATTTCGACTTTCATCAGTTCGTTAGTTCTCACTTCTGGAAGAAAAAAAGTTGTAGAGCTCGTCGCTATCTTCAATTTGATAAGTGGCAGGCCTCGTAACTCCTCCCGGATCAAAAGTTATGGTCGCTTTTATCAAGGACATCGAAAGCGAGAAAAGTGACTTCACCAAGTGTGCTTTCCCTTCACAAAATGCCTGCCGGGGCGGGCATACCAGCTGGAAAACAGAACCATAACCCATCGGGGCGGGCCCTTTACAAGGCTAAACCCCCACCGGGGCTGGGGTAAGCGTAGAAAAAGCGAATTTTGTCCAAATTTGAGTCCAAGAAGGATTGTTTCGATCTGATTGACTCAAGAACTTCCAAGAGGTCTTAAAGACACTTAAAGAGGCATATAAAAGGATGAGAATCATATAGACTAGAAGAAGGAGAGAGGATTCCATTAGATTAGATTAGAGTAGAATAAGAGAAAACACTAGTTCTATGAGATTTGAAGTGTCGACGTCGGGATTTTTTAGTGTCCTTTTTCGTTACTTGTTCTTCGGTGTTCTCATGTTAATGTGAGATTTGTTTGAAAAAACAAGTGAAAAAGGTCTGACTTGTATAATGTCGACGATTGGACTTTAAGAGTCGCCAGTTAGTGTATTTAACTGGTTGCACCAACGTAACCGAAAAGGCTTGCACATTGACCCAGTGATTTGACACTGCTAAACGGGTCTATGAAACCAAGATTCATTTTGGATCCGGGGGCTTGATTATGCGGAGGGAAGGCGTTAGGCACCCCCCGATATCCGTGTTACCACGGTGACCGCCACTTTTCAAAGAAATTGTTATATGAATGTGTGTGTGTGGATCAATGTGTAATTATTTGGAAGTAGTGTTGTACCTTGTTCGCACCTATATACATAGGGTTTGAATTTATAGAAAAATTCAGTTTTAAACAAGATATGGCAATGACGTTTTGTAAAAGAGGTTTTTCAAACCCTGTGCTCAATTGAGGCCTTTGATACTTCCATTTTATTATTAAATGTCCGGCTTGTTTTCTTTTATTTTCGAGATGCGAAGCATTCTCGAGAAAATAATATACAGCAGTGTCGAACTCTTCATGTGCATGACAGCCATCCAAGGAAATTTAGACACTGTAAAATAATGTACAAACTACTTACAGCTGAAAAATGTCCATAATGGGAACCGAATCTAGATTCAGTAAACTGAACCTGTGATCACATGATTCCTAGGCTCACATGATACTGTAATTTGTATGGAAAGCGATAGCGATTATATATATAAAGTCATTGTAAATATATATATATATACAGACATGATCAACCACCACGAAGCAACTCCATGGGGGATCAGAAATGTAAATATATAAAAGCGGTATATATATATATATATATATATATATATATATATATATATATATATATATATATATATATGGATATGATCAACCGCCACGTAAGTAAACTCAAAGTGACTTAAATGTAAATAAAGTCGTAAAAGCGATCAATCGCCACAAAGTAAACTTCAGTTTGGATAAAATGTAAATAAAGTCGTAAGCGATCAACTACCACTAAGTAAACTCAGGCAGGACAAAATGTAAATAAAGATGTAAAAGGCCACGTAAGTAAACTCTGACTGACAGAATGTAAATATATATATATATATATATATATATATATATATATAATTGCTATCGGACATATCCGATGAGCCCGATTTACATCGGTCGTTATCGCTTTTATATATATATATATATATATATATATATATATATATAAACGATTTAAACGCACCGGATATAAAATCCAGGCTCATCAGATAGAGTCTGACCACAGTTTATATATATAAATATAAAAGCAATTAAACGCTCCAGACCGTAGTCTAGGCTCAATCGAGGCATAACTCGATAATGTTAGTTCATATATATGAAATATATACATATATTAGTATATATATACAAATAGAAATGAAAACCACGGATCGAAGTCCAGGAAAATGCACACAACACGACTCTCAATGTGTATAACAGTGTGTGCTATATGAGAAGAAGGATTTATAAAATGTAAGAAGGCTTACAGTGGGCTACCAAGGTAGACTTCTATGACTTTAAATGGATAAACACTCAGCTCCCGCCGGATAAAAGATAGCTATATGTGAGCTAACTAGTGTTTAAAGAAGAGGAAACACTCAAAAGATGTGTATACAGAGTAAAATGGATAGGGCTTCCTCGCCTTTTTCCTTCTCCCTCTCTCTTCAAATGGCTAACCCAAGCCTCAGATATATAGAGACGGATGGTCATGGTACACACTGTGGCGGTAGAAGTTGTACCGCTGCACTGGTCATGGTGGATCCGAGCCTCGCGGGTCCCGTCGTCTCGTATTATGTGAACTCATGCACTGTAATGTCAGCTCAAACTTGCAGAACTTCAATCCGAGCATCCGAACGAGGTATATCTGACCTTCTTCGGACCGCTGGTGTCGAGAGTTACGCAATGACTTGGATTAGAGGTTGTACGAAGTCAGAAAAAGGGTCTATGCCCATGGTCTTTAAACTTCAAATTCCATCCAAAGTACTGCCACACGTAATAGTCACTCGGGATTGTCACTTCTCGGTTATTGTGGGACATTGTTGGATGTATGTATATATGAACTGTTAAGACAACGTGCCATTTGTCGAAGGAACAAGATGACGTTTGACTCCTCGCTGGGGTTATCGCCGGTTTGAGTTGAAAGTAGACGTTGCTCAGGGTTACAGCTGAGATTGGACTACTTGTTGGTATGCCGCGATATCATCTTGTTGACGTGGTAAGATGACGTTGTGACTCCTCACCGGGGTTATCACTGGTTTTAGCAAAAAGCAGACGTTGCTCAGGGTTACATCTAGATTGAATCTAATTGCATGTTCGACATAAACATTTCTGGGGTTATCGCCGGAACTGCAATGACATCCCTTGGGGCTATCACCAAGGATGGTGTTGCTACTCCCAGTGTTGTCTCTGGGACTGGAACTGAACGTTACAGTGTTATCGCCGAGACAGAACTATCCTCTCCAGTGTTGTTGCTGGTCTTTTGATCTGCATATCTCGGGGTTATCTCCGAGATTGGAAATGACACTCCCGGTATGTGTTTCGGGTTGACATGACGTTCCCGGTTTATGTTCCGGGTTAGAACTGAACTTCCGATGGTATCCAGGATGGATGTAAGCTGTCTTTCAGGGTTATCTCCAAAAGAAGAATTTACCCTCCTATAATGTTGGTAATAGGAGTGCAAAATATTTTGAGTGTCTACAGATGCCTCTCTTTATCATATTCATGCAATGCAAGGCATGGATAGGACAAAGAATCCTAGACACTTGAAATGCAAGCAAGATAAACATGATGCTATGTGCAGCAACATGATGCAAATGTATGATGCATGATTGTCATGTAATCCTGCTGGGATGACAACCAGTGATGACTTGGACATGCGATCCAAGTTTCCAAGGATGTTGACGTTGGGACTACCACCAAAGTCTTGAATCCTAGATACTGGCTTATACTCCATCGAGGTACCTCTTGTGTGGAAGAGATCTGTGGGGATAAGGCTTTGTCTATTTGAGGATGTGTATAACATGTTCCCTCATATTGTCGGAGTTACTGCAAACAATGTTGTCACTGCCAGGGTTGCCTGACCTTCGTTGATGTGTGTATCACCGAATAGATCCCTGCTGCGTGTATTGTCAAGGCTGTTTGACCTTCATTGATGTATGTGTCAATGGTAGCATTGTGTTGTATCCCTTGCTGGGTAAGGTTGCATCTACGGGTTTACTTTCCATCGGCTGATATGACGTCAAGGCTACTTGACCTTCATTGATGTGTGTATCAATGGTTACATTGCGTTGTGACCCCCGCCGGGGATACGTAGAAGTTTGAAGGATACACGTTGTGACCCCCGCCGGGGACACATAGATGCTTGAAGGATGCACGTTGTGACCCCCGCTAGGGATACGTAGATGCTTGATAACTTCGGTGTTGTAACCCCCACCGGGGAGGTTTGATATTTCGTGGTTTTTGCGTTGTAACCCCCGCCGGAGATTGTTTAGGGTTGCGACCCTACAAATGACGGCATCGAACCTTTGTGGGGTATTGCTGAGCATGGTTTATAAAAGTTGAGCTCATTGGTATAGTATACCCTGCATTCAGGCGAATACCGTTGAGGCGACCGGAGTTTAACTCTGACCGACAAGAAACCAGGATTTCAGGCTAATCCGCTCAATCGTGTAGCATTTTTATTCCTGATTTGGCCTTTTTAACTTGTGAGACCTCCTTTTCAACTCTAACTGGAGTGAGCCGGAGGTGTGGCACCCATGTAGGGGGCCCAGTGTGTTTGCTACTGGGAGTCAGCAGGTTAGCCTACGGCCAGCTGTGCCTATGTATAGGTGGCTGGTTGCTTTCATAAGTCATTTTTAAGTTGCGCAGCGAAGGAAATCCGAGAGCTCTTCTTCAGATTTGCTGAGTTCGGGAAAATTTCTGCATATTCTATCACCGTACAAGTGTTCTTCACTGTCTTGGTAACACATGCATGTATTTTTTTCCAATTTCTATCCGTTGGAAAATGACTTATCGCATGAAATGCATTTAGCCACATAGTAGTGAATATGCATGCTGATATGACTTGATAAAAAATATTCAACATAACAAATGTTAGTATTAAACCATGCTGAACATAATGATGTGAAAAATTTAAATTTTGAAACAGTCAAATTGGCACCTTTTACTGTCATTTCTTATCCTATATGAGGACAAATGAGTAAAGGCAGACACGAAAAATAATCCTGGTAATTAGACTACACTTATGGATTTTTTACTGGAATGTATTGATGCATACAGGATGTATATGACTGTGTATAGGTGTGCTACTGAATGGCCACCTAGTCATGCCTATGTGCATGTGGATAGTCCCATTTAGAAAAGGGCTATGATAAAATTTTCCCAAAATGTAGGTATTGGGTAGTCATGCATTTTTAACTCTATTATAGATGTATGTTAAAGTAATGCATGTATGTATGTAATCATAAAATGTATTTTGAAAAGACTCCAGGTAAGAAATTACCACACCCTTTCTGAGGTGATTTGGAGACTTGCTATCCAGATAACATGGATCCAGATCAGCCGAGTAGTTCCCGCAGGACCACTTCTGGTGTATGGAGGAGGGCTTCTGAAGAGCCTCAGTGCCATTCCATGAGACAGCCTCGTCGTTTGGCGGAGGCGGTGATACGTCATATTCAGGTTGAGGTGTCGAATGTCGAGGACGAGGAGGAGGTTGCACCGATCGAGGTTCCTGCTCCTGCTGTATGTGTTCCCCGTAGAGAATTGCCAGGTATTCAAGTGGCCAACCCGGATCTTTTGGGTGACTTGAGTAGGCATCCTTCAAAGATACCTCAGACCTTAAACGAGGTATGAAGTTAGATCTTTAATCTTCCTTCTTTCCTATTGATGAGGAGTCAAGGATTCTCGATGTTGATCTGCATTTGATGTAGGTTCCGGCTTCACATGACTTCTGGGAGGCGGGTTTAGCATCCAATCTATGTATCGTGCCTCCTTGCATGATGACTATAGAAGCGATCTTCCATGGTCCGGGATTCGGGAGGTTCTTCTCCATTCTACCCCCGTCGATGTCCCCGGGTTACTCGTGGCAAGTCTCGAGCTGGTGGTTCCACCAAACTCACCACTACTCCATTTGTTGGATTGCGAGGTGATGATGACACCGATGGATTGGCGATTTATCACAGGTATGGAGTTTGGAGGGGAGCCGATGCCTTGCACGACTGATATCACCCCTACTGCCGTTAGATCCTTGTTGGGAGTTCCGACGGAGGCGCTCAAGAACAAGACTATTCGTACAAGTCCTTTGAGCGTAGATGCTATGAGCGGGCTGTTGAGTGAGCCTATACCCGATGATGTGAGAGTCAGGGATCGGATTCTTCGGCGATTGTTCCTGATAATCATTAAGGGCTGCTTCATAGCAGATAATTCCTCTACGGTGTCCTTCGCTTTGATTAGCGTCACTCGACACGTGGACCATATAGGAGAGTATGATTGGGGCTCCTACACCTTTGCCTACTTCCTCAGGGGAATGAGCATGCGATCGCAGGGCTTGACCGAGGCGTGGTTAGGATTCTACCCATTTCTGCTGGTGAGTGTTTCTCTTGTCTTTTCCCATGTATGGGTTAAGAGTGTTGACTGACGGCAGATATTTGCCTTTGTGTTGGCAGTTTTGGGCCTATGAGAGGCTTCCTTGTTTGCATCATGTGAGTGTGTTGGGTTTAGACACCTATCCACGAGGATGGAGATGGCATTATTCCATACTGGCGAGAGGTCCCTGTTGCTGAGGGTTATACTCACTGTCGCCTACAGCTGGAGCTATTGACAGCTGATGTCATCACATGGATTCCCTACTCTGGAGAGCATTTGGGAGTTGGATTTGAGGATGGGTACCCGACTGGAGTAGAGTACGTCATTTCCACTTGCAGGATTCCTCTCTTCACAAATGGAGGATGGGAGCTCTATTTAGGAGAGCGTGCTATCAGGAGCACTACAGGAGAGATCCAGATGCCGATCTTGCCTCCGCCGCCAGCGTTATCGCCTATTTGGCGCCACCGTCATCGACATCCCATTGATGGGGATTAACGTTTTACATTATCGAGAGGGCCCCTGCTCTCGAGAGGCGTTCCAAAGATTGGTGGATCCCTCGTACGATTGGAGCTCAGACCCGCACCACATAGTTTATGGGGGATATGGTTCCAGGATCCATGATAATGACGGATTGGCTAGCCTGTGTCAGAGATCCGACTCATGTGACATATATTGACAGACTGACTCGGCAGCTGGACCGATCACATCTTTTCATTCGACATTTGGGCAGAGATCCTGCAGAGGTAGATACTTTTGATCCTTCCAGCTCAAGGCTTTGGTCCCTCGTGTGACCCATATGGTTTTCTTGCGGCCAGCAGATCCTCCTTTCAGGCTACCGACATCCCCGTAGATAGAGATCCAGTGACTCAGGAGGAGTTACATCAGGTGGACAAGATCGATGATGTAAACATTGATACTATTAACTTTTTCTGATGTATTTCTCGTTATCTCTTTTGATAGGCCTCTGTTGTATGTTGGGTAGCTTCGCCCCATTTCCCTATATTTTAGCTGTACAGAGATGTATTAGATGATGATATACTTAGAAATGTAAGTACAGTTTTCCATTCCCTATATCATATTGCCATCTACTGTATCATGCATGTTATTATGTTATGCATATGTATGTATGTCCAGAGATACTCAGCATTGACCCCTGGATGGTCTTATGCCACGACCCGCACAGATGTCTTCTTCGACAGTTAGCCATATCGATCATACCCCACCATTTGTGGTGGTAGCTGGTATGCGATCATGGTATGATAGTATATCACCATCAGTCATGGTGATCGTAGATGATTTGCTGAAGTATACTATGACCTTACTGATGTTTCAGGTTCCTCCAGGATTTGTAGAGGGCATGCTAGAGCACTGGGTACCGGACAGACAGGTATTCTGATTTGGGACCCGTGAGTTGACTCCTACTTTGGAGGAGTATGCACGATTGATGATGCTGCCTCTGGACAGACCTTGGGTGCATATGGGGATGGGAGACATGAGTAGACAGTTCATGACTCTCACAGGATTGAGGCGCAAAGTGGTGCAGGACGAGATTACATCCGGCCATGTTATATCCTAGCGTTTCCTGTTTGACAGGTTTGGCTCTGAGGACAGCTATGCACGACATTTTGGGGATTTCACCACACCGGAGGATTATTGGCATTCAGCCAGAGTAGATGTACTGCTTCTATGCATATTGTCATACGTCTACATGCCGCGATACATGGATGAGCTAGATATCGGCGTCGTCATGGCAGTGAGAGCTCTCAGGGAGGGTCATACCATTATTTCGATGATCATTGCAGAGACCTTGAGGTCAGCTACATACTGCTATACTTATCCGGCAGGAGTATTCACAAGTAGCTCAGTCATGTTGTATGTGTGGTTTATATCACACTTGAGACCGATTGGCACATTTAGACATCATGGATTTTGTTTCACCCATGACATAGCCATGACGTATTCCTTCTAGCCTGCGGAGTGTACAGATGTTGCATCATGGTCAGCTTTCCTGGCAGGGATTAGGGATCCATTTGATATATTGCCCTGTTCAGGGCTCAGTTCACCCTACAGTTTCATTACTCATGCTCCGGGCATGGATTATCTCCCTCTGGCTGGATTAAGGGGCAAGATCACTTACCACCCACTGGTCGTGATGTGTTAATTTGACCAGTTTTAGGATTTTCATCCATATGAGGGAAGGAGTCGCTTTAAGGCCACAACCGCTTTGTCACGGAGGACGATCCAAATGAAGTTTTCTGAGATGGCTAAATGAGATCCACCTGTTGGGATCAGCGAGAGATGGCTGAGTTTTCTGTCAGTCATCCGGGTTGTTCTGCAGAGTATTCTGCATGGATGGAGACAGAGATCGACGCCACGCGCAAGCAAAGATCAACAATGCAGGGACCGATTCTCGATGACGAGGAGCCTATAGAGGAGGCTGTTATTCCCACCGATGATTTGACTGCTGGGCTTCCAGCATTTGTGATGGATTCTCCCACCCCGAGTGCCACTGTTACCTAGTATTCGGCACAACATTTGGAGCAGAGCTTACATCTGATGACCTATGATAGAGATCAAGCTAGGGGGCGCTGATGTCGACAACTCTTGATGAGAGAGACACCGCCTGTTGAGAGGGATGAGGCTAGATCACCCAGGATGCATTGATTGAGAGAAATGGATGTCGCTTTATCTGCTAGTGGATGTGGCCATTGCGTATAACACTTCCATTAGATCCCGATGATGATCGCTCACCTGGCCGACATGAGTGCTTACATTGATGAGCATTATGCCACCATCCAGTTAGCCTCTGATCTACTAGCTCGTGTAGATACCCTTAGGCAGGAGCTTGCAGTGCTTCCTTCGTCTTCAGAGAGGGATGCTATGTTAGATCTGATAGTCCACATACACATAAATCTGTAGATAGCTTTGTATTTTCCTCGCATGCACTAGCTTAGCCATTTTGTCATGTATAACATGTATGTATATATCAAACAGTATTATGTATGGCAGGGAAATATATTTTGATTCACTTCCCTTTTAGTTATGCCTTGATACTTGCTTGATATTTGCCTGTTTTTCCAGGGCCTTGGGATCTTGATTCATTATGAACTTATCCTTGATAGATGGACATTGAGATGTCGCAAGGTCTCTTAGAACGGATCATTGATTTCTGTGAATCCCTACCATCTTTGGTGTCTTAGAACTGGTATCTGTATGGAAAAGTGGAGAGGAGGGTGGTTTCTTCCTCTTTGAGATTGACCGCACCACAGATGGTCACCAGTACTTCTATTTGTGAGAAGCCTAGATAATTCCATCTCTTATGGATTGGCATTGCTCTTTGAGGCACGATCGCAGCTTAGATGGTCACCGAATCTTCTATTTGTGAGAAGAAGTTGGGTAATTCCATCCCTTTGATCTGGAACCGATGAAATGGGGCAAATTGAAGGTTGATCCCAGTACCGTGTGACAAGTATGTTTATTCTGGTAGGGGTTAGACTGCACCATGAATGACTGCCTACGTACCCCTATTGAAGAGGAGATCAAGTCTACGTAGTTTGAACCTAGTGTAGGAGGTTCAATGCTGAATGCGGAAGGCAGATGGGTGTAGAAGTATTTTTGTTGTTTTTGTGAAGAAAGGGCAGAAATGTTTTTTGTTGTTTTTTTTATTGCGACCGGGCCATATAGCATATGGTTGCTTATGTACCCCCGGGTATCAGGGAGATCAGGTCGACGTAGTTCGCCCCTCAGGACGAATCGCAGCTGAAGAAAAATGTGAATCCCATGTAAAGCTATATATCATGGGGAGAAGAAAGTTTAATCCCATAATGGGGATAAACTACAAGTGTGGAAAAAGTCTGATCCCGTCTTCAGGACAAACTGCAAGCGTAGAAAAGTTTAATTTCGTCTTCAAGATAAACTACAGGTGTGAAAGGTTCAATCCTGTCTTCAGGATAACCGAAATTGAGAAAGGTTCAATCCCATCTTTAGGATAACTGAGGTTGTGAAAAATTTGAATTGAGGTAAAACCAGGCTGCTGGCTTGAAGTGTATGTTTCCCTGAGGGGCAGAAGAGCATATAAAAGGGTGAAAGGGTTCAAAACCAGAATGACTGGTGATTTGATGATCAAAACCAGGATGTTTGTTTGATGGTAACTTCAGACATAGTACTGTTTCACGGTTTCCGAGTTGATAAGCTGTGGAAATTCATCGCCATCCATTTCCTGCAATCTGAGAGCACCTCCTATCAATACTTCTTTGACAACAAATGGGCCCTCCCAGTTAGAAGCAAATTTTCCCTTAGATTGATCTTGGTTGTCAATGATCTTCTTCAAAATCAAGTCATGTTTTCTGAATTGCCGTAGTCGGACTTTTCTGTTGTAGGATCGTGCGATCCTTTGCTGATATAACTGACCATGGAAGATAGCCACGGATCGCCTTTCGTCTATTAGAGATAATTGGTGATACCTGTCTTGTACCCATCAGTCTTCATTCAACTGAGCATCCATCAATACTCTAAGGGATTCCATTTCCACTTCTATGGGGAGCACTGCTTCCATCCCATAGACTAATGAGTAGGGGGTTGCCCCAGTGGAAGTTCGCATGGAAGTTCTGTAGGCTAATAAAGTCAGATGCAAGAGGTCAGACCATCCTTTGTGGTTGGCATACATTTTCTGCATGATCTTTTTGATGTTTTTATTAGCCGCTTCGACAGCACCATTCATCTTTGGTTGGTATATGACAGAGTTGAGGTGTTTGATGTGGAATTTTCTGCATAAATCCTCAATCATTTTGTTGTTGAGGTTCTTAGCATTGTCTGACACAATGACCTCTGGTTGTCCATATCGACAGATGACATTGTTTCTGATGAAAGCAATGATAACTTCTTTAGTAACCTTGGGGAAGGAAGCTGCTTCTACCCATTTGGTGAAGTAGTCAATCATGATGAATATGATTCGATGTCCATTACTGGCTTTGGGCTCGATGGGCCCGATTACATCCATTCCCCACATTGAGAAGGGCCATGGCGAACTCATATTGTGGAGTTCCCTTGGAGGGGCGTGGATAGCATTCCCATGAATCTGACATTGATAGCATCTCTTAACGTGATCATCACAGTCAGCTTTAAGTGTGAGCCAATAATGTCCTGCTCGAGAATTTTTCGACAAGTAGGGTCCGCCATGTGAGGGCCAGATACTCCACCATGGATCTCATCCATGAGTTTGAGCTTGGTCTTTGTCCGGACATCCGAGGAGACCTAATCCTGCATATCTTCACGTAAAGTGCATCTCCGCCGTGTAGAATTTTATAAAGAAGTCAATGAATCCGCCTCTTATCAGTTAGGCTCGCCTCAGCGGGTGTAGATCCATCTCGTAGATACTCCTTGATGTTTTGGTACCAAGGGTTGTGGATGGGAGGTAGCTCATCCGATACTTCTCCAATGTAATTCCCATAGATTGGGGCTTTTTGTAGAGCAAACGTGATGCTTGGCATGTTTTCCTTGTCAGGTATGTAAACCAAGGAGGCCAACGTTGCTAATGCATCTGCAAAATCATTCCTATTACGAAGAATGTGTAGAAATGAGATTTCCTCGAACTCTAAAGCCATCTGTAAAACTTGTCATTGGTAAGGTAGCAAATGCAATTCTTTGGTTTGATAGATTCCGGTGGATTGCTTGATTACCAATTTAGAATCCCCAAAGACAGTTAACCGCCTGATGCCCATTGAACATGCAAGTTTTAGCCCCATGATACAGCCTTTATACTCAGCTGTGTTATTGGTTCTGACAAACTGCAATTTGACTACGACGGATACCGCTCCCCGCATCAAATATTAAAACAGCTCCAGCTCCGAGCCTTCAGATTAATGTACCCATCAAAATACATTTTCCACTCACGGCATGTATCGCATCGATGTCAGAATCGAATCGTCATTACCCCTTCATCGGGAAAGTACGCGTTTCTAAGGATTTATAATCCCTCAGCAGAGCGGTGCTACGTTGATCCGCAATTCCTTGACCTTTGACAGACTTTTGCGTCACGTAGACGATGTCAAATTACTGTAGGATCAACTGCCATTTGGACAGTCGACAATTTAGTATGGGTTTACTGAACACATACTTGAGAGGATCCACGCGGGATATGAGATGGGTTATGTGACCATGGAGGTAATGCTATAACCTCATGGAAGCCCATACTAAAGCACAACAAGTCTTCTCGATCAGAGTGTACTTGTGTTCACTGATGCTGAATCTTTTACTGAGGTAATAGATAGCTCGTTTTTGGCCTCTATTGTCTTTTTGCCCCATCATGCAGCCCATAGCATTGTCATTTATGGACAGGTACATGAACAGAGGAACATCATCCTTGGGAGGTACCAAAATAGGAGCGTTAATCAACTGCTCTTTGATTGCGAGGAAGGCTTTCTGACACTCATCGTTCCATTTCATGGATGAGTTCTTCCTTAACAATTTGAAGATAAAGCTACAAAGTTCTTCGCGAGTTGAGAAATGAATCTACTAATGAAGTTGATCCTTCCCAAAAATCCCCGTATTTCCTTCTCTGTTTGAGGAATAGGCATTTCCTTGATGGCCTGGATTTTGGTAGGATCCAGTTCAATCCCTTTGTGGCTGACTAGGAAGCCTAGCAACTTTCCTGACTTAACACCAAAGGCGCACTTAGCGAGATTCAACTTTAAGTTCTACTTACGCAACCTGTTGAAAAGCTTTTTGAGATGGTCTAAATGGTCATCCTCCTTCTGGGATTTGACAATGATGTCATCCACATAGATCTCTATCTCTTTGTGCATTAAATCATGGAAAAGAGCCATCATAGCTCGCTGATAGGTTGCCCCGGCGTTGATGAGGCCGAATGACAACCGCCTGTAGCAAAAAGTTCCCCAAGGCGTGATGAAAGTTGTTTTCTCACGATCTTCCTCAGCGACCATAATTTGATGGTACCCCACAAAGCAATAAGCAAAGAAGTACATGTCGTATTGAGCAGTATTGTCAATAAGAATGTGGATAAAGGGCACGGGAAAGCTATCTTTAAGGCAAGCTTTGTTCAAATCCAGATAATCCATGCAGACTCGCACCTTTCCCCCTAGTTTAGGCACGGGAACAATGTTGGATATCCACTCCAGATATGTAGACACCATGATGATGCCAGCTTGAAATTGTTTCATAATTTCTTCCTTAACCTTTAAACTCCACCCAGGTTTCAATCGCCTGAGCTTTTGCCTAACTGGCTTGAATCCTTCTTTATTGGGAAGGTGATGAAGAACAATGTCAGTGGACAAACCCACCATGTCCTCATGAGACCATGCAAACACATCTTGGAATTGGGTTAATAGTGCAACCATGTCATTCCGCTGAGTTGTGGTAAGGTCTGAACCAATCTGGATTAGCTTAGAGTTGTCTAAGGTTCCAAGGTTGAAAGGAGTGGTTTGATCAAGATTGGGTTTGGGTTTGTCTGCGTGACCCATTCCTTAATCTCTTGAGGTGTCTCAATGTCCTCTTGGATGTCCATCAAGTCTAAGTCTAACTTTGCATCAAAGTTACAGCCCTTGTGGAGAGAAGGCACCTCATTAGCAAGTACAGGTACATCTAAATTTAGAGTCCTGAAACAAAAGATGCTTTCACTTAATATATGCAACTGTTCGATCATACAAAAGTGTTAGCATGTACGTGATAAAATAACTGTTAGTGCTATAAAGGAAAGCAAGCAATTAAAGTTATCTATGAGGCGTAGGGATTTTTCACCCATTTTACCTCGTCGACCAATGCATGGAGTCTTCGCCCAATTGTCGAGGGCAAAGTCCTCGAAGGATCGCAGTGATGGAAGGATCGTCGGTGTCTTCCTTCTCCCAAATGATAACCATGACATCCGGGCAATCATCGCCCTGGGTGTATCTCATTTGTATATTCATCATGAACAATGACACGGATGCCTGCCATCATCAAGGCAAGGTCATGTTTACATTTCCGTTCCTTTTCTTCCACTTCGGGATTAGGAATCAACACCTCTTTAGCTTTGATTGGCACTGGTTTTGGAAATAGCATAGCCACATCATGGGTTGGCACCTTTACTAGAGATTGCATTAACTCATAAGGTAAAGGTATAGAAAATCGCCATGCGGTGGAAGCTTGAGGAACCCGCCGTGCTTAATGAGGATTTCGTATGCGGAACTAGAAGAATAGCCTAGCCAATTCTGCTCCAATTTGATCGACATTTGGATAGGGTGCTTAATACCCGTTGATCCTTACCAAGCCCTTTTTCAAAGTTGATGACCCAATAACATCATTTCTTGAGCGGGTACATAACCTCGGCAAGAAATCTTGGGTACGGAAGTGGCACCCCAATAGAATGGCATCGTGGTTACTCACTTCCAAAGTATGGAATCGGCGGTTCAACTTCCGAATCAAGTCGATAATTGGTAGAATTCCTTGTTCAGGACAATCTGGCTTAACGTTGACAGTGACTAGACTGTTGTTGATGATGTATTTGAGTTGTTGATGTAATGTGGATGGAACAGCTCCAACCATGTGTATCCATAGTCTCCCCAATAGAAGGTTGTATCCTGAATCTATCTTGAGGACATGGAAGGATACATTGAATGTATTTTGACGAATCTCAATTGGCAATTCAATCTTTTTGACGATATTTCGTCGGGATCCATCAAAATCTCGGATGATCGTATGGCTGCTTTGGATCCGCTTGAGATTGATATTCATTTTTACCAAGGTGGCATAAGGACAGATATTTAGAGATGAGCCTCCATCTATCAATACTCCTGCTAGCATGTACCCGGAAGACAACACTGCGATGTACAATGGCTTGTAACGAATGGCCGGGCCTTTCTGGAGGTATATCATCATTAGTGAAGGATATCACATTGTTGTTGAAAATGTGATCAACCAAATGCTGAAATTTTTCCACATCCACTGATTTTGGCAAGTAAGCTTCTTCTAAAACCTTCAACAAGATCTTTCGATGATCCTCAGAAGAGAAAACCAAATCCAGTATTGAAATCTGGTGTGGAGCTTCTCGCAAGCTTAAAACCACTTTGGCTTCATTATGACCCATAGTACGGACGTGGATCCTTCAGCTTCTCCATAATTCCATGGAACTTTGTGCAAGCTGACAATAGGATGTTGTGGTCTACAAGGTAAAGGAATTGGTTCTGGTGCGGCCACTTTCAAAGGATTGTCAGCTCCTTTGAGTTGAATTGGTTGTATGGGAAATACTTTGACAGTTTCATCATCCACTTCGGAGATAACAACAACTGATCCCTACTATTGGGTAGGGCATGCATTCCCACCCTTGAGTTGCACAATGTAATCATCTGTTATTTGCATGACACCGCTATCAATAAGATTCTGAATAAGATGGTGGAGTGCCCAGCATTCTTCTGTGCTATGACCGCGAGAATGTGAATGATATTGACACATTTCATCATGATTGAACCGCCCTGAGCGGGGATTGATTGGAGGGAGAAGGAATGTGATTCTTCCTTCATTGATCAACATTTGAAGTATCTCCTCCATAAACTGGCCCAAATAGGTGAATTCCCTTTGATTAGCAAAATCCTGACGGGCTTTAGCACTTACTCGCTTTGCAACCTTATCCTCCATAGCTTTGCTTTCTAAAGGTGTTGATGGAGCATTTATAACAAATGGAAGGAGATAGGCATGCTCTTGCCTAATTAATTGGCGTGTGACTTGATGCTGATGGGTCACCAGTTCTTCTAATTGCTCAATTTGTTTGCAAAGATCTTTAATCCTTCGTTCCATAGTAAACTGGAACTTTGCATAATCCCATTTGTCAACACCGTCTTTGATGGGTTGGACGATTCGCCATTGGAACCTTGTACAGTGCTCCAACTGATCATGTTGACCTCTTCTTCTTTGTGTTGAGGAAGAGGGTTGTCTTGCACATGAGGTTGATCTGGTTTGGTGACTACAATCTCACTGTTGTCTATCAGATCCTGAATCTTATGTTTCAAGGCCCAACAATCTTGAGTATCATGTCCGGGTGCCCCGACATGATAAGCACACTTCCGAGTAGCATTAAAACCCCTACCATTAGGGTTGGCTGGTGGAAGAAGATGTGTAATTTTCTTCTGAACAATCAGAAGAGCAAGAATGTTCTCGAGCAAATCCCCT
Source organism: Panax quinquefolius (assembly GCA_020205615.1). Taxonomy (NCBI): domain Eukaryota; kingdom Viridiplantae; phylum Streptophyta; class Magnoliopsida; order Apiales; family Araliaceae; genus Panax; species Panax quinquefolius. The sequence goes on from CM035155.1 coordinate 79,657,729, forward strand.
AAGGGTGTGAATGTCTGAGGTCGCTTTACTTCTCCACTTTTATGCAATGGAGGGTTTGAAGATTGTGCTAGAAAAGGGGAGTAGTTTCTCCTCTGCATAGGCATGCTTGGATTACCTTTTTGTCCTTGTAATATCAATGAAACATCCTCCTCTTTCTTTTTATGGACCCTCCGGGGGTTGTTCCCATAAGATTCGGATTGGATGTGCTCAGCAACAACTTTAAGAGCGGCTAGGTCTTGAATTTTACCGGACTTCAATCCCATTTCAGCCATCTCGCCGTGTTTGATCATTTCAGAAAATGGTTTGCCAATACCAGCTAGAACTCTCTCATAGAAAGGAGCTTCTGTACATCTATGAAAGTTATGACCATTTCTGATTCTCGTCATGGAAGGAATAACTTGAGCAAAGAAGACGCCCCACCTTTGAGCATACTCTCTAAATGACTCATTAGATCATTTCTTGACCATGGTGATTTGATCTTTGGTCAGAGCCATCCGAGATTGAAAATCGATTGAGTGAGAAAGGCGTGAGCCAACTCTTCCTAGCTATGGATCTTAGAGTTGTCTAATCTGGTATACCATGAACGGGCTTCTCCAGTCAGACTTTTCTGAAACAACTGCATTCTGAGATTTTCATTTTCTACGTAAGACCCGAGTTCTCCAATGAACACCTTTAAATGTGTGTAAGGATCCCCTAATTCGTCATACTTTTCAAAATCAGGGGTCTTAAATATCTTTGGATAATGCACACCAGGAAATATGCATAGGTCTGTATATGAAACACTGCCATGTGTTCCAATCCCTTTGAGAACGCGGATGGTTTCCTCCATTTGAAGGACCTTCTTCTTGATGTCACTAGTGTCTAGATCTCCTTTGAGATGGGTGCCTTCAGGGTCTTTGTTGGTTGTATCCAAATGATGTTCTGGAATTGTTTTTTCCAGACCTTGATCTCCCCCTTGTGTAGAGGATTCTGTATGTGTAGGTATCTTCATACCCTGAGTAGACTGGTACAATTCTTTCAGTACAATGGCCAAGTCTATGATTTGTTTACTCAATCCGTCAAATTCTTCTCAGGAAACAGGATTAGACTATTCAGAAGAGGACATGATTGGCTGTAGGCTTGCAACCTTTTTGAATTTTGACCGGGTAATAGGCCCAATTGCTTCCCTACAAAAGACTTACGTAGTTTAGTCTTAGGGTAATATAAATGTTTTCATAACATGTCCATTTTAGGAATTTGTCCTACAAAACCGGTTATTAATTGATAACATGTCATGCATGCACATATATTCTTCATATTTTCCATTACATATGGATGAACATGGAATAAAATTATAAATAAATGCTTTTACAAGTAATTGAAAATGGAAAGCATGAAAAAACTTTCCTCCACATTTGGTTTATCAGAGGTTGACCTATCCTAGGGTTTCTCTCGCGGTTTTTCGGCATGAAGGTTCCCAGATCATCGCAATTTACTTGACGGGAAGTTAATCCGGTCGTTCAACTGGAGCAAATCTGAGTGGTGCCTTTCCTGAGCCCTGGAGAATCATTCTTCCCATGAGTCCAGTAATCAAACACCGACAGGATAGCCTCCTGGTGGAGGGACCACACAACATACATTCACATACAACATGTCTCACCGTTTATACAAAATGATGACATATGTGAAGCACTAATATCACAGATAGATATTTAGCAAAGTGCAGTAATTAAAATGCATTCGTACACATTCATCAGAAATGTAAATGCAACATTCACACACAAGCATATAACAATTTTGAAAAGCTTGTAATAGCGGCTTAAGCCCTCTTACTGGAGTCCCCAGCAGAGTCACCACCTGTCGACGTCGGGATTTTTTAGTGTCCCTTTTCGTTACTTGTTTTTTGGTGTTCTCATGTTAATGTGAGATTTGTTTAAAAAAATAAGTGAAAAAGGTCCGACATGCATAATGTCGACGATTGGACTTTAAGAGTCGCCAGTTGGTGTATTTAACCGGTTGCACCAACGCAACCGAAAAGGCTTGCACATTGACCCAGTGATTTGACACTGCTAAAAGGGTCTGTGAAATCGAGATTCATTTTGGGTCCGGGGGCTTGATTATGCGGAGGGAAGGTGTTAGGCACCCCCCGACATCCGTGTTACCACGGTGACCGCCACTTTTCAAAGAAATTGTTATATGAATGTGTGTGTGTGTGGATCAATGTGCAATTATTTGGAAGTAGTGCTGTACCTCGTTCGCACCTATATACATAGGGTTTGAATTTATAGAAAAATTCAGTTTTAAACAAGACATGGCAATGACGTTTTGTAAAAGAGGTTTTTTCAAACCCTGTGCTCAATAGTAATTGAGGCCTTTGATACTTCCATTTTATTATTAAATATCCGGCTTGTTTGCTTTTATTTTCGAGATGCGAAGCATTCTCGAGAAAATAATATACAGCAGTGCCGAACTCCTCATGGGCATGACAACCATCAAAGGAAATTCAGACACTGTAAAATAATGTACAAGCTGCTTACAACTGAAAAATGTCCATCATGGGAACCGAATCTAGATTTAGTAAACTGAACCTGTGATCACATGATTCCTAGGTTCACATGATACTGTAATTTGTATGGAAAGCAGTAAGCAATTATATATATAAAAGCTGTAAATGTATATATACAGACATGATCAATCACCACGAAGCAACTCTATGGGGGATCGAAATGTAAATATATAAAGCGGTAAATATATATATATATATATATATATATATATATGGATGATGATCAACCGCCACTTAAGTAAACTCCAAAGTGATTTAAATGTAATATATATATATATATATATATATATATATATATATATATATATATATATAAAGTAAATAAACGCTCACCGGATGTAAATCCAGCTCATCGGATATGTATATATATATATATATATATATATATATATATATATATATATAGTTTAATAAACACACCGGATGTAAAATCTGTGCTCATCGATATGTCGATAATGCTATATATATATAGTATATATATATATAAAGCGATTTAAACGCACTCTGATGTAAAATCTGTGCTCATTATATCCACCATATATATATATATATATATATAAGCAATTAAATGCTCCGCATCAAGTTCAGGCTCAATCGAGGCATAACTCGATAATGTTAGTCCATATATACGAAATATATACATATATTAGTATATATATACAAACAGAAACGAAAACCACGGACCGAAGTTTGGGCAAACGCACACAACACGACTCTCAATGTGTATAACAGTGTGTATTATATGAGAAGAAGGCTTTATAAAATGTAAGAAGGCTTATAGTGGGCTGCCAAAGTAGACTTCTATGACTTTAAATGGATAAACACTCAGCTCCCGCCGGATAAAAGATAACTATATGTGAGCTAACTAGTGTTTAAAGAAGAGGAAACACTCAAAAGATGTGTATGCAGAGTAAAATGGACAGGGCTTCCTCGCCTTTTTTCTTCTCTCCCTCCCTTCAAATGGTTGACCCAAGCCTTGTATATATAGACGGATGGATGGCAGTAGGTACTTGTGATGATACCGCAGCTTGTACCCGCTACCGGGTCATGGTGGATCCGAGCCTCGCGGGTCCTGTCGTCTCGTAGTACGTGCACTCATGCACTGTAATGTCCTCTCGAACTTGTAGAACTTCAATCCGAGCATTCGAACAAGGTATATCTAACCTTCTTCGGACCGCTGGTGTTGAGAGTTACGCAATGACATGGATTAGAGGTTGTACGAAGTCAGGAAGAGGGGTCTATGCCCATGGTCTTCAAGCTTCAAATTCTATCCAAAGTACTGCCACACGTAATAGTCACTCGGGATTGTCACTCCTCAGTTATTGTGGGACATTGTTGGATGGATGTATGTATGTATGAAGTGTTGAGACGACGTGCCATTAGTCTAAGGAATAAGATGATGTTTGACTCCTCGCCGTGGTTATCACCGGTTTGAGTTGAAAGTAGACGTTGCTCAGGGTTACAGCTGAGATTGGACTACTTGTTGGTATGCCGCGATATCATCATGTTGACATGATAAGATGACGTTGTGACTCCTCACCGGGGTTATCGCCGGTTTAAACGAAAAACAGACGTTGCTCAGGGTTACATCTGAGATTGGGCTGCTTGTTTGTATGCCTCACTGTCATCTGGATTGAAGCTGATCGCATGTTCGACACAAACATTTTCCGGTTATCGCCGAATCGCAATGGCATCCTTGGGGCTATCACCAAGGATGGTGTTGCTACTCCCAAATGTTGTCTTCGGACCGGAACCGAACGTCATGCAGTTATCGCCGAGACAAAACTGTCCTCTCCGGTGTTGTTGCCAGTCTTTTGATCTGCATATCTCGGGGTTATCTCCGAGATTAGAAATGACACTCCCGGTGTGTGTTCTGGGTTGACATGACGTTCCCGATTTGTGTTCCGGGTTGGAACTGAACTTTCGATGGTATCCGGGATGGATGTAAGCTGTCTTTCAGGGTTATCTCCAAAAGGCGAATCTACCCTCCTGCAATGTTAGTAATAGGAGTGTAAAAAATTTTGAGTGTCTACATGGAGATTGAAGCACTTGGAAGCCATTGGAGATAAAAATCAAGAGCGAGACGGAGGACGAATTTGCAGACAATAGATTCTATCTTCTCATCCTCTTTCATTCTTATCTTTTAATGTGTATTCAAGTGTGGATTCTTAGTTTTAATTCAATGAACTAATTCTTTGTTTGAGATTATAATGGATCTTATTGTGTAGTTTATTTTAATATGCTTTGTTATCAATTATTATGTTCTATTGTGAGGATTGTCTATTGTGATTTGGACTTAATTGTTTAATTGATTGGCCATCAATTACCGTGATAATCTATACGAACTCGAGAGATGAAGTTTAGATTTAGATCTTATCATAATAGCATGTGTTTGTGATTTCTGCATAGATGGAATTCATGATTCATGTTTAGGATAGAGATATGCCTTTACGCCATATGTAATCTTATAGAGAACTTGTGCTTTAAATCTTTTTTAATTGTAATTCACATAAAGATATAGTGGATTAGTTAATTAGGGTGTCTTGCTTAATTCTACCATCTATGGATTTAAGTGAGTATGGGTGTTATACATCGAGAGGTGGTTTTATCTGCTTTAGTGTTCTTGATTAACAATTTAGGATAGAAAATAATTGATGAGGAGTGTGTTAACTTAAATAAAGCAATAAGTGAAGTTGTGATCTTAAATCTCCATAATCTAATTTTTAATTAGTGGTAATTAAAATTAGTTTAGTTAAATAATTTAATTTATAACATTAAATTCATTCGTTAAATAAGATTGAGTTGGTTACGGGTTAGTACTTGGTGATTTTTATTAAATAATTCTCTGTGGGAACGATACTCAACTTATCACTTTATTACTTGTTGACCACGTATACTTGCGTGTTGTGCGTAATTAGATTTTACCCAACACATGCCCACGATTTTATTATTATTATTATTTTGGGTATTACAGAACCCATTCTGAGTCGCCAAATACATGGTACAGAATTTAAATACAAACTTCGTTTATGCAATACGACAAAACGTGGCTGAGAGTTTTAACATGAATATTTTCTCGTAGACAATATCCAAACTCAAATAGAGTCCTCATTACAATTATTATCACACTATTTTATAAAATAGTGAGGACTACTACATCCACCATCTCGGACCGTCATTCCATTTCCCGACTAGTCCCGGCTATGTTCTCATTTCCATAAGAGAATAATGAAAGCAAAAGGTGAGCTCAACTAGCCCAATAAGAAATATTATGACTAAGATAATGCAGAATAAATTATTGTTAGCCTTCAACAGTGTTAAACTAATAGAATACAATAAACAACAAGTTTAACTATAGCGGAACAAGCAATCCATTAGAAGAGTCAAGTAGAGCATGATATCTACTATCTTCTATGATTTAAAAGTTCATCATCAATATTTTATTATTGTAACACAACTCAATAAATAATCCACATCACTGAATTATCCATGCACTACGGACCAAGGATATTCATTAGTATCACATCCACGAATCATCCATGCACTACAGGCCAAAGATATTCGTTATTATCACCAGTGGCCATGAGCATGCCAAAAACTGTCCATCAATACACTAAAGGCCAATGAGGACTTTCATCACAATATAAGCATGAGGATGATGACAATGATATAAGAATTCTATTAAATTAGAGCAATAATAAATTTTAAAGATTTATAATTCAATTTATCCAGAATTCAATAATGTCCAAATTGTCAACATGATACTGCTTTGTGGAGTAAAATTCAAAATAATATTGTATCAAAAATAATTTGAACAGAAAAAAAATTAATTTTTGTCATGAATAGTACCCCGGGTGAATAGTACCTGAGTGAATATTATCCCGTGAATAGTACTTCATGAATAATACCATGTGAATAGTACCTCGACATGAAAAGATTAAAATTTAACAAGAATGTTCAGAAAAATATTCTTGTGAAAAGATACTAGATGAAGCGCAAATTTTAAGAATATTCTACTAATTTCAAGGAGTATATAAGTAATACTTAACAAAATGAGTGAAGAATTTGGAATTTGGAATGAAATAATATTACTTACATACTACAGAATATGGAAGAAAATATTATTGTTAGAGTTTATGCCCTAGAGGTCAATTGTTTGATATAATTGCTTAACATTTTGATATTATATTTGATTGAATAAATGAAATGATTTTATTATGATTTTATTTACTGCATTATATAAATGTTAACATAATAAAATTCCTTAGAATAGTGATACAAATTATATATAGTTTTAAGTATGTGACTTGAACATAAGATTATATAATTACAATTAGTATCATTGCTCTTTAATGTCCCTAGTGGAGTATCATTGTTGATGGGACAATAATGATGCATTGAGACTAGTACATGGATTGAATGATGACTAAATCTCATTGGTCATAAATATATGAGATATTAAGTTAATGCATAGGTACGTGTTAGAGAACGATGTACTGGACATACCCACCATGAGAATTCTATGTGGAATATTATGCGAAGTGTCATTAGTGATTCTCATAGTGACGATGATGTAATGATCCTCCGACCTGAAATCACTATATTAATACACGAGAATTTATGTACTTTGATATCATCAAAGGTCACCTTTAATAGGGTGGACTATAAAGGTGATTATTGGATACATCATGAATCGTGTGAGGAATATGAGTGATCTAGATGGAATTTAACCTCCTATATATTGGGGTGATATCGATAGAAGCCTCTCGATTCGAGTAGGACTATGAAATGCATGGCCATGCTCAAATAGTGATTTGTTTCATATAGTCTACTCATTGATTAAGAAAACTCAAATTAAATTATGAAGAGTATGACATATTCCATGACTCGAGTTTAATCTAGGATGTCAAGGTTAAAAGGATTAAATTACATTGAAACATTGGTCAAGAAAAGGTTGCATCGAATCATCGATCTTATTATTACTTGGGTAGCAGTGATGCATTACTAGATGTCGTTCATTGTTTATAATTTTATAATATGATTTTAAAATTATTGTCAACGTAATAATAACCTATAGGGTCACACACATAGAACGTAATTAAAAGGGAGTTAATTTAAATTGTAAAGATTTAAATATGTCAATATGATTGATAGTATTTAAATTATGAATTTAAATTAATAGGATAATTTATATATAGGTATATTAATTAAGTAAGACTTAATTAAGATATATATATATATATATATATATATATATATATAAATTTGGATTTTATTTTAATTAAATTAGATTTTTGATTAATTCCTTTTTAACCGATATATATATATATATATATATGATATGTAGCAGCCATTTTAGGGATTATCATAATAACCCAACAAACCCTAGCCGCTCTTAGAGAGAGACTAGAGAGAAAAAGTTTTGAAAATCCTGTTCCTTTGGTGGCTAGTACCGTAACTCCCTTTATTGCAGAATCGTGCGACGATTTGCGGGCGTTCGTGTGGATACCATAGAGACGTAGTTTCATGAGGGATTGCGTTGGAGATTCGAAGCGTTTCAGAAGCTTTTTCATAATCGGTATAATCTCTTAAACACTGAATTAATTTCTGTTTCGCATGGATCCTGTTTTTGGGTTTCGAAAATTATTTTGTTTTGTTCAATTTATATTCCGCTATACGTTGCTTTGATGTACCGAAATCCTAACAATTATTTCTTACGAATATTGAACAAAAATAATATCCCTTACCTTAAAAGGAGAGTACTTATGAATGGTATATCGGGATATTCTTGAAGAAAACTTGTACAATTTTCTACACTCAAAGCTTCCTTACACTCTAAAGAAATACGCTCAATATTATAGAAGAAGAATTCTCTGATTCTGGTGTGATTTTTATTTCTAAACTAAGTATCCTATTTATAGGAGAATGGCAGGTTACTATTTGAATTTAGAAAATCAAGAACGTACAGTAGGAAAAATTCACGGGCGTCGTTCGACTGAAACTTTAAAAAAAAATGATTTACTATGTTGCACTATGCACGCACTATGCAACACTATGCAGTACTATGCAAATAAAATAAAATAAAATATATTCTCTTTTTTATAAAAAAATAAAACTAATAATATATATATATATATATATATTATACACAGACCTCATACACACGTAACACCACATTTACACACACACACACACACACACACACACATATATATATAAGTAATAAAACCAAAACTGAGATAACTTTCTACCGATAATTTTGAAAAATGAGTAAGTAGGGGCCCATATAATAAACAAAATTTACAACAAATACTTCATAAAAAACCCCTCTATTTATCTCAATTCACTTGGCTTCACTAAATACATTTTTAATAACATTTATCCATCATTAATATTATAACTCGTAATATTAACAACCAAATCATTCCCAAAAAAGGGGACTTTTCGATAAGGACTACTACTTATTGGCGCGCAATTAGGTGACAAAACCCCTTTTCTCGACAGAACTTTCTAGACATTGTCAATAATGCAAATAATAATATGAATACTTTGTCGTCTCAATATTGATTTAATAATATAAAATATTGTACAGATGATATTGTGACAATAATTGAATCAATAATATGAGATACTATGCAGCAATTACTGTGGTAATAATTGAGTATAACTAAGTGACTTCTCATGTAAGCATTAATAATCAAAGATACTATACAATACCGTGTGTTACTATGCACACGCGTATTACTGTACTTTTATCACCGGGTATTTCAATTGTTAACAATAAAACTTTTGCCGTTATTTTTACAAAAAGTTATTTCTGTCGCTTTCTAACTCCGAAAGTAATTCTGTTGTGGGGTCCACCAATGATTGTGCCATCGTACGAATATTCCCTGATAAAACAAATAATCCCCGACCAAACGAATATTTTATGACAACTTGCTTTCTTTGCAAAATTTGTAAATATTACCCACAACTATAACATTATATCAAATTCACACTTTATTACACAAAATGATATTTAGAGAAAAATTAATTTTTATTTATAAAAGTTGGGGTCTTACAAGGTATCCTTATACTCAAAAAAAAATACGCACAATATTATAGATGAAGAATTCTCTGATTCTGGTGTGATTTTTATTTCTTAACTAATCATCCTATTTATAAGAGAATGGCAGGGCAGTATTTAAAATTTTCTCACGGGTGAACAGAAGAAAATTTTCACGGGCGTTCGGCGACAAATTCTAATTTTTACTATTCATTACTTTGCAATAAAATATTCTAATAAAACAAAAAATTTATATAAAATATAATATATTCCATTTATAATCTAATAAAACGTAATAACTTTATATATAATATAAAAAGTATTCTGTTTTATATAAAAAGTTTTCTGTTTTATTACTATTATAATAATAATAAAACAAAACTGAGATAACTTTCTATCGGTGATTTTGAAAAATGAATAAGTAGGGGTCCATGTAATAAGTCAAACTTACAACAAATACTTCATGACAAAACCCTCTATTTATATAAAAAATTGAATAAATATTTACCATAAATCACTTATCTTCAATCAACACATTTTCAATCTTTCAATAATTATTCATCATTAATATTATAACTCATAATATTGACAACCAGATCTTTCCCAGGAAAGAGGGGGCTTTCCGATAAGAACTTCTCCTTATTGGCGCGCAATTAAATAACCTAACCCCTTTCCTCGACAGAACTATCTGGACAATGTCAATAATAAAAATAATAATATGAATAATTGTGTCATCTCAATTATTAATTTAATAATATAAAATATTGTACAGATGACACTGTGACAATAATTGAATCAATAATATGATATACTATGCAGCAACTACTGTAGCAATTGTTGAATGAAACTGAGTGGCTTCTTACGTAAGCATCAATAATCAGAGATACTACGCAATAATGTGTGCTACTGTGCAACAACATGTATTATTGTACTTTTATCACCAAGTAGTTCAATAGTTAATGGTAAAAGTTTTGCCGTTATTTTTATAAAAAGGTTATTTATGTCACTTTATATATCCGACAGTCATTCTGTTGTGGGGTCCATCAATGATTTTGCCATCGTACGAATATTCCCCGAAAAAAAAAAAGAATATTCCCCGACCAAATGAATATTTTATGACAACTTGCTTACTTTGTAAAATTTTCACATATCATCCTTAACTTTACCCTTTTATAAATTTAACCATTTACTATATGAAAAATTAAATACTTTTATTTCATAAAATTCAGGGTCTTACAATCTCCCCTCCTTATGAAATTTCGTCCCCAAAATTTACGTACCTAGTAGTTCGAAGAGATGAGAATACCTTGCTTTCATTTCAGATTTTATCTTCCCGGTCATTTCCTCCATATCAAGATTTCTCTATTACTCATCTCTTGGATTTCTGATATCATTCCAAAATACAGCTTCAAAATAAACATATCATAATTTTTCAACTTATTAAGTTAGAAAATTCAGCTTAGGTAGGATACACACTAGCGAAGGATATTATTCATCTCTCCCCTCCTAGTTCTAGTCTCAGATCTCCGCTAGAGACCATATCCCTAAGCTCTGTTACTAAATGTGATGCCCCCAAAATAGGTCCATGCAACCCATTATGAGTTGCCAAATACATGGTACAAAAACCAAATACAAAATTCACTAATACAATTGTCGTGCAAAATATGACAACATATAAGCTGTGAGTTTCAATACAAATAACAGTACTCACACTCCAAACCAATGATACTTCACATAAAGGTACAGTCGATAACTATTTTAGGAATTAAAATATTTGGAAAATGCTCAAGGAAGCCTCCATACATGGGAGGCCATGCATCTAAGTTATAATATATATCATAGGACTTGAGCATTAACCTTGGTTGACCCAATAGAACCTAAAGAAGAACGAGAAGATTACTATCCTGTTCATTCCAATGGTATGTATCTTCTTTCCATATAATTATCTCCATTGTCTCAAACTGAGAATTATATTCCAACCATACTCCAAGATTATATAGGTAATGCTCATAGATATAGTCAACAAGTGGATATGCACAACCATATCTTATGATACCACGAGTTTGTATGAGGTTAGACATAATGTATGATTGTGGAAATACACCCTTTAAGCTCTTAGTACAATTTTGTCCTCCTCATTCTAATGGGGTGTATTTTTTATGATATCAAAGTCGGGTTCTCATCACCCTATGGTTGTTCACCAAAATCAATTATTAAGTGACGTATAATATACGACACACCCATCTTAAGTCCTCAATACAATTATATATTGTCATGCTATTTTATAATGTAATGAGAAACTTCCACAGTCTCAGACCATCACACTATTCCCCTGCTATCCCCGCTCGACCCAGCTACACTTTTACTACCTGAATTAATTCTTGAACATGTTTTTATTGAATTCTTATATCATTGTCATCATCCTCATGTTTATATTTTTTAAAGTCATCTGTGGCCTGTAGAGCATGGATGGACTTGGTATGATTATGACTGTGGATTATTGATTGTAATCATTACCGTAATGTTATAAATGATGTGGTAAAAGTCCTCATTGGCCTGTAGTACATTGATGTACAGTTGTTGGCTTGATCATGACCATTGATGAATACACAAATATCCTTGGCCCATAGTGCATGGAATTTGTGGTCGTGACCCTAATGAATATTCTTGGCCGTAGTGCAGGGATGATATGGATTATTTATTAAGTTGAGTCCCAGCGATAAAAGTAATGAAAAACCTTATAAAAACATAAAAGATAGTAGATTTTATTCTCTACTTGACTCTTTTAATGGATTGCTTGATCCGCTGCAGTTAAACTTGATGTCTATTGTATTTTATTAGTTTAACATTGTTGAAGGCTGATGATAATTTATTCTGCGTTATTTTAGTCATAATATTTCTTGCCGGGCTAGTTGAGCTTACCCTTTCTTTCACTGTTCTCTTCAGGAAATGAGAATGTAGCTGGAACTAGTCGGGGGACGGAGTGATGGTCCGAGATGGTGTCTTAGTAGTCCTCACTATTATATAAAATAGTGTGATAATAAATGTAATGAGGACATTTTCTGAGAGTGGATATTGTCTAGAAGACAATATTTGTATTAAAACTCACAGCTTGTATTTTGTCGTACTTTACACGATTGTTGTATAATTAAGTTGTATTTAAATTTTGTACCATGTATTTGGCGACTCAAGATGGGTGATGTATACCTATTTTGGGTGTGTCACAGATGGTATCAAAGCTTAGGGATATGATCCCTGGCTAAGATGTGAGACAAGAACTAGGAGGGGTGAGACGGGGAATTCTTTCGCTAGTATGACCTACCTAAGTTTATTTGTTATTTAATTGGTTGGTCAGAGTATAGGGATAATATGTGATACGTTTATTAACCCTTGTTTTGTGGCAATATCTGAAAATGGCATCCGAGAACGTTGAGAACATCAATTGAGCACAGGAGACCATTGAGTCTCCATAGATCAATAGTCAGGATAATGTGCATCAGGAAGGCGACAATCCTCAGGCAAACAACAACACTGACCAAATGATGAACGATGGAATGTTCCGAGGCTTCATGCAATTTATGCAACATCAGGCGAGAGCGGCTCCTGTCCAAAATGCAGGTGGAAACACTGGCAACTCTCGGATGGTCACCGCCAAACAGTTTAAGGAACTGGGACCACCGGAGTTCTTTGGAGAGCCAAAACCACTTAAGGCGGAAACATGGATTAAACGGATCAACAAGATATTTGATGTCTTGGGATGCTCCGAGGAGCAAAAGGTTCCCTTTGCCACCTTCATGTTGCATGCAGAGGCAGATTACTGATGGGAATCTGTAAAACGTACTCAACCTGCCGCACTGAAGATGTCTTGGGAGAAGTTCCAGGAACTGTTCAACGACAAGTACTTTCCCGAAAGTATTCGTCACATGAAAGAGGTAGAGTTCATCAAGTTGGAGCAAAATAACATGACCGTGTCGCAGTACGAAGCCAAGTTTGTCGAGTTGTCCCGATTTGCGTTCCATTTGGTTGATAATGAGGAGAGAATGACACAAATGTTTTTAAGAGGTTTGAAACCTGAGATACGTCAATATCTTATATCTCATAAACTATGTTTGTATTCAGATGTTGTTAATAGGGCTCAGTTATTGGAGCGTGATAATGAGTCAACCCAACCAAGAGAGAGCAGCCGACAAAATGATAATACCAGTGAAAACAGTCATCAAAGCGGTGACAACAAGCGTGGAGGGAATCAACAGGCCAGAAATGGTAACCACTTCGGTGGTAATCATGGCCAAAATAATAAGAATGGACATTTTAAAAAGAGGAGATTCAACAATGATGGAAAGACGTCAACATCAGCACCTGTCGTTAAGGAAGGAGAACGACCACCTATCATATGCTTCAAGTGTGGAGGAGAGGGACACATCAGTCCCAACCGTGCGATGCCATCCAAAGCATGTTATAACTGTGGAAGAGAAGGTCACCTGGCTCGATTTTGTCGTTCACCAAAGACAAGTTCAGCTAGGACGGAGGCACCAAAGACCGTCCCAGAAAAGTCAAAACCAGTAGTGCAAGGGAGAGCGTTTGTTGTGACCTCCCAGAAAGCAAGGAACCCAAATGAGGTCATCACGGGTAAGCTAATCATAAACTCTAGCGAAGTTTATACTTTATTTGATACTGGTTCTACCCACTCTTTCATTTCTCCTACTTGCGCTCAACGTTTAAATTTGACTCCAGAGAAATTGAACTTTGACTTATCTGTTGAAACTCCATTGGGAGAAACCTTCATTACATCCACGGTTTATAAGTCTTGTTTAGTTTAAATCGGCACCCGCACGTTACCTGTCGATCTTATTTCATTGAAAATACTTGCATTTGATGTAATTCTAGGGATTGATTGGTTAACTACACATCATGCAAAAATTAATTATTTTCGTAGGGTTGTTAGCTTTCATATTACTAACCAACCTATTATGCGAATTCAAGCAACCAAACCATTAAAATCAATCACTGTCATCTCAAGCCATAAAGCTATTCGTTTATTGAAAAATCGATGTCAAGCTTTCTTAGCTCATGTCATGGATCTAAACAAAAATACGTCAGTTTTGAATGATATTCCTATTGTTAATGAATTTCCTGACGTATTCCCTGAAGAACTTCCTGGCCTACCCCTAGAGCGTGAAATTGAATTTTGTATCGACCTTGAACCCGGTACAAAACCCATTTCCAAAGCCCCATATCGAATGGCTCCTATTGAACTTCAGGAGTTAAAGACCCAACTGTAGGAATTGTTAGACATTGGCTTTATTCGTCCTAGTACTTCTCCCTGGGGTGCTCCTGTTCTATTTGTGAAGAAGAAAGATGGGAGTATGCGACTTTGTATTGATTATCGGGAGTTGAATCATGTCACCATCAAAAATAGGTACCCATTGCCACGTATTGATGACCTGTTTGACCAGTTGTAAGGCGCCAAATTCTTTTCAAAAATTGATCTTCGTTCCGGATATCACCAATTGAATATTAGAATCGATGACATTCCAAAGATGGCTTTCAGAACTCGGTACGGGCATTATGAATTCCTAGTCATGTCTTTTGGATTGACTAATGCACCTGCTGCCTTCATGGATATGATGAACCGAGTATTCAAGGAATATTTGGATCACTTTGTGGTCGTCTTTATTGATGACATCCTCATATATTCCAAAACCCGTGAAGATCATGAGCAACAACACTTGAGGTCGATACTCCAAAAGCTTCGTTAATATAAGCTTTATGCCAAGTTGAAGAAATGCGAGTTTCGGCTTGAGGAAGTAACATTCCTTGGGCACGTGGTATCAAGTCATGGAATATCCGTTGACCCAAAGAAAGATTGAAGCTATTCAAAGTCGGGAGCAACCTAAATCGATGATCAAGTACGTAGTTTTCTCGGTTTAAATGGTTATTATCGGAGATTCATGGAAGGATTTTCTCCAATCGCTACTCCACTAACTCAGCTGACTCGAAAAGATACAAAGTTCGGTTGGAGCGAGGAATGTGAGAAGAGTTTTCAAGAACTCAAGAGGAAACTCATTTCAGCACCTGTTCTGACAATACCATCTGGTTCGGAAGGATTTTTCATCTACAGTGATGCTTCGGGCAAAGGGTTAGGATGTGTTCTCATGCAACATGGGAAAGTCATAGCCTATGCCTCACGACAACTCAAAGAATATGAGAGGAATTATCCTACTCATGATCTAGAGTTGGCAGCTGTTGTCTTCGCACTAAAGATTTAGAGGCATTACTTGTATGGGGAAAAAGTGGAGATCTTTACGGATCATAAAAGCCTCAAATATTTCTTCACTCAAAAGGAACTCAACATGCGACAATGACGTTGGCTTAAACTATTGAAAGATTATGATCATACCATCCAATACCATCCTGGAAAAGTGAACGTGGTAGCTGGCGCATTGAGTAGAAGATCATATGCCGGTATGAGTGCGATATTGTCAACGCAAAGGCCCATTTTGTGTGACTTGCAAAGGATGGAGATAGAGATAAAGACTCCAGGGACCCACATGATGATGGCAAACATACGAGTAGAACCGACTTTAATTGATAAAGTTAAAGTTTCTCAAACTATAGACCTAGAGCTGATGCGTATGAGGAAGAAAGTGCAAGAAGGTGCTATGCCGAAGGCAAGAATCGATGAAGAAGGAACACTTCAAGTTAACTCCAGACTTTGTGTTCCTAACGACCCTGATTTAAAGTATAAAATCATGATGGAGGCTCACAACACACCGTTTGCAATCCATCCTGGGAGTACCAAAATGTATCGTGATCTTCATCATGCATTTTGGTGGAGCAATATGAAGAGAGAGATAGCGTTGTTTATCTCAAGGTGTCTAACTTGTCAACGAGTCAAGACAGAGCATCAAGTACCAAAAGGTCCATTACAACCACTTAAAATTCTAGAATGGAAGTGGGAGCACATTACCATGGATTTCGTTACTGGTCTTCCCAAGGTTTTTCAAGGCATAGATGTAATGTGGGTCATTGTTGATAGATTGACCAAGTCTGCTCATTTCTTACCAATACGAGAAACTTATACACTTGAACGTCTTGCTCGCATGTACATAAACGTATCCATAGTTTCTGATCGTGACCCAAGATTCACTTCACAATTTTGAGTTAGTTTGCAAAAAGCTATGGGCACGAATTTACAATTTAGTTCGGCATATCATCCTCAGACGGACGAACAATCAGAGAGGACTATTCAAACTCTGGAAGATTTATTAAGACTCTGTGTCCTTGATTTCAAGGGAAGTTGGGACAAGTTCTTACCATTGGTGGAGTTTTCCTACAACAACAGTTATCAAGCAAGCATTGGCATGGCTCCATTCGAGGCATTGTATGGAAGAAAGTGTCGTTCTCCAGTATGCTGGGATGAGGTAGGTGAAGCAACGTTGTTGGGACCGGAGTTGGTACGCATGACTACGGAAAAGATTCAAATGATCCGACAACGTATAAAAATCTCACAAGATCGACAAAAGAGTTATGCTGATCTTCATCAAAAGGACGTGGAATTCGATATAGGAGATCAGGTGTTGTTACGTGTTGCTCCATAGAAAGGGGTTATGAGATTTGGAAAGAGAAGAAAGCTCAATCCTCGATTCATTGGCCCATTTTTAATCCTTAATCGAGTAGGAACTGTGGCCTATAGACTCACTTTACCGCCAAGTATGTCTCGTGTTCATAACTTTTTTCACATATCCATGTTACGTAAATATGTGAAAGATCCAAACCACATTATTGAGTTAGAACCGGACGAAATAGTGAAAGACTTAATGTATGAAGAGGTGCCTGTTCAAATCTTGGATAAGAAGGAACATATTTTACGCTCCAAGGTTATACCTCAAGTCAAAGTTTTATAGAGGAACCACGATGTTGAGGAAATGACCTAGGAGTTAGAATCTGAAATGAAATCAAGGTATCCTTACCTCTTTGACATACCAGGTACGTACCCTAATTTCGAGGGTGAAATTTCTTAAGAATGGGAGATTGTGAGACCCCAGATTTTATGAATAAATATTTTTCTCGAAATATTTTTATATTATGGTGTGAATTTGATATAATGTTATAGTTGTGGGTAATATTTATAAATTTTTCAAAGTATGCAAGTTGTTATATTATATTCGATTAGTCAGGGAATATTCTTTGTGTCGAGGAATATTCGTACGATGGCACAATCATTGGTGGACCCCACAACGGAATTATTGTCGGATTGAGAAAACGATAAAAATATTTTTATAAAAATAACGGCAGAAGTTTTACCGTTAATACTGTTGAACTACTCGGTAGTAAAAGTACAATAATACGCGTGGTTGCATAGTACACTACCGGTATTGATTATTAATGCTTACGTGAGAAGTCACTTTCGCTTTTGTTCAATTATTGCTATATTAATTGTTGCATAGTATCTCACGTTATTTGATTCAATTATGGTCGATATTTTATATATTATTAAATCAATAATTGAAATGACAGAGTTAGTAATATTATAAATTGCAATATTAACGATGTCTAGAAGTTCTGCCAATGAGAGGTTTCGTTACCTAATTGCGCGCCACTAGGGAGAAATCCTTATTGGAAAGCCCCCTCTTTTCCAGAACGACACAATTCGATTAATATTGTGAATTATAATAATGATGACAATAAATGTTGTTAAAAATATTGAAAGGATTTTTATGAGGTAGTTGTTGTAAATTTGATTTATTATTTAGACCCTCATTTACCTATTTTTCAACATTATTGATAGAAAGTTATTTAAATATAATGGGACCCCTGTGATTATGACATTTTGGGGGGAGGGGAACATGTGGGGCCCACGATTTAAAAATTGAATGGGTGGGAGGTTTTGATTTTTGGTTTATACGGAGGGAGTATTATTTATCATTATATATATATATATATATATATATATATATATTTTATATATATAATATATTTTATTTAAAAGATTTTGCTTTAAATATGGATCGTCCGATTAAAAATAAATCAATCTCGGATAGTTCATGAATTAGTTCTTATACGTATCCATTCTTCTATAAATGAAGCTCATTCCTTCATTATTTTCTTACTTAATTCATTGAACTCTAGAGAGAAAGTTATAGAGAGAAATAAGAAGAGAAGTGCGCTAACTTTCTTTTCCTTTATCCAGCTTTTTTTACGGTAAGGGATATTACTCTTTTGTATTCAAGAAGAGAACTTATGTTATTCCATTTATTTATTATTACATTGGAATAACTCTTTTGTATAATGTGAATACCCTATACTTGGTGACATTCTTCTATTATTACGTCTTTATTATTCCGTTGGAATATCACATGCTCATGCTTTTTTTAGGGACCTGGTTCCGTCTTTATTATTACGTCTTTATTATTACATTTGGAATATCACGTGCGTGTGTTTTACACCGGGGACTTCGGTAAAATCTTTATTATTCTGTATTTATTATTCTGTTGGAATAACCTGTCTATGCAAAGTACCGCATGCATGGTGATTTCTATTGTTATTCAATTCCTTATTATTCTCAGTTGGTTAAAATTTTGACTTCTATACTCCAGGAAATTAGTGAAATATCCTTGATATTTGCGCTTCATCCAGTATTTTTCATGGAAATATTCTTATGAGCATTCTTGAATTTTACTCTACAAAGCAATATCATGTTGACAATTTGGACATTATTAGTTCCTGAATAACTTAATTCTTGAACTTGTTTTATTGAATTCTTATATCATTGTCATCATCCTCATGTTTATATTTTTTTAAAGTCATCTGTGGCCTGTAGAGCATGGATGGACTTGGTATGATTATGACCAGGGATTATTCGGTGTAATCATGACCGTAATGTTATAAATGGTGTGGTAAAAGTCCTCATTGGCCCGTAGTGCATTGATGGATAGTTGTTGGCATGATCATGATCATTGATGAATACACAAATATCCTTGGCCCGTAGTGAATGGAATTTGTGGTCGTGACCCTAATGAATATCCTTGGCCGTAGTGCAGCGATGATGTGGATTATTTATTAAGCTGAGTCCCAGCGATAAAAGTAATGAAAAACCTTATAAAAACATAAAAGATAGTAGATTTTATTCTCTACTTGACTCTTTTAATGGATTGCTTGATCATTGCAGTTAAACTTGATGTCTATTGTATTTTATCGGTTTAACATTGTTGAAGGCTAATGATAATTTATTCTGCATTATCTTAGTCATAATATTTCTTGCTGGGCTAGTTGAGCTCACCCTTTCTTTCACTGTTCTCTTCAGGAAATGAGAATGCAGCTGGAACTAGTCGGGGGACGGAGTAATGGTCTGAGATGGTGTCTTAGTAGTTCTCACTATTCTATAAAATAGTGTGATAATAAATGTAATGAGGACATTTTCTGAGAGTGGATATTGTCTAGAAGACAATATTTGTATTAAAACCCACAGCTTGTATTTTGTCGTACTTTACACGACTGTTGTATAATTAAGTTGTATTTGAATTTTGTACCATGTATTTGGCGACTCAAGATGGGTGATGTATACCTATTTTGGCGGCGTCACATAAAGAATAATGTAATTATCGTTATTTGTAATTAAAGGAGCTATAAGGTTTTAGAACCTAGGAATTTAGCACTACAAAAAAATGGGGCTTCAGCAAGAACCGATTTTCGTTGCTAAAGGTGCCAAATTTCGTTGCAAAAGGGTTTTGGTAACGACTTTACTGTCGTTGCGTCTTTCATTGCACAATGAGCGTTGCTAATTGTTCCGCAATGAATGTTTTTTTTTGTTGCCAAAAATAATACATTTTGCAACGAAATTTGGCTTTCGTACAGAGACATCGATCCTTTAGCAACAAAATATATTGTTGCAGAATAATTAAAATTTTGTTGTTAAAACCCCATTTCGCTGCAAAAGCTCGCTAATTGGCAATGAAATGAACTTTTTTTTTGCAACGACCATGCATTTTCGATTTGCAATTGACACCATTTTGCAACGACATTTTTCGTTGCAGTGAATTATGAAAATTGATGCATAAGCTTGCTTTCATTGCGGAATGTAAACTTTTTAGCAACGATTTTCGCTGCTGATTATATTATTTGGCAACGAAATTATGCTGAATCAGCAACGAAAATGTTTGTTGCTGGTTATTTTTCAATAGCAACGAAAGTCGTCGATTAGCAACGACATTATATGTTGTCGTTTCTTTATATTTGCAAAGAAAGTTGATATGATTTGCAACGATAAAAAATGTTGCCTTTTATATTAGTATTAGCAACAATATCCTCTCCGTTATTAGGTTAAATTTTCGTTGCCAAATATTATATTTTTAATTCCATTAGCAACGATTTTTTTTTTGCTAAATGCATATGTGATGCCCCCAAAATAGGTCCAATCCATCCAACCTATTCTGAGTCGCCAAATACATGGTACGAGAAAATAACTACAACTTTATTATTACAATTGTCGTAATGCAAAATACAACAACACATATATTGTGAGTTTTAATACCAACTGTGACTCATGTCCCAACTATGGACAAAGACCTCACGTTGATACCTACATATAAAGGTACAATCTAGAATCTGCATTTTAGAAATTAAAATCTTTGGAAAGTGCTCAAGGAAACCTTCGTACATAGGAGGCCATGAATCTAAGTTATGATAGATATCATATGTCCAAGAGAATTATCCTTGGTTGATCCAATAGACCCCAAAGAAAACGAGAAGGTTACTATCATGTTCCTTCCAATGGTGATTCTTCTCTCGACATATAACTATCTCCACCGGTCTGCGATTGAACATTATGTTTCAACCCAACTCCAAGATCATATAGGTAGTGCTCGTAGATATACTCAGCAAGTGGATGTGCACAACCCTATCTTATGATAACACGAGATTATATGTCATTAGACATCTTGTATGATAGTGGCAAAACACCCTTCCAAAGTTGGGTTCACCTCACCCTATTGTTGTTCCCCAAAATCAATTATTAAGTGACGTATAATATACGACACACACATCTTAGGTCCTCAAAACAATTATATATTGTATATCATGCCGTTTTATAATGTGTTGATAAACTTTGATAATCTCGGACCACAACACTATTCCCCTGTTATCCCCGCTCGACCCAGCTACACTTTTATTACCTGAAAAGAATTGTGAAGCAAAAGGGGTGAGCACAACTAGCCCAGTAAAGAATATCATAACTAAAGATAATTAAATTATCAATAGCCTTCATAAGTAATAAATCAGAGATTTAGAACATATGGTAGATGATACAACTTTTCAACCATAGTTGCAGCGGAATGAACAATCCATTAGAAGAGTCAAATAGACCATAAAGTCTATTATCTTCTCCATGTTAAAAGTCCACCAACAATGCTTTAACCCTGTAACATTAATTAATAGATCATGTTCACAGTCATATGAATAATTCATAATCATATTTGTAATTCTAAATTCCTCTTCTCATCCAGGACGAAGATAATTTTCATCACATATCTTTACCTGAAACATCAAAGATCATGGTTATACCAAATCACAGTTCTTGTTCATAATCATACTAATAAATTCATCTTTGCACTACGGGACAAAGATATTCATCAACAGTTCATCTTTGCACTACAAGCCAAAGATATTCAACAATAGGATATCTTTGCACTACGGGCCAAAGATATTCAACAACAGGTCATCTTTGCACTTACATGCCAAAGATATTCATATCTCAAAGAAATATACAATCATTTCAGAATTTATATAAACCATAATTATAATCATGTTGATCAATTCACCTTTGCACTTAAGCTAAAAATATTCAATTGTAAATCCAATGGTCATGATCATACCAGTCAACAATTCATCTTTGCACTACTGGCCAAAGAGAACCCATAGTCATGATCATACCAATAATCTACCCATCTTTACACTTAAGTCAAAGAGAAATTTCATCACCAAAATTATAAAAATGTTATATATGATAATATATAAAAACAATATGATCAACAACTGCATTTAATTTCAAGAGTAAGATTCATAAATCAACGATTTCATAACACCTTAATCCAAATGTTATAAATCACTTAATAATCTTATAATCTAATATTATTAATATTACCACAATATTTTAATCATTTCTTAAACTTATAAATAATTTATTTTAATTGTTTACACTTTACTAATTAATGCATTTAATCATACTAAAATGCCAAACTCATAAGGTTTTATCACCAATAACCAACAACCTCATCAAAAATCTGCATATACCATATATAGGATTCCCAAGCAATAAAATCCTATTTTCCAATTTTGTTACTTCACATAACATATTTAATTCATTTACTCATAACTAGAACATTTTCATGAAAAACACCAAATCAGTACAAACAAATTTTCTTTTATGGGATTTAGCATAACATAGTCCCATATTGAACATATATTTTTCTCGGAATTTTTAAAATTCATTTACTATTTTTCATATGGCCAAAACTGCCGAATATTTAGACATTTTTCATAAATTGTACTTGTATCCAAAAATTCCAAAATTTATAGGATATACTAATGTTATATAGATGTACTCCCAATAAAAATTTCATCAATTTTGGAGTTAACCACAAGGAGTTATAAGGGTTTACTTTTAAAATAGTATTTTCTCATAAAATCTATAACTCCTAATATATACATCCAAAAATCGCCATTTTTGGACAAAATCAAGGAAACTCATCAAATTATCATTTCAGATTTTTCCAGAATTTTTGAAGGTTTAGAAAAATTTTGAAACTGAAAAACATAACAACCCTTAAAATCCTTTACAATCCCTTACCTCGAAAGAGCAGTATTTCTGACTGGAATGTAAAGCCGAAGGAACCTTGTACTGAATAGACACTCTCAAAGTATCTAAATACTCACAAAATATGCTTGATAATATAGAGAGAGAAAGAGAGAAATCTTATGTTTCTGGTGTGATTTTCAATTCTAACTTAGCCCTCTTTTTATAGGAAAATGTTAGCACGCCGTAGCAGACTTGACCTGCTACCTGATGGCTTTACCTGCTACTATTGCCACCCACCACATTTGAATTAGAATTTCAGCACATTTCTTCACCAACCATAGGTGGGGCCGACGCATTCTAGAATTATCCACCAAAATGATAAATTTCCAAACTTCAACAATTTCTGAACCAGTCACCTCTTAAAATTCATAACAAATCATTCGTTCGTTTTTAATGATTCAAAATTTGTGGACATATACTCAACTTATATATGTATAACATATCCAAAAATCACAACGATCCAACGGTCGGATTAAAAATTATAACTCACGTAATATATCACAAGAACACTGGTTTGATTTTTAATACCTCCTTTCCGACAAAATACTGATAAAACACCTCAACATTAATTCCTTCATTTATAACCACATAAATAAATCCATCATTTATATCCGCATCAAATAAATATTTCCTTATTATATAAATCAATAATTAATTATTCATAAATAATATTACAGAATCACAATTATGATAACCAGGTCGTTCCCAGGAAAGTGGGGTCTTTCCGATAAGGATTTCTCCTTACTACCGCGCAATTAGGTGACCAAACCTCTCCTTGACAGAACTTTCTAGACATTGCCAATAATGCTATCTAATAATATTATTCAAATAATATGAATTATTGATCTGATAATGGAAAATACCGTGTCGTGACATTTATTGAAACAACAATAATATAAAATATCAACGCAGCAATTATTGAATTAATAAAATAAAATATTGAACAGTAATTACTATAACAATTATTTAGTAGTGCCTTCTTACGTAAGAATCTATAATTCAAAAATACATGTAATACCGTAAAGCACGCTGCAACCACGCAGACATCGTATTTTAACCACCGGTATTCCAACAAAGGTGTTAATCGGTAACTACTACGTTGTTATTTATAAAAACTCAAACTTGTCGCTTTTCTTCATCCGCAACAGTTTATTCTCATTATGGGGACTACAAATGATTGCGCCATCGCATTTAATATTCTCGACAACAAGAATATTCCACGACCAAATGAATATTCCCGACGTAAATGAGTATTTTATAACCATCATGTATTTTGAAAATTTTACATATATCACCCTTAACTTTAAACTTTTATCAATTTAACCATTTCTTGAATAATAATTATAAGAAAAATTGAATATTTTATTTCATAAAACCGGTCTTACAATCTCCCCTCCTTATGAAATTTCATTCCCCAAAATTTACGCACTGGTATTTCAAAGAGTT
The DNA here is from genome assembly GCA_020205615.1 of Panax quinquefolius. Lineage (NCBI taxonomy): Eukaryota > Viridiplantae > Streptophyta > Magnoliopsida > Apiales > Araliaceae > Panax > Panax quinquefolius. Next base: position 79,682,620 of record CM035155.1, read on the forward strand.
GAGAATACCTTGCTTTCATTTTCGATTCCATCCTCCCCATCCTCATGATTTCTCCATTGCTCATCTCCTCGTATTTGAGATATCATTCTAGAATACAACTTCAAAACAAAGGTTAATTGACATATCACAATTTGTCAATATTAAGTATGAAAATAAATTTTAGGTAGGACACACACTAGCGAAGGATATTACTCGCTTTGACGCCCCAAAATAGGTCCAATCCATCCAACCTATTCTCGAGTCGCCAAATACATGGTATGTAAAACAACTACAACTTTATTACTACAATTGTCGTGCAAAATACAACAACACATATACTGTGAGTTTTAATACCAACTGTGACTCATGTCCCAACTATGGACAACACCTCACAGTGATACCTTATATAAAGGTACAATCTAGAACTGTTTTAGAAATTAAAATCTTTGGGAAGTGCTCAAGGAAACCTTCGTACATAGGAGGCCATGAATCTAAGTTATGATAGATATCATATGTCCAGAGAATTATCCTTGGTTGATCCAATAGACCCCAAAGAAAAATGAGAAGGTTACTATCATGTTCCTTCCAATGGTGAGTCTTCTCTTGACATATAACTATCTCCACCGTCTGCGATTGAACATTATGTTTCAACCCAACTCCAAGATCATATAGGTAGTGCTCGTAGATATACTCAGCAAGTGGATGTGCACAACCCTTTCTTATGATAACACGAGATTGTATGTCATTAGACATCTTGTATGATAGTGGCAAAACACACCTTCCAAAGTTGGGTTCACCTCACCCTATTGTTGTTCACCAAAATCAATTATTAAGTGACGATAATATACATACACACACATCTTAGGTCCTCAATACAATTATATATTGTATGTCATGCCGCTTTTATAATGTGTTGAGAAACTTTGATAATCTCGGACCACCACACTATTCCCTCTGTTATCCCCGCTCAACCCGTACTACACTTTTATTTACCGAAAGGAATTGTGAAGCAAAAGGGTGAGCACAACTAGCCCAAGAAAGAATATCATAACTAAAGATAATTAAATTATCAATAGCCTTCATAAAGAATAAATCGAGATTTAGAACATATGGTAGATGATAAAACTTTTCAACCATAGTAGTTAAATGAACGAGCAATCCATTAGAAGAGTCAAATAGACCATAAAGTCTATTATCTTCTCCATGTTAAAAGTCCACCAACAATGTTTTAACCTGTAACATTAATCAACAGATCATGTTCACACAATCATGTGAATAACTCATAATCATATTTGTAATTCTAAATTTCTCTTCTCATCCAAGACTAAGATAATTTTCATCACATGTCTTTACCGAAACATCAAAGATCATGGTTATACCAAATCACGCCTCTTGTTCATAATCATACTAATAAATTCATCTTTGCACTAACAAAGATATTCATCAACAGCCTCATCTTTGCACTACAAGCCAAAGATATTCATCAATAGGACATCTTTGCACTACGGGCCAAAGATATTCAACAACAGGTCATCTTTGCACTTACAGGCCAAAGATATTCATATCTCAAAGAAATATACAATCATTTCAGAATTTATATAAACCATAATTATAATCATGTTGATCAATTCACCTTTGCACTTAATCTAAAAATATTCAATTATAAATCCAATGGTCATGATCATACCAGTCAACAATTCATCTTTGCACTACTGGCCAAAGAGAACCCATAGTCATGATCATACCAATAATCTACCCATCTTTACACTTAAGTCAAAGAGAAATTTCATCACCGAGATTATAAAATGTTATATATGATAATATATAAAAAAACAATATGATCAACAATTTGCATTTAATTTCAAGAGTAAGATTCATAAATCAATGATTTCATAACACCTTAATCCAAATGTTATAAATCACTTAATAATCTTATAATCTAATATTATTAATATTACCACAATATTTTAATCATTTCTTAAACTTATAAACAATTTATTTTAATTGTTTACACTTTACTAATTAATGCATTTAATCATACTAAAATGCCAAACTCATAAGATTTTATCACCAATAACCAACAACCTCATCAAAAAAATCAGATATACCATATATAGGATTCCCAAGCCATAAAATCCTATTTTCCAATTTTGTTACTTCACATAACATATTTAATTCATTTACTCATAACTAGAACATTTTCATGAAAAACACCAAATCAAGACAAAACAAATTTTCTTTTATGGGATTTAGCGTAACATAGTCCCATATTGAATATATATTTTTCGGAATTTTTAAAATTCATTTACTATTTTTCATATGGCCAAAATCGCCTTAATATTTAGACATTTATCATAAATTGTACTTTTATCCAAAAATTCCAAAATTTATAGGATATACTAATGTTATATAGATGTACTCCCAATAAAAATTTCATCAATTTTGAGTTAACCACAAGGAGTTATAAGGGTTTACTTTTAAAATAGTCTTTTTCTCATAAAATCCATAACTCCTAATCTATACATCCAAAAATCGCCATTTTTGGACACAATCAATAAAACTCATCAAATTATCATTTCAAATTTTTCCAGAAATTTTGAAGGTCGGAAAATTACAAAACATGAAAAACATAACAACCCTTAAAATCCTTTACAATCCTCTTACCTCGAAAAAGAGCAGAAAGATTTTGGAATGAATGTAAAGTCAAGGAACCTTGTCTTGAATAGCAACTCTCAAAGTATCTAAATACTCACAAAATATGCTTGATAATATAGAGAGAGAGAGAAAGCTTATGTTTTTCGTGTGATTTTCAATTCTAACTTAGCCCTCTATTTATAGGAAAATGTTAAGACGTCAGAAAGGCAGACTTGACCGCTACCGATGGATGGCTTTTACTCGCTACTATTGCCACCCACCACATTTGAATTAGAATTTCAGCACATTTCTTCACCAACCATAGGTGGGGCCCATGCATTCTAGAATTTTCCACCAAAATGATAAATTTCCAAACTTCAACAATTTCAACCTACCACCTCTTAAAATTCATAACAAATCATACGCTCATTTTTAATGGTTCAAAATTTGTGGACATATACTCAACTTATATATGTATAACATATCCAAAAATCACAACGATCCAACGGTTGGATTAAAATTATAACTCACGTAATATATCACAAGAACACTGGTTTGATTTTTAATACCTCCTTTCCGGAAAAAAATACCGATAAAACACCTCAACATTAATTCCTTCATTTATAACCACATAAATAAATCCATCATTTATATCCAAGATCAAATAAATATTTTCTTATCATATAAATCAATAATTAATTATTCACAAATAATATTACGTAATCACAATTATGATAACGTGTCGTCCCCAGAAAGAGGGGCTTTCCGATAAGGATTTCTCCTTACGGGCGCGCAATTAGGTGACCAAACCTCTCCTGATGTAACTTTCTAGACATTGCCAATAATGCTATCTAATAATATTATTCAAATAATATGAATTATTGATCCGATAATGGAAAATATCGTGTCGTGACAATTATTGAAACAACAATAATATAAAATATCAACGCAAACAATTATTGAATCAATAAAATAAAATATTGAACAAGAATTACTATAACAATTATCGAGTAGTGCTTCTTTCACGTAAGAATCAATAATTCAAAAATAGTGTGCAATACCGCAGCTATCGTGCAACCACGCATAGACATCGTATTTTAACCACCAGGTATTCCAATAGTGTTAACGGTAACTACTACGTTGTTATTTATAAAAACTCAAACTTGTCGTTTTCTTCATCCGACAGTTATTCTGTTATGGGGCCCACAAATGATTGCGCAATCGTATGAATATTCCCCGACAACAAGAATATTCCACGACCAAATGAATATTCTCCGACAGAAATGAGTATTTTATAACCACTTGCGTATTTTGAAAATTTTACATATATCACCCTTAACTTTAAACTTTTATCAATTTAACCATTTACTGAATAATAATTATAAGAAAAATTGAATACTTTTATTTCATAAAATTCGGGGTCTTACAATCTCCCCTCCTTATGAAATTTCGTCCCCAAAATTTACGTACCTGGTATTTCAAAGAGTTGAGAATACCTTGCTTTCATTTCAGATTCCATCTTTCCTGTCCTCATGATTTCTCCATTGCTCATCTCCTGTATTTCAGATATCATTCTAGAATACAGCTTCAAAACAAAGGTTAATTGACATATCACAATTTGTCAACTTAAGTAAGAAAATTCAGCTTAGGTAGGACACACACTAGCGAAGGATATTACTCGTCTCTCCCTTCCTAGTTCTAATCCCGGATCTCCGCCAGAGATCATATCCCTAAGCTCGATATTAAATTGTGTGACGCCCCCCAAAATAGGTCCAATCCATCCAACCTATTCTGAGTCGCCAAATACATGGTACATAAAACAACTACAACTTTATTACTACAATTGTCGTGCAAAATACAACAACACATATACTGTGAGTTTTAATACCAACTGTGACTCATGTCCCAACTATGGACAACACCTCACAGTGATACCTTACATAAAGGTACAATCTAGAACTATTTTAGAAATTAAAATCTTTGGGAAGTGCTCAAGGAAACCTTCGTACATAGGAGGCCATGAATCTAAGTTATGATAGATATCATATGTCCAGAGAATTATCCTTGGTTGATCCAATAGACCCCAAAGAAAAATGAGAAGGTTACTATCATGTTCCTTCCAATGGTGAGTCTTCTCTTCGACATATAACTATCTCCACCGCTCTCTGCGATTGAACATTATGTTTTCAACCCAACTCCAAGATCATATAGGTAGTGCTCAGAGATATACTCAGCAAGTGGATGTGCACAACCCTTTCTTATGATAACACGAGATTGTATGTCATTAGACATCTTGTATGATAGTGGCAAAACACACCTTCCAAAGTGGGTTCACCTCACCCTATTGTTGTTCACCAAAATCAATTATTAAGTGACGATATAATATATTTACACACACATCTTAGGTCCTCAATACAATTATATATTGTATGTCATGCCGCTTTTATAATGTGTTGAGAAACTTTGATAATCTTGGACCACCACACTATTCCCTCGTTATCCCCTTTCGACCCAAATTTACACTTTTATTACCGAAAGGAATTGTGAAGCAAAAGGGGTGAGCACAACTAGCCCAAGAAAAAGAATATCATAACTAAAGATAATTAAATTATCAATAGCCTTCATCAAGAATAAATCGAGATTTAGAACATATGGTAGATGATAAAACTTTTCAACCATAGTTAATGAACGAGAAATCCATTAGAAGAGTCAAATAGACCATAAAGTCTATTATCTTCTCCATGTTAAAAGTCCACCAACAATGTATGAACCATGTAACATTAATCAACAGATCTTGTTCACAGTCATGTGAATAACTCATAATCATATTTGTAATTCTAAATTCCTCTTCTCATCCAGGATGAAGATAGTTTTCATCACATGTCTTTACCTGAAACATCAAAGATCATGGTTATACCAAATCACAGTTCTGTTCATAATCATACTAATAAAATTCATCTTTGCACTACGGGCCAAAGATATTCATCAACAGATTCATCTTTGCACTACATGCCAAAGATATTCAACAAAATTCATTGCACAACAGCCAAAGATATTCATCAATTGTCATCTTGCACTACGGGCCAAAGATATTCAACAACAGTCATCTTTTGCACTTAAAGCCAAAGATATTCATATCTCAAAGAAATATACAATCATTTCATAATTTATATAAACCATAATTATAATCATGTTGATCAATTCACCTTTGCACTTAAGCTAAAAATATTCAATTGTAAATCCAATGGTCATGATCATACCAGTCAACAATTCATCTTTGCACTACTGGCCAAAGAGAACCCATAGTCACGATCATACCAATAATCTACCCATCTTTACACTTAAGTCAAAGAGAAATTTCATCACCGAGATTATAAAAATGTTATATATGATAATATATAAAAACAATATGATCAACAACTGCATTTAATTTCAAGAGTAAGATTCATAAATCAATGATTTCATAACACCTTAATCCAAATGTTATAAATTAATAATCTCATAATCTAATATTATTAATATTACCACAATATTTTAATCATTTCTTAAACTTATAAACAATTTATTTTAATTGTTTACACTTTACTAATTAATGCATTTAATCATACTAAAATGCCAAACTCATAAGATTTTATCACCAATAACCAAAAACCTCATCAAAAATCAAGATATACCATATATAGGATTCCCAAGCCATAAAATCCTATTTTCCAATTTTGTTACTTCACATAACATATTTAATTCATTTACTCATAACTAGAACATTTTCATGAAAATACCAAATCAAGACAAACAAATTTTCTTTTATGGGATTTAGCGTAACATAGTCCCATATTGAATATATATTTTTCTCGGAATTTTTAAAATTCATTTACTATTTTTCATATATGGGCCAAAATCATTTAATATTTAGACATTTATCATAAATTGTACTTTTATCCAAAAATTCCAAAATTTATAGGATATACTAATGTTATATAGATGTACTCCCAATAAAAATTTCATCAATTTTGGAGTTAACCACAAGGAGTTATAAGGGTTTACTTTTAAAATAGTCTTTTCTCATAAAATCCATAACTCCTAATCTATACATCCAAAAATCGCCATTTTTTTGGACACAATCAATAAAACTCATCAAATTATCATTTCAAATTTTTCCAGAATTTTGAAGGTTGGAAAATTTTTAAAACATGAAAAACATAACAACCCTTAAAATCCCTTACAATCCCTTACCTCGAAAGAGCAGTATTTCTGACCTAATGTAAAGTCAAGGAACCTTGTACTGAATAGCAACTCTCAAAGTATCTAAATACTCACAAAATATGCTTGATAATATAGAGAGAGAAAGAGAGAAAGCTTATGTTTCTGGTGTGATTTTCAATTCTAACTTAGCCTCTATTTATAGGAAAATGTTAAGACGTAGCAAAAGCAGACTTGACCGCCACCGATGGCTTTTACTCGCTACTATTCACACCCACCACATTTGAATTAGAATTTTCAGCACATTTCTTCACCAACCATAGGTGGGGCCCACACATTCTAGAATTTTCCACCAAAATGATAAATTCCCAAACTTCAACAATTTTTGAACCAAACCACCTCTTAAAATTCATAACAAATCATACGCTCATTTTTAATGATTCAAAATTTGTGGACATATACTCAACTTATATATGTATAACATATCCAAAAATCACAACGATCCAATCTGGGTCGGATTAAAATTATAACTCACGTAATATATCACAAGAACACCGGTTTGATTTTTAATACCTCCTTTTCGAAAAAAAATACCGATAAAACACCTCAACATTAATTCCTTCATTTATAACCACATAAATAAATCCATCATTTAAATCCGCATCAAATAAATATTTCCTTATCATATAAATCAATAATTAATTATTCACAAATAATATTACAGAATCACAATTATGACAACCAGGCAGTTCCCAAGAAAGAGGGGGCTTTCCGATAAGGATTTCTCCTCATCGGCGCAATTAGGTGACCAAACCTCTCCTCGATAGTAACTTTCTAGACATTGCCAATAATGCTATCTAATAATATTATTCAAATAATATGAATTATTGATCCGATAATGGAAAATACGTATGTCGTGACAATTATTGAAACAACAATAATATAAAATATCAACGCAAACAATTATTGAATCAATAAAATAAAATATTGAACAATAATTATCGTAATAATTATCGAGTAGTGCCTTTTCACGTAAGAATCAATAATTCAAAAATAATGTGCAATACCGGTGCTAGCATCAATGCAACCACGCGTACATCGTATTTTAACCACCGTATTCCAAAAGTTGTTAATTCAGAATTACTACGCCGTTATTTATAAAAACTCAAACTTTCATTTTTTTCTTCATCCGACGCTTATTCTATTATGGGGCCCATAAATGATTGCTACTATCGCATTTAATATTCCAAACAACAAGAATATTCCACCACCAAACGAATATTCCCCACGTAAATGAGTATTTTATAACCACCACTGCGTATTTTGAAAATTTTACATATATCACCCTTAACTTTAAACTTTTATCAATTTAACCATTTACTGAATAATAATTATAAGAAAAATTGAATACTTTTATTTCATAAAATTCGGGGTCTTACAATCTCCCCTCCTTATGAAATTTCGTCCCCGAAATTTACGTACCCGGTATTTCAAAGAGTTGAGAATACCTTGCTTTCATTTCAGATTCCATCTTCCCTATCCTCATGATTTCTCCATTGCTCATCTCCTGTATTTCAGATATCATTCTAGAATACAGCTTCAAAACAAAGGTTAATTGACATATCACAATTTGTCAACTTAAGTAAGAAAATTCAGCTTAGGTAGGACACACACTAGCGAAGGATATTACTCATCTCTCCTTCCTAGTTCTAATCCCGGATCTCCGCCAGAGATCATATCCCTAAGCTCGATACTAAATGTGACGCCCCAAAATAGGTCCAATCCATCCAACCTATTTCGAGTCGCCAAATACATGGTACGTAAAATAACTACAACTTTATTACTACAATTGTCGTCGCAAAATACAACAACACATATACTGTGAGTTTTAATACCAACTGTGACTCATGTCCCAACTATGGACAACACCTCACAATGATACCTTACATAAAGGTACAATCTAGAACTGTTTTAGAAATTAAAATCTTTGGGAAGTGCTCAAGGAAACCTTCATACATAGGAGGCCATGAATCTAAGTTATGATAGATATCATATGTCCAGAGAATTATCCTTGGTTGATCCAATAGACCCCAAAGAAAAACGAGAAGGTTACTATCATGTTCCTTCCAATGGTGAGTCTTCTCTTGACATATAACTATCTCCACCGTCTGCGATTGAACATTATGTTTCAACCCAACTCCAAGATCATATAGGTAGTGCTCGTAGATATACTCAGCAAGTGGATGTGCACAACCCTTTCTTATGATAACACGAGATTGTATGTCATTAGACATCTTGTATGATAGTGGCAAAACACCCTTCCAAAGTTGGGTTCACCTCACCCTATTGTTGTTCACCAAAATCAATTATTAAGTGACGATAATATATACACACACACATCTTAGGTCCTCAATACAATTATATATTGTATGTCATGCCGCTTTTATAATGTGTTGAGAAACTTTGATAATCTCGACCACCACACTATATCCCTCGTTATCCCCCGTCAACCCCAAATTACACTTTTATTATTACCGAAAGGAATTGTGAAGCAAAAAGGGTGAGCACAACTAACCTTCAAAGAAAGAATATCATAACTAAAGATAATTAAATTATCAATAGCCTTCATCAAGAATAAATCGAGATTTAGAACATATGGTAGATGATAAAACTTTTCAACCATAGTTGCGTAACGGAACGAGCAATCCATTAGAAGAGTCAAATAGACCATAAAGTCTATTATCTTCTCCATGTTAAAAGTCCACCAACAATGCTTTAACCCTGTAACATTAATCAACAGATCATGTTCACAGTCATGTGAATAACTCATAATCATATTTGTAATTCTAAATTCTCTTCTCATCCGGAGATTAAGATAATTTTCATCACATGTCTTTACCGAAACATCAAAGATCATGGTTATACCAAATCACGCCTCTGCTCATAATCATACTAATAAATTCATCTTTGCACTACGGGCCAAAGATATTCATCAACAGATTCATCTTTGCACTACGTGCCAAAGATATTCAACAACAGGACATCTTTGCACTACGGGCCAAAGATATTTCAACAAATGTCATCTTTCACTTAGCCAAAGCCAAAAGATATTTACGTCATCTTTGCACTACAGGCCAAAGATATTCATATCTCAAAGAAATATACAATCATTTCGTAATTTATATAAACCATAATTATAATCATGTTGATCAATTCACCTTTGCACTTAAGCTAAAAATATTCAATTGTAAATCCAATGGTCATGATCATACTACCAACAATTCATCTTTTGCACCATCGCCAAAGAGAACCCATAGTCACGATCATACCAATAATCTACCCATCTTTACACTTAAGTCAAAGAGAAATTTCATCACCGAGATTATAAAAATGTTATATATGATAATATATAAAAACAATATGATCAACAACTGCATTTAATTTCAAGAGTAAGATTCATAAATCAATGATTTCATAACACCTTAATCCAAATGTTATAAATCACTTAATAATCTCATAATCTAATATTATTAATATTACCACAATATTTTAATCATTTCTTAAACTTATAAACAATTTATTTTAATTGTTTACACTTTACTAATTAATGCATTTAATCATACTAAAATGCCAAACTCATAAGATTTCATCACCAATAACCAAAACCTCATCAAAAAAAATCAGATATACCATATATAGGATTCCCAAGCCATAAAATCTATTTTCCAATTTTGTTACTTCACATAACATATTTAATTCATTTACTCATAACTAGATCATTTTCATGAAAAATACCAAATCAAGACAAAAAAATTTTCTTTTATGGGATTTAGAGTAATATAGTCCCATATTGAACATATATTTTTTCTCGAAATTTTAAAATTCATTTACTATTTTTCATATGGCCAAAATCGCTTAATATTTAGACATTTATCATAAATTGTACTTTTATCCAAAAATTCCAAAATTTATAGGATATACTAATGTTATATAGATGTACTCCCAATAAAAATTTCATCAATTTTGGAGTTAACCACAAGGAGTTATAAGGGTTTACTTTTAAAATAGTCTTTTCTCATCAAATCCATAACTCCTAATCTATACATCCAAAAATCGCCATTTTTGGACACAATCAATAAAACTCATCAAATTATCATTTCAAATTTTTCCAGAATTTTTGAAGGTCGGAAAAATTACGAAACATGAAAAACATAACAACCCTTAAAATCCCTTTACAATCCTTTACCTCGAAAAAAAGCGAGATTTCGACCGAAATGTAAAGTCAAGGAAACTCTTAATAGCAACTCTCAAAGTATCTAAATACTCACAAAATATGCTTGATAATATAGAGAGAGAAGAGAGAAAGCTTATGTTTACGGTGTGATTTTCAATTCTAACTTAGCCCTCTATTTATTTAGGAAAATGTTAGCACGTCAGAAAGCAGACTCGACCGCTGCTACCGATGGCTTTTACCGCTACTATTGCCACCCACCACATTTGAATTAGAATTTTAGCACATTTCTTCACCAACCATAGGTGGGGCCCACACATTCTAGAATTTTCCACCAAAATGATAAATTCCCAAACTTCAAACAATTTCTCAACCAACCACCTCTTAAAATTCATAACAAATCATACGCTCATTTTTAATTTTAATGGTTCAAAATTTGTGGACATATACTCAACTTATATATGTATAACATATCCAAAAATCACAACGATCCAACTATTCGGATTAAAAATTATAACTCACGTAATATATCACAAGAACACCGGTTTGATTTTTAATACCTCCTTTCCGACAAAAAATATCGATAAAACACCTCAACATTAATTCCTTCATTTATAACCACATAAATAAATCCATCATTTATATCGCATCAAATAAATATTTCCTTATCATATAAATCAATAATTAATTATTCACAAATAATATTATGTAATCACAATTATGACAACCAGTAGTGCTCCCTAAGAAAGAGGGGCTTTTCGATAAGGATTTCTCCTCATCAAGCGCGCGCAATTAGGTGACCAAACCTCTCCTCGATGTAACTTTCTAGACATTGCCAATAATGCTATCTAATAATATTATTCAAATAATATGAATTATTGATCCGATAATGGAAAATATCGTGTCGTGACAATTATTGAAACAACAATAATATAAAATATCAACGCAAACAATTATTGAATCAATAAAATAAAATATTGAACAAGAATTATCGTAATAATTATCGAGTAAAGTGCCTTCTTTACGTAAGAATCAATAATTCAAAAAAATTGTGTGCAATACGTGTGCTACTCTTGTGCAACCACGCGTAGACATCGTATTTTAACCACCGTGTATTCCAACAAAGTTGTTAATCGAGTAATAACTACGCCGTTATTTATAAAAACTCAAACTTGTCATTTTCTTCATCCGACAGCTTATTCTATTATGGGGCCCACAAATGATTTGCGCCATCGCATTTAATATTCCCCGACAACAAGAATATTCCACCACCAAACGAATATTCCTACGTAAATGAGTATTTTATAACCACTTCATGTATTTTGAAAATTTTATATATATCACCTTTAACTTTAAAACTTTTATCAATTTAACCATTTACCTTGAATAATAATTATAAGAAAAATTGAATACTTTTATTTCATAAAATTCGGGGTCTTACAATAGAATACAACTTCAAAACAAAGGTTAATTGACATATCACAATTTGTCAACTTAAGTATGAAAATAAACTTAGGTAGGACACACACTAGCGAAGGATATTACTCGTCTCTCCCTTCCTAGTTCTAATCCCGGATCTCCGCCAGAGATCATATCCCTAAGCTCGATATTAAAATGATGACGCCCCCAAAATAGGTCCAATCCATCCAACCTATTCTGAGTCGCCAAATACATGGTACAGAAAACAACTACAACTTTATTACTACAATTGTCGTGCAAAATACAACAACACATATATTGTGAGTTTTAATACCAACTGTGACTCATGTCCCAACTATGGACAACACCTCACAGTGATACCTTACATAAAGGTACAATCTAGAACTATTTTAGAAATTAAAATCTTTGGGAAGTGCTCAAGGAAACCTTCGTACATAGGAGGCCATGAATCTAAGTTATGATAGATATCATATGTCCAGAGAATTATCCTTGGTTGATCCAATAGACCCCAAAGAAAAACGAGAAGATTACTATCATGTTCCTTCCAATGGTGAGTCTTCTCTTGACATATAACTATCTCCACCGCGTGCGTGATTGAACATTATGTTTCAACCAAACTCCAAGATCATATACGTAGTGCTCGTAGATATACTCAGCAAGTGGATGTGCACAACCCTTTCTTATGATAACACGAGATTGTATGTCATTAGACATCTTGTATGATAGTGGCAAAACACCCTTCCAAAGTTGGGTTCACCTCACCCTATTGTTGTTCACCAAAATCAATTATTAAGTGACGTATAATATACAACACACACATCTTAGGTCCTCAATACAATTATATATTGTATGTCATGCCGTTTTATAATGTGTTGAGAAACTTTGATAATCTCGGACCACCACACTATTCCCTGTTATCCCCGCTCGACCCAGCTACACTTTTATTACCTGAAAGGAATTGTGAAGCAAAAGGGGTGAGCACAACTAGCCCAGTAAAGAATATCATAACTAAAGATAATTAAATTATCAATAGCCTTCATCAGTAATAAATCAGAGATTTAGAACATATGGTAGATGATAAAACTTTTCAACCATAGTTGCAAGCGGAACGAGCAATCCATTAGAAGAGTCAAATAGTATATAAAGTCTATTATCTTCTCCATGTTAAAAGTCCACCAACAATGTTTTAACCCCGTAACATTAATCAACAAATCCTCATTCACAATCATGTGAATAACTCATAATCATATTTGTAATTCTAAATTTCTCTTCTCATCCAGGGCGAAGATAATTTTTCATCACATGTCTTTACCGAAACATCAAAGATCATGGTTATACCAAATCACGATTCTGCTCATAATCATACTAATAAATTCATCTTTGCACTACGGCCAAAGATATTCATCAACGATTTCATCTTTTGCACTACGTGCCAAAGATATTCAACAACAGGACATCTTTGCACTACGGGCCAAAGATATATTCAACAACAGTCATCATTTGCACTTACAAAGATATTTCAAGCCAAAGATATTCATATCTCAAAGAAATATACAATCATTTCAGAATTTATATAAACCATAATTATAATCATGTTGATCAATTCACCTTTGAACTTAAGCTAAAAAATATTCAATTGTAAATTCAATGGTCATGATCATACCAAATCAACAATTCATCTTTTTGCACCATGGCCAAAGAGAAACCATAGTCACGATCATACCAATAATCTACCCATCTTTACACTTAAGTCAAAGAGAAATTTCATCACTTAGATTATAAAAATGTTATATATGATAATATATAAAAACAATATGATCAACAAACGCATTTAATTTCAAGAGTAAGATTCATAAATCAATGATTTCATAACACCTTAATCCAAATGTTATAAATCACTTAATAATCTCATAATCTAATATTATTAATATTACCACAATATTTTAATCATTTCTTAAACTTATAAATAATTTATTTTAATTGTTTACACTTTACTAATTAATGCATTTAATCATACTAAAATGCCAAACTCATAAGGATTTCATCACCAATAACCAAAAACCTCATCAAAAATCAGATATACCATATATAGGATTCTCAAGCCATAAAATCTTATTTTCCAATTTTGTTACTTCACATAACATATTTAATTCATTTACTCATAACTAGTCCATTTTCATGAAAAATACCAAATCGGTACAAACAAATTTTCTTTTATGGGATTTAGCGTAACATAGTCCCATATTGAATATATATTTTTCTCGAATTTTTAAAATTCATTTACTATTTTTCATATGGCCAAAACTGCCGAATATTTAGATATTTATCATAAATTGTACTTTTATCCAAAAATTCCAAAATTTATAGGATATACTAATGTTATATAGATGTACTCCCAATAAAAATTTCATCAATTTTGGAGTTAACCACAAGGAGTTATAAGGGTTTACTTTTAAAATAGTCTTTTCTCATAAAATCCATAACTCCTAATATATACATCCAAAAATCGCCATTTTTGGACACAATCAATAAAACTCATCAAATTATCATTTCAGATTTTTCCAGAATTTTTGAAGGTTTAGAAAAATTTTGAAACTGAAAAACATAACAACCCTTAAAATCCTTTACAATCTTTACCTCGAAAAGAAAAAGATTTCCGACCGAATATGGAATGTAAAAGTCAAGGAACCTTGTCTTGAATAGCAACTCTCAAAGTATCTAAATACTCACAAAATATGCTTGATAATATATAGAGAGAGAAAAGAGAAAGCTTATGTTTCTAGTGTGATTTTCAATTCTAACTTAGCCCTCTATTTATAGGAAAATGTTATTACATCAAGCAGATTTCGACCGCTACACCGATGGCTTTTTACCGCTACTATGCCACCCACCACATTTGAATTAGAATTTTAGCACATTTCTTCACCAACCATAGGTGGGGCCCACGCATTCTAGAATTTTCCACCAAAATGATAAATTCCCAAACTTCAACAATTTCTGAACCAGTCACCTCTTAAAATTCATAACAAATCATACGTTCGTTTTTAACGATTCAAAATTTGTGGACATATACTCAACTTATATATGTATAACATATCCAAAAATCACAACGATCCAACGGTCGGATTAAAAATTATAACTCACGTAATATATCACAAAAACACTGGTTTGATTTTTAATACCTCCTTTCCGACAAAATACTGATAAAACACCTCAACATTAATTCTTTCATTTATAACCACATAAATAAATCCATCATTTATATCGCATCAAATAAATATTTCTTATCATATAAATCAATAATTAATTATTCACAAATAATATTACGTAAGAATCACAATTATGACAACCAGGCAGTTCCCAGAAAGAGGGGCTTTCCGATAAGGATTTCTCCTTACTGGCGCGCAATTAGGTGACCAAACCTCTCCTTGACAGAACTTTCTAGACATTGCCAATAATGCTATCTAATAATATTATTCAAATAATATGAATTATTGATCTGATAATGGAAAATACTGTGTCGTGACAATTATTGAAACAACAATAATATAAAATATCAACGCAACAATTATTGAATCAATAAAATAAAATATTGAACAGTAATTACTGTAACAATTATTGAGTAGTGCCTTCTTACGTAAGAATCAATAATTCAAAAAACTCTGTGCAATACCGGTGTCTATCACGTGCAAACCACGCGTATTCATCGTATTTTAACCACCGGGTATTCCAACAGTGTTAACGGTAACTACTACGCCGTTATTTATAAAAACTCAAACTTGTCATTTTCTTCATCCGACAGTTATTCTATTATGGGGCCCATAAATGGTTGCGCCGTCGTACGAATATTCCCCACAACAAGAATATTCCACGACCAAACGAATATTCCCCGACAGAAATGAGTATTTTATAACCACTTGCGTATTTTGAAAATTTTACATATATCACCCTTAACTTTAAACTTTTTATCAATTTAACCATTTACTTGAATAATAATTATAAGAAAAAATTAATACTTTTATTTCATAAAAATCAGGGGTCTTACAATCTCCCCTCCTTATGAAATTTCGTCCCCGAAATTTACGCACAGTATTTCAAAGAGTTGAGAATACCTTGCTTTCATTTGATTCCATCTTCCCCGTCCTCATGATTTCTCCATTGCTCATCTCCCGTATTTAGATATCATTCTAGAATCTGACTTCAAAAACAAAGGTTAATTGACATATCACAATTTGTCAACTTAAGTAAGAAAATTCAACTTAGGTAGGACACACACACTAGCGAAGGATATTACTCATCTCTCCTTCCTAGTTCTAATCCGGGATCTCCGCCAGAGATCATATCCCTAAGCTCGATATTAATGTGACGCCCCCAAAATAGGTCCAATCCATCCAACCTATTCGAGTCGCCAAATACATGGTATACAGAAAACAACTACAACTTTATTACTACAATTGTCGTGCAAAATACAACAAACACATATATTGTGAGTTTTAATACCAACTGTGTGACTCATGTCCCAACTATGGACAACACCTCACAATGATACCTTACATAAAGGTACAATCTAGAAACTATTTTAGAAATTAAAATCTTTGGGAAGTGCTCAAGGAAACCTTCCATATACATGGGAGGCCATGAATCTAAGTTATGATAGATATCATATGTCCAGAGAATTATCCTTGGTTGATCCAATAGACCCCAAAGAAAAATGAGAAGATTACTATCATGTTCCTTCCAATGGTGAGTCTTCTCGACATATAACTATCTCCACCTGTCTCCGCGATTGAACATTATGTTTCAACCCAACTCCAAGATCATATAGGTAGTGCTCGTAGATATACTCAGCAAGTGGATGTGCACAACCCTTTCTTATGATAACACGAGATTGTATGTCATTAGACATCTTGTATGATAGTGGCAAAACACCCTTCCAAAGTTGGGTTCACCTCACCCTATTGTTGTTCACCAAAATCAATTATTAAGTGACGATATATATATATACACACACATCTTAGGTCCTCAATACAATTATATATTGTATGTCATGCCTATTTTATAATGTGTTGAGAAACTTTGATAATCTATAGACCACCACACTATTCCCCTGTTATCCCCGCTCGACCCAGCTACACTTTTATTACCTGAAAGGAATTGTGAAGCAAAAGGGTGAGCACAACTAGCTCAGTAAAGAATATCATAACTAAAGATAATTAAATTATCAATAGCCTTCATCAGTAATAAATCAGAGATTTAGAACATATGGTAGATGATAAAACTTTTCAACCATAGTTGCAGCGGAACGAGCAATCCATTAGAAGAGTCAAATAGACCATAAAGTCTATTATCTTCTCCATGTTAAAAGTCCACCAACAATGTTTTAACCCTGTAACATTAATCAACAAATCCTGTTCACAGTCATGTGAATAACTCATAATCATATTTGTAATTCTAAATTCCTCTTCTCATCCAGGACGAAGATAATTTTCATCACATGTCTTTTACGAAACATCAAAGATCATGGTTATACCAAATCACAGTTCTGCTCATAATCATACTAATAATCAAATTCATACGGCCAAAGATATTCATCAATTTCATCTTTGCACTATGCCAAAGATATTCATCAACAGTTCATCTTTGCACTACGGGCCAAAGATATTCAACAATAGGACATCTTTGCACACTACGGGCCAAAAGATATTCAACAACAAGTCATCTTTGCACTTACAGCCAAAGATATTCATATCTCAAAAAGAAATATACAATCATTTCGAATTTATATAAACCATAATTATAATCATGTTGATCAATTCACCTTTGCACTTAAGCTAAAAATATTCAATTGTAAATTCAATGGTCATGATCATACCGAACAACAATTCATCTTTGCACTCATTGGCCAAAGAGAACCCATAGTCACGATCATACCAATAATCTACCCATCTTTACACTTAAGTCAAAGAGAAATTTTTCACCGAGATTATAAAAATGTTATATATGATAATATATAAAAACAATATGATCAACAACTGCATTTAATTTCAAGAGTAAGATTCATAAATCAATGATTTCATAACACCTTAATCCAAATGTTATAAATCACTTAATAATCTCATAATCTAATATTATTAATATTACCACAATATTTTAATCATTTCTTAAACTTATAAACAATTTATTTTAATTGTTTACACTTTACTAATTAATGCATTTAATCATACTAAAATGCCAAACTCATAAGATTTTATCACCAATAACCAAAAACCTCATCAAAAAATGCGCATATATATATATATAGGATTCCCAAGCCATAAAATCTTATTTTCCAATTTTGTTACTTCACATAACATATTTAATTCATTTACTCATAACTAGTCATTTTCATGAAAAATACCAAATCAGTACAAACAAATTTTCTTTTATGGGATTTAGCAGAACATAGTCCCATATTGAACATATATTTTTCTCGGAATTTTTAAAATTCATTTACTATTTTTCATATGGCCAAAACTGCCGAATATTTAGACATTTATCATAAATTGTACTTTTATCCAAAAATTCCAAAATTTATAGGATATACTAATGTTATATAGATGTACTCCCAATAAAAATTTCATCAATTTTGGAGTTAACCACAAGGAGTTATAAGGGTTTACTTTTAAAATAGTCTTTTCTCATAAAATCCATAACTCCTAATCTATACATCCAAAATCGCCATTTTGGACACAATCATCAAAACTCATCAAATTATCATTTCAAATTTTTCCAGAATTTTTGAAGTTTAGAAAATTTTTGAAACATGAAAAACATAACAACCCTTAAAATCCCTTACAATCCCTTACCTCGAAAGAGCAGTATTTCGACGAATAGAATGTAAAGTCAAGGAACCTTGTCTTGAATAGCAACTCTCAAAGTATCTAAATACTCACAAAATATGCTTGATAATATAGAGAGAAAGAGAGAAAACTTATGTTTACGGTGTGATTTTCAATTCTAACTTAGCCTCTATTTATAGGAAAATGTTAAGACGCTTAAGAAAGCAGACTTGACTGCTACACGATGGCTTTACACGCTACTATTGCCACCCACCACATTTGAATTAGAATTTTAGCACATTTCTTCACCAACCATAGGTGGGGCCCACACATTCTAGAATTTTCCACCAAAATGATAAATTCCCAAACTCAACAATTTCGAACGGTCACCTCTTAAAATTCATAACAAATCATACGTTCATTTTTAACGGTTCAAAATTTGTGGACATATACTCAACTTATATATGTATAACATATCCAAAAATCACAACGATCGATCCAGCGGTCGGATTAAAATTATAACTCACGTAATATATCACAAAGAACTTTCGGTTTGATTTTTAATACCTCCTTTCCGACAAAATACTGATAAAACACCTCAACATTAATTCTTTCATTTATAACCACATAAATAAATCCATCATTTATATCCGCATCAAATAAATATTTCCTTATCATATAAATCAATAATTAATTATTCACAAATAATATTACGAGAATCACAATTATAACAACCAGTGGTTCCCAAGAAAGAGGGGCTTTCCGATAAGGATTTCTCCTTACTGGCGCGCAATTAGGTGACCAAACCTCTCCTTGATAGAACTTTCTAGACATTGCCAATAATGCTATCTAATAATATTATTCAAATAATATGAATTATTGATCTGATAATGGAAAATACTGTGTCGTGACAATTATTGAAACAACAATAATATAAAATATCAACGCAACAATTATTGAATCAATAAAATAAAATATTGAACAGTAATTACTGTAACAATTATTGAGTAGTGCCTTCTTACGTAAGAATCAATAATTCAAAAAAATTGTGCAATACCGTATGCTACTGTGCAACCACGCGTATTACTGTATTTTAACCACCGGGTATTCCAACAGTGTTAACGGTAACTACTACGTCGTTATTTATAAAAACTCAAACTTGTCATTTTCTTCATCCAACAGTTATTCTATTATGGGGCCCACAAATGACTTGCGCTGTCGTACGAATATTCCCCAACAACAAGAATATTCCACGACCAAACGAATATTCCAATAATGAAATGAGTATTTTATAACCACTTGCGTATTTTGAAAAATTTACATATATCACCCTTAACTTTAAACTTTTATCAATTTAACCATTTCTTGAATAATAATTATAAGAAAAATTGAATACTTTTATTTCATAAAATCGGGGTCTTACAATCTCCCTCCTTATGAAATTTCGTCCCCGAAATTTACGTACATTCGGTATTTCAAAGAGTTGAGAATACCTTGCTTTCATTTGATTCCATCTTCCCCGTCCTCATGATTTCTCCATTGCTCATCTCTCCCGTATTTCAGATATCATTCTAGAATCTGACTTCAAAACAAAGGTTAATTGACATATCACAATTTGTCGACTTAAGTATGAAAATTAAACTTAGGTAGGACACACACTAGCGAAGGAATTACTCGTCTCTCTCCTTCCTAGTTCTAATCCGGATCTCCGCCGGAGATCATATCCTAAGCTCGATACATTAATCATGTGACGACCCCAAAATAGGTCCAATCCATCCAACCTATTACGAGTCGCCAAATACATAATACATGAAAACAACTACAACTTTATTACTACAATTATCGTGCAAAATACAACAACACATATATTGTGAGTTTTAATACCAACTGTGACTCATGTCCCAACTATGGACAACACCTCACAATGA
This sequence comes from Panax quinquefolius, assembly GCA_020205615.1. Taxonomy (NCBI): domain Eukaryota; kingdom Viridiplantae; phylum Streptophyta; class Magnoliopsida; order Apiales; family Araliaceae; genus Panax; species Panax quinquefolius. The sequence continues at coordinate 79,703,850 of CM035155.1, forward strand.
TACCTTACATAAAGGTACAATCTAGAACTGTTTTAGAAATTAAAATCTTTGGGAAGTGATTAAGGAAACCTTCGTACATAGGAGGCCATGAATCTAAGTTATGATAGATATCATATGTCCAGAGAATTATCCTTGGTTAATCCAATAGACCCCAAAGAAAAATGAGAAGATTACTATCATGTTCCTTCCAATGGTGAGTCTTCTCTTGACATATAACTATCTCCACCCAAATGCGCGATTGAACATTATGTTTCAACCCAACTCCAAGATCATATAGGTAGTGCTCGTAGATATACTCAAAGCAAGTGGATGTGCACAACCCTTTCTTATGATAACACGAGATTGTATGTCATTAGACATCTTGTATGATAGTGGCAAAACACACCTTCCAAAGTTGGGTTCACCTCACCCTATTGTTGTTCACCAAAATCAATTATTAAGTGACGTATAATATCGACACACACATCTTAGGTCCTCAATACAATATATATATTGTATGTAAGTATGCTTTTATAATGTGTTGAGAAACTTTGATAATCTCGGACCACCACACTATTCCCTGTTATCCCCGCATTTCAACCCACTACACTTTTATTACACGAAAGGAATTGTGAAGCAAAAGGGTGAGCACAACTAGCTTCGATAAAGAATATCATAACTAAAGATAATTAAATTATCAATAGCCTTCATCGATAATAAATAGAGATTTAGAACATATGGTAGATGATAAAACTTTTCAACCATAGTCATAGGTGAACGAGCAATCCATTAGAAGAGTCGAATAGACCATAAAGTCTATTATCTTCTCCATGTTAAAAGTCCACCAACAATGCTTTAACCTGTAACATTAATCAACAAATCACATTCACAATCATATGAATAACTTCATAATCATATTTGTAATTCTAAATTCCTCTTCTCATCCGGGCGAAGATAATTTTCATCACATGTCTCTTTACGAAACATCAAAGATCATGGTTATACCAAATCACGATTCATGTTCATAATCATACTAATAAATTCATCTTTCTTTTGCCAAATATGGGCCAAAGATATTCATCAACAGTTCATATTTTTTGCACTACAAGGCCGAAGATATTCAACGGTTCATCTGCAGGACATCTTTATCTTTACGGGCCAAAGATATTCAACAACAGTCATCTTTGCACTTACTGGCCAAAGATATTCATATCTCAAAAAATATACAATCATTTCGAATTTATATAAACCATAATTATAATCATGTTGATCGATTCACCTTTGAACTTAAGCTAAAAATATTCAATTGTAAATCGATGGTAAATGATCATACCAATCAACAATTCATCTTTGCACTCTTGGCCAAAGAGAACCATATAGTCATAATCATACCAATAATCTACCCATCTTTACACTTAAGTCAAAGAGAAATTTTTCACCGAGATTATAAAAATGTTATATATGATAATATATAAAAACAATATGATCAAACAAGCGCATTTAATTTCAAAAGTAAGATTCATAAATCAATGATTTCATAACACCTTAATCCAAATGTTATAAATCACTTAATAATCTCATAATCTAATATTATTAATATTACTACAATATTTTAAATATTTCTTAAACTTATAAATAATTTATTTTAATTATTTACACTTTACTAATTAATGCATTTAATCATATTAAAATGCCAAACTCATAAGGTTTTATCACCAATAACCAACAACCTCATCAAAAATCTGCACATACCATATATATGATTCCCAAGCCATAAAATCTTATTTTCCAATTTTGTTACTTCACATAAAATATTTAATTCATTTACTCATAACTAGAACATTTTCATGAAAAATACCAAATCAGTACAAACAAATTTTCCTTTATAGGATTTAGCAGAACATAGTCCCATATTGAACATATATTTTTCTCGGAATTTTTAAAATTCATTTACTATTTTTCATATGGCCAAAACTGCCGAATATTTAGACATTTATCATAAATTGTACTTTTATCCAAAACTTCCAAAATTTATAGGATATACTAATGTTATATAGATGTACTCCCAATAAAAATTTCATCAATTTTGGAGTTAACCACGAGGAGTTATAAGGGTTTACTTTTAAAATAGTCTTTTCTCATAAAATCCATAACTCCTAATATATACATCCAAAAATCGCCATTTTTGGACACAATCAAGGAAACTCATCAAATTATCATTTCAAATTTTTCCAGAATTTTTTAAGGTATAGAAAAATTTTGAAACTGAAAAACATAACAACCCTTAAAAGCCTTTACAATCCATTACCTCGAAAGAGCAGTATTTCTAACAGGAATGTAAAGCCGAAGGAACCTTGTACTGAATAGCAACTCTCAAAGTATCTAAATACTCACAAAATATGCTTGATAATATAGAGAGAGAAAGAGAAAGCTTATGTTTACGGTGTGATTTTTAATTCTAACTTAGCCTCTATTTATAAAAAATGTTATGCACCCAAGAAAGCAGACTTGACCTGCTACCTGATGGCTTTACCTGCTACTATTGTCATCCACCACATTTGAATTAGAATTTCAGCACATTTCTTCACCAACCATAGGTGGGGCCCACGCATTCTAGGATTTTCCACCAAAATGATAAATTCCCAAAACTCAACAATTTACGAACGGTCACCTCTTAAAATTCATAACAAATCATCGTTCATTTTTAACGATTCAAAATTTATGGACATATACTCAACTTATATACGTATAACATATCCAAAAATCACAACGATCCAACGGTCGGATTAAAATTATAACTCACGTAATATATCACAAGAAAAACTTTGGTTTGATTTTTAATACCTCCTTTTAAAAAAAAATCTTGATAAAACACCTCAACATTAATTCCTTCATTTATAACCACATAAATAAATCCATCATTTATATCCGCATCAAATAAATATTTCCTTATCATATAAATCAATAATTAATTATTCACAAATAATATTAAGAATCACAATTATGATGACCAGGTGGTTCCGGGGAAGAGGGCTTTCAGATAAGGATTTTCTCCTTCTTGGTAGCTTGATTAGGTGACCAAACCTCTCCTTGATGAGAACTTTCTAGACATTGCCAATAATGATATCTAATAATATTATTCAAATAATATGAATTATTGATCGATAATGAAAAATTGTGTCGTGACAATTATTGAAACAACAATAATATAAAATATCAACGCGACAATTATTAAATTAATAAAATAAAATATTGAGCGATAATTACTATAACAATTATTGAGTAGTGCCTTCTTACGTAAGAATCAATAATTCAAAAATACATGCAATACAGGTAATACTTCTTTCTGCAACCACGCGTATTCACGTATTTTAACAACCGAATATATTCAGCAGTGTTAGCGGTAACTACTACGTCGTTATTTATAAAAAACTCAAACTTGTTATTTTCTTCATCAAGCGGTTATTACATTATGGGGCCCCTAAATGATTGCTTGAGTAAATGCGAATATTCCAAACAACAAGAATATTCCACGACCAAATGAATATTCCCAGAGCAAAAATGAGTATTTTATAACCACTTGCGTATTTTGAAAATTTTACATATATCACCCTTAACTTTAAACTTTTATCAATTTAACCATTTCTTGAATAATAATTATAAGAAAAATTGAATACTTTTATTTTATAAAATCCGAGGGGTCTTACAATCTCCTTTTCCTTATGAAATTTCGTCCTAGAAATTCACGTGAGTATTTCAAAGAGTTGAGAATACCTTGCTTTCATTTCGATTCCATCTTCCACTGTCCTCATGATTTCTTCATTGCTCATCTCATGTATTTGGATATCATTCTAGAATCTGACTTCAAAACAAAGGTTAATTGACATATCACAATTTGTCAACTTAAGTATGAAAATTACGCTTGACAGGTAGGACACACACTAGTGAAGGATATTACTCATCTCTCCCTTCCTAGTTTTAATCCCGAATCTCTGCCAGAGATCATATCCCTAAGCTACGATACCAAATGTGGCGCCCCCAAAATAGGTCAATCCATCCAACCTATATTGAGTGCAAAAAATACATAATCTGAAAACTTCTACAACTTTATTACAACAATTATCATGCAAAATACAAGAACAAATATCTTTGTGAGTTTTAATACCAAGCGTGACTCATGTCCCAACTATGGACAACAACTCACAATGATACCTTACATAAAGGTACAATCTAGAATTCATTTTAGAAATTAAAATCTTTGGGAAGTGCTCGAGAAACCAACCATACATAGGAGGCCATGAATCTAAGTTATCATAGATATCGTATGTCCAGAGAATAATCCTTGGTTGGTCCAATAGACCCTAAAGAAAAGCGAGAAGCTTTACTATCATTGTTTCTTCTAATGGTGAGTCTTCTAACGACATATAACTATCTCCACCATCTGCGATTGAACATTATGTTTCAACTTGACTCCAAGATCATATAGGTAGTGCTCGTAGATATACTCAACAAGTGGATGTGCACAACCCTTTCTTATGATAACGCGAGATTGTATGTATTAGACATCTTATATGATAGTGGTGAAATACCCTTCCAAAGTTGGGTTCATCTCACCCTATTGTTGTTCACCAAAATCAATTATTAAATGACGTATAATATACTTACACACATATCTTGGGTCCTCAATACAATTATATATTGTATGTCATGCCGCTTTTATAATGTGTTGAGAAACTTTGATAATCTCGGGACCACCACCACTATTCCCTGTTATCCTCGCTTCAAACCCAATTACACTTTTATTACACGAAAGGAATTATGAAGCAAAAAGGGTGAGAACAACTAGCCCAGTAAAGAATATCATAACTAAAGATAATTAAATTATCAATAGCCTTCATCGGTAATAAATCAGAGATTTAGAACATATGGTAGATGATAAACCTTTGCAACCATAGTTGCAGCGGAACGAGCAATCCATTAGATGAGTCAAATAGACCATAAAGTCTATTATCTTCTAAATGTTAAAAGTCCACCAACAATGCTTTAACCCTGTAACATTAATCAACAAATCCTGTTCACAGTCATGTGAATAACTCATAATCATATTTGTAATTCTAAATTCTCTTCTCATCAGGAATGAAGATAATTTTCATCACATGTCTTTACGAAACATCAAAGATCATGGTTATACCAAATCACGATTCTTGTTCATAATCATACTAATAAATTCATCTTTGCACTACTGGGCCAAAGATATTCATCAAGCAGTTCATCTTTGAACTACAAGCCAAAGATATTCAACAACGGGACATCTTTGCACTACGGATAAAGATATTCAACAGCGAGTCGTCTTTTTGCACTTACTAGGCCAAAGATATTCATATCACGAAAGAAATATACAATCATTTGAATTTATATAAACCATAATTATAATCATGTTGATCGATTCACCTTTGCACTTAAGCTAAAAATATTGATTGTAAATCGATGGTGCATGATCATACCAGTCGACAATTCGTCTTTGCTGCTCTTGGCCAAAGAGAACCCGTAGTCATGATCATACCGATAATCTACCCATCTTTACACTTAAGTCGAAGAAATTTCATCACTTGAGATTATAAAATGTTATATATGATAATATATAAAAACAATATGATCAATGCATTTAATTTCAAAAGTAAGATTCATAAATCAGCGATTTTATAACACCTTAATCAAATGTTATAAATCACTTAATAATCTCATAATCTAATATTATTAATATTACCACAATATTTTAATCATTTCTTAAACTTATAAATAATTTATTTTAATTATTTACACTTTACTAATTAATGCATTTAATCATACTAAAATGCCAAACTCATAAGGTTTTATCACCGATAACCAACAACCTCATCAAAATCTACATATACCATATATAGGATTCCCAAAGCCATAAAATTCTATTTTCCAATTTGTTACTTCACATAACATATTTAATTCATTTACTCATAACTAGAACATTTTCATTAGAAAACACCAAATCGATACAAACAAATTTTCTTTAATGGGATTTAGCGAGAACATAGTCCCGTATTGAACATATATTTTTCTCGAATTTTTAAAATTAATTTACTATTTTCATAT